>CM075650.1:19543401-21039303 GCA_037953625.1 Crotalaria pallida
GATAATATTGGCTGAGGTGGATTTTTTTTTTTTGGCTTTTGTTTGCTATAATCCATGTCAATTTGACCTTACTACAATTACTATCCAATTCCTATCTTAGTCTTAAAACAACTTTTTCTACTAAATAGTAGTTATTAACTTATGACACTGCTATCTGCTATCCTATTTGTTTGCTCTGCTCTGCTTTCTTTCTCTCTCTCTCTACTTTAAATTGATGATTTCTAGGTTGCTTAATTTTGTATTATTTATTTTCTGCTGATAAGTTTGATTTGTGGCCTAATGTGTACTATTTATTTTTCACAGGTGCCAAAGGGGCATGTGTGGATTCAAGGGGATAACATCTACGCCTCCCATGATTCTCGGCATTTTGGTCCTGTTCCTTATGGTCTTATATACAAGGAAGAGTGTTTTTTAGGGTAAGTGTTGTGTCCCAAACTATGTTCTTCTGCTTTTTAAAGATTGGTCCATCCTATTTCTCCTTTATTTTGAGGCAGAAAGTAGGTAAACTTGGCGCTCTTGGTATTCAGTTCTCACCAATGACATTTTATAACTAATTAACTATATAGTGTACCAAGCACATTTTTTAGTTCTGAGAACTCCTCAGTATGATGTTCCATGTGAAAACAGTTTTGAGATGCTAAACGTTCTAATTGAAAATGATTTAAGCCTGTGTTGAAAACTAAATGAGCCATTGTGCCCTATTGGTTTTGAGCTCTTAAAAAACTGTTTTGCCTTACTCAAGAGTGCCATTCAATAGTACTAATCCGATTGTGATAAAAAGGACTTGTACACTGTACAGGTCATGTTCATGCTTGCTTGTATGCTTCCAAGTAGTCTTTGATGTTTTATTTGATGCTAGATCAATATATTCATCTGCTGAAATTTTCATCCTTGGTAGGACTGACGCTTAATGTAATAATTTTTTGATGATTTAGTAGCTTATTTTAATTTAACTGATGCATTGACTAGAATATATTATTAGGAATTGAGATCTGGTGTGGTTGTTCTTACTAGTTTGAATCTGAACTAGAATTGAGTTTTAATATTTGTATATGCTCATGTTTAAAATTCTGCAAACAAATTCCCTTTTTCATTTGAGTTATTATAAGGTTTATGTTGTTATGGTTTTTAGTACAGGATTGGTTCTGTAGTCGCTTGTTCTAATTATGATATTACTATATTACATTCTTTTCATGCAACTTTTCAACCCACTTTACTAACATTAGGTATATTGATTTTGTTCCTGTCATTTTTATTGGTTATGCTGCTGAAAGTGTAGGCTGAACATGTTTAGGCAGCAAGAATCATGGTAGTGATCTCGTGCAAGCATGAGTTTTATGAGATACCAGAAACCTGGAGATAAGTTATAAATTGCTTAGTTATATTTCTCACTTATTTGACATGTTGTTACCTTATTTTTATATTAATATGTATACGTCTTTTTTTTTACTTGAAACCATGTCTATATTGCATTTCCCTAGACAACTAATCTATTGATCTATACACTTACCTTTTCTATTGGGTTGTGACTTGCTTTCTCTGTGGATTTAGAGTCAGCTGCGAAAACTTCCCAAAGATTATTTGGCCAACCATCATCCATACTTTAAAATGGAGAAAAAAAATCTGTATTCCAGCTAGCCATTTTGAGTCTTGGTTTAGTATAAGGGTTTTCATAGCATATACTATTGTATATATTGAGATAATGATCTACTAACTATCTGACTTTATGTATGGTATTGCCTTAACTTTCTCAGTTGTGCTGAACCAATCTGGTCCATCTTTTTGTATTGCACATTAGGTTGCAAGATTTTTTTCAAAATCCCCGGATCTATATGTGGTGTTATATTTTATTTGTTTGCCAACATAAATTAAGTATGTTAGTAATGTAATATAGCTATTAAATCCAAAGATAAAAATAAAATATAATTCCTATAGAATAATAGCTTTAGAATAAATATAGAATTCCAATGGAATTATACAAATAGAAATCCAATGTAGTTATGGAATTGCTATAGAATAGCCATCCAATGACGCCACAGAATAGGTAGAAAACAGCTGGGAAAAAAAGGTACCCAACTGCTACAGAATTGCTATAGTTAACAGGTACCAAACTGCTACAGAATTGCTACGAAATTGTGTTGTAACTCAGCTAGGGAATAGCTAGAGAACACCTAGGAAAAACAGCTACTGAATAGCTTCAAAATTACTAGGGATTATGTGGTTCTCTTTCACTCATCAGCTAGGAAATAGATGCATCTTAGCTACAAATTGTGAAAATACTGGCTACGGATCAGCTACCGAATATTTCTAGTTGGATAGCTACGGAAAATACTATTATTACTTTAAAGTGAGAAATTATTTTGCTACAGTATTGCAAAGGATTAGCTACAATATTGCAACGGATTAGCTACGGTATTATTCGGTAGCGAATTAGCGACCTGATTTACGCTACGCACCGTGTTGTAGATGCTCCGCGGCAATTCCGTAGTTATGACTACTTTGCTAGAGCATGGCAACGGAATTGCTACGCAATATTCCATAGCTGTCCGAGAAAATTCTTGTAGTGAATATAACAATAACTATTTAGATATACACTATCCTTATATGACCAATAACATTCAATCATTCACATTAATTTACTATTCAACATTTAATTCCTATTTCATCACGTTATTATCTGTAGTGTCCTTGAACACTATATGTCCTTAACCCTCTAAGTGCTCAATATTATGGTAACCAGGAGCCCAAGAGAGGATCAAGTATTACTGTGTGACTTATGGTATTTCTGCAATTCCAGTTGGGAAAAGCAGGGTCTCCCAAGTCAACGTGTGTGTGCAGAGTGTCAACTTAGGGATGAGAGTACTTACCTGAAACCCTAGCTGTGTTGAGCTATTTATAGGGTTTGGAGGAGGCTGATATGGGCCCTTTGGGCCTTGTATCAGAGTTGTGCTGAACCAGGATTCTGTTGAGATAATATTGGACGATTATGCTTCTAGAATCTGGATAGGATCAGCTGAAGATCTCATGTCTAGGCTGTTGTGAGAATCTAGGAGAGATTTGCGGAAGGGATAAGAAGCCTCGGCAAGCCTGAGCTTATCCGCGAGCCGACGGTATGTCTCGATCCTAGAGTCCCGAGCCTGATGGATTGAGGACCGATGGTGAGGCTCGGTTCCATCAAGTCCGAGCCTGGCCCTTTCGTATTGCTCGGATCCTACGAGTCCGAGCGAAGGACTTTAATAGCAGGTGAATCGAGCAAAGTTCCCTTAGAGAATCCCTTTAGTAAGACTTGGGTCCATATGTGGTCGGCAGACCCTACAAGCCCCCCAGCTCGTAAGACTTTGGAAAGTCTGTGGCGAGGTAACAAGTGGGTATGGTTGATCTTTTTGCATGTCTTAGTTCGGGAGTGTGTGACAATTGTAACCATGTAGCCTGTTCGAGGTGACGTTTTGGGTTCTCTAGGTACGACGCGTGCCTTGGGAAGTTGTGCCAAATCATTTTAAATTTCGAAATTTGAAAAAGCAACTCCAATGACTGCCACGTATTCCACTATGAATGGCTGAACGGGTTAATGGGCCTTTGGCCCAACCGGTGCATTGTGGAAGGAGGGAAGGTGAGAGGTTGAGGGGGTTTAAACCTTTTATTCAGTTCCTTCCATTTCTCAACGCTTACTACTCCTTCAGAAACCAGAAAACTCTCTCATTCTCTGTACATCCCCTCAACGCACGCAGGATCAACCGCCGCAATCAAACTCATTCAAAGTTCAAACATCAACCAACAGCAGGTAAACTTTTCTCCTCTGCTGATTGAAATAGTTGACTCTGGTTCTGCCACTTCTAGTTTGTTTTTGAGAGGGTTTTTTCGTTTTTTC
Source organism: Crotalaria pallida (assembly GCA_037953625.1). Lineage (NCBI taxonomy): Eukaryota > Viridiplantae > Streptophyta > Magnoliopsida > Fabales > Fabaceae > Crotalaria > Crotalaria pallida. The sequence goes on from CM075650.1 coordinate 19,547,270, forward strand.
TGGGTCTTTGCAGGGATTTTGGGTTTTTGTTCTGGGTAGGTAATTGATCTGTTTGGATTTCTTAATTATGAGAGGTTGGAGAGATTGGAGGAAGATTTACCATGAACTTTGTAAGAGATTAGGTGAGGAGCCTTCCAGTGACAGTGATTTTGGTTTCTCTGGGAGTTCTGGGAATTTTGGAGATTCTGAGTTTGAAAATGTTCCCTTAGAAATTAGTTCTGATACTGGTGATACTGGTAATAAAACAATAGATCCTCCTACCCCCCCTTGTGGAAAAGGATCAAACGAGTCACTCGAAGTAGAACCGTTGGCCACAGAGTACCCTTCCGACCCCGTAGAGGAAAATAGGTGGCTGTTGGCTTATAGGTTTGCCGAGCGTCGGGCTCAGGTTAGGACTAGCCCAGAGTGCTGTACCAGAGGGGAAGAGTTTTTGGGAGATCCTATGAGGAAGGGGGGAAAAGGTCCAAGGCTCGGCCTTAGTTTTAGAATTAAAACATCTGCTATAAAACATGCTAACGCCGAGCCTTTTACGTTTTCCCCAGATATGGTGGAGCGTAGGTGTGATACCCATCCTGATGAATTCCCTTTGCCACCCAACCACGCGGAGTACGATGCAGTTTTTGATCGGGAAGTACTTGGACCGAGGCCTTCGTTGCTGACGACGGACAGCTTGAACCACCTTCGCCCTGTTCTAACCCCTCCGAGTGCAGACGGGAATGCCTCGGAATTTGTTTTAAGACATGTGGGCATAGATGATCGCATTTGCTTCCAAGTGCCAGAAAACCAACAATATTTTTACTTTTACGAGGAGGTAGCGACGAAAGTCGGAATTCGAATGCCCTTTTCTACCTTTGAAATAGAGGTCCTTAACCACTTAGGCGTAGCCCCGAGCCAGCTGCATCCGAGCGGGTGGGCCTTTGTCAGAGCTTTCCAACAGTTTTGTGACGCTGAAGGTCTGGTAGCGACATTACGAGCCTTCTTTTGGATATATGCCCCCCAAGTAAATAAATTTGGTAACTCCAAGGGGCTCTGGGTGTCATTGAAGGCTCGGAAGGAGCATGCCCTTTTTGCAAAGGTAACCGATTCTTGGAAGTCCTTCAAACCCCGCTTCTTCCAATACGAGTATACGGGAGCCGAAGTATGCTGGTTCATGAAGCAAGTTGAGGAAGAAGGGGAAATTAAGGTCGTGCCTCAATTCCCACTATGCTGGACGAGCGGTATTTATAATAGAGGGGCCTCCTTATACCAATTTGATTACAAAGCGGACTTAACTAGGGCCGAGAGGTGCTTATGTGATCGGGTTTGGGAGTATCTTCGAGAAAAGGGTCAAATTGATACAAAACAAATTTTGTTGAAGAGAACCCAGGTTGAAGTGAAGGCCGAGCTGGGTACTATACCAATTTTTTTTTTTGCTCGGTCTAATACAACATACTTTTCCCATTTTCAAAAAAAATGGGGAAAAAAGCATCAAAGGCCAAGAAGAGTGCTGTTGCTTCATCCAGAATGGCTTAATTGGCTGCTGTGAAGGCAAGCTCTGGCTCCTCGGCTAAAAGCCAGTCCTCCGAGCCAATGCCAAAGGGTAGTCCAACCGTTGCTCCTCGTGCTGTCCCTTCCGAGGTGATTCGGCCGTCGAAGGCATTGAGCAAATAGTCAACTTGGAGGCTCAGCCAAGTGCTAGAGGTACCCTCAAGCGTCCACCTAAGAGGCCTCGGATGGACATAGGAAAGGAGGTAGCTGGGGATTGGCTCAATCTGAGTAAGTCCCACAAAGGGATTCAAGGTGCTGAGTGTAACATCTGCCTTTTGACTCACTTCTACAAGTCCCTAATCAAGAAAATTATTTTAACCTAATTGAATCGAGAATTGATTTAAAGGAGTTTGAAAATTATTTAACCTAATTGAATCGAAAATTATTTTATGCTTGATTTACTTGTGTTGTGATTTTGCGTGTTTGATTGCTGAAGGTCTGATTTTGTTTTCCTAATTTTATGCATATGATTTTAAGATGGAAAATTATTTTATTTCAAGTTTCAAAGAGTCAAAGTCCAATCACCTCTGGAAACCCTAATTGATGCCCTAATCGTTGATTCAACCATAATCGAGCTCTTAATCCTTGACTAAGAACTTAATTACTCTCTTAAACCCTAAACCCTTTTTGGTTAGTGAACTAATCTGGAATTATTTTTCCTTAAACCTATGATTAAGTTTTTGATTAGTACCTTAATCCTTGATTAAGCCCTAATCACTAAGGATTAGTGGACTAAACCTAGATTAATTAACCTAATCCTACCCTAATCATGATTAGAACCCTAATTAGTGCCTTAAACCTAATTAGCTAATCTAACCTATCTTAAACCTCCTATGGCCGAATGGTCATGTGCCTAGCTTAGCCACCAAGTTCATTTGCATGGTTACCATGTGGCATGCCTTATAGTCAAACTAGTGACATCATCAAGATGACCTAAGCATGACTTAAGGGTGGAAAAAGTGAAGAAAAAGGAGGGAAAGAGGAAGGAGGCCGTGAGGGGCCTAGGAGAAAAACTTGGCCTCCAAGTTTTGTGACTTAGTCCCCAAGTATTTGCAAGCTAACCCTCCATGCAAGCCCTTGATGGCAATTAGGAAAAAGTGAAAATGAATAAAAGAAAGGGGCCAAAAACCGTGTGAGACCAAGAGTGAGTTGTTTCATCCTTCATTCTTCATCCTTTCTTCTTACCTTCACCAACACAAACCACATCAACACCAACACACACCAACAATACCCTAAAACCGTGAGGGAGTGAGTGAATTCTCCTCCATTCTTTCATCAACACACACTTTCTTCCATTTCTTTTCCCAAATCAAACACAACACTAAGAGGAAATCAAACTCTTAGTGACAAGAGAGAGAGTAGCCGGATTGTGAGGAAGAGAGAGAACCAAACTTTGAACTCTTCATAACCTAAGCTAGATCAAGCCAAGCTAGTGAAGAAGAGAAGGAGAAAGACCATGGACTAGGAAGATGAGTGTTGAACCGTGAGGAAATAGAAAAGAAACCAAGGAATTGGACTTGATTTTTGAAAGTTTTGATTAAGTAAGAAATTTGTTTCATGTTCTAAAAATTTTAAACCTTTTTCTTTGATTCTTCTTTGTTTTTCATGATCTTCTTCTAAAGCTTGATTTTGTTTGAAAAAGTGTTGATGCATGTTTGTTCTATGATTAGATCTAGTGATTTCCTTCACATGCATGTTATTTTCTAAACATGGTTCTAAAAGTTTTGTCAAGAAAGTGTTTTCTCTCTTGATCTTGAGTTTTCTTCCTTGATTTCTTAAAAGTGTTTTTGAAAAGGACTTGATTTTGAGTTTCATGAAGAATTCTTTAAAGACCTAATATTTTTGATTGCATGCATGTTTAGATCCATGCCTAAACTATGATGTTTGATTACTTGAACTATTTGAAATAATTGAACTTTTCCTTGATGATTTTCCTTATGATGACCACGGTTTGTAAGTGTAAATAAAAAAGGACCAATATATTCTTAAGTTTAAGTGATGAATATGTGATTTCCATGAATTGTGAGTTGATTATATGTGTTTTATGTGAAATAAAAATTGTCTAAAAACCTATGAGTGCTCACGGTTTCATAAAGAAAATACATGCTAGGATTATATTTTTATTTGCTTAATGAGGTATGTGAAATTGTTGTTGAATTTGGAGTTGTTTTAGAAGTCTTGAATCTTTGAAAGTGTTTTTGAGAAAACCTAGTTAAGGTCATGGTTTAGACCTTAACTCTTGAGTAGAATTTCCTTGAATGACTATATGTGTTCATGTCATGAAATTATGTGTTGACTTGTGAGGTTATAATGCATACGGTTTTAACATGTTTAGGCATTTTAAGATGAAGTTTGCTAAGATGGAAATTGATTAAGTGGAAGTTAAATGAAATTGTGTTTATGTGATGCATATTCGGTTTGATTATGTTTAAGAATTTGATTTCCTTGATTGATTAAATTATGTGTATAAATGAGTATGTAAATGTATTATGTTGGCTTGATGACTTGTGATTATGTGATGCTTGAATTGAATGAATGTTTGTCTAGGATTCTTAAGTTAAGTAAGAGTGATTTCTAGAATGCATGGAAGTGTTTAAATGATTTGTTTTACTTGAATACCATGCTGTCCATGTGTGATTCTAAGTGTTTGAACTTGAGAAAGTATCGGTTTAAGTGTTTAATTGATTGTTCTTAAGATGCTTGATTTGGTTATGGATTTGAGTTGGTTTCAAACAATGAAAAATGAATTTTTAACTTAGGACATGATGCTGTCTAGAATTTTCTAAGTTATATTTCCTGTTTTAAAAATGATTTCAAAGTGTTTTAAAGTTTAGTTTTATGGGCATTTGATCTAAGACAAAGTTGGTTTGAAAAGCGCGATTTTTCGGTGTTTTTGGGATTGAATTCAATGATGTCCAAGAAGGACCAGCCAAGAAACCTTTGATTTAAATAAATTTATTTGATTGTTTTCTCATGATTTCAAAGTGTAAAAGTTAATGTTAACCTTGGGCAAGTTTGTGCAAAAGGATTAATGTTTTGGTCTAAATGAAGACGATGTTTGGATTTTTCTTAAGTTATCTTGAGAATAAAGTTAAGAGTAATACTAAATAAAGTTTTAATACTCACATGTCTATCTTATGGGACTTGAAAGAAGTTGGAGTCGGCCAGACAAGAAAGGAAGCGGATCGCTCGGGACTTGTAGATTCGGTAACTGCGAATCCAAGTGAGAGAGAAGTTATCCTAAGACGCTTTGGTGTCTAGCGAGTATGCTAGGACACTCCGTACTCTCTCAAAGTTGGAGTAAAGGTCTAACGTAGCCAGTAATATACCCGATAAATTGTGTGATTGTCTGTATCGAGGTATACGAAGACTCAGACCTATACCATTACATGGTATTGATCGATTGATAAATTTGTTTATGCTGAGATATATTGTTGTCATATTGTCATTACATAAGCATAGTGCATCATCCCGCAATATAAGATAAGAATAGTAAAAACATTAGAAAACTATAAGAAATCCCCCAACGACTCGAGCGAAACTCCAAGGGGTGGAACGCGTGATGGCACCGGATGATGCAGATGCGCCGAATGTGTGAATCGTGCTGATGCTGTGACGACGATGAGGTCTTCAAGTATGGATACAACGAATGCTGAATTCTATAAAGAGTGTATCTATGTGGTCGTAGCCACTTACTGAGAGTGTTTCCACATGGTCGTAGCCATGTGTTGAGAGTGTTTCCACATGGTCGTAGCCATGTGTTGAGATGATTTCCATATGGTCGTAGCCATATGTTGAGATAGCACCCATATGGTCGTAGCCATATGTGGGTAATACCGAGGCTAAGAGTTTGGCGGATTTTAGGAGTTGTAATCCACCCAAGTTTGAAGGAGGATTTAAACCTGAGGAGGCTAATGAGTGGATTCATACCATGGATAAAATCTTTAGAACATTGGATTGCACGGAAGCTCAGAAGGTGGCGTATGCAGTCTATATGTTGGAAGATGAGGCTGAAAACTGGTGGAATCATACGGTTCAGCTCCTGCATTATGAAGGAAGGGATGTTAATTGGGGTGTATTTATGGAGAAGTTTCTCAATAAATACTTCCCAGAGGATTTAAGAAGAAAGAAGGAAGTGGAATTCTTGCAGCTGAAGCAAGGAGACATGAGTGTGGGTGAGTACGCAGCCAAGTTCGAGGAATTGATGAAGTACTCCCCATATTACCAGAACAATCCAGATGAAAGAAGTAAGTGTATCAAGTTAGAAGGAGGCTTAAGGCCTAAACTGAAATCTATTTTCAGTTATCAACGGATTCAGAGCTTTCCTGCACTAGTGGACATGTGTAGGATGTATGAGGATGACAAGAAGGCAGAAGGATTGCAAGCATCAGAGGGGAAAGATAGCCAGAATTATGGACCTCAGAGGCGCAAGGGTTTCAACAATCGAGGCAAAGGACCATATGAACGCCGAGGGAAAGGCAAAGGAAAAGTTGGAGGTAGTGATGGAAGAAATTTTCGGAGTGAGGCTCCCTATTGTGACAAGTGCAAGCGTCGCCATCATGGCCGTTTTTGTTGGACGACAAGTGGCTGCTTCAATTGTGGAAAACCGGGACATTTTGCGAAAGATTGCCAGGAACCGACCAAGGTTAATCCGAGAGGGGCAGCTGATAGGCCCGTGGTTCAAGGAAGGGTTTTCACGCTTAGTGGTGTGGAGGCAAACCAATCCTCTGATCTTGTGCAAGGTAATTACTTGCTAAATGGTCAGCTTTGTCATGTGTTGTTTGATTCTGGTGCAACGCATTCATTTGTTTCATATGAATGTGTAAATCGTTTGAGTTTACCCATATCTGAGCTATCATACACTCTTAAAGTATAAACCCCTACTAATGCTCCTGTAGTTGTTTCTAGAGCATGTCTTGACTGTTATATAGAGGTGTTAGGACAAACCTCTAGGATAGATTTGATCTGTTTACCCTTATCACAATTGGATGTGATCTTGGGAATGGATTGGTTAAGCCGAAGCCAGTGATCATTGATTGTGATAGAAAAGCAGGGATCTATAGAAACCCAAAACCTTCAGGCTATATGTGTCTGTTCAACACTGAAGTGGAGGAGAATGGCCCAAGGATTGAAGAGATCTCCGTTGTCAGAGATTTTCCTGAGGTATTCGCTGACGAGATACCGGGTTTACCACCAAAGAGAGAGATTGAATTTGGGATTGATTTGATTTCGGGAGCTGGTCCCATTTCTATCTCTCCTTATAGAATGGCACCACCGGAGATGGCTGAGATGAAGAAACAGATTGAAGAGTTGTTGCAGAAGCAGATGATCCAACCAAGTGTATCGCCTTGGGGTGCTCCGGTTTTGTTCGTTAAAAAGAAAGATGGTAGTATGAGGATGTGTATCGACTACCGACAGTTGCATAAGGTCACAATCAAGAACAAGTATCCTTTACCAAGGATAGATGACCTTATGGATCAAGTTCGTGGGGCTTCAGTATTTTCCAAGATTGATCTGAGATCGGGGTATCATCAGATCAGGATTAGAGAAGAGGATATCTCTAAGACTACATTTCGATCCCGATACGGGCATTATGAGTATGTTGTGATGCCGTTCGGATTGACTAATGCACCAGCTATTTTCATGGACTACATGAATCGAATCTTTAGACCCTATTTAGATTCGTTCGTGGTTGTGTTCATTGACGATATCCTTATTTATTCCAAGAGTCTGGAGGAACATGCTGAACACTTGAGAATAGTGTTGAGTGTCCTAAAGGAGAAGCAATTGTATGTCAAACTTGCAAAGTGTGAGTTCCGGCTGGAGGAAGTTAAGCTTTTAGGACATGTAATCTCAAACAAGGGGATAGCGGTTGACCCGGCGAAAGTAAGTTCAGTTTTACAATGGGAACAACCGAAGTCGATCACGGAAGTGAGAAGTTTTCTTGGTTTGGCTGGCTACTATAGAAGATTTCTAGAAGGCTTCTCGAAGATTGCGCTACCATTGACGAAGCTAACTCGGAAAGACCAACCATTTATATGGGATGAGAAGTGTGAAAGGAGCACGTTATGTACCATTTTCAAGCTTGTCGTGTGCATTGTAGGGTGAATGTACGAATGTTGTACACCTAGGAGTACAACGCACTGTTGAGTGCTGATATGAAGTAAAGGATGGACGTCAGAGAGTGACATAGAATGATGGAGTTAGGATTGAGAGCTAGACTCATACATCATGCCACTCATTTAAACTGAACATTTGTAAATGAAATAAGTGTGAGCATCTTACTTGCATTAAATACTTGCTAAGTGCTAAATGTGATTGTTGAGTACTGCTGCATATCTTCATATTTATATTGTGCATTTATTTATGCTCTATTTATCATGTGTATAGAATTGCTTATCCCTGTGCCCTTGTAGGTGATGTCACGTTACATCGCTTGCATCGAGATCCGGCTGGCATATGGATCTACGAGGATCACCGAGTGGTGTTTGAGGGTGAGGTAGAGGTTACCTTCTACCACCCCAACCCGCTGATCCGGTTTCATCCTCGTAGGTTTAGGATCCCCATCATATACACTATGCACGTACCACCCTTTTACACTTACCATGAACCACCTCCCACACGACCAGCTCGCTCATATCACAGTTTTCATTTTTGACCTACCCGCTCACACCCTTTTTCTTCTAGAGTCGTCCGCAAGGAGACTCCCCTATCTGATCCGAGGAGCCCTGTTAGGGTCTCGCCAGTGGTAGGGTATCCACTCCTTCGGATGAGATAGAGGAGGACCCTGTGGAGGACGAGAGCGGAGGCAAGCCTGTCGTTCATTCTACCGGGAGTCAGTGGAGGGACGATGATCCCTAGGTTTGTGCATAAGGTAGATGATGAGGATCAGGGATCCGGTGTGATGGATGCTGTGGAGGAGATTGGCTGCTGATGATGATGGATGATGACTGCTGCTACTTGGAGACTTCTACTATTACTACTACTACTGCTACTTGATCTATGTGACCAGTTCTGGAGATTTATATTTTGAGATGTATATATTGTAGATATACTTTTGAGGACTCCAGAGATATGGTTTACTTTTGATATAGATCTATGTTTATGGACTTGTACTGGTTCTTGGAGACACGACCTATGGACTATGTATTTCTTGACTTATATATATATATATATATCCCTTATGTTTATATTACAACTTGTGCATAGTCTTGCTATTTCCGCTTACTCTGATAAAAGTATTACATGAGTTCAGCTACGATATTTGAAAATGGTATCAGTTTCGCGAAACAAAAGAATGGATGACATCACTTAATTTTTACTATGTAAATACAATTTCGAAGTACCGATGCTATCTGAATTGTGAAAAGATTTTCTTGTCTTAGAGAATGCCGAATTCAGTATAAAGTTTAAAATGATATAAAATATAATCTCCAAGGATTCCATATTTTGGTTTGTGCACCCGTCTCTATAGAAAATATAAAGAAAATTTTATTTCCTACATTTTCTAAATACTAACAAGTCCATAATTATTTGAGTAATCTTATATTTATTACTCTTAATTCGAGTTTTTATATTGAGGGTGTCACAAGATGAGGAGTGCATGCATGAAGATTTAAGTCTTGAAAATTTATGTTTTGATTTTGGTGTGCTAAGTGAGTTAAATCTATTTGTTATTTATTTGTTTTTTTTCGGTTTTATGACTAAATATGAGGATGAAAATTTGTGTTATTATATGTTAGAATTTCAAGTAAGTAATGACCCTTTTTCTTTAAGGATGATTCAGCCATGGCATGTAAGTTAAGATAGAATAATTGATTGTGTGAAATGAACTTGGTTGGTGATGAATTTGTTGCATGCATGTCAACATCTTTAGTGTTTGGTTTTATTTAAATGGTTTTATAAAAAAAAGTGTTAGTTGCTGTCCAACTATTTATTTCTTAGTACTAAGGTTTTAAAAATGATAAATAAAGTATTTGACTTTGAAGATTTAAATATAAGACTTATAGATAATTTCTTTTAGAGAATTAAAATGTAAAAAGTGATTTTTGGTTTTAATTCAATGTTGCCCAGAATTTTTGGTTAAAATATTTTCATTTAAAAAGTGTTTTCAAATGCTTAAAAGTTTACGTTTTAAGTACTCTTGTATATAATGAAAGCTAGATTGAAAAATTGTGATTTTTCGGTGTTTTCGGACTTTAAACGGTGGCTGTCCAAGACTGGACCAGCAACCAAATCGATTAGTTTAAATTATATTATTAGTTTTTTCAAATGATTTTGTAGAACTTAAAGTGTTAGAAAAAGTTGGAATGGTTTTGAGAAAATGATTATATTTTACGATGTTTAACAAGAACCAAAAAGGAATTTTCAGAAGAACAATGAAATGAAAATATTTTTGAGTTTGAGAAAATAATTTCATCCGAATAAATTAGTAATGCAAACGTATTTTGTTTAATACGAGGTATTTTAAAGACGGTGGATTGGAGCATCAATCTGTAGCAAGTACCCGCGGAAAGCTGTGCAAGTATCTGCTGGAACAAGAGGTGAGAGAGCAGTGATCCTAAGACATTGCGGTGTTTAGATCCTTTACTAAGATGTTTCAATCATCTCAAAGATTGAAACCATGATCTGTTTATTGCTAAATGATATTGTCTATATGCTTATATGTTATATGATGCCATGTGATTTAATTATGATGCATGATTTAATCTATACTGTTATATATGCCTGAGATATATCTGTTGTTGAGTATGGTTCATTTTCTGAGAGACGTCTGTTACGTCTTGACTCTGGATTTTATTTAGTGAGATAATGAAAATCTATGAAATTATAATGAGATTGGAAGTATCCCGTAAATTATGAACATGTGATGAGAAGCAAAGGCATGATACAAGAGAAAAGAATTAGGTGGTTTGAGATGAGAATAATGAGACCTAAACAAGAGATGAGAATCCCACATATTTTAATTTTGTCTTATGTAATACTCTTATTTTGAAGAACTTGGTGATGAAACCTTGTGGAAGTTGTAGGAGTCCTTTTGATGTAATATATTGAACCATGTTGGGCTCGAAGTTAAGTTTATTTTATGATGAAGAATGTTTTGTTAGATATTCAAGTGAGTAGGTAATTTAGTGACAACTCGGTTTTCAGTAAAAAGTATAGTTGTGCATCAACATGTTTATGTCTTTCTTAAAAAAAAAAAAAAATTGGCCTCATTTTTAGCAAATTAATAAGAAATAAATGTAATTTTCGGAAGTGAAAATCGGGCTGTTACACTTTTCACTTTCCCCTTTAACAATTGCTTACATTGTACTTCACATTCTCCCCGTAGGAGGGTTCTTCGTACAATGTACACTTTATAATACTTTATTTACATTGTATTTCACATTCTCCCCGAAGGAGGGTTCTTCGTACAATGTACACTTTATAACTTTTGCCTCACATCCCTTTCACACTTTGAGAAAGACTGACTAGGAGTAAATGTCCCTCTACCTTTGCTTACATTGTACTTTGTAGGATTGATGATGTTTTGATGCTAACAAACCAAAGTCAAGCAACAACATTCAACAACAACTCAAGCACCACTCATGGAGAATTAGATTAAGTTTATGTTTTATTTGTAAATCAAATGTAATATTTTATTTTCTATTTTCATGAGAGTGGGTGGTAGCTTAGGAATCTCAATTTAGGATTTTAATATTGTTTGATTTAAGAGTGAAGAAAGGTTATCTTGATAGAAATAGCTCTAATTAAAGTTTTGATCAAAGTATTTTTGAAAAGCATATTTTTAATCACTTTTTACAGTGGTTAATCGATTAGCACGATAGGCTTAATCGATTAACATGTTATAACTGTACAACACTGATTGTTTAACAAAGGTTAATCGATTAGTGACTTATAAGTTAATCGATTAGCACGTGTTAACAGTGGTTAATCGATTAGTGACTTACACGTTAATCGATTAATTACTGTTATAACAGAAAAATTAATTTTGTTTAAAAGCTTTTCATTACTACTTTGACAAGGTTACTTTCTCTTTCATATTTTTCTATAGAGATTCATACTTTCACAATCATTCAAAGAGCTATTACAATTTTCAAAGTGTTCTATCAAGATCTTACAATCTTTTCAATCTTCTTCACTTTTGTTCATTCAATATTCTTAGAAACATTGAGATACAATTTCTAGAGCTTAGTATTTTGTGTTGAAGCATTCTACAAAAAGAGGTTGTAACTTCAAGCATTCAACAACAACAAGTGAAGAATTTCACACCTTGGAAGTCTTTGAAGCATTTCGAAGCAAGAGGAAAGGAATTGTGAAGAGAATCCTTCAACAATTCAAGAGGACAAGATACAAGAAACAATTGGGTAGATTTTCAAGAGAGTTGGTACTCTCTTGAAGGGGTTAAGATAGGAGAGCTAGAGTGAGCTGCATCTTTAACCATTGTAATCTAACAATTGTGTATCTAGTAGAAACTCTCTATCTTTGGTAGAGGGGGCTGGATGTAGCTCTCAAGTGGTAGAGAGTGAACCAGGATAAAATCTTGTCTTCTTTGTTTTCTTTCTTCAAGGTTTCACTAATCAAGAACAAAAAAATTAATTAGGTTAATTTTGGGGCTTTTACAATTCCTAGATAATCAACCTAAATTGATTTGGTAAATTTACGTAGTTTTGTTCATTGTTTCATTTACCATTTGTTAGTGCATCATTGAATTGTAATCTCCATTGAATTCTGAATAAGGCTGATTTTCTGTCAAACTTTACACGAGTTAATCGATTAAGAGATTGATTAATCGATTGGTTTTAGAGCATCATTCTGGTCTTAATCGAGTAACATCCAGTTAATCGATTAGTTCTTAAATAATATTCTGGCATTAATCGATTAAGCCTGAGATTAATGGATTAAACAGTACAAATTTTGTTAGAAAACTTGTTTTTTGAAATCCATTCTCTTTAGCAATCGAAAAGTTTGTATTGAGGCTTCAAAATACTATTCACCCCCCCCTCTAGTACATTTTGAGCCGCTTGTTGGTTTCCAACATACTTCACATTCTCCCCGTAGGAGTTTCTTCATACAATGCAAGCCCCGTTGTACTTCACATATCGCATACATCATACAGGGGAGGAACCACCCTTCGTAAAAACAAATCAAATTGAGAGGGACTGCAATAAAATCAAATTGATTAAAGAAATAAAATAAAAGATTTGAAACTTCAATAAAAAAGGAATATTTTCAAAAATAAAATCAATTTCGAATTTTTGAAAATAAATCAAAATCAATCAGGTAAAAACAAATCTGGAAATAAATCAAAATGATTCTGACACGTTTTTCAATAAAACTTGAGGTAATCGATTACTTCAGGAAGGTAATCGATTATCTCCCTTAAAATAGAAACTTTGAAATTCATTTGAAAAAGCCAGTAATCGATTATTCATTCCAAGTAATCGATTACTTCACTCGTGTTTAGTATATGATGCAACTCATATAATCGATTACCACTAATCTAATAATCGATTACAGAGACTCTGATTTTTGTATGATGCAACATCATGTAATCGATTACTCTGCCTCAGGAAAATGTATGATGCAACATTGATAATCGATTACTTGATCTAGGTAATCGATTACTCTCATTAAAAAAGTAATTGATTATTCAAGTTCACTTAATCGATTATTCACACTCTGGTTTTTCTATGATGCAACAAAAGTAATCGATTACTTTGAGAAGGTAATCGATTATCCTCTCTTGCACTTGTAAAAATAGATTTTCCTAACTTAGATAAAATTATCCAGAGTTGTTTCATCATGCACTTCCACAGAAACTAAGTTAAAAACTGATTTTCACTTAAAAACTCTTTTTCTTCTCCTTAAACTAAAAAACTCATTTGGCCAATACACACTTGTAATAAAATTTCATTACCTTACGAATTTCCTATGAACAAGGCTTATTCAAAACATGATGCTTGAAGCTTGAGCTTTGAACTGCTTGACTTGATGCAACTTGATGCTTGAAACTTGAAACTTATTTGTTATCATCAAAACTCTATCATCTTCTAGAAATCTTCTAGCATTGACTCTTTACGTCCTTTAGGGCAAGCTTGATTTCCAACACTCCCCCTTTTTGATTATGACAAACCTTTTCTGAGTTTCCAAAACCTTTTTCGTGTTTCTGCATCACAGTCGTTAACCAAGATAGAATAGCATAATATAATTCAATAATAACATAGGAAATTTCAAATGACAGGGACTAATAATAATCATGATATATCTTTTCATAAACTCCCCCTGCACAAATGGTCAGTATGAAATATATTCTATGAAGCTCATGATCCATCTCCCCTTTTTTGTTATTCATAAAATATTCTTTGAAGCTCAGAATTCTTCTCCCCCTTTTGTCAACTTCAAAAATGGTGGAGATAAGTAATCCTTCTCCCACTTTTGTCAATAATCTAATTAATTCTTCTCCCCCTGAAACACTGAATAGATACATTAATAATAACAAGGGAGTAAATATGCATGCTCACATATTCAATCAAGGTGAGCAGCAGATGTTAGACTGATTTCTCTACGAATAAAAAAGAAATTTTCTTTAGGAAGCGGTTTCGTAAAGATATCAGCTAACTGCCTTGTAGTGTCCACATACTCAATTATGCAATCACCTTTTTGAATATGATCATGAATAAAATGGTGACGAATCTCTATATGCTTTGTGCGAGAATGTTGCACTGGGTTTTTGGTTATGTTTATTGCACTAGTGTTATCACATTTTATGGGAATGTGATCTAGACTTACACCAAAGTCTAGGAGTTGCTGTTTTAACCATAAAATTTGTGCACAACAGCTACCCGCAGTGACATATTCAGCCTTAGCTATGGATAGGGCTACACTAGACTGTTTCTTGCTAGCCCAAGACACTAAAGAACTACCTAGGAGGTGACAAGTGCCGCTTGTTCTTTTCCTATCTACTTTGCAACCAGCAAAATCAGAATCGGAATACCCAACAAGGTTACAAGTGAAACCTTTAGGGTACCATAAACCCATATCAGTTGTGCTAGATATATATTTCATTATTCTTTTGACAGCAACCATGTGCGTTTCTTTTGGTTTCGCTTGAAAACATGCACATATGCATACGCTAAACATAATGTCCGGCCAACTTGCCGTTAAATATAGAAGGGATCCGATCATACCTCGATACTTTGTAATTTCAACGGATTTACCTCCTTCATCTTTAACAAGATTACATGAAGTACTCATAGGTGTTGCTACTGCTTTGGCTTTATCCATGCCGAATCTTTTCAACAATTCTTTGCAGTACTTTGTTTGGCTAATAAAGATCCCATCCTTTGCTTGTTTGATTTGTAATCCAAGAAAGAATTTAAGCTCTCCCATTAAAGACATCTCGAACTCTTCCTATATTACACTAGAAAATTCCTTGCAAAGGGTTTCATTAGTAGCATCAAATATAATATCATCAACATAAATTTGAACTAAAAGAATGTCCTTTCCTTTCCTTTTGATAAAAAGTGTGTTGTCAACCTTCCCCCTTTCAAAATCCTTTTCTAATAAAAATTTGCTCAATCGCTCATACCATGCTCTAGGAGCTTGTTTGAGTCCATAAAGAGCCTTTTTCAATTTAAAAACATAATCAGGATATTCAAAATTTTCAAAACTAGGAGGTTGACTAACATACACTTCTTCATTTATAAAACCATTTAGAAAGGCACTCTTTACGTCCATTTGATATAATTTAAAATCTAAAATGCATGCAATTGCTAGAAGCAATCTAATGGCTTCCAACCTAGCAATAGGGGCAAAAGTTTCATCATAATCTATCCCCTCTTCCTGGTTGTAGCCTTGTGCAACCAATCTAGCTTTGTTTCGAATAATTATACCAGCCTCATCAAGTTTGTTTTTAATAATCCATTTTCCCATGTAAGAGAGGTGCCTGGAATTCCAAGAGTTAATTCTCCTTGTAACCTTATCAACAAGTAACTGACAAGCAAGAGGAGTCCATTTCCTTGTAGATATAGGCAAGCCCAAATACCTAAAAGGAAACGTCCCCTTAGTAAAACCAGTAACGTGCTGCAAACATTCTGATTAGTCTCAGAGATCCCAGCCATATATATCTGCGATTTGGCTCTGTTTGCAAACAACCCAGAACTAGTGGAAAACTGGTTGAAAGCATTCATAAGAACCCTCACACTAGCTTCACTGCCATTACAAAATAACATAATATCATCAGCAAAAGCTAGATTTACCAGCCTCAAGTTCCTGCAAAGAGGGTGAAACCTGAAACCTCTGGAATTAGATGCAGCCTGCAGCTTCCTAGTTAGCATCTCCATGGCCAAAACAAATAATAAAGGAGACATTGGGTCACCCTGCCTGAGACCTCTCTGGCTCTTGATGCAACCAACAGATTTTCCATTTAAAACCAATTTAAAGGTAACAATAGATATGCAAACCATAATCCAATCAACAAATTTCATGGGGAATTTTAAAGCAATAAGCATGTTCTTCACAAAAGCCCAATCAAGGACATCATAAGCTTTCCTCAAATCAATTTTCAAGAGGCATCTAGGAGACACATGTCTTCTACCATACAGTCTAAGCAACTCTTGAGTAATAAGAATATTCTGAATAATGCTTCTACCACTAACAAAAGCCGTTTGATTATCCTGGACTAGACCAGGCAGCACAGATTGCATTCTATTTGCCAAGATTTTAGCTATGCACTTATAAATAGAATTACAAAAGGCTGTGGTCCGAAAATCAGATGCATAGTTAGGACAATCAATTTTAGGAATCAACACCAAGGAAGTGTTATTTACCTCTTTCAAGAGTTGACCAGTTCTGAAAAAGTCCCTGACAGCCTCACAAATCTCAGGACCAATAATACCCCAAGCAGACTTGTAAAATTCAGCACCATAACCATCAGGACCAGGGGATTTGTTGCTACCCATACTCATGAACCCATCTCTAATCTCATCATCAGACATAGGTCTAATCAGAGTAATCTGCTGATCAGAAGAAAGCGTTGCACCCTGATTAATTTCAGCCTCAGACATGTTCCAATTAGATCTAGCTCTCTGAAAAAGAATTGTGAAATACTCCTCAAAGACCTTGCAAACCTTTGGGTGGGAAGTCCTCAAAACATCATTCTCATCCCTGATAGATAGAACTCTGTTTCTATAACTTCTAAGCTTGATGACATCATGAAAAAACCGAGTATTCTGATCAGCATCCCTAAACCAATTCTCCTTTGCTTTTTGCTGGAGAAAAGAATTAGCAGCTTCTGAAATCTTCATGTAATCCCTGCTAGCTTCCCTCTCCAACTTCTGCAAATGCACATTACCAAGATCATCAGAAAGAGCATTCTGAGCTCTCTCTAAATTCTGCCTGCAAACTGCATCTCTTTTTTTTTTTTTTATCAATATCAGCATACTTGTCTTTATTCAGATTCCTGAGAGGCTGTTGAAGGAGTCTCTGCTTCTTCATCACCCTGAACATGGCATATCCCTGAATATCAACATCCCAGGTCTCCTTTACAATGTCCATGAAGCTCTCATCCTTAGCAAGCATATTAAAGAACATGAAGGATGAAGGATAATGTTGATTTGCCAGCAAGTGGACTGGGTCAACGAGTAATATAGTCTGGAAGACCGAATATCGTCCCACATGGAGTTGTGTTTTTAGTAAATTTCCACCTTAGTATAATTAATTAATAAATCCTATAAACTAAAAAGTTGATTAAATTAAAATTCAGATTTACAATCAATGATTAATTAAACTAACTAATTGCTGAAATTAATTAAAACGTGAACACAATGGAGGGAAAGTGGTTAGGAACGTTGGTTGCATTGTAGGTTTCACTTATTCAATTATAATTCATATTTTACTTTAATTATCCTTCAATTCATGGACTATTCCTCTCAAATAGCAATAGTTAGACATCTCTAACATTACCCTTATTTTCTAAATACTTAATCCTTGATCCCTCAACAAATTACAATATAAGAAAATATCTATTCAGCACAAGGGAATTATAAAGTCATATAATCATCCAATTATATCCCTATATTTTGGACTGATTATACCATTAATTGCATGGCCTATTCAAAATCCCAACTCCCGTTGCGAATTAAGAAATCCAAAACATAAATTGATCAGGTTTATGTATATAATAAAAACTCAATTAATGCATGAATTGAAAACAACAAAATCCTAAATCATAAATTGAAATCAGCTACGCCATACAAATTCACCTTGTTCCTAACACGAGGGTTTTAGTTACACATAGAAATAAGAAGAAGAAAAGGCATAATAGGGAAATTCATAGACAAATTACCCCAAATCCTTCAATCTTCAAATGCTCCAAATCAATGCAATCTCCCTCTTCAAATCTAAATTCTGTTTTTTCTCCTCTAAGTTGGCTGCTTAACCTAATTCTAAATCAGTAATTTATAATTACAAACTATCTCTAAGTAGAATCTCAATCAATTTCTGAAGTTTTGGCCCAATTGGGCTTTTTCTGGTGCATGCGCGCCCCAGGCGCACCCGGTGTCGCGCCCCAGGCGCGCGCCTCTGCTGCTGTTGTTGTTCCTCAACTGGCGCGCCCCAGGCGCACCCGTCCACGCGCCCCAGGCGCGTGGACCTGCTTCGGCTCCGATTTTCTCCGTTCTTTTTCCTATTTCAAGGTCTTTGAATGCTCTTTCCAATTCCATAATTTATTTTTGCATTTGAGCTTCCAAAATCACCTGAAACACTGAACAAACAATCAAAAAGTTCATGGGAAACTACAATTACTAAAATTCCTAAAAACTAATAAAAAGGTCCTAAGTTTGCTATGAAAGCAAGCTAAATCAAAGTAAAAGAGGATAAAATGAAGTCCAAAAAGTATATATATCAGACCCAAATCACTCCCCCAAACTTAGCATTTTGCATGTCCCAGGCAAAAGTAAAATAAAAATTCTAAATAAAAGACAAACTCCCTAAATCAACATGAACACACCTAATCTAAGACTGCGACTCATCACTTCGACGCATATTATCACAAACTATATACACACTTACATACTAGTTAACATAACAATCCTATTCAGAACTCAGAACTAATGAACACTCTCAACCTCTCAATTGTTTCTCTCAAAAGTGTATAAGGGTCATATTTTCCATTCACTCAAGTTCAACAATGATAATGTGTTACCATAGGCTTGACCATAGACCAACATCTCCACTGAAATTATTGAAAGTACGCAAAAATCAAAAGGTCTTATTTTTGGTTGTAATGGGGCCATGGTTAAAAGTGTCAGGTGGGATAAAAGAAAGTAGGGATAAAACAAAGGCTAACTTGCAAAAATATTTACAAAAACAAGTTTCCCTCAAAAAAATGAATGAGAAATGAATACAATAAAGACTCACACTCACATCAGGAACATTTTATTCTTCCTTTCTTTTCCAATTTTTTTTCTTTTCTTCTATTCTCTTCCTTTCACATTCATTTGTTTTTATTTTTTTTTCACACACGGAAGAGAAATAGAACTCATACACTTTTCACCAATTACTTTCACTTTTCATCATTCCTCTCAATTGCTCATTCAAAATTCCCAAGGTACTATCAAAGAATATGCAATAAATGCAGGGTACCAAAGAAAAATCATAATGTCTCATAAGGCTCAAAATGGGCAACTAAGGAAAAATTATCAATGCAAAACATCTGAAGGCCACAAAAACACATCCTAAGTGCCTTAATCATCTTAATGCATGCAATCAATTATCAATTTTGAAATGGTCACAGGTCAAGTTCTAGAAGAAAATATCAAAGTGAACACACTCATGAAAAAATAGGGGTCTCAATATCAGAATATTTCAATAAAATTCATACCCCTCAATATAAGGCTCAAAAGCTCACAGGGCTAAAGTCAGTTCACTAATCACAAGTTTTGAAAGCCTTTGTCGAAATAACCCAGTCACCGCAATCATATAAACAGCTCAATCAAATAGAGTCGAATACCAATGAGTCTAAGTCCTAAACTAAATATACACATGCATCAAAAGAGAAAAAAGTCCTAAATCTAGAATAATCACCTACTTTCACTAGAGACACAAACCAATACCAAATATGGAGAAACAATTCAAGTCTTGAAAAATCAATTTTTTATTTTGTATACTCTCCCAAACTTAGATGTTGGCTTGTCCTCAAGCAAACTACTCTATCCTAAAAACTACAAAATAAAAATTAAAAACCTATACTAAAAAAAAACTAACCAAAAATGACAAGGATAAAAAATTAAGAATACTACCTATCACATCCACATAAATAGCACTAATCACAAGTGAAATGTTGCTCCCCCAAACTTAATACCTGCAATGGTTAGCACTAGTGCACAAAGCACCACTAATGGTAGGAGACAACACTCACGCCTGCACAAAACTCAGCAATATAGATGCAACAAGATAATAATCAAAATAAATATCCATGCATTAAAAATAAATTAAATCCTAAAGAAGGAAAACTCAGATAATATCACAGGTACAGAGCGGGGTGGGGAAAATACATAAGATAAATCAAAATAAAAACAACCCCTAACTAGTCCTCATCCATCCCTCTATCATCAGGCTCAGGCACATCCACCGGAAAGTCCAACAGACTCCTCTCATAGTCCGAATAAGGGGGCAGATCAAAAGCATAACCCTGATCAACACTCCAGGCCCTCATAATATCATCGCGGACCTCGTCCCTGCGTAACTGTACAAGCTGGAACTCGGCCTGCTGCCTCAAATATCGCCCCTGCAGTGTATGCTCCCTCATCATGGACTGCATCATAACCCTCAGGTCCTCCACACTATCCGACGACTGTGCCGGTCGGCGAGAAGATCCTGCTCTATCCTGGACTGGAGGCCGTGGGTCAAGAATAATGGGTGTGTGTCTATCCTCCCTAGCTGTTTTAATAGCAAGTAAAACATAGTTATCCCAGACAGCTTTAGTTAGCATGGTGGCCCTCTTAATCTCCTTCGTCTCATCACTCCCAGGCACTACCCCCACAGCAGAACACAACTGGTGTATTACCCAAGGAAATCCCACGTATCCCTTATCACTCAAGGCAAAACGGTGCAACTGATCAGAAATCAGCGACGCCGCATCAACTACGACACAGGACTTAAGGGTATACACTAGACGACATATGGCTGGGGAAATCTCAGTGTCATGGGAATGGGGATACAAGTTGTGCATGATGAACCTAACCCAAAACCGGGCAGCTCCCTGCATATTCCTCTGAGACACATGTTTTGGCCTTTGATTAATATTTAAATTCCATGTTTTTCCAGCCAAGAACAAATGTCTCTGAAGCATATCCAAAGAATACATACCATCATCCTCATAACTATCCGTGTTGAACAAAGCGGGTGCCATAGTAGGCGAGTAGCTAGGAAGGTGTAGGACACGAGCTATAGTAGCAGCATCATACGACACCTCCTTGCCTCTCACATACGCAACCCTCCGCTGCTCAACCGTCTCATGCAACAACTCCTCCTTCTTCTCTAATTGTGCACGCCACCAAGCATGCGAATAAAACTCCCACACCAGTTTCTGACTCAAATACTCCGGGGGACCTCTAACCCACGATTCCCATTTGTTCACTTGAATCACCTCCATCACCTCCTCCACACCTCTCAGACCAACCACCTGCTGACCGGAAACGGTCTCATCAAGAACCATGCCCAATTCCGGTTGCACCCTCCTCTTAACCATCTTTCCATCATGAAATTCGACGACTTTCGGATGCTCAAAAGTCGTCCCAACCTCTCCACTACTGTCCACCATTGGCCTCTTTCCTCTTCTCAACATGTTTTAGTTCAAAAATTGCAAAAGGCAATATATCAAACACCTGGCAGGCAGCACAAAACCTTCAAAATTTCAAAGAGAGAACTCAATCCTAACCTTCCAAATCCAAACAAATCAGACCAGAGAAGGATAGAGAAGAAATTCTTACCTCAAAACAATGAAAAATTCGTGTTCCCTAGCCCTTTTTTTGAAAAACCGAATTGAGAAGAGAATAGAGGGGAATGGGGTTTTTGAAAATTTTGAATGAAAAAGAAGAGAGATTGATGATGAGAATGATGATTAATGGAGTTGTAAGTGATTAATTTGATGAAATATGGATGAATTTGATGGAATTTATGAATTGGGGATGAATTTGGGGGTTAGGGTTCTTAACTTTTCTAATTGGGGATGAAAGGGATTTGAGGGGAATTGAGTGACTCCCCCCAGGCGTGGCTGCCATAAACCAACAGCACCCGCACGCCCCAGGCGCGCCTGGTCTGTACCCATTTTTTTTTAAGAAAAAGAAAATGCAGAAAAAAAAAAAATTAAATAAACTACCTAATTATCCTAAACTAAAAAAAATCACCTATCCTAAAGTTCCTATCCTAAGGGAGACTTACTTAAAATTGGGTTGCCTCCCAACAAGCGCTTGTTTAATGTCACGAGCCTGACTCATCGCCCCTAGAAGGGGCTTAAGGGCAGTTATTTTCAGAAGGATGTACAAACTCAAAATCATTACATTGTTCATTAGAGCTTGCAACACAATTTATTTGGGAAAAGTAATCCGCCGTGCATGGTGGTTTTTCAAAAATATTTATCACAGCTTGCTCACCGTTCACACGGAGAATAACTTCTCCTCTTGGAACATCTATGATTACCCCTGCTGTGGCCAAGAAAGGCCTTCCAAAAATTAGAGGAATGTTGTCATCCTCTTCTATGTCAAGCACCATGAAATCAAGGGGTAATATAAAATCCTTTACTTTCACCAAAATGTCTTCCACCACTCCATAAGGGCGGAGGGCGGTGTTATCAGCTAGTTGTAATAGAATCAGGGTCGGCTTAATCTCTCCTATTCCTAACTTATTAAAAAGTGACAAAGGCATTATATTGACACTAGCACCAAGGTCACAAAGGGCCTTACCTGTATAATCCTTGCCGATGCTTATAGGTAGATTGAAGCTCCCTGGATCCTTCAACTTTGGTGGCAGATTGGACTTTATAATTCTGCTACAATTCTCAGCAATTGGAAATGTCTCTCCAGTGAGAATCCCCTTCTTCTTGGTCAGAAGATCCTTCATAAATCTTGAATACAAAGGCATTTGTTCAAGAGCCTCTACAAATGGGATATTAATCTGGATCTTTCTGATCATGTCCAGAAACTTCTGAAAGTGCCTCTTGTCTTCATCCTTCTTCAACCTTTGGGGAAAAGGCACCCTCAAAGGCAAAGGAGCTAGCTTGGGCTGAACCGGATTGTGATCCGCAGGTGGACCCTGCGTACTCGATGCTCCAACTTCACTCTCCTTCTTCTTTGATGTTACATTACCCTTAGGCTCCTTCTCTTTGCTTGAATTTTCATTGGTGGCACTCCCCTTGGCGGTTGGTTCATCATATGTTGTGCCACTTCGGAGTGTCACCTTCATGCACCTCTCCTTGGGATTAGCTATGGTTTCACTAGGAAAAGTTCCCACTGACCTCTCAGAAATCTGCTTGGCAATCTGACCAACTTGCACCTCCAAATTACGAATGCTAGCACCCTGATTAGCAAACTGGGCTCTAGTCTCCTCAATGAAAGATTGGGTTGAGTTGTTCAATTTGTCAAGTGCTATCTCCCAGGAAAGTTTCTGCTGTTGTTGTGGCTGATTCAATGCTGGGCTGTGCCATGAGAAATTTGGGTGGTTGCGATATGCTGGATTGTAGGTGTTGGAGTACATGTTGTTTCTATTTCCTTCACCACCCACATATTTTGCTTGCTCCTCAATAGTCGCTGCCTTCTCCAATTCATTGGCACATTCCCCATTCCTATGGTTCCCATTGCAAAAGTCGCACACAAGTGTGCTACTCACTGCTCCCAACTGAGTTTGACCCATCCTCTTCATTAATGTTGTGATCTGATCATGCATCTCCTTATTCTGCGGAATGAGAGTCTGCATCTGGGTAGTGCTCAGTTCTGGATTCTTCAAGATAGTCTTGTCAGCAAGGGCTTGACTACTGTTGTAGGCCATTGTCTCAATTATTTCTTTTTCCTCTTCCACAGTCTTCTTAATCAAGGACCCTCCAGCTGCTGCATCAATCATGAATTTATTTGTGCTCCTCAACCCATCATAGAATAAACGGATTTGCATCCAATCTGGTATAGCATGTGTCGGACACTTCTTCAACAGCTGGTTGTATCTCTCCCATGCATCATGTAACAGCTCCCCTTCTGCTTGAACAAAAGAGTTGACATCTTGGCGGAGCTTGGCTTGCTTTCCAGCTGGAAGGAACTGGGCCATGAATTTCTTGACCAGAACATCCCAACTGGAAAGGCTTCCAGGAGGCTGATTCCTCATCCATGTAAAAGCCTTGTCCCTCAAAGAAAGAGGAAACATACGCATGCGAATCGCCTCATCTGATGCACCTTCTATCTTGAAAAAGTCCAACATCTGAAGGAAATTGGCTATGTGCTCAGTAGGATCTTGAGTAGGTGCACCTGAGAATTGATCCTGTTTGATGAGATGAATATATTGAGGATCAATCTCAAATGCAGCTGCTGTAATTGCTGGCCGGACTACACTGGATGTGCAAACATCTGGATCCACGGTGGTATAATCAGCCAAAGTCTTCCTTGCCAGTTGGGGTGTTCCACCAGAACCATGTGATTCAGCCATCTTTTTTGCTTGCTTTGCTTGCTTTTTCAACCGTTTCACACTAAGCTCCAATTCGGGATCAAGTTGCACAAGACCTCGATTACCTGTAGAACGTAAAAGCATAAAAACGGTTAAGCAGCACCTGTTAAATTAAAACTAAATTAAACTAATTAAAAACAGAAAAATAAAAAGAAAAATAGAATTTACTAATAACTACACTAAGTCCCGAAAATAAACTAAAGAATACTACTCCCCGGCAACGGCGCCAAAAACTTGTTGATTTGCCAGCAAGTGGACTGGGTCAACGAGTAATATAGTCTGGAAGACCGAATATCGTCCCACAGGGAGTTGTGTTTTTAGTAAATTTCCACCTTATTATAATTAATTAATAAATCCTATAAACTAAAAAGTTGATTAAATTAAAATTCAGATTTACAATCAATGATTAATTAAACTAACTAATTGCTGAAATTAATTAAAACGTGAACACAATGGAGGGAAAGTGGTTAGGAACGTTGGTTGCATTGTAGGTTTCACTTATTCAATTATAATTCAGATTTTACTTTAATTATCCTTCAATTCATGGACTATTCCTCTCAAATAGCAATAGTTAGACGTCTCTAACATTACCCTTATTTTCTAAATACTTAATCCTTGATCCCTCAACAAATTACAATATAAGAAAATATCTATTCAGCACAAGGGAATTATAAAGTCATATAATCATCCAATTATATCCCTATATTTTGGACTGATTATACCACTAATTGCATGGCTTATTCAAAATCCCAACTCCCATTGCGAATTAAGAAATCCAAAACATAAATTGATCAGGTTTATGTATATAATAAAAACTCAATTAATGCATGAATTGAAAACAGCAAAATCCTAAATCATAAATTGAAATAGGCTATGCCATACAAATTCACCTTGTTCCTAACACGAGGGTTTTAGTTACACATAGAAATAAGAAGAAGAAAAGGCATAATAGGGAAATTCATAGACAAATTACCCCAAATCCGTCAATCTTCAAATGCTCCAAATCAATGCAATCTCCCTCTTCAAATCTAAATTCTGTTTTTTCTCCTCTAAGTTGGCTGCTTAACCTAATTATAAATCACTAATTTATAATTACAAACTATCTCTAAGTAGAATCCCAATCAATTTATGAAGTTTTGGCCCAATTGGGCTTTTTCTGGTGCACGCGCGCCCCAGGCGCACCTGGTGTCGCGCCCCAGGCGCGCGCCTCTGCTGCTGTTGTTGTTCCTCAACTGGCGCGCCCCAGGCGCACCCGTCCACGCGCCCCAGGCGCGTGGACCTGCTTCGGCTCCGATTTTCTCCGTTCTTTTTCCTATTTCAAGGTCTTTGAATGCTCTTTCCAATTCCATAATTTATTTTTGCATTTGAGCTTCCAAAATCACCTGAAACACTGAACAAACAATCAAAAAGTTCATGGGAAACTACAATTACTAAAATTCCTAAAAACTAATAAAAAGGTCCTAAGTTTGCTATGAAAACAAGCTAAATCAAAGTAAAAGAGGATAAAATGAAGTCCAAAAAGTATATATATCAGACCCAAATCAGATAAGAAGCCTGCTGCTCCTTCCAATCAATGATAATTAGCGAATGATCCGAAATTCCTTCATTCAAAAACGTAGTTTCCGCTTGAGGCCACAAAGAAACCCATTTCATGTTCACCAACGTCCTGTCCAACTTTGAGTAGATTCTAGATTCAGGTTGCTGCTTGTTTGACCAAGTATAGAAACACCCAGAATATCTCATGTCAACCAAACAACTATTCTGAACACAATTTCTGAATCCTGAGAGCTGATCCACAAACACAGGAAGACCCCCTAACTTCTCTTGAGGCTCAAGAAAAGTGTTAAAATCACCAGTCAAGCACCAAGGAATATCAATCTGCAGGCTAGTGTGCTCAATAAAATTCCAAAGATCAATCTTCTCAGTTGCATCATTACTGGCTTAAACAAAAGTGATCCAGAATTCATTCTGACCCTGCTTTTGCTGAACCAGACAATGACAAACTGACTACTGCTACTAACCACATTAACAATAAACATATCAGGCCTCCAACCTACCCAAATTCTACCAACAGGATGTGCATCCAAATTAATAAAAGAATTCCATCCAGGCACAAGTTTTTGTTTCATGCTATCATAGGAAGAGGATCTCAATTTATTTTCTGAAACAGCAAATAAACCAATACTATAACTATGAATCAACCTTTTAAGCTCTTTCTACTTTTGAGGGTGGTTGATCCCTCTTATGTTCCATGTTGCGATACTATCCATTCCTAGAAGCAGAAGTGGATGTACCCCCAACCTCCTTGCCCTGATTCAATCCTTCCATCTTCTTCTGAAGCCTCTTAGAGCTTCTTGTAACAACACTTTGCCATTCATCCTCTTTAGCAACATTATCATTCTGATCTTTAGCCTTAGCATTTGTAACAACAGGTTGGGAATTAGAACCCATAGGTTGAGAATCATCCTCCCTCATAGGGGTAGACTTTTCCTTCTCCTGGTCATGGACTTTAGAAGAATCCACAACCGGAAGGGTCTCATCCTGGCTAGGCTTATTTTTCACAACCCGTTCCTTTTTAACAATTTTCTCTGCTTTCCTACACATCTTCTTATCATGGCCATATTTATCACAATTTTCACAATAACTAGGCTTCCACTCATATATAACTTTCTGGGTTACTACATGGCCTTTCTCATTCTCAAAATGTATTTCATCAGGCAAAGTCTCAGTATTTACCTCAACAAGTATTCTGGCATAGTTGATGCGATCCCTTGCTTGAGTCATGCTATGCACCATAATTGGCACACCAACTAAGCTAGCAATCTTACTGAGGGATGCAGCACCCCAGTATTTCACATCCAGCTTATGTAACTGAATCCAAATAGGAATGTGTTCAGTATTGGATCCTATTGTATTCTTCTCAGACCAAGGGCTAATAAACAATGACTTCTTATCAAAGTGAAAAACACCTATCTTGAGAACAGTGTTCCTAGCCTCCAATGAATTGAAACGAACAACAATGTTTCCATCAGGGTCCATGAGGATTTTGTTTATGCCATGCTGTCCCCAAACACGTTTGAGATAGCCACTGATCACTGGGAAAGGTTGTTTTGCTCCAAGGACAAAGCAAACCACTTTGTCTTCCCAGTAGTTTAGTTCATCCTAGACATCATCCAGTGAGAATTTCGATTTGTCTCCAGTCATGTGTTTGGAACACCCACTATCCAAGTACCACAATGATTTCCTTTCTTCCGGAGAAACCTACAAAAGAATGTTTCAAGTTTTCTTTTTAGGTACCCATATCTTTTTGGGTCCTTGTCTATTAGTATTACCATAGTTTGCATCGTTCCACCTTTTAGTTTCATTGTTCATTTTAACGAACTTCACTTTTCGGTGTTTGCACTCATGTACACCATGGCCCTTTCTACCACAAATATGACAAATAATAAGAGGCTTCTTATGAGAGCTAGCGGGGAAAAAAATGGTGCTTAATTGTTTTTGGTGCCTGCCGGGTTGATATCCTAAACCGGCTCTATTGAAAAAGCATTTTTGTCTCCCTTACATCAAATTTAAGGTATTTCTGCCTTTTGTAAATTTTGCAAGTGTTTCTTTTAAATCTTCATTTTCTTTTACTAAATCCTTGCAGGACTTAAAAGAAGAAGAACTAGCCTTAATTTTGATTTCATTAGTAGAGGTGTTTGAAGAATTTTTCAAAGTAGAATTCAGCTCTTTATTTTCATTTTTCAAAATTTCATTTTCTTTAGAAAGATCTTTGTTCTTTTGTAAAAGTAAAGCTGAATATTTCTTTTCTAAAGAAACCAATAAGGATAACCTCATCGATTCCTCATGTAATTCTTCAAATGCTTCTTGTAATTCAATATAAGAAGGTTCAAGTTCGAGTTCAGAATTTACCTTATCTCCATGTGCCATTAACCATAGGTTGGTTGTTTCTTCCTATTCGTCTGACTCCCCATCCGAACTTCCCTCGTTGTCTAACCACGTCAAGTATGCTTACTTTCCTTTTCTTGAGTTGGAGGTGTTTCTTTCTTAAATCTCCTTCTTTTTTAACTGATAGCATTCCGCTCTGATGTGACCGGGCTTGCCACATTCATGACATGTGATAGCTGATCCTCCACTTTTGTTAGAATCTCTTTTATTTTGAGTAGTGAAGTTTCTCTTATTTCTAAGAAACTTACAGAATTTTTTGACAAGTAACCCCATATGTTCATCACTGATTTGTTCCTTGTCGGAGCCACCTTTGGTGGATGGTGTTTCAGCTTTGAATGCGAGACTCTTCACCTTTTTGGTCTCCTCTTCATGTTGTGCTAATATTTTAAATTCACTCTCGTGCTCTTGTAGTTTCCCGAATAGAGTAGCGAGAGTCATGGTTGAAAGATTTATGGATTCCATTATGGCAGTCACTTTTGGTTGTCATTCTCTCCCTAGACACCTTAGCACTTTGTTGATCAGTTCTTCGTTGGTGAATTTCTTCCCCAAGGTTACGAGCTGATTGACTATCATTGTGAAGCGCTTTTGGATCTCCTATACTGATTCTTCATCTTTCATTCGGAAAAGTTCATATTCTCCCGTTAGAGTGTTGATTCTTGATCTCTTTACTTCATTGGTACCTTCATATGTGACCTTTAATGTATCCCACATTTGTTGTGCTGTCTCACATATAGATATCCTAAAAAACTCATCATAACTCAAAGTAGATGTTATTATGTTTTTCACTTTCAAGTCGTATTGGACTCTATGTTCCTCCTCTTCTGTCCACTCAGCCATAGGCTTGTCAATGGTGTTACCATTAACTACATGAGTCGGAACATATGGTCCATTTACGACTGCATCCCAAACTTTTAATCCTACTCCTTGACTAAAGATTTTCATCCGGGCTTTCCAATAAGCGTACCCTACCCCATCAAACATGGGAGGACGATTAATAGAACTCCCTTCACCACCAAACGGAGAGTTTGAAGCCATACTCTTGAGACGGTTAAGTCTTAACACAAGAGACTAACTCTGATGCCAATTGTTAGGATCGTGGCTCAAAATCTCGAAAGGGGGGTGAATCGAGTTTTATTATTTTATTGTGAAAGCACATATAATTTAAAATTATTTTTGCGTTGGAAAGATTAAACATTTTGAGATGGAGAGCGAAGCGATAGATAACAAATATAAGAGTTGCGCGGAAACGTAAATAAATAAAATTGCGGAAATCAAAAGAGATAAGGAAGAAGAACACGCAAACCAATTTTTATACTGGTTCGGTCAATCCAGCGAGTGACCTACGTCCAGTCCCCAAGCGACCCGCTTGAGCCTTTTATATACTTGAATTGAGCCGCACCCAATTACAACCAGAGCACCCCGCACACTACTAGGAACCTCCGTTCGCTAGGGGCCTCAATCACACAGCAGGGTTCCTCACCCTATGAACGTACCACACGTTCAACTACGGAATTCTCTCCCTAATCACTAAGGTTTCAATACAATATGATGTGAGTGATTACAATCGTATAGTGTGTTCTCTACAACACGGATACAACAATATAGGTTCTATGACAATGAGATTAAATCACAAGAGTGTAGGCCAATACAAGGTTTTCTTCTAAAAAATAATAATCGATGAAAAGCTCGAAGAATGTGGAGAAGAAGAAGAAGGGAGAAAGCGTTATCAGAGTTATCAGAATTATGAATGATGTAGGAGTGTGATTGTTAGAATGAAAATAAAAATAAAATCTGATTTAGAAATAAAAAATTAAAAGGAATATTTTCGAAATCAAATTGATTTAAGAAATAAAATAAAAGATTTGAAACTTAAATAAAAAAGGAATATTTTCAAAAATAAAATCAATTTCGAATTTTTGAAAATAAATCAGAATCAATTAGGTAAAAACAAATTTGGAAATAAATCAAAATGATTCTGACACGTTTTTCAATAAAACTTGAGGTAATCGATTACTTCAGGAAGCTAATCGATTATCTCCCTTAAAATAGAAACTTTGAAATTCATTTGAAAAAGCCAGTAATCGATTATTCATTCCAAGTAATCGATTACTTCACTCCTATTTCGTATATGATGCAACTCATATAATCGATTACCACTAATCTAATAATCGATTACCACTAATATAATAATCGATTACAGAGACTCTGATTTTTGTATGATGCAACATCTTGTAATCGATTACATCATGGCAGTAATCGATTACTCTGCCTCAGGAAAATGTATGATGCAACATTGATAATCGATTACTTGATCTAGGTAATCGATTACTCTCATTAAAAAAGTAATGGATTATTCAAGTTCACTTAATCGATTATTCACACTCTGGTTTTTCTATGATGCAACAAAAGTAATCGATTACTTTGAGAAGGTAATCGATTATCCTCTCATGCACTTGTAAAAATAGATTTTCATAACTTAGATAAAATCATCCAGAGTTGTTTCATCATGCACTTCCACAGAAACTAAGTTAAAAACTGATTTTCACTTAAAAACTCTTTTTCTTCTCCTTAAACTGAAAAACTCATTTGGCCAATACACACTTGTAATAAAATTTCATTACCTTACAAATTTCCTATGGACAAGGCTTATTCAAAACATGATGCTTGAAGCTTGAGCCTTGAACTGCTTGACTTGATGCAACTTGATGCTTGAAACTTGAAACTTGTTTATTATCATCAAAACTCTATCATCTTCTAGAAATCTTCTAGCATTGAATCTTTACGTTCTTTAGGGCAAGCTTGATTTCCAACAATCGAGCGTTGATTAGATCCCTCAACTAGCTCCTACATGTGAACAAAAATGAGCATCAAGTAGGATTGGGTGCCAAAACAATGCAATACAATATCAATCTCAATACAATTCCAAAGGGCCTACCTCGTACCCGACATCCCTCATATGTATACATCACAATTCAATCCAACAACTCATTCAATTCCAATTCAGTGAAATCGAATCGGTTTTTCTACACTCTCCCAGCGTAGAACCAGTACATAGTAGCTCATCATTTTTGATAAATTCTGATAATTGAAGCCTGTGATCATCCTAAGCTCATCAAATATTCAAATTAGACACAATTTTATACTTTTTGTACATACAAACATTCAACCTATTAAAAAACCTACGTCTATTGTAACATCCCGAATTAATTCCAAGAGTAATTAGAATAATAATAAGATTAGAAAAATGATAATTATGCTAAAGAAGAGTTAAGATGATGGAATAGGATCCCTTTGAGTGCTAGGAAGTAGTTAGGAAGCATTGACATTGGATAGAAGAGTTAAGGAGGAATAAAAGAGTGTTAAAAACGGTGGCTTCAGTGTTGGAAACACCCTATATTAGGAAATTAGAAATAAAATATTTTACAACTCCAAACACGAATTCCACCGTTGGATTTGAAGATTAGTATCTTGGGAAGCCTTCTTTCTAATTTGAGCAAGACCCGACGGGTAACGAAGGAGATATGGCACTTTGAAGTGCAAAAAAATAAAAGAAAATAAAAAGAAATCAGGCACTAACTGAAACATCCCAACTTATTATAAAAAAGTTAATTTTGTTTTCATATAATTTCAAAAGTTTTTAAAAAAAAATAAAATAATACAGTGGGATTTACAACATGGAACAAGAATTTCTTTAAAGAAATTTCTTTCCTTTGCCTTTCACCGTACCGTTATGAATTCAAGGTTCCTTGCTCGTCCGAGGATTTCCTAAAAATGTTAAACCACAAGGAGTGAGACATTTCGCTAAAATTTAAACATAAAGATTAAAAGAAAATATAAAGGATGGAAAAGAATGAAAGCTTTACATATATGTGTGTAATTTGTGGAGAGAACCTTTAATTATATTTGAGTCGCTCTATAAATCCTTAATTTAGTGATTCGATATCGAGGTATGTACATCTAATACAATATTAGTCATATTCCTTTCTCTATTCTAATCTTAACCAGTTATTAAATTCATATTTAGCCGGTTAAGTTAAAAATAAGGTACAATCTTCACAATTCAGTTTATATACCAAACTTTAATTTCATTTCTAATTCCATTTATGATCATTTATTAAATTGATTACTTTCCCTTAGTATTTTATAATTTGTCTTCTCAATCCACTTATATATGCATATGGCTTACAATTCTAACATGGATATAATATTTTATTTATGGAATCCATACATGTATCACAGGCACAAGACAAGATAAGTAGCACCATCATCTAATATACTCCACAACAATACACTTCGAGCAATAATTAAGAATCAATTAGCCTAGGTTATTATCCTTTTATCAAACGTCCTATTCAATCATTCATTTGTTACAATTCATTAACATCAATTCACAAACAATTATAACAAGCATCTTAACAAATACAATCGAAGCAAATTAATATACTTTACAAATAAATTTCTTCAAAGAACCGTTTATAATCAATAGTCACAACAAATCAACATCCTCAGGGATGTCTCAATATTAGAACACATTTAGAATAAATCATTCTCCTAGGGTTCTTCACTTCCTATTTTATAAACAAAATATAACAATGATTAATCATCTCCCTAAGGTTCTAAATGTGATTATTATCATTATGGAACATAACAATCTCTTGTTATAATATAAGTAGTAATTATGAATTATTGCTCAAAATCTACAAATATTATAACTTTAAGCTTTAATTAATTCCTTCTTTCCAATTCCATTATAAATTTCATTAATCCTTAGGTTTAAAGGATAGGAAATATCTTTTCCTTACCTTGATTAAGGAGGGAGAGAGAGAGAGCTTCATATTTTCTTTAGATTCTCACTTCTTTCCCCTTCTTATTTGCTTTCCTTAAATCCTTAGGTTCTCAATCCTCTAGCTTTTGCTTTCTTGGGATGAAGACCTCTATGATTTAGGAACTTAGGGTTTTGGGTGGAGAGTGAGAGAGATTGGAATTAAGGATTGAGGGATGAATATGAGAGATTGAAATGGAGATGAAGCATGTATGCATCATGGGGGTTGATTTTTGATGATTTATAACGGTGTTAAGTGAAGATTGTGGAGGGTTCTAGAGATATCTGTTAGGATTGGCAGTAGTCACCCAAGAGGGGGTGAATTGGGTTTTTAAAAATTCATTTAACACTTTGGGAAATAATCGCTTATTAAATGAAACTCTTTATATACGCAGCGGAAAACTAAATAAAGCGATCGAGAGCAATTGAGCATAAGCTAATATAGATAATAATAACTTAATACGCGCGAAACAAATTAAATCAAAATCAACAAAACCGTTACGCGCTAATTAAATTAAAACTATTAATATACATTATTATTTAAAAATATTATTTTGTCACGATGAATAGCATGAACAATAACAACAACGGAAATTTAAAAGATAAGGGAAGAGAAGAATGTGCACCGTTGATTTTATACTGGTTCGGCCTTTCCAGCGAAAGACCTACGTCCAGTCCCCAAGCGACCTGCTTGAGCTTTTCTTCACTAATCAAAACAGGGACAACCAGCCCCAATTACAAACAAGAGCGTCCCGCACACTACTAGGTACCACCGTTCGCTAGGGACCTCAAAAACAACACTAGGTAGCCACTACCTAGAACCTAAGGTAGTCTTTCTACTAGGTTCCCAACCGTTCGTCTAGACTCTACCCCAGTAAACAAGGGTTCCTCACCTTACGAACGTGCCACACGTTCTCACTAGGAGATACACTCCCTAATACTAAGTGTCACACTTTCCCTTACAAGAATTTGGTTTAGAAAAGAATAGAAACTAACAATTCATGCACTCTAGGTAGTGCTGATACAACAATGAAAGTTCTATATCAATGAATGTCTTAGGCTTCTCAAGGATTTGATTATTTTCAGAACAGAAAAAAAGAAGAAGAAGAGCTCTCTATTTTATTTTCAAAAACTAGGATTAGTGAGAGAGATATAGTAAAAAGACAAATCAAAAAGAGAAAAAGGAAAACATTTTTAATCTGAAACGAAATCAAACAAAAAAGGAAATAAATCATTTTCTGAATCAGGCTGATTGTTTCACGATTTTCAAAATTAATATGGAGGTAATCCATTACTTGATCAGGGTAATCGATTATCTGCTTTCTGTGAAAAACAGATAATTCAATAAATGAATAGGTAATCGATTATCTGCAGAAGTAATCGATTATCCGCTTAATTAAAGTACAAAATGTATCAGAACTTGAAGGTAATCGATTATATATGAGCATGTAATTGATTATCATCATTCTAAAGTGGAAGTAATCGATTATTCCATAAGGTAATCGATTATCTTCACTAAAAAAACAGATTTTTCAAAAACTTTGATATTAGAGATTTTCGCAAACGGTTTTTCGAAATTTTTTTTTTCATAAAACGGGATCTTCTCCTACAGATCTTTAAAATACGAAAACTTGAGTGCCTAGAAATTATTGATTTACAACATGTCCTAAGATGCAACACAACAAACTAGGACAAACACTCTTGAAGGCGAGCAAGCATATCATCATTAGCAGCTTTAACCTGTCACTTAATGATCATCATCAAAAAGCATATGTTCATCAAAACAACATGATCATCATCTTGTCATCATCAAAACAACATTTGGTATTGTCATCATCAAAACATCATGGGGAACACATGAATTTCAACACTCCCCCTTTTTGATGATGACAAACACTTCCTGCAAAACAGAGGTTATAGCACACATAATATACAAAATCATAATGCATAAACTTTGGATGATAAGCTCATAAGCTCAGCTCCCCCTAAACTTTTGAGAAGCTCCCCCTGAAAATCTGATATCTTATCTTGATATATTTTCTCTCCCCCTTTGGCAACATCAAAAAGGGTTAACTCCAAGAATATAATAAGCGCACAACTCACGACAAAATAATGATAACAAAACATATTAGAGCATAGTCAAGAGTTTGCATAAAGTAAGAGTTAAAAACGAGAGAAAACAAAAAGAAATAAAATCCAGGTTATACAACTATGGGGTTAGACAAATGAAATTCTGAGAGAGCAAGAAAAAAATAATCTCTGCAAGCTATGCATTGTGCGATCCCCCGAAACCACTTCTTTCCCTATTCCGGTGCCGTAGATCATGAATGTCATGTCCATGTGCAAATTTTCAAGTCCAGTGGTGAGATTGGAAAGACTGTTGTCAACGAATTCCATATGCACCTAGGAACGTCTCATGTGGTCATCAGATCGCGGCATGTAGCCACGGACATCATCCATGAACACTTTCATATAAGGAGGCACATGATCAGGAGGAAATATGGTTTGCAATGGAGGTAGATCAGGATCATGGGTAGGAGCCTCTTCCTCATCATGGAGATCATCTTCAGCATTTCTTCATAGAAGCGCCAACCCATGGTCTTGACGAATGAATTGTTTATGCACATGTCCAAAGTGAATGCGGTTTTAGATTCTCCAACCAAAGGAACTCGGACGTGATGCAGGATTTTTGTAATCAAAGTGGCATAAGGAAGGCCAGATGTCTTAAGCTTTGTATTTTGGTCAATCGAACGCCTAACCTTAGCAGTTGTTTACTTCAAGTGATATAAGGCATACCATCCCTTAGTTAATCGGCTTGTCGTGGGAGAGTGCCCAAATGATAATGAAATCAGTGTCCATCACTCGAAAGTAGTTCCCTGGCCTTGGAATCAGGCATCTATTTAGAATATAGTGGAGCAGCTGATATCTGAATACAAGATTACCAGAAGTAATTACTTTGTCGGGATCATCAGTTAGAAATTCTTCCTTGGATGAATCTTTGTTGTACTCATCACCCCACAAGTTGTTTGGACCGCGACCTGTGAAAGTTACATCATCCATAGGAAGTCCTGTGATTTTAGCCCAAAGATCCAGATTAATTGAGATCTTTTTACCTTTCACCTCAGAGGAGAGCACTTTATTTTCATCATTCCAACGGAGATTTGTATAGAAGACTTTAACCAGATCATCATAGAAATCACCACCAATGAAACAAAAGGGAAGGAGGTTCTTTCCTCTAAGAATAGAAACGGGAGGTAAATTACAATCTTCATCACTAAAGTCCTCACTGTCAATAAACCGGGGTGAGATGACAGTGCACGCAGCAAAGTATTTTTCAAAATCAGCAATTTGACCAGGAGAAGAAAACCAATGTCTATACTGAGCTAAGGTCGCAGGTTGAGGCATAGTCAAAGGTGGAGCAGACGGACCAGCTCCATCCCGATTCTGACGAGACGATCTTTGACCACGGACTATAGGCGGTGAAGGCTCATCATCCTCTGAATCAATAATTTGAGCTCTTTTTCTAGGCCTTCTACTTGTCATTTTCACAAAATCCAGAAATAACCGAAATGAACCTGATAACCAAAAGAGCAGATACTTTGATGCTGAAACAAAATATCCTGATACTACCAGCAGATTTACCAACCCAACGGAAACTAGCACAACCTTAAACAAATGCTCAGACCAGATAAATCAGACCAATCTCAATGTCCAGATATCACAGAGATGACAAGTCAATGCTACTATCAATACCATTTAGCACAGAGACATACATGCTACTAGACTAAAAATATCATCATATCAATTCCAAAAATCAGTAGCTATATGCATCAAAACTAGAGAAGTAGTAGTGACTAGACCGATGAAGAAGATGAAGTACAAACCAATCCGAACCAGTGAATCGAGAACGAAGGTGCTGAACCGGAGAAGAGATCAAACCGAACCGATTGACCCAATAAACTCTGAATGTAACACCCCGATTCGGCAACTTGAAAACTTACATTCAAAGTAGTGAAAATTAGGGCCAATTTTTTTTTTTTTTACAAAGTGGTGCACAAGATGAGAACACTTGGGTTTCCAAAACATAGTTATAACTAAAACCTGTGTTCTCATATTGTACAAACCTTTCAAGTTCCAAACCGAGTTGTCACGGGACACCGCACTTTGAAACTTGTTTTTCATAACATCTTTTAAAACACAACCCATTTACTTGTTCTCGAAACATCAGTAAATAAAACTCTTGCCGGGGTACAGTATGGTAGAGCTACGGTAACTAAGAACTTACATTGAAGTACATTGCTCTGGGGGATTTGCCTAGCTTCTAGTCATACACACCAAAACTATCTTCGCATCGAGGCAGCCCAAGTTCTCGGTCCACAAGTGGGGTTGTCGCCCTCAGCCACCTCGGGAGTCTCCTTCAAAGCTTCGTCTGGTACTTGCTTCTCTTTGCAGAGGTACCGATGCATCGCTACACGCTATGCCACCTACCGGTTGCAATATCAACAATTGTCGACACGACAACACGGTAGGAGAGATTCAGTGTTCCGGACACTAACGGGTTGACCACGCGATCTCGGAATAATTGAATATAAAGGTATACAGATTAATAAAACAACGTACTATAACATGTAATGCACATAGCCTATATGAATCACATAGAATAAAACATATCATAATACTCTAAACACATAAACATTCCTCATTCATAACCCCTTAATTCATTCACACTCTTATAACACATTCTCAAAATCTTTCTCACGAGCTTTCACAACTTAACTCCATTTTCCTTTCATCATAACTTTCACTCTTATCTCTCATTCCAAGAATCATTTCTTATATGCTCATCTTAGTACATATTATTTAATATTTTGATACGCTTCTCTTTGAAACATCTGTGTCTATTAAGTTTTATTGTTCCGAATAGCATTAATGATGAGGGGGACACATCATTGTGCTCACACACGTCTACATCTCCTCGGTCAACCACCCAACCTAGTCGGAAGCAAACAGGAGTACAGGACCTTTACCATGCGGGCACGACAGCTGTCACACAAACAAATGGTCCCAGACCAGGAGGACTCAGCCTCAAATCAATCATATCATATATAAACAGGCACGCTCTCAGCGGCAAACACAAATGCTCCATTCCAGTCCCTCTGACTGTTCTAGACTTGCATCGAGGGGGCGATAGTATATTTCTAGTCTGCAGTGCGGAACGTGCCATGGCATTAGACCCAGTCCCCACCACGTTAGTGCGCCACATGTGGAGTTGTTCCGCCTAGAAATATACTCTAGACTTCTTGACGTTTCACCGTCATCGTCCTCCCCTCCTACAATCCCCACCTGAGTATCCGCATATACCCATAGTATCTTCCTCTCCACTACTTTGATACGACACTCATGTCTCACCGCGTTTGTAAATGTCTTTTAAGACTTTTAAGGATTTAACGTTTTATTTAGCGGCTTAATCCTAACGATCAGCCCGTCCTTGGTGCATCCCTTCAACGAAGCCCGATCACTAAGCGCAAACTGTTCCCCCTAAAATCTCAATGGCCCTTGGCCTCAAATCACTTTCATCTCATTTCACACTCTTTCTCATCTCATCAACTTTCTCATATCGTCATTCTCATAAACTCACGCTCAGCATCATTCCCATCAACATCATCAGTATCTCTTCCTCGTCTTTCTCAAAACATCTTTTCACAAAACTTTTACTTCACGAAACTTTTTCAGAAAAATCATTTCACAAAACTTTTTCGAAAATAATGTTTCCGAAAACTTTCATAAAAATATCATTTTCACAAAAGCTTTTCAAAAATCTCTTTTTCAAAAACTCTTTTCAAAACTCACATTTTTGGGTGAGTGTTAATGGAGGAGCAAGCTCAACTCAACACTAAGCTTCTTCCCAAAAACGTGTACGAGGAATCATATCTCTACTCAACCACATCTCACTTTCATAATCACTTTCTCTTTCCAATCTCGACTCTTTATCTCTTTCTTCAATCACATTATCCTTTTTCTCTTTCTCAAACATTCTCATACTTTCTCCTCATTCTCAACTCATCATTTATTTCTTTCTCAATTATTTCTCATATTTCTTATTTATTTCTCTTTTCGATTATCTTATTACTCCCATAGTTCCAGCATCACCATTCACTATCCAAGCAAATCAAATAACATCTAAACAAAATAAAGTATGCGCAACAAGTAAACATCTAGTGATGCATAACAAATAAACATCTAGCATGCAAACAAAACATTTAGAACACACACATATCTGTATGGTCTAATTCGCAGTACTCTCGCAATCCGTCTATTCGAATTTCGAACAACCACGTTACGGGACCACAACACTCTCACTCACCTGGATGACGACACATCCAGAAACTTTCCAAGATTTCCCAGTCGCTAACCTCGTCACGTTTTCTTCGCGTCCGACATCCGAACTAGACATTTTTCCCGTGCGTTAGAACGTTTTCGATAAATTCTCAATCTCGTTTTGAAAACTCTTTGAAATAATTCTCTTCTTAAGAATTCATTATTAATATCCAAAGACTCCAAAACCAAATCAGATTTCAAATAAAAGACTTTTAAGAAACTTTGAAACAATAATTAAAATGATCTTTGCATTAAAACAAATTCATTCTTTTTGTTATAAAAATCATTTTCTTGAACCAGTAAGTAAAATCCAAAACTCTAGGAAATAAACCAAATCAAAATCAAACACTGATCAAAGGATATTATTTAAAAATTCCAAATTAATTTAAGTTATTTAAATTATACTCTTTGAATAAAACTATTTCTTTGAATTTCAAACATATACTTTTCACACACAAGATTCACAAACAGACTTCCAAAACAAATTCCATTCATTACATTCAGTTAGCACACAATAGCACAATTTCAAAACAATGAAAGCATTCACAAACAGTACATACAAGTTCAAACATTCATAAGCACGCACTACACAACTCATATCATTAATCACCCAAAACAATTAAATAAATCCTAACCTTAATAAATTAGTTTAACTACACTTAAGAAATAATTTAAACTTAATCTCCTAATTAATTTGACAAAACCGAATTACTGCAGTTAATCAATTTCAAAAACTTAAAATCATTGAATCAACATTACAAGGAAATTCCTCTTTTACAGAATCAAATCAAACCAAAAGAAAAACACATTACTTTCACATAACATCATGCACCTAGGAATATAGCTATCATCCTTGACACTTTATAAAGAAAACTTCCCTAATCATTTGAGCACGCCTTAACCGAATCTTATATGTAAAATTATGCAAAGATTTAATGCATAAACAAACGTATAAAATTAGGAAATTATTTTCTCCCCTCTAGGACCCAAACCGTGAACATACAGTAGGAAAATTAGCAATTTAAAATTCATTTCAAAACAAAATCAACACAACACTTTAAATCAAAAACTATCACATGTATTTAATTATTTCATGCATATACTTTTTAAGTCCTTAGATCAAAATAATTTCATCATGCATGCACCCTATATGGGAGACAAACATAGCTACCTCTTTTTCTCTAGTATGGCCGAAAGTCAACATGCCTTAAAAGAAGGATTTTGAATTTACTTTTTTAAACATACAAGTCATGCACTCATAAAATAAAACATATAAAATAACACATCACATTCACATCATCCTTCACAAAATAAATTCAAGTTCATAGTTCTTTTTCAATCAAAAATAAAGGTTTAATTTTATCTTTACAAAAATAACATGTATATGTTTAAAATCATTAAATCTAGTCCTAACACACATGCATCACTTTTTCACAAAACAAAAGCATAGATTCTATTATTTATTAGTCATGGCCGAATGGCCTTCTAAAATAAAATAAATATACACATAGTCAAACACTTAGATCAAAACATTTTTATGCTTGAGAAATCATTTAGAAAAACTTTGTCTATTTTTTTTTAAAAAAAAACCGAAACATATACATGTGAAGAAAAACATGATTTTTCGTTATAATCAACATGCAAACCAAAGACCTTAAATTTTCATTTATCAAACAAAATAATTACATGCACATACTGAAAACAACTAAGACCATCAACAAGGTTGACATGCAAAACTTAAGACTTAGCTCTTTCATAAATCAAGTTTAGATCATGAAATTATTCATCAAGTACACATAAAACATATCACATGCCACGGTTTTGTAAAGAATTTATCATGCAAGGATTAATAATTTTACTTTAGTATTTATCAAGCTTAGATTATATTTTTCATTCATCAAGAATCATGAAAATACACATAGATCATGATTTTAATAAAAGATCTAACAAAGGATTTGGCATGCAAGATCAAAGAGTTTCACTTATAAATAAATAAACTTAGATCATGGATTTTCATGTCAAATAATCACATAGACACACATTTTGGTCATGGTTGTACAAGAAAAATACACATGCAAGAAGATTCATTTTGGGTTTTCACAAAAATCTTAGTTTTCTCTTAGATCTTTAGGAGTTTAGTTAGAAAATTATTAGATCTAACAAAAGAGCTTTAACCAAACATCAAGCATATCAAAATCATATAAACATACACATAAACCACGGTTAGAGCAAAGAAATTTAAACATGCATAGAGATTTGTTAGAAAAATTTCAAGATCCAACAAAAGAACCATAACCGAGGCATCACACATAAGGTCTAACATATTACAAATTATTCTTAGTTCATAAAAGTCCAAGATCAAAGAAGATCAACACAAAATAGCAACATGCGAGAAGAAAGAATAAAGATCCACAAAATCAAAAGAAAGATCTATAAACTAAAAGGAAAATCTAGGCTATTACAATTTTCCTCTTTGATCTCCGGTTTCCATCATGAAAGGTTGGTTTCTAGCTCCTAATGCTCTTGCTCTACAAGGATGAGACTCAATCAAGCTTCTAATCTCCTTCTCCTTCTAAGCTCACGGCTCCCTCTTCTCTTCCTCTCTCTCTTTTTTTCTTTTCTTTTCTTTCTAAGAGGTTGATGAGTCTCTTAGAATATGTTTGTGTTTGTGTTGGTACGGTGGAAGGATGAGAAATGAAATGGGTGAAAATAAACTAAGGCACCTCCTATATATAAGCAACTCACGAATTCCTTATGTGCCCTTAGGTGTGGGTTTGGTTGCACACAATGGGAGGGGCGATTTTGGCATCTCAAAAAGATGCATGGGTGGTGTTTATCAAAGCCAAGGGGGACAAGGTCACATAGGCTAGGCTTTTTAGGGGTCATTCTAGGTTGAAAACTAGTTAGGGTTTAGTCACTTCCCAACTTAGTTTGGTTCATGGTTTGATTTGGTTATGGCTTAGTTTCCAATTCCTT
The DNA here is from genome assembly GCA_037953625.1 of Crotalaria pallida. NCBI lineage: Eukaryota > Viridiplantae > Streptophyta > Magnoliopsida > Fabales > Fabaceae > Crotalaria > Crotalaria pallida. The sequence goes on from CM075650.1 coordinate 19,589,631, forward strand.
AGCCTATAAGCTTCTTAAAATTATACTCCTAACATACATACACATGCATACACGTATTACATACACACACTTACACACATACATTCATACACACATTTATACATACTTACCGAAACATACACATATACACATACAATTTTCGTTTTATTTTCTTAGCCATATTTACTTAAGATTATTAATTCACACAATCAATGCAACCCATTCAAAAATCACACTCATACAATTAATTTCATGCATCACACAGTACACACATCAATTCAAACACACTTCACATAAAATTCCAAGCCAATCATCAAATTTATTTTCTTAAAAGCACATTCTCCAAAAATTCGTATTTTAAATTCCTGGAAATACATTTTCGTAAATCCACCCAGAAAAATCTGAAAATTACATTTTTAAAATCTATGTTTCGCTATGATCGTTTTGATATAAAGTTTGTAAAAATCCGAGTTATGGTTCAAAAGATACGAGTTTTTCAAGTTAACAGACCCAAAAATTCAATTTCAAACAAAATCACTTTTCAATAAAAACACATTTTAACAAAATCATTCACTTCTCTTTATGAAAACATTTTGTTTATAGAAATTCATAAAAATCAAAATTTATTTCTTATTTACGTAAAACACTTTTCCAAAAACCTTTTATAAAAACAGAACTTCGGGGTTTATTTTAACCAAATTCGTTCTCGCACGTACGGGAAAAATGCGGGGTGTTACACTGAACCCTTCTTGAACCAATACTGAACCGAAGAAGAACCCAAACTGAACTTATTGAACCGAGACTCACTGAACCCGTCTTGAACTAGACTGAACCGAATCCGCTGAACCGGTGAACAAGAGAATGAGCCAATGAACCAGTGTTCCTTTGCAAAAACCGTGTTGAACCAAGGGTGAACTGGTTTGAGGCTAGGGTTTGAGATATGGTGAAATGGTTGAAGGTTATGGTTGAAGAAGGTTGGATATGGTGAAGAAGAGATGGTTTAAGGTGGTAGAGGGATGGAACTCGAATGGGAGGAGAGAGAGAGAGAGAGAGACGGTTTTGGAGAGAGGAGAAGGAAAAAGATGAAGCTTTGTGGTTGATACGTGGTATTGAAGGTTGAAGAATGATGATTGATGAAGCTTGAAGGTATGGCTATGGAGGTTGGAGGTTTGAGGAGGAAGATGAAGTTGAGAGAGAAGAGAAAGGAGGAAGGAGGGAGTACGTGGTTTTGGTTGAATGGGAAGGAGAGAGGGACGGCTAGGTCAAGAGGGAGTCCCACTTGGTCAATACGGGTCAAGGCCCACTTGGCCCACCAAAAACGCGCTTTTCCCTTTTTTTCTGACATCTGATGTAAGTAATCGATTACTTCTAGGAGGTAATCGATTACTTCCTTTCTATTTTCCAGACCTGTATCAGATACCTTCAGGTAATCGATTACTTTCCAGGGTAATCGATTACTTCACCTAGAACTTGCAAACTGCTTCAAACTTGATCTGATTGAATTCTTTTGAGCAACACAAACATATTTTGATGGCTTAGGGATACACAGGGAATGCATAGCTTTAGAGTTTCTTACCTGATAGGATTGAAACCTACAAAACAAATCTCAAGCTATCTCCAATGCTCAAGTTAGTAACTTTTTCAATGTAAAACAATTAGAGCAATTGAAAAACATTGATATCGCGCAAAAGATAATGAGAGAATATAATATATATCATGGATACCATATATAACTATGAATTATAACAAGTTCATACATAGTATGAATTTAAATGCGAACCTAATCAACTCAAGTTTGCACTAAATACCATATTATGAATGAAGTACTCTACTATCCCAAGGTTTGATAATCATGTGACAACCTTATTTAAAACAAATGTTTATCACACATGATTTATTTTCAAAATAAATATAGCTTGGAATAATCGAAGTACACTATTGTATAATCATGGTTATAATAGGAAGATGACTTCTTTACATAAGACTTGTTGAGCCAGGATGAACTTGTTCTTGACCATTGCTTCCTCTTCTGATTATTCACTCTATTATAATTTCCATTTCTACTTGAGAAGATTTTGGCCCTTGAGAACTTGTTCTTCATTTGGTCAACCCATCTAGTTTTTGGCTTCCAATGAAACATCGTGAATGTTTTCTTCTTCTTATTTTCTTTTGGTTCTTCCTTGGGTAACTGATTTTGCATATTCCTGTTACAAGGAAAACCTTTTGGTACCCATCTCATTTTGGGTCCACGGGGATTAGACTTGGATTCCTTAGAGCCCTTTGGAACCCATTTCATTTTACTTCTCAGATAATAATTTTTCCTATATAAGCATAAATGAGAAATATGATCCGAATGTCCACAATAATTACAGATAATGGGTTTGAGTGATGATTTCCCTTTTTCAAAAATGTTTTTACATAAATTAGGCTTATTGTCCTTGTATTGAAAATCACAATTGTCAACAACCTTACTTGATTTTTGAATATCCACATTCTTATCTATATTATCATGTAAAGAGTTGGAACAAGAGGATTTTTCAATACTACAAGACTCAAAAGATGCAACCTCAACATGTTTTTCAATAAAAATGCAATTTTCATAGTTAGTAGAGGTGCTATTTTCTAGGTATGTATTTTTCAAATCATCGCTCAAATCATTACTTGTAACTTGCATATTATGGGAATGAGAGTCAATTAATGTTACCTGATGAGGAGTGAATGAGTGAAATTCAATTTCTTTGTCTACTGACTCCTCATCCGAAGAACTTGACTCTAAGTTTGATTCCATGAGTGCTTCAAATAAGCTTTCTAGATCATTATCTTCACTTGATGAGTTGTTCCTCATGCTTTTAGTGTCATCATTTAAGATTTCATCATGGGAGTTGGTAATTTCATCCTTTGTGACCTTTTCATGCTGATGTGTTGTTTCTTTCCTGTAGACACTGACACTTTCAAGTAGATCATTAGTAGCATAGTGTGTTTTTAGAGTGTCCCAAATACTTTTAGCATCAACACAATCCTTGATTCTAGCATATGCATCATCATTCACAACATTTCTTAGAATGAGCATATCTTGAATATTCAAGGCAAAAGACTTTTTATCAAATTCATTTAAAACAGATTTTGGTTTTAAATCAAAGCCATGAAGCACAATATTCCATAAATGACAATTAATAGATTGAAATAAAAATTTCATTTTATCACTCCAATACAAATAATTTTCCCATCGAAAATTGGTGCATCATCGAATGTAAATCTGACACCCTTTTCCCGAACCAAGTAAATATTACAATAAATATGTATTACTTGATAAATATATGGACTTGTTATTGAATAGAAAATGTGAAAGTAAAATTTCTCTTTTAAAACGGGTGCACAAACCAAAACTTGGAACCTTTGGAGAAGAAATTCTAAATCATTTCAAGCAGTTGTATCGAATTCGGCGTTTTCTAAAACCGTTTCATAAGTTGAATAGCATTCGTATCGTATTTTATATGATAGAGAGTAAGTAGAGCTATCCTTGCTTTGATTTTATAAAACTGATACCATCTAAACTCCTTTGTGACCGAACTCTTTAAAAGATTAAATCAGAGTGAGCGGAAATTATAGGACTATGCAGCTTAGTAGAAACAGAACATAGATTTTATATACATGTACATAAAAGTCAAGTGATACATAGTCCCAGCATAAGTTTCCAAGGTCCATATACAAGTCCATAAAGATCTATGTACATAATAAAGCCATCACCCTAGAATACTCAAAAGTATATCTACAATATATATACATCCCAAAATATAGACTCTAGAGGTGGTCACATAGATCTGGCAGCATCAGTAGTAGTAGTAGTGAGGGTAGTAGCAGTCTCTAGGTAGCAAAAGAAACATCCACATCAACAGCAGCAGCAGTAGCATCTCCTCCACAGCATCCCCACACCGGATCCCCTGATCCTCATCATGTACCATATGCACATACCTAGGGATCGTCATCCCTTCAATCACTCCCAGTAGAATGCACGACAGGCTCGCCTCTGCTCTCGTCCTCCACTGGATACTCCTCGATCTCATCCGATGGAGAGTGTACCCTACCACTGGGTACAGGGTCGGGAGATGGTGTGACCCTAACCGGGCTCCTCGGATCAGAAGGGGGAGTCTCCTCGCAGACGACTCTCGAAGAAAAAGGGCGTGAGCGGGTAGGTCGAAAATGGAAACTGTGATAAGAGCGAGCTGGTCGTGTGGGAGGTGGTCCATGGTATGTGTAAAACGGGGGTACGTGCATAGTGTATATGATGGGAATCCTAAATCTACGAGGATGAAATCGAATTAGCGGGTTCGGGTGGTAGAAGGTAATCTCTACCTCCCCCTCGAACACCACGCGATGGTCCTCATAGATCCATGTGCCACTAGGAAGTGGCCGGATCTCGATGCAAGCGATGTATCGAGACATCACCTACAAGGGCATAGGGGTAAGCATTTCTATACACATAATCAACAGAGTATAAATTTGTACAATGTGAATATATAAATATGCAACATTGAACAACAATCACATTTAGCACTTAGCAGTTATTGAATGCAAATAGGATGCTCATACTTGTTTCATTCATCACACTTAATTTAAATGAATGGCATGATGCATGAATCTAACTCTCAAGCCTATCTCCATCATTCTATGTCACTCTCTGACGTCCATCCCTGACAACCCAGCACTCACCAGTGCGTTGTATTCCTAGGTATACAACAATTCGTACATTCACCTAGAATGTACACGACAAGCTTGGAATCCGTGCCACCCGAGCACATCCCGTCATCCAAACGGACCGTCATCCAAACGGTATAACCATATCGGCATCCACTAAGCTGACCACGTCTTCAACGTGTCATCAAGCAAGCGTATTGGCACTCCCAGAGGCCCTCCTCATGTTTACCAAAAACATGATATACGACCTACCATCCAAACTCCAAAATGAGTGCATTACTTTTAAGCCTAAAAGAAATTGATTAATATATCACATGCCACCTAGGCACATTCCGTCATCCAAATGGACCATCACCCAAACGGTATATCCATATTAGTCAATTTCTTTTAAGTTCAGATCCCTTGGATTATGGTTATGAAATCCTTAACCAATTGAGTTAGAATTGAAAATGGCGTTTCTCAGGTTCTGGGTAAATTACTCGATTATAATTCAGCATACTCGAGTGTTCTTCAACTTTTCCAGATTACTCGAGTGTTCTTCAAACTACTCGAGTGTTCATGTCTTTCTGGGATTTGAATTTCAGATTCATAAAAATACTCGAGTGATTCATGAGTTACTCGAGTATTCTTCAGCATTTCCAGAATACTCGAGTGACCCCTGAATTACTCGAGTGGTTTACCTTAACATATCCCATGCAACACTCGATTACTCGAGTGCTGGGCATGGTACTCGAGTGTTCTTGCTCAAAATACATTGTTTTGACAAAATTTTACTCGAGTAACCAGCCTAATACTCGAGTGTTTTATTGCAGAACAGACTGAAATCTTGGCTTTAACACACCATTTTCAGTTCTACTCATTTCTAGTCCAATCCAAGGATCAACAGTGTTCACATACCATATAATGAACATGTTACAACACTCATTTCATATCAAATTACAGATTTGACAGAGAATCAATCATTAATGCATAAAATACACAATTTGACAACTTAACACCTCAAATTGCAAAATAAGCAACAAATTCATGAATTAATGTTCATTATAGCTTGCATGCATCATGAGAAACTTGCTCTAAACAACCATAGAGCATAACTTGGTCTCCAAACCAAAGTTCCTATTCAAACTAAGCCCTTAGAGCCTCTTGGTGGCTCTCTAATGAAAATAATGAAATTCAAACTCTATCTAGTGCATAAAACAACTTCCCTTTACCTCTCAAACGTGTTCCAACAAAGAATTTCCAAGAGAAAGCTCTCCAACCCCAGAAATCACTTTGAGCTTCACATGCATGATAGTTTGAGTGCAGCACCAAAATTGAATTGGTTAACACATGAAACAGAGATACAAATTGGGGATTTTAGTTTTCCTAGACTCTATGCAACACATACTAACTAGAGAAATCGAATTGAGACTCAAGAGACTCGTGAGCTTACCAGAAATTGGAATCAAAGTAAGCTTCCAGAACCACTTGACAGAAAACAGCCCCAACTTCCAAGCTTCAATTCTTCCACCACACTCACTCAAACCTCACGATTTTAGTGTCTATACAAAGCTCGTGATGTGAGCTTTGTATTAGTGTATAACTTGTGATTTGAATCAGAACACAGAGGGAGAATCAATCGCTCGAACTCAGGAACCCTAACTTAATCACCACACCCAAATTTTGCCAAATCCTTCACGAATTCGGTGTTGATTGGTTTTTATAGACTTCAATGGAGCACATGCAAGACGACACGACCTCCATGGACGTGGAAGAGTACTGATTTCGTGTCAACGAGACGAACTCGTTGATGGTGACTCACCAAACGCACTAACTCGTGCAACTCTGACCAGAATACTCGAGTATTCGGAATAATACTCGAGTATTTTGCCCAGTTTTTGAAAAATAATTATTTTATTTACTTTCCCTCCAAAACCTTTCCTATATTTACTTCTAGGTCCCAACCCAGGGACTAATATGAAAAATACTTATTTATGCACAAATTTACTCACCAAAATAAATTCTAGCAATATAAACAAAGGTCTTAATTAAAGATTAAAAATAGAAATAATTAATTATAATAAACTTTATAATTAATATTTCCTTAATCCAGGATTAAAATTTTGGGGTGTTACAGTAAAACCCTCCATTTAAAATCAAAAACAAATATCTCAACGCTGCCAATTTACAACGGATCTTGATACTCAAGCTATTAAGCCTTTACCAGAGCACGAAGCTCTGACACCAATTGTTAGGATTGGCAGCAGTCACCCAAGAGGGGGGTGAATTGGATTTTTAAAAATTCATCTAACACTGGAAAATAATCGCTTATTAAAAGAAACTCTTTATATACGCAGCGGAAAACTAAATAAAGCGATCGAGAGAAATTGAGCAGAAGCTAATATAGATAATAATAACTTTGTTGGAAAAAAAACAAGCGGCATAACAATATATTAGAGGGGGGTGAATAGTAGTTTGAAGCAGAGATACCAGATTTTCAAATTTAATTTTAAATGGATAAAATATACTTGCTTGTGTTTATAAAAATGTCGAGATAGTGCCGAACAGAATCCGATTATCTATTGATAGTCGATTTCCGAGTTCGATCACACACAATCAGGTTTGCAGTGGATCACAGCAAATATACTTCAACCGTATGTGAAGTTATGTAGAAACTGATTAGATGCCGACTAATGCAGAAACCAAAAATGCAGAAAGCAGTAAAAGAGGACACAAAAAATTTTTATACTGGTTCACTCTCCACCACTGAGAGCTACGTCCAGTCCCCCCTAAAACCTTTAGGGAGCTTTTACTCAAAATCAAATAAAGGGGTTACAGTAGGATTTACAAGAGAGCCTATCTCACTAAACCTATCCCTGTCACAGAGTGTACCAAACTCTTGACCACTACCCCAAACCAATTTGATTTTGCTGCTGGTTGAAGAACCTCTTCAACTCTTTCACTGTGGAGACTTCCTTGAAACTTTCAAGGACTCCTTCTCTTCTTCAAATGAACATGAGAGCAGTAAAGGAAATGTTGGCTCCAAAATCCAAACACCAGTTACTTCTGAGTATAACAGTGTTGATGCAACTGGGTTTCAAACTAAGCAGGAATTGACAGATGGAAATTCAGTTTTTAGTTCGAAGGTTTTTGCATTCAATATCTGATCTTCCTTCTTTGATTTTCTTCTTCTTATTTATTGATGAATGAGACAGTTCCTTCCAATTCATTTTTTGAATCCCAAGAATCAGGGAGGGAAGAATTTCACCATGTGAGGAATTTAAGATTTACGAGATTCCCTCTCCAACAGTCATTTTCTGATTTGGTTTAATTCTGAATCAGATCTTTCATTTAATATTAATTCCTTTATAAACAAATTATGATGATTAGCGAGCTCCTAGCTTCGAGTTGGACAGAGCTTCCACAACTGATGACTTGTCGTGAACCGATCTTGTGCTTGAACCGAGCTAATTGCTTCCAATATCTTCCATACTAAGTCGCTGAGCATGCGTTTGAACTTGATGATGCTTGCACTATTGTTGACCAAGTATGAACCGAGCTTGAGCTTGATCTTTGACTTCCGAGCTGTGGGCGAGCTTTTCATTAGAGCTTGAACTTAACTCTGACATCCGAGCTTTGGCCGAGCTTTGTAATTTGAGATAGAGTTCAATCTTAGAAATCCGAGCTTTGCATTCGAACTTGAGTTCAACTTTGTTGCTGGTTCGGTATCCAGTTCTTCCGAGCATCTTCTGCATTTAGCTTTCTTGCTGTCCGTGGAACATCCTCAATTTAAGTTCTAAATATAATTGGCTTCATAATTGAGATTAGTATGAAGAGTATGTGAATATTAAGTTAGTAGGTGGATTAGTAGGAGTGAGTTTAGGCCTTAATATCACCCCTAATTGAAAATATTGAAATAAAATAATTATAACTCCAAATGCAAATTCCACCGTTGGATATAAAGATTAGGGTCTTAGGAAGCTTTTTGCAAATTTTGGGCAAGATCCGACGGGTAACGGAAAAGATATAGCAGTTTGAAGTTGGATTGTTCTAAATAATCAAAGCCGCACTCAGGCGCGCCAGGGTCGCGCTCAGGTGTGAGAATTAAAATTTAATTGGGTTTCACAGACAGTTTTGCGCTCAGGCGGGCCTTATGTGCGCCCAAGCGCGCCTCCCACGCACTAGTTTGGGAAATGGCGCACCAAATGCTCAAGCCATGCACCAACTTCCCAACGCCATGCACCAGATATGGAACTGGTGCAGATCTCGCGCTCAGGCGCGCGCGGTGAGCTGATGCGTTCTCAACCACACAAAATGAGCTTTCTCCCCAAGTTATTCATTTCCAGCCACACGATGGCTGCTTTTTGGAGCTAGGGAAAATAAAAATAAATGCAAACACACACAACATCAGCACAAAACACCATCTTCTTCTTCTCCCTCTAAATTCGGTTCTCTCTCTCCTAGGGCACCCAAAAATCAAACACCATTTCCTCCATTAAACCTTGATCAAGACCATTAAATCATTATCATCAACATCATCAAGCGAAGAAAACGAGTTAGAAACCTCCTCATTTGCTCCCTCTTCCATTCGAACCCCTTCTCTCTCCCTATCTCCTTGGAATTTCTTCAACCTACAACTATGGAGACTCATTATCCTCATGCAAAATAATCAAGATCAAGACAAGGAGAACTCACTTCCCAAGTACAACAATCATAATAGGGTTGTTCATCATGATTGGATTTTGACTCTTCTGAGGTGGCAAGCTAGGCTAAGGAGGTTCAAAGTACCAAGGTTCTAAGCTAGGGCAACAGGAACAAGCATCCTTATCTCATCACATTTGAGGTAAGGGGGTGGGTTTTGGCTTGTCATAAGAATGGGTATCCATTTAGGTATAATAGTTTGCTAGGAGTTATTTGTTTAGGAGGATAACTAGATAACCCTAAGGTAGTGAGCTTTGATAAATATGTGAATAGGAAATTAAATAAATAAATGAGACTTAATAGAAATGCCTAGAAAATAGTTAGAAAAACTAAATGTTGAATGTGACCCTATAAGTGAATGTTTGTGATTATTTGGTGATAAAATGTTATTTATGAGAATATTTGTTACTTGCTATTGGAAATTAATTTATTGCTCAAGAATTGATGTATGTGTATATGTATTGAAAAATGAGATTATGAGAATAAGCTGAATAAAAGGAGTGCAGTGTGGTTGATCCTTGGAAGCACCGGCACACTAGGTGCCCTGCTAGGTGGTGAATTGCCTGCTAGGGCCAATTTCCTGTCAGGCGAATTGCCCATTAGGTCTAAATTCCCGTTAGGCGTCGGTGCACCAATGGATCAATTCACTGCATAACCACCTGAAAAAGAATAAAATGTGGACTGGAATTAAGAGAAATGAATTGTGGAAATGAATAAGCATAGTCCTAACGGGTGATGCCTTATGGGTGTAAAGTCCTGACAGGTGTAAAGTCCCTAGTAGGTGGTGAATTGCCTAACAGTTGCATAAAATCCTAGTGGTGCAAAAAGAGAAAGAGAAATGAGAAATGAGGAAAGAAAAAGAAAAAGGAATAAGTGAATAAGGTGAATGAGAAAAAGAATAAATGAGAAAGGAAATGGGAGTGTGATGTAAAAGAAATAATAATGGGAACTGGAAGTGATTAATGATATATATAACTTGAAAATGATTGAGTGTGATGAATACTTGAAAATATGTGATATGTGAAATATTTGGTAATTGTGATTGGCCTAGTGAGTTTGTTATGTCTATCTGGAAACTGCATTTCTATTTCATGTGCAATGCTCACTCCCTTAACATTTTACAAGTTCTGAGATCGAGCTAGCACAGCCCCGGCCGAGCAGGTGCACTCTCCTTCACAGGGAGAGTAGATTATAGTATAGTGGGACATGGAAATGTCATGGGCCCGGATATTATGATGATGATGTGATATCTTTTTGGTTTGTAAATAATGTAAATATTCACTTTTGGGGGTTCAGGACAGCCTCTTAGTAAAGGGGTATTTTGGGAAAACTTTAGTATGTGATAAATTGTATATATTTCTGCTGAACACTCTGATGACAACTTGACTATTGTGGTTGCACTTGATGCACAAATTATGTTTTGAGCCCTGCTGGCTTCTGAATGAAATATAATATATTGCTTAATCAGGTTGCAGGTTAAATTAATTTTTGGAAAGTCCAAGAAGCAAAGGAAACTCCGTCCGTTTGACGGCAGATTTTGATAAATTAAAAAGGAAATTTTAAATTCATTATTTTAATTATGGGTAGATAATCTAAGGTGTTACAGTCCGAGCTGAGCTAACCACCCGAGTCTACCGCTGCTTGATATCTAAAGGTAAGATACGTCGGCAGACTCGAAATCTGGGTTGTTGTTGTTTTCTCGATACGCAATCCGACTTCATTCACTCCATTTGTCTTCATCCGCGCAATTTGTCTTCATCAAAACTGAGCATTCCTTGCTGATTCTACAAACATAATACACGCGAGACAAATTAAATCAAAATCAACAAAACCGTTACGCGCTAATTAAATTAAAACTATTAAAATACATTATTATTTAAAATAATTATTTTGTCGCGATGAATAGCATGAACAATAACACCAACGTAAATTTAAAAGATAAGGGAAGAGAAGAATGTGCACCGTTGATTTTATACTGGTTCAGCCTTTCCAGCGAAAGACCTACATCCAGTCCCCAAGCGACCCGCTTGAGCTTTTATTCACTAATCAAAACAGGGACAACCAGCCCCAATTGCAAACAAGAGCATCCCGCGCACTACTAGGTACCACCGTTCGCTAGGGACCTCAAAAACAACACTAGGTAGCCACTACCTAAGGTAGTATTTCTACTAGGTTCCCAACCGTTCGTTTAGACTCTACCCCAGTACACAAGGGTTCCTCACCTTATGAACGTGCCACACGTTCTCACTAGGAGATACACTCCCTAATACTAAGGGTCACACTTTCCCTTACAAGAATTTGGTTTAGAGAAGAATAGAAACTAACAATTCATGAACTCTAGGTAGTTCTGATACAACAATGAAAGTTCTATATCAATGAATGTCTTAGGCTTTTCAAGGATTTGATTATTTTCAGAACAGAAGAAGAAGAAGAAGAAGAAGAAGAAGAACTCTCTATTTTATTTTCAAAAACTAGGATTAAGTGAGAGAGATAGTAAAAAGACAATCAAAAAGAGAAAAAGGAAAACGTTTTTAATCTGAACGGAAATCAAACAAAAAAGGAAATAAATTATTTTATGAATCAAGCTGATTGTTTCACGATTTTCAAAATTAATATGGAGGTAATCGATTACTTGATCAGGGTAATCGATTATCTGCTTTCTATGAAAAACAGATAATTCAAAAAATGAATAGGTAATCGTTTATCTGCAGAAGTAATCGATTATCCGCTTAATTAAAGTAAAAAATGTATCAGACCTTGAAGGTAACCGATTATATATGAGCATGTAATTGATTATCATCATTCAAAAGTGGAAGTAATCGATTATTCCATAAGGTAATCGATTATCTTCACTAAAAAAACATATTTTTCAAAAACTTTGAAATCAGAGATTTTCGCAAACGGTTTTTCAAAAAAGGATTTTCATAAAACGGGATCTTCTCCTACAGTTCTTTAAAATACGAAACCTTGAGTGCCTAGACATTATTGATTTACAACATGTCCTAAGATGCAACACAACAAGCTAGGACAAACACTCTTGAAGGCGAGCAAGCATATCATCATCAGCAGCTTTAACCTGTCACTTAATGATCATCATCAAAAAGCATATCTTCATCAAAACAACATGAATATCATCTTGTCATCATCAAAACAACCTTTGGTATTGTCATCATCAAAACATCATGGGAAACACATGAATTTCAACCATATCAAGAGAAAGTGGGACGAAGTTTCTGGAAAAAGGGAGAAGGAAAAAAATAAAACTATTTGAAAACGTGTTTTTAAACTGATATGGGTCGATCTAATCGATTAGCTCAGAAGCTTATCTATTATACTGTGCAAATCTAATCGATTAGATCAGGCGTATAATCGATTAGACTAAATTTTTCTTATTTCTTTGTATTTCAAAACGTCATATCTCATTCGTTAACCATTGGATCTTGCTCAAATTTGATAGTAAGCTTACTTACATACTTATCTTCACATCCAACGGTGGAATTTGTGTTTAAAGTTTTAAATGTTTTATTTCAAATTTCCTAATATAGGGTATTTATAACACCGAAAACATCGTTTCTAACACTCTTTTGTTCATCTTTCAATCTCTTTTCCTATGCTAATGCTTCCTAATTCCTTCATGGCACTCAAAGGGATTCTACTCCGTCACCTTAAATCCTCTTAAACCTAATTATCATTTTTATAACCTTGTTATTATCACAATTATCTTTGGTATAAAAATTTAGGATGTTACAATTCTCCCCCACTTATATGAATTTCGTCCCTGAAATTTGATTAGCATCAAAAAGGTCGGGAGAAATGGGATTACATGACCTAAATGAAGAATCGAAGATTCTTAATGTTGTCCTCCCCCACTTAGAGTATGCCTTCGGTTAACGATTCATTGGTATATCTTATAGGGAAGTCATGGCGACGTCACCATCATTCTATAGACAAAATTCTATAGTTATAAAGTTAACCTTATAGGTGGATAGATTCTTAACCCTAAACCATGTAATTATATATAAAGTAAACAAAAAGCATTTATTCACACAACTTACTCTACAACACAATGGATTTTATTAAAAACGTTCCTACGAGTATTAAAAGAAACTGAAAATCATGATTACATAATTAAAAATATTTCTTTGCTTAAAACATTAGGATGAGGTTTGGAAAAAGATTTTAAATAGATAAAAGTATGCACTCGTCCATGCTTTGATCATATGATTTTCTAAAACATCTTACCCCTTTAGAGAATACAATGAAGTTTTCTTATAGTATGGGATAATTGGATAGAAAGAAAATTTGGTGTGAAAGAAAACAAAATGATTTTTTTTTCAAAAATCAATTTGATCATGAGCAAAATTAACAAAACTTGTATACATGATTTGCTTTTTCATCTACAAACATATATTGTGTATTTATATATGAACGTATACACTTAAATACATAATTAAACCAACCTACATTGTATTTTATTTAATGGTTCACTGCGTAGTTTGAAATATGGTGCTTATCTTCTTTAGTTTTCGGTTCGACACAAAATCCTATTTCTCTCTTTTCTAAAAGTCCTGACTTAAAAACCCTTACTATTTTTCCTTACTTCAATCAAAATTTACAAGCCAAATTCCTTTCATAAGGAAGGTCAAATTTGAAATTAAAATTTTGGTAAGTAAATTTCCATGAGTAAAATATTTGTGAAGATTTAATAGATTTTCAAAAAATTTCGACAGAGTTTCGTTTAAAATGTGGACATATCCTTTATAAAATAATTTACGTGTCACTTTCCATTCAGATTTAGATATTTGAATGTAAACGCTTATATACAAAAGCCATAAAGTTTAATATATATATATATATATATATATATACATATATAATATGAAATTATAACATATACTACGTATATTCTTTAAAATTTATTGTGCGACAACACAATCAATTTAACATTAACTTCGCCTTAATTCAATACATTAGAAATTGTTGCATCTTACTAATGTGATCTATTCATCCATAGCAGACTTTGACAAATAATTTCAGTTTCATCCCAAAACAACATTAGTATGTCAATCAAATAGTTGCGCTTAATACACACCAATGTTCATAATTTACAATTTATTCAATATATGGTTATGGATACACTATCCATAAAGTCTAGAAATTATGACTACACTACCTTTATTTTCATTTAAAACACATATAGTTCATTCAATTCCTGTCTCATATTTAAGTTATATAATCTATTTTAAACATCAATTATACCAATTTATGCGATATACTCATTAAGAATTTAGATGTGAATTTATTTTCAAATCATATCCCATGTATCAATTCTAGCATTTCCATTAGATTCAGACTCATTTAATGGGTTTCACATTCCCCATCTATCATAGTTCTACAGTTTGTTTCAATCCTAAATTCATACTTATCTGATAAAGATCAATTCATTTATAACAAGTATCAGGACTTTCGAAGGGTCAAAAGGACTAGCACCATTTAACACAAGGAAGTCACTCATACTTTCATACGAGGTGCTCGAATTTCTAGATTTTGATGACATCACCTCCCAATGAATGTAAGTATCGGGGTGATCAGTCCCAATCTTACATTCCATTAGTGGTAATAGTCATTGTTATCTAGATTAAATCTTCACACTTCGTACCAACAACTTATTAGTTCAAAACTCATATAAATATCATTCATCTTCACTTCTTGTTAATTCAATACTAGGGGTTCCACTTTTCTTTCAAATTTTCATAAACTTTTTTCATTCTTTCATTTTCTGGCCACCAAGAAAATTATTTGCAATTGGCAAGCATTCTCTTTCTCTCACACTGAATTCCTAGTGACCTCTCCTAGGTTTTCGGTGTAACATCATTCTTTTTCGAACACACTTTTAATTTTTCCAATGCTTTTTATTTTTGCAAACAATTTTTCTCTTTTCTCATTTCATCTCTTGCCCCACTTTCGAGCCCTTTCTCTTTTCATTTTTCACTTTTCTCATTGTCAATATTGTTGTATGAGACATTCATCATTCTTTTTCTTTTCACTCGATTTCCTCACTTCACCCTCCACTCCAGGGAAAGACATAACCGAGATTAAGTGCCCCTCCACCATTGCTTGCATGCTACTGGCCACTCTTTCTCTTTCTTGGTCTTGTACAACTTGGGTTGAAGGCCCAAGTTGGCTATAGCATGGAACCACCCTCAACTGGTCCCGAAGTGACTTTGTGACCGATAGAACTATCGTGGTTAATGCGGAACCAATCCCCCGACATGAGTGGCCAATCCATGTCCTCCTAGGAGATCAAAGTTCCACCCAACGACAATTCCCGCGATTGTTTCATTAGCGCAACCTAGTCAATAAGATTCAATTTTAACTTATAACTTTTTCAAATTGGATGACTCAATTGATTTAGAATTTCATTTTCCATTATTTTCATAAATCGTGTATTATTTGATGGGCTTCCAAATCAATTGAGTAATTTCTGAATTGTGTCATTTCAAAAATCCATTTATATCTCATAACAAGTTAATTTGAGAATGTACTTTGTCTACATAGATTTTCATACCAAGGTCATTAAAAAGGAAAACTAGTTATCAACCACTAAACTTTTGAAAACAATTAATTGTCTTAAAGAAACATATAATTTGATTCAAAAGTACTTTTGATTTACAAAGGTTCTCCTTTTCATTGGCCTTAGTACTTTCTCATCGTTCATGTTGTGGTGGTGCATAATGCAATCGATTCTCAAAGGGACTTAAATCATCTTTCTTTTCTTTACAAATCAATCTCTAGGTTTTCAAAAATCATTTTCTTTCACATTCTTTGATATGTTTTCTAACACAATTTCAATATCACAGCCATTGGAAAGGAAATCGGTTTCAAAACTCATCCTTTTTCTATTTCCAATTTGATTTACTGAATTGAAGTTGTATATTTGGAAAGTAAAATAAACTAAATCATGAAATTTTTATTTCCTTTCCAATGACTTGAATGTATTCATTATACATCATTCAACATTCAATCCATCTTTCCTTTTCCCCTCCATATTTCACTCTCATTCGTCTCATACAAACAATACCATTCCTTGATATTGGTCTGCTATGCATTCTCTAGCAGACCCCAACCATATCAAGTAGGGTACATAGTTCCCATGGCCCCCTAACTTGGAATTGGTCAGCTACGCATTCAATGGCGGACCGCGACTGTGTGCAACACATTAGTCAGCTACGCTCGAGGAGGCACCCCCGACAGTACCAAGTAGGCTTCATGGTCTTTACTTCTTTTCTCATACTCTTTTCTTTCTTCTCTCTTGGTGGCAAAATCTTTTATTTCAACATCCCTTTAGTATTGACTAACAACTTTCCTTTCCATTTGGTGCTATACCTTTTAACTTCCTTGACCTCACTACTTTATTACTTATCATATTATACATCTCACTCCTTATGGGCACTAAAAGCTTGGCACAGGAGCTTCACAACAGAATCGAGACCATTCCCCAGACCGAAAGGAACGAACCGCTCTATACCATATTGTAACATCCCAACTTATTAAAAGAGAAATATTGTATAAAACTTACAAAAGTTAATTTTGTTTTCATTTAATTTCAAAAGTTTTTTTATAAAAAAAATAATAATAATACAGTGGGATTTACAACCTGGAACAAGAATTTCTTAAAGAAATTTCTTTCCATTGCCTTTCACCGTACCGTTATGAATTCCTGGTTTCTTGCTCGTCCGAGGGTTTCCTAAAAATGTTAAACCACAAGGAGTGAGACATTTCGCTAAACTTTAAACATAAAGATTAAAAGAAAATATAAAGGATGGAAAAGAATGAAAGTTATACATATATGTGTGTAATTTGTGGAGAGAACCTTTAATTATCTTTGAGTCGCTTTATAAATCCTTAATTTAGTTATTTGATATCTAGGTATGTACATCTAATACAATATTAGTCATATTCCTTTCTCTATTCTAATCTTAACCGGTTATTAAATTCATTTAGCCGGTTAAGTTAGAAATAAGGTACAATCTTCACAATTCATTTTATATATCAAACTTTAATTTCATTTCTAATTCCTTTTATGATCATTTATTAAATTGATTACTTTCCCTTAGTATTTTATAATTTGTCTTCTCAATCCACTTATATATGCATATGGCTTACAATTCTAACATATATATAATCTTAAAAGATTAATCTTTTATTTATGGAATCCATACATGTATCACAGGCACAAGACAAGATAAGTAGCATCATCATCTAATATACTCCACAACAATACACTTCGAGCAATCATTAAGAATCAATTAGCATAGGTTATTATCCTTTTATCAAACGTCCTATTCAATCATTCATTTGTTACAATTCATTAACATCAATTCACAAACAATTATAACAAGCATCTTAACAGATACGATCAAAGCAAATTAATTAATATACATTACAAATAAAGTTCTTCAAACAACCATTTATAATCAATAGTCACAACAAATCAACATCCTCAGGGATGTCTCAATATTAGAACACATTTAGAATAAATCATTCTCCTAGGGTTCTTCACTTCCTATTTTATAAACAAAATATAACAATGATTAATCATCTCCCTAAGGTGCTAAATATGATTATCATTATGGAACATAACAATCTCTTGTTATAATATAAGTAATAATAATAATTATGAATTATTTCTCAAAATCTACAAATATTATAAATTTAAGGTATAATTTATTCCTTCTTTCCAATTCCATTATAAATTTCATTAATCCTTAGGTTTAAAGGATAGGAAATATCTCCTCCTTACCTTGATTGAGGAGGGAGAGAGAGAGCTTCTTATTTTCTTTAGATTCTCACTTCTTTCCCCTTCTTATTTGCTTTCCTTAGGTCCTTTGGTTCTTAATCCTCTAGCTTTTGCTTTCATGGGATGAAGACCTCTATGATTTAAGAACTTAGGGTTTTGGGTGGAGAGTGAGAGAGATTGGAATTAAGGATTGAGGGATGAATATGAGAGATTGAAATGGAGATGAAGCATGTATGCATCATGGGGTTTATTTTTGATGATTTATAATAGATTTAAGTGAATATTGTGGAGGGTTCTAGAGATATCAAGAGAAAGAGGGACGGAGTTTCTGGAAAAAAGGGAGAAGGAAAGAACGCATAAAACTGTCTGAAAACGTGTTTTTAAACTGATCTGGGTCGATCTAATCGATTAGATCAGAAGCTAATCGATTATCGATTAGACTGTGCAAATCTAATCGATTAGATCAGGAGTAAAATCGATTAGACTAAATTTCTCTTATTTCTTTGTATTTCAAAACGACATATCTCATTCGTTAACCATTGGATCTTGCTCAAATTTGATAGTAAGCTTCCTTACATACTTATCTTCACATCCAACGGTGTGATTTATGTTTAAATTTGTAAATTGTTTATTTTAAATTTCCTAATATAGGGTGTTTCTAACACCGAAAACATCGTTTTAACACTCTTTTGTTCATCTTTCAATCTCTTTTCTGATGCTAATGCTTCCTAATTCCTTCATGACACTCAAAGGGATTCTACTCCATCACCTTAAATCCTCTTAAACCTAATTATCATTTTTCTAACCTTATTATTATCACAATTATCTTTAGTATAAAATTTAGGATATTACACTAACCGGTTAGCCATTCCACTAACCGGTTAGTACGCGACCAACATGAAAAAAAAAGGAACTTGGGGGCCAAGAATTGGCCCTTAAGGGGCAAGCTTCATGAAGAAGCTTGACACCGAAAACACAAACAAAAACTCATTCCCATCTCCATAATACAACAAACACACTCTTCTTCTTCATTCCTTCTTCTTCCTCCTTAAGGACACAAGCTCCACCATCACCACCAATCATCAAGCCCCATCACACTCATCATCTCCATCAAGTCTCAAGCTCCTCATAACCACCATGGCGCGGCTCCGCTTTCTATCCCATGCCCTAACACACCCAAGTGAAAGACAAACTCCTCCCTCCATCAAGATCTCCATAAGACAACATCTCCACACATCTATTGGTTATCTTCATATGGACCCAAGGCTAGCTTAGGGGCTCAAGCTCAAGGATCACAAAGGAAGAGGAAAGTTAAAGCTTTAAGGGTACCCAAAGCAAAGGGGAGGTTTAGGACTTGAGGTTTATGGCATCTCTCTCTCTCTCTCCATGTAAGGTAAGGAGGTGGTATTACCTTTACTTAGGGAGTGGATTCTAAATAGAGTATAGTGATAATTAAGAGTAGATAGGTATGAATAATAATAAACCTTAGGGTATTGTACTTGGTTAAAAACTAAATATTTAGTACTTGGGTGAGAGAACCCACTATGTTGATGATTGAATATATGTATATATATGATATTTTGTGTTTGAATAGGTTTTATTGATTTATATGAAATAATGAGTAATATGAAAAGGTGAGTGAATCACTAGGTATGCTAGGTTTGTAATAAAACTAAGTAAAAGCTTGAGGGAAAAACATGATAAAATGATAATAGAATAATTGGGACTATTTGGGCTAAGGGAATAGCTAAGTAGCAAGTCGGAAACACCTAGGAAACATGTCAAACGAATAAGTGAAAGTAGAGGGATCAACTGGGATAGATGGATAGTTAAGGACTTGACTAAATAGAATAGGATAGAACCTTAGGGTAGTTGGAAATGGACACTAGGTGGATGGTATAGAATTAGGAAGTTAATGGATAATCTTGTTCTTTGTGGTTGATGAATCAATTGAGGTTAGAGGAGGGACTTAAGTTTATTGGAACTAATTGAGGCTAGTTAATGTGGCTTAAGCATAAGGAAAATTAATGGTGATGAAACTTAATTAAGGATTAGTAAAAAGGTCTTAAGCACAAATGAATTAACTGAGGTAGAGTCGATTGAATTAAGATTGATAGAGGTTAGTGGAAAGAAATTAAGCATGAATTGGGTTCTAATCAATAAATAGGAAGATGTAAGAGAATTTAGGGAATGGTAGTAAAGAAATGGATGATGGATTAATTAGATAGTAAGTTAGGAGACAATAAGAGTAACAGAGTGGATAATTAATAATGGAAATAAAGAGGATTAAGGATAGTTAATAAGGAAAGAGAGATAAGAATTTAAAAGGGAGAAAAAAATAAGTAAGTAATGAAATAGAATTAAGATTAGAAAGTGAGAAAAGAATAAGATACGATAGGAGGTCAGTTAGACTCTGTCAAAATAGGGCACAGGTGGTCATGTCAAACCTGTGGGCTAGGAGATTAATCACAGGAGGTCATAAGACCCAGTGGATAGGAAATTGGCACAGGAGGTCATTGGCACAGGAGGTCATAAGACCCTATGGATAGGAAATTGGCACAGGAGATCATAAGACCCTGTCGATAGGAGATTAGTACTGTAACATCCTAAATTTTTATACTTTATTACTTTACTTTTTATTAGAAAATACTTGGGGTTTTATAAAAAAATTTGGCGGAGTTTACTTTAAAATATGGACTCTCCCCAAGTTAACTTTGTACGTCCAGATCAGTTTATTTGTAACAAAACTATAGTTACACTGTAAGTGGTTGTGACTTACTTTGAAATAATTTAGAAAAGGATATTTCTTATATCCTTCACAACCATTAATCCATTCAATAAAAATAAATATTCTTATAAAGTCCTTTTTACAAAAATAGAAGTATCCTTCACTTGAGATAAATAGTTCAAAATTAAATACAACTTTAGTTAATGAAAATAATTTACATTACATTATCCTAGAATGATTGCAATATAAATGAGACTACTAAAGTCTCAACAAATAATATACTCTCCTTATGGAAGAGTATACCTTCTCGGCATGGAAGCAGTGAATATCTTTCTCCGATGGTAACTAAAATGGACAACTTAAGGGGTGAGTAATTTGAATAATAATTAAGGAAAACACTTGAAATAGCAGTAATAAGACATAACTAGACATACCCACACACATATACTCATATTCATTTATCCTATTCAACCATACTATTTCTATACCTTAACATTTAACTATTCCATTACACTATATCTATACACATTTTAGTATACCAAACCAATACATAACAATGCTTTGATGCTCAATCATATGAATATGAAATGCACTATATACCATTATTATGGTTTAATTCCTGAATCCAATGTAACACTATACCATTTAACTTTATCCACTATAACACTTTAACACTTTCATTGGATTCAGTGAATTAAACTCATTATATAACAATGAATGCACTTCTCCATTTCCAACAACAATAACACTGAAATTTGCTCACAACACTTCACCCTCCAACTCTGGGAAAAAACCGACCAGGAGTAACCATTTCTCAACCTATAGTTTGGTACTTCACCCCTCTAGGGTTCGTCATACCAGCTTGCACAGTACTTCACCCCTCTAGGGTTCGTCATACAATTTGGTTTGATTCGTCCAAATTGGCTTTAACAGAAATCACCCTCAATTGGCCACGAAAAGTCAAAGTAACTGACAAAATTGTTATGGTTGCCTAAAACCAATCCCCAACACGGGTGGCGAACCCGTGCCCTTTGCAGGATCAAAGTTTTCCACAACAATTCTCGACGATTGTTTCAATGACACAATCTAGTTACTTTTGCCTTCATCAATCGAAAACGACGTGTGTTTTTCCCCGTGCCTAAGGTCCACCGTACTCCTTGAATGCACATGTTTCTAATTCATTTTATGTAGCTTTTTGTTAATCAAACCTTTAAGACTTTATATCCATTTGGTGGGGTTCTCTAACTTAGGATTTATGGCCATACTTTGTATATACATACATATATATTAACAATCATGCATCATAACAACAATAATCATAATCATATCATTCATTCAATCATTTAGTTCAATAACAATCTAATAACCAATTACTAAACAAACCCTAAGTTCATGACATACTTATATATTCAATCATAACATTTTCAACATACAAATCAAACATACACATATAAAATACATCTAATTATAACCCTATTACTATCATTAAATCCTTTCCCTAATTAAAACCAAAGTACTCCCCCTTATCTCTTGGAGAGAAGAGGAGGAATTGGGGTTTTCTTGAAGCACCAACACCAAGCTTTCAACCTAGCTCCTTAGCTCCTATTCCTTGCCCTTAATCACTTCCCAAGCCTCCTTGGTTGGTTGCACAATTCTATACAGTGGATTGGAGAAGTTAGGGTTTATGTGGGGATTTGGGGATTTTGAGAAGAGAGATGAAATTGAGATTTGAGAGAGGGAAATTGGTAGGAACTTGATGGGAAGATGATTTGTGGTGCTAATTTGGTGAGACTTTGAGTTGGTTTGAGGATTTTTAAATCCTAGGGTTGAGAAGGGGAAGAAACTCGTGGAGAAGAGGGAAGAGGAACTCTGAGAAAAATGCCCCAATCAATGTGATTTTTGTCTGATAAAGCAGTGGTTAATCGATTAACCACTTTGGTTAATATTAACACTTGCTGTTTGCACATGATTAATCGATTAATTCTGACCTTAATCGATTAGTGGCTGAAGGTGGCTAAAAATTTAATCGATTAGGCTACACATTACTCGATTAGTGGCTGAACATTGCCAAAAACTTAATCGATTAACTCAAGGCTTAATCGATTAACTAGTTCAGCCCACCATTCTCTTGCACTTCAAATTGTCATAACTTCTTCGCTAACTGTCGGATCTTGCTCAAATTTTGAGACAAGCATCCTAAGACACTCATCTTCACATCCAACGGTGGAATTTGGGTTTGGAGCTATAGATATTTTATTCCTAATTTCCTAAGATCCTATGTTCTTTAGATCTTAAATAACTCTTCTAAAACTCATTTCTAAGCTAATTCTAGCTCATAAAAACGTACCCTTACTAAATCCTACATTCTAAACACATTCTAAACATCCCTTAGCACCCCTAAACAGAATCAAAGACTTGGAAACAACACTACCCTTATCAAAATTCTATTAACTAGGGCACCTAATGATTTGGGGAAAATTGGGGATGTTACAATACTCCCCCACATAAAGGAATTTTGTCCCCGAAATTTGACTGAGTTGAAAGAACGAAAAGAGATATAGAGCTATATTCTCTAATAACATGAGGGATCTTATCTTGGACAATAAGATGGTTATGACTTTTAGGGATTCACTCCCCCACTTAGAACACAACTACGGTTGAGGTTTCACTCTTAGAAAAACTATTCTATTCAAACTACTCCGAGAAGCAACAAGTCCTAAACTCCCCTATAACATATAATCATTCAATAAAACACAGACTTCAACATCAGAAAAACATTTTAAACAGATAATCATAAATAACATACTCAAAAAGGAACAAAACATGAAGCATTTATCAATAAAAGGAATTAACATAACAAAACCCTATTCATACACAATCAAAAGAGATAACAGTACACATCAATAGTTTTAAAATATTATTTGTTTAACTAAAATCAAATACAAAGAGCATCATGTTTTGGAATTTTATCAAAGAGTATACTTTTGAAAGAAAAGTAAAACATCAGCTCAACACAAGTAAGTGAAAATAATTACTACATACTAAAATAGTCTTGCATTGAATTGAGTTGTGTAAAAATCTGGAAAAGACTTTGATATTTATTTGATAAAAAGTTATGCATCTTTCAATTTAAAGGATAAACAACATTTACACACATGGAAGGTCACCCAAAAATAGAGTTGGTTACTCGTGAAGAAAATGAGTTTAAATTCTAACCCAAAGTTATTCAATATACAAGAAATATGATTTTGAGGTATGCCTACGCCGGGTGAAAGCAATAGGTTGCTTGAAAGCATTTTCGAAATTTACCATTTCATTTGCAAAAGAGTCAAGATCAGAGAATACATTATGCATGACTGCAGTTGAAAATAGGGATTAACAATGAAGGGTAAATACAATGGTGGTCTTTTGAAAATCCAGTTTGATATATGTTTATAATTTATACTGAAAATGTTATATGAAAAGATATGTTTCAATTCTATATACACATATGGAAAATGAGTTGTCCTTTATACAAGGACCCAGTTCATTAAATTATAAGTTTGATCATTTGCAAAACTTTCTCTAAAGAAAAGATTACATATAAGAATATAGATATCATAAGAGAAGATTGAAATTAAGAATATCCAGGAAAAATACAAGGCAATTAGCTTTGAAAATTTAATTTGATACTTGATAGATAAAGAATGATTTAGTACTTTTACAAAATCACCTTCGCTGGTGGGTGGAAAAATTTCTTTACTTAAAATCATCACTAAATAGTACACAAGGTGTATATAAAAAAATGATTAGAGTTGGAACTAGGGTGGAAAAATACAAAACAAATAGCTCCAGGAATAATTTGATTTTGTATATAATCATAGAAAATTTAAAATTACAAATATACTTATATACAATTCAAACACGCGCAACCCAACGACTCTTAACATAAACAAAACCTACTTCCTATATAACTCTTAACATAAACAAAACCTACTTCCTATATAAATTTATATATATATATATATATATATATATATATACCTAAGGCTTAAACTCGAACACTCAACCAAGACGAACTTAACTCCTACTACTTAATCTAATCCTCACCCTATTGAAGTTCTACCACTCAATCTAAATGAAGCTCTACAAGCTTAAGACTCCCACTAGATCTACGCTTGACTATCCTTCACATAGGGTTCAAGGTTTCCTATTTGGTTCCTTAGGTTAGGACTCTGCATAACTTCTTTCTAGGCCCTAGGTGAAACTCTCTTTTTGCTATCTAATCTTTGGTATCAAGACTCTTATAATGAATGATAGAGTTGGGACTTTAATATCCAACAAACTACATTCAGTGAACTAGTTAATATTGGTTTGAAAATTATTTATGATTCCGGATTATAGTTTGTTCAATAATTATCCCACACTTCGCTTGAGTTCTATGTGAACTCAACTTAAGAGACATAACATCCCTTACCTTAGTTAAGCCTCTAAACTAGAATCTCACTCTATGCTTAATACAATGCCTTTAACCCACTTTGTTATCGTCATTTGCATTTCGCAATTCCACATCATATTAAAAAACAATGAGTTCTAATTTATAAGGAAAAGATTTGGTCTTTAGTAGTAAAGAACTTCCAAAAATTATCTCTTTCCGAAAATAAGGGAAAACTCTTTGTAATTTATAAATCAGTTTCATTTCGAACTTTAACAAAGTTAGTTTATGATAAGAAACATGTCAAGCATCCAAAAATTCAAAGTATTCATAAAGATTTCCAAAATCATTTCACATTGGTTTTAGAATTACTTCAAAAGTTTCAAGGACTCCTTTGACAAAGAAAAGTAAGGATCCCCTATGACCATCAAATTCAAATAAAAGGAGTGCCAGTATCGGGTGAAATTGAATTTCATCCGTATTTTCAAATTTTAATAAATGCTCTTCCTTTTATTTCAACTTGAAGTTCAAATCTTGTTTCGAATTGACGTATGTCGCATTCAGTGAATTCCTATTTAATGGGCAATTGGTGTAATCCAATAATAAACTACACCATCATTCCATTACTTAGGAATCCACTTTGTTAACAATACATGTTTTAAAAAAAATTGATGCTGCGACATACGACCCATTATCAAAGTTAGAATCAATTCCGTACCCTGGAAAGTATTAGAATACTAGTATGCTTGACGTTTGTAACATCCCAAATTTAATCCCAAGCATAATTAGTGAGTTAATGGGTTTAGAGTGTAGAAAATGGGTAGATTAATTGCTTAAAGAATTTTGTGAGCCAGGTGAGCAGCCATTTTAAGTACTAGGGGTTGTATAGAAGGCATTTGTAGCATCGAGCAAAGTTGTCTAAGCGAAATCGGGGGTTAAATCGGCATTTTAGATATTAGAAATCAACTGAAAAGAGAAAATTAGGAATTAATTATAGGATGCTAAGAAATTAAATTCCACCGTTGGATGTGAAGTTTAAGAGGTTAAGAAGCTTGTCTAAAAATTTGGACCCGATCCGACGGTTAACGAAAAAGTTACGGCGAATCGAAGTTTCAAGTTTCTGGTGCACGCCCAGGCGCACCAGGGTGCAAATCATGCACCAGATCAGTAGAAAAACCGCCCAGGCGTGCCTCCCGCTCGCCCAGGCGCGCCCTGCACGCACCAGCCATGGAAATGGTGCACCAGCCCGCATCAGTGGCACCAGAACGCGCACCAACTCGCCCCACCAGCACCAGCACGCGCGCAGACCGCATCAGCAGCACCAGCTGGTGCGTAACCCACGCTCAAGCGTGAGAATCCGCGCCCAGGCGCGCGCGGTCAGCTGAAGCAATCTCAGCCACACGATCAAAACTTGGGCACCAAGTTGGGCCTCCCTAGCCACACGATTTCCCCTCCTAGGCAAGAGACAAAATAAAACCAACACACCAACACCACACTTCCTACCAACACATCACGATCTCCCTCTTCCTCTCATCTTCTCTCAATACTCAAGAACACCCAAGCATCATTCAATCACCCAAACACACAAGATCAAGCAATCAACCACTTAATCCTCATCATCATCAAGTATCCCTCATGAAGTGAGCACAAGACATCATCATCATTCCTTTCATTTCCTTCCTTAGAGTTTAGAACCCCTATTATCATTATCATATATATATCATCAATAATCAAAAATCACCAACACCCCTCATCATTTTCATCAAGTATTGGGCATGAAAGTGGATTAGAACTTACCTCCTTTCTTTTCCTCCCACACAAAATTCCCTCTCTTTCCCTCTCCTCGGGTTTTCAATTTTTGGTTGGCTATGGAGCATTTCACATGAATCAATCACTTTCTAATCAAGAACAAGAAGGAGAGAGAGCACAACACCATCTTACAACAATCCCACAAGGATCACCTGCAATCATTTGGGTTATTGCTATCTTGAGGTGGCAAGCTAGGCTAAGGAGGTTCTAAGCTAGAGCAAGGGAAAATCATCCCTATCTCATCACATTTGAGGTAAGAAGGGAAGTGTTACCTCTACTTAGAGGGTATTTTCTAGCTTGTATATAGGGGGAATTAAGAATAGGGAATAAAATAGAAAGATGCACCTTAGGGTAAATGATTTGATTAGAATTTGGTACAAGTGAACTAAGAATTAGAATTAAGGAACATGCTAGTTTGTATAAGTATTTGTGGTTGCTTTAACAAAAATTGGGTTTAATGATGATGGTGGTAGAATATAGCATGGCTTGAGGGTTAACAATGAACATAGTGATTGGAAAGTTGATTATGTTATTAATTCTAGTGTTTAGAATGGAATTGTAATGAATATGAGACAATTGGGAATAATGATGAGGGATGTAGATTATGGTCCGGCCTGAAAGTCAATGACGAATATAGTGAATACGAAGTTGATTATATTATTAATTTTAATGTCCAGAATGGATTGGAATGAATACGAATGATGATGAAGTGTAAAATGCAATTAACGGAAATAAGAAGGAAATTAGGTGAATGGTAAAGAAATCAAGAAAAGGATCAATGGTTAGAGAAGAAGGTAAGTAAATGGTATAAACAATTGATTATGATATTGAGTAGTAACTATGGACCCTCCAAAATGGAGAGGATACATTCATGACCCTCCCTATGCGGAGCGGGAAATTATACATTCATGACCCTCCCTATGCGGAGCGGGAAACTATACATTCATGACCCTCCCTATGCGGAGTGGGAAATTATATTATCATGACCCTCCATAAAGGAGCGGAATTTATATATTATCATGACCCTCTGTGAAGGAGTGGATATTATCAGGACCCTCCGTAAAGGAGTGGATATTATCATGACCCTCCGTGAAGGAGTGGATATTTTCAGGACCCTCCGTGGAGGAGTGGATATTATCATGACCCTCCGTGAAGGAGTGGATATTTACAGGACCCTCCGTGAAGGAGTGGATATTATCATGACCCTCCATGAAGGAGTGGATATTATCAGGACCCTCCGTAAAGGAGTGGATATTATCATGACCCTCCGTGAAGGAGTGGATATTTATAGGACCCTCCGTGAAGGAGTGGATATTATCAGGACCCTCCGTAAAGGAGTGGATATTATCAGGACCCTCCATAGAGGAGTGGAATATTATAGAATTGTATGTACAGTATCATGACCCTCCATATGGAGTGGATAATATCAGGAACCACCATGAAGGAGTGGAATATTATACAAACAAAACCTCCAATAAGGAGTGAGTAATAGATGGGAATAAAATGGTAAAGTAGTAAATGAATGGCATAGGACCCGCCTTAGGGTGTGAGTAAATGTTTGATATTAGGACCCGCCGAATGGTGAGTGTAAAATATAATAGAAGGAAATGATAGAATCAAGAAAGGTTAGGGAAATAGTAAAAAGGAATGAGAAATGAATATGGACAACAGAGGGAATTAATGAAGCAAGGGAAATTGAAATAGAAAATATAATTCAAGTGATAACGGGTAGTAATCCCTTAGTTGTTCTCTATGTCATTTTAGAATGTATTTTCTAAGTTCTGTGTAATGCTACCCTTCTTGATATATTTTTACAGGTGAAGAAGGAGCTTACACGAGTATGGCCGGGCAGGATTACACTCCACCTCGTGGAATGTTGCTTAGTTAGTTGAGTGACCCTTTGTGGGTCAATAGTTTCAGTTTTGGAAATTTGAAATGTATAATATTTTGGGAAAGCAAACCCACTTTTGAATTGTAATCATTTTCTGAAAAGTGTAATTGAACTGAATTGTATTTTGGCCCTGCTGGCCCATTGTTGTTGAAAATGAAGTTTTATGCAGGTTAATCAGGAAAAGTAAATTTTGGGAATGTCCCTAAAACAAAGGAAACTCCGTCCGATTTTACGGAGATTTTCATAAGAAATAAAAGTAACTAAGTGTTTTTCCTAATCATCTAGTAGTACTAAAAGAAAACTTTAAATTCATAATAAATTAAGGGTAAAAGTAACTAGGGTGTTACAACGTTCATCAGAATTCATTCTATTAATACTTTTCGAAATAAAGTCCTAAATAGTTTGATGCAAAAACACATTTACACTTTATAAATATAGTAATGTATTTATCACCAAACATAATGTGGAATTGTATAAAGTACTTGGGTCTTATTAGAGACGACACTCAGTCATCAAAGTTAAAGGCAAGTACATCGGGTTGACACCTATTCACTTCCGCTGCGCACTCTGATAAAGAATGCTCGGAGTGTCTATGATGCAATGATTCCTAATCCTTATCCTATTCCTATGCATATAAAAGAAATTTGACAATTATTTCATTGGATTCAAGAACTCAATGATATCATCTTCCAATAAAATGTAAACCTCGAGGGGGCCATCTCGATTCTACATTGCATTAGAGATAAAACCATTTTTGTGCAATCTGAATTCCAATCAAATAATAATAAAAGAAATGACTCATCTTCCATTCAAAAGAAAGCTTTGAAATTTCATTTCACGTAAAAGTTTCAATTCTTCGTCATATCCGAAGTTGACTTACTTAATTCGAAACTAAGGTTTAGTCCATCCCGTTGGGGTAGCAATTCCATGCTCTGACCCGTTGGGAGTTTTCACTTCCCTTAGTCTCTACTTTCCGTCCGCTTCTAAACACAACAAAGTTACAACTGAAAATTTTTACTCAGCCCATTTTGAACAGAAGATTAGTAAACTAGCACTAGTATTATTCCATTAACACTACTAAACTATGCTAACGTTAACTAGATATGCATGCATGTACTATTATCATAGGCTATTACGCTAGCTATTTGTTATTTACTCGCATGTGGAGTAACTCTCTGGGAGTAGGAAATCCATACTCCACGGCCAAGAATTGCAACCATTGCTTTGATACCATAATGTTACATCCTAACTTTTTTATACTTTATTACTTTACTTTTTATTAGAAAATACTTGGGGTTTTATAAAAAAAATTTGGCGGAGTTTACTTTAAAATATGGACTCTCCCCAAGTTAACTTTGTACCTGTCAGTCTAGATCAGTTTATTTGTAACAAAACTATAGTTACAGTGTAAGTGGTTATGACTTACTTTGAAATAATTTAGAAAAGGATATTTTTATATCCTTCACAACCATTAATCCATTCAATAAAAATAAATATTCTTATAAAGTCCTTTTTACAAAAATAGAAGTATCCTTCACTTGAGATAAATAGTTCAAAATTAAATACAACTTTAGTTAATGAAAATAATTTACATTACATTATCCTAGAATGATTGCAATATAAATGAGACTACTAAAGTCTCAACAAATAATATACTCTCCTTATGGAAGAGTATACCTTCTCGGCATGGAAGCAGTGAATATCTTTCTCCGATGGTACCTAAAATGGCCAACTTAAGGGGTGAGTAATTTGAATAATAATTAAGGAAAATACTTGAAATAACCGTAATAAGACATAACTAGACATACCCACACACATATACTCATATTCATTTATCCTATTCAACCATACTATTTTTATACCTTAACATTTAACTATTCCATTACACTATATCTATACACATTTCAGTATACCAAACCAACACATAACAATTCTTTGATGCTCAATCATATGAATATGAAATGCACTATATACCATTATGGTTTAATTCCTGAATCCAATGTAACACTATACCATTTAACTTTATCCACTATAACACATTAACACTTTCATTGGATTCAGTGAATTAAACTCATTATATAACAATGAATGCACTTCTCCATTTCCAATAACAATAACATTGAAATTTCCTCACAACACTTCACCCTCCAACTCTGGGGAAAAACCAACCAGGAGTAAGCATTTCTCAACCTATAGTTTGGTACTTCACCCCTCTAGGGTTCGTCATACCAGCTTGCACAGCACTTCACCCCTCTAGGTTCGTCATACAATTTGGTTTGATTCGTCCAAATTGGCTTTAGCAGAAATCACCCTCAACTGGCCACGAAAAGCCAAAGTAACTGACAGAATTGTTATGGTTGCCTAAAACCAATCCCCAACACGGGTGGCGAACCCGTGCCCTTTGCAGGATCAAAGTTTTCCACAACAATTCTCGGCGATTGTTTCAATGACACAATCTAGTTACTTTTGCCTTCATCAATCGAAAATGACGTGTGTTTTTCCCCGTGCCTAAGGTCCACCTTACTCCTTGAATGCACGTGTTTCTAATTCATTTTATGTAGCTTTTTGTTAATCAAACCTTTAAGACTTTATATCCATTTGGTAGGGTTCTCTAACTTAGGATTTATGGCCATACTTTGTATATACATACATATATATTAACAATCATGCATCATAACAACAATAATCATAATCATATCATTCATTCAATCATTTAGTTCAATAACAATCTAATAACCAATTACTAAACAAACCCTAAGTTCATGACATACTTATATATTCAATCATAACATTTTCAACATACAAATCAAACATACACATATAAAATACATCTAATTATAACCCTATTACTATCATTAAATCCTTTCCCTAATTAAAACCAAAGTACTCCCCCTTACCTCTTGGAGAGAAGAGGAGGAATTGGGGTTTTCTTGAAGCACCAACACCAAGGTTTCAACCTAGCTCCTTAGCTCCTATTTATTCCTTGCCCTTAATCACTTCCCAAGCCTCCTTGGTTGATTGCACAATTCTATACGGTGGATTGGAGAAGTTAGGGTTTATGTGGGGATTTGGGGATTTTGAGAAGAGAGATGAAATTGAGATTTGAGAGAGGGAAATTGGTAGGAACTTGACGGGAAGATGATTTGTGGTGCTAATTTGGTGAGACTTTGAGTCGGTTTGAGGATTTGTAAATCCTAGGGTTGAGAAGGGGAAGAAACTCGTGGAGAAGAGGGAAGAGGAACTCTGAGAAAAATGCCCCAATCAACGTGATTTTTGTTTGATAAAGCAGTGGTTAATCGATTAACCACTTTGGTTAGTCGATTAACACTTGCTTTTTGCACATGATTAATCGATTAATTCTGACCTTAATCGATTAGTGGCTGAAGGTGGCTAAAAATTTAATCGATTAGGCTACACATTACTCGATTAGTGGCTGATCATTGCCAAAAACTTAATCGATTAACTCAAGGCTTAATCGATTAACTAGTTCAGCCCACCATTCTCTTGCACTTCAAATTGTCATGACTTCTTCGCTAACCGTCGGATCTTGCTCAAATTTTGAGACAAGCATCCTAAGACACTCATCTTCACATCCAACGATGGAATTTGGGTTTGGAGCTATAGATATTTTATTCCTAATTTCCTAAGATCCTATGTTCTTTAGATCTTAAATAACTCTTCTAAAACTCATTTCTAAGCTAATTCTACCTCATAAAAACATACCCTTACTAAATCCTACATTCTAAACACATTCTAAACATCCCTTAGCACCCCTAAACAGAATCAAAGACTTGGAAACAACACTACCCTTATCAAAATTCTATTAACTAGGACATCTAATGATTTGGGGAAAATCGTGGATGTTACAAGCACAGGAAGGTCATATTGACCCTGTGGCTAACTAATAAGAGGAGAATATAGAGAAGAAATGCAACAATAAAGTGAAACGAAAAGAGAAATAAATAATGAAAATATGAATTTGAATGTAAATGAACTGGTTAGAAATAAGTGTGTAATTGGTTGTGCATTATATGATGTGATATATTGTTGATAAATGTGCTTGACTTAGTTTATTGTTATGCCTTCTTAGAAACTATCTTCCTAAGTTCTGTGTAATGCTACCCTTCTTGCTGTTTTTATACAGGTGCAGGAACGGAGCTTACACTATTGCAGGCCGAGCAGGAATACTCTCCACCCCGTGGAGTGTAAATTAGATATGAGAGAAGCATAGTATATTAGGTTTTAGTCAGCTCATTTTGATTTAAAAGCAATTCACTAGTTGTAGTCCTAAAACTTGTATTATTTTGTGAATCGGGGCATTAGTGATAAGGTGGCTGTAATTAATATATAAGTTTATGTTTTAAACCATTCTGGATTGAACAGGTATTTAGGAAGGAATTTTTGGAAAGTCCGAAATACAGGGAAAACTCTGTCAAATTTAAAATAAAATTTTCAAGTTCATAAAAATTTTATATAGTAATTAAGGTAATCTATTATAGGGTGTTACATCTATCTTCGATTTCAAACATGATTTAACTCAACCAACCTAGTTTAATTTTTAACAGAGAAATAATCAAATATGATTTATCTACTCAATCAACCTAGTTGTTAATATATAGGTTTAAAATGGTTTAACATTTTGTAAATAAGTTTAAATTTAGGATTGATCAAGAAAGAATAGTATACAAGATTCCCAATCCCACCACCGGGTCAAGTCCAATCTCGATAACATTGTCTAAACGCTATCCAAGCAACATGTCTCTAGGCTTGAATCATTTTGCTTTGTTTTAAGTACAAAATATAAATCGATTATCTTAAATGGGGCTCAATTACTTAATTTTCATAATTCTCTTTAATTTAAAATCTACTAATATTTTATTTCATTTCTATAATTTTCAAAAAAAAAAAATTCTTAAATAATGAAACTTCCAACTTAATACACACTTGGATGCACCTAAAACCAATAATTGCTTAAATTCGAAATAGTGGCTTATCTAAGCAAACATAACATTTGTACAAAATTTAACCAACGACCGCTTACAAACATGTAACCTATAAGAACATTGTTTCGGATGACTTCATATACATATCCACATATGTTCCCATCATATTCTGTTTCTAAATTTTAATCCACATAGATGCGTACATGTTTGAAACTTCGACGTCTACAACTTATCCTACAACTTGACGATAATACGTACAAGAATTGAGGCCATTCTTTTTTCTACGCAGCATGAAGCTAATGATTAGTAGGGGTGAGAATGAGTTAGACCTGGTCAGGTCTTAATAAAAATAAGTTTGATTTGTGTTTCAAATTTAAGGTCCAACCTTGTTTACTGGCCCATCACAGAGTAAAATTTAAGTCTAAAGTCGGCTTATTTCAAGGTCTGACCTGATCCAGAAACTCGCTTAAAAGTCTATTATTCAATAAAATTATCATATTTACGTACAAACATAAAAATGTGTCATACCCTCAAATTATGTGAATAAAATAGAATAAAGCAAAATGTAAACAATGTCATAACTCAAACTATGTAGCAAGAAAAATAAAAGCATACAAAAACATAAAGTGCCTCGAGCCTCAAATAAATAAACCAACAAAACATAATCATTTACAAATATTATAGACATCATACTTCAAATTACTAGTAAAAGTCAAATAAAATCATTATGTATTTAATCTAATAATTTAATAATAGAAAATACAATAAACAGTATAAGTCAATAACACCAACAACTAGTGACCAAGTCCCTTAAAAAAGAAAAAAGAAGAGTACACCAAAACAACTACAAATAGTGATTTGGTTTTTGCTATTAGGATTTGGTTTTGCTACCCAATTTTTTTTATTTGTTTACATAATTACATGAAAATCAAATCAATGCAATGAAACCTGTCTAATCAAATTAATATTGATTTTAATTGATTAAAGGGCTTCCAAAAGCAAATTAGTAGTTGGGAACAGAAAAACAAAAAAATCTAACCACAATTAAAAATCTGGATTAAGCTCAGATTATCAACAACACCGTATCACATCAAACCTCAAATCCTTAAAACTTGTCTTCATTCAAACCGTGAATCAAATGAAAGTAATTTGAATCAAACGAAAGTAAAATTACTGAACAGAAGTATAAACCAGAATCATAGGAAACAAAAAATATCATACTCAGACTCTAAACATCACATAGACAAAGACTAAAGAGATCGCCATAAACGGAAACAAAATTGAAGCACAAACTTGAGATCCAAAATAGAAGTGATAAAGTGTATACCTCTTTAATGAATCAAAGGCTTAATGGAAGTCGTGGTTACTAGAAATGACAATCATGAACTGATTTGACAGTGAGATGGTGTGGTATCGATAGTTAGATGGTGCGGTAGCGACGACTTAAGTCGATCGGAGCCTGGCGGCATGGCGGTGATAGTCACTAGGACTTTGCAGTGTGGTGTCAGGGTTGGTTGAAGGCTAGGGTTGGTGGTGGTTTAAGGTTTAGATCGAAGGAGAGCATGAGAGAGAGGATGCATATAGGATTCACGGTAGTGAGAGGGAAGGAGCCGAACACGGAATCTGTTGGAAACCAATAAGCGGCCTAACAATTTACTAGAGGAGGGGTGAATAGTAAATGGAAGCAACAATATTAATTTTTCGGAGATAATTGATATTAACAAATAACACACTTACTAATCTTAAACAAAATTAAGTTTCTGTCCAAAAATTGATGAACTACTCGATTAGTTCAAGGACTACTCGAGTAGTGCGATCAGTTTCAAGCAGAAAACAGAGTTTCAGAGAACTGGTTTCACAGCCAAGAACGCCAAGAACAGAAGCGAGATAATTTGCTAACTTGAGGTTCAGATGGAGAGATTAAATATGCGGAAATAAATGAAAACGATAAGAAGAACACAGAGAATTATTATACTGGTTCACTTTCACCCACTTAGAGCTACGTCCAGTCCTGCCTAAACCTTAGGGAGAGTTTTACTCAAAATCAATTAAATTGGATACAAACAGGATTAATTAGTGACCCTCACTCAATCTAATCCTAACCCTTCAAGAGTGTACCAAACTCTTGAACCTTACCCCAATTTCAATTGATTCTCTGTTGAAGAACTTCTTCAACCTTCCACAAAGAGAGCTTCTTGAAACCTTCAAGAACACCTTCTCCCTTTAGCAATAGAGCCTCTTGAAACCTTCAAGTGCTCCTTCTCCAAGCTTTAATGGCAGCAATCATATGAATAACAACGGTAACAAGGTTGTGGCTCCAATTACAATCTCAATTGAATATGAATATGAAAGTATGTAAACCAATTGAGACCTAGACTTAGAGAGGGATTGGAATGAAAAACGTTTTAGATTCAATCAGGTTTTTTTGTCTCCAAAAATTCCTTCCATGAGAGTTGGAGGAGGCATCCATATATAATTTCCAAAATCCCCAAGAATAAGGGAGAAGAGAATTTGAAAATATTTGGGCTTGATTGCCTCTCCAACGGTCATATTTGGATCAGGCTGGATGATGATGCAGACTCGTACTACTCGAGTAGTTGAAGCACTACTCGAGTAGTCCGTGCTTCCAGAATAAACAAATTTTCTTTTTAAGCTGACTACTCGAGTAGTTGAAGCACTACTCGATTAGTTCATGCACTACTCGATTAGTCAGTGCACTACTCGAGTAGTTAGTGCAGACAGAGAAATTGAAGTTTTTCTGTTTGGCAGACTACTTGAGTAATTGGGGCACTACTCGAGTAGTTACTGTTAAAACTGAAAATTTGCTTTTCAATTTTGTTAAGATTTAACCTTTGATTTTTACCAATCCCTTTCTAGTCTTTTTCAGGTATTTTACTCAACTAATTTGCATACTTAATATACCATATTAAATAGAGCTAAATACCTAAATCTACCACCCACACTCATGAACGATAAATGAATCAAATACAATGAATTACAAGAGAATGAGTAGACTATTGGTTGTTGTTGTTTGTTGATTCAACTTCAAGGCAAATGGCTTCATCAAAACAACTTGTTGATTTATTTGTCTTCATCAAAACCTTTTTGATTCTACAGAATCGAAGCTCTGATTAGTGTGATTAGGGTAATAACTTTTACAGGGCCGGTTCCGGTTCTGCATGGAACTGATCTCAAATTACCGGCAGTCTTAAACTATATTTTGTACTAGTGATTTAATCCAATGGTTTAATAATAGAAAATGACAACAAACAGTCTAAGTCAATGACAGCAACAACTAGTGACCAAGCTAAGTCCCCAAAAAAGGAATAAAGAAGAGTACACCAAGACAACTACAAATAGTGATTAAGCCAAGGGATGGAAATGAGTCCGGGTATCTCATTGCACGGACCCGTCCCATTCATGCATATCTGGACCCGCACCGGACCTGCACGAGTACCCGTTGTCAAGCGAGCCAGCAGGTTTTCAGGTACCCAAACGGATTCACATTATATTAAAAAAAATTATAAAATTTAAGCTTATTTTTTTCTGAACAAACATAAAAATTCCCTATTTTTATTTGTTAAGCAGTTGATATATCAATAAACAATTCACAAACAAATTCACTAGACGCAAAACATATTCACTTAGAAACAAATCCTCTCACACAAACACACTTAAATTCCAAATACTTGAATAATAAGTATTTTTCTACGGGTCCGGGTACATGCGGGTCTGATACTCCATTACCCGGACCTGGACCCATTTCGAGTATTACCTGCGGGTACCCGTTTTTATATACTCGCGGATTCATTTTTGGATCCGGACCCAGACCCATCACGGGCATTACCCGCGGGTACCCACAGGTACGGGTCCAATTAGCAAGCCTAATTAAGCCTATTAGGATTTGGTTTTTGCTACACAATTTTTTTTATTTGTTTACGTAATTAGATGTTAGGATTAAGTTTAGTAAAGAGTGAAAAAAAATTATATTTTCATTTTTAATTATAATATTATATATGTTATATATATTAAATTTTTAATTTTAATTTATATCACTAATAAAATATAATATATATATATATATATATAAAGTTAAATAGTCCGACCTGATTAGTTAATAGGTTTTTTATAAAGCTTGTGCCTGACTTATTTAAATATATAAAAAGCTTAATTCTATCTTTTTTATTAAATGAACCAAGACGAGTCAGACTTTAACTGAGTCGAACCAGAGCCCCTCATAAGCCAATCTGACTCATTCCTACCCCTACTAATGAAGGACCTTCTCAATTTAATTTTGGAATAATCTTATTCTATTAATAATGAAATATCAACTTGATTCCGCATGATTTTACACTTTACCAACTCATTGACGACATGCCCTTTTTAACTAAATAGAAAACTTTTTTATCGGCGAACTTTTTTGATTTTATTTCCGGGGGAGAACAAAAAAGGTTTTAAACTCTCACACTTCCCTTTTATATCCGGTGCTTAACTAATTGAGGTGATTCTTAGGTTTAGAAAAATTTACTTTCTTAGTGTTTACTTTTTTTTTCGGTGTACACCAACCGGTACCTGAATATGATTTATCCAAAATCCAATTCATCCGGTCTAACCCAACTGCGCTCGCACTAAGCAGTAGGGATCTCCCAGCGGAGGTTGCTCCATACCCAAAACTCGAACTCGAGATCAGTTGGGTTAGAAAATCAAGTGAGCTACCACTTCACCAACCCTACATTAGTCACTTTTTTAGTGTTCAATTTAAACATTAGTTAGTAATATGTTTTTGATTGTTTTTATAATTCTTTATTTAAATTTTCAATAACATTAATTATTTATATTATAAACACATATTTCTTCGATGCGTTATATAGTCACATTAATAATTATATGAATAATTCTACAAAAATTATATCAAATGTCATTACTTTTAATATTATTAACAACATTAATTAATTTTTTTAAACAACATGAACAATGAAAAAATTCATAAAGTACTTATATTTTGAGATAAGGTTGTGTAACCAACATTATTATTAAAGGTTAGACAGCTGCCCCCCCTTGCTTTAATACTTGAAAGCCGATATTTGCAAGGAAAAAAAAATGATGTTTGCATGCACATAGAACCGAGTACCGACCCACTTGTTGGAGAAGTGAAAACCTCAAATAATTCCAGAACACTTGGACTCAGCATCCCTCATTAGCTGTCATGGTCCCCACACTCGACCTAAGCCTAAGCCGCCAAGTCAACCCAAATCGATCTCTACCTTCTAGTCTCTTGCAATCCACACGCTTAATTTTTTTTATTTGTTTTCCAACCACTTCCACCGTCTTCGAATCAAATCATGTTTTACACCCCCCAAAACCCATCACAATCGGTAAATAATTGAGTTTTTTAAACATTATATTAGTGGTTTCATCGCTATCGTGGGTATGAAAAAGACTTTATTGATAAAGGCAAAACTCACCTTGATGATCTCTACGTCTCGGAAGGAATTAGTTTTCGACTAGAAAATATTCTTAATATTAAAAAAAAAAATATCCTTCACACTCGTAGTCACATTGGCTCCTTATATATACCACCTTAAAAAATAAGATAAAATACAATTGGCTCCTTATAATTCTCACAACATTGCATGAACTCCATATTCTTCACCAAATTAAAGAGCCAAATACTTCCCATGGCGTCTTTTGTCCCACTTTCTCTCCGTTAAATATACATAATTGGTTTCTATACCATTAAAGGGTTTGTTTTAAAATGGAAAGTAATATACCTATTGGATTTTATCTCCTTGCAGCCACGTTTTTGGCGGCAGCCTCAGCTGGTAACTTTAACCAAGATTTTGAGATAACATGGGGTGATGGTCGTGCCAAAATCCTAGGCAACGGACAGCTTCTTACCCTATCCTTAGACAAGACCTCTGGCTCTGGCTTTCGTTCTAAAAATGAGTACTTGTTTGGAAAAATTGACATGCAGCTCAAGCTTGTGCCTGGTAACTCTGCTGGCACAGTTACAGCATATTATGTAAGCATACTTTAGTTTGTCTCCTGCTTAGTATCTTCAATTATCTATAACAATAATATTTAAAAGTTAAAGAGCCCCCTAAAATATTGGTTGCCTAGATACCGTTTTGTTGAGTACATGCAAGTATGAATTGCGTAGTGAATGAATAAATTAAACTTTCAAATATAAGTGTTTTCAATTGGAGTTTATATAAGTGATATAATTCACAAATTCATTGTATTTTTTTTTTTTTTTGGATAAGAACAAATTCATTGTATTAAGGCCGAGTTTTAGGTTAAAACATAGTATTAAACACATTTACATAAAATTTCAACTTGATCCATAAAGGTTCTCCATTCCTATCAAGTGGGAGACACTTTTTGTTTACTTTGATTTTTATGTGACTTAAAACGTATTATTATATTTTCTTTTGCGAATATATATACTAAACACAAATTAAAACATAACTCATATGATAATATATCTAATAGGTAATTCAGTTAATAAAATTATGAGTACATGAGTTCCATTTTTCACAGCTGCGCAATTTTGTTCATAAAAAAATAATTGATGATAACAACTAAATTTTTTTAGGTTCTATTACACATTAGAACTTTACCATGTACTCTCTCCTAATATAAGCTTATTTTGGGAAAACTTATTAGTAAAGTTAATTAATATTATCAGTGGTGTTGGTATAGATATCATTTTATATAAATTTTTTAAAATATTTTTTAATTATTATTAGAACTTTAAAAAATGTTACATAAATAAAGGTATTAATAAAAAAATAATTAATGTTATTGAAAATTACAAAAATAACTTATGCATAGGAAAGAAAAATATTTCCAAGAAGAGCTTATAGTAATATATCCGGAATATTTATTAATTATAATCGTTATATAATATTTATTAGTGTTACTGATTAAAATTATAACATGAAATGATGTCAAATAGTAATTCATATTTGTGATTGCTACAGCTATCTTCGTTGGGGAATACTCATGATGAAATAGACTTTGAATTTCTTGGTAACTTGAGTGGTGATCCATATATTCTTCATACAAACGTATTCACACTCGGGAAAGGAAACAGAGAGCAGCAGTTCTATCTGTGGTTCGACCCCACCAAGGACTTCCACACTTACTCCATTCTATGGAATCCTCAAACCATAATGTAGTAATACTCGTACCACTTTTCCAAAATAATAATTACACCGCTTTAAACACTTTTCCTGAATTTCTTCAATTCAATTCTTTAACATATAAAATCCTTTCTTTTTTTTCAAATCATGCTTACGCCAGATACGCCTGGTTAACAATCTTCAAATATATATCTAATTAAAAAAACATATGATTATGTTTCTAAGGACTAATATTCCATTACCAATTCAGAAAAGGGTGTTGTACTTCCGTTATAAATGTTTTTTTTTTTTTTTAAAAAAAAAAATTATATACAATATATGCAAGATATGCTGCCACCAGAAAAAAGAATTTCTATTACACCCACAAAACTCTTATCAATTACTCCCACTAGTTTTATTCACTAGCTATTTATACATTGTTAATGTTAATCCTTGATGATATGTTATGTAAAAATATGGTAAACATCACTTAAATTTCTAAGTCAATATTTAAAAATAATTAATGACCTTTTTTATTGTTCTTGTAGATTCTCGGTGGACGGGACACCAATAAGGGAGTTCAAGAATTTGGAGTCAAAGGGGGTATCTTTTCCAAAGAACCAAGCCATGAGGATATACTCAAGCCTATGGAACGCAGATGATTGGGCCACAAGAGGTGGACGTGTGAAGACAGATTGGAGCCAAGCCCCATTCACTGCCTCATACAGAAATTTCAATGCCCAAGCTTGTACTTGGACTTCTTCATCAGGCTCCTCTTGTTCATCAAAAAATTCTTCATCATGGTTTGGACAATCACTAGATTCAACAGGGCAAGAGAGAATTCGTTGGGTGCAAAAGAACTACATGATTTACAATTACTGCGCTGATACCAAACGCTTCCCACAAGGCCTCCCTCCAGAATGCTCACTAGCATGAAATGAAAACTATTACATGAAATATCATTAAAAAAAAATTAAAAAAACCTATCTAGAGCACGTGCTATTATATTAATTTCTTTTCTTTTATACTTGTATAAATCCATAAATAAAAACTGGGATTGTTTGTTTATGCTTTCTTGTGTATATTATATTCCATCGTCTGTAAAAATAAAATAAAATAAAATAAAATAGTGAGCTAAAATGCGAGATTCATTGCATTATGTAATTGCAAATATTTTAATTAATAAATTTGTGAGAGTTTAAAAATTTAATATACTTTTATAGTCCAATTGTGTTTTCTTGTTGGCCTTCTACTTGCAAAAGGTAAGAGGACTAACAAACGTGTTAAAGATATCAACTTTCTTTAGGATATGTTTAGATTCACGTTACAAAATCACATTAATCTTCATTTTCACGTTGGAGTAGAACTGATGCGAGTAGCGTTGGCATTCCATAATCGATTCTGAATTAACTCAGAACCAAACTGCACTTATACTTTGAGGAATTACGATTCTTTTATGTGAAAAACTGAATAACCATGGAAGAAGAAATTGAAGAGAAACTACACACGAAGAGAAAAGCTTAGAGAGTAAAAGGAAAGCTTAAATTTGCATTATCACGAAAACAAAAAGTGAAATGTTTCTCTTAACTTACAATTACATCACTCACGAGCTTATATACAAGTTGGTAGTGAGGCATTCTAACCACTTGCCAGCCTATCAATGTGACAGCTAACAAGTACTCCCTCCGGCTCGAATTATAAGCAAAACTAACTAATTTTACGTTTATTAAGGAGGTTAGTTGATTGTATTTAATTTTCTCAAATTTATAAAAGAATAGAGGTATTTTAGGAAAGTTGCATTGGGAATGAAACAAAAATTAAATTAGATAAAAATTTTCTATGGATGTTTTTGGAAAGTGGCATTGGGAATGAAATAAAATTTAAGAAAGTTGGTTAGTTTTACTTATATTTTAAACCAAGAAAAATATGTTTTTTGTTGCTTATATTTCGAGTTGGAGGGAGTAACCGAAAATAACTATCCAGTTAACCGGTTACTAACAAACTTAACCGATTAATGAGTAATTAACTTAACTAACTCATATAACCGATTATCCTATCTCATAATCCGTTATCATGCATTTCTCATCAATGTGATCTTCTTCCCTTTCTGGGTACTTACTAATCAGTACATTAAAGGGTCCACTAGCTAAAGGTTTAGTCAAAATATTTTGTAATTTGAGCTTTGCTTATGACTGGAAGTAGATGAATGGTGCCTGCTTGCCATTGATCCTTAACAACATGGCAATCCAATTCTATGTTATTAGTTCTCTCATGGAACATAGGATTCGCAGCAATATGAATTGCAGACTTGTCACAAAAATGAGTAATGGGAGCTTAATGAGATATTTGTAAATCCTGAATAAGATATAAGAGCCATTGAGCTTCATGAGTGGCGTGTGCAAGTGCTCTATATTATGCTTCTGAAGAAGAACTAGAATCAGTGTGCTGTTTCTTGCTTTTCCATGAAATCAAAGAATTGTCCATGAAAAAACAATGACTAACTTATCTTTGTGTGTCAGCACAAGTACCCCAATAAAAATCACTAAAGCCTTTTTAGAATTATGTCATTTTGTGCAGGAAAAAGTAATCCTCTCCCCTAGAGAATTTTTGAGGTATCGAACGATTCTAAGTCCAGCTTGATAGTGAAGGTCTGTAGGATGAACCAGATATTGACTCAAATAACTCACAACAAAAGCAATATGTGGCCTGGTATGTGTTAAGTATATGAGCCTTCCAAGTAATCTTCTATAGCTTGTAATATCATGCTAAGGGGAACTAGACTCTCTGTGTAATTTGATGAAATTGTCCATAGGAGTTGTACATAGCTTATCAGCAAGCAAACTAGTTTCTTCTAATAAATTCAAAGCATATTTTCATTGATATAATAAAAGGCCTGATTTGGATCTGGCTACCTTTATACCTAAGAAGTATTTAAGTTCACCAAGATCATTGATACTGAGTTGAGCATCAAGAGCCCTCTTAACTAACTCAATTTCACCCAGGTCATTACTTGCCAAGACTAAATCATCCATGATTACCAATATATCAATAAAAGTATGTGATTTAACCTTAGTAAATAATGAGTAATCCGCTCTTG
Organism: Crotalaria pallida; assembly: GCA_037953625.1. Classification (NCBI taxonomy): domain Eukaryota; kingdom Viridiplantae; phylum Streptophyta; class Magnoliopsida; order Fabales; family Fabaceae; genus Crotalaria; species Crotalaria pallida. The sequence goes on from CM075650.1 coordinate 19,633,791, forward strand.
ATCTTGTAAAATCTTTTGGAAGAAGAAAGGTAGAAAGCTTAGTGTTCAATTGCCTACTTGCTTGCTTCAAACCACAGAGGGATTTTTTTAAGTTACAAACATGATTAGTTATCAACTGCCATTCTTGGAGGCCGCTTCATATAGACCTCTTCATGTAAATCCCCATGCAAGAATGTTGTATTCACATCCAACTATTGAAGATAAAAATGAGAACTACATGCAAAAGACAACAGTTAAGGATGAGAATGAGTTAGGCCAAGTCAAGCCTTATCAAAAACAGGTTTGACTTGTGTTTCAAACTTAAAACCCAAGCCTGGTTCATTGGCCCGTCATAGGCTAAATTTTAAGCCTAAACTCGGCCTATTTCAAGGCTTGACTTGGCCAAGAAGCCCACTTTAAAACCTATTATTCAATAAAATTCTCACATATAAGTACAAACATAAAATTGTCTCACGCTCAAATTATATGAACGAAATAGAGTAACGAGTGAAAGAAATTATATTTTTATTTTAATTATAATATTATATATATATATATATATATTAAATTTTTACTTCTAATTTAAATCATTAATAAAATATAATATACTCCCTCCGTCCCTAAATATAAAACCCTTTTAACACTTTTATTTTGTCCCTATTTATAAGACCCTTTACCAATTTTCAATGAGCATTAATTACTTTTTTTTTCCAAAAAAACCCATGTTTATTTAACACTTTTTAGATTCTCAATAATATTAATAGTGGTAATTTTGAAAATACATATCAAAAGTTCACATTTCCAATACAATTAACTAAATTATTCTACTTTTTTAGTGGACGTGAAATCTCCCAAAGGGGTCTTATAAATAGGGACGGAGGGAGTATATAAATATTCAGAAAGTTAAATAGGACAGCTCAATAAGCCTAATAGGTTTTTTTATAAAGCTTCAGTCTGGCTTATTTAGATATGTAGGTTTTTTAAAAAGTTTGGGCCTAATCATTTTATTAAACAAGTCGAGCCGAGTCAGATCTTAAGTGAGACAAGCCATAGGCCCCCATGAGCTGGCATATCTCATTCCCACCCGTAACAACAATACTCTTACAGTAGACCACTGGGCTAAATGTGCCCAGATAGTCAAGTCCTTCTGTTTGTTTGTACCCCTTTGCTAATATTCGTGCTTTGTAGTTATCAATCATTGTGCCATCATCTTTGTGTTTAACCTTGAAAAGACCCACTTACAACCTATTTCTCTTTTACCAGGAGGCAGTGGTGAAAGAGTCCAAGTTTTGTTCTTATCCAAAGCAAGTAACTCAGCATTAATTTCCTCTTTCCAATAATCACATGAATGACAACATCCTCATAAAACTTTGGATCAGGATTTGTGGAAATGGCTAAAGTAAAAAAAACTTGTTTAGGTGAAAGTGTGTTGTAGGGAAGATAGTGTGCTAATGGATACCTGAAATCAGCTGTGAAGGATGTTGGTCCTGCTGTGCTTGCCAATAAGCATAATCCTTCAAATAAGCGAGTTTGAATTTTTGTCTCTCTGATCTTCTAAGATCTATCAGATTTGGCACTAGATCAGGATTTTGTCCTATATGTAGAGGAATTTCAGGATCATTGGCAACTATGTATTGTTGATCATGTTGATCATGATGAGTGTTTGGTTTAGGATTCAGATTGGCTTGAGTCATATCTAGGGCAGTATCATGATCAGGATATGATGAAACAAGTGTATGATTATGTGTAGGCCAAAAATCAAGGCAATTATATGTTTAAGAAGAAAATAATTTAGGTGTAATTGTGGCAAAAGATTCATGAGATTGTGGAATATTATAGTTCTAAAGAATGAAAGGAAAAACAGATTCATAGAATTGAACATTTCTTGAGACAAAAGTTTCCTTGTTTTTCAAATAAATTAAAAAAGAATAAAGCCCTTTGTTCCCTGCTTATAGCCAAGAAAAATACATTTTCTTGCCCTTGAATCAAGTTTCTTTCTGTGAGCTACAAGAGTAGCTCCGAAACATAAGCAACCAAAAACTTTGAGATTATCCATATGAAGATTCTGATCATATAGAACATGAAATGGATTATCATTAGATAAGAATTTGGATGGTAATCTATTGATTAAGTGCACAACATGTGCAATAGCAAAGTTCTAGAAATTTTGAGGAACATGAGATTGAAACATCAAGGCTCTTGCGATGCTATTTCTAAAATATGTTGATGTTTTCTTTCAACTATTTCGTTTTGTTGAGGTGTCTCAACACAAGAGGTTTGATTCTCAATCCCTTTTTCTTTGAAAAAATTCAGTAAGAATAAACTCCTTTCCATTATCTATTCTAATACATTTGATTGTCTTTTGAAATTGAGTTTCTACAAAAGCAACAAAAGACTTCACAAGAAAATTGACTTCAGAAGAAAATCCATGTATATCTACTTTTATTATCAACAACAATTAAGAAGAATCTGTGACAATACATTGAAGGGCATGAAATTGGTCCCCAAATATCCATATGAGGAAGATCAAATACAAGCTCAGAAACAGTAATACTGTCAAGAAATGACAATCTTTTTTGTTTTGCAAAATGGCATACATCACAAGGAACTTCTTTAATCTTTATTCTTTTATAGAGAGACGACTAATCTCATGTGTCATATATTTGAGTCTCTTCTAACTATATTATTAATGGTTGTCATATGAGTAGGAACACTTGCAATTGTCATTGCATGAAGGCCAGCTTTGAGATCAACTATACCAATCATCTTTATAGTATGTATGTCCTAGATTTGACACATTATCATTGAATATTAGCTTCCATGGTAAAGTTTTTATTAGCTTGGAAATTGAGATCAAATTAAAATTGAAAGAGGGTATATAAAGATGAGAAAATGGATAATGCATCGACGGTGTAAAGTTTTTTACATCATCAGTCCATCACCACCATTCATCCGTGTATGATGGTTGTTGACTTTTAGATTAAAGTAATACATATGAATGATGAATGATGGACTGATGGTGTAAAAAAACAATGCATACCCATTAATCTCTATAAAGATTATATGTAAAATACAAATGATCAAAGAATATTATAGTTACTGAAATGCAAGTAGTTATTTCACTACCATCGGAAAACTTGATTAGCACAGGTTTTATTTTTCTTTGGCAATGAAAATGTGATATGGTGTTGTAAACATGGTCTGTAGCACCTGTGTCAATAATCCAGTCTAAATGATTCTTATCTCCAGTAGAAAGAATATGGGTTATACATGTGCCTTTTTGAGTTTTTAATGTGGTTATTTGGTTAGCATTATGAGTTTGCTCTAATGATGATTGCTGCAAATTAAAATTGCAAGAATTTCTTTGTGCTGGTCTATAGTAAAAGCAAACTTTCGCTCCTCTTGATCTTCCTTGTGAGAGATATGACTCTCAGTAGTATCTGCATAATTCTCTCCACCATTATTGGTGTAGTTATTAATAGCTCCAGATTTCTGGTACCATGGAGGATATCCATTTTTTTAGCACACATATTTAGTGTGTATAGTCCTGTCACATGCAGTAGGTACAGATCTTGTTATTATAATTGTTGTTTCTTTCTCTACCATTAGAAGCTCTTCCACCTCTGCCTCTGGATTTAGTGTTTCTTCTTCTACCATAGCCTGAGTTGGATTCTGACATGTGATCCATGTCCAATGCTCTCAATACTAGCCATTAGGATTTTAGATTCATCTAGAGGCGAGTTCAATTTCCTTTACTGTTGAATCAACAAAGAAAAACTCTATCAATATTTGGCAAAGGTTCCATAAACAAGATCTGTGACCTTACTGCTAAATACGGATCATTAAGTCATTTAATTAAGAATCTAATCCCATAGTCATTTTCTCTAAAGAGTTAATAGTCACATAGGTCTCCGAAAGATACCCGTGGAATCAGTTAGGTCCTTGAAAGATTTATGGAATCTCTTAAACAACCCCCAAAAGATAAATCTGGCGTCACGTTAGTCCCCCTATCCAATTTCAACATGAGGGACCTAACAGAATCCTATGTGGCATGTTAAATGCTTTGTTGACCACAATGCCATGATGGACTATTAAGAAGGTTCCACGTTTGAGCCAGAAAAGCATTTAACGTGCCACGTAGGATTCCGTTAGGTCCCTCATGGGGGGACTAACGTGATGCCAAATTGATCTTTCGGGGGTTTAAGATATTCCACAAATCTTTCAGGGACCTAACTGATTCCAAAATGATCTTTGGGGGTTTAAGATATTCCATAAATCTTTGAAGGACCTAACTGATTCCAAAGGTATCTTTCGGGGACCTATGTGACTATTAACTCTTTCTCTAAATGACTTAATTGTTGAAATCACTACACAAGTACACTAAATCGCACAATTACATATAGGAATTGGCCTACAATTATCTAGTTTCTGCCATAAACCTTTCAATTGTCTAAAGTAATTGCTAATTGACAAGTTTTCTTGTTTCAACAAGTATAATTGAGTAGTATGTAAGATTAGTCCCTGACTTTGTAAACACTGATCAATTTAGTCTCTAAACTTTTCAAAATTTCAAATTGGTCTCTGAGATAGGAACACGTCAGTCATATTAGTCCCTTACGTTAATAACCGTTAGTGGTCCTTAATGTGGACTTACGGAATGACCATGTAGCATACTTGCATTGGAGAGTATTGGTGTGCTCAAGTCAAGGGGAGACTAGTCAATGTGTTGTAAAATTTCCATGCAGCATTATTTTTTTGTTGTCTTTTGGTAACTACCATGATTGTTAGTTTTATCTTGTTTTAGAATTTTTTTCACGTTAAATCATTGTGTTGTGATTGTTTTATTTCTTAATTTTATTTCTCTATTTGTAGCAATGTTCAAGGGATGACAAATTTTTTCCCAACAGTATATTTTGGGAATGTGTATACTACTCTTCAGTCCTATATATACGTCTCTTAAAAACTTTTTTTTAATCCTTAATGTAAGTCTCATTTCCGATAGCATTAATTACTTTTTTTTTTTGCAAAAATATCTTATTTACTCAACACTTTTTAGAGTCTCAATAATAAATATAGTGGTAATTTTGAAAAAGCCAAATATTTACATTTTCAATGATACACTAACAATACTAATTAGTTTTCTGAAAAAATATTTTTTTCCCGTCATATGGAGTTACATATAGGAGCAAAGAGAGAATATTTTTTGAGTCTTATTTGCTTCTTTTCATAACTTATGTTATTTTAATATTTTTCTCTTATTTCATATTTTATAATGTGTTTTACAAACTCATATGAATTTGTACGTCTTTTTCAACTATACTCTTAATTATCATATTTTCTTTTTCACCATCAATTTCTTTATCTTATTTTAATATGGTCTCCAAAAATTTATTACTATTCTCTCTTCAATGATTAAATAAGGATATTTTTATCAAAATATATCAAATTTTTACATCATTAAATTAATTTCTAATTTTTGTGCATAATTTTAAACAATATAATTTATGAAATTGAAGCATTCAATATTCGCTTGAATTAACATTTTGAAGTTAAAGAAATTAAACTTCAAGTTCTCACTAATTAAGGCCCCGTTCAGGGTGGTTGCCAGTTTCTGATTTTTGGTTTCGAAAGTGTATTTTCAAAACAAAACCTTTTCGGAAAAATTTGAGCTGAAATGATTTTTTTACTCATTTTCAGAACAATTTTACCTATATTTTCAAAACAACAAATAATGGTTTCATAATTTCAGTTTTGAGTTGTAAACTTATATCGTCTCATCATCTTTTGCATCATTCAATCACCACCACCACCATCATCACTCATCCATTCAACCACTACCACCACCGTCATCATCACTCCTCCCACTACCATAACCATTATGGTCACTGCTACCACCATGACTGTCATCCAACTAATACCATTGTAACCGTCTAAACCCTAACCACCACCCTGACCCTTATAGCCACCCCAACCATAACTACATTCTCACCTGCTACCATTGCCCCTCCTTGTACCACCATCATCACTATTCGGACAACCACCACCCAACAACCATCATCACCACTCGGACCACCACCATAGTGACCACCCCAATCACCATTGCCCTCGCATGACCACCACCACCATCGCAACATCACCACCACCTCAACCACCACCACCACCTTTATGTCCATCACAACTATCACCTTTTAATTCCATCACCACATCCTCAGCCCCCCTCCCCCACCATTTCTCCTTCAACCAACATCACAAAAGTTACTACCCGAAACTGCAATCACTATAACAACGACCACCGCCTTCAATTAGTAATAACAACAACCACGTGGAAGTTGTTATTAAATTATTGTGGTAGTATACAAGATGATGGTGTATAACATTGTAGGAGCGCTATAAAAACTTTAATTTTGAAAACTGAAAACCAAAAAATTTGAAATCGATATTATAAAACTGGAAACTAGTTTTAGTTTTTTAAAATTTTAAAATTCAAAACATAAAACCACCCCGGACGGGGCCTAAATCTCATTGCTTTCGTTCTTTCAAGTTTCAACCCATTTATTTTTGATAAGGATTTTACTTCGGAACTCTTTGAAAATAGAGGGTTTCTGTACCCTTTTGACGTGGCCCGATCGAAAATAGCCACGTGTTTTTTTTTTTTGCCACGTAAGTTGGCCTGGGACATGCAAAATACTAAGTTTGGGGGAGTGATTTGGATCCAATATATGATGTTTGAGCATGATTTAGACTTCCTATTACTAAGGATTTGGTTTGTTCTCTCTTGCAAATTTAGGATTTTTAGTATAGTTTTAGGAATTTTCAGTAGATTAGGATCCTTTGAACGTTTTGATCCATTTTGGGTTTGTTTCAGGTACTTTCGAAGCTGAATTGAAGAAAATAAATATGGAGCTGGTAAGAGGACAAATGGACCTTGAAAATGGCGCAAGAACGGAGTGAAACAGAGTCGGAGCAGGGCTGGCACACCCAGGCACCCAGGCTGGGGCGCCCAGGCGCGCAGCCCCCGGTAATCAGCAGCAGACCAAGCTGGTGCGCCCAGTCGTGATTCCCTGGGCGCCCAGGCGCGCAGACATCGTTGCCGGCCCAATTGGGCCACTTTTTGATCATATTTGCTCAAATTCAATTGGGATCAGTTTTAGACTTTAAATATAGGTTTTTCCATTAGGTTTAGTAGACTTTTCAGAGGCAATTAAGAGATTAGAATACAAATTAGGAATAGAGAAGAGATGCTAGTTTTGCAATTGAGAGCAAGGAGGCAAGGAACAAGGATCGAAGATCAACATTGCTGGAGGGATCCACTTGATGATTGAATGTCTCTTGGGGTAAATTCATTATTGTCTATGATTATGAGTTTTTTCCAATTCTTGAATTTCTTCTTCCAATATGTGTAACTAAACCTCTTGTTAGGAATAGGGTGGATTTGTATGGATCTTAATTTGGCTATTTATTCATGAATTAATGTTTTTCCTTTTAAATCAATTGTTTGGCTGTGTTTTAATTACAATTCATAGAATTGGCCACTTTATGTTTTGCTGTGGTAATCTGAACCTTAATTGGAAAATTAGGATTTAGATTAGGCCTTCAACCAAACAATATAATTATTCAACTCGTAGGAATACTTTTGGGTAATTGTATAACTTTCATAAACTAATTAAAACTCACTTAAGAGATTAAGGGGTAAAGTTTAGTAAGAAACGTAATAGCCATGAGGGATCTAACTTTTATTGTTTATGGAGTTGTTGATTTATTGGAAAACAGATTTTCATAATTAATAACCTGATCCTACAATGAAACCACGTTCCTAACCTTTTCCATAATTGTTCCTAAACACTTTTTATTTTATGTTTTGTCTCATTCTATTAATTCTGTACTTCTCTCTCAAAACTCAAAACCAATACAAGTTTCACATAGTAATTGCAATTAGGTGAAAGAAATTAGAAACAATTTGCAATTGTAACATCCTAAAAATTAATATTAAATAATATAACTTTAGTATATAAATATTTATTTAAGGATAGGATTAATCCTTAGTAATTGCACAAGGTTAGAAGGGTAGTATGAGCATAGGCCGACCTAGGATGTGAGTATAGGATCTCGGTCCGATCCCGGCCGAGCTAGATAAGGTGGTATGCATGTGAATCGAGTTGGATGGGAACCCAACGTGGAACCTGTTGTCCAGTCCGGATTAGCCGACCTCAGCGCACCTCACAGTATCATCCGAGAAGGAAGCTCGGACAACTGCTGTTCTTTCAAGCCGAGCCGACGTACCCGAGCCGACACGTCCTAGCTCCTCCGTGCCAGCTCATGTTGAGCTGTATCCCTTTGGGATTCGTACCATCCGTACACTGTCCTTGCCATTCACTTTATGTCATTGTCATTGCTTTATGTCCCTTTCAAGTACTATTCATGGCTTCCCCAAGAAGCCAATGAATCCTGTCCACACAATCTAGCTTCCACAGGAAGCCAATGAATCCTAGCCACACAAATGTTTTCCCTAAATGAATAAAAGAAAGCCCCACCCACAACACTTTGCATTTCTCATTCTCTTCCTCCTTCGAATCTCTCTCTTTCTCTCTGAAAATCCCATCACCAAGATACTTTCTTTCTTCTTCTCTTTCGCCAAGTTCAACCCCAACCGGAAACCCTCCTCCTCTCTGTTCTCTTCTGTTCCGGCGTCCCTGAACCGGTGTATTGTTGTGGTGGCAGCCAAGAGCTGGACCGTGGTGGTGTGGTGGTGGCAGCAAGGAGGACACGGATTCGAGTGGTGTGAAGCTCACAAGGTCAAGGTCTAGGTCAAGGAAGCTATTCTCAAGCTCTCAATTCTTATCTCTCACGGTTTGAGGTAAGGAGTGAGTGTTACCTCTACTTGAGTTTGGGTTTCTAGGGTGTTCATAAAGGGTACTAAGAATGGGTGTTAGATTAGGGAGTGGATATAGGTTAATATGAGAAAGGAAAGGTAAAAAGGGTAAAGGGAACTAATAAATGAACTAGAAACATGGATGTTAGGTGAATATGGAATATTGTCTCATGCTATATGTTGGTATTTACATGATGGATTTGTTGAATGCTTTATTCTTATTGTTGTGGTGGTATAAGTGTCTATGAACTTTGTGTATAAATGTTTATGAGTTTTGATATTGATGATGCATGTCTGTGGCCGAGCTGAATGACGTTGAGAATGGGTATGAGGAAATGGTAAAGATGGACAGTAGGAGAGATAGAGTAATAAGTCTGATAATGAGAAAAGATAATGGAGTAAGGAAACGGTTATAGGGGTGAGCCGAGAGAGAGACCGAGCTAAATAAACGGTTAAAAAAAACTAAGAGGTTGAGCCGAGGTAGGCCGAACTAAAATGGTTAAAAAGGGATAAGAGGAATAAAAGAGAAATGGCTGTGTGATCGGGTCATAGAAGACGCGTACCGGGTGCGTGCATTGATCGCGTCAGACGCATACCGGGTATGTGCGGCTGTAAGACGGGTACTTGGTACTCGCAGTTATGATTCACACAGGGTTCCGAGAACGGAACCGGTGGGATGTGGTCCTGGTCATAGCAGACGCGTACTGGGTGCGTGCATTGATCGCGTAAGTCGCCGAGATGCGCCGCTGTAAGACGAGTACTGGGTGCTCGCAGTTATGGACTCTCCTTAACTCCATAGAATGATCGCCGGTAGTGCTCCTGGTCATAGAAGACGCGTACCGGGTGCGTGCATTGATCGCGTCAGACGCATACCGGGTATGTGCAGCTGTAAGACGGGTACTGGGTACTCGCAGTTATGGATGACACTCCGATATCCGACCTTAAATGGTGTAAGACATGCATTGGGTGTATGCATCCGAGAAGAGTAAAAGATTGTAAACTATGTGAAAATGGAATAATGTGTAATGAGTTCGAGGTAGAGGTGGTAATCCGAGGTAAGAGAATGTGAACCAAGGTATAGCTAGTAGGTGATAAGATGGTAGGATGTGAGCCGAGCTAGATGAGATGGTAGGATGTGAGCCGAGCTAAATGAGATTGTGTGTATGCGAACTGAGATAATGATGATATATGCATGTGTTATATGGGTTTGATTACTTGTTATTTATATGCTTCTTGGCTACTTGTGTTTGGCTTGGTAGTTCGATATGTCATTTTAGAAACTGCTTATTTAAGTTCTGTGTAATGCTCACCTCCTTACCATTTTTCAGGTACTGAGCCCGAGCAGACGCAATCCCCGGCCGAGCAGGTTCACTCTCCCTCACAGGGGGAGTAAGTCATTAGAGTCTAATAGCCTAGACGGGTCTCGGCCAGTTGGCCGAGCTAAACTAATATGTATTTGTGTATGGATCTCGGCCCGATGGCCGAGCTAAACAGTACTTTTGTATTTTGGATTAATCAGCTCGGTGTAGCTATGTTTTCTTAACTTTTATCTAATGATGTATGAAGTCTTCCGCTTCTAACTCTGATGTTTTTGTATTAATGAAAAGAAATTTTATTTTGGAAGTTATCATATTCTTTTTAAAAGAAATTTTAAATCCTAATTTCCGGGTTTAAGGGTAATTATTATATAGGGTGTTACAACAATCCCCTGTGGAACGATAATTTACTTACTCTTTATTACTTGTGATCCGGTATACTTGCTGGTGATCCAACACCCTTCTTCTTCTATCACCGTCAAGTACCAACATCATCACCTTCTTCTTCTTTATTCATACCTTCGTTCTTCATAAAAAAAAACCCAAGAACAAACGCAGGAGCATACATTCTTCATCATCACCTTCTTTTATATTATTCTCTATGATCTCCAAACCCGTTTTCATTTCCAAACCCAATCCCAATTCCGTCGCCATCACCACCATAGATAAGTTCTCTTTCTTCCTCTTTTTTGGTTGATTGTTGCTATCTACCCAGTGAAATACAATTCTGTGTAAAGTCATAACACGTGATTATTTTTTTTATTCCCCAAATGTAATAATGAAGAAAATAAAAGTTTTCACTTTTTCATTGACAAAAGTCTTAAATTTTTCATTAAAAAAACTCAATTTTTAGCAATACTATTTTTTTTAAATACAGTTGAGTGGTGGAGAGAAGCAACATGTCCCTATCTTGGAAAAAGTCACAGTAGTCAACAAAAAAGAAGAGAATATCTTTTTGATACAATGTTTGATTCTGTTTTAAAATAAAATATAATGCTTGATTCATTCATTAATTGCAAATTTCTATCACACAAATTTTCATATTATTTTTACAATTTTTAAGATTTTTCATTAAGTGTTTTAAAGATTTTGAATGTAATATACAATTTTTAAGATAATATACAATTGTTAAGATTTTTCATTAATTATTTTTACTTTGAATTGTGACAAAAAAACTTCATTTTTATACCAAGATAATGAGACGGAGAGAGTATATGAGAGACAATTATATGAGATGATATGAGTATAAAATAAGATAAATTTCAATCCTCCAATACAAAGTAGGAGATAAGGTAAAAAAAAAAAGAGAATTAAATGAGATGATATGAACATAAAATAAGATAAGAGAAATTTCACTCCTCTAATGATGCAAGAGATAAGGAAAGAAAATTTGAGATACTGCTTTGATCTTGTTATCTTGGTAAAAATCAAAGTAGTAAATAAAAATAAGAGAATATCTTTTTGATATAATGCATGATTCTATTTTCAAAATAACATATAATGTATGATTCATTCATTAATTACAAATTTCTATCACACAAGTTTTCATATTATTTTTACAATTTTTAAGATTTTTCATTAATTATTTTTAAGATTTTTAATATAACATACAATCTTCCAGATTTTTCATTAATTATTTTTACTTTAATTTGGGACAAAAAAAACTACATTTTTTTACCAATATAATAGGATAGAGGGAGTAGAAAACATTGGCATATCAAACAACGTCAGTCTCATCGTATATCCTCAACTCTTAACAACTATAAGCCACCAAAAAGAGAATGAATGAAATAATTGATTTAATTAAATTTTAAGGCAATGAACATCCCTAAAAGAGGAAGAATGAGAACTATCTATGGTGGTGGTAGCGACGAAATTTAGATTGGGTTTGAAAATGAAAACGGGTTGGAGAGTGAAGAATAAAAAAAAAAGGTGATGATGAAGAAGGTATGTTCCTGGGTTTACTCCTGAGTTTTTCAATAAAAAAGGTATGAATAAAGAAGAAGAAGGTGATGATGTTGGTACTTGGCATTGATAGATGAAGAAGGGTTTGATAGATTGATGTCAAAGAATAACGTGAGTGGGTAATGAAATGAGAAATTATAAATTATTAAGGTTTTTTTTGGGTAAATACAAATAGTATTAAAATGAGGGTATTTTGGGTAGATGAAATATAAAATTAAAATTTGGGTAGATGAAAAATAAAATTAAAATGAGGGTATCTTACCAACGGGGTTTGGTTCAGTTGGTGTAAGACCCCAACTGAAATCTTGGGAATGAGACACGGGTGCTAGTAGCCCCGTGTTCGATTCCCACTAAAAACATCCCGTTGGGAGGGCCAGCCACACAGCTCGCTCCGGATTAGTCTCAAGGGCTCCCTGGTATGAAGGGTGCTCTTAGGGATACTGGTAGTTCCGCAAGGAATACAGACTAAAAAAAAAAACAGGGTATCTTAGGTAAATCAAAAATAATATTAGAATGATTGTATTTTGGGTAAATTACATTAATGATAAAAATAATATTTTAAATAATATTTTAGAGACCTAATTATAAAATTTATAAATTAAAAATATATCCCGATAATGTGAAAAAAAACATGTGACTAATTTCTATTGACATCAAAAGAGTACAAAAGAGTAAAGCCCTTTTGATAAAACCCCATGAATATATAAGTTTCTTCTTTCCAAAATTGTCATATGCCATGTGGATTACGGTATTTTTTAATGACAAGCGGTGTAGTACCTTGCATCATAATGACACACGTTAAAAAATCCCAAATGAAAATGAACCTACATATTGAGTATTGACTGTGCTGAAAATAATACTCCTTTTGTCTCTAATTATAAAGTTTTTTTGGGTAAAAAAATTTGGTCAAAAATATAAGACCATCTTGTAATTTTTTCCAAAATTACCCTTACATCTAATCATTGTGGTCTAAGTTTTTGTGAGAAGAAATAAATAAAATTGTATTGGAATATGAAATTGAGCTTGTTTAATGGAGTTTGTTTAATGTTGTAAATGGCTTGGAAATTGATTCACTGCATTAAATATAGATGATGAAATTGATTCACTGCATTAAATGTTGTAAATGACTTGGAAATTGATTCACTGCATCTATCCTACATTCCCACTCTTCTCAATTTTCATCAATCATATTTCTAAAAATAAAACTTTATGCTTATACATTTATTTCTTTTGAATACTCATTAACTAATTTGATCAAAATTTGATCAGGTGAGGCTGGAGGAAGAGGAAATGGTTGTGGTGTGGGTGAGTATGGTGGCGATAACGGCGGAGCGGGTGGGCTTATGAAGCTGCGAGATGATGTAGAAATGTGTGGATACAAAGATGTGGAGGTTATGTGGAACATGTTGACCACAAGAATGCAGCCTGAGACATTGGAAGCCAAAGCACGAAGAAGTGGCAACTTTAAACTTCCCAAACGAGGCTGCAAGCATAGTTCATCCCCTTGGAGTCTTTTCTTTTGGATTTCCCATAATCCATAAGTTACAAGTTTTGCATATGTATAGTTGGTGATGCTGTATAGATAATAATGTGACTATGTTCTCCTTTTTTTGAAAGATAACAATGTGATTATGTTCTTTTGAACGTCAATAATTCTTGCTTAGATTATCTATCTCAAACCACCGGATGATTGAAAACCAAACGCCTATGATTCTTGCTTAATTTATTGTTAGACTTTATAGCTAGATAAGATATAAAAACTCGGGTCTTGTTTACACGTGTTTTTAGGCAATTGTTAAGATTATTGCAGGTAGAAAAAATATGATAAATTGACATTATCTTTTCTCTCGAAAACCTCAAAGCTACGATTCCGTTCGGGGTGTTTTCAGTTTTGAGTTTTAAAATTTTAAAAAGGCTTAATTATGTCACAAGTCCCTGAAGTCTGAAGTTTGGGTCACTTTTGCCAAATACCCTTATTCTTTCTTTTTCAATGTTTATACCCTCAAACTTATCTCTGGTTTGCTATTTGCCCCTCTGACGGATTCCGGCCAGTTTTTGCTATGTTTATGCCCTCAAACTTATCTCTGGTTTGCTATTTGCCCTTGTGACGGATTCTGACCAGTTTTTGCAATGTTTATGCCCTCAAACTTATCTTCGATTTGCTATTTGCTCCTGTGACGAATTCCGACCAGTTTTTGCACTTGTGGACCACCGTGGTCCTAGTCGCCCTACCAGAACTCTTCATCTTCAACCTTTCTCCAACCTCTAGAGCTCTAACCACCATACTGTCTCCCTCAAATAAGCAAATGAACCCCACAGTAGCTATAAACGTGTGCTAAGCTTATCGTCACCTATCAACCGTGTTACGATCATACAACAATCCAATCTAATCTGACTATAAACAGCGCCCAAGTTGAACAGCACGGAAGCCTTCTCATGGTGAATGTTCTGCTGAGAGGACTTGTTCTTTGGTTAGAAGGCAATCAACTAGATGAAGGGAGAGAGTTGATGTGGCTTGGGTCGGGTGAGATAGGGAAGTAGGTTTCGACGAGGCAAAGGAATTTGAAGTAGGACTACAAGAGGTCGCTGCGGGAGGGAATAGAGGGAAAGGGTGACGCTCAATTTCAGAGCGGATTTTCTTTAGGGTTTGGAGATCGTCTTCGAGGGTTTAGCGACAGCGGTGGTATAATGGTGGGAGCTGGTGGAGTGAGGTATGGTGGCAGTGACAGTATGGTGGTTGGAGAAAGGTTGAAGATGAAGAGCTATGGTGGGGTGACTAGGACCATGGTGGTCCACGTGTGCACAAACAGGATGAAATTTTTAACAGGGGCAAATAGCAAAACGAAGATAAGTTTGAGGGCATAAACATTGCAAAAATTGACAAGAATCCGTCACAGGGGAAAATAGCAAACCAGAGATAAGTTTGAGGACATAAACATAGCAAAAACATGCCCGAATTCGTTAGAGGGACAAATAGCAAACAGGAGATAAGTTTGAGCGCATAAAACATTGAAAAAAAATAATAAGGGTATCTGGCAAAAGTACCCCAAACTTTAGGGACTTGTGACATAATTAAGCCTTTTAAAAAACCAAAACTAGTTTCCAGTTTTATAATGTCGGTTTCAAATTTGTTTGGTTTTCAATTTTTAAAATTATTTTCAAACTTATAAATTTTATAGCGCTCCTACAATGTTATGCATCACCATAGACACCATCATCTTGTATACTACCACCACTATTTAATAACAACTTCCATGTGGTTGTTGTCATTATTTGTTGGAGGTGGTGGACGTTGTTATAGTGGTTGCAGTCTAAAGTGGTGGTTGTGGTGATGTTGGTGCTCTTTAATTTGTGGGATGGTGACCAGAGAGGTAATGGTGGTCTTGGACTCTTGGTGGAGACGGTGGTAGTTTGAGCAATGATTGGTGGTCATTTTTGTGGTGTTGGTAAAGGGCGAGATGGTGAGGCAGGGGGAGAGGATGCGGTGGTGGTGATGGTGATGAAATGTGATAGTTGTGGTGGACATGGAGGTGGCTGTGGTGTCGATGGTGGTATCATTGAGGGATGGTGGTGGTTGAGGTGGTAGTGATGGTCGCGATGGTGGTGGTTGGGTGATGGTGGTGCAAGTGGTGATGATGGTGGTATAAGAAAGTACAATGGTCGCAGGTGGGGATGTGGTGGCGGTTGGGATGGCTATAACTTTTTGGTGGCTATAACTTTTTGGTGGTTATCATCAGGGACGGTAGTAGTTAAGGTAGTTGTGGAGGTCAACGTGGTAGTTGGGGTTTCAGCAGTTACAATGGTGTTAATTGGGTGGCAGCCATGATGATAGCAATGACCACATCAGTTATTGTAATGGGAGAAATGATGATGTTGGTGGTGTTGGTTGAGTGATACAAAATATGAGGTGGTATAAATTTGCAACTCAAAGGATCCAACGAAGAATAACCCCAAAGGATTTGCCAGTAAGCCGGTTATTCCGGGTAATTTCTTCACCCTTAGTGGTGTGGAAGAAAACCAATCCTCTAATCTCATGCAAGGTAATCATCTACTCAATGATCAACCTTGTATGGTTCTGTTTGATTCAGGAGCTCCACATTATTTTGTTTCTTATGAATGTGTGAACCGATTGAACTTATCTGTGTCTGATTCGCCTTATAGTCTTAAGGTAGAAACTTGTAACACCCCGATTTGATAACTCGAAAACAATATTTATTTTAAGTAAAATGTCCTGAAAATCAGGGTAATTTTTTTTAATACGATGACATGGACATGAGAGTTATTTCACACAAAGGTATTCCAAACTCAAACGTTTACATTACCAAAATCAAGTCATCATGTCACACGTCATCAATCAAGTTCCAAACCGAGATGTTACCATCATCTCACTTTGAAACACCTTTCACAAAACTCAATTACATTATTCAATTACAAAAGATAATACTTAACTAAATGGGGTTACATAAATGTAGAGCAACATAATCTTAGTCTCCTTAAGAGGATTACAATGCAAGAATATAAATTATCCTAAACTATCAAACTTCATTAACAGCAGGCGTCTCTGATGAGTCGAATCCTCACTTAGCGAGTTCCTCGAATAGAGCTTAGCCTTCCTTTCCTTCGAGACTCCACCTCGAACTTGTCTTCGTAGTCCACCACTCGAAGAGTCGGCATAAAAGAATCTACTTACTCTGTCATCTATGGACATCATCACAGAAGTCCACAAGGAAAGGGAAAGACAAAGAGAGTAAGCGATCTGGACGAATTAACGTCGACGGTGCTGGGCTTACGATAGGTAATAAACAAACAAAACAACACATAGCATGCATACCATAATCGTCATCATCAATATTATCAATAACATTATCCACATCTTTATCCACAATCCATCATGACCATTATCATGCTCATTATCAACATCATAATCTCAAGCTCATGACTTATAAGTCTTTACAACATTATTAATATTTTCTTATTAAGTCTTATGAAGTCGCGTCCATCGATGATGTGGGGGAAAAGAATCGTCATCGAGGAAAAGGTTAAGTTAGCACACACGGCTACATCTCCTCCAATATCATCCCAAAACCTAAATCGGAAGCAAACAATATGTACAAGAACCTTAACCCACGCAGGACAAACAGCCAAGAAACAAATGCTGCAACCACTCTGGGTCAACTTAAATAATTAAGTAATATTTACGATATTGGAATATCCTACCATGATGTTACAGGGCCCAAAACCACTCGAATTGGCAACCTCATTCAGGTTTCCTCTCACCGTTTCAAACTTGATCAAGGGGGCGGCAACACTATTCTAGTCTCGAGTGCAGAACACGCTACGATCCCCTGGGTATTAATCCCTGATCACATATAGACTAGTCCCGCCTAGGAAAGTACTCAAGGCTTCTTGACATTTCACCGTCATTACCCTCCCCTATCTCAATCACTCACTTGAGTATCCACAAATCACTCAAGGTATCTTCCTCTCTACTACTTCACGCTCATCTCACCGCGTTAGTAAATGTCTTTTCAAGTTTTATTAATCTTAAAGGTTTTGTTGACCCATTCTAATGCATCCCTTCAATGGGACTCGACCACTAATTAAACTCTTAGAAATTTTCATCAATCATCATCGCATTTGAGGCACACATGGCCAGCTAAGGCACACATGGCCAGCTACAAGGCTCAATACAGCAGGCACGTCGCATCCACATTACACCCAAGAGGAGTTCCAACATCTCGCATGCTCAAACATCCTTCATCGTACGAGTACCAACTTCGTTTCATCTTAATGTTTTATGAATTGTGCCTTACCTCGTAAGGACTTGTGGCCATCAGGGACATAACAACTTGTCTCTTGTATCTTTTATTTTTCAAAAACTCTAAATCATTATTCTTTTCCAACACAAGCATTATTCCCTCAACAAGGTTTCCATAGTCATCACAATATCATTTGTCTTTCATTAACAATAATATCCCATAATTCCGTTACTTATCGATGCAATCAACTTCAAGACGTAGCAGACGTCTCTCAGAATAATTAATAGTTCCATCATCAAATAATAATTCAGCAGGCATGTATATAGACAACTCATATCATCATCATGGGATAACATATAAAGTCATGCAAATCAACACTATATAATAATACGTGGTCTTAGTCTTTCTGCATGAGTGGCCACACACACAAATAATTTGCCACCATGCTACTAACATATCGACCACTAAGTTACGACTTTTGAGATGGTCGGGAACATCCTAATATATTCCTAAGTGCCGCGGTGTCTTAGGAAAGCTTCTCTCTCACCTGAAAGGTTTCCTACTTAGCAAACGTGTCTGATCAATTTGTATCCTCTGCTTTACGATCGACGTCGAGTCCTTTAGCCACGACTATACCAAAATAATTAAATCATTACTGTATTATCTTTTACTCAAAAAACGTATTCACGCATAATTGACTCAGCGCACACGGGAAAAAGACTTAATTTCTAATACGTTTTCAAAAGCACTAACGACAACTATAAGCAATTCTTGACTTTGCAAAATCCAACATAAAAGAGGAATGTGATTGGAATCAGTAATGCGTATGTGATGAGCAGCGAAAGGATTATCGTGATATGTGTCGGGTTGAGGAACTCCTCGATTGTGTAAGATTGACGTGACGTGTTTGCCGGGTGGAGGAGCTCCCCAATGTGCTAAGCTGTTATGATGACCGTGTAATGATGAGGAAGCGTTAATGCGCAAGATTCGATTAGAGGTCGAGGTTCACCGAAGGGATGAACAAGGGTGACTCGTCCGAACTTAGGATTAATAAAATATTAATAAGACTTTAAAAGACACTGAATAACGCGGCAAGTTGAGTGTGAAGTAGTGGAGAGGAAGATACCCTGTTTATCTGCGGATACTCATGTGAGTGATTGTAATAGGGGAGGGTGATGACGATGAAACGTCAAGTAACCTAGGGTCCTTTTCTAGGCAAAACGAGTCTATATGTGATCGAGGATTAATACCCAAGAGATTTTAGCTTGTTCTGCACCCGGAACTAGAAAAGTATTGTCGCCCCCTTGATCAAATTCGAAACGGTGAGAGGGAACCTGAACGAGGCGGCAATCGATTGGTGTTGGACCCTTGCGATGTCGCGTAAAATGTGGATTGTCATGATAGTCGGCCCGTACGGTTGTGGCTTTGACAAATGTGCATGATGTTGGATTTTCTCGGCTGTTTGACCTGCGTGGGTTAAGGTTCATGTACGTCCCGTTTGCTTCTGACTAGGTTTGGATGGATTGGAGGAGATTTATATGTGCTAACTAATTCCACGATGACATATTCTTATCCCCTGTCATCGATGGTTGCTATTTGATAAAACTTAATAATAATTAAAGTTTAAGAATGATGAAAAAACTTATAAGTCAGAAGTTTGAAAACGTGCGGATGCCAACGTTAAGATTGAGAATGGCCAAGTGATTCAAATTCGATGATTAAGGCCAAGTAAAGGACCCTGTGTGGTAATGAGGTTGAGTAATAACGTGGCGAATAAGCCGAAAGAGATTAATGACGTTGCGAAAAGAATCGAAAGTTTGAAGAGCTATGAGTAAGTAATTGTGATGATGAGATGTTTGCAATGGCCAAGAATGGCGATGTGGTATTAAGAATGAATAAAGAAAGTAATGTATATTTGAAGAGAGAGTTGTTGGAATGTTAAGCATTATGGTGTAATGATAATGATGAGGTGAATTATGTTATGTGTTTCTGTGTGATATATGTTGTGTGCTTGTCTTAATATTTGTGCCTACTGTAATTCCACCCATCGACGAGAAATCGTTCGGGATCGCTCACTCTCTCTGTCTTCTCTTTTTCCCTGTGGACATCAACAAGGATGTCCACAGATGTCAGAGCAAGTAGATTCTGTCGTGACGACAAGCTTAGTGGTGGCTTATGGAGAGAAGCTCGGGACGGTGCTTCGAAGGAGCTCAGCAGATTAGGACACCCAATCCAGTGGTTTAAGAATGTAAGGTACCCCTTGAGATTACTAAGAATGCAATTTCAGTTTAAAATTGGGGTGTTACAGGCCTCCACGTGCCTAGCATCTCGTTAGAGTGGCTAAGCCGATCTCGCGCCGAGGCCAGGATATCTTGGCCTTTGCACGACCGAGCATTTCGCTTTACCTGTCTCATTCCGAGTAGGTGCTTCCAAGGATCCGAGCACCGAGGTCCGGTCCTAACATAGTTCGCGTGACTCTAGTTCGACCGATTCGATTGTACGCCTACTAGTTGACACCCAGTTTACGAGCACCGACCATGATCTGGTCGGATTAATAACACGCCCTATCCTAATTAATGCATAGCCACCCTATATGTTCCCTATAGGAGACAAGTTACTAATTACCCTATCCAAGAGTGTAAAATTGGCCAATGCATGCAAGTGCTCTTTATCTCCTTGTCTCATTAATTAATACCCTACATAAACGTAAACCTACCTATACTTATTTAATCATTACCCGTGCACATGAAATAAAAATACACAGTCCCACCCCCATAAAATAAGGAGGGAGCCGTGAGGGAGTATGCTAGAGGGAGGAAACTCTTCAATTTTATTGACCCCATTTTTTAAAGCCATGCACCCCACCTTATGTCCCCATTATAAATATACTCCAACCCATGAGCCTTCCTTCTTGTTCTTGCCATTGTCTTAGAACCAAAAAAAAAAATAGAAGAGAGGAGAAAGAGAGAGGGCGAGGTCGAGGCAAAGGGGGAGGAAGAAGAGGAGGAAAGCTTGCATTTTTGAGACCCATTCTTGTTCTTCACTCAGGTATACATCTTCATTTACATTTCTTTGCTTCTTTGAGTTGTTTTATTTTCGGTTTTATGAGCCTTTTTCCAGTAAGTGTTGATTTGTTAAGAGTTTACTCATGCATGTGAGTTTTTATTCAAGAACATTACTTTTCAAGTACTAAGAAGCAAAGATTTAAGCTTTTGATTTAAAAATGAACATGCACCTATGATCTAGGGCACCACGGTTTGGTCCCTCTTTATGTTCATATGATTTTTATTTTTCACTCTTGATTTGAGAAAAAGAAGTAAGAAAGGATTTTGTTGATCTTAAAGTGTATTGATTTGTGTTGCAAAAAAAACTAGATTTTTCTCTATGTGTGGTTCGGCCAAAGCAAGAAATAAATGAAACAAGTTTTGTTTTTAATGCATGTTGGTTTTTGTTGTTGATCTATGATTTTTAAGTCTTGATATGCATTGATTCAAGTTTAAAAATGAAAAAGGAATGTGCTTGAACCATGAGGGTATCCACGGTTTTGCCTTCTTTCATACCCACAATGATTTTCATCTTTCTTTTGATGATGAGATTCTTGATCTTAAAATAAAATGAGTATCCTAAATTGTGTTGCAAGAAAAATTTAATTCTTCCTTCATAGGCCATTCGGCCAAAACAAAATAATAAAGGGAACAAGTTTTGTTTTTGATTCATGTTATATTTTTGTGATCCTCTATGATTTTTAAGTCCTACAGTATAAAGATTTAAGCTTTTAGAGTTAAAAAGAACATGCATAAGATCAAAGGAATCATACGGTTTTTATGGTGATTTTTACTCATGTGTTTTAATTTTGTTTTGATAAAGAGTAAAGGGTTAAGCCTTGGTTTTTGTTTATTATGACATGTGTTTATGTGTTGTTTTATGTTATAAAAATTCCTCATTTTTCATCTTGTGTAATTCGGCCAAAGTATGTTAGTTAAGAAAATAAATTGATTTGATTATACATGTTTTATTTGAGCTAAGAATAGATTATTTCTACCCCTTATAATTCGGTTTTGAGGGAAATGGAGTGATGAATTGATTATGTGATGTATGTGCTATTCGATTTCGTGTATGAAAATGTTTGAGAATGGAAATTGATTTGTGCTCTTTGACTATTTCATTAAGTGCATTAGAGTTGGGCTTAAATGAACATGGTTAATTGAGTTGGAATAAGTTTGATTATTGGTAAGAAATTGAATTAAGGTTAGAAGCATGAGAATGAATCAATTTGGTTTGGAAAGTGATTATTTGCATGAGCTAATTGTGTGGCTGGAAAATAATGACTTGAACACATGATAAGGTGTAATTGGAGTAGGAAATAAAACCATTTAGGTGCGGCATGTGTGTGAATAAAATGGAAAACACAAAATTGAACCTATATATGCTGAATGTTTGATTATAATGTTTTAGCTTGCATAGGGTTTTGATAAATGTTGGTTGTGCTAACTTGATTTCCTTGAAAATTTGATATGCTGTTCTTGATTTTGTCTGAATGTATTCTGGAAAGTTTGGTTTGAAAATGTTTTGATATTTTAAATGAATTTTATTTGTTGAAAAGTGTTCGAGAAACACTTTTGTTTTCAACAAAAAAAGGCTTAAGTGAAAAATGTTTTCTCAAGTTCAATGACCATGAAACTTGGTCACTGTTTTAGTAATACTACTTGTAGTAACTCTGAATTTTTATATGATTTCAGGGTTTGTTTGTTGTTGTATTGGAGTCATACTTGTGGAAACGATTTCGAAAAAATAAGTTTTTCGGGTTAAAGGTAAACAGAACTTTTGAACTTAACCTGCTTCAAATGACATGAAATTTTTATGGTAGCTTCTTAAACATGTCTAGAGATTCCCTATAAATTTTGAAGATATTTAGAGTTGATTTGATAATTGTTATAAAAGAAAAACAGTGAACCAATTGGTTCAGAATTTTCAGACTTAATGGAAGAATTAATTGAAAAATTATAACTTAAACAACTCAAAATAATCTTAAAATTTAATGAGATGTTTTTGACTGTATAAGAAAGGTTTGTACCAATTTTCATGTGAATTGGAGTTGATTTACTATTTTTAATTATGGCGTTTTGGTCTCAGGCCAGCGGCAGTACCGTTTGGATTTTTATGAAAAATCTGATTTGAAACCTAAGCTAAAAATGTTCAAATGACTTGAAAATTTTATAAGATTAACTTTGATACATGTATATGTGTTCTGAAAATTTTGGGAGTTAAATGAATTGATTTGACGTGACTTTTAGTTGTGACCTTCTTGTTTTTCCCGTAATCGAACTAATGCCCTATTCGATACTTTTTGGATGTGCATGAACTTTTATACTTATTTTATATTTTGGCTGGACTTTGTATGGCAATTTTGATGTTTTAAAATAATTATTTGATCATTGTTTGAAGAATTTCTTGGGTTGGATATAAATGAAGTATTTAGCCAAGTTAAAGTGTTGTGTGTAATTACGTACTATTCTTTGAAATTGAATGATTAATGAACAGGGTGTTAATTGAAAAATGATGAGTTTTTGGTTTATGCCTTGATTTATTTAATAGTGTTACGTTTGAAAAATGATGAGTGTTAATTGAAAAATGATGAGTATTTAAGTGCTTAATTTAAAGTCAAGTGTGAAAGGGACAAAAGTACAATTTTACGGTGTTTTTGGGATTTTGCTAGAAAGTGATTTTTGAGTTTATTTCTCCGCTGTCCAGAATTGATTTGAATTGTGTATTACTTCTAAAATTTTTTTTACTTGGTTTAAAGCTCGAGTTTCCAAAGGTATTTGATTTAGAGAAAAGTTGGATTGAAAAAGCGACGTTTTTCGATGTTTTTGGGATTTGATTCGTGGCTGCCCGGAACGGACCAGCAACAAAGGAAATTGTTTTAAAATTTTTTACTGGTTTTTTTTAAAACGATTTGGGATATTTAAAGTATGTTCGAAAGTTGGATTTGGTTTGAGAATGTATAGGTCTTTGTTTACGATTTACCCGATAAGGATTTAAAACGTGTTTTCAAAAATGAGTTGACATGAAACATGAGTGTTGATTAGATAGAATTGTATTAATTATGTAATTTTGTTGAAAGCAAGGGAATTGCAAGTCAGGACATGGGAGCAACTGATAGTCGGGAGAACCCGCGACAGTTTTTGACAAGTATTGCTAGATTTAAGGTGAGAGAGGGGCTTTCCCCAGACACTGTGGTATTTAGGTAAAATGTTAAGACGTTCTGTATCATCTCAAAGATCAGAACCTAGTGGTCTCCGGGTCAGTAGTATCGTGACAATTGTTTGTGTGTGTAGCCACATAAACGAAGGGGACTAGGACCACGCACCTTATGATGCATGATGTTATTAATGTGAAGATGCCATGATGATATGACTTGATTTAGTTTATGCATGATGACTATTTTGTACGATAATATTGATGTTGGTATGTTTAAACCATGGTGGAAATTAAATGAGGCAATGGAAAATATGAAATTTATAATGATGCTGATGAGAATAACGCAATGATGTTAAATCAAGTGATGGAAAGAAAAAGAGTAATGTGATTGGAATCAGTAATGTGTACGTGATGAGCAGCGAAAGGATTATCGTCATATGTGCCGGGTTGAGGAACTCCCTGATTGTGTAAGATTGACGTGACGTGTGTTCCGGGTGGAGGAGCTCCCCGATGTGCTAAGCTGTTATGATGACCGTGTAATGATGAGGAAGTGTTAATGCGCAAGATTCGATTAGAGGTCGAGGTTCACCGAAGGGATGAACAAGGGTGACTCGTCCGAACTTAGGATTAATAAAATATTAATAAGACTTTAAAAGACACTGAATAACGCGGCAAGTTGAGTGTGAAGTAGTGAAGATGAAGATACCCTGTTTATCTGCGGATACTCAGGTGAGTGATTGTGATAGGGGAGGGTGATGACAGTGAAACGTCAAGTAACCTAAGGTACTTTTCTAGGCAGAACGAGTCTATATGTGATCGGGGATTAATACCCAAGGGATCGTAGCGTGTTTTGCACCCGGAACTAGAAAAGTATATCGCCCCCTTGATCAAATTCGAAACGGTGAGAGGGAACCTAAACGAGGCGGACAGTCGATTGGTGTTGGGCCCTTGCGATGTCGCGTAAAATGTGGATTGTTATGATAGCCGGCCCGTGTAACACCCCGATCTAGCAACTTGAAAAGCACAATCATTTTTACTGGAAATTAGGGCCATTTTTTTTTAAATCAAGAAACAAGGAGGGCACAAAATGAGAACACTTCTCACGAAAGAAATGTAAATTCCAAAAACTTTCATTTCTCAAATTGCATCAACCCTTTTCAAGTCCCAAACCGGAATGTCACGTGACACTTCGCTTCGAAACTCGGTTTTCAAAATGTAAGATATTTAAAGTAGCCCATTAGATTTCACATCAGAGTGCCAAAATGGATACTATTTCTTTGGGGTTACATCAGGATACTTTTAGGTTGCTAAGAATCTTAACATGTGAATACATACTCAAAGGGATTACCTAAATATCTAGTCACGCCCTCTCCTAAGCTGCTCGAGTTTATGTTCCCACTCTTCATCGTCTGCTAACAGATCCTCTGGGGTAATGTCCCAGCTCCCGTCACTATAGTAGTCCTCGGGGTCATCTCTGTCCGACCATAGATCAGTATCCTCTTCCTCTTCCTCTTCCTCCTTCGACTCGTACTCTTCTTCTCCTTCTTCAGCCGCTTCCTCTTCTTTCTCCATCTCCTCCCTTAGACGAGGGATTTCTTCGTAAATCAACTGATAAGTAGTCATGACACTCTTCTCCCTCCGGGGAGTCACACCAATCTCCCGAAGCTACTGATACTTAACCATGTTGGCCATCTAGAGACCAAACAAATTATACAAGACACAACCAGTAGGGTAGAGAGTGAGCAATCCAAAACGGCAATGTCGACTATGTGGGATTACATTAGGTAAATATCAAGACAGTAAAATATAAACACAATAACAAATACATAAGGTAAATCAAGATATTCTAGACATCTAAAAAGATGAACACACGCTTATCCACTTATTCATTTCCTTCATCCTCTGTGCATGCATCATTCACAGTATTAATTCCTTCACATTGTTCATTATTACTTGACCACACTATCAGAGTATACACATCATCAAACTCATCCGTCTTATTCATTCTACTATTATTATTATTAGGAGAGTATCATCATTATCACCATCATCTTTGAATTATTTAGTTCTTTAAGTTTTATCAATTCGCTTAGCATCAATGATGAGGGGGAGACATCATTGTGCTCACACTCGTCTACATCTCCTCGGTACACCAACCAACCTAATCGGAAGCAAACAGGAGTACAGGACCTTTACCACGCGGGCATGACAGCTGTCCAAACATATGGCTCCAAGCCAGGAGGTCTCTGCCTCAAACAAATGTGATATCACAATCAAACACATTGCCCCGTTCCAGTCCCTCTCACTGTTCTCGATTTGCAATCTAGGGGGCGACAGTACTTATTCTAGTTTCGAAAGCAGAACGTGCCACGGCATTGGACCCAGTCCCCACCACGTTAGTGCGCCACTTGTGGAATTGTTCCGCCTAGAAAAGTACTCTAGACTTCTTGACGAGTCACCGTTGTCGTCCTCCCCTAATGCAATCTCGTCCTAGGCATCCGCAGATACCTATCGTTCCTTCCTCTCCACTACTTCGATACGACACTCATTCCTCACCGCATTTATAAATGTCTTTTAAAGTCTTTTAAAAGTTTTAATTACGGCTTAGTCCTAATGATCGGTTCATCCTTGGTACATCCCTTCAATGAAACCCGATCGCTAATCATTCGCATCTAATCCCCATAAGGTTCACGTATCATCACTTATATCATCACATCATCATTGCATCATCGTTACATATCACTGCAACGTCGTACTCATCAATACTGGCTCAATATTGAAATCATCATTCTCACGAACAGATATCATAACGCAGCATCCTCATTGCTCTCATCATCACTTCGGACTCGGCAGTATCCTTGACGTTCTCCTTGTATTAATTGAATTCAGCAGCACCACCATTCCTCTCATTCTTTCAATTTCCCACAACAATTGTTTCCTTCTTGCACAATCTAATCTCGTCTTTTGAATCGATTATCTTTTTCTTTTGTTCTTAAATTAATTTCATATTCAGCATACATTCAAATAACACTTAGCAATATCATAGCCAGGTAACAATTAATCAAAGCATAAGATAAGCAAATAACTCAATATAAATAATCAGTAAACACATCATCATATCAAGCCAATCTCAGTCATTCGGGTGGATAGCTAAGGCAAACACATAAGCGCTATCACGTACACCACTACGCTAAATGAGATTGGATGTCCAATCTTTGAGGTGATTGGACGTCTTAATATGTTACCTAATTACCACAGCGTCTTAAGGATATGCCCCTCTCTCACCTTTGATGACGAACGTTCTAAGGCTCTCCGAGACTCCTCGCTCATCTCTCCTCGCTTTGTGCCCTTTCATCCTTCTCTCAACTAAGACATTTCCTCGTGCATTAGAAAAAATTTCGATGTATGCTTTTAATTTGCTTTGAAAACAATTTCTCTTTAGGAAACAAGTTATTATGACTTAAGGTTTTCAAACTCAATTTAAATTTCACGCTTAAATTTCTCTTTAGGAAAAGTATTTGGGAGAAATAAAAGTAATTTTCTTTCATTCTTAAAACATAGTAAAAGCATAGGCCTTAAAATGTTTTTCAGAACATAAAAGATAGAAGATAAAAGTTTAGGATTACATAAATTAATTCACCACATTTAAAACATTCACTCACGGCAACACACTCCTAAGCTAAGGAGATTAACTACTTGAATTAACACCAACACATATAAATTTAATCAAACACAGGGAAGGTAAGTTTCAAACTTAATTTCTTAATTACATCAAGAACCGAATTGTAGATAAAATTTCACAATTACAAACAATTTCTAAATCTTGAGAACTAATTCAATTAACCTCACTCATTCTTAGTCCTCAAATCAAGAAGGAATCACAGTATATGGCACATCATGGCATAACATGAGCATAATCACTTGTATGAGTTCTAGAAATCA
The DNA here is from genome assembly GCA_037953625.1 of Crotalaria pallida. Classification (NCBI taxonomy): domain Eukaryota; kingdom Viridiplantae; phylum Streptophyta; class Magnoliopsida; order Fabales; family Fabaceae; genus Crotalaria; species Crotalaria pallida. Next base: position 19,661,822 of record CM075650.1, read on the forward strand.
TTCCAAGCACTTAAACAAGTATAAACCGAGTCATTCAAATAAAACATATCAAAATACATCAAATCACCAAGAACATAATGCAATCATCTCATTTATTTTAAGACTAACCGAATGGTTCAAGTGAAATCCTACAAAATGCATAGCACACTACCAAATATATAAACCATGAAATTATTCTATTTATTCTTAAGACTTGAACCGTGAGTTCTCATAGGAGAATCGTGCAACTTGAGTTTCATTTAAGCAATTAAAGTAGAAACCATAAATCATGTCATGTAGGCATGTAGTTTTATGCTCCTAATTTAAGTCAATCTTAGTCTAAATGCAATCTAGATGAGAATTAGGCACACTCTCCTATACACTCTTCTCAAGGCCGAATACTTGCATGTATAGGGCAAGGACACTAATTCACTCTTCAATGCATCAAAGACAATCAAGTAAGCCACATTTCTTCATGCATGATTCATCATAAGACTTTAGACTTTTTTTTTTAAAACACAACTTATAATTTTCTAAAATAAGGATTTGAAGTATAACTTAATCTTCTAAAAAGGATGACATGCATGGACTTAGAATCATTAAATCTATCCCTAATTCATACATGCACTCTTAAATCAAGTACCAAAATATTTCTTTGCACACATGGCCGAATGGCCTTCACACCAACAACTAGAGTTAAACAATTTCTTAAATCAACTTATGTTCATAAAAATGTTATGTTTAAAGGCCATTAAATCACACATTCTTTCTAGGCCGAGACTCTTATAGAGAAAAATTTAATTTCTTTTACTTGTAAGTGAACATGCAAGCTCCAAGGTTCTACTTATAAAACATAGATGAAAACATGCATACACAAACTCACCCCTAAATCGTTACCATTCAACATGCAAGATTAAGAATCCTTAGTTTCTCTTCAAATTAAGCTTAGATCATGAGATGATTAATTAAATACTCATGCATGCACTTATGGGTCACGGATTAAGCACAAAATCAAACATGCAAGCCATAAATTTTCACTTTGTTTTCAATTGATCCTAGATCATGATTTTCTCATCTAATTTCTTTCATAAAAACTTCCTAGGTTACGGATTTAGCACAAAAATCCCACATGCAAGACTTAAAATTCCCAATCCAACACAAAGCACACTTAGATCATGAAAAAGTTTACCAAACACTTTCACACATGCACATAGATCACGGATTGGGTATAGAAATTCAACATGCAATACACAAATCTTTGACTTTCTAGCATACCACACCTAGGTCATGAAATTTATATTCGGTCCACCCCCAAAACTTTTGTTGATCACGGTTTAAAAGAAAAATCCAACATGCATGGGGTTTTAAATTTTAGTTTTCACAAAACCTCAAGTAGTTATTTAGATTCGTTAAGGATTTGTTTCAAAAACCATCAAGATCTACTTAAAGAGAGCATAGCCGAAACACATAGAGTCCTTGAGTCCACTTAGTTACATCCAAATTTCAAAAATCCATGAAACCTAAGCTATGTAAATGAACATAAATGAAAAGAGAAGAAAGAAATTTTACAAAACCACAAGAAAATCCTAATCCTCATAGTTTCCTTCTTGTTCTTCGAATAACCTACCAAGAAAAGAGGTCTTCTATCTTCTAAGGGTTGTTGATCTTCAAGGAAAAGTGCAAAGTGTTGGGCTAAACCTCCTTCTTCTCCCTTAGTGTTCCTCACGGCCACACTCTTCTCTCTTTCTCTCTATATTTCTTCTAAGGGTTGAATAGTCCCTTAGAATGTTTGTTTGATTTTCTTGTGAGATGGAATGAAGAAGGTGAAGGAAATGAATCAAGGCTTGGTGGTTTAAGAGCACCAAAGTGGCCCTTTTTGCCCTTGGATTTGGTTTCGGCCAACACACTACATGGGAGGGCAATTTTGGGTTTTATGAAAGTTTGCATGGGAGAGTTTGGAAGTCAAGAAGCAAGGTGATTAGACTAGGCTAGGTTCCATGATGCAATTCACTTCAACACTCTTCCTTCCACTCATCTAGTCTCTTGGAAGGACACCTAAGCTTCTCCTTAGATTTCTCTCACTCTCTAATTCAATTTCTTAACCCTTTCTCATTCACTCACACCACCGTAGCACACACATGCACATTCACACATCATGCATTTTATTTTTATTTCCTATTCTTTTGATTATAGCATGTATTAAGATGAATTCATAAATCATACACACATGCACACATATGGGACCGTAGCACTTATACATACACAAGTACATATGCATTTATTTTTCAAACATTACACACTCACATCAAATCAAACTTATATCATAGTGATTATATTTAATTTCATGTTATGGCAATTTATTTCGTTTCCTATAAGGACATATTTTTAGCCTAAGAAAATTTAATCATTCACTTATAGTGCACATACATAAAAATCAACTTTCATGTAGAGCAGGAATCATTAAATAAATCACACTTAACTTCATTAGTTTTCAAGAATTATATTTTCTCAAAGCTTGTTCTCCCAAGATTTTTTTTTCCAAAACAATTTTATAAATAATTTCTGGAAATTCAAAACCACTTATACTAACTTTGCAAATTAATTTTATAAGGAAATCGCTTCTTTAGAACAAGATCTTAATGTTTATTTTTAGGAAATTCGTTTCTACATGCACTGGAAATGTGGGGTGTTACATTCTCCCCAACTTAAGAATTTCTCGTCCCCGAGAAATACTGAGCGAGCTTAAACCATGGGCACATAATTCCTCTGAATGACTCTCTTTACCTCTGATCTCCAGCTAAAGCATCGCGTCTACGGACATATATCGTCCATCTGTGGTCCTCCTAAGCTTGCGGATTGATTACTTTGGCAGATGATCTCATAGGGTAAATGGGTCAATCAATGGGATGGGATACAAACAACACAGTTCTATGGAAGCAAAGGGTCAAAGGGGTTTATGATATCCGAGCAACGTCCAAACATGACAGGGTGACACCCTTTTTGATTAAGGCCTCACTATGTCAGAATAAAATTCTTTCTTATCCATTCAAGCTTAACCGAAACCATCCCTCAAAATTCTATTCCACCACTTGCTCCCCAACTTAAATAAGTCCTATCCCTTCACATCACACCTGGACTATAACCAATTTTCCTGAAACATACACTATTTCGCTTCCTATTCTAATACATGTTAACATATTACTTAGACATCCGAAGCCTCTATTCAACTTTCTCTCACTTACCAATAGCCCTAACCCATCGAGGTTCCCTTCTCAAAACATCAAGTCTTAATTCTTTAGCTTATCCTTGAGTCACACTTAAAGGTTTTGTTCCTAGGCTTCACTGTTCCTTCGGTTCAACTTTACCATATCGTCACCAGTTCTCCTCTATTTAATCGTTCCCTTCTATGACTCTAGGCACTCAATACCTCAGGTTCTTGACTGATTACTTTCATTCCTCCTTATCTCACCACCATCTAGATCGGTGATCACACTTAACAACCCTCTCGTCCTATGACTCCGAAAGATACTTCCATCCCTTCTAAGATGTAAACACACTTCTTTCACACCAATTATTCCTAGTGCCATGGCCACCTACAATCTCTACCTCGCCTTACTCCACCATCTCCTATCCACTCTCAGAACGCCTGTATGTTGGATGCCGGATATCAGGGTTCAATATTTTTCAATCGGGGCTTGTGGAAGAGACTGACATTGGGTCATATTGAAAAAAGGAAGGTCTTGGATTTGTAACAAGTGATCAGGTTTTTCAAAGGTTACAATTTTCAAAGTCAGGCTGATCCAAGCATCTTGCCAAAGCAATTTGGCAAAATCCGGGGTATTCACAAAAGTCTTAATAAGAAGGGTTTCAAGTCGCAAAACAAGATCTCGGTTGACAGTTCAAGAGGTAGCATAAACAAAAGAAGTTTCTATCAAGAGAACTCAGTCAAGGAATTTCAAATCATCCATTGTCGCCGTAGGGTGATGTCGAATACTGCTTCCGGTTGCTATTTGTGGATGAAAGTTAGCACTCTCCAGGACTGCTTCGATGCACGCTGAACGTTCCGCTGTCCTTCTACTACTGTACTACTACTAACGCGCTCTCTAAACCTCGCAATAGAGTATGTAATTCCACACGTAAGAGTTCTTAAAGCAACCCCGCTCGGATACCACTTCTGTAACACCCCGATCTAGCAACTTGAAAAGCACAATCATTTTTACTGGAAATTAGGGCCATTTTTTTTTAAATCAAGAAACAAGGAGGGCACAAAATGAGAACACTTCTCACGAAAGAAATGTAAATTCCGAAAACTTTCATGTTCTCAAATTGCATCAACCCTTTTCAAGTCCCAAACCGGAATGTCACGTGACACTTCGCTTCGAAACTCGGTTTTCAAAATGTAAGATATTTAAAGTAGCCCATTAGATTTCACATCAGAGTGCCAAAATGGATACTAATTCTTTGGGGTTACATCAGGATACTTTTAGGTTGCTAAGAATCTTAACATTGAAGAAACCGCAATTGATGGTTGGAGAGACAAAGGAACCCTAGGAATACACCTAGAAGGGGGGGTTGAATAGGTGTACAAGATACCTTGAAAGATTTTCGAACGAAACAAATCGAAACAATCAAAACAAATGATTTTTGCAAATTCTACAGCACTTAATCGATTAACCTGCAATTTACTCGAGTAGTACTCGATTAAACTTGAACTTAATCGATTAGATATGACAGAAAACAGAAAAATCAATTTTTCATTCGAATACGAAAATCAATCAATTCACATGCAAGATCAGAGATACAACGGAAATGATTAACACCTATATTCTTATTGATTAACCTAGTTATGAAAATGATTTTCCCTTTATCAATTTGAACAATTAAAGATTCAATTCAATCAATTATGAAAATCAATCTTTCTAGGTTTTCAACCAAGAACGCAATCAAATGACTTGAATATAAAGAGTAAGGGTTTAGAGATACGACACAGTGATTTGTCCTGGTTCACTTTCTTCTACTTGAAAGCTACATCCAGTCCCCTCTTCAACCAAGAGAGATTCTTCACTATGAGGAATTAGAGTTCTCAAATTACAAGTGATTGCCTCACAAGACTTCCTTCTTGCTAGCTTACAAGAGATAACCGACACCCTTGCCTTGTAATCCTATTGATCTTCTCTCTAATCTAACCTCTACCCCTTGTTGATAATCGACACAACAAGTCTTCAATTGCTTGATGATAATCCACACATCAAGGCTTCTCCTTGCTTGATTCACAACCAAGACTTCTTCTTTTTCTTCAATAAGAATGCACTTGCTTGATGATAAAATCGACACACCAAGACTTCTTGTTTGTTGTAGTGGCTTGCCTTCTTGCAAAGATTACAACACAATAGAAAACACAAAACAATCCTATGAATCTCAATCAAGAGTTATGACAATTCACCATAAGAGATTCAAAGGTTCTTGATCAAAGAATATGAAAATATGAGAACTTTGATCTTTAGAAAAATGAGAGAGAATAGAGTGGCTTGATTCTTTATAAAACTTGTATGAAATGATTCTAATTGATCACAAATAATAGGAAAAGGTTTATATAGAATACCCAAAAGTTGTAGCACTTGAAAAACTGATTTTGAGAAGTGAAAATCGTATTTTAAAAATCAGTTCAGCAGTACTTAATCGATTAAGCAAGTCGTGTACTCGAGTAGTACTCGATTAAGTTAATCACTTAATCGATTAAGTTGGTACTGCACATGTTCAAAACTTGTTTTCTCAAAATCCAACCTTTCCTTTAAAACCTTTAAGCCACCTATTGATTCTAGGTTAAGTGAAAACTCAAATTATGATTAAATCATGACTTATGAATGAGATTCACTACCCTCTATAATAATCTACCCAAATAAAAAACCTATGAAGCTTGAGAGGCAAAAGATAAAAGAAATACAAATACACTCAAACTTAGGTCTTCATGAGCTTGCTTTCTCTCTTCTTCATTTGATGTTTGTTGTTGCTTGTTGAGCTTGAAACTTGATCAACACTTGTAGCTTGTTCAAAAACACTTTGTTATTATCAAAATATTCATCATGTTCATCATGGAACTAACAAACATGTGAATACATACTCAAAGGGATTACCTAAATATCTAGTCACACCCTCTCCTAAGCTGCTCGAGTTTATGTTCCCACTCTTCATCGTCTGCTAACAGATCCTCTGGGGTAATGTCCCAGCTCCCGTCACTATAGTAGTCCTCGGGGTCATCTCTGTCCGACCATAGATCAGTATCCTCTTCCTCTTCCTCTTCCTCCTTCGACTCGTACTCTTCTTCTCCTTCTTCAGCCGCTTCCTCTTCTTTCTCCATCTCCTCCCTTAGACGAGGGATTTCTTCGTAAATCAACTGATAAGTAGTCATGACACTCTTCTCCCTCCGGGGAGTCACACCAATCTCCCGAAGCTACTGATACTTAACCATGTTGGCCATCTAGAGACCAAACAAATTATACAAGACACAACCAATAGGGTAGAGAGTGAGCAATCCAAAACGGCAATGTCGACTATGTGGGATTACATTAGGTAAATATCAAGACAGTAAAATATAAACACAATAACAAATACATAAGGTAAATCAAGATATTCTAGACATCTAACTAGATGAACACACGCTTATCCACTTATTCATTTCCTTCATCCTCTGTGCATGCATCATTCACCATATTAATTCCTTCACATTGTTCATTATTACTTAACCACACTATCAGAGTATACACATCATCAAACTCATCCGTCTTATTCATTCTACTATTATTATTATTAGGAGAGTATCATCATTATCACCATCATCTTTGAATTATTTGGTTCTTTAAGTTTTATCAATTCGCTTAGCATCAATGATGAGGGGGAGACATCATTGTGCTCACACTCGTCTACATCTCCTCGGTACACCAGCCAACCTAATCGGAAGCAAACAGGAGTACAGGATCTTTACCACGCGGGCATGACAGCTGTCCAAACATATGGCTCCAAGCCAGGAGGTCTCTGCCTCAAACAAATGTGATATCACAATCAAACACATTGCCCCGTTTCAGTCCCTCTCACTGTTCTCGATTTGCAATCTAGGGGGCGACAATACTTATTCTAGTTTCGAAAGCAGAACGTGCCACGGCATTGGACCCAGTCCCCACCACGTTAGTGCGCCACTTGTGGAATTGTTCCGCCTAGAAAAGTACTCTAGACTTCTTGACGAGTCACCGTCGTCGTCCTCCCCTAATGCAATCTCGTCCTAGGCATCCGCAGATACCTATCGTTCCTTCCTCTCCACTACTTCGATACGACACTCATTCCTCACCGCATTTATAAATGTCTTTTAAAGTCTTTTAAAAGTTTTAATTACGGCTTAGTCCTAATGATCGGTTCATCCTTGGTACATCCCTTCAATGAAACCCGATCGCTAATCGTTCGCATCTAATCCCCCTAAGGTTCATGTATCATCACATCATCATTGCATCATCGTTACATATCACTGCAACGTCGTACTCATCAATACTGGCTCAATATTGAAATCATCATTCTCACGAACAGATATCATAACGCAGCATCCTCATTGCTCTCATCATCACTTCGGACTCGGCAGTATCCTTGACGTTCTCCTTGTATTAATTGAATTCAGCAGCACCACCATTCCTCTCATTCTTTCAATTTCCCACAACAATTGTTTCCTTCTTGCACAATCTAATCTCATCTTTTGAATCGATTATCTTTTTCTTTTGTTCTTAAATTAATTTCATATTCAGCATACATTCAAATAACACTTAGCAATATCATAGCCAGGTAACAATTAATCAAAGCATAAGATAAGCAAATAACTCAATATAAATAATCAGTAAACACATCATCATATCAAGCCAATCTCAGTCGTTCGGGTGGATAGCTAAGGCAAACACATAAGCGCTATCACGTACACCACTACGCTAAATGAGATTGGATGTCCAATCTTTGAGGTGATTGGACGTCTTAATATGTTACCTAATTACCACGGCGTCTTATGGATATGCCCCTCTCTCACCTTTGATGACGAACGTTCTAAGGCTCTCCGAGACTCCTCGCTCATCTCTCCTCGCTTTGTGCCCTTTCATCCTTCGCTCAACTAAGACATTTCCTCGTGCATTAGAAACAATTTCGATGTATGCTTTTAATTTTCTTTGAAAACAATTTCTCTTTAGGAAACAAGTTATTATGACTTAAGGTTTTCAAACTCAATTTAAATTTCACGCTTAAATTTCTCTTTAGGAAAAGTATTTGGGAGAAATAAAAGTAATTTTCTTTCATTCTTAAAACATAGTAAAAGCATAGGCCTTAAAAGGTTTTTCAGAACATAAAAGATAGAAGATAAAAGTTTAGGATTACATAAATTAATTCACCACATTTAAAACATTCACTCACGGCAACACACTCCTAAGCTAAGGAGATTAACTACTTGAATTAACACCAACACATATAAATTTAATCAAACACAGGGAAGGTAAGTTTCAAACTTAATTTATTAATTACATCAAGAACCGAATTGTAGATAAAATTTCACAATTACTAACAATTTCTAAATCTTGAGAACTAATTCACTTAACCTCACTCATTCTTAGTCCTCAAATCAAGAAAGAATCACAGTATATGGCACATCATGGCATAACATGAGCATAATCACTTGTATGAGTTCTAGAAATCATTCCAAGCACTTAAACAAGTATAAACCGAGTCATTCAAATAAAACATATCAAAATACATCAAATCACCAAGAACATAATGCAATCATCTCATTTATTTTTAAGACTAACCGAATGGTTCAAGTGAAATCCTACAAGATGCATAGCACACTACCAAAGATATAAACCATGAAATTATTCTATTTATTCTTAAGACTTGAACCGTGAGTTCTCATAGGAGAATCGTGCAACTTGAGTTTCATTTAAGCAATTAAAGTAGAAACCATAAATCATGTCATGTAGGCATGTAGTTTTATGCTCCTAATTTAAGTCAATCTTAGTCTAAATGCAATCTAGATGAGAATTAGGCACACTCTCCTATACACTCTTCTCAAGGCCGAATACTTGCATGTATAGGGCAAGGACACTAATTCACTCTTCAATGCATCAAAGACAATCAAGTAAGCCACATTTCTTCATGCATGATTCATCATAAGACTTTAGACTTTTTTTTTTTTAAAACACAACTTATAATTTTCTAAAATAAGGATTTGAAGTATAACTTAATCTTCTAAAAAGGATGACATGCATGGACTTAGAATCATTAAATCTATCCCTAATTCATACATGCACTCTTAAATCAAGTACCAAAATATTTCTTTGCACACATGGCCGAATGGCCTTCACACCAACAACTAGAGTTAAACAATTTCTTAAATCAACTTATGTTCATAAAAATGTTATGTTTAAAGGCCATTAAATCACACATTCTTTCTAGGCCGAGACTCTTATAGAGAAAAATTTAATTTCTTTTACTTGTACGTGAACATGCAAGCTCCAAGGTTCTACTTATAAAACATAGATGAAAACATGCATACACAAACTCACCCCAAAATCGTTACCATTCAACATGCAAGATTAAGAATCCTTAGTTTCTCTTCAAATTAAGCTTAGATCATGAGATGATTAATTAAATACTCATGCATGCACTTATGGGTCACGGATTAAGCACAAAATCAAACATGCAAGCCATAAATTTTCACTTTGTTTTCAATTGATCCTAGATCATGATTTTCTCATCTAATTTCTTTCATAAAAACTTCCTAGGTTACGGATTTAGCACAAAAATCCCACATGCAAGACTTAAAATTCCCAATCCAACACAAAGCACACTTAGATCATGAAAAAGTTTACCAAACACTTTCACACATGCACATAGATCACGGATTGGGTATAGAAATTCAACATGCAATACACAAATCTTTGACTTTCTAGCATACCACACCTAGGTCATGCAATTTATATTCGGTCTACCCCCAAAACTTTTGTTGATCACGGTTTAGAAGAAAAATCCAACATGAATGGGGTTTTAAATTTTAGTTTTCACAAAACCTCAAGTAGTTATTTAGATTCGTTAAGGATTTGTTTCAAAAACCATCAAGATCTACTTAAAGAGAGCATAGCCGAAACACATAGAGTCCTTGAGTCCACTTAGTTACATCCAAATTTCAAAAATCCATGAAACCTAAGCTATGTAAATGAACATGAAATGAAAAGAGAAGAAAGAAATTTTACAAAACCACAAGAAAATCCTAATCCTCATAGTTTCCTTCTTGTTCTTCGAATAACCTACCAAGAAAAGAGGTCTTCTATCTTCTAAGGGTTGTTGATCTTCAAGGAAAAGTGCAAAGTGTTGGGCTAAACCTCCTTCTTCTCCCTTAGTGTTCCTCACGGCCACACTCTTCTCTCTTTCTCTCTATATTTCTTCTAAGGGTTGAATAGTCCCTTAGAATGTGTGTTTGATTTTCTTGTGAGATGGAATGAAGAAGGTGAAGGAAATGAATCAAGGCTTGGTGGTTTAAGAGCACCAAAGTGGCCCTTTTTGCCCTTGGATTTGGTTTCGGCCAACACACTACATGGGAGGGCAATTTTGGGTTTTATGAAAGTTTGCATGGGAGAGTTTGGAAGTCAAGAAGCAAGGTGATTAGACTAGGCTAGGTTCCATGATGCAATTCACTTCAACACTCTTCCTTCCACTCATCTAGTCTCTTGGAAGGACACCTAAGCTTCTCCTTAGATTTCTCTCACTCTCTAATTCAATTTCTTAACCCTTTCTCATTCACTCACACCACCGTAGCACACACATGCACATTCACACATCATGCATTTTATTTTTATTTCCTATTCTTTTGATTATAGCATGTATTAAGATGAATTCATAAATCATACACACATGCACACATATGGGACCGTAGCACTTATACATACACAAGTACATATGCATTTATTTTTCAAACATTACACACTCACATCAAATCAAACTTATATCATAGTGATTATATTTAATTTCATGTTATGGCAATTTATTTCGTTTCCTATAAGGACATATTTTTAGCCTAAGAAAATTTAATCATTCACTTATAGTGCACATACATAAAAATCAACTTTCATGTAGAGAAGGAATCATTAAATAAATCACACTTAAATTCATTAGTTTTCAAGAATTATATTTTCTCAAAGCTTGTTCTCCCAAGATTTTTTCTCCAAAACAATTTTATAAATAATTTCTGGAAATTCAAAACCACTTATACTAACTTTGCAAATTAATTTTATAAGGAAATCGCTTCTTTAGAACAAAATCTTAATGTTTATTTTTAGGAAATTCGTTTCTACATGCAATGGAAATGTGGGGTGTTACAGCCCGTACGGTTGTGGCTTTGGCAAATGTGCATGATGTTGGATTTTCTCGGTTGTTCGACCTGGGTGGGTTAAGGTTCCTTTACGTCCCATTTGCTTTCGACTAGGTTTAGATGGATTGGAGGAGATGTATGTGTGCTAACTAATTCCACGATGACGTATTCTTATCCCCTATCATCAATGGTTGCGATTTGATAAAACTTAATAATAATAATAATGAAAGTTTAAGAATGATGAAAAGACTTATAAGTCAGAAGTTTGAAAACGTGCGGATGCCAACGTTAAGATTGAGAATGGCCAAGTGATGCGAATTCGATGATTAAGGCCAAGTAAGAGACCCTGTGTGGTAATGAGGTTGAGTAATAACGTGGTGAATAAGCTGAAAGAGATTAATGACGTTGCGAAAAGAATCGAAAGTTTGAAGAGCTATGAGTAAGTAATTGTGATGATGAGATGTTTGTAATGGCCAAGAATGGCGATGTGGTAATAAGAATGAATAAAGAAAGTAATGTATATTTGAAGAGAGAGTTGTTGGAATGTTAAGCATTATGGTGTGATGATAATGGTGAGGTGAATTATGTTATGTGTTTTTGTGTGATATATGTTGTGTGCTTGTCTTAATATTTGTGCCTACTGTAATTCCACCCGTCGACGAGAAATCGTTCGGGATCGCTCACTCTCTCTGTCTTCTCTTTTTCCCTGTGGACGTCGAAAACGATGTCCACAGATGTCAGAGCAAGTAGATTCTGTCGTGACGACAAGCTTAGTGGTGGCTTATGGAGAGAAGCTCGTGACAATGCTTCGAAGGAGCTCAGTAGATTAGGACACCCAATCCAGTGGTTTAAGAATGTAAGGTACCCCTTAAGATTACTAAGATGAAATGGCTCTACCCTGTTGTAACTGTTTTATGAGACCATTATGTTTTGGAAAATTTACTACTCTGATGGTTGTGATCGGATTTAGAAGTAACATTTTTAAAGCCAGGTTTATTTTGACAAATGAAATATTTTGTGAAAATGGAAGAAAGAGTTTCAAAGCATGATGTTGGTAACATCTCGATTTGGAACTTGATGCGTGATGTGAGACATGAATGATTTATTTAATAAAGAAATATTTTTTTAAAAAAGGGAGTCCATGTCCACGTCACCGATGGTTGAAAAAAAATTCAGGATTTTTACTAAATAAATAAATATATTCAAGTAACTAAATTGGAGTGTTACAATTTATCGGAATAAAATTCGCCGACTTCGTTAAACGGTCTACAATCAGCCAAATTGCATCATGGTTTACCACCGTCCTTGGTAAACCAGACACAAAATCCATTGAAATACCATCGCATTTCCATTGGGGAATATCCAATGATTGTAACTTTCCTCCCGGTCTTTGATGCTCTATTTTGGCCTTTTGACAAACCAAACATGAAGCTACATATTCGGCTACATCCTTTTTAATCCAGACCACCAAAACAATTTCTTTAAATCCTGATACATTTTTGTTGATCCAGGATGTATGCTCATCCAACTTTTGTGTGCTTCATCAAGAATTAATCTCCAAACTTCAATGTCCTTTTGTATGCAAATTTTCGTTCCAAAACGAAGAATTTCATCCGATCCAACATGAAAATCAAGTTCCTTCCCTTCGGAAATTTGTTTCCTCTTTTCAACCAACTCCTCGTCTTGATGTTGCAATTCACGAATTCTTCCCAAGAATTCATTTGTAATTTGCAACATTCCCATCTTAATGTGTGTGGTCTCCACTTGCATAACTAAACTCAAATCTCTGAATTCCTCGATCAGAGCAGCTTCCTTGACCATCATAGCGCTAATGTGGATTACCTTTCTACTCAACGCATCTGCCACCACATTCGCCTTTCCCGGGTGGTATTAAAGCTTAAAATCATAATCCTTCAAAAACTCCATCCACCTTCTTTGTCTCATGTTCAACTCCTTCTGGTCGAACAAATATTTCAAGCTGTTATGGTCACTAAACACTCGAAACGTAGTGCCATAGAGATGATGTCTCCATATCTTTAAAGCAAACACGATTGCAGCCAATTCCAAATCGTACGTTGGGTAATTCACCTCATGTGTCTTCAGTTGTCGTGATGCGTATGTAACTACTTGTCCTTCTTGCATCAACACACTTCCAAGTCCTTGCTTGGATGCATCACAATACACTTCAAAACTTTTAAAGGGATCAGGCAAGATGATGTCAATCTTTCCTTCAATTCCTGGAAACTACTTTCACATTTGTCATCCCACGCAAAAGTTTGATCCTTCCTAGTCAACTTCGTGAGAGGCAACGCGATCTTAGAAAATCCTTCAATGAATCGACGATAATATCCAGCCAACCCTAAGAAACTTCTCACTTTTGTTAAACAGCGAACCTTGATCTTACCATAGTAGAAATCCTAAACAGGAACTCAACCGAACTCATTGGTGTTAAGGAAAGAAGGTATAAGTGTGAAACAACTTTGGGCTGATGGAGTAGGAAATAGATTTGAGAAACACTAAAGAGTAATGATCTAGGAGCATCATAAGTGGGGGAGTGAACTCGGGAAGAGTTAGATATAGTAGTTAGAGGTCCTGTTGAAGGGATGGCCCTCCATTCACTTGAAACCAATCGAAATTTCGGGGACGAAATTCTCCTAAGTGGGGGAGAATTGTAACATATCGAATTTTAACCCCTAGTATAATTATAATAATAATAATAGATTAGAATAATAATATTAACAATAATCAAGTTTAAGAATAACTAATTAAGGTCCCTTTTAGTATTATAAAAGTGTTAGGAAATATCGGAATGGAACACTGGATTTCTTTAACGTTATAAATTATAAGTTTTATTGAATTAAATAACTTTTTGCTGGAATTTATCATTTAAGTGTTGGGTATTTTCATAAAATACATTATGCTAAATACGAAAGAGTATCTAATTATATTTAAAGTGAATTCTTTTAAAGAAAAATTATCATATTAAAACAATGCTAAACATTTTGGATACTTTATTTAACTATTGTATATATATATTCAACAATGAATTATGTTTAGTGTTTTTAAATATTTGACTCTAGGTCATTCTTAAAAATATATTTACTTATTTGATTTGATGACTACATTCTATTTTTAGATGCTTATAAAATAATATTGATTTTTATTTACTAAAACTAATAATTTAATAAATAAAAGAATATGTAAAAAAAAAAACTAGAAAGAAATGAGGGTTGTGTTTGTAAACCCTATTTCCTTTCCTCATTCTTGCAGCGCCGCCCCTCCCCCCTGCCCCATGAGTTCTTCTTCTTCGTGCTTGGGTCGTCGCCCATGGCTCCAAGCTCACCGCCACCCACTCTCGCCCGAGAGGCCACTACTCATCACTCTCTCTCTCCTTCCTCTCACACCAAGCCACTCTCTCTCTCTTTATCTCTATAAGCTTGCCTCACTCTCTCTCTTCCTCCACCGGTGTTCTCTTCGCGCCACCGAACCAAGCCGCTGCCGCCACCTGCCGTTGCAGCGCCCTTCTCCCTCTTCCTTGTTCGCGTCTCTCTCTCCTCAGTTCTCGCACCGCCATCTAAACCGCCATCACCGCCGCCCCTTGGGTCTCTCTCTCCACCGATCTTCGCTGGCCTTGCTCTCACGCGCGACCCAGCCACCATCATGAGTTCTCACGCCGCCATCACTGTTGTCGTGGGAGAAGGCTTGCAAATCGCGAGCCGACCTTCATCCCCGCCTCCTCGCGTCATCGGTGTCTGCAGTGGGTTTGAATCGAACCGCCATGATGGGACCTTCACCAATCGCAAACCGGCAGCCGTCGCGGGTTTGGATTTAACCACCGCCACCCTTAGGAGGTTCTGCCGTGCCTTCTCTCGTTGCCTTGGTCGAGGCAACCATCAACCCCTTGGATTGAGCTGCAGCAATGAAGAAGATGAAGTGAGTCAAACCGGTTGGACCAGTGTTTCCATGAACCGGACGGGTTGAGGCTGATCGAACTAATCTTCTCTTTGTTCCTTCAAAAGCTGATTTGTGGTTAGATGATGAAGAACTTTGGAGCCGACCGCAACGCAAAAGCAAAAGTCACGAAAGCTAAGGGTTAAGCGTCTCCAGGTAAGAAGGGTCGCGATACCTTTACTTAGAAAGTAAATTCTCAGATGTTATAGTGATAGCTAAGGATAGGGTATTAGAAATGTATGTCAATGAACCTTAGGGTAGTTCCCGTTGATGAGAATGGAATAGGAAGAATAAATAAAGAAAAGCACTATTAATGAGAGCGAAATATAGGTGACTATTATAAGGTTTGTAATCAACGAATCTAGGAGATGGCGTTCCCATTTAGTTTTAATGTTATACACTAAGTAGTTGTTAAAAGGAAAAATTGTAAAATAATAATGTTGGTTTATGTTTGTCGAAGAGTAAAGTGAGGATAAAAGAGGGAATAAAAATTTAACGAATAGATATGTAGTGTCCTAATCACTATATGTCCTTAACCCTCTAAGTGCTCAAGATTATGGCAACCAGAATCCCAAGAGAGGATCAAGTATTGATGTATGACTTATGGTATTTTTGCAGTTCCAGTTGGGAAAAGCAGGATCTCCCTAGTCAACGTGTGTGTACAGAGTGTCAACTTAGGGATGAGATTACTTACCTGAAACCCTAGCTGTGATGAGCTATTTATAGGGTTTGGAGGAGGCTGATATGGGCCCTTTGGGCCCTGTATCAGAGTTGTGCTGAACCAGGATTCTGTGAGATAATATCGGACGATTATGCTTCTAGAATCTGGATAGGATCAGCTAAAGATCTCATGTCTAGGCTGTTGCGAGAATCTAGGAGAGATTTGCGGAAGGGATAAGAAGCCTCGGTGAGCCTAAGCTTATCCACGAGCCGGCGGTATGTCTCGGTCCTAGAGTCCCGAGCCTGATGGATTGGGGACCGATCGTAAGGCTCAGTTCCATCAAGTTCGAGCCTGGCCCTCTCGTATGCTCGGATCCCACGAGTCCAAACGAAGGACTTTCATGACAGGTAAACCGAACAAAATACCCTTAGAGGAACCCTTTAGTGAGACTCGGGTCCGTATATGGCCGGCAGACCCTACAAGCCCCCCAGCTCGTAAGACTTGGAAAGTCTGTGGCGAGGTAACAAGTGGCTAGGGTTGACCTTTAGCATGTCTTGGTTCAGAAGTGTGTGACAACTGTTTCCAGCCTTAACCATGTAGCCTGTTCGAGGTGACGTTTTAGGTTCTTTAGGTACGACACGTGCCCTGGGAAGTTGTGTCAAATCATTTCAAATTTCGAATTTTGAAAAAGTAACTCCAATAACTGCCACGTCTTTTCCTGTGGGTGGCTGAGCGGGTTAATGGGCCTTTGGCCCAACCGGTGCATCGTGGAAGGAGGGAAGTTGAGGGGTTTTGAGGGGTATTTAAACCCTTTATTCATATCCTTCCACTACTTTACACTCATTTGCAATTTCATAGACCAGAAACCTTCTTCATTCTCTAACTCCAAACACATTTCTGTCCAAACACATTTCTATGCATCTCCTTAACGCATTCACGATCAATCATCGCAATCAAACTCTTCCACAAAGATCAAGCAGCAACCAAAAACATGTAATCTTTTCTTCCCTTCTGACTCAAACAACTACTTCTGGTTGTCATATCTTCTTTTTGAGAGGGTTTTGTTTTTTCTGGGTTTTGCAGGGATTTGGGGTTTTAGTTCTAGGTTGGTAGTTAAAGGGTTTGGTATTAGGATTTCTCAATTATGAGGGGTTGGAGATACTGGAGGAAGGTTTACTATGAAATCTGTGAGAGATTAGGCGAAGAGCCTTCCAATGATTCTAGTTCCTCTGGGATTCTGGGGATTATGAGGCTGAATCCGTTCCTTTAGAAATTGGTTATGACACTGCTAATACTGGTAATAAAACTGTAAATCCTCCTACCCCCTCTTGTGGTGAAAGGATAAACGAGTCATTCGAGGTAGAACCTTTGACCATGGAGTATCCCACCGATCCTGCATATGAAAGTAGGAGGCTATTAGCTTATAGGTTTGCCGAGCGTCGGGCTCAGGTTAGGACTAGCCCAGAGTGCTTTACAAGAGGGAAAGAGTTTTGGGGAAAACCTATGAGGGTGAGGGGAAAAAGTCCAAGGCTCGGCCTTAGGTTTAGAATTAAAATACCTGTTATGAAAAATGCTAACGCCGAGCCTTTTACTTTTTCCCCAGATATGGTGGAGCGCAGGTGTTTGACCCATCCCGAAGAATTCCCTTTACCACCCAACCATGCGGAGTATGACGAAACTTTCGATCGAGAAGTACTCAGGACGAGGCCCTCTTTGCTTACGACGGATAGTTTGAACCATCTTCGACCTATTCTGACCCCTCCGAACGTAAACGGGAACGTCTCGGAATTTGCTTTGACGCATGTGAGCATAGACGACCGCATATGCTTCAAAGTGCCAGTAAACCAACGGTTTTTCTACCTCTACGAGGAGATAGCCACGAAGGCCGGAATTCGTGTGCCATTTTCCACCTTCGAGATAGAGGTCCTCAACCATCTAGGCAGAGCCCCGAGTCAGCTGCATCCGAGTGGGTGGGCCTTTGCTAGAGCATTCCAGTAATTTTGCGATGCTGAGGGTCTGGTCGCGACGTTACGAGCCTTTTTTTGGATATATGCCCCTCAAGTAAACAAATTTGGTAACTCCAAAGGGCTCTGGGTGTCGCTGAAGGCTCGGAAAGAACATGCCCTTTTTGCTAAGGTTACCGACTCTTGGAAATCCTTCAAACCTCGCTTCTTCAAGTATGAATATACGGGAGCCGAGGTATGCTGGTTCATGAGGCAAGTTGAAGATGGAGAAGAAGTTAAGGTCGTGCCTCAGTTCCCGCTAAGCTGGTCTGGTGATATTTATAAGAGAGGAGCCTCCTTATACCAATTCGACTACAAAGTGGATTTGAGTAGGGCCGAGAGACGTGTATGTGATCGGGTTTGGGAATATCTCCAAGAAAAAGGCCAGATTGATACGAAACAAATACTTTTGAAGAGAACAAAGGCTGAAGTGAAGACCGCACTGGGTATCCATTTTTTTTTATTTTTTTTTGCTCGGTATAATACTGACATACTCTTTCTGTTGCAGAGAAAATGGTGAAAAAAGTATCTAAGGCCAAGAAGAGTGATGTTGCCTCATCTAGGATGGCTCAACTAGCTGCGATGAAGGCAGGTTTTGGTTCATCGAGTAGGAGCCAGTCCTCCGGGCCAACACCAACTGACAGTCCAACCGTTACTCCCAGTGCTGCTCTTGCCGAGGGGGTCTTGGCAGCCGATGGCATTGAGAAAGTAGTTACTGGGCACCGTGTTGTCGAAGTTGCTAAAGTTAACACGGAGGCTCAGCCGAGTGCCGAAGGTACTCCCGAGCGTCCCCCCAAAAGGCCTCGGATGGACAAGGGAAAAAGGGTAGCTGGGGAGTGGCTTAACCTTAGTAAATCCCACAAAGGGATCCAAGGCTCTGAGGGCAGGGAGGACATTGTTGCAAAAACAGTGTGGGCGAAGAAGATTCCTGATGGCTTCAATGCAACAGTCTTCTCACCTGAAGATGCACAAGTGATAGATGCCTGGCCTGCATCGGTTTGGGAAAACAACTGTTCCGCCTTGGTAAAGAGTCTTCTAAGGAGTGCGAGCATTCTTCGCTACCTTGGCAAGTGTGGTGAGGATGTTTATGCTGGCGTGGCCACCGAAGGGAAGAAAAAACGACAAGCAGCTGACGCTCGGGAGGATTATTTAAACCTCCAGGTAGAAGCCTTTGAAAGAAGACTTCAAACATTGGCTGCAGAGAAGGAAGGGCTGCAAAAGGATAAGCAAGAGGCTGAAGATGCTAAGGCTAGAGCCGAGGCTAACAAGGAGAAGGCTGAGAAAACTCTTCAGGAGGCCAATGAGAGGATGAGGAGGGCCAAGGAGATCCTGAAGAAGGCCGAAGAGGATGCCACCGCTCTGCGGGAGGCTACAGAGAAGGCTCGGAAAGCCGAGGAGGATGGTGCAGTGGCTCGAGAGCAACTCGAGTATGCCAAGGATGAGGCCGCCGGACTCCGAGCATCTCTAAACAAAATGAGAGCGAAAGCTCTTAAGCACAAAAGGGCAGCCAGAGAGAATCTTTATAACTGGGATCATGCAGTTGAAGACTCTTTCCTCAATACCGTCGAGCAGCTTTATATCCTGAATCCTGGCCTCATAACCAATGGTGTTGACCCCAACTTCGGTGTTAAAGATGGTCGGATCGTGGGTGAGAACGGAGTCGAAATAGACATGGGGTGGAAATGATCTGCCTGACCACTTTGCTGAAGAATCCGAAGAAGACGGGGTCGAGGGTGAACAAGGAGAAGCTGAAGGCGACGAAGAAGAAGAGGATGATAAATTTGATCCTGAAAGTATAGTGTTGTCCGATATAGAGTAGATTTACCCTTTTGCTTTTCAACTTATGTATTTGCCCCATTAGATGGGCTTAGACCTTTTGCTGTAACCACTTTGAATATTTATAATATCCGTTATGACTTTTTGCTTCTCTCATATTATTCTTTTAGTTATGAATTCAAGTGTTAAGACCTCAGAACTCCGACACTCTAGCCAAGGTGGGTTCCTCTATCCGCGATGTATAAAATGATTTTATGCCAATCACGTTTGAATCGGGAATCTTTTAAAGTACTTGACGAGTTATAAGCTCTTGTTCGAGCTGTTTATAATCGTTCGCGTCATAAACGGTGGCTAATCGGTTATGAGGAAAAGTACGTAAATACAATGAATTCAGAAACAGAACTTTCATTTAACTGAAGCAGTAAATACATTGGGCCCGGAGTTCCACCGAGCGTACACCATTATCAAAAATAAACAGACCTATCACTTAGCAAAAGTAACAATGAAACTAAAAACAGAATTGAAATAGGGATGAAAAACTTTAGCTGAAATACGCTTTAAGCTTTGCCACATTCAAAGTGTTATTGATGAGAGCACCATAGAGAGTTTCGAGTTTGTAGGCCCCTGTTCCCGTCTTGGAAGCTATTCGGTAGGGCCCTTCCCAGTTTTGAGCCAGTTTCCCGTCTTTAGCATTTTTCAGGCCAATGTCAGCTCTTCTTAGGACGAGGTCACCTACTTCGAATTCTCTGGGTACTACCAAGCGATTATACTCTTTTGCTTGCATTAGCTTGGCATGTCGTTCTCGCTCGGCGGCTAGATCTCTGACTTCATTAGACAGAATGAGGTCTTCACATAGTAAAGTGTTGTTGAGGGGGTTTGGTTGTTGTATGGTTCGAAATGAGGGGATGATCCTTTCCATCAGGATGACCGCGTCGCAGCTGTAGGTAAGCCGATAAGGAGTTTCCCCCGTCGAGGTTTGTATTGTGGAGCGGTATGACCAAAGTACTTCATGCAGATTGTCCAACCAATTTCCCTTTGCACCAATAAGCCTCTTCTTAATTCCCTGGACGATGGTTCGATTCACAGATTCCACTTGTCCATTGGTCTGAGGATGCTCAACCGAGGAAAAATAGTGCTCGATGTTTAAAGCATTGACCAAATCTTGGAACGCCTTTGCTGCGAACTGAGTTCCGTTGTCAGTCACCAGAACTTGTGGAACTCCAAACCGAGCTATGACCTGCCTTTCAAAAAACTTCTGAACTTTGCAGACGAGATAGTTGCTAGAGGCTCGGCTTCTACCCATTTGGTAAAGTGATCTATGGCAACTACCACCCATTTCAGCTGTCTTGGTGCGGTGGGGAACTGGCCAATCAAATCCATTCCCCATTGATAGAAAGGATAGGGAGATGAAAGTGAGTGGAGTTCCTCGGTCGGGTTCTGGTACACATCGCTATGGAATTGACACTTTTCGCATCTTTTCACATGATTAATTGCATCTTGATGAAGGGTCGGCCAGTAATATCCTGCCCTCAAAATCTTTTTGGCCAATGATTTACCCCCAACATGATGGCTTCCGATTCCTCCGTGAACCTCTTCAAGTGTTTGTTTTGCTTCAGTGGGATCCAAACATCTGAGCATAGGGCCACTGACCCCTCGGCGAAACAAAATTCCTTCAACCAGAGCAAATTGCGACGCTTTCCTGATGAGCTTCTTAGCCTCGGTTGGATCAGTAGGCAAAGTTCCTTGTTCTAAGTAACTCGTGATCGGAGTAGTCCAACTCGGATCCACCGAAATGGAGAGGACAACGCTAGGTCCATGCACCATTTCTTGGATCAAAGTCTTGTTATTTCCGGGGCCTTTCGTTGAAGCAAGTTTTGAAAGAATGTCTGCTCGGCCATTGCTTTCCCTTGGAATATGACAGAATTCAACTTTGGGAAACTCTGAAGAGAAGAACTTCACCTTCTCAAGATACTTTTGGAGGATGGGTTCTTTGGCTTGATAATCTCCTTTGACTTGAGAGACCACCAGCTGAGAGTCACTGAAAATCTTGACTTCTCGGGCCCCTACATCCTTTGCCATCCTGAGACCAGCCATTACCGCTTCGTATTCTGCCTGATTGTTTGAAGTAGGAAATTCAAACTTCAAAGAATACTCAAGGGTAACACCATCGGAGTTTTCCAGAATTATACCAGCACCTGCCCCAAGCTTATTGCTCGATCCATCAACGTAAATGCTCCAGTCCAAGTTTGAGCTCGTCAGTGGCTCAGTAAACTCGGTGAGGAAATCAGCTAGAACCTGAGACTTCATTGCCTTCCTTGGTTCGAAAGTGATGTCGAACTTGGAATGTTCAATGGACCACGTTACCATTCTTCCTGCTAAGTCGGGTTTATGGAGAATCTGGCGGATAGGTTGAGCTGTTCTGACCTTAATGTGATGACTCTGGAAGTACTGACGCAGTCTTCTGGCCGTGATGACCAAACAGAAAGCCAATTTTTCCACCCTTTGGTATCTCAGTTCTGGTCCTTGAAGTGCTCGGCTAACAAAATAAACGGGGGATTCCTTTCCTGATTCTTCTCGAACTAAAACTGAACTGACGACTGAATCACCCACTGACAAGTATAGGAACAGAGTCTCTCCAATTGCAGGGCTAGATAGGATCGGGGGGGATGCCAGATACTGCTTTAGGTCAGTGATGGCCTTTTCGCATGCATCGCTCCACTCAAACGCCTTCTCTTTTTCCTTTCTCAACAATTGGTACCATGGTAGGGCCTTCCGAGCTGATTGGGATAAGAATCTGGTAAGAGCTGCTACCCGACCTGCCAATTGCTGTACACCCTTAATGTCAGATGGACTCTTCATCTCGAGGATAGCTCGGCATTTTTCAGGGTTCGCTTCGATTCCTCGTTCAGTGAGCATAAATCCGAGGAATGATCCAGCGGGAACCCCAAAGGTGCATTTTTCAGGATTCAGCCTCATATCATACTGCCGAATTCTGTCAAGAATGATCTTCAAGTCCTTGGCATGGTCTTCTTCCTTCAAACTCTTGGCAATCATGTCATCGATGTATACTTCCATTCTGGGCCCGATAAGTGGGCCGAACACTTTATTCATCATTCGCTGGTAAGTTGCCCCAGCGTTCTTGAGTCCGAAGGGCATGACATTATAACAGTAAGTAGTGTTTTCAATAACGGAGGAAGTTTTCAACTGATCCGGAGGATACATCGGAATCTGATTGTAGCCAGAATAAGCGTCCATGAAGGATAGTCTCTGGTATCCTACCGAGATGTCTACTAATTTGTCTATGCAACGAAGTGGATATTGGTCTTTGGGGCAGACCTTGTTCAGGTCTGTATAATCCACGCACATTCTCCACTTTCCATTAGATTTTTTGACCAGTACGGGATTAGCCAGCCAATCGGTGTATACCACTTCCCTGATGAACCCTGCTTCAAGCAGCTCGGCAACCTTTTCCTCTGTGGCCTGAGCTTTTTCGGTTCCGACCCGCCTCTTCTTCTGGCAAACTGGTTTAGCGCCAGGATAGACACTTAATTTGTGGCAGATGAAATTCGGGTCAATGCCAGGCATGTCTGCCGAGGTCCATGCGAATAGATCTTTGATCTCAATGAGCAGTTCTGTCAACTCTTTCTCAACTTCCTCGGCAAGACCAACACCAATCTTGACACAGCGGGATGGATCGGAGCCCAAGATTATCTTCTTGAAATCCCCTTGAGGGGTTGGTCTGGTTTCGTCATCCTCCCTTACATCAAGATCTGCCAGGTTAACACTTCCCTTATTTAGTGGCTCTTGCATAATTTTTTCTTCTTCGATCTTCAGTTTACCCAGACTGATATTGTAGCACTTCCGAGCCAGCTCTTGTTCAGAATGCACCGTGACCACCTTGTCGTTAGACCCTGGAAATTTCATAGCTGGGTGGACAGTTGAAACAACGGCGCCAAAAGACTGGAGTGCAGTACGACCGAGGATGGCGTTGTATGCCGACGGAGCCTGGACGACCAAAAACTTTACTATCTGTGTTCGAGCGGATGGTTGTTCCCCCAAGGTGACTGGGAGGTGGATATGGCCTAGGGGAACAATCGAATGGCCCGTAAAGCCAATCAAATTTCCTTTGAACGGAGTTAGATTAGACCTTTTCAGCTTCAGGGCTTCAAACAAATCCAAGTACATAATATCTGCTGAGCTTCCCTGATCGACAAGAATCCTCTTCACTTCATAATTACCGAGCCGAGCCGTAACTACCATGGGATCGTTGTGGTCTCGGATTATGTCAGCAAAGTCCTCGTCACTGAAGCTGATAACGATATTCTTCTTTTTAGGCTTTTGAATTGGTCGGCTGGCAACAGAAAGAACTTGACCCACGTACTTCTTTCGGTCACCTCTTTTCTCCCCTCCACCTGCGAATCCTCCAGCAATGGTGTTGATCAAAATACCCTCTCGACCCTTATCCTGTTCGGATAGTGGGGTAGAAGCTCCCCCCACAGGTGGTGAGGGGCTCCTATTTCTTTGTTTCTGCTCGGGTTTGGGTGGGGACTGGCTCTTTCTCCTAGTACGCTTCCGCATTGCTTCGCCAATGTACTGTTGGAGTTTTCCATCCCTCACCATTTCTTCAATCAAGTCTTTTAACATGGTGCACTGGTCAGTGGTGTGTCCCCATCCACCATGATGGTCACAATACTTGGTCTTATCTTTCTGAGCAACTTTTCTCAAAGCTGGAGGCCTAGTAATATTGCGCATCTCGGTGTGCATAGTCTCGCGAAGGATTTGACTCCTTGGTACTGTAAGCTGAGTATACTCGTCATATTTGCCTTTTGGAGGCAGTTTTTCTCCTCTTTCTCTCTCTCTTTTATCCTTCCTCCCTCTACCATCTCGAAACCGATCGTTTTGCCGAGGACGTTGCTCTTGACGCTCTTCCTTACCACGTGCCACAGTACTGATTCTGTGAAACTCTTCCAAATTTACAAACTTCCTGGACCTTTCCCTGAGCTCGGCCATATCCTTAGGTGGTTCTCCTATCAAAGAATCCTTAAAATCTCCGTCTCGTAACCCTTGAGTAAGCAAGAGAACAGATACTCCAGATTGTAAACCTGATATGCCACTAGCCTCTTGCTGATACCGAGCTAAGTAGTCTCGTAGAGACTCGTCTGGTCTCTGTGCTACTCCAGCTAAGGATTGATTGGATTTTGGCTGTGACATATTGGTAGTGTACCTATTCAAGAACGTTCTTCTGAGTTCAGCCCAAGAGTGGATTGAATTTGCAGGTAGGGAGTTGAACCACCGTAAGGGCGCCGAGCCCAAAGTCATTGAGAAAGCGCGGCATTTCATGATGTCCCCTCCTCCATAAAACATCATGGAGGATTCGTAAGCCGCAATATGGTCCATCGGATCGGTTGTCCCGGTATAGCGAGGAATATTTTGATGTCCTACATAACTCTGCGGGGTTTGGTATGCCATGATCTCTGCTGTGAAAGGATGGCCATGTTGGAAACCAACAAGCGGGTAAAATGCCTTCTAGAGGGGGGGTGAATAGAAGAATCAAGCTACGATACCCGGTTTTTTATTAAGTAATCAAAACAAATCAAAAATAGTCAGATTTAACTAATCTACTCGAGTAAATTGCAGGCTACTCGAGTAGACCTGAAAATTTGAAAAACCTTAATCGAGTACTACTCGATTAAACACTGAAAAACACAGAAAATTCAGAAATCAATTCTAATCAAATCTAAACAAAAAAATCAATGAATCAAAATAAGAATATGCAGAAAATCAATTACCAATCAATTAATGAATTTATAAAGAATACGTAATTGAAATTCCCAAATCCTATTCACAATTGATTTTAAGTTTTTGTTGATTTTAAGAACGAAAGAATACGTAAAAGCTCAAAATAAAGAACACATGATTTTAGCCTGGTTCACTCATCTAAATATGAGCTACATCCAGTCCACCCTCTCTGATTTGGGTGATTTGCTACACTATGAACAAAAGAATTAGATTACAAGAATGTGTTAAGATCCTCTCCTCTCTCTTGATCCTAACCCTTGTTAATTGATGTACCAAACCAATTAACTCTACCCAATTCTTGTCCAATAATTCAATTTGTTCCTTCTTCTTTGATTGAATCACGATCAATCCTTTTGAGCTTCGAGCAACTTTGATCAAATTGCTAAGAGTCTTGCTCCAACCCTTTTCTTCAAAGTCTTCAAAGAAAACTTCACTTTGTTGAATCTTGAGAGAAGTAACCTTGTTGTTACTAGATGATTCAACCACAATAGAATGCTCAAAAAACTATGAATCTTCAATATGAGAATGAAAAGAATGAATAATGTTCTCAAATTAAGATTCACATGAACATTGATAGAGAGATGTTTTTGGAAAGATTATTTGCTCAAGAATGTTGTGAAAATATGAGAAAAAATGCTTTTCAAAATTTAGAGTTCGTAACCTTTGAAAAGATGTAAATGAAATCTTTTTAAAGTTCAGTTTTAACAGACTTTACTCGAGTAGACGAGTCCCTTAATCGAGTACTACTCGATTACTCGTGTACTTAATCGAGTAAACACTGCTAAAAAACTGATAAAAACTTTTTCAATTAAATTCCATTTTTCACCTAATTAATTTGGAAAAGTCTTGAGCTATTTTTCTCTATCAAAGCAATCTCAATTTGTAAACATAATCAATCTTTAAATTCCAATTGAGATTACTAAACTAATCTACCACCCACTTTCATATAAAACAAAATTAAAACAATTACAATATATATATAAGAATGAAATGATAGAATAGTCCTTGAATCTTTGTTGTTGTAGGTAATCTATATCTTGTTGTCTTCATCAAAACATATAATTGAAAACTTGCATTGCCTTGCCTCTTCAATCTCCCCCTTTTTGATGAATGACAAACATTAACCAAATCATCTTCATACTCCCCCTAAATGTATGCACACTTAGGAAAAGTGTCTTTACCTACAAAAAACAATAATCCAACCTTTCTCCCCCTTTTGGCATTAATCAAAATTTAATAATAAACCGTGCCAAAGATGAGAATACATAATAACCAAATGCACCAGAAACCAAAAAAAAAACATAACCCAAATCCAGAAACAGAAACATAAATGAAACATAACACTAAGATAACAACAATCCAGAATGCAGCAAAACATGAGAAGCAATGCATGATCACTGTGGTGGTGGTGGTGAGTGTGGAAACATGCGCCCAAGAGCACCAAAAAAACGATCCTCCATCGCCTGCTGGCAATGCCATGCAATAATGTAGAGTCAATGCATTCACGATCAGTGAGAGAAACCTCTTCTTCTTCGTCCTCAATTTCAACACCAAAATGTAACAAAAGCTTTGAAACAATCATCGGATACGGTAAAAATGCATTACCAACAGAACCAGCAGCAATGATCATTCGATCAAGAATAACTTTTGACCAATTAACATGAATATGCTCCTTCAAAGCATAAAGCAACCGAACCTCATCATTGGTAGCTTGTGCATAATTGTGACTTGACTTAGGCATCAAAATATAAGAAATAACATAGAGTATAAGCCTATTATCCGGAGTCATATAACCTGCATGCTTAGTACCACTATCCCATTTATATCCTTCTCTAACAGTGTTTCCAAAAACTATTGCAACATCACATTCATTTAGAATGTCACTTTGTGGATCATTGAAAAATGTACCTTCAGTAGATAAACCAAATAATTCATTCATCACAGTGGGTGTAAATTTCAGCAGCTTGCCCTTAACCACAGATTTATAAAACCCATCATCAAACTTAAGGTTGGCATAAAACTTCCGAACAAGTCTAGGATAATAATCACAATGAAAACCTAGAAATTTCTTTAAACCTTGTTCTACAAACAGAGAAGAACAGTCAAACCTTTGATTTAAGAGCCATTTCATGTTCATAAAACGCACATGACCAAAACCTCGCTTGAGAAACCCGGCTTCCCGCTGTTTCCGTTGTTCTTTGGAGTAAAAATAGGAGTCCAAATCAAGATTGACCCTTTGCTTCTTGTGTTTACCGGTAGAAGAGGATGGAGGGGCCATTATGGATGCTCTTAGGGTTTTGAGAAATTGGGGGTTTTGTAAAATGGGGCAAAAATGAGTGAAATTGATGATGCAAATGAAGTAATATGAGTGAATGAGTCAGAAAGAAGAAGAAATTTGAATGAAATCAAGTGAAAAATGATGAAAAGATGAAGAAACCGTGTGAAATAGGTAGAGAAAAGCGTATTTTTAGTGAGAAGAAAGAACAAAATGAGCAAAAAAAAATGTTTAATATCTGTCAGTTTTAGCACGATCTACTCGAGTACGTAATCGTTTAATCGAGTAATACTCGAGTAAACATATCACTTAATCGAGTAAAACAGTGTAAAATTGACACTTAATCGAGTAACCTGCAATTTAATCGAGTATTCCAGAAAGTTTTATTTTACATACTCGATTAAAGCACAGCTTAATCGATTAAAAGCTGATAAAATGCAATTTTTAAGCAGTTTTGAAGCACAAATCATGAAAAACAAAGGCACAAACCATATGCACATTCTAAGTATGACACAAACACATTTTGCACATAGTCAATTAAACAAAGAAGCAACCAAGCACAACACCTACTAATTATCAACATAAACACCAAAGAAATTACACATAACTAAAGTTAATCGAATCATGAGTTCTAATTTACAAGACCAAAAACAACTCTAAAAACAAAGCATTTAGAAATAGGCAAGGATTGTGAAATTGGTTAAAAAAAAATCAAATGCAACTAGCCAATAGTTTGTTCATCCAAAATGCCTAGTTCCCTTCTAATATGATAAAAAGAATCTCTAGGTAGAGGTTTTGTAAATATATCGGCTAATTGATCCGAAGTTGAAACAAATTCAATAACACAATCACCTTTTTGAATATGATCGCGAATAAAATGATGCCTTATTTCTATATGTTTTGTTCTAGAATGAAGTACCGGATTTTTAGTTAGGTTGATAGCGGAAGTGTTATCACAACGAATAGGTACTTTAGATAAATTAACACCAAAATCAAGCAATTGTTGTTTCATCCATAAAACTTGGGCACAACAACTACCCGCCGCTATATATTCGGCCTCCGCTGTCGACAAAGCTACACAATTTTGTTTCTTAGAAAACCAAGAGACAAGCGAGTTACCGATCAAGTGACAAGTACCGCTTGTACTCTTTCTATCTACTTTGCAACCGGCGAAATCGGAATCCGAATATCCTACTAAATTTATAAAAGCATCACGTGGATAAAATAGTCCGGTATTGATAGTTCCCTTTAAATATTTCATGATCCGTTTAACCGAAGTTAGATGCGATTCCTTAGGATTAGCTTGATAACGCGCACACATACATACGCTAAACATAATGTCAGGACGCGATGCAGTCAAGTATAAAAGACTACCTATCATGCCTCTATACTTGGTTACCTCTATAGGTTTGCCGCTTTCATCTTTGTCCATATGACATGTGTTGCTCATCGGTGTTGAGGCGTGCTTACATGAATCCATCCCAAAACGTTTCAAAAGCTCCTTGCAATACTTCGTTTGATGGATATAGATTCCGGCATCCATTTGCTTAATTTGAAGACCAAGGAAGAACGTCAACTCGCCCATCATTGACATCTCAAATTCGCTCTGCATAAGAGTAGCAAACTTCTTGCAAAGAGAGACATTAGTAGCACCGAATATTATGTCATCTACATAAATTTGAACAAGTAGGATGTCATTTTCAGATTTTTCAATGAAAAGGGTATTATCAACCGCGCCTCTTTTAAATCCTTGATTTATTAAAAATGTACTCAATCGATCATACCAAGCTCTAGGAGCTTGCTTAAGACCATAAAGAGCCTTTTTAAGTTTGAAAACATAATTAGGAAATTCATGATTTTCAAAACCCGGCGGTTGAGATACATACACCTCCTCTTGAATAAAACCATTTAAAAAAGCACTTTTAACATCCATTTGATAAAGTTTAAAATTCATGATAGATGCATATGCCAATAATAATCTAATAGCTTCTAAACGGGCTACGGGCGCATAAGTCTCATCATAATCTATTCCTTCCTCTTGACTATATCCTTGAGCAACTAACCTAGCTTTATTTCTCACAATAAAACCCATCTCATCTAACTTATTGTGATAAACCCATCTAGTTCCTATAATGGGCCTATCGTCGGGTCTAGGGACAAGTTCCCAAACCCTATTCCTTTCAAATTGATTGAGCTCCTCTTGCATGGCCATGACCCAATTTTCGTCTTGGATGGCCTCATATATATTTTTGGGTTCTATTTGAGATACAAAAGCCACAAAATGACAAATATTACGTGAAGAGCTTCGGGTTACCACTCCCTTAGCTACATCACCTATCACATTCGTCAAGGGATGATTTCGGTTAGTTTTCCATGCCAAAGGTAGACCTTCATGTACTTGTTCATGTTCATCTCCATGATTTTGAATGTTCACCTCCTTTTCTTTCTCATTTTCATCACGTGGCACTTCTTCATAAATGTCAATACCTGAAATATCAAAAGTACCTTTCTCTCCTTCCGGAGATTCATCAAATACCACATTTATAGATTCCTCAATAGTTAAAGTTCGCTTATTAAATACCCTAAAAGCTTTACTATGAGTCGAATAACCTAGAAATATCCCATCATCCGCTTTTGGATCAAATTTTCTCAAAACATGTTTTCCATTATTTAAAATAAAACATTTACATCCAAAAACATGAAAATAGGATATATTAGGTTTTCGGCCTTTAAAAAGCTCATAGGGGGTTTTCTTAAGAGAGGGCCTAATCATAATCCTATTTAGCACATGACAAGCGGTGCTCACCGCATCGGCCCAAAAATATTTTGGAACTTTACTATCGCTCAACATAGTCCTAGCTAATTCTACTAAGACTCTGTTCTTCCGCTCAACAACTCCATTTTGTTGAGGAGTTCTAGGAGCAGAGAATTGATGTTCAACACCAAATTTTTCACAAAATCTATCAAATGCATGATTCTCAAATTCTCCACCATGATCGGTACGAATAGCAACTATACTATGATTGACTTTGTTTTGAATTTGTTTGGCAAAAGTTTTGAAACGAGAAAAAGTTTGATCTTTTGATGGCAAAAAGAAAGTCCATGTAAAACGTGAGTAGTCATCCACAATTACAAGTCCATAGTAATTACCTCCAAAGCTCATTGTTTGTGAAGGACCAAATAAATCCATATGTAAGAGTTCTAACACCCTTGTAGAGGAACTCTCCCTTTTAGAAGGAAAAGTTGTTTTAGTTTGTTTACATTTCTTAAAAGGGGTGCAAACTCCATCTATTTTAAAATTGAGCTTCGGAAGGCCAATTACTAAGTCCTTGGATAAAACTTTGTTTAATTGACCCAAGTGGACATGAGCTACTCTTCTATGCCATAGCCAAAAATCATTATCTTTATTTAGAAAACATTTTGAAAACAAAGATGTAATATCATTCAAGTCAATCAAGTAAGTGTTATTCATCCGATTCCCAACAAACTTAATGGTTTGATCACACTCCTAATAATGCAATGGTTAGAGGTAAAACTTACACTATTACCAATATCACACAATTGACTAATGCTAAGAAGATTATGCTCTAAACCTTCAACATACAACACATTGTCAATTATAACATTGGAAGAGTTTCCGATTTTACCTATACCAAGTATTCTTCCACGATTGTTATCACCATATGTAACATGACCTTTATCTCTTGGTGTAAGCTCGATGAAGTGTCTCTTGTCTCCCGTCATGTGCCTTGAACAACCGCTGTCCAAATACCAACGATCATCTCTCGTTCTAAGGCACACCTACAAAAAACAAGTTAATTGGAAGACTTAGGTACCCAAACAATTTTGGGTCCTTGTGGGTTAGTTTCTGGTTTTTGCCCCTTAATAATCCAAATAAATTCCTTATTGGGAACACCATAATTTTTAATATTACAAAATTTTGAAACATGACCAAAGATGCCACAATAGAAACATGTTGGTTTTCTAGAAAAATTCACCTTTGAAAAATTTCCAACTTTTCTATATGACTTCTTCTTTGGTTTGATGTATCCCAAACCTGTTCTATTTGCATTGTCTCGTTGACTAGAGAGCAAATCATTTAAATCTCTTTTTCCTTTTGCAAAGGTAGCAAGTTTTTCTTTCAAATCATGTAATTCAATTTCATAAGTCTTGCACCTCTTACAATCGGAATTCACAACATTTGAAACACAATGATCACATGATGCATTAGAGTATATAAGTTCCAAAGTCTCATTTTGAAGTACAAGCTCATCTATATGTTTTTGCATTTCCAAAATCTTTTCATTGTACTTCAAAATTGCTTTCTTAGCCTCAATATTGATTTTAGCTAATTTTTTTAAGTTCGGCATGCATATCAATATAGGCGTTATAAAGAGCATCATATGAAGGGGAAGAGCAAGATTCATTATCCGAATCTACATCAGAGTTAGTTTTAGGATGTACCTCCTTTGAGCTTGAAAGCTCAAGAGACGTGTCGCTTGTGGAAGCTTCAATGTCATCCTTAGCCATTAGACACAAATTTGCCGATTCTTCTTCCTCCGAAGTGCTAGAAGTAGTATCATCTTCGGGTTCGTCCCAAACAATGTAGGCTTTCTTAGCCTTGTGATTGTTGGACCTCTTCTTATCACCATCGGACTTTTTAGGCTTTTGAGGACAATGATACTTGATGTGACCCGCTTTCCCACATGTATGACAAATTATCTTGTCTCTCGGGGTTTTTGACCTTTGTGGATTTTCCTTACTATCCCTTGAATTGAACCTTCTTGTGTTTCCTTTCTTTTTGAAGAATTTTCTGAATTTCTTCACAACGAATGCAAGTGACTCATCATCTAAATCGGAATCCGTGTCATCATCCAAGGAAGAATCATTAGTAGTATCAATACTTTTTGATGATGAAGCCTTTAATGCGATACTCTTCTTCTTCTTGTCGAATTCCTCATTTGAAGTTAAGCGTCCTAGCTCCATCTCATGCTCTTGTAACTTACCAAACAAAGTGGCAAGATCCATGGTATCCAAGTTCTTTGATTCAATAATTGCCGTGACCTTGGGTTGCCAATTTCTGTCCAAACACCTCAAAACTTTGTTAGTAAGTTCTCCCGGTAAGAAGGCCTTACCAAGAGCAAGCAAGTGGTTAATAATATGAGTAAATCTCTTTTGCAAATCATTAATACTTTCATTAGACAACATTTGAAATAACTCATATTCACGCATCAAGACATTCAACCTAGCTCTCCTAACTTCACTAGTTCCCTCGTGAGTCACTTGTAAAGTGTCCCACATTTCCTTTGCACTAGAGCATTGGGATACCCTAAAGAACTCATCATAGGACAAAGCGGACGTAATGATATTCTTAGCCTTATGATCTAATTGGATCTTTTTCTTATCATCTTCGGTCCACTTGTCCTCGGGGGTTAACATTTGAACATCCTCAACTAGAGTATAGGGAATATGAGGACCTTTCTCAACAGTTTTCCAAATCTCGTTATCGATAGCTTGAATGAAAATTTTCATCCTTACTTTCCAGTAAGCATATCCCTCACCTCCAAATAGTGGGGGACGATTTATAGCAGCACCTTCTCCTCCAAAAGGATTTTGAGAACCCATGGTTTCCAATGGATCTTTTCGAAAAAGTTTTTAAACTCGGTTTATTCGACCGAGCTCTGATACCACTTGTTGGAAACCAACAAGCGGGTAAAATGCCTTCTAGAGGGGGGGTGAATAGAAGAATCAAGCTACGATACCCGGTTTTTTATTAAGTAATCAAAACAAATCAAAAATAGTCAGATTTAACTAATCTACTCGAGTAAATTGCAGGCTACTCGAGTAGACCTGAAAATTTGAAAAACCTTAATCGAGTACTACTCGATTAAACACTGAAAAACACAGAAAATTCAGAAATCAATTCTAATCAAATCTAAACAAAAAAATCAATGAATCAAAATAAGAATATGCAGAAAATCAATTACCAATCAATTAATGAATTTATAAAGAATACGTAATTGAAATTCCCAAATCCTATTCACAATTGATTTTAAGTTTTTGTTGATTTTAAGAACGAAAGAATACGTAAAAGCTCAAAATAAAGAACACATGATTTTAGCCTGGTTCACTCATCTAAATATGAGCTACATCCAGTCCACCCTCTCTGATTTGGGTGATTTGCTACACTATGAACAAAAGAATTAGATTACAAGAATGTGTTAAGATCCTCTCCTCTCTCTTGATCCTAACCCTTGTTAATTGATGTACCAAACCAATTAACTCTACCCAATTCTTGTCCAATAATTCAATTTGTTCCTTCTTCTTTGATTGAATCACGATCAATCCTTTTGAGCTTCGAGCAACTTTGATCAAATTGCTAAGAGTCTTGCTCCAACCCTTTTCTTCAAAGTCTTCAAAGAAAACTTCACTTTGTTGAATCTTGAGAGAAGTAACCTTGTTGTTACTAGATGATTCAACCACAATAGAATGCTCAAAAAACTATGAATCTTCAATATGAGAATGAAAAGAATGAATAATGTTCTCAAATTAAGATTCACATGAACATTGATAGAGAGATGTTTTTGGAAAGATTATTTGCTCAAGAATGTTGTGAAAATATGAGAAAAAATGCTTTTCAAAATTTAGAGTTCGTAACCTTTGAAAAGATGTAAATGAAATCTTTTTAAAGTTCAGTTTTAACAGACTTTACTCGAGTAGACGAGTCCCTTAATCGAGTACTACTCGATTACTCGTGTACTTAATCGAGTAAACACTGCTAAAAAACTGATAAAAACTTTTTCAATTAAATTCCATTTTTCACCTAATTAATTTGGAAAAGTCTTGAGCTATTTTTCTCTATCAAAGCAATCTCAATTTGTAAACATAATCAATCTTTAAATTCCAATTGAGATTACTAAACTAATCTACCACCCACTTTCATATAAAACAAAATTAAAACAATTACAATATATATATAAGAATGAAATGATAGAATAGTCCTTGAATCTTTGTTGTTGTAGGTAATCTATATCTTGTTGTCTTCATCAAAACATATAATTGAAAACTTGCATTGCCTTGCCTCTTCAGGCCAGGATGAGGTTCCCCGGTAATACGCTCAGGAACCACGCTCGGGTTGAAAGGTGGAGGAGGAGGAAGATTGCTTGGGTTGCCGGAAGCCACGCGAGGGCTTTGCTCGGCTGTTCTTGCCATGCTCTGCTGCTGAAGAGCAGCAATAGCCTGATTCTGTCTCTCGATCAAGGAAGTGTGAGTTCTTAAAATTTCCATGATTGACTCTTCTCGCCTTCGAGCTGAAGAGGTAGTCATGTAAGACCTGCCCTCAGTTTTAGTGGAACGTGGACCACCTTGAAGAGTTCCAAAGTGGCCCGTCGTCAAGTGAGGTACTTCTCTTTGGGATCTATCGGCTCGGGAATGATCATGACGAGCAGAACGTTCTACTCGACGGGCCTCATCAGTTTGTGATCCAGAAGGGGCCCTCCGAGATACGTGTGGTCCAGAATCGGCAGTATCATGCCACTCTGAAACATGACCATCAGGAACAGTGTGAGAGTTAGATCGTCCTCCGCCGCCTTCAATAAGGGGAGGGACATTAGCCTATGCCTGAAGGGGATTTTCAGGAGGAACTGGAGGGGGAGGGTTAACAGGAGGAGCATGATTGACTTCAGGGGGCCCTCCCGGAGTGATCCTGTCCCTGATATTTCCTCTTCAGTTTTTGGGTGGCCTCCCACGGAGGCGACGGCGGAGATCTCCTTCATTAACGTTGTTGTTTGCCATGAAAACAGTGGATGTGGGAATATTAGTTATTCGTTCCCCATAGACGGCGCCAATGTAGTGTCCTAATCACTATATGTCCTTAACCCTCTAAGTGCTCAAGATTATGGCAACCAGGAGCCCAGGAGAGGATCAAGTATTGATGTATGACTTATGGTATTTCTGCAGTTCCAGTTGGGAAAAACAGGATCTCCCTAGTCAACGTGTGCGTGCAGAGTGTCAACTTAGGGATGAGATTACTTACCTGAAACCCTAGTTGTGATGAGCTATTTATAGGGTTTGGAGGAGGCTGATATGGGCCCTTTGGGCCCTGTATCAGAGTTGTGCTGAACCAGGATTCTGTGAGATAATATCGGACGATTATGCTTCTAGAATCTGGATAGGATCAGCTAAAGATCTCATGTCTAGGCTGTTGCGAGAATCTAGGAGAGATTTGCGGAAGGGGTAAGAAGCCTCGGCGAGCCTAAGCTTATCCACGAGCCGGCGGTATGTCCCGGTCCTAGAGTCCCGAGCCTGATGGATTGGGGACCGATCGTAAGGCTCGGTTCCATCAAGTCCGAGCCTGGCCCTCTCGTATGCTCAGATCCCACGAGTCCGAGCGAAGGACTTTCATGACAGGTAAACTGGACAAAATACCCTTAGAGGAACCCTTTCGTGAGACTCGGTTCCGTATATGGTCGGCAGACCCTACAAGATATAAGACGAATGGGGTTAGTTAAAAGAGATGGCGATTAGGGAAAAGAAATAAAGTGACGAACTAGTTTTAATCATAAATCAGGAGGGGTAACCAAGAACCTAGGAAACGGTAATGAAGGGTGAATAGAGAACTATGTAAGAGTAAGTTATGAAATAATAAAAATAACCAATCAAAATTAATAAATAATAGAAGAGAGTCAAGAACTTGTAATGAGGGGTGTCGAGTTAGAGAATATTAAAAGTAAAGAAGCACATACGCAAGAGAAAGAATGATTAGGATATAAGGTCGAGAATGAAACCAATGTACCAAGAATGTAAAGTGAGGGAAGAAAGTATAATTGAACGTGATAATACAAAACGATAAGAAAATAAAAAAAGATAATAAGAGTAAGTGAGAGGGATTCACTTAGATTAAGAGATTAGGAGATTAGTGAGAACAATGTGTAAATGAATATTATGGAGTGATGAAAGAAAAGCGAGAAATTGTAATAAGAAAAGCTAAAAATGTTGAGATTAATAGATAAAGAAGGAAAAGTGGTAACAAACGAGGAAGATGCTGAGAAACAGAAAATAAGAAGTAAAAGATGAGCGAAAAGAAAGGAAAACATGATTTAAGGGATATAACATAGAAACGAGATCAGAGAAACAAGGAATTTTGATAGGGCACTAAAGAACTGCTCAAATTACGAGAAGATAAAGAAAAGAGAAAGGGCGCGATGGCAGGCGGTCAGTAGACACTGTCATCACTAAAAGAACTAAAAGATAATGTGGCAGGCGGTCGGTAGACACTGTCACAGTAAAAGATAATCTGGCAGGCGGTTGGTAGACACTGTCAGCAGAAAAAGACTAAAAGATAAAGTGGCAGGCGGTCGGTAGACACTCTCACAGTAGAAGATAAACTGGCAAGCGGTCGGTAGACATTGTCAGCAGAAAAAAGACTAAAAGATAAAGTGGCAGGCGGTCGGTAGACAATGTCACAGTAAAAGATAAACTGGCAGGCGGTCGGTAGACACTGTCAGTAGAAAAAGACTAAAATATATAGTGGCAGGCGGTCGGTAGACACTGTCACAGTAAAAGAGAAACTGGCAGGCGGTCGGTAGACACTGTCAGCAGTAAAGATGTAAAAGATAAGGTTGGCAGGCAGTCGGTAGACACTGTCAACACTAAAAGGACTGAAAGAGGAAAAGATTAAAAAGTGTGAAGAAATTTAAAGAGGAAAAGAGAAAAGAAGTAATTAAAAAAAAAGAAATGACTCAAGAGTGAATTGATGATTAATAAATATGAGTTAGGCATCCAAAGATTGAGAGTGGGTGTTTTCCCTAGATGTAATAGATTAAGAACTTAAGGATTAAGTGTGATTGGTTTAAAAGAAGAGTTAGGAACTTAGTTTATTGTTGTGCTTCTTTTAGAATTTATCTTTCTAAGTTCTTTGTAATGCTTCACCTCTTATGGTTGATTATTTTCAGGTACCAGAGCGGAGCTTACATCGTTGCAGGCCGAGCAGGGAATTCTCCACCACGTGGAGTGTATTCATGATACCTTGAGCGGACTTTATTTCCTAATTATATTGAAATTTGTTATTTTTGTAATGTTTAAAATATGCATTAGCCATGTGCCCAAAACTTGTATTGGTCGGGCTTTAGGCTTTAGTCTGGCTGAAATATTTATGTGTTTTATGTTTTGAAATTTATGGTCTGAACAGGTACCACAGGAAAATTTTGGGGAAAGTCCGAAAAACAGAGGAAACTCTGCTAGATTTTCGTAAAACCTTTTATAAGCAACCATGTTTTCAAAAGAATTTTTCAAGCTCTAATTTTATTAAAACTTAAAAATTTACTAATTAATGTGAGGATGTTACAAGCCGCTTACCCCTCGTCCTAATCCATATTGGTAAAAACCTTTTATCTTTATCCTCACAGAAAACTAACCAAATCTTTTTTCAAACAAAAATTTTATCTTATCTTCTAAAAAAAATTATTTTTTCGTTTTTTAAACTTTTTTCTAATATTAAAAAATATTATTTTTTTTTCAAAATTCCTTTGTTTTTTACATTTTTGTTTTCAAAATCTCTTTCAAAAAAACTTTTATCTTATCTTTCCAAAATT
This sequence comes from Crotalaria pallida, assembly GCA_037953625.1. Lineage (NCBI taxonomy): Eukaryota > Viridiplantae > Streptophyta > Magnoliopsida > Fabales > Fabaceae > Crotalaria > Crotalaria pallida. The sequence goes on from CM075650.1 coordinate 19,700,241, forward strand.
TATTATTTTTTAATTATTTACAAAAAAAAATCTTCCTTTTTTGCAAAATTTGTTTTTTTATTTTTTACAAAGAAAAACATTTTTCAAAAATTTTTTTTCTTTTTTTTTTTATTTTATATTTTTATTTGGTTTCAGGGGACAAAATTGAATGTCAACACTAACTCAAGACAAAAAAAAAATTAAATTCCTTTTAGAAAGTATGAAATGACATGTAAATATAATTAATAAAAATTTCTATTATATAACCTACAAATAAGTGCAAAGGACATTTTACAGGTAGGATTACTTATATGCATATTAATGTTTAAAAGTTTTGGTTGTGAGATATATCATAAGAAAGAAAAGATCAATACTTTAATCATTTTGTCTGATTCTAAAATCTATAAATGTTAACAACCATATTTTGCATTAAGATTATATATTTTTCCAAAAAAAATAGAATTTATCAACAAATATAAAAAGAAAATAATTTTGAGTTTTTAAAAATATTTTTCCTTAATTAGTTTTTACATTAAAATTCCTTGAATATATAATTTACATAAGATTTTAATTTTTTTCACATTTAGCCTAAATGTTGTTTCTATTTTAGATAATATCATAAACTAATTACCTTGTCAATACAAACATAAAAATTATGATTATATTTATAGAAATATTATTAAAGGTACAATACTAATGGAAGATTTTCCAATGATTGTTTCCAGCAATATCAACAATTAGTAGCGGGGTTTGAGATGAACTACTGTAACACCCCAAAATTTTAATCCCTGATTAATGATTATTAATTATAAGATTTTATAATTAATTGGTTATTAATCTTATTCTAGTAATTTGATTTTGTACATTATGTGTACTTAAACAAATAAATATATGAGAGGTGTTTTTGTCATAATGTTTTATGCCAAAATAAGTATTTTCAGTTTAATCCTTGATAAAGGACCAAAGTGCAATATTAGAAAGGTTGTTGGAATTAAAATCAATTAAAACAATAATTTTTCCAAAAATTAGTCGTGTTAATCGATTAGATGATTAAGCTAATCGATTAGGTGATTAAGCTAATCGATTAGCATAGTGCAGAAAAGCCAAGAATGAGTGCATTTGATGAGTCACCCACCATGATTCCCAGAGATTGACACGAAACCAGCATCAAGACACGTCCTAGGACTCGTGTCGTGATGCATGAGAGCTTAATTGCTCAATATAAACTGTAACATCCTACATTTTTATACTTTAAGAAAATACTTTAATTTAATATTTATTTATGAAAATATTCGGGGTTTATAAAAATTTTGACAGAGTCTCCTTTGAAAATCGGACTTTTCCCCGAATGAAATTAAACCTGTCAGTCCAGAACAGTGTTCAATCCAGTAAAAAGAGAACTTTCAGTTCAAAATAAATAATACTACGTCATACTTCGAAACTTAACAAAATAAAAGAATATACATGTAAATTTACAATTTAACAAAATGCTTAAACAAAATAAAACCATTAATTACATTTACAAACAATCTACTTATTACAAAATTAACCTATGAATAGTTGCCCTACTATTGGGACCGTGAGGTCACCCTAACAATATACTCTCCGAAGGAGAGTATCACTTTCTCGGCCTTGATCTTCACATGTGCCTGTCTCCTTGGTGTACCTAATATGTCCACTGTAAGGGTGAGTACTTTGAAATCTAGATCAAAGAAAACGTTTAAAAACAGTAATAAATCATAAATAGGTATATTCAAACACATACATTGGCAATTAAGCAAATCACAACTCAATTAGCAAGTACAACATCGTAACTTTATCCAGTTTAACTATATTACGTATATAACTTTAATATAATGCATTAATGCGCAATCACATGGTTATGCTCTACTAACGTCACACTTAGGTGATTTAATCCTTGAATCCGATATTAAACATTTCATTTCAATTTAAACACTTTAACACTTTGATCGGATTCAATGAATTAAAACACCTGTACTATGCAGTCACACTTCCCTTTTCACTTTAACACTTTTCACTTTAACGTTTAAAACTTTTAACAATTGGGTACATTGTGCTTCACATTCTCCCCGAAGGAGGGTTCCTCACACAATGTACCTATAACACTTTCCCTTTTCCATAACAATGATAACACAACCACCTCACAACCCCCCTCCACTCTGGGGAAAAACCGACTAGGAGGGAGCATTTCCCAACCCCTGTTTGGGTGCTTCACCTCCACTTAGGAAGATCCCTCGCTCACCCGCTTGCACAATACGTCACACTCCTCTAGGGTAGTGTTAACAACGTACAATCTGGATTGATTCGCCCAGATTGGCTCTAGCAGAAATCACTATCACTGGCCAAAAGGAGCCAAAGTAAATAGAATTACTATGGTTTGCGTCGGACCAATCCCCAACACGGGTGGCGAACCCATGTCCTTTGGAAGATCAAAGACCCCCATAGTAATTCCTAACATTTACTCTTGTCCTCATCAATCGCAAAAGTAATGGTCCACTCGAAATAACATATATTTATATATATACATATATATATATAATCACTCCAGGTAGTGGAATGAACGTCCTGCTCGGCCATGTCCCATGTATGCTCCACTTCAGTACCTGTAAAAATATAGCAAGAAGGGTAGCATTACACAGAACTTAAAAAGATAAATCCTAAAAGAGGCATAGTAATAAACTAAGCCTACCCAATTCTTAGCATACATTATTCATATAATTAATCGCTTTTAGTCCTTTACGTATTCTCATATTCGTTGGATACCTGTTCTCTTGTCATTCTCTCATTTCCACTCTTTATCCATTTCCCATTAGCCACTTGTACTTAACATCTCCATAATTACTCTCCTTAGTTATTTCCTCTAATTCCAATATCATTTCCATTGTCCATTTTATTATTTCATTTCTCGATTCCCATTCCATTATCCATTTTTACTTCCTTTATTCATTTTCCATTAGGTGTAGCCTCAATCAGGGTTCTACACAATTTCCCTTAGCATTATGACAGGGTCTACCGACCTCCCGCCGTTTTATTATGGTGACGGGGTCTAACGACCTCCCGCCGCTTATTTCATGGTGACAGGGTCTAACGACCTCCTGCCGTTTATCTCATGGGGACAGGGTCTAACGACCTCCTGCCGTTTATCTCATGGCGACAAGGTCTAACGACCTCCTGCCGTTTATCTCATGGCGACAGGGTCTAACGACCTCCCGCCGTTTATCTCATGGGGACAGGGTCTAACGACCTCCCGCCGTTTATCTCATGGCGACAGGGTCTAACGACCTCCCGCCGTTTATCTCATGGTGACAGGGTCTAACGACCTCCTGCCAGACCTCCTGCCGTTTATCTCATGGCGACAGGGTCTAACGACCTCCTGCCGTTTATCTCATAGTGACAGGGTCTAACGACCTCCTGCCGTTTATCTCATGGGGACAGGGTCTAACGACCTCCTGTCGTTTATCTCATGGTCACAGGGTCTCACGATCTCCTGTTGTTTTATATCATTTCCCCTTTATTTTTATTCTCGTCTATTTAAATATTTTCTGTTCACTAATGATTCTCATTCTCCTCTAGCTTTGCTTAATTAGGCCATATACATTATATTTCAATTCTCATTACTAGCTCTTCATTATTTCTATTTTCCCTTTCTTTTCTTTTCTGTTTCTTCTTCTCTTCCTTTTTCTTTTTCATTATACTTCTTATTAATTACTATAGTTTACCTCTAACTCCATTCTACTACACTACCATACTCACATTCTCTCTATTTGTCTTATCATCTTTTCACTCAATTATTTTACCAATTACCCTCTTGGATTTGGAATTCTAGTTTATCATTTTCGTTTCGAATTCATTACTACCCGACCACTCTTAACTAAGTTTACTCCGTGATTTCTTATTGCTTTCATACTTTAACTCCTCTTCCTCCACACCTTTGGTTTTAACTCATTCTACACCCTTCGCCTATTATCAACACTCTATACTCTTTTACTCTCACGCTTCTCTAATTTCCCTTAACTAATTTCCCTTGGTTGTATTTTGTGTTTTCCTACACTTTCATTTTATATTAACTCTTTTAATATCCTATCACATTCATTCTCTCCGGAACTCATTCTATGTACATCCAATTCATTCCATTATCAATTTAAATAAATCATTTATATTTGCAGGGACTACCCTAATGTTCATTAACTTATTCTTTAATTACCCTATTCTTAGTCACCACTATAAACTCCTAGAATTTACTTTTTAAATAAAGGTAATACGAACCCTTCTTACCTCGGGCTTTCTTTTAAAAAGAACCTGGGTTGTGGCTCGGCGACGATGACGGCGTCGGTGTTGCTCCTCGTTAGCGAGAATGATCGCGGCTGGATCAAGGCAAAAGCTTCGAGCCTCGGGGTACCCAACACAAGCCCGGTGCGATCACGGTCGATAACGGCGCCGGTGAGTCCCGAGGAGAGAGAGAACCGAATGGGATAGGAAACAAGGAGAGTTTCTAACTCATTTTTATTGGCTTGATGATATAGATTATAGCTAAGTTTGATGATCAAAGAACTAGAAGTGGGTTGGAGATTTGGAACAGAAAATAAAAATGTGAACCGAAGGGAGAGGGACACGAAGAAGGGTGGTCTGATGATGTTGGGGTTTTGTTTTTCTTTAAACTAATGTCGTTGCCTTTGTATGGATATCTGATGCCTTCTTGTTTTAGGCGTGTGGCCATGATTAAGCCACCATTCCGTGGCACGCACCAGCCCCTTGTGTTTTCTTTCTTTTTCTTTTTTTTTATTTTATTTATTTATTTTAATATTTTTCTTCACCTTTACGAATGCCGTATTTCTTCGTTACCCGTCGGATCTTTCTCAAAATTTGCAACATGCTTTCTAGGATCCCAATATTTATATCCAATGGTGGAATTTGTGTTTGGAACTCTAAATCTTTTATTTTGAATTTCCTAATATAGGGTGTTTAGAATACCGAAAACGCCGATTTTAACGCTCGTTTAGCCTTCTTTAAATTTCTTTTCTGATGGCATTGCTTCCTGACTCCTTCACGGCATTAAAAGGAAATCTAATTTATCACCTTAAATCATCTTATGAATAATTATTATTTCCAAGTCTTATTATTATTCTAATTACTCTTGAAATTAGAATTCGGGATGTTACAATTCTCCCCCACTTACTAGAATTTCGTCCCCGAAATTCCGTTCTGTCCCTCAATTGGAGAACCATCCCACTTATTCAACTTTAGACTACGGTTTGGATTTTCGTCCCGTTTTAGTTCGTCTACTTCTCGACTCGCTTTTACTTAGACAAAATCCAAGTTGGAATACTAAGTTGCTCCCCCACTTGACATTAACGTACTTGATTATATCCATGCTAGGGGGTATGCTCATTTGTTGCTCAGAATAGAGTACATAGGTTCCCGACCATGTCAATTAATTCCTCTGGTTCCATTCTTCCATTGGAGGAATTCTGAAGGTGGAGGTTCGTCGGCATACTTACTTGTCTCCTATGGGGTTTATCTCGGTCAATCGGGGTCCTGTCAAATACACAGAGTCCCAAAAGACTTAGATTATCACTTGCGATGTTCCGACAAAACATCTCAATTGAGATTCCACTTCGCGACTTCACTTCTATCCCGTTCACCTTTTACTCCTTCAAGTGAGTCTAGCAAAGTCACTCACTCTTAACATCAATCTCCACCATACCCGCATTCCACTTCGAGGGTCAAGATCAAGGTCTGGTTGTTGTTTCTCAATTCGGTGTTATTTTGGGAAGGTCTTGTTTTATTTCTAGTTTAACCCTCATTCGATTCTTCGCGAAGTGTTTGGAATTATCTGTTTAGTAGTCCTATGGCTTACGGTATGATTACAAGTTATTGTCGCTTGGACATGATCCGAATTGAGTCGTCAAGGCTCCCCCACTTATTATCAACATACCTGAGTAAGTCGAAGGCAGGGAGGAAACTTCATTGATTCCAAGAATTGATTAGCTAGGCTCTTCATACCTACGCATACGGCTAAATTCTCATACGAGTTAGAAGGGTGGTTCAATCATTTAGTTGGATGTTCTCGGTGGAAATATAGAATAAGGGTATCTTGAATGGGATTGGTTTGCGAATCACTGTTCACGAGTCTTGGTAAAGATCTTATAGGATTAAAGTTCAATCGGGCTTTCGACAGGGATAGAATTACTAGATGGTTTACTCGGATCTCAACTAGATGATTGCAATAATATAACATGTCAATAGACGCAAAGACCGAGGTGGTCAGTCCCAATCTCGCATTTATCGACGGTACATCACTGCGTTATTGAATGATAGCATTATCTTTTAACATGTGCAAGAGAAAGGATGACCAATCCTGACCTTACACTCTATTAGAGGACGACACTATCACAAGGTTTTTGGTTAGATTTCTTGTTGCGGTCTTATAACTAAGTAAGGTTTTAACACTTATCGACTTCTTCTAGATTACACTACCCACACTTAATCTAGACAAAGACGTTAAAGAAATCAGTTGATGCAGCATTAACATAAAAGAATACCTTGGGTTAGTTTATTCGCTTCCTTCTCCGATACGTCCAGGACAGTTCGCCCCAATGTGTCCCGGTTGTCCGCATATATAGCAGAGGCCCTTGTTCCTGTGCTGCTTCAACAACCGACATAGACGCCTGTGGGGCTTCCCACATAGCAAACATGGTTGCCTAACTCCTGGGGTATCCCCATACGGGGCCACATCTCTTGGCACTACTGCTCTAATGCCCATGTCGGTGTATGGATCTCCTTCCTGAGCCGGTTCCCTTCCTCGGCTGGAACCTTCTGACCCATGCGTTAATTTGTTCCGCTTCTCAGCTGCACGTTGTTTCCGACTCTTTTCATAAGTACTAGTCATGTTGATCAACTGAGACAGGTCGGCGATATTTTGATACTCAAAAGCCATCCTGATTTCAGAACGAAGTCCGGTTTCGAATTTGATGCACTTGGTCCTTTCATCAGCATCTCTATAACTCCCTGCATATCGGATCAAATCTTCAAATCTAGCAGCATATTCACCAACGCTCATGTTCCCTTGCACGAGCTGCAGAATGGTTATCTCCTTCTCTCTACGAACATCCTCAGGAAAGTATTTGCCCAGAAAACGGTTCTTAAACAAATCCCAAGTGATCGCCTGATTGTTCGCCTCCAAACCCCTCCGCATCTGTTGCCACCAGTGTTCTGCTTCACTAGTCAACATGTATTGTGCCAGCAGAACCTTCTGTTCCTCCGGTGGTGCCATGGTATTCAGGATCTTTTCAATCTCTTGCAACCAAAGTTGTGCCCCATCGGGATTGAACCCTCCTTCAAATTTTTGCGGATCATTCTTCCTGAATCGTGCCAACCAATCAATCGCAATTGGAACTAGGGGTTGAGAATTCCTTGCTACAACTGTTGATGTTGCTGCTGCTGCTGCGATGCTTTCAGCTTGATTCTGTTGCATGTGTGCTTGATTCTGATTCATTTGAATCAGGTTCTCCAGTATAGCAGCCATCCAATCATTTTCGGCACGTCGCCCAGCCATACTGTTCGGTCATGGAGGGAACAACCAGTTAAAGACTGAATACTTAATCAATAACCTAAATATCCTATTCTTAGGCTTAGACTCTTACTAAACGAATCAGTTACTCGCTTGGTGAGTAACCATCGGAGATGTGAGTCCACACTCCAAAGGCCGAGGAAAAACTGCTCTGATACCAAAAATGTAACACTCTCACTTTTATTAGTTAATTTTAGGTTTTATTAAAATCGGTGTTCAAAAATTCCTTTTTAAAACTTAATTTCTTTAAAAGTTTTTACGAAAATCCGGCAGAGTTTCCTCTGTTTTCCGGACTTCCCAAAAATTTTCTTCTTAAAACCTGTCAGCCAGAATTATTTAAAACATAAACCATAGCAGTTTAATAGCTATAATAAATCCTAACGCCCGATTAGCACATGTTCAGGGCAACTACGAATTCCACATTATAATTTACAAAAGTAATGGTCCACTCGAAATAACATATATATATATATATATATATATATATATATATATATATATAATCACTCCAGGTAGTGGAATGAACGTCCTGCTCGACCATGTCCCATGTATGCTCCACTTCAGTACCTGTAAAAATATAGCAAGAAGGGTAGCATTACACAGAACTTAAAAAGATAAATCCTAAAAGAGGCATAGTAATAAACTAAGCCTACCCAATTCTTAGCATACATTATTCATATAATTAATCGCTTTTAGTCCTTTACGTATTCTCATATTCGTTGGATACCTGTTCTCTTGTCATTCTCTCATTTCCACTCTTTATCCATTTCCCATTAGCCACTTGTACTTAACATCTCCATAATTACTCTCCTTAGTTATTTCCTCTAATTCCAATATCATTTCCATTGTCCATTTTATTATTTCATTTCTCGATTCCCATTCCATTATCCATTTTTACTTCCTTTATTCATTTTCCATTAAGTGTAGCCTCAATCAGGGTTCTACACAATTTCCCTTAGCATTATGACAGGGTCTACCGACCTCCCGCCGTTTTATATTATGGTGACGGGGTCTAACGACCTCCCGCCGCTTATTTCATGGTGACAGGGTCTAACGACCTCCTGCCGTTTATCTCATGGTGACAGGGTCTAACGACCTCCGGCCGTTTATCTCATGGCGACAGGGTCTAACGACCTCCCGCCGTTTATCTCATGGGGACAGGGTCTAACGACCTCCCGCCGTTTATCTCATGGCGACAGGGTCTAACGATCTCCCGCCGTTTATCTCATGGGGACAGGGTCTAACGACCTCCTGCCGTTTATCTCATGGCGACAGGGTCTAACGACCTCCTGTCGTTTATCTCATGGTGACAGGGTCTCACGACCTCCTGTCGTTTTATATCATTTCCCCTTTATTTTTATTCTCGTCTATTTAAATATTTTCTGTTCACTAATGATTCTCATTCTCCTCTAGCTTTGCTTAATTAGGCCATATACATTATATTTCAATTCTCATTACTAGCTCTTCATTATTTCTATTTTCCCTTTCTTTTCTTTTCTTTTTCTTCTTCTCTTCCTTTTTCTTTTTCATTATACTTCTTATTAATTACTATTGTTTACCTCTAACTCCATTCTACTACACTACCATACTCACATTCTCTTTATTTGTCTTATCATCTTTTCACTCAATTCTTTTACCAATTACCCTCTTGGATTTGGAATTCTAGTTTATCATTTTCGTTTCGAATTCATTACTACCCGACCACTCTTAACTAAGTTTACTCCGTGATTTCTTATTGCTTTCATACTTTAACTCCTCTTCCTCCACACCTTTGGTTTTAACTCATTCTACACCCTTCGCCTATTATCAACACTCTATACTCTTTTACTCTCACGCTTCTCTAATTTCCCTTAACTAATTTCCCTTGGTTTTATTTTGTGTTTTCCTACACTTTCATTTTATATTAACTCTTTTAATATCCTATCACATTCATTCTCTCCGGAACTCATTCTATGTACATCCAATTCATTCCATTATCAATTTAAATAAATCATTTATATTTGCAGGGACTACCCTAATGTTCATTAACTTATTCTTTAATTACCCTATTCTTAGTCACCACTATAAACTCCTAGAATTTACTTTTTAAATAAAGGTAATACGAACCCTTCTTACCTCGGGCTTTCTTTTAAAAAGAACCTGGGTTGTGGCCCGGCGACGATGACGGCGTCGGTGTTGCTCCTCGCTAGCGAGAATGATCGCGGCTGGATCAAGGCAAAAGCTTCGAGCCTCGGGGTACCCAACACAAGCCCGGTGCGATCACGGTCGATAACGGCGCCGGTGAGTCCCGAGGAGAGAGAGAACCGAATGGGATAGGAAACAAGGAGAGTTTCTAACTCATTTTTATTGGCTTGATGATATAGATTATAGCTAAGTTTGATGATCAAAGAACTAGAAGTGGGTTGGAGATTTGGAACAGAAAATAAAAATGTGAATCGAAGGGAGAGGGACACGAAGAAGGGTGGTCTGATGATGTTGGGGTTTTGTTTTTCTTTAAACTAATGTCGTTGCCTTTGTATGGATATCTGATGCCTTCTTGTTTTAGGCGTGTGGCCATGATTAAGCCACCATTCCGTGGCACGCACCAGCCCCTTGTGTTTTCTTTCTTTTTCTTTTTTTTTATTTTATTTATTTATTTTAATATTTTTCTTCACCTTTACGAATGCCATATTTCTTCGTTACCCGTCGGATCTTTCTCAAAATTTGCAACATGCTTTCTAGGATCCCAATATTTATATCCAACGGTGGAATTTGTGTTTGGAACTCTAAATCTTTTATTTTAAATTTCCTAATATAGGGTGTTTAGAATACCGAAAACGCCGATTTTAACGCTCGTTTAGCCTTCTTTAAATTTCTTTTCTGATGGCATTGCTTCCTGACTCCTTCACGGCATTAAAAGGAAATCAAATTTATCACCTAAAATCATCTTATGAATAATTATTATTTCCAAGTCTTATTATTATTCTAATTACTCTTGAAATTAGAATTCGGGATGTTACATAAAGGATTAACGTCCTCTTGAATTGAATTTGCGTTACTTGATTCCGAACGAGAACCTTTAACAATTTGGTACATATAATCCAAATAACAAATCAATTAAAAAATTTATTAAAAGGACACTTTACAAATCAAAACACTTAGTATCCTTTAAAAAAAACAAACACTATCAGTAGCTTAAAACCTCTTTGAAACTAAAACAGATTACTGTATTAGTAAAATCACTTTTTCTTTTAGCTTTTTAAATCATGAAAACCTTTTCAAAAAATAATATATCTTTTAGAAATTTATTATCAGTGGGGTGGGTTCTCCAATTGAGGGACAGAATGGAATTTCGGGGACGAAATTCCAGTAAGTGGGGGAGAATTGTAACATCCTAAACTTTGATTTTAATAAAATAATTAATAAAAACCTTAGAAAAATTGGAAAAGTGACTTAATGAATTTTGGTAGATAGGTGAGTGGTGATTATAAGTCCTAGGGGTTGTATAGAAGGCAGTTGTGGCTTTGGGCAAAGTCAAACAAGCGAAATCGGGAGTTAAATCGGCGTTTTCGATGTTAGAAATCGACCGAAAAGAGAAAATTAGAAATTTATTATAGGAAGCTAAGAAAATAAATTCCACCGTTGGATAGGAAGCTTGTGGGGTGAAGAAGCATGTCTAAAAATTTGGACCCGATCCGACGGTTAACGAAAAAGTTAAGGCGAATCGAAGTTTGGAAATTCTGGTGCACGCCCAGGCGCACTGGTGCATGCCCAGGCGCACCGGTGCATGCCCAGGCGCACCACTGTTCATTGGTGCACCAACTCAGGAGCTTTTTCGCTCAGGCGCACCATTCCGTGCGCTCAGGCGCGCGGGAATCACACCATGCCACGCACCGTTCCGTTCTGGCGCGCCAAACTCCCCCAACACCCAGCAGCTGGCGCATCAGCCATGCACCAGCTTGGTGCTGGTGCTGACCCTGCGCTCAGGCGCAAAATCTGGCGCTCAGGCGCGCGACGCACACCAGATCAGATCTGGTGCGTCCAAAATTAAACTTGGGGCCAAAGTTTTGTTCCCAGCCACACGATCTTGCTGGTCTTAAGGCAAGAAAATAAAACCCAAAACAAACACAAAACCTTCATACTTCAACACCATTTCAACCCATCATCCTCATCAAGTTCCCTCCACTCCAAGGCCATCTTCCACCACCAAACCACCATAAACACATAGTTTTGGGCACCTCAAACCCAAAACCACCAAGCTCCATCAATCCTTGCACCATGGAAGTGGGTTAAAGCTTTATCCTCTTCCTCCCTAGGACCACACGAATCACTCCCACCTTCATTCTCCTTGGTTTTTCAATTTTTCCACCATTGATTGGGTAAGTAGCTTCATGCCATGAGTTATTTTCCTTTCCATTCAAACTCTCCTCAATTCATGGATTTTGTTCTAAAACCCTTAGGGTTCTTGCACTCTTTGTTATATAGGGATTTTCTTTTCATGCTTTTCCAACTCAAACCAAGGCAAAGACAAGGATCACTTCATCATTTCCTTATTGAGGTGGCAAGCTAGACTTAGGAAGTTCAAAGTTTCCATGATTTTGAGCTAGGGCTCACTAAGGTTCTATTTACTCTTTGCTAATTTAAGGTAAGGAGTGGGTTATAGTGAGTATTACCTTACTCTGGGGTTTAGTTTACATTATGCATATAATGAGTACTAAGATATTTGTGTTAGTTTAGGTTAATATGATATAAGATAATTGTTAGAATAGAATTTGTGACTTAGGGAATTTATTATGATGTTGATATATTGCATTTTGTGATTTGGTGATGTTGATGAATTAAATGCTTATGTTGTTTAATAATTTGAGTTGTGATATTAAAATGAATTGTGCTAATTAAGTTAAAAAAATACATTTGTGATCATTGGGTAGTAGAAATGTGTAATGAGGTGATTAATTTTGGGAAATGGAAATGTGTTAATGAATTGATAATGATAACAGAACTAATTATATTTACCCAGGCTCAGCCAGGGGAGATTGTATTTTACCCGGACGCAGTAAGCCGTTTTCGCACGGGGGTGCGAACGCAGTAGGTCGTGACCAAGGGATTACCCGGACGCAGTAAGTCGCTATCGCGCGGTGGTGCGAGCGCAGTAGGTCGTGACCAGGGGATTGAGAAACACACCCGGACGCAGTAAGTCGTTTTCGCACGGGGGTGCGAACGCAGTAGGTCGTGACCAGGGGATTTACCCAGACGCAGTAAGTCGTGAGTGCACAGGAGTGCAGACGCAGTAGGTCGTGACCAGGGACAGATAAAAAGAATATTAATATGATTAAAATACACGGAACGAAAGACTTAAGAAAATGTTAAATAAAAATCGATTTGAGAAACTAATGAATACTTGAAATTGAATTGTGATGAATTGACTCTTACTATGTTGTCATTGAATTGTTATTTGTGTATGGCTTAGTGTCGCATTATGTCTTAATTGGAAACTGCCTCCCCATTTTATGTGTAATACTCACTCCTTACTATCACCACAGGTACTGAGGAAGAGTTTGCACAAGATCAGGCCGAGCAGGAGTACTCTCCCTCACAGGGAGAGTAGGTCACTTATTATAATGTAGGACATGGGAATGTCCTGGGCCCAGTGAATCGATGTGAATCATTTTTGTTGTATATAGAATGTAAATAGTTCTTTTGGGGGCCCAGGACGACTCCTTTTGGGAAAGGGGTCTTATTTTGGGAAAAAAACTGTTTTCCTAACTTGTTTATATTCCGCTAACTCTGATGACTAGATTCTGATGTTTTAAACTTGTTTCTGATGCGTGCACGAAGATGCACAAGCTGTGATATATGTGAGTAGCCCTGCTGGCTTTGCTATTTGAAAATGTTGTTATTTATCAGGTTGCAGGAAAACCAAAATTTTTGGAAAAGTCTTAAAAACAAACGAAACTCCGTCCGTTTGACGGGAGATTTTCTTATGAATTAAAAATAACTAAATGTTTTTCCTAATCAATTCATAAGTTTAAAATGAAATTTTCAAGTTGCTATTTTTAATTAAGGGTATAAAAGGGTAAATAAACTTAGGTGTTACATTTTATGGTATCAGAGCAGTTTCCCTCGGCCTTTGGAGTGTTGACTCACATCTCCAAATGGTTACTCACCAAGCGAGTAACCGATATAAGTAAATAAGTGACTAGATTAGAGTAATAAGATAGAATAGTTATTACTGCTAAATAATATATGTATTAACTTGTCATTTTTCTAGTATTAGAAGTTATGGCACGCAGGCGCAGTGACGGTGATAGGATCGCTGCAATCATAGAGAGTTTGGTCCAAATCAATCAAAGGCAAGCTGAATTGGTGGCTACTGACAACCATAGCCTCACTTAACCAGTCATCTCAGGCAATTCAGGATCCCTCCCCAGCTGAAATTCATTGGTTGACTGAATTCAAGTGGCATGGTCCCCCTAAGTTTGAGAGTGGCTATAATCCGAATGTAACTCGGAAGTGGCTTCGGGATATAGAAGAAATTCTCCATGATATATCGCCGCCTGAGGAACAGAAAGTCCTTTTGGTTCAATATGCACTTGTTGGAGAAGCAGAGCAGTGGTGGGAGCAGGTTCAAAAGTGTATGGAGACCAATGAACAAAAAGTGACATGGGATGCATTCAAGGAAAGGTTCCGGGGAAAATATCTTTTCGAAGATGTCCGAAAGGAGAAGGAACGTGCTTTCCTATTCTTGAAACAAGAGAACATGAGTGTTGATGAATATGCGGGGAAATTTGAGGATCTGATTCGCTATGCTATCAGCTATAAGGGTGTGAATGAAGAAATCAAATGCATCAAGTTCCTTGCAAGACTCCATGGAGATCTTAGAGCAGTTCTTGGAGAGGTACCCAGGGACAACTTTGCTCAGCTAGTACATTGGGCTAGCGTTTGGGATAAAGGTATGGCGAGGTCGAAAGGTACCACCGGGAAATCAAAGGTTCATTCTAAACCTGAGATAGAGAGGGTTACTTCAAAGAAAGCAAGGCGGATGGTAACCCCTCAGTTTCCCAAGTCTACTTGTGTCCATTGTGGGAAGAGGCATAGGGGAGAATGCTGGTATCGGAATCAAACCAGGAGGAATTTCACTTGTTTTCAATGTGGGCAACCGGGGCATTTCATTGCAAATTGTCCCCTGAAGGGTGTACGGGAGGAAGCAGTTATATTACAGCAGCAGCAGGCACCTGGAAGTCAGCATATTCCGAGGGGTACGTCTTGTATGTTGCGATCTTTTGTAGTTATTGTTGGAATTAGGAAATTGAGTATTCTTGCAAATTTTCCCTAGTCGCCCTATAAAATTATGAACATCTTAGGAGCTTTAAGTTTCTACCCTTGTTAAGATTTTAGTAAAACCATATGAAGTATACTCCCTCTATCTATTTTAAATGGCTGGCCAATAGTTCAAAATAAGTTAATGTTGGGCCTAAGCGAACGAAAATCAATCAACCAATTCCCTTAGGTATTGTAGGAAGCGATTTTCTTCGACGTCGCTTTGATAGCTACATTCCTTGGATTGTATTCCTGATTTAGGTCTCGTTCTGGAAATTAGTGGTCATAGGAAAAGACTTAGAACTTCTAAGTCCTTATAACAGAAAACCGTGGAAAAATTTAGTGATATACCAAAACAAATCTGACCTTAGAAAGAGCTTATAAGTGTAAGGCATTAGTTAAAACGCTTAAGCAAGAACTGCGATAATGTTATTATCTAATGGAGTGTGAGGTTAGAACTGATCACTCTAATCCTTGCATTTGTTAAATGATAACATTGTCAACAACCATTTAACAGTGATGTACTATTGATAGACGTGAGCTTGGGATTGATCACCTCAACCTTCACATCTATTAACGGATACTATCATCACAACCTTTTAAGTGAAATCGAGACAGCCGAAGCAGTGGCTTCCAAGAAGTAAATCCCTTGTAAGAAAATTAACTGACCGGAAAATACCTTTCCCAAAACTTGTTGTAAAATCTAGAATTTAACCTAGAACAAAACGGAAGGAAGGAGAACCTTATGATATTTTTCTCTGTCGTAGAATAGTATTAATGCATATTAGAATTCTGGGACGAGTTAAGCAAAACCTTACATGAACTAACTCTAACTATCATATTTTCAAACTAAAAACTCCAAAATTTATACATTACAATAACAGAGATAAAATTTCGAAGACTCAAAAATAAAAATAAAAAATTTGCATTTTCATAATCTATATTTCTATACGATCGTTTTGACATATAATTTGTAATTTTTGAATTTACGGTTGAAAAGATATAGATTTCTGAAGATAGAACACCTTAATCTTTCAAAATCATTTCACCTTCCACTATCATTTAAATAAAACTCTATACTTTTAAAAAAATATTTTCATCCTAAGAATACAAGTAAATACCCTAAAGAAAACATTGGTATGCCTATAAGTATATATATATATATATATATATATATATATATCCACGTGCATATATATATATATATTTATAAAGCATACGATTTTAAATAAATCTAGGTATCATGATTTATCAAAAATCAAATATAATATTTTAAATTTAAATATAATTCCACAAATAAATTGGGTAAAATTGTGGGTCTCACAGCTTGGATCTCCAAGCTCAACCATTGATGAAGCCAAACGTATCAACTCAGTATGCTCGGCCAGTCAATTATTTTAATGAGCTCGATTCTCAGCCATTGATGAAGCCAAATGTATCAGCTCAGTATGCTCGGCCAGTCAATTACTCTGACAAGCTCGGATCTCAGCCATTCATGAAGACAAATGAATCAACTTAGTGTTTTGATGAAGTCAATCATTTTGACGAGCTCGGTTCTCGGCCATATGTCAGTGCTCGTATGAATTAAAATATATTGATGAGCATAGCGACTGCTCTCGGCTCAGGTCGGCGCAAGTCGGTGCTCATAATCTCATACTAAATGGTCGACATAAGATCAGTGCGGTCAGACTGGGATCAATTCCTCTACTCAAGTCCCCTAGCTTGGCAAGGAGTTCAGTCAAGTGCCGAGCTCGCTCGTCGTTCAACTCTTTCATCAAACAACATTCAGAAGTCTTTCACTCCTGTTGTTATTGTAATCGTTTTACTTCTTTGAGTGTGGGCGGTAGACTTAGGCTTTAACTCAAGCGCATATCAATCAGTAAGTATTAAATACCATCTGAGTTAAATTAGGAAGGGATTGATTGAAAATCACATCTGATTCTAAGTGACCGTTGGAAAGGAATTTACTCCCAAAATCTTTCCTAACTTGATGACTCCGTCCCTTCCCTGATTCTTGGGGATTCTGGAGATTATAAAGGGGAGTGTTGTCTTCTCCAACTTAACGATAGAACGGACAGACAGATCAGAGACTTTCTTACACACGAAACTTTTTCAATCTTCACTGTCAATCCCCTTTCTAAATCGATACTCAATTGGCTTTCTCACCTTCTGATCAATATACAATTGAGTTTCGGTTTCGAGCCACAACTATTTTGTAATCATTGTTATTTGAAGAAATGAAGGAGTCTTTGAAGGTTTCAAAGAGCTCCAACTGTGGAAGTGCTGAAGAGGTTCTTCCGTCATCAATTCAGTTGGGGTAGATTTCAAGGGTTTGGTACACTCTTGAAAGAGTTAGGTTGAGTGAGGTTCACTTGTAATTCCGGTAACCGATTGATTTGATTCTGAGTAAAAGCTCCCTAAGGTTTAGGGGGGACTGGACGTAGCTCTCAAGGGTGAGAGTGAACCATTCCTGTGTCTGATACCTTTACTGTTTTCTGCATTATCCGATCATTTAGTCGGCTCTATCTAACTTTATATTCGGTTGAAGTGTATTTGTTGTGAATCCGCTGCAAATCTGATTTTGTGTGCTGGAGCTCGGATAATCTATTACTGGTGTAGATAATTGATTTGAGCCTATTATATGATGTTTTTCAAGGAATAATAACTCCCTTTTACGAAGTTTTAGCTTGTTTCTTAAGTATTTTAGGAAAAAGATTGAGTTTTTAGTTGCTAATGTGAAGAACGAGATCCTTGAGGATTTTGTATCAATTTGTTCTGAATTTCAGGTTTTGGAGGCTTAATTTGATGATTTATGGAAAAGAAAGGAAAAAAGCAAGCCTTGGAATCAAGAGTTTGGAGAAAAGTCGTGCTGAGCAGTGAAAAAAGCGCAGACTCGCCCTGGCGAGCCTAATTCTGGCCCAGGCGAGTGGGGTCAATAGCTTAAAAAAAGTTGGGGTCTTCACAGTCTAAAACTCGCCCAAGCGAGCCCAATTCTCGCCCAGGCGAGTGTCGCAGATTTCAGCAACTCAAATTCATATCTTTTAGAGATTTTAGAGGGGATTTGTTTTCTTTTGGTTTTAAAATACTAGGATTGACTCATAGTGGGTATTTTGAACAATTGGGAAGATAGTTTTGGAGAGGTTTTGCGAAGAACACGGAGATTAGAGACTCAAGTTTAGTGGTAATTATGTATTCCTTTATTACTTTTATGTTTTTCTCTTCTCTATTATGAACTAAATCCTTATTTGGGATGTAGGAGTAGATGGTTATGGAACCTTGTTAATATTTATGCAATGAATTAATTTGTCTTTTCCATTATGAATTCTGTGTTTGATTATGTTTTTATTGTTGTTCATGAAAGCGCGTGATTCATGACGTGGGAATCCTAATTTAATAAACATATTAATTTAGAATTGTGCCTAATAATCAAACAGTTCAATTGCGTAGGGATAGACATATTTCTTATGAATTGAATAATTTTATGAGCTTTGATTGAACATTAATTAAGGGTTAGGTTTTAAGGCTCCCTTGAGACATCATTGGAAGATTAATCTCTAAAATACGGGAACGTTCTAAGACATTAGACATTTCCTACTTTTGCAAAACAAATTCAGAATTCACTACAACAGAATAGCTAAGAGATCCCGGTTCCGCATGCCTATTGATCCGGTTCCGAACTGGGATTGTATCCCCTGGTATAACAAGAATGTCGCTTTTGATCCCTGTTGTTTTGGAAAAAACGGAACCGGGATCTAAAGAGAAACAAGGATCCGGGATCAATAATACTGAATAATCACTGATGAAATTTTTAAAGGAACCGGGATCAATAATCCTTATGATCACTATTAAGTTTTTTATTAGGAACCGGGATCAATAATTCTTATGATCACTGTTAAGTTTTTTATAAAGAACCGGGATCAATAATACTTATAATCAATATTAATTTTTATAATTTTGTTCTTGATATCTTTTATTTATTTATTTATTTTATCAACAAATAAGTTTTATTATTAAAAGAGCATAATGGCATTTAGTAACAATATATATATATATATATATATATATATATATATATATAAGATGGAAAAAACATGAAACTTGGAAAAAAAATTAAAAAATACCAATATCTCGGCATCACTAAATTTGCAATTGTTCTATCATTTCACTTTTACAAATGGCAAAAGATTTTAGTTTTCAACTTACACTAAAATCTTAAAATTTTAATCATCAAAACTCCTACCAACACACTAACCACATCAACAACAACGACGGTAATCTGGAATCATGATAATCCAATAGTTGTACTAAGAACAGCGAAGCCTTTTGCAACATATCCCACAAGCAAGACACCATGATTTAGCAATCCTTGATCAAATACATGGATCATCTGAAAACAAATAAATAGACACAACATTAAGAAATCACCACTATGCTCTATCTTTGATATATTCAGCATGGATAGACCTTAATTAAGTAAATCTAACCACATGAAGAGTTAAACCAACTAGGTGGATTCTATTTAAAATGAGGGGTGACATCAAAGAAATGATTTTCCAGAGATCATCTGAAGGCATAATTGTTTGCAAAAGAATTAAGTTTGTGAGAACTACAGTTCTTATGTCTTATGAACTTGCCTCAACATTTACGTGAAAGCATTCATTGTAATGACAAGGTCACTAGGTCAAGTAGAAAATAAAGATATGCTTACCAGTGCCCAAACTTTCTACTCCTGCAGCCAAAAAAAGTCGGTGAACGATAGTGAAAATATAGAAACTTAAACGACACTCTTGAGATTTTCAAGTTCTTCATAATCATTATCTTCAATTTTCGTGTCACAATTCTAAACTAAAGTCACTTTTAAAGGTAACTTAAATCTTAATAAGTTACTAAAATAAGAACAAACAGAATTAAAAGACAAAATGCGCACAGAAAACCAACCCTTAATGCCTTGTTCTTTAGCGCCGGTAGCATGTCTCGGGATGCTTCCTCAAGTGCAACAATAAACCGTTCATATCTGAGACATCAGAAACTCTTAGTGGAGCATTGCCATATCATGATTCCTCAAAGGAAGGTATCAAAATCGGTGAGGAAATGAGAGACAAATTGGATCCAAATTGTGCAATTGATTGACTGATTACAAGAGCTAACCACGGAACAAATATGGTGCTATAGTGGACAATAATAACTGACTCTAATAGAATGTGCAACATGTACAACAAGCATGATATAACTAACTCAAGAAAAAGGTTACCTAATGTGACATACAGTAATCATATGGAGAAGTTTTGGACTGACTTTAGTCTATACTTTTGTGGTAGCATGAGATTAAACTTACATGCAAATGCTCTTAAAATTCCAATTATTCTTGTAATGGAGAAGTAAGTAGTTACAAATGTTACTTATAAAAAAAGTAGTTAAAGATGTAGTGAAGGATCATCAAAAGCTAAGAAAACCTAAAAAAACGTAATCGATCATGTGCAAGCCCATTTAGAATTTGCTGAAGAAAACGTTAACGGATTCAAACCAAATATTTTGATTCATTATTGTGAACTAAGTTTGTAACATGTACCTTTGCTTCAGACATTCGTCCCAATACCAGAATAGTAGAAGGGAGTTACCATCTTTGGTTTCAGGAATGTGATTTAGCGGCCGTGTTAATAGGGTCTTCAATTTACGATCAGGCAATAAGCTGCAAGACAATATAGAAAAAAAAAATATGTAGTAGTAGATCATTGAACAGATGATGTACATAATTCGATGCTATGCAAATTAGAAAGATGTCTAGTAAAGTCCAAATAACAAGTTAAAATATAACTTAATGCAAACCATAAAAGTGCAACATGGCATATAATAGTAAAATAATGTGGCATGCACAAAGCAAAACTTAGATTATCAAATTGTTCACTCAATGATTTCTCTAAAACATTCCTAGTTATCACTTTAAGATATTTAGACTCATTATTCGTTATGCACATTTTGAAATGCCTTTATGATTATATCTTTGTCTTAAAGATTTTGATGATTATATCATAGCCTCAAATGAAAGGGAGAGGGTGAGCGATTGGGAGAGACAATGGAGAAACGCATACCTTGAGATAAACAATTCTTGAAGTGCTTCGAAACCTGTCAAGGCATGGCGCTTACCAACCTTGGATGTCACCATTCCTAGATTGAACAATTAAATCCATAAAAAACTCAAGTATAAAGCACATATGGAGAAGAATTCTGCGAGTGTGTAAAATGTCATGTACTGCTTATTAAATATGTCAAACATAGAACATTACTCATATATTTGTTCCTTCTCATTCTAAGCACGTCTACCAATCAGACTCACAAACCAACCTAGGGAAAAATAAAAATAAAATTTCATTGAAGGTATTGCCCGGAAATCAAAGGGATGTTTCTTTTCATACATGAAATGAAAATGATTTTTTGAAACAAAATATGCATAACTACTACACCACTGTCTATAATTATATCCAGCTATTCATTGCATTCATCAAGCCTTATGGCAAATAGATGGGACCAAGGCAAAAAAGTTAAGTAAAAATTCAACAGAATAGTAGAGGCTCATCCAGTAGATGACTCCATAACCAAGTTACTCAATCAACCCCAGAATACTCTGTGATTGAAAAACTATGTTTTCTCCAAGGGTAGAAGATTTAAGATTATATTAACTATGAGTTTAATGTACTTGCAACACTCCGTAGTTTCATTATTTCAGCTTCTCTAATAACCCTATTAAAAGTGTGACATGTTCCAATGTTACCTCACAAAACAATCATATTCAAGAGTCAAGACCTATAAGAAACTAACTTAGCTATTCATGATTATGGTTTTATTGATCAAAGACTTGTGTTTACATCTATACTACCATTCCCTACAATTGCAAAAAACTATAAAGTCCTTTTCCCATATGTCATGCCAAATCATGTTTCATTTAATACTTAAAACTAATACTTAAAACTGATTCATCACAAACTAACCTTGATACCTTGTTGATGGAACAAGACATTAATCAACATTCCGAAAAGCTCGCACGCAATCCTTGTAAATCTATTGATGATATTGCCAGCATTGAATATTGCTAGAAGAAACAGAAATAGAGAAGTCCATACACAAACCCTGAAATGTTAATTAATAAAATCAAAATTAGACATTGGTTTAAAAATTGAACTTTAGGCTAGATGTTAAAAGAAAATGTTGTGGCTGTTATTACTATCCCGCCCAAGCCAAAAGAGTTCTCTTCCTAAACCATCCCTGTCTTTAGCAAACAAATATGTGTACATGACGATGGTGGGTTCTGCAACTCCTACTATTAGGAGAGGTTGGCCACCAAGAATTGAGTGTATGGTACCACAAATGGCTGTTGAAGCCAGTGTTTCTATTGTGCTCAAGCTTCCATCTACATACAAACAGGAAATCTTTCAATCTCATAGCTTAAAAAAATAGATTGAATATCCAAATTCATGAGGAAAAAAATGCGCCCCTTAATTTATTACTTATTGTGAAAAATAATTTATAAAACACCTCCTACTTGGCCCTCAAAATCTCCAATGTTGGTCAAATTAATCAATTTTTCAGGACAAATTTAGGGATACATTAGTCCAATACTCCAATAGGGGATTATTTTAACCGGCATTTGAGGTTCATGGAAACTTAGTTGAAATTTTTTCATTTCATAGGAATGAACTTAGATATTTACTCTAAAAATTATCACTATTTTCTATTTAACTTGGTATAAAACAATCCTAAGAAATGAAAGGGAAGAAGATGAAGAACTTGTGTCTCTTCTCAGCTGTGCACCAAAGGCAATAACAGGAAGAGCAGAAGCAAAGAAAATATATGTAGTTGGTGCTAGTATCCTTTCATTAAAAAACAAGTGCTTATTAAATATGAGTTTTCTAATTTTTGTAAGAAGTGGCTTCATGATCTTGTAATAAGAAACTTAGTAACCCAAATCCTGAACAAAGAGCAACATTCCAATATTCTTTATAGTGCAATGCTCTTCCTCTAATATCTTTTACAATACCCTTCAAAGGTGTTTTTAAGCTCTCCATATCTGTATCAGATAAAAGCTCATTAGTCATGACAAAACTTGCATGCAGCAACATGTAACGTGTAACATGTATCCATAATCATAGAACATGTGAAAAGTAAAAATATAAGTTTTTTTTGTTTTGGTTTTAGCTTTGATTTCTTTTTACCAATCAGTTAGATGAAAAACATATATAGCATATGAATATGGTTTTTACTTTCCCATACATACATGTTCAATTTCAACTTTAATTTATTTTTGTTTTCTGAAATTTTATTTTGTCTGATCATCAAGAGAACACATAACACAATAACATGATACTCTTTCTTGTCATATACTATACTTTTGAAGACATGGAAAGAAAACAAGAAATCATACATAGTTCTTGTAACACTAACACTATGAGTGAGCACACAATGCAAGAAAGAAGCTAAACTAACTCATCTTTAATTTTCCACATGTATATGCAACGGAAAACAAACCTCATAAAACTAATGAATTCACTGTCCCCCTCTTCACCATACACATTTCGATCTATCCAACCTCACTCATATAGAATCAGAGAATTAGAAAAGTAATTTTAGGTCCACATTATCAGGGAATCAATTCTTTCCAACTCTGATCCCTGCTATTTTCATCTGCAAACCCTGAACCTTCTCCTCTAGCAAAAAAAAAGCAGATGGAACAGTAAACAATAGTACATAGCAGAAATCATAAAAAATGAGCAAAGGGAGAAAGCTAAAAACCCTAAAATGGTTACTGAGTTTATGTTGAGTGTGCGGCTGCTGCTTCTTCTGCGATTGAGGTCGAAGCGAACTTCGGTGGAGAAGACGTCGTCGAAACGAAGCGAATTGCGGCGGAGAGGAGACGAACTGGAGAGGAGAAGGTTGTGAAACGAAGAAACTTGATTCATCCTTTCATGCTGAATTTTCCGAACTTAAAAATTGTGTTAAATCTCTTGCATGTTTAGATGATTCAAAATCTTTCTCTTGTGTTCAACCCTTGAGTTTGCATGATATTTTTCTAAATCATCAACACAATTCATTGTTGTACCCTGGGATGAATAAAGATCCCGAGAATGTGGTTTTCCTAATTCATGGAATTAACACCTTCATGAATGAGAAAAAATACAAATTGTTTAAGATGATGTATGGAGTAAGGAATGTACCTTTTGACCCTGGAGGGATTGAACTTACTTTTAAAACTTCCTTACTCCACCATCATCCATGCTCATTCCCATGGGATTTAACCCATAGGATTTGGGATCCTGGTGGATTCTCTTTAGTTTTGTAGTAGTGTAGGATTTAAAATTTTTAATTAGGAGATTGAATAAAGAGTTTAGAGTTTTCTATATGTAACAGCTAATTGGGTGCTTCTAGCACTATTTTTAGTTGTTCAAGTGACACAGGTGAATAAGTTTGGGGGAGACTCCTCCATGGAGCATCAAGAGAGAATGTTGTGCTACAAAGGGAAGTCTCTAACTCCTTGCTTTTGTTTTTAGTTTTTATTTTGTAGTTTATGTTGAATCAAAGATTTTGATGACGACAAATGATTGACAAATGAACAAGCTCAGCGTGAAGCATCTCTGATCTCGGCCACCGATGGAAACAAACTGAATCCGACCAGAATAACAACGAAGTCAAAATTCTGAAGACGCGCTCGGTGCTCTCGACATCTAGCTAGGAAAGGATTATTGGATCGGACCGTTGTAAATGAAGTCGGAGTTAATTATCATAAGCTCAGACGTACTCGGAAGTGATCAATCCGAGCCATCGGTCAGAGTCTATCAGTTGGCCCGAGGGATCAGCTCAGCAAGGGAAAAATAGTTTTTACCTCTCAAAGTCCCCATGCTCGAAAAGATGTCAAGCTAAAACAAGATGCCAAGCTCGGACTATCGTCAGGCTCGACAACACTGTTCATCATCTTCAACCTGCAGCAAGTACAACCCGCATGCACCTCATTAATTATGTACCAGTATAGTACTGTGCGTGGCTGACAGTTTTTGTCGTCATCTCAACGGCGCCTAACTGTCATCAAGCTTCAAATTTCAAAATTAGAAAGGGACAGTTTTGGACTGGTCTGATAAAGCACAGACAAAGCAGAACTTGCAGAAAAATGGCAGAAAATGTTCTGTTTATCCGTTGGAGCATCAAGGCATATTCCAAAATAATCTTTCCTTTCTTTCCTATCTCATACGTTGGTACCTCACTATAAAAGGAGAGTCTTAGCTTCTCCAAAAGATAGTGAACTACACATGAACTCATAGAGAAAGAAAAGAACAGAGAGCAAAAGCCAAAAACTTTCATTTTCATTCTCTGTTTTACAAGTTCTTGGACTGCAGAAAAGAGAACATTGAGAGTTTGAGTTCAAACCTTTCATACTTATATACCAAGCCTCAAATCAGTTCTCTACATCCTCAAAAGCCTTTTTCAAACACTCAACCGAAAACTCTTTTGTTCATTAAACCTTCAGAATCTTATACACTTGAGTTTCGGGTTGGAGCCATCATTTTCACTCAACCATTTCTTCAAGTCTTGAGTTGTTCTCAAGCACGGTGAAAATCTTGGAAGGTTTCCAAGTTCGTTCAAGAGGTTCTTGGCGATTGAAGTCTTAGGAAGTTCTTGAGCAAAAATCCAAGGAGGTTCTTTGGTGAAAATCCTTGAAGGTTTCAAGGTGTCTTGAAGGTTTCAAGACTGTGAAAGTCCGACGCTGTGCTCGGCATTTTGTATCAGTAGGTAGAAGCCAAGAGTTTGGTACTCTCTTGGTGGGTTTAATTGATCCCGTGTAATCTCTATCTATTTGATTTTTATTAAAAGCTCCTTAAAGGTTTTGAGGGGGACTGGACGTAGCTCACCGTGTTGGTGAGTGAACCAGGATAAATCTCGGTGTCTCATTTTCTTTTCTGCCTTCATTTATTCTCTGAGCATTTGATTGAACTGTTTTAGTTCTAACTTAACGCTCGGACTGTGCTAGTAATTTTCCGCAGCAAACCTGATCCTTTGAGTGTGCAGCTCGGATAATCAGTGCTCGGTCTAGAAACTGGTTATCAAGAACTGCACGGCTCAAAGTCGGGATTTTTACTCTGACCAACTAGCTTTATTCGACCGATTTTAATACATCACGAAAAATTGGTATTATTGCCTCCATCTACTATTCACCCCCCTCTAGTAGATCGTTAAGACTGTTCCCTTGGTTTCCATCATTTTTAACAATTGGTATCAGAGCTCGGTCGAAAGATCGAGCTTAACCGCTTTTAGAAAAAGATCCTAGGAAACCATGGGCTCTAACAATCCTTTCGGAGGTGAAGGCTCTTCAATAAACGGACCACCACTATTCAACGGTGATGGTTATGCTTATTTGAAAGCATGAATGAAAATTTTTATAGAAGCAATTGATATTGATGTTTGGGATGCGATTGAAAACGACCCTCATATTCCGAGAAGGAAAATCGGAAACGATGTTGTGGAAATCCCAAGGACAAGCTGGGATGATGATGATAAAAGAAAAGTTTCTTACGATTTAAAAGCTAAAAACATCATCACCTCGGCCCTGTCCTATGATGAATTTTTTCGAGTATCTCACTGTAAAAGTGCTAAACAAATGTGGGATATTCTACAACTGACTCACGAAGGGACAAGTGAAGTTAGACGAGCTCGATTAAATACTTTGATGCATGAGTATGAGTTATTTCGTATGCTTCCGGGTGAATCTGTAAATGACATGCAGAAACGATTTACTCATATTATAAACCATCTTATTGCTCTCGGCAAAACCTTTCAAAATGCCGAGGTTATTAACAAAGTTTTGAGATGTCTTAGCAGAGAATGGCAACCGAAGGTTACTGCCATCATGGAATCAAAAGATCTAGATACCATGGACATAGCAACTTTGTTCGGCAAATTGCAGGAGCATGAGATGGAGCTCGGAAGACTAACCATGCATGAAGAATCCGACAAAAAGAAGAAAGGGATCTCACTCAAGGCCTCAGCTAAGTCGACCAAAGTCTCCTCGAACAACGACTCTAGCTCAGACATGAATAACGAAACCCTCAGCCTCGTAGTCAGGAAGTTCGGAAAATTCTTCAAAAATAGAAGGAACTTTAAAAATCTAGGCACGAGCTCAAAAGACAAAGTCAAGTGCCATGAATGTGGTGAATCTGGACATATCAAACCAAATTGTCCCAGGTTGCAGAAAAGAAGCAGTACCGAGAAGAAGAAAGATAAAAACCCCAAATCAAAGAGAGCTTACATCGTCTGGGATGCACCCGAGCAGAATGAATCATCTGTGTCAAGCTCCTCGGACGATGAAGAGACAACTAATTTGTGCTTAATGGGTAGATGCACTGAGGAAGCCTCAACAAGCTCGAACCTCAGCACCACCAAAGATGAAATCAATCACTTGTGCTTAATGGGAAGACTTGGATCCTCAACCGAGCATGAAAGCAAGATTCTGTGCCTAAAGGGAAGACATGATGAAAAAGCTTCACCTAGCTCGGCGTTCGGCTCAACTGCACATGAAAATGAGGTATATTCGGATACCGAATCTAATACTGAGTCCGAACTTGATGATTACGAGGAATTATATACTGCCTACACTGAAATGCAAATCGAGTTCGAAAAACTCGCTAAGAGATATGCTAAGTTGAAAAGAAATACTTTAAATTATAAAGAGCAAGTTCTCGAACTTGAAAAACGCATTGAAATTTGAAAGTGCAGCAATGATTCCTTAGAATCCACTATCACTTCTCTGAAAGATCAAAAGTGTGAAGATTGCATTAAGTATGAAAAAGAAATTAAAAATTTGAAAACCACTTATACAACTTTCTCACAAAGTGATAGGATGTTGGACCGATTACTTGTTCAACAGAGAAGCAGTTCGAACAAAACTGGTCTCGGCTACAAGAATGCCAAAAAGAAAACTTTTTGTAAAATCGGCTCGTTCTCAAATTTTAAACATGCTAAAAAGCCGACGTGCTCTTACTGTGGCATGCTCGGACATACACCTAATGAATGCAAGATCCGACGCTATGGTGTAGCCGACGGCTCTTTTGTTTGGATTGTTAAGGGAGTAAATCCCAGCACTAAACGAAAGGGACCCAAAACTGTTTGGGTACCCAAGATGAACAAGTAACACATTTTGTAGGTGTGCTATCGAGCAAGGGAAACACGGTGGTATCTGGACAGCAGATGCTCGAAGCACATGATTGGAGATAAGTAGCACTTCATCGAGCTTACTCCAACCGAGAAAGGATACGTCACTTATGGAGACAACAAGAAAGGTAAAATTTTGGGTGAAGGTAAAATTGGAAATTCTTCCGACTTGATTATCAAAAATGTTTTATTCGTTCAAGGATTGGAACACAATCTTTTGAGCATAATCCAACTTTGTGATATCGGTAATCATGTTGTTTTTACCTCCACTCGTTGTCTAATTAAAAGTGACAAAGACAATTCAATCAAATTTGTGGGAAAAAGGTCAAACAATACTTATTTGGTAGATTTAAATGAAATTTCCTCTCTGGTCTCTACATGCCGAGAGAATGATACTTGGTTATGGCATCGTCGGACTGCTCACATAAATGTAAATCAGTTAAAGAAACTTCAATCCAAAGACCTAGTGGTCGAACTGCCAAAGCTAAAATTTGATATAGAAGGCGTTTGCACTTCCTGTAAGAAGTGTAAACAGACCAAAAATAAATTTTCATCCAAAAAGATGGTGTCCACAACAAGGCCATTAGAAATGCTTCATATGGACTTGTTTGGACCGTCACAAGTTAAGAGCTTTGGTGGCAACTACTATGCCTTAGTGATCGTTGATGACTTTTCCAGATTTACATGGACTTTATTTTTATCTGCAAAAAGTGAATCTTTTCAAAGTTTTAAAGAGCTAGTCAAACGAATTCAAAATAAAGTTAACCAAAATGTTGTTGTTATCCGAATAGACCATGGCGGCGAGTTCGAGAATCACAAATTCGATAAGTTTTGTTCTAAGTTTGGCATTGAGCATCAATTTTCAGCTCCTCGGACTCCTGAGCAAAACGGAGTCGTGGAACGGAAAAATCGAGTACTTGAGGAACTTGCTCGGACTATGCTGAATGAATCTCAAATTCCTCATTATTTCTGGGCAGACGCAGTCAACACTGCTTGTCATGTTTTGAACCGAGTTCTTACTCGACCAATCTTAAAGAAAATGCCCTATGAGCTTTACAAGGGTAGAAAGCCCAATATATCTTATTTTCATGCTTTTGGATGTAAATTTTTTTTTAAATAATGGAAAATATCATCTTGGAAAATTTGATTCAAAAGCTGATGAAGGTATATTCCTGGGCTATTCTGCTCGGAGCAAGGCTTACCGAGTGTTCAATAAACGCACTTCCACTATGGAAGAATCTATACATGTGGTATTTGTTGGAATAATTGGTGGTATTTGGCGAGAATCACCCAAGAGGGGGGGGGTGAATTGGGTGTTAAAAAACGCTTTGAAATTTAATCGCAATAAAACGTTCTTTGAAATAATAGGAGGTGAATGTGAGCTAGAACCATAGACTATCCGAGCTAGAACTAGTGAATGTGATACCATCCATGGGTAGGTGAGTGATGTTAATCCAAGTATTCAAACTGATTTTAATACTTTTCCCTTTCACTTCAGAATAAAGAGTCTTTTCATTAGCATTCCAGACAAGATTAGTGTAGAAGACCCTGACTATATCTTCATAATAGTCACCTCCAATAGTACTGAATTCAAAGAGACCTTTTTCTTTCAAGAGCACTACTGCAGGGAGATTACAATCGTCACCGTCGAAAGTTTCAGCATCAAGGAATCTGGGTGAGATCACAGAGCAGGCGGCGAAATACTTTTCATAATCCATTATCTGAGAAGGATTAGAGAACCAACGATTTAACTTCTCTAATGCAATCGGTTGATGAACCGGAGGCTGTGGATCAGAAGGACCTGCATCACTTTGTCTAGTCCTCAAAGGCCTAGGAGCCCGGCTAGACAAAGGTTGAGCTCTACTCCGAACAATAGGAGGTGAAGGCTCATCCTCATCCGACTCATCAATGATGGCTCTTCTTTTAGTGTGACGAGATGACATGACCACAACCGAATTCAGATAATATCAAATGCAAAATTCTGAACGACTGAACCAATCACCAGAATAGACAGCCCAACAATAACACAATTTTCAGCACAGCACAGAAAAGAACCCAGACTATCCTTCAGAATACCAAATATTTAAAGCAGCTATAGCAAGACATCATCATCAAGCAGTATATCAAAGTACTGAACATAGAGAGACTGAGACAGATAAAACAATAAACCGAGAACCTGAACCGAAGAAGAGTACTGAACTGTAGCTGAACCAAATACCGAATAAACCAGAATCACACTGAACCAAACGAACCAGTACACTTGCAACTGAACCAGAGACCTCAATTACACTGAACCGAATCGAAAGAACTAGAAAACAAAACCAGACCAGCGAACCGAACGTCTGAACCTCTGAACCAGATGAACCGAAATCTTCACACATTAACACTGTTGAACCGGAGAAGAAGAACTGGATCTGAACATGAAGATCAAGCACAGTGAATCATGCAAACTTTGAGAGAACCATGTTTAACCAAGCATTTTGAGTAAGGTTTTGTCAATGGAGGACAAGGAATGGTGATTTCAATAGTGGTTTCTATGGTGGTTATGGTGAAAACCGAATGGGAGAGAGAAAGAGAGTGGGACGGTTTTTGGGTGAAAGAAGAGAAGAGGGTGGAGGTTTATGAGAGAAGAGGGAAGAATGAGTAAGAATGGTGAAGGATTTATGAATGTTAGGAGGTGGTTATGGAGATTGTGGGTTGAAGGATGAAAAAGAGGGAATGAGGAAGAAGAAGAGAATGACGTGGAAGAGGAGAGAGGGAGGCCGTATATTTTTTATGTTGGAATGAGAGAGAGTGTGTAAGAAGGTGTGAGGCTAGGGTTAATTTAACATGTGGTCCATACTTGGTCAAACTGGGTCAAGGCCCACATGATCCATACGAATCTGCACTTTTTCTTATTTTTTTAGATACTGTAGCCAGTAATCGATTATTTTCATTGAATTAATCGATTACTTCTTCATTTAATCGATTACTTCCATGCACTTAATCGATTATTCCTCCTCTGGTCAGAACTGATGCAACATCTTTAATCAATTACATCAATTTTATTAACCGATTACTTTGCCTTTGATGGATTGCATGATGTTGCAGATTTAATCGATTATTCTGATCCTTTAATCGATTAACTCTTAATAACTAATTGGAACTGCTGCACAAACCAACTGGGTAATCAATTACTGTTGCAGAGTAATCGATTACTTCTGCACAAAATTCCAGAATTCCTCCTTTTTTTTTGTATATCTCATCTTCAATGACTTCTGAGAGTTGATTTCTGATGCCAAGAACCGTTGGTGACATTAGCTTGTGGTCAACTCACCTTTAGGAGACCCTATTTCCTGCAAAACAGATAGTTCTGGCTATCTCCAAGGATCAAGTTAGATAACTTCTCATGATAATCAAGGATAACTATTGAAGTATCTGACCTAGACCAAAAATAATGTAACAAGTCACACACTTCATTATAACTATGAGTTATACCAAGTCCAATTATAATATGTATTTAGATGCTAATTCGATTAACTCAAATTTGCTCTAAGTTACATGTTATGATCGAAGTACTTTAGCTTTTCCAAGATATGATGATCATGTGAAAATAAAATTTGCAACACATGATTTATTTTTTTCAAATTCAGTAAAGCTTGGAATAGTCAAAGTATGTTCTTGAATAATCATGATTATAATAAGAATATGACCTGTTTACCTCAAACTTTGTATGCCAAGGTGATTTTGTCTTTGACCAGTGATTCCTTCCATCAACTATTTTGTGCCAAGGGTATTTTGTTTGAGACCATTGCTTTCTTTCCTGATTTTTCTTCAAAATGAATTTTTCATTTCTTCTATTGAAGGCTTTTGTTCTTGTTGAAGCTATTCTCCTTTGATCACTCCATCTATCTTTAGATATCCACCAAGACCTTTTGATATATATATTTCTCTTTGATTTCTTCTTGGTTTTTCCTTGGTAAATATATGATGTTCCTTCCTGTAACATCCCGCGTTTTTCCGACTAGGATAAATAAAATTTGATTAAAGAAGAGTTTTGAGAAAGTGTTTTTCAAAAAACTTTCAATGAGTATTTTATTCGATTTCGAAGTAAAGTGTTGATTTTACGGAGTTTTGATAAACAAATATTTTTATGAAGTTAGTAAAAATGATTTTTATGAGAAATGATTTTATTTTGGTAATTTATTTGAAAAATGAATTTCTTTATGGACTTTAAAAGATTAATCAACTTCGAAAATCCATAACTTTTTAACCGTAATTCAGGTTTTTATGATCTTTATATCAAAACAATCGTATCGAAATGTAGATTTCAAAAATGTATCTTTTATAATTTTCTGAATTGGTTTGCGAAAAACTTTCTCAGAACTGTAAAGGACGAATTTTAAAGGTTTTAATCATGAAAAATAGTTTTTGATTTTTAATGAATTTTTCCTTTTGGGATTATCTTCAATATATTAAAGTATGATTTTAGAAAATGAAGTAAGGGCTATAAGTGCAACCAATAAGTACAGTTTATTATGTGTTTAATTGTTAATACGTATGATTTCTTAAGTAATGTTTACATTATCCTATGAATTAATAATTATAAAGTAATTAGAAAAAAAATGTAGGACATGTGTGTGTGCGCATTAGTGCCACGGCTTGGTTTGTGTGTGTGCATGAAGAGTGTATGTGTGATATGTGTGTGAAGAGTGTGTGTATGTGTAGGGTTATAAGGCCTTGACTTGATGACTAAGTAAAGAAGGGAAATAAAAATAAAAAGAAAAAGAAAGTAAAAACTTGGGGACCAAGTAGGTGTTTTAGAATGCCAAAAATACCCCCCTCTTTGATGCATGTTGGCCGAACCAACCCAAGGACCCAAGGGAGGAAATAAAGCTTCACCCTTAGTTCATTCTTCCATTCATTCTTCCATTTCTTCGTTGCCTCCACTCTTTCATTCCTTCTTTCACTTTTTCATTTCACACCCACACCAACACAAACACTTAAGTCTCCAAGAGCAACACTAGCTCTTAAGAGACATAGAAAAAAAAAAGAGAGAACCATGAGAGAAAGAGAGAGAACCGTGAGGGAGAAGAGAAGAGGAAGAGAGCTAGCTTTGATCTTGACCTTATTTCCATTCATTTTCTTTAGGTATTAACTTGATCCTTGATTGCTCTTCCTTTTCTATCATTTTTATTTTTGGTTCTTGTTGTATAAATGTTGATTTGTGTAAAGTTTGTTCTTGCATGTTAATTTCTAAGATTGATCTACATTTTTCAAAGAATAATAATTAAAGATTGAAGTTTTAAAACAAAAAAAAATGAACATGCAAAAAGGATTAATGGGTGATTCGGTTTTTATAAATATTTTGTGTAAAGGATTTTGTTTTCTTTGATGTACTTTGATTTTATGCATGTTTTTGGAAAAAGAAATCAATTTTTAAAGTTGTTCTTTGATGCATGTTTGATTTTAAGCTAGATCTAGTATTTTGATTCACAAACATATTGATTTTTAAACTTGATCTTAAAGATCTTGATAAATAAGCATTTTCTTCTATAATTTTTAAGTTACCTCATGAACCAATTTATTTTCCTCTTGATCTCTTAAAGTGTTTTAAGAAAAAGTTTGATTTTTAGTTTGCATGAAGTATTTTTCAAGAGATCTAGTGATTTCACTTACATGCATGTCAAGATCAATGTTTAGATTATGATATGTGTGATGCTTGTGCTTTGATGAAAAGATTTTTGAAAAAGAATGAATTTTCTTAGTGATTTCCTTGTGATGGTCATGGTTTTGTGGTCATGGTTGAAAACTTAATTTTTCCTATGTTTGATCTCATGCATGTTTGGAATTGATGATGTTTTAAATGAATAAGAAATTGTGTGATATTGTGATTTTAAGTGTTATCCACGGTTTGCATGTCTAAATGAAAAAGATTAAGATTTTTCTTAAGTCTAAAATAATGAATTATGTGAAATTGTTGTTGGATGAGAAGTTGTTTTTAGAAACCTTAAATTCTTGAAAATGTTTTTGAAAAATCTAGCCAAGGTCACGGTTTGGACCTTAGCTTTTGAGTTAAATTTTCTTGAATGAATATGTGTTGATGTCATGAAACTATGTGCTGAATTGTGTGTATGAGTGAATTTTTTATTTTCATAAAAATGAATGAATGAACAAATTTGTTGAATAAAGTGTATGCTGAAATTGAGAATATGTGTGCTTTTAACTTTGATAAATAATGTTTATGTATGCTCAATGATTCTGGAATTTTTTCACTGTCTTAAGTATGTTAAAATGAACCTCTCTGAATTTTTAAATGATTTTTGGAATTTATTTCCTATTTTTATGAGAACAAACTTTGTGAAAACGATTTTAAGAAAATAAGTTTTTCAGTTTAAAGCGGAACAGAATTTTCGAACTTGTGCTACTATAAATTGCTTGAAATTTTTATGGTAGCTTCCTGAACATCTCTAGATACTCTCTGTAAACTTTGAAGATATTTGGAGTTGATTTGATAATTTTTCAAAAGGTAAAACAGTGAACCGTTTGGTTCATATTTTCTGGACTCAGTGACAATTTTAATTAGAAAAATATGACTTGCACAACTCCAAATAATCTGAAAATTTTATGAGATAGTCTTGATTGTATAAGGAATATTTATGCCAATTTTTATGCAATTCGGAGTTGAAAAACTATTTTTAATCATGACATTTTTGCCTCAGACCAGCAACAGCTCCGTTTTTTTTTCATGAGAAACTTGATTTGAAACCTAGCTTAGGATTGTTTAAATGGCTTGAAAATTTTGTATGATGAACTTTATCATATATGTGTGTTCTGGAAATTTTGAAGATTAAATAAATTTATTTGATTTAGTTTTGGATTTTATCCTTTGTGTTTCACCTTTAATCACACTAAGTTTCTATTTGAATGTTTTTGATGATTATAAATTTTTATACTTTATGTTATGATCTTGGCTGCCTTGTATGATAATTATGATGTCTTGAAATGATTGAATAAGTGATTGTTTGATGATATGTTTAGGTTATGCATGAATAAATTATTTAGCTAATCAAAGTGTTGTGTTTGATCTTGTAATTGGTTTTGAAAATTAATTGGTTTTGAAATAGTTTAATCTTGATGTAATTAAATAACCTTGGACTTAATGGTTTCTGCCCTTAATTCATTTCACAATGTTAAGTTTGAAAAAAAAGTATAAATCATTTAAGTGTTTATTTTATAACAAAGTATTATATGAACTAAAATATGATTTTTCGGTGTTTTCGGGTTTTCCGAAAAATGATTTATGGATTTGCGTAATTGCTGTCCAGCTTTTAATTAAATTGTTTTTCAAACCTAAGAATTTATTTGGTTGGTTTAAATTTTAAGTTTTAAGTGATATTTAATTTGAGAAAGATTTGGATTGAAAAAGTTAAGTTTTTCGGTGTTTTCGAGTTTTGGTTGATGGCTGTCCGGAACGGACCAGCAACCAAAACAAATGGTTTTAAAGAGTTTTGTAAATCGTTTTAAAAAAGATTTTGAGATATTTAAAGTATTTTCAAAAGTCGAATTCGATTTGAAAAAGTTTTAACGATTTACGATTTTCTGACAAGAAATAAAAAGAGTTTTCGAAAACACGTTTAGATAATGAATATGACGATTGTTTAAGATAGACTTGTAACGTTAGTATCGTCTATTTAGTACAAGGTGCGTATAAGTGGAGAAGTGGAACAGCCGACTTGTTGGGAATGACTCGCAACGATTTCAGAAGCTGGAGCGATAGGTGAGAGATGCAGTAGGCCTAAGTCATCGTGACGTGTAGACTCGGTTCTAAACTGAGTACATCGAGTCTAATTGAGTATTTGTCGTAGGTTATGTGCTGCATAATAATATGTGATCTATATGTGCTAGATGTTTGTCTGTTTTGTTAAATATGATGCATGTCTGATTTTGTTATGCATTGGTTTTATCTGTTGAGTATGTTTGCTCTGTTTGGAAAAGCTGAATATGGTTATATGCAAATTCTGAGGAAGAAATAAGTTACGAGATGAATGAATTGTAAAAGTAAGAAAACGTGATTGAAAGAAAGAAGAATGATAACAAAGGTTGTATAAGTAATGGAATACAAAGAGTTGTGATTGGAGAAGAGTAATGCTGTTATAAAAGTGCGATGTTGTTTGAGTGGAGATGTGATTCCTCGTTCATGTTTTTGGAAAGAAGCCTAGTGTTGAGTTGAGTTTGCTCCTCCATTAGCACTCATCCAAAAATGTGATTTTTTTTTAAAAAGGTTTTGAACAGAGATATTTGAAAAGCTTTTGTGAAAATAATATTTTTGAGAAAGATTTATGAAATGATCCTTTTGAAAAAGTTTGTGAAAACAATGATTTTGTGAGGGATGGTGAAAACAGATTTGTGAAAGTTTTTGGAAACATTATTTTTGAAAAAGTTTTGTGAAAGGATTATGAAATGAGGTTTTGAAAATGTTTTGGTGAAGCAAAAGTTTTGGTGAAATCATGTTTTCGAAAAAGTGTTGCGTAAAGATATTTTGAGAAAGACGAGGAAAAGATGCTGATGATGTTGATAAGAAATGTTCTGAGAATGAGCTTGTGAGAATCATGATGATGAGATGGAAGTGATTGAGGCATGAGGCCATTGAGATTTAGGGGGAACGGATTGCGATTAGTGGTCGGGCTTCGTTGAAGGGATGCACCAAGGACGAGCCGACTGTTAGGATTAAGCCGCTAATTAAAACATTAAAACTTTAAAAGACTTTAAAAGACATTTATATACGCGGTGAGGTATGAGTGTCGTATCGAAGTAGTGGAGAGGAAGATAATATGGCTATCTGCGGATACTCAGGTGGGGATTGCAGGAGGGGAGGGCAAGGACGGTGAAACGTCAAGAAGCCTAGAGTATATTTCTAGGCGGAACGAATCCCACATGTGGCGTACTAACGTGGTAGGGACTGGGTCTAATGCCGTGGCAAGTTCCGCATCGCGAACTAGAAATTATACTGTCACCCCCTCGATGCAAATCTAGAACAGTGAGAGGGACTGGAATGGGGCATTTGAGATTGCCGTTGAGAGCGTGCTTTGATATATATGTGAATTGATATGATATGATTTGAGGCTGAGTCCTCCTGGTCTGGGATCATTTGATTGTGTGACAGCTGTCGTGCCCGCGTGGTAAAGGTCCTGTACTCCTGTTTGCTTCCGATTAGGTTGGGTGGATGACCGAGGAGATGTAGACGTGTGTGACTCCCTCAATGATGATGTTCCCCCATCATTGAGTGAACCGTTTGATAAGACTTAATAACAGTAAAAGATTACAAGAATGAAAACATAAAGAATTTATGAAGAATTGAGAAAGATTCAGAGAAGAAAGTATAAATGAATGTTGGAAAGATTGAGAAAGATGATGATGAGACCCGAATGTTTGAAGGCTTGTGATGCCAAGTATGATAATGTATATTGTGATGAGTTATGATTCTGATATATTTGGTTTGTTATGAAGTGTTTTGTTTATAAGTGTTTCCTATATGCTTACGTGAATATACTTGTCATATGCATAGCATGAGTAACTGTTATTGCATGAGAATTATATACCTTTATGTTCTAGTTAGTGATAAGTGTCTGTTAAGTCTTGTGTTTTATCTTTCATAGTTTATTGAGTCCTCTCTATTTTATATAGAGTCGTTATTTTACTGTTCTGTCATGTTGTGCTTCTGGAATACTGACCATCTCTCCTATCATGTTGTCGTATCGGGTTATTCCGGTATTGCAACGGATAGATGGTCGACCCTGCAGTAAATCTATCTCGATGAGGCTTCTGCAGTGGACTTCAGAGAGAAAGATTAGGCATCAAGATTAGCAGTAGGTAATTTCTTTGAGCACTGTATTCCCTACAACTACTTGGTTGACATTGCTATATCATTTTGTACCCCGCTTGGTATTTTATCGAGTATGGTTTTTAAGAAATAAGGTTTTTGTGAGATAAGAAACGAAAATGTTTTTCTCAAAAGAGATTTGTGAAGCTAAGTTACAAAGCGCGATGTTAAGTAACATCTCGGTTTAGAACTTGACTTGTGATGTGTGACATGAGAACAATATTTTATTTCAATTAAGATAATGAAATGTTTTCGAACATAAAGGTCCTCATGTCCACGTCACTATTTAAAAAAAAATTTCCCAAAATTTTACTATAATTTGTTAAAGAGATAATGTTTTCAAGTTGCCGAAATCGGGGTGTTACACTTCCTGTTACAATGAGAAGTTTTTGGTACCCATCTCATTTTGGGTCCAGGGGGATTAGATTTTGATTCCACAGAAACCTTTGGAACCCTTTTCATCTTATTTCTCATATTTTGATTTTTCTTATAAATGCACAAATGAGAGATATGACCTTAACATCCACAGTAGTTACAAATAATAGCTTTGGGAGATGCTTTGAATTTTCTAAAATCATTTTTTCAAAACACAAACTCATGATTCTTGTATTTAAAATCACATTTGACACTCTCTTTACTTGACTTTCGAATATCCACATTCTCTTTAGAATTGTCAAATAAAGAGATTGAGCAAATTGACTTTGAGATACATTGAGAATCACAGGAAGCAGCCTCAACAGATTTTTCAATAAAATTACATTTTTCATTTTCAGTAGAGGTGCTACTTTCAAAATTAATTTTCAAATCATCTCTCAAAACATTATGAGTACTATGAGGATTTTGGGAATGAGAATCAATCAAAGTTACCTCGAGAGGAGTGTATGAATATGATGAACTATCATTGTCTACCGACTCCTCATCTGAAGAACTTGATTCCAAGTAAGATATCAAGAATGTTTCAAACAGCTTTTCTACATCATCATCATCTTTATCTGACGAATTGCTCCTCATGTTGTTGGTGTCATCATACAAAACTTTGTCATGGGAGATAGTCAATTCATTCTTCGAGCTTTCCTCTATTTTGATTTCCTGATTACATCTGTGAACACTTACACTTTCCAGAAGATCATCAGTAGCATAACATGTGTGTAAAGTATCCCAAACACTTTTAGCATTATGACAATCCTTGATTCTAGCATATGCGTCATCGTTTAAGGCATTCCTTAAAATATGCATTGCTTGAATATTCAAGGCAAAACATTTTTTGTCAAATTCATTTAAAACATTTTTTGGGTTTAAATCAAAATCATTTTGCACAATAAACCATAAACGATAATTAATAGATTGTAAATAAAATTTCATTCTAGCACTCCAATACATATAATTTTCTCCATTGAAAATTGGTGCTTCATCGAATGAAAATCCCTCCATATTAAGATCAAAAACAATATCTCAAAATGCCAAACCACACAAGGATCTTTAACTCAAGCGATTAAGCTTGTTACCAGAGCACGAAGCTCTGATACCAATTGTTGGAATAATTGGTGGTATTTGGCGAGAATCACCCAAGAGGGGGGGTGAATTGGGTGTTAAAAAACGCTTTGAAATTTAATCGCAATAAAACGTTCTTTGAAATAATAACAGAGATTAAAACGAGCGGAAGACTTAAAGAACGAATTAAAACGTTTTTAAGCACGGAATTGAAATACTATCACTATAAATATTGAAGACATACTATACACGAGATTGAATTAAAAATCATCACAAAGCAAAACACAATTCTCGTGATATATAAATTAAAAACTTGAAAATAACTTTTATCCACGGAAAATATGATTAAAAAAATATAAACGAGCGGAAAATAAAAAGATAAGGGATAGGAAATTATGCACCAGAGATTTTTATCCTGGCTCGGCCAACAATGCCTACATCCAGTCCTCAAGTGACCCACTTGAGCTTTTCACTAAGCCAAGACGCAACCGCGTCCCCAAGTACATCCAGAGCACCCCGCAAGCTACTAGGAATCCCACCGTTCGCCAGGCACCTCGAATACAAATAGCCTAACTACTAGGAATCCCACCGTTCATATAGCGCTACCCAAAACAACAAGGGTTACCTCACCCTATGAACGCGACACACGTTCAATCCTAAGGGAAAACACTCCTTAATACCTAAGGTTGTCACACCCCTTACAATAAGATGGATTTGCACGAAGAAATGTGTGCAACTAACAATAAGCTCTCTAAATAGAGCGGATACTACAATAAGGACCTATGACAATATAATATACTCAAGAAAACTCAAGGCAATAACACTATGATGATGATGAATATGATTTTTCTTCTCAAAAGGTTTTTTTCAAATTGAAAGAGAAGGAGAAGAAGTTCTTGATAAGGAAGAGAAGAAGAATAATTTAAAAATGTAGAAGAAGCAGCCTGAATTCAAAACGTGATCATCCAGAAAAGGAAACAAATCATTCTGGGAATCAGATTGATTTCAGCACGTTTTTCAAAATTTGAATTAAAATAATCGATTACTTGCTCTCAGGTTTTTTCACAAAAGTTGCAGCATTGAATATAATCGATTATTAGCTTCCAGTAATCGATTACTTGCACCTAAATGACCAGTTCAAGGAAGTAATCCATTACAAGAATCCAAATAATCCATTACATACTCTCTGGTTACAGTTTTCATCATGTAATCGATTATACCAGAAGGGTTAATCGATTACCTCCACATAAAGAATATATTTTCATGAAAAAGTTGTAACCAAAGGTTTTCGCAAAATATTTTTCACAAAGATATTTCCTGGAGCAAAAATATAAAAAGGCTTCTTCTAGTTTTTTAAGAATAAAAACAAATATCATCATCATATAGGTTATAACTAAGTGCTTTAAGAATATTAGATGCCTTACAAAGATATCTAAGCCTAAACACTAAATCTTCAACTTGCATAGCATCTTTGTAATCTTCAATGTACCTGAACCTGTTAAGAGCATATATAAAACTGTGTTGTGTCATCATCAAAACAACAAGAGGTAAACCATGAGTTTCAACACTCAGTTTCAACAATATTTGATGAGTCTCCAAGAGGGGACACCTTGAGTTGTGCAAAAAGTGCAGGAATCAAAGAAAACTCAGAAGAAGAGCAAAATGATGATGACCCAATCTTAATTGAAAAAGAAGCTCATCAAGACAACACTTCTAACAATGGGTATCATCAAGGCGACGTTGTAATCGAAGTTCCGAGGGACGACCTCCCTCTTGCTTGGAAAACAAACAAGAACCATCCGATTGAGAATGTGCTCGGAGATATATCAAAGGGAGTTCTTACTCGTCGGTCAATTCAAAATTTTTGCAATTTCGTCTCTTTTGTTTCTCAGATTGAACCTGATTCTGTTCGTAAAGCGATCGAGGATGAACATTGGGCCATTGCTATGCAAGACGAGCTGAACCAGTTCATCAGAAATGATGTTTGGGAATTAGTTCCTCGGCCTGATGATCATTCTATAATCGGTACAAAATGGATTTTTAGAAACAAAATGGATGAATCAGGAGTAATTATAAGAAACAAAGCAAGATTAGTTGCTCAAGACTACAACCAAGAGGAAGGTATCGATTATGACAAAACCTTTGCTCCGGTTGCTCGGCTTGAAGCAATCCGAATCTTACTTGCTTTTACATTTATCATGAAATTCACCCTGTATCAAATGGATGTCAAAAGTGCTTTCTTAAACGGATTTATAAATGAAGAAGTATATGTGAAACAACCTCCTGGTTTTGAAAGTCATGAATTTCCAAATCACGTTTACAAACTTAAAAAGGCTCTGTACGGTCTGAAACAAGCTCCGAGAGATTGGTATGATCGGCTAAGCTCTTTTCTTTTAGAACAAGGATTTGAAAGATGGAAGGTTGACACTACCTTATTCATTTTAAAATATAACAAAGATATTTTATTAGTACAAATCTATGTTGACGACATAATCTTCGGTGCTACTAATGTGTCTTTGTGTAAGAAATTTTCAGCACTAATGAAAAGTGAATTCGAGATGTCGATGATGGGAGAACTTACATTCTTCCTC
This sequence comes from Crotalaria pallida, assembly GCA_037953625.1. Classification (NCBI taxonomy): domain Eukaryota; kingdom Viridiplantae; phylum Streptophyta; class Magnoliopsida; order Fabales; family Fabaceae; genus Crotalaria; species Crotalaria pallida. The sequence continues at coordinate 19,742,242 of CM075650.1, forward strand.
GGTCTTCAAACTAAGCAAGCCGACGGAGGCATCTTTGTACATCAAGGAAAATACTGTAAAGACCTTCTGAGGAAATTCGGGATGGAAAATTGCAAGACTGCAGAAACACCAATGAGTACCTCCTGCTACCTCGACAAGGATGAATCAGGTAAATTTTTAGATGTAAGTAAATACAGAGACATGATAGGAAGTCTTCTATATTTAACTGCATCTCGGCCTGATATTATGTTTAGCGTCTGTATGTGTACACGGTTTCAAGCTAATCCAAAAGAATCTCATCTTACTGTTGTTAAGAGAATTTTTAAATATTTAAAAGGAACCGAGAACACTGTTCTGTTTTATCCAAGTGATACAAGTCTTAGTTTGGTCGGATATTCTGATTCGGATTTTGCGGGATGCAAGCTTGATCGAAAAAGCACTAGTGGAACTTGTCATCTTCTGGGAAGTTCTCTAGTGTCTTGGTTTTCTAAAAAGCAGGCTTGTGTTGCTATTTCTACCGCAGAAGCCGAATACATAGCTGTCGGAAGTTGTTGCGCTCAGCTTCTTAGGATGAAGCAACAACTGTTGGATTTCGGTCTAAAATTGAATCACATTCCTATCAAATGTGACAACACAAGTGCAATCAACCTAACTAAGAATCCCGTGTATCACTCTCGGACAAAACACATTGAAATAAGACATCATTTTCGGAGAGATCATGTTCAAAAAGGTGATTGTGTTATTGAATTTGTAAGCACTGAAAATCAGTTAGCCGACATTTTTAAAAAACCCTTGCCGAGAGACACTCATTTTCGTATCGTAAGAGAACTCGACATACTGGACGAATTCAGTATAAGCTAACTGTCGGTCAATGTTTTTCAGTCACCAAAATTCATTGTCTTATGTCAACGTCAAACCACTCGGATTTGCTTTGCGTCTAAATTTTTCAAAAGCTTGCACTTCTCCTCATCGTCCTTCATATTCTTTTTGGGGGAGAAAGGGTGTTTGCTCGGATAGCTTGGCCGCATATAAATTTTGCCTATTCCCTTTCTAGAGAAAATTTGATTTTTTTTTACATTATCTTCAAGGGGGAGATTGTTGAATTTTTTTTTATCCAACAATTGGTATCAGGCATATATATATTTCCAACTTTTACTTAACTATTTACTATATTCTTTTGGCAAATGCGCTTAATATTTCGGCTCCTTTTTTATCATGCCAAAAGGGGGAGAAAGGTAGTTATTGTTTTTGTTGTTTTCAGATGGGAGATATGTATCAACAATTGGTATCAAAGAAATTAATTACTTATCAATTGGTAATTACTTATCAATTGGTATCGAGGAAAAGAAAGAAACAATGCTCTGGGGAGAAAGATAGCTATATGGCTCAGTTTCTGAAGACCTGATGTTCAGGGGGAGTATCATCTCAATCATACATTCAGAAAAACCGATCAAGATCTTCACACATTCGTACAAAATCAACAAGCATTTGTCATCATCAAAAAGGGGGAGATTGTTGAATCAAAGATTTTGATGACGACAAATGATTGACAAATGAACAAGCTCAGCGTGAAGCATCTCTGATCTCGGCCACCGACGGAAACAAACTGAATCCGACCAGAATAACAAAGAAGTCAAAATTCCAAAGGCGCGCTCGGTGCTCTTGACATCTAGCTCGGAAAGGATTAGTGGATCGAACCGTTGTAAATGAAGTCGGAGTTAATTATCATAAGCTCAGACGTACTCGGAAGTGATCAATCCGAGCCATCGCTCAGAGTCTATCAGTCGGCCCGAGGGATCAGCTCAGCAAGGGAAAAATCGTTTTTACCTCTCAAAGTCCCCATGCTCGAAAAGATGTCAAGCTAAAACAAGATGCCAAGCTCAGACTGTCGTCAGGCTCGGCAACATCGTTCATAATCTTCAACCTGCAGCAAGTACAACCCGCATGCACCTCATTAATTATGTACCAGTATAGTACTGTGCGTGGCTGACAGTTTTTTGTCCTCATCTCAACGGCGCCCAACTGTTATCAAGCTTCAAATTTCAAAATTAGAAAGGGACAGTTTTGGACTGGTCTGATAAAGCACAGACAAAGCAGAACTTGCAGAAAAATGGTAGAAAATGTTTTTTTTATCCGTTTGAGCATCAAGGCATATTCCTAAATAATCTTTCCTTTCTTTCCTTGTTGGAAACCAACAAGCGAGTAAAATAACCTTCTAGAGGGGGGGTGAATAGAATGGTTAAACCACGATGTACGATTTTCGAAAAGGAATCAAAAACAGTTCAAATTAGTCAATTTTAACTGATCTACTCGAGTAACCTGCAACTTACTCGAGTATTCCTGAAAGTTAATTTTTACTTAATCGAGTAATACTCGATTAACCACTGTTAAATCACAGAAAATCAGAATTCAATTCAAAACGATTCTTCAACGAAAATCAATGAATCAAGAAATCAAAACACAGAGAATCAATTACAAATCAATTAATGAAATAATAACAATTACGTAATTGAAAGCCCCAATTCTAATTCTAAATTGATTTTACGTTTTGATCGATTTTAATAAGGAAAATATGAAAAAGCTCAAGAATGAAGAACACGATGATTTTAACCTGGTTCACTCATAAACGATGAGCTACATCCAGTCCACCCTCTCTGGATTGGGTGATTTGCTACACTATGAAATGAAAGATTAGTATACACCAATGTTAGAATCCTCTCTTACACTCGATCCTAACCCTTTGTTAATTGAAGTACCAATTCAATTAACTCTACCCAATCTTTATTTCAATCTTCGTTCTTCCTCAATCAAAAGTCGCTTTTGATTCGAATGAGCTTCAAGCAATGAAATCCCCGATTGCTCCAAGGTAGTGTTCCAACCTTCTTTCTTCTTCAATTTGTCACAATTGAATCTTGTTGTTGAATCTTGAATGTGTAACCCTTTGTTACAAATGAATTCAACTAGAAATGTTCAAATAACTATGAATCTCTAAATTGAAACCAAAAGAATGAATTGTGTTTGTAAATTGAGATTCAAATGAACATGATAGAGAGTATGTAAAATCAGAGAGTTTTTGCTCAAGAAAGTTGTAAGAATGTGTGAAAAATTCTGTATGAAAAATAAGGTTCGTAACGTTTGCCAAAATGAAAATGAAAGCCTTTTAAACTTTCAGCTATAACAGTTTTACTCGAGTAAACGATTTCTTAATCGAGTACTACTCGACTAATCTGACTCATACTCGATTAAACACTGCTAAAAGCCTTTTCTTTTAAAAATCATTTTTCACCTATTTATTTAGAAAAGATCTTGAGCCATTTTCTCTATCAATGCAATCTCAATTCTAAACATAATCAATTCTTTAATTTCAGTTGAGATTTCTAATCCTAATTCTACCACCCACACTCATATAAGAAATTAATAAAACAACTACAATACACATATATGAGAAAGTGATAAAACTAGTCCTTGATAAATTGTTGTTGTAGGATTGCCATATTAACTTGTGACTTGTCTTCATCAAAACACACAATTGAATGCCTTGCCTTGCATCTTCAATCTCCCCCTTTTTGATGAATGACAAACAATATCTCCATACTCCCCCTAAATGTATGCACACTTAGGAAAAGTGTAATCAACCTACAAAAACAACAATTCCAACATTTCTCCCCCTTTTGGCATTAATCAAAATATAACAATAAACCTTGCCAAAGGTGAGAATTAGAAACACATAATAACCATATTTCAAACTATATAAAAGATATGTAAGGGTATAAATGCACAAGCACTTAAACCATATAAAAAGTGCCATAATCCATAATCCAGTACCCAAACACACATAAAACAAACATAGTGCGAAACATATAAACGAAGTCCACAAACCGAACTTGACAACGAACCAAATAAACCATAAACCAGAGAAACATAACCCATAAACCAAAGTCTGAGACATAATCAACAAAACATGATAAAACTAAAGATAAGATGCAACACAATAGAATGCAATGCATGATATCACTGATGTGGTGGTGGAGGTTGTGGAAACATTCTCCCAAGAGCACCGAAAAAGCGATCCTCCATAGCCTGCTGACGAATAGCCAAATTGTCAAAGCCTTGCTGAATCAACCGCTGTTGACGCTCCTCAGTAGCATATTGCCTTTGCTCCATTTGTGCAAAGCGCTCATCAATTTGTCCTGAGAGGCTATCATGAAGAGCACGATAATCAAAACCAGCATGTGACGGAGGGTGAGATTGCTCTTGACCAGCTGGAGGAACATTCATGAAATCATCAACATTGAATGTAGGATCCGGTGGTGCATTAGAAGGACCAGCACCCATTTGCCTAGCCATTTCCTCCTCAGCTTTCTTCTGTGCCTCTATTTTCTGAATGTCAACTTTCCACATCCAATTCTTATCAGTGGGATACTCATCTAGGCCTAAACCATGCAATAATGCAGAATTGATGCAATGTTGTTCAGTAATTTGTGTCTCTTCCTCTTCATCATCAACTTCCACACCATAATGTTGCAAAAGTTTTGTCACAATCATAGAGTAAGGAAGAGTGGCTGAACCAACAGAACCAGCAACTATAACCATCCTATCAAGCACAACCTTAGACCAATTGATAGGAATATGCTCTCTTAATGCATAAAAAATACGCATTTCATCATTAGTCGCTTGAGCATAATTTTGGTTAGTTTTGGGCATCAAAATATATGAAATAACATACAATAAAAGCCTGCTATCCGGAGTCAGAATCCCTGCATGTTTAGTACCCTTTGACCATGTAAAACCAGCCCGCACAGATTGAGAAAACACAGTAGAAACATCACAGTCATTCAAAATTTCACTATTCGGATCATTAAAGAATGTGCCTTCCATACTCAAACCAAACAAGTCATGCAAGTCCTGTGGAGTAATTTTCAGTAATTTCCCTTTAACCACTGACCTATACCGTCCTTCATCATACTTAAGGTTTGCATAAAATTTTCTGACTAATCTAGGATAGATATCACAATGAAAACCTAGAAACTTTTGCAAGCCTTGTTCAATAAAAAGATTAGAACACTCAAACCTTTGATGTAAGAGCCACTTCACATTCATGAAGCGAATGTGTCCAAAATCCCTTCGCAAAAATCCGGCTTCCCTTTGCTTGCGAACCTCCTTACAATAGTATTGAGAATCCAAATCCAAGTTTACTCTTTGCTTCTTGCGTCGTCCAGTGGAAGTGGATGGACGTGCCATAGATGCTCTTAGGGTTTTTGGAATATGGGGGATTTTGAAATTGAGTGACGAAGTGTGAAATTGATGATATGAGAGATGTAGAATGAATGTGGGATGAAGAATATTAAAGGAAATTGAAAGAAATCAAGTAAAAGTGAGTGAAACTTGAAGAAACCGTGTGGAAAAGAAAAGAAGTTCGTGTTTTTGAGAGAGAAGAATGAACAAAAAGAGCAGAAAACGTGTTTAATATCTGTCAGTTTTTGCACTATCTACTCGAGTAAATAGTCGTTTAATCGAGTATTAATCGAGTAAACTGCAACTTAATCGAGTAGAGCATGTGTAAAAATGGCACTTAATCGAGTACACTGAAATTTAATCGAGTATTCCAGAAAGATTATTTTTTCATACTCGAGTAAAGAACACTGTAATCTATTAAATTATTTAAAAATGCAGTTTTTGATACACAACTCATGGTATACATATCCAAAACATATATTCACATCATGAGCAATGTATGAACACATTTTGCACAAGTAACAACTAATCAAATAAGCAAATAAGCATAACACCAATTCATTATATCAATATAATCACAATAGAAAACACTCATAACCAAGGCCAATAGAATCATGATTTTAAAGTTCAAAAACATAATAACTCAAAACAAATCACAAAGAAATAGGCATTTATAGTGAGATTGGTTTGATAAAAAAATGCAAATACAACTAACCAATGGTTGATTCATCCAAGATTCCTAGCTCCCTTCTAATATAATAAAAGGTATCTCTAGGAAGGGGTTTTGTAAAAATATCGGCTAGTTGATTTGTAGTTGAAACAAACTCAATCACACAATCTTCTTTTTGAATATGATCTCTAATAAAATGATGCCGTATTTCAATATGCTTTGTTCGAGAATGAAGTACCGGGTTTTTAGTAAGATTAATAGCGGAAGTGTTATCACAACGAATTGGTATTTTTGACAAAGATACACCAAAATCAAGTAATTGTTGTTTCATCCAAAGTATTTGTGCACAACAACTACCCGCTGCTATGTATTCGGCTTCCGCGGTCGACAAAGCAACGCAATTTTGCTTTTTGGAAAACCAAGAGACAAGTGAGTTACCTATCAAGTGACAAGTACCACTTCTACTCTTTCTATCTACTTTGCAACCGGCGAAATCGGAATCCGAATACCCTACTAAATTTAAAAATGCATCCCTAGGATACCAAAGTCCGGTATTCATTGTTCCTTTTCAATATTTCATGATTCTTTTAACCGAAGTTAAATGCGATTCTTTTGGATTAGATTGATAACGTGCACACATACAAACGCTAAACATGATGTCAGGACGCGATGCAGTTAAGTATAAAAGACTACCAATCATTCCTCTATACTTTGTTACCTCTATTGATTTGCCACTTTCGTCCTTATCCATGTAGCATGTAGCACTCATTGGTGTTGACGCATGCTTGCAAGAATCCATACCAAAACGCTTTAAGAGTTCCTTGCAGTACTTTGTTTGATGTATATAGATTCCGGCGTCCATTTGCTTTATTTGAAGACCAAGGAAGAATGTTAATTCGCCCATCATCGACATCTCGAATTCGCTTTGCATAAGATCTGAAAATTTCTTACAAAGCAATTCATTAGTAGCACCGAATATTATATCATCTACATAAATTTGAACTAATAGAATGTCCTTCCCGAACTTTTCAATGAAAAGGGTATTATCAACCGTGCCTCTTTTAAATCCTTTATTTATTAAAAATGTACTCAATCGATCATACCAAGCTCTAGGAGCTTGTTTGAGACCATAAAGAGCCTTTTTTAATTTGAAAACATAGTTAGGAAATTCATGATTTTCAAAACCCGGCGGTTGAGATACATACACCTCCTCTTGAATAAATCCATTAAGAAAAGCACTCTTAACATCCATTTGATATAATTTGAAATTCATGATAGATGCATATGCCAATAAAAGTCTAATAGCTTCTAAACGTGCTATGGGCGCATAAGTCTCATCATAATCAATTCCTTCCTCTTGACTATATCCTTGGGCTACCAACCTAGCTTTGTTTCTAACAATAAAACCCAACTCATCTAGTTCCTATAATAGGTCTATCATCGGGTCTAGGTACAAGTTCCCAAACCCTATTCCTTTCAAATTGATTTAGCTCCTCTTGCATAGCCATAACCCAATTTTCATCTTGGATGGCTTCATTAATATTTTTGGGTTCTACTTGTGAAACAAATGCAACAAAATGACAAATATTACGTAAAGAGCTTCGGGTTACCACTCCCTTAGCTATATCACCTAATACATTTGTCAAAGGATGATTCCGGTTGGTTTTCCATGCCAAAGGTAGTCCTTCATGTGCTTGTTCATTGCCATTTGAATTGTCAATATCTACATGAGTTTGTATTTCCATTTCCTTCTCTTTCTCATTGTCATCACGTGGTACTTCTTCATATATATCAATACCTGAAATATTAAAAGTACCCTTCTCTCCTTCCGGAGATTCATCAAATACAACATTTATTGATTCTTCAATAGTCAAAGTTCGCTTGTTAAACACTCTAAATGCTTTACTATGAGTCGAATAACCTAAGAATATCCCTTCATCCGCTTTTGGATCAAATTTTCCCAAAACTTGTTTTCCATTATTTAAAACAAAACATTTACATCCAAAAACATGAAAATAGGATATGTTAGGCTTTCGGCCTTTGAAAAGCTCATAGGGGGTTTTCTTAAGAGATGGCCTAATCATAACTCTATTCAACACATGGCAAGCGGTGCTTACCGCATCGGCCCAAAAGTATTTAGGAACTTTGCTATCACTCAACATAGTCCTTGCTAATTCTTCTAACACTCTATTCTTCCGCTCAACAACTCCGTTTTGTTGAGGAGTTCTAGGAGCAGAAAATTGATGTTCTACACCAAACTTATCACAAAATTTATCAAATGCATGATTTTCAAATTCACCACCATGATCGGTTCTAATAGCCACTATACTTTGATTGACTTTATTTTGAACAAGTTTTGCAAAGGCTTTAAAACGTGGAAAAGTTTGATCTTTTGATGGTATAAAGAAAGTCCAAGTAAAACGTGAGTAGTCATCCACAATAACAAGTCCATAGTAATTACCTCCAAAGCTCATAGTTTGAGAGGGACCAAATAAATCCATATGTATGAGTTCCAACACCCTTGTAGTAGACATCACCTTCTTAGGTGCAAAATTAGTTTTCGTTTGTTTACACTTTGTACAAGGGGTGCAAACTCCATCAATTTTAAAATTGAACTTTGGAAGACCAATCACTAAGTCCTTGGATAAAATCTTGTTTAATTGTCCTAAGTGGACATGAGCTACTCTTCTATGCCAAAGCCAAACATCATTCTCTTTATTTATAAAACATTTTGAAAACAAAGAAGTAATATCATTTAAGTCAATCAAGTAAGTGTTATTGCACCGATTTCCCACAAATTTAATGGAATGATCACAATCACTTCTAATAATGCAATGGTTAGAGGTAAAACTAACACTATTTCCAATATCGCACAATTGACTAATGCTAAGTAGATTGTGCTCTAAGCCTTCAACATACAAAACATTATCAATTACAACATTGGATGAGTTTCCAATTTTACCTATACCAAGGATTTTCCCACGATTGTTATCACCATATGTAACATGACCTTTACCTCTTGGTGAAAATTCGATGAAATGTCTCTTGTCTCCCGTCATGTGCCTTGAACAACCGCTGTCCAAATACCAACGATCATCTCTCGTTCGAAGGCAGACCTACAAAAACAAATTAAGTGGAAGACTTAGGTACCCAAACAATTTTGGGTCCTTGTGGGTTAATTTCCGGTTTTTGTCCCTTAACAATCCATATAAATTCCTTATTGGGAACACCATGATTTTTGATATTGCAAAATTTTGAAGTATGACCAAAGATGCCACAATAGAAACATGTTGGTTTTCTAGAAAAATTCACCTTTGAAAAATTTCCAACTTTTCTATAAGACTTCTTCTTTGGTTTGATGTATCCCAAACCGGTTCTATTTGTATTGTCTCATTGACTAGAGAGCAAATCATTTAAATTCCTTTTTCCTTTTGTAAAGGTAGCAAGTTTTTCTTTCAAATCATGTAATTCATTTTCATAAGTCTTGCACCTTTCACAATCGGAAATCACAGCATTAGAAACACAATGATCACATGATGCATTAGAGTAAATGAGTTCTAAAGTCTCATTTTTAAGTACAAGTTCATCAATATGTGTTTGCATTTCTTTAATCTTTTCATTGTACTTCAAAATGGCTTTCTTAGCCTCTATGTTGATTTTAGCTAATTTTTTAAGTTCGGCATGCATATCAACATAGGCATTATAAAGTGCATCATATGAGGGGGAAGAGCAAGATTCATTATCCGAATCCACATCAGAGTTAGTTTTAGAATGTACCTCCTTTGAGCTTGATTGCTCAAGAGACGTGTCACTTGTGGAAGCTTCAATGTCATCCTTAGCCATTAAACACAAGTTCGCCGATTCTTCCTCATCCGAAGCACTTGAATTAGTCTCATCTTCGGGTTCGTCCCAAACAATGTAGGCTTTCTTAGCCTTGTGATTGTTGGACCTCTTCTTATCACTATCGGACTTTTTAGGCTTTTGAGGACAATGATATTTGATGTGACCCGCTTTCCCACATGTATGACATATTATCTTGTCTCTAGGGGTTTTTGACCTTTGTGGAGTTTCCTTGCTTTCCTTTGAATTGAATCTTCTTGTGTTTCCTTTCTTCTTAAGAAACTTTTTGAAGTTCTTGACCATGAATGCAAGTGACTCATCATCCAAGTCGGAATCCGAATCTTCATCTTGTGAAGAGTCATTTTGAGTATCAACCATTTTTGATGAAACCTTCAATGATATACCCTTTTTCTTCTTGTCGGATTCTTCATTTGAATTTAGGCGTCCGAGCTCCATCTCATGCTCTTGCAACTTACCAAACAATGTAGCGAGATCCATGGTATCCAAATTTTTGGATTCAATTATGGCGGTCACCTTAGGTTGCCAATTCCTATCCAAACATCTCAAAACTTTGTTAGTAAGTTCTCCCGATAAGAAAGCCTTACCAAGAGCAAGCAAGTGATTAATAATATGAGTAAATCTCTTTTGCATATCATTAATATTTTCATTAGGCAACATTTGAAATAACTCATATTCACGCATCAAGATATTCAATCTAGCTCGTCTAACTTCACTAGTTCCCTCGTGAGTCACTTGTAAAGTGTCCCACATTTCCTTTGCACTAGCGCATTGGGAGACCCTAAAGAACTCGTCATAGGACAAAGCTGAGGTGATGATATTTTTAGCTTTGTAATCAAGTTGAATTTTCTTTTTATCATCCTCCGTCCACTTCTCCTCGGGAGTTAACATTTGAACATCTTCAACTAGGGTATAGGGAATGTGTGGACCTTTTTCGATTGCTTTCCAAATCTCAACATCAATAGCTTGTATAAAAATTTTCATCCTTACTTTCCAGTAAGCATATCCCTCACCTCCAAATAGTGGGGGACGATTTATAGCAGCACCTTCTCCTCCAAAAGGGTTTTGAGAGCCCATGGTTTCCAATGGATCTTTTCGAAAAAGTCTTTAAACTCGGTTTATTCGACCGAGCTCTGATACCACTTGTTGGAAACCAACAAGCGAGTAAAATAACCTTCTAGAGGGGGGGTGAATAGAATGGTTAAACCACGATGTACGATTTTCGAAAAGGAATCAAAAACAGTTCAAATTAGTCAATTTTAACTGATCTACTCGAGTAACCTGCAACTTACTCGAGTATTCCTGAAAGTTAATTTTTACTTACTCGATTAACCACTGTTAAATCACAGAAAATCAGAATTCAATTCAAAATGATTCTTCAACGAAAATCAATGAATCAAGAAATCAAAACACAGAGAATCAATTACAAATCAATTAATGAAATAATAACAATTACGTAATTGAAAGCCCCAATTCTAATTCTAAATTGATTTTACGTTTTGATCGATTTTAATAAGGAAAATATGAAAAAGCTCAAGAACGAAGAACACGATGATTTTAGCCTGGTTCACTCATAAACGATGAGCTACATCCAGTCCACCCTCTCTGGATTGGGTGATTTGCTACACTATGAAATGAAAGATTAGTATACACCAATGTTAGAATCCTCTCTTACACTCGATCCTAACCCTTTGTTAATTGAAGTACCAATTCAATTAACTCTGCCCAATCTTTATTTCAATCTTCGTTCTTCCTCAATCAAAAGTCGCTTTTGATTCGAATGAGCTTCAAGCAATGAAATCCCCGATTGCTCCAAGGTAGTGCTCCAACCTTCTTTCTTCTTCAATTTGTCACAATTGAATCTTGTTGTTGAATCTTGAATGTGTAACCCTTTGTTACAAATGAATTCAACTAGAAATGTTCAAAGAACTATGAATCTCTAAATTGAAACCAAAAGAATGAATTGTGTTTGCAAAATGAGATTCAAATGAACATGATAGAGAGTATGTAAAATCAGAGAGTTTTTGCTCAAGAAAGTTGTAAGAATGTGTGAAAAATGCTGTATGAAAAATAAGGTTCGTAACGTTTGCCAAAATGAAAATGAAAGCCTTTTAAACTTTCAGCTATAACAGTTTTACTCGAGTAAACGATTTCTTAATCGAGTACTACTCGATTAATCTGACTCATACTCGATTAAACACTGCTAAAAGCCTTTTCTTTTAAAAATCATTTTTCACCTATTTATTTAGAAAAGATCTTGAGCCATTTTTCTCTATCAATGCAATCTCAATTCTAAACATAATCAATTCTTTAATTTCAATTGAGATTTCTAATCCTAATTCTACCACCCACACTCATATAAGAAATTAATAAAACAACTACAATACACATATATGAGAAAGTGATAAAACTAGTCCTTGATAAATTGTTGTTGTAGGATTGCCATATTAACTTGTGACTTGTCTTCATCAAAACACACAATTGAATGCCTTGCCTTGCATCTTCATTCCTATCTCATACGTTGGTATCTCACTATAAAAGGAGAGTCTTAGCTTCTCCAAAAGATAGTGAACTACACATGAACTCATAGAGAAAGAAAAGAACAGAGAGCAAAAGCAAAAAACTTTCATTTTTATTCTCTGTTTTACAAGTGCTTGGACTGCAGAAAAGAGAACCTTGAGAGTTTGAGTTCAAACCTTTCATACTCATATACCAAGCCTCAAATCAGTTCTCTACATCCTCAAAAGCCTTTCTCAAACACTCAACCGAAAACTCATTTGTTCGTTAAACCTTCAGAATCTTATACACTTGAGTTTCGGGTTGGAGCCATCATTTTCACTCAACCATTTCTTCAAGTCTTGAGTTGTTCTCAAGCACAGTGAAAATATTGGAAGGTTTCCAAGTTCGTTCAAGAGGTTCTTGGCGATTGAAGTCTTAGGAGGTTCCTGAGCAAAAATCCAAGGAGGTTCTTTGGTGAAAATCCTTGAAGGTTTCAAGGTGTCTTGAAGGTTTCAGGACTGTGAAAGTTCGACACCGTGCTCGGCATTTTGTATCAGTAGGTAGAAGCCAAGAGTTTGGTACTCTCTTGGTGGGTTTAATTGATCCCGTGTAATCTCTATCTATTTGATTTTTATTAAAAGCTCCTTAAAGGTTTTAAGGGGGGTTGGACGTAGCTCACCGTGTTGGTGAGTGAACCAGGATAAATCTCGGTGTCTCATTTTCTTTTCTGCCTTCATTTATTCTCTGAGCATTTGATTGAACTGTTTCAGTTCTAACTTAACGCTCGGACTGTGCTAGTAATTTTGAACTGCATGAACATGATAAAGGCACTTAGGATGTGTTGTTTGTGGCCTTCAAAAAATTTTGAGAAATGATGTTCCCTTAGTTGCCCACTTTGAGACTTTGAGATTTAATGATTTTCTTTGGTACCCTGCATAAATTGAATTATTCTTGTGAAGTACCTTTGAAATTTGCGATGGAGCAATTAAAAGGAGTGTGTAAAAAATGCTAAAGCGAAAGTGTGAAAAAAATGAATGACATGAGTTTTATCTCTCTTTCATTAAAAAAATGAAGAAGAGAGTAGAATGAATGAATGAAAAAGAGAAGAAAGAATAGTTGAATTGAAGTGAATATGTGATCAATTGTTGCATCTAATTGCTCCATTCGTGAATTTTAAAGGGAAATTTTTATGATTGCATTGATTAAGCCCTTTGTGTATCCCTTCTTTCTTTATCCCACCTTGATCTTTTATCCATGGCCCCATTACAGCCAAAATTAAGACCTTTGGATTTGTGCATGTTTTCAATAAATTAAGTGGAGATTTAGGTTTATGATCAAGCTTATGGTAGTACATTGTTAATTGTTAGAACTTGAGTGCAAAATTTTAAACCTCGATACACATGAGAGGAATTTGTGAGTTGTGAGTTGTTTGTTAGCCACATTGTTCTTTTGGAGATTGCCCCTCTAACCAGTTTTTGATCGGATTATTTGCTTGTGAAGAAAAGTTTTTGAAGAGAGTGAGTCGAGTTTCTTGATTGGATTGATACATCTTGATAGAGGAAGTGGTCTTGAGTTGTGAATTTTTATTTTACTTTTGCCTGGGACATGCAAAATGCTAAGTTTGGGGGTGTGATTTGAGCCTATTATATGATGTCTTTCAAGGAATAATAACTCCCTTTTACGAAGTTTTAGCTTGTTTCTTAAGTATTTTAGGAAAAAGATTGAGTTTTTAGTTGCTAATATGAAGAAGGAGATCCTTGAGGATTTTGTATCAATTTGTTCTGACTTTCAGGTTTTGGAGGCTTAATTTGATGATTTATGGAAAGGAAAGGAAAAAGCAAGCCACGGAATCAAGAGTTTGGAGCAAAGTCGTGCTGAGCAATGAAAAAAGCACAGACTCGCCCAGGCGAGCCTAATTCTCGCCCAGGCGAGTGGGGTCAACAGCTTAAAAAAAGTTGGGGTCTTTGTAACATCCTCAATTTTAATTTCTAGGTAAATGCATTATGATATTTACCTTAGGATATTTAGAATGTGGAATTTTATCAAACTAAGTTGAATTTCGGAGTAAGTTTGATTTTAAGAACACTCTAAGTTAGGAAATTTGAAATAAATTGTCCAAGCCTTCAAACACAATTTTCACCATTGGATGTTAAATTTAGGGTCTTAGGAAGCTTGTCTCTAAATTTGAGCAAGATCCGACGGGTAACGAAGAAATACGGCATTAGTAAAGGTGAAGAAAAATATTAAAAAAAAAAAAGAAACACAAGGGGCTGGTGCCACCACTGAAAGGTGGCTTAATCAAGAAGCACTCGTGGCCACCAAAAGCTAAGGCATCAGACCCATGAAACCAAAAACACACAAAAGCAACAACATAAGTTACATAAAAACAAAACCCCAAGATACAACTTCTTCGTCTCCCTCTGCTTCAGTTCACGTTTCTTTTTTTTGGTTCCAAATCTCCAACCCACTTCTGGTTCTTTGATCATCAAACTTAGCCATAATCAATATCATCAAGCCAATAAAAATGAGTTAGAAACCCTCCTTTGTTTCCTATCCCATTCGGTTCTCTCTCTCTATTTTCCTTGGGTTTTTCTTTAACCCACATCATGGAGGACCATTAGCTTCATGCAAAACAACCAAGATCAAGGCAAGGAGGATTCTCTACCCAAGTATAATACTCTCAATAGGACAGTTTATCATCATTGGATTATAGCTATATTGAGGTGGTAGGCTGAGCTAAGGAGGTTCGGGTTCCCAAGGTTCTAGACTCGGGCATAGAAACAAAGCACACTTATCTCATTACATTTGAGGTAAGGGGGTGGGTATTGGCTTGACTTAGGATTGGGTGCCCACATAGTTATAATAGTTTGTTAGGAGTTATTTGTGTAGGATAATTAATAAAGAACCCTAAGGTAGTGAGCTATAAAAATTATGGGAATAGAAATAATAAATAATAATGTAGAAAATAATAATTAGAATGGGATAATAAAATTTAGTGTTGTTGTGCTATTTTAATTGTAATATTTGCTATGTGACCTTAAATGTGAATAATTGAATATGTGTATATGGGTAATAAAATTTAGTGTTGTTGTGCTATTTTAATTGTGGTATTTGCTATGTGACCTTAAGTGTGAATAATTGAATATGTGTATATGGATATAATTGTTGATAGGAAGTGTTATGAATTTTATTGGGTTATTTGATGTTGGAAAATTTGATTATTGCCTTGGAAAAAAAAGGGAATGCAGTGTGAATTGATCCTTGGGCAAACCGGCACACTAGGTGCCCTGCTAGGTGGTGAATTGCCTGCTAGGGCCAAATTCCTGTCAGGCCAATTGCCCATTAGGTCCTAAATTCCCGTTAGGCGTCGGTGCGCCAAAGGGCCAATCCCACTGCATAACCACCTAAAAAATAATAAAATAATATGTGAATTGGAAATTTATGGGAAATGAATATTAATTAATTTAACCAGCATTGTCCTAACGGGTGATGCCTAATGGGTGTCTCAGTCCTGACAGGTTTAAAGTCCCTAGTAGGTGCCGAATTGCCTAGCAGGTGCGTCAATTCCTGGTGTTGCAAAGGTAAATGGAAATTAGTGAAAGGGAAATGGTATATTTAATGGATAACTGAAATGAGTAATGAAATTATGGAAATTGGAATTATTATTATTTAATTATGTGTTAAGAGGAAATATGAAATAAATGTTATTAATGGAAAAACTATAACTGGATTTGATGATTGTTGCTTGGAATATGTGTTATTTGATATATTTGGATAGTTGTGCTTGACCTAGTGAATTTATTATGTCTATCTGGAAACTGCAATTCTGTTTCATGTGCAATGCTCACTCCCTTAACATTTTTCAGGTTCTGAGATCGAGCTAACACAGCCCCCGGCCGAGCAGGTGCACTCTCCCTCACAGGGAGAGTAGATTTTAGTACTTTAGGACATGGAAATGTCCTAGGCCCATTCATCATGATGATGATGATACGATATCTTTTTGTTGTAAAAATATAAATAGCTACTTTTGTAGGGCCCAGGACAACCCCTTAGTTATATGGGGTGTTTTGATGGGGATGTTATGTAAAACTTGTATATATTTCTTCCGCTTATAACTCTGATGACTGACATATACTTATGGCATTATAATGCCCTGTTTATTCCAAGCCCTGCTGGCTTTGGAAATGATATATTATATTTGATGATTATCAGGTGCAGGATTAAATTATTTTTGGGAAAGTCCTAAAAACAAAGGAAACTCCGTCCGTTTGACAGTAGAATTTAATTAATTAAAAAGGAATTTTTAAGTACACTAATTTAATATATGGGTATTATGGGTAAACTAGCTAAGGTGTTAAATTTATGGTATCAGAGCAGTTTCCCTCGGCCATGGAGTGTGGTCTCACTACTCCAAGGGTTACTCACCGAGCGAGTAACCAAAGTAAAGAGTTTAGTGTCTATATTAGTTAGCATAGGTTATATATATTAATGTTTATAATTGTTTAGCTACTAAATCTTTAACTTTCTGTCCCTCCATGACTTAACAGCATGGCAGGAAGACGGGCCGATAATGACCGAATTGCTGCGATTCTTGAGACTCTGGTTCAGATGCAACAGAACCAGGCTGATAACCAGGCTCGGAACATAGCAGCAGCAGTGGCAGCCGCAGCAGCAGCAATGCAACCCCCACCACCACCTCCTGTGGAGATTGACTGAATTTCTAGATTCAGAAAGAGTGAACCGCCTAGGTTTGAAGGGGGATTCAATCCTGATGGGGCACAAAAATGGCTCCAAGAGATTGAGAAGGTTCTCCGCTCTTTGCAACCACCTGCCGATCAGAAGCTTCGATTGGTTGAGTATATGTTGACGGGTGAAGCGGAGCACTGGTGGGAATATCAAAGAAGGACTTTGGAAGCAGCTAACCAAGTGATCTCTTGGGAGTTGTTTAAGATCCGCTTTCTTGGGAAATACTTTCCTGAGGATGTTAGAAGGGAGAAGGATCTGCAGTTTCTCAAGTTGGAGCAGGGGAGTCTAAGTGTTGGAGAGTATGCTGCACAATTTGAGGATCTGATTCTGTACTCCAGCGGTTATAGAGATGCAGATGAGCGGGCTAAGTGCATCAAGTTTGAGTCTGGACTTCGGGAGGATATTCGACTTGCCTTCGAATATCAAAACATTTCCAATCTCTCTCATCTAGTCAATGTGGCAAGTACTTATGAGAAGGGGCTTAAGAGGAAAGCTGATGCGGATCGGAACAAGACAGTTCAGAAAACTGTTGGGCCTACAAGAGGCAAGGGTCCCATGCAGAGATCAGGACCTTATTCTGGTGCTAAGGGTGTAGCCCCACGAGGACCCGGCCCAATGACAATTTCTTATGGTCCTATTCCACCTTGTCAGCATTGGGGAAGGCGACATGGAGGTGTATGTTGGTCCTTGGGTTGAAATGAAGGACTTTGCTATGTTTGTGGTCAGCCTGGCCATTATGCAAACAATTGTCCTAAGAGTCCACTGAAAAAGGAAGCTGATGGGAACAAAGTTCAGAGAGCAGGTGGGAATCAGCCAGTGCAGAGGGGCAAAGTGTATACGCTTGATGGGGAAGAGGTTACTGATGAGGATGAGCTGATCAGAGGTACTTGTCATGTGAATGGCATTTCCTGTGGTGTTTTGTTTGATTGTGGTGCATCTCATTCATTCATTTCTATTGATTGCATGAAGAGACTAGGGTTGTCCACTGTAGATATGCCTTATAAATTGTCAGTTTCTACCCCCACAAATTCTTCAGTAGTCACTTCTCAAATGTGTTTGGATTGCCCACTCCGAGTCTTGGAGCGGGAATTCAAAGTTAATCTTATTTGTCTGCCTCTGACTAAATTGGATATTATTCTGGGTATGGATTGGATGACTCAGCATAATGTTCTAATTGACTGCCGTAAGAAAGCGGTCATCTTTAGTGATTCCTCTTTATCTACCATGGAAGTTGATGAGATATCTGATGTCAGCCAAGTTTCAGTAGTATGTGAGTTTCCGGAAGTCTTTTCTATAGAGATTCCCGGATTGCCTCCTAAAAGAGAAGTTGAGTTTGGTATTGAACTAAAGCCTGGTACTGGTCCAATTTCTATTGCACCTTACAGAATGGCGCCTCCGGAATTGGAAGAATTGAAGAAGCAATTGGAGGAGCTATTAGAAAAGAAACTTATCAGGCCAAGTGTATCACCCTGGGGTGCTCCCATTCTTTTTGTCAAGAAGAAAGATGGTAGCCTCTGGATGTGCACCGATTACAGGCAGTTGAATGCAGTGACAATAAAGAACAAGTATCCGCTCCCTTGCATTGATGATTTGTTGGATCAGTTGAGGGGTGCATCAGTGTTCTCTAAGATTAACCTCCGATCGGGATACCATCATATCCGTGTCCGTGAAGAGGACATTCCAAAAACTGCTTTCAGGACGCGTTATGGGCACTTTGAGTATGTGGTGATGCCTTTTGGATTGACCAACGCTCCTGCAATATTCATGGATTACATGAATAGAATCTTCATGCCATATTTGGATTCTTTTGTCATTGTGTTCATTGATGACATCCTGATTTATTCTAAGAGTCCAAGTGAGCATGAGGAGCATTTCAGGATAGTGCTGCAAATCCTCAAAGAGAAGCAGTTGCTAGACTTGAAGCAATCCGAATTTTGCTTGCTTTTGCATCTATTATGAATTTCACCCTTTACCAAATGGATGTAAAGAGTGCATTCTTAAATGGTTTTATAAATGAAGAAGTTTAGGTAAAACAACCTCCTGGTTTTGAAAATTTTAAATATCCAAACCATGTGTATAAACTGAAAAAGGCTCTTTACGGTTTGAAACAAGCTCCAAGAGCTTGGTAAGTTCGTTTGAGCTCATTTCTACTTGAACAAGGGTTTGAAAGAGGGAAGGTTGATACAACTCTGTTCATTTATAAATCCAAAAAGGACATATTGTTAGTACAAGTTTATGTTGATGATATAATTTTCGGTGCTACTAACATGTCTCTTTGCAAGAAGTTCTCTGTATTAATGCAAGGTGAATTCGAGATGTCAATGATGGGAGAACTCACATTCTTCCTTGGGCTGCAAGTAAAGCAAGTTAAGGGAGGAACCTTTGTGCATCAAGGAAAATATTGCAAGGAACTCCTCAAGAAAATTGGCTTAGAAAATTGCAAAGAAGCTGCAACTCCCATGAGCACTTCCAGCTATCTTGGCAAGGATGAGTCAGGTAAAGCTGTGGATGTAAGCAAATATAGAGGCATGATAGGAAGCCTTTTATATTTGACTGCATCTCGGCTTGATATTATGTTCAGTGTTTGTTTATGTGCTCGTTTTCAAGCTAATCCCAAAGAATCTCATCTTTCGGCGGTTAAAAGAATTTTTAAATATTTAAAAGGAACTGTGAACACTGGTCTGTGGTATCCGAGGGATGCCAATCTTAGTTTGATTGGGTATTCGGATTCAGATTTTGCTGGGTGCAAGCTTGACCGAAAAAGCACAAGTGGAACATGTCACTTGCTCGACAGTGCCCTTGTGTCATGGTTTTCTAAAAAGCAAGCTTGTGTTGCCCTGTCAACAGCTGAAGCCGAATACATTGCTGCTGGTAATTGTTGTGCTCAAATTCTTTGGATGAAACAACAGCTATCAGATTTTGGCTTAATTTTAGATCACATTCCTATCAAATATGACAATACAAGTGCAATCAATCTAACTAAGAATCCAATGTATCACTCTCGAACAAAACACATTGAAATTAGGCATCATTTTCTTCGAGATCATGTTCAAAAAGGTGACTGTGTCATTGAATTTGTTAGCACTGAAAATCAATTAGCCGATGTGTTTACAAAACCATTGCCGAGGGAAACTTTTTATAAAATTCGGCGTGAGCTCGGCATTCTGGATGAATCCAGTGTGTGCTCGGCGTAAGCTCGGCATCATGGATGCGTTCAGCATGTACTTGGCATGAGCTCGGTTTTCAGCATATCATAAAATTGATCACCTTCATAATCTCGATTTTTACGTTCAATTGTGTATTTGTTTAAATTCCTGAAATTTCACATCCTACAACTCTTCTTCCTCTCCTTTCAATTAACTTCTCTTTATGAGAAGCATACTTTCACTGTTAAAGGGGGAGAAAGATAATGTTCAGATCATGAAAATTTTCTTCCTCGATTATCCTTTTAAATTATTCAGGGGGAGAAAAGTTTCTAAAGTTTCAAGCTATGTTACCATCAAGTGGTATCATTTCTTTTTCTTTTTCAACAAGTGGGACAGAAAAGTTTTTAACTGTTTCATATTTCTGTTTTACATAGTTTTTAACTCTCTTTTGGCAAATGTGCTTAATCTTTGGCTCCTTTTTGATCATGCCAAAAGGGGGAGAGAGGTGTTTGTTGTTGTGTATGTTGTTGTTGCAGATGTTGATGTTCAGTTTTTGCGAGCATAAACTCAGGGGGAGTGTTTAACGAGCAGCTCCACAAAACTTTCAAGCTTTTCTTCTACAAATGGTTTCAATAAGTGGTAGCTTTATTGAGCATTTTCATAGCAACATGTGGTATATTTTCGAGCAAATTCCGATCAATGCTAAGTCCAATCAGTTTTCAAGCATACAGTCGAGGGAAGAGCACAAAAAGCAACAAACTTTCAAAGAATATATGTCATCATCAAAAAGGGGGAGATTGTAGAATCAAAGAGCTTTTGATGATGTCAAATAAATAAGCTCGGCTCTTGATCACGGTCGAGGTTCATCCAAGTTTGCAAAATCAGCTCTTCACTTCAAGACAGTAAGCTCGGATGTTGTTTGGCTCGGCACACGCTCGGAATGTTGAAAGAAGCCACAGCATCAGAAAGATCAAATAAGCTCGGATTGTGCTCGCGCCTTGAGCTAAGGCCAAAGCTTGGATCTGCTCTTCAACTTCAAGTCTGATTGCCAAGCTCGAACAAAGCTCAGGCTCGGCAACACCAATCCAAGACCAAGATCGAACAAAGCGCAAGCTCGGCAATCTTTGTTCACTCTTCAACAACACATCATCTTCAACCTTCAGACTCTGCTCAGCTGTTCCGTACTTTTTATTACCGTTAAATCTGGGTAGAAGTTCTAGGATTTTAACTCCAGCGCAGTAAAAAGTTTGAAATTCAAAATTGAGTTAAAATTCAAAAGTTGAGAAAGGGTCACCATCACTGCTCTGCTGTCAAAATGTTTCCGTTGGAAACCCCATGCTTTTTCCGTACATCTCTCTCTCTCTCTTTCTGGAGAACAGAGGAGATTATAAAAGGGGTGTCTTCAACGGTAACAATAGAGAGATTCCAAAAACAATTTTCTTTGAACCTGAACTTTCATTCTCTTTCGAAAAACAGAGCAGAATCAAAAACTCACAGAGAAGAAGAAGATCATTGATATTTCTACAAGAACTTAGGGAGTTATACTTTCAAATCCATACTCTAAGTTCAACTCATTCCTTCTCTGTGATACCCCTTCACAAAATCGACTCACTCTTGAACTTCAATCTTTCAAACTCATTCGAAGAGTGTTTCGATTTGGAGCCATCCTTTTTCATCATCTTCATTGTATTTGCTGTTGTACGGAGCTGGTCTCTGATCGAGAAAGCTTCTTTGTTGGAAAGGTTCCAAAGAGGTTCTTTGGTCATCGATTTGTTGTGGGTAGTCTGTCACGAGTTTGGTACACTCGTTTGACTGGATAGGTTTAGAGGGGTAGTCTCTTGTAAATCCTTTTGTAACCCAGAAAATCGATTTTTAGTAAAAGCTCTCTAAAAGGTTTTTAGAGAGGACTGGACTAGCTCTTAGGGTGAGAGTGAACCAGGATAAATATATGGTGTTCATTTTTATTTCTTTACCGCTTATCTTTTGCTGTACTTGGTTAAGTGTTTATCCGCTGATTTTCGAGCATCCAAGCTTTTAATCATCTTTCTCAAAGCTCGGCTTTGAGTTTTGTTCTCAGAGCTCGGCTTTGAAGCAGCTCGGTTAACAGATTAACCATTTTGTTTATCTATTTGGTTAATCGATTAACCCTGTCTGCTCGGATATCGCTCGACCTTTATTTAAAACCGTGAACAACATTCAATCAAGTTTCAATAAATCGAAAAATTGTCATATTAGCTTCAATCTCCTATTCACCCCCCCCCCCCCTCTACTCGATTGTTAGGCCTCTTGTTGGTTTCCAACAGTCGATACCAAGATGTCCCCAGACTTTCCTTATGTAACCACTCAAAACTGAGTAAGGTGGTTTTGCACCTAATACATAAAATATTAGTGCATTTTTCCTGAAAAGTATCTCACTTTCTACATCCTCTGCCTCGATCTTGCCAATTCTCATTCCTTCCTTCATGACAGGTTCCACGAAATTCAACTTATCTCCTACATTTCTCAGTTTCGAAACATCAAAACTATCCCATATAGAAGGTTGTTTCACGTTTGTCGCAGGATTAGGATTCTTTGCACCATTAATCTGATCTGCAATTTTCTCTGCACTTTTGCCACTGGCTGATGTATTTCCATCAATCATTACCTTCTCCTTAACTTTTTCTCGTAAAAGATCAAGGTTCTTCAATAGCATCTCCGCTTTCTTAGGTGACAAGTTATCGATCTCCTCTAGGTCTTCATCATCAACTAGTGCAACATCAAGTTTACTACGAGTACCATCATCATCATCAGTTTCATTAGAGGCTTTCTTTGCTGAGGACGAGGGTGTTTTCGGCGGTCTACCCCTCCTCTTTGCCATGAACGGCAAGGCACGACCAAGGAGGAACCGTGAGGGCGAAGAGAGAGAAGAGAGGAAAGTCAACCCTAGTCAAACCCTAGTTTTTGGCTTAATGAAATTATGTGCGTATATGGTTGTTTTCTATTTGATTCATAATTTTTTTTATAATGATTTGTCATCATCAAAAAGGGGGAGAATTGTGGAAATATGGATTTCCCCTATGCCTAGTGCATTGTGTTTTGATGATAACAAATCATGTTATTTGTTTTACCTATATCTTGCCTATACTTGATTATGTGTATTTACATCATCAATTATATATTCTTTATGTGTTAACTGACTTGGGCGTTGGAGATACCCTTTTGCAAGATATTGGAAACTCTGATTGATGCCTGGAGTTTAGTGTTTTATCATTTTATTTATGTGCATCAATTCAGGGGGAGAATGAATGTCTGCATGACTGATTTGTAATTGCTATATATTATTAATGTCTGCATGACTGTATTGATGTTCTTATATGTGAGGGGGAGACATACATATTTGCATATGCTTTAACCCTTGTCTTGCAGAATAGGTTTGACATCAACAAAAAGGGGGAGTGTTAGAAGTCAACGTGGAAGTACGTTGAAGTTTTGATGATGCCAAACAAAGACCAAACAAAGTCAAGATGCAAGTCAAGTGTCAAGCAAGAAGCTTCAAGTAGTTTCCTCCCTGCCCTCATTAGGAATCAATGTAAGGTTATGTAATTGCTTCATTTTAGTAATAGGCTTTATTTAGAGTTATTGGAGAAGAATGTTTTAATTGCAAAAAGTGTTTTAAGTAAAAATGTTTTAAGATTGTTTTATATTTTTTCAGCAAAAAATATTATGAAAACCTATGGTTACATACTCAGCTTTAGAAAATCATTTTTATGAAAATAAGCAGAAGTAATCGATTACCTCTCCTGGATAATCGATTGTCATGCCTCTGAGTTGTGACCTGAGAGTTTTAATTAAAAATAATCGATTACATGTTTCAATAATCGATTACTTTCCTAATAGGGAGTAGATAATCGATTACCTTGTTTTAGTAATCGATTACTTTCTTAAAAATTAATTTCACTATTTTCACATAATAGAGATAATCGATTACCTCTATAAAGTAATCGATTACATTTAAGTTTTATTGAAATCCATGTGAGAATCAATCTTAAATGTTTCCAGATTTGTTTTTACATAAATGATTCTGATTTATTTTCAAAATTATAATTTAAATATATTTTTGAAAATATTCCTTTTTGGTTTAAGATTCAAATCTTTTATTTTATTTTTTTAAATCTCTTTGATTTGATTTTGATTTCAAAAAATTATTTTATTTATTTGATTTCAGAAAATCAATCTTATTTTTTTTTTTCTAGATTTGTTTTAGATTTGATTCTTATTTTAAATTTGATTTATTTCCAAAATCGTTTTTAATTTGATTATGATTTTACTTTTAAATTCAAAATTCAAATCTTCTATTTCAAATATTTTTAAATAGAAAGTTTTTCTCTCTTCCAAAATAACGCTCCTGATAACATTTTTGAGAAAACACTTTTCACGTTCTTCTTCTTCTTCTCCAACTCTAAGTCTTGGCCTATGCTATAGTGAAACTATTACCTTTGCCATTAGAGCATATTGTTGTATCCGTGTTAGTTGATTAGAACACATATTTGTTAGAAAGCCAAATTGTTGTATCCGCACTATTTAGAGTGCAATATAGTTCATGTACCAATCTCCATAACCATTGTTGTAAAGGGTGTGTGACCCTTAGTGATTAGGGAGTGAATCTCCTAAGTTCGGACGTGCGGCGTTCGTGTTGTATAGGGTGAGGAACCGATCACCCTCTAGCAAGTATACTAGATCGCAAAGTAATATAGTCAATAAGACCAGATATCGTCCCTCAGGGATTGCAAATTGTTCAATTAATTCTCACCAAAGAGTAGTTAAAAGCAAAATCTATAAGTTTCTAATAATTAATTAAGATTGAATAAAAACAGAAAATAAATGGAAGTTGTGAGCAATTTGAGAAATATGTTAGGAACATGGTTTCATTGTATGGCGTTGTTTATTTATCATGAATCTCTTTTTTCCCTAAATCATGAACGAATTCCTAAATTGGTAACTATTAGATCCCTCTTGTATAATTACCGTTTCTTATTCAATTAGATAATCCTTAATTCCTTAAGAGATTAAACTATTGAATAATATTAATTAAGAGCAGGGAATTAATCATGTTATATAATTACCCAATTGTATCCCTACTTGTTGAATAACTATATTGTTTGAAGGCATGGCCTATTCTAATTCCTAATCTCTCAATTGAAGAATTAGAGATCCAAAATAAGACATAAATTGGCCTGATTTATGAATTGGAAATGAAACGCAATCAAACACATGATTTAGAAACGGAAAAACATCAATTCATAAAATCAATAAACTAATCCATACAAATTCGCCAATTCCTAACACAAGGGTTTTAGTTACACATATTGAAAATTAAGAACAAAAGCAATAGAAGAATGCATGATTACCATGGAAAAGCCTTGGATCTTCCAATCCTTGATCTTCTCCTCTTCTAAAACTCTCTAAAATTATGTAATCTCCATCTCTAAAAGCTTCCTAACCTAGTTCTTAAACCTATATTTAAAAGATAAAACGAAATCCTAATTAATCCCCTGAAAAACGCATCAAAAATCTGCCCAATTGGGCCTTCACGACGTTCACGCACCTGGGCGCGCCAGGTCTGATGGTCCCTATTTCTCGCCGCATGCGCGCCTGGGCGCGCCATCCACGGGCCTGGGCGTGCAATGTAACATCCCAAATTTTAAACCTAGGTTCAAATCAATTGATAATAATCTGGAATAATGGGGATAATAATAATAAATCATAACTAAGTATTAAAAGAAGTGTTCAAGCATTAGAAAAGATTAATAATAATAATATTGGTTTAGGAAAGGAAGAAGTAGTAAATTAAGTTAGGAACGGACGAGGCAAACGGGTGATTCAGTGTTAAACGAAATAAATAGGATAAGAAATTAAAATAAAAGATTTAGGACTCAAAACAAAATTCCCACCGTTGGATATGAAGGTACGATTTTTAGGAAGTTGCTCGTCAAATTTGAGCAAGATCCGACCGCGAACGAAAAAGGTATGGCGGTTTGAAAATAAGAAAAATGGGATAAAGATGAAGTAGCAGTACCTGTGAATTTCGCTTAAGCGAAAATGTCACAGTTTCAACATTTCAAGAATTCGCTTAAGCGAATGGGTTCGCTTAAGCGAAATGGTTAAAATGCAACACTGAAGGGATTTCGCTTAAGTGAAAATATTTCGCTTAAGCGAAAATCCTGCGATCTGCAACAGTAAACACGCGTTGTTAGGGGCATTTTTGACATTTCCCACCCCAAAAACCCCATTTTAAGGTCCAAACACTCCCTCCCTCATGCCATACGACCTCCACTCTCTCTCACTTATCTCCTTCCTCTTCCATGGAACTAGGGTTCCATCTCTATCTCTCTCTTCCTCCATTAATGGCCTAGCTTAAGCTTCCAAGCTTCAAGGCACCCATCAAACTCTCTTTTCCCTCTTCCAATTGATATTTTCATCACCATCTATCATCACTCATCTTCTCCCTCTTCCATGAGTTAGAGTTCCACACCAATCCATCTCTTTCCCTCATCACCTCCATTGAAGACCATGAGTGAAGCTTGAAGCTCCAAGACCATCAAGCACTCCTTCTTCTCTCCCAATAAGCACCATCATCATCATCTCTCATGCTATAATCCCTTTCCATTTCAAGTCTTAAAGTGAGGTAATCAAGCCTCTTTCATTTTTAATCCATCCCTCCCCTTTCCTCCAATGATTTGGGTATTAGTATTACCATTACTTACTATTATTATTATTGTTATTGTTTCTTGCCTCAATTTTTCAAGAGCAACTTGGGGCCTCCATACTCTTAGAAGCTTCGAACCATATAGGATAGGAGGGGAGCTCATAAAGCTACTCTATTTCATGTATTGGTGGACTCTGGCATCTCTCCAACTAACCATTGTGGACATTGGACTCAATCGACAACCCTCCTGCATTAGGACTCCTAACATGGTTAAGGTTTACTCTATCTTATTTATTTTAAGGTAAGGGGTTTATTGCCGCACGGTGGTTGTGTAACTAGTATGTGTATGTGTGTCGAGATTAATTGGGTTGTGTAGTTGATATTAGGAAAATAATTACTATAAACTATGTTATAATATAATGACTGGAATATGCTATTTAAGAAATTAACTTGTATGCCTGTACATGTATGTTAAATGTCATGATAATTATGTTGTGACTTGCTAAATGCTAATTGAGGCCATGAATTAGGTGTAATTGTTGAAAATATGAGAATGATATGTATGCACTGAATTATGTGAATTAATTGGATATTGAATGAGAACGGAGAGGAGTGTACATAGGCAGGAGTAGGGACATGATTTAGTTGGTAGCTCTTAGAAGAGAAATTAGGGAAATAACATAGGAAAAAAAATAGGAAATGTTCTTAGGTGAGAATGAGAAAATGCAAGGAAAAGAAATGAGTTGGTTGAGAGGAGGAAAAAAGGAAAATGGAAGTAGAAGAAAAAGGGATTAGGCGAGGGTGGACTAAAATTGATAAAAAGAAAAAGGAATAAAAAGGAAAATAAAGAAAGGAAAAAGTAAAATGGTATGCGGTTTGGATCCTAGAAGACACACGGTGGGGTGCAGTAAGGCGGGTGCGCAACACCTGCGGTAAGCCGCAAGCTACTCCGTGTGCATGGGTTGAGTAAGACGTGCGGCCTGCGGGATCCATACGCATCGGTAAACCGGCACCGCAATGGGTCATAGTGGCAAATTCGCATAGCCAAGGGATTTTGTGGTAATTCAGGACGCGTAAGTCATGCTCCCGGGTGCAGGAAACGTAAGCCGCTTGGGAAGTGTGCAGGGGAGCCGCTCGGGTCCGCCTTCGGGTGCGCCTTCGGGTGCGCGGAGCCGTAAGTCGTGCCCGGAATGGGACGCAGTAAGTGAAACCACAAAGATCCAGAAAAAGTAAAAAGAAATGGAAAAGAATGAAATAAAAAGGAAAAAGAGAAGGAAGGTGAGAAGGTAATGAATGAGAGGGAGAAAATAGAAAAGGGTTTTGGACTTGGTTAGATAGTGTAATTAGGAAGAATGTGAGTGGAAATAGGTGTGGAAGTAGAGATGAGGGTATGAGTTCTTGTGAGAGTTGAGGACTAAGTGGATGGAATTAGAATAGGAACTGACACCCGCTAGGGAATGTGAACAAATTGGAGATGTTTGTGTTTGTAGTGGATAGGTGATTGGGCGTGTTATAATTGTATTATTTGATTAATTGCTAACTGTGTATGACTTGACATGTATTATACATTACTAGTTCGTGCAATTCTCACCCTTACAACCACTACAGGTACAGGTTGAGTTTGCAGACATTGAGGCTGAGCAGGAGCACACTTCCCCCAGGAAGTGTGAATCGAGTCATTTTATTAATTTGAGTCAAACCGGGCCACATTTGAGTACTTGATGTATTTTTTATAATTGTGAATTATGTATGTATTTTCAATGTGCACTTTGGAAAAATGGTGGCCCGGGGGGATCTAGTTTTATTTGGAAAAGTTTTAAATATTCCGATTTTATTATTTGATGTTAAAAGAGTCTAAGTATTATGTGTATATTTTATCTGGATGTCTGATTGTTGTTGAAACTGTTTTGAAAAGGTTACAGGTCAAAGATAATTTTTGGGAATGTCCATAAAACAGAGGAAACTCTGTCCAATTTTCAGGAAAAATTATAATAAGTATTTTAATTAAAAAGAAATTTTCAAATCCATATTTTCAAAATAGGTAAAATAAAATAGGTTGTTACATGCAACTTTACTTCTAGCTCTGTTTCTCTCCGTTCTTGCGCCATTTTCAAGGTCCTTTCATCCACTTTTCAACTTTATATTTATTTTCTTTATTTATGCTCCAAAAGTACCTGAAACATACCCAAAACGGATCAAAACTTTCAAGGGAATAAAATTTCCTAAACTAATTAAAAACTAAACAAAATCTACCTAAAATACTTAAGAAACAAACCAAAACTAAGCTAAAGGGAGTCAAATTAAGCTCTAAAGCATCATATGTTAGACCCAAATCACACCCCCAAACTTAGCATTTTGCACGTCCCAGGCAAAAGTAAAATAAAAATTCTAAAACAAAAGACTACCATCCAAATCAAAATGTACAACACATAATCTAAGACTTCGACTCATCAACACAGCCACCTATTTATACAAGCTATTGACATATCAAGACTTTGTTAAAGAAACAAAATCAATCAGAACTCAGAACTAGTGAACACTCTCAACCTCTCAGTGTATATCTCTCATGTGTATCAAGGGTATTAACAATTCACTCAAGTTCATAGTAAAGTGTTACCATATGCTTGACCATAGACCCAAATCTCCACTAAAATTATTGAAAACATGCAAAAATCAAAAGGTCTTTATTTTGGTTGTAATGAGGCCATGGTTAAAAGTGTCAGGTGGGATAGAAGAAAGAAGGGATAAAGAAAATGCTAACTCGCAAACATATTTACAAAAGCAAGTTTCCCTCAAAAACCATGAATGAGCAATGAATACAATAAAGACTCACCCTCACATCAGGAACATCTTATTCTTCCTTTCTTTTTCAATTTTTCCTTCTATTCTCATGCACTTTTCACCAATTACTTTCACTTTTCCTATTCATTCCTCTCAATTTCTCATTCAAAATTTCCAAGGTACTCACAAAGAATATTTCAATAAATGCAGGGTACCAAAGAAAAATCATAATATCTCATAAGGCTCAAAATGGGCTACTAAGGGAATATTTATCAATTCAAATCATCTGAAGGCCACAAAAAACACATCCTAAGTGCCTTAATCATCTTAATGCATGCAAACAATTATCAATTTCAAAATGGTCACCGGTCAAGTTCTAGAACACAAAACTAAAGAGAACACACTCATAAAAGAAATAGGGGTCTCAAATCAAAATAATTATATAAAACATACCCCATCAATATAGGCTCAAAATCTCACTAAGCTAATGTCAGTTCACTAATCACAAATTCTGAAAAACTTTGTCAAAATAACCAAATTTCAAAAATATTTACAGCTCAACAAATAAATAACATGAATCAATGAGTCTAATCCTAAACTAAGTATATACACTTATCATCAGAAAAATAATTTTAAGTCTAGAATAATTAAAAAACCTCTACGTAAGACACAAACCAACACCAAAAATGGGAGAAAATTCAGATCGGAAAATTTTTTTATTTTGTCCACTTCCCCACACTTAGAGGTTGGCTTGTCCTCTAGCAAACTAAACTAAACTAAAACTACAAAATAAAAATTACATGGAATAAATTTGGAACATTTACTACTTGCATCTGAATAAAATAATCAACACTAACAAAAGTGAGAAAACATTCCCCCAAACTTATATAAGTCATTAAAAACAAGTGCCCAAAAAATAGCACCTCTAATGGGGAAATATTAACTCATATTTGTTACTTAAAATATAGCTTGATGCAAATAACAAATAATCAAAATAAATATCAGAGCAATAAAACTAAAAAAAATCCTAGAAAGCAATTACATATTTTTGTTGCACAGGTACAGGGACTGGTTGATGGGGAAAAGGTATAAAATAGATCAATAAATAAGAATTCCCCATTTTCTGGGTTTTTCGCCTAGTGCGCGCCAAGGCGTGCAGGGCTGCCCAGGCATGCCAAGTCTGTACACTGGTGCTTTTTTTTCTTTTTTTTATAACAAAATAAAATAAAATAAAATAAAAAATAACCTACAATAATTTCGTAAAAACTACTAACTAAGGGAATACTACCTAAACATTGGGTTACCTCCCGACTAGTGCTTGTTTAACGTCACGAATCTGACGGGTCACCTCTTTTCAGAGGTTAGGGTGGTTGTCAAGATCCCTTCAAGGGTGGCACCTTGCTATTCAGCCTCTTCTTAATACTCACTTCATTGGAGTTCTGAATGCACATGAGAGGAGCAAAGTTCTCCGCGATGACTGGTGATTTTTCAAAAATTTTAATTATAGTTTGGTCACCATTCACTCGAAGAATTACTTCTCCCCTAGGCACATCAATCATTGCCCCTGCTGTGGCCAAGAATGGCCTTCCAAAAATTAGAGGAATATTTTCATCCTCTTCTATATCTAAGATCATAAATCTAAGGGCAGGATAAAATCTTTCACCTTAACCAGAATATCTTCCACCACTCCATATGGGTGGAGGGTGGTTCTATCAGCTAACTGAAGTAATGTCGGGGCAGGCTTAATCTCTCCTAAGTTTAATGCTTCACAAATAGACAACGGCATAATATTAACACTAGCTCCTAAGTCACAAAGAGCCTTACCTGAGTACTCCTTGCCTATACTAATCGGGATAGTGAAACTACCTGGGTCCTTCAACTTTGGTGGAAGGTTGGATTTGACGATGCTGCTGCACTTTTCTGCTATCAAGAACGTCTCATCAGTGAGCATCTGCTTCTTCTTTGTCAGCAACTCCTTCATGAATCTCGCGTACATAGGCATTTGTGAGAGTGCCTCTGCCAACGGGATGTTGATCTCCACCTTCCGTAGCATCTCCAAGAATTTAAAGAATTGTTTCTGGTCGTCCTCTTTCTTCAACCTCTGAGGATAAGGAATCCTCGGAGGTAGTGGTGCTGGTTTGGGTGTGCCTTGCTCTTTCTCTTGATCCGCAGGTGGATCCTGCGTCTGTTGCCTTGCATTTGAGCCTCCTCTACTTGATTGCTTTGGCCCCTCATCCTTCTTCTCATGCTCAGTTGCATCACCCTTCTTCTGTGGCTCCTCATACGACTTGCCACTTCGAAGAGTGACCACCATGCATCGCTCCTTGTAGTTGGTTGCAATCTCTGATATATGATTGTTTATTTGAGCCAATTGCACCTCCAAGTTGCGAATGCTGACTTCCCGATTGGCGAAATTCGCCCTTGCTTCTGCCATGAATGTATTAGTTGTGGTAGCCATTGCTTCAAGTGATTTCTCCCAACCTTGCTTCTGTGGCGGTGATGGATTGGGTGCTGGGCTGTACCCTGAGGTGTGAGACTAATTTGTTGGCCCTGGATTGTGGATATTGGAGTACATGTTATTTTTAGGTACTCCATCACCCACAAACTTGGCTTGCTCCTCAATAGTTACCTAACCCTTTCTGACTTTGAAAACACAATCACCATTCCGGTGACCTCCTCCACAAAAGTCGCACTTCATATTGTTGGATGCAACTGCTACACTAATCTGGCTTATCTTCTTCATTAATGCAGGCATTTGCTGCTGCATTTGCTTGTTCTAGTCGATTAAGATCTGGGTTTGACTAGAATCCAGATCATTGCTCTTCAGAACGCTCTGCTCCACCTGGGTCTTCAATCCTTGACTACTGCTGAATGCCATGTTTGTAATAACTTCCTTGGCCTCTTCAACAGTCTTCTTCATCAGCGATCCACCAGCTGCTGCATCAACCATGCTTTGATTGAATCGGTTGAGCCCATTATAGAACGATTGAATCTGTGTCCAGTCTTGCATAAATGTTGGACACTTCCTCAGTAGCTAGTTGTAGCACTGCCAAGCTTCATGCAACGGCTCGTTGTCCTCTTGCATGAAAGAGTGAACATCTTGCCTCAGCTTCGCTTGCATCCCAGCTGGAAGAAACTTATCCATGAATTTGGAGACAAGTATTTTCCAGCTGGACAATCTCCCTGGTGCCTGGTTGTTCACCCAAGTTAGCGCCTCGCCCCTCAGTGAGAGAGGGAACATCCTCATTTTGATGGCCTCGTCCGTAGCACCCTCAATCTTGAAGAAGCCGAGCATGCCCAGGAAGTTGGCGATATGGTCCCTGGGGCCTTGATTCGGCGCACCACTAAACTGATCCTGCATGATGAGGTGTATGTATTGTGGATCAATTGCGAATGCAGTTGCAGTGATGGCTGGCCGGACTATACTAGAAGCAAGGAAGTCCGGGTCTGTAGTTGCATATTCCGCCAAGGTCTTCCTGGGAGGAGGAGGCGGAGAGTATCCGTGAGATCCTCCTCCTCCAGCCATCTTCAATGTTGGTCTTTCCCCTCTTCTAGTGTTGAATTTTTCTCCTCTTTGCACTTAAATTGATATAAATTCCTGCATAGCACAAAAACAAAAGAAAAATTACGCAACACCTGTTGAGACAAGAAACTAACTAAAAAATAAATTTCACCTAAAACTACTACTAAGTACCAAAAATTAATTGAAACAAATTTCAATCCCCGGCAACGGCGCCAAAAACTTGATCACTCTCTAGCAAGTATACTAGATCACAAAATAATATAGTCAATAAGACCAGATATCGTCCCTCAGGGATTGCAAATTGTTCAATTAATTCTCACCAAAGAGTAGTTAAAAGCAAAATCTATAAGTTTCTAATAATTAATTAAGATTGAATAAAAACAGAAAATAAATTAAAAACAGAAAATAAATAGAAGTTGTGAGCAATTTGAGAAATATGTTAGGAACATGGTTTCATTGTATGGCGTTGTTTATTTATCATGAATCTCTTTTTTCCCTAAATCATGAACGAATTCCTAAATTGGTAACTATTAGATCCCTCTTGTATAATTACCGTTTCTTATTCAATTAGATAATCCTTAATTCCTTAAGAGATTAAACTATTGAATAATATTAATTAAGAGCAGGGAATTAATCATGTTATATAATTACCCAATTGTATCCCTACTTGTTGAATAACTATATTGTTTGAAGGCATGGCCTATTCTAATTCCTAATCTCTCAATTGAAGAATTAGAGATCCAAAACAAGACATAAATTGGCCTGATTTATGAATTGGAAATAAAACGCAATCAAACACATGATTTAGAAACGGAAAAACATCAATTCATAAAATCAATAAACTAATCCATACAAAATCACCAATTCCTAACACAATTTTTTTAGTTACACATGTTGAAAATTAAGAACAAAAGCAATAGAAGAATGCATGATTACCATGGAAAAGCCTTGGATCTTCCAATCCTTGATCTTCTCCTCTTCTAAAACTCTCTAAAATTATGTAATCTCCCTCTCTAAAAGCTTCCTAACCTAGTTCTAAAACCTATATTTAAAAGATAAAACGAAATCCTAATTAATCCCCTCAAATACGCATCAGAAATCAGCCCAATTGGGCCTTCATGATGTTTGCGCGCCTGGGCGTTTTTGTTCTGATGGTTCCTTTTTCTCGCCGCATGTGCGCCTGGGCGCGCCATCCACGCGCCTAGGCGTGCAACTTTACTTCTAGCTTCGTTTCTCTCCGTTCTTGCGCCATTTTCAAGGTCCTTTCATCCTCTTTTCAACTCCATATTTATTTTCTTCATTTATGCTCCAAAAGTACCTGAAACATACCCAAAATGGATCAAAACGTTAAAGGGAATAAAATTTCCTAAACTAATTAAAAACTAAACAAAATCTACCAAAAATACTTAAGAAACAAACCAAAACTAAGCAAAAGGGAGTCAAATTAAGCTCTAAAACATCATATGTTAGACCCAAATCAGGAACCCTTGTTGTATCTGGGGTAGTGGCTAGACGAACGGTGGGGCACCTAGTAGAAAGGGCTACCTTGGGTTCTAGGAAGTGGCTTCCTAGTGTTGTGTTTTGAGGTCCCTAGAGAACGGAGGTTCTTAGTAGTGTGCGGTGCGCTCTGGTTGTAATTGGGGACGCGAGGCGTCTTTGGTTAATTGATAAAAGCTCAAGCGGGTCACTTGGGGACTGGACGTAGGTCTTTCGCTGGAAAGGCTGAACCAATATAAAAATCCTGGTGCAATTTTTCTCTATCCCTCATCTCTTTTAATTTTCGTTGTTATCGTTGCTTATGCGTTGTTGTTATATTTATCGTTATTGCATCGTAACAACTATTTTATCAATATATTAATTGAATTGTTTTAAATTAATTAGTGCGGTAACGTTTTCGTTTTTATTCTAACAATTGTCTCCGCGCATATTACTTTTTATATAATTATTAATATTATTCGCTTTCGTTCAATCGTTTTTTAACGTTTTATTGTTTTTCGCTGCAAATTTTATTTAATTTTGTTGAAAACGATTTTATTCAAATATTTATCAATGATTTTGTAAAAAAACCAATTAAGCCCCCCCCCCTTCTTGGGTGACGGCTGCCAATCCTAACAGATGGCTCATATGTTTGGATTGTCAAGGGAGAAGATCCCTATGTTCAAATATCTGTTTAACTTCCTCGGACTTTGAAAGTTCCGGCTCTGCATATTCATTTATCTTAGGAGGAGAAAGGGTTTCATGATTTTCATTTACTGTCATATGAGTTTTCCCGTTTATTTCTTAGATGATCATATTTAGGGGGAGAAGGGCATATTTTTTTTCAACAAGTGGTATTTTTTTCCAAGATGTTTTTCGAGATGGTTGCCCTCTGTTTTTTTATTTACCGCTCTTTTGGCAATATGCTTAATCTTCGGTTCCTTTTTGATCATGTCAAAAGGGGAAGAAATGTGTTGTTTTTGTTTTACAGGTCTTACAGGTTCCCGAGCATACAAGGGCAACAGAATTCCCGAGCATACAGGGGGAGCATAATTCCCGAGCATACAATCAGGGGGAGTGTACAAAATCAACACGCATTTTTCATCATGAAAAAGGGGGAGATTGTGGAATCAAAGAGGTTTCGATGAAGACAAATGAATCAGCTCGCTGTGTCCTCGGCCATATGATGAAGCTCGCTGTGTTGATGAAGTTGAGCTCGGATCTCGACCATTGGTGAAACCAAACGTATCAGCTCAGTATGCTCGGTCAGTCAATTACTTTGACGAGCTTGGATCTCGACCACTGATGAAGTCAATAATTTTAACGAGCTCGGGTCTCGGTCATATCTCAGTACTCGTATGAAGTAAAATATATTGATGAACGTAGTGATGGATCTCGGCACCGAGTGCAGAATCAAAAAGGTCATGATGAAGACAAATAAATCAGCTCGGTTCTCGGCCATCGATGAAGACAAATGAATCAGCTCACTGCTCTGACGAAGTCAATTACTTTGATGAGCTCGGTGCTCGGTGTGCTATATGGTCGGCAGAAGATCAGATTGATCAACGCCCATAATCTCAGTGCGTGCTATCTGGTCGGAAGAAGATCGGATCGGTCGGTGCTCATAGTCTTAGTGCAAAATGGTCGGCGTAAGATCAGCTCGGTCAGACTTTGATCAAATCCGCTATACAAGTCCCCTGGATTGGCAAGGCGCTTTGACAGATGCTGAGTTCACTAACTGCTATTAGGACGGGATTGATTGAAATCAAATATGATACAAAAGTGACAGTTTGAAAAGCAATTACTCCCAAAACCTTTCCTAATTCGGTGACTCCTTTCCTCCCTGATCTTTGGGGATTTTGGAGATTATAAAGGGAGCTTTTGATTATAGACATAGGGCAGCAGATACAGAACAGATACACGTGAAACAAAATTAATCATCTCTGTCAAACCGAATACTCAATTGGTTTTCACATTTTCAGAGTAATATTCAATTGTGTTTCTGCATGTATTGATTCGAGTTGTGATCCGCACAAATCAAGAAGGTGCAAGCTCATACAACAAACAACAACAAATCACGATCTCGGCTCGGTGAAGGTTTCATTGAGAGTGGCTGGTGAAGGTTTCACCGCAAGAGGAGGAGCTATTGAAGGTTTCAAGGAGCTCCGTCTGTGGAAGTGCTGAAGAGGTTCTTCAGCCATCAATTTAATTAGGGTAGATTTCAAGTGTTTGGTACACTCTTGAAAGGGTTAGGTTGAGTGAGTTTCACTTGTCATTCCTGTAACCAATTAAATTGATTTTGAGTAAAAAGCTCCCTAAGGTTTAGGGGGGACTGGACGTAGCTCTCAAGGGTGAGAGTGAACCAGTATAAAATTTTTGTGTCTCTTCTCTTTTACCGCTTTCTGCATTATATGTTTATTTGGTCGTATGCATTGTCCGAGAATTTTAGTCGTCCTCATCATACCTTAAATTGCTCGAATCGTGCTAGCTGTGAATCCGCTGCAAAACTGGTTTTTGTGTGTTGCAGCTCGGATAATCGATTATCGATATAGATAACCGATTATCTCATTCTGCTCGGCACAAAACTCGACTCTTTTATAAAAATAGCAAGCATTAATTCATTTATTTCAATTATATCCGAAAAATTGGTACTATTGCTTCCATCTACTATTCACCCCCCCTCTAGTAGATTGTTAGGCCGCTTGTTGGTTTCAAACAATTTAGTGTTGAGACATGTTTAATATGTGTAAATGAAGTTGTGTTGATCGTTGGTTTAAGTTAAAATTGGTTAGAATTGAAAATAGTATGTTAAAACTCAATTTTACTACATCTGCTGTCAGGTGCTAATCGATTAGCTGCAGGCCTAATCTATTAGTCTAACCGATTAGGCTGATATGCTAATCGATTAGTCAGACTAAAAATCCTTAAAAATGCCATTTTTAATTTAACCTCTTTTATTTAAACCTAATTATACTTAAAGTGGATGATATGACACTACATTTGATAATTTTATTATTAATTATGCAATGCATGATGAAGTTTGTTATATTTATTTGCCATAGTAATTGCATGACGCATATAATGGGATTAATGACTAATCTTAAACGAAAAGATTTATGTGCACTCATGCATGGTAAATAGTGAATAGCCATCGTTTGTCATGTTCGAGGAACATGAGGAGGGTACTCTGAGTGTACCAAATGAATACGACAAGTTTGATGACACATTCAGGGAATGTGGACAACATTTGGGGAATGTTGTTGAGGGTGATGAGTACGCGTTCTGGGAACGTGGGCGTACACTCGGATTGGAACGTTTTAATTACATAGCAAGCTTGATGATACATTTTTGGAAAATGTGGGCAACATTCAGGGTAATGTTGTTGAAGAACGATGAGAATGTGCTCTGGAAGCATGAACGTACAATCCGAATGGGACATTTTGATCATGTACCAAACTTGCTCATTACAACATACTTGATGACACATTAAGGTTGACGATGTGGATAATAAGGGGAATTTACTGTTGATGGGATTATTACGTCTTCGTGCGTGACGCACTCTCTGAGAGTGGCATTATGTACCCGTTCCAAGCATGTTCGATACGACTTGCTCGATGACACATTAAGGTTGATGATGTGGCCAGTAATGGAGATTTACTGATGATGTGGTTATTACGTTTTGGAGACGTGATGTAAACTTTAGTAGTGTCATTATGAACCACTTTTGAGCTTGTTCGTCATACGTTAGGGGAATGTATGGTTGTACACTGTGGGTACCAATTGGATAACGACTCGCTTGATGACACATTTGGAGATGTGGCCAGTATTGAGTAATACTGATGATGTGATTATTACGTTTTGAAAATGCGACGTACACTTTTGAAGTGTCGTTGTGTATCACTTACCAAGCCAGTTCGTCATACATTCTGAGAATGTATTATTGTACTATTAAAGTACACTGAAGTCTTGGATGGACGTCCGAGAGAGAGACTTGAGAGTCTCGGTATTGAGACATAGAAAACATACATCATGCCTCTTGCAATACAAGAGAATAAAATGAAATGGCGTGTGCTTATGTGAAGATGCATATCTATCATGCTGGATTGCTTAACTGTGAATGTTAGGGTTTTCTTCTCATTTGATTATGCGAATGTGTATAGCTTACCTCCCTGCCCTTATTAGGTTTTGGCCAGATATCTCATTGGTTTAGAGTTCAGTGGGAGTGGATGACCCTGAGGTTCATGCAGTATATAGATAGCATTGTTTAGAAACTCTTGATACAACTCTTGAAGACCCGACCAGACAGATGAATGGACAAAGGACCAGTGATCAGCTCTAGAACGTCTCTATTTTGATAATACATATAACGTACATGTTTTGAGAGATGTGTCAAAGAGTGGATTTAGTTTCTCTTATTGATACTAATGTGGTAGTCATGGATTTAGTGTACTCAATTTCATGGACAAGTGTCCTATATCTGATGTTTTATAAACTTTAAGTAAATATTATAAAACATTATGTTATTTCCGCTAACTCTGATTTTATTTGAGCTCAGTATGAAGATAGAATTGATGAAGTTAACCTCTGAGATAACTTATGTATTACCAAGTCATTGATCAATAAATCATAAGTTTCGTAAGCTATTTTAAGATACCAAAGTTATCTTGAAATAATTTTCAAATAATTATTTATTCTACCGAACTCAATTATGCGACTTAAATTTGAGTACCACAATCAAAGGTTTTTGAAAAATAATTTTTTTTTATATTCCAAAAATTGACAAGTTAATATAAATTTAAATTCCTTTTAAAGTGTAGTTATTAAAAAAAAGGGCGTTACAACTACAAACTACTAAATTAAGTTTTTTTAAGGGTCTTGCTAAAAAGTGCCCTAAGGGCACTTGTTAAGGTTTCTAGTATTTGAAAAACAATCATAGGTGCACATTCTTTCATGTCTCGAGAATACAAAAAACCACATTTTTCCATAAGTTTTTTGTAACATCCCTGGCAGGCAAATGGATTGCGACTGTCCCCACATACCAACACGGGTCTTTTCAGCATGCTTTGTCCTCACTCGCACGCTTCCCGGGAAACTTCCCAGGAGGTCACCCATCCCAGAATTA
Organism: Crotalaria pallida; assembly: GCA_037953625.1. Taxonomy (NCBI): domain Eukaryota; kingdom Viridiplantae; phylum Streptophyta; class Magnoliopsida; order Fabales; family Fabaceae; genus Crotalaria; species Crotalaria pallida. Next base: position 19,781,962 of record CM075650.1, read on the forward strand.
CCCCAAGTCAAGCACGCTTAACCATGGAGTTCTTATGTGATGGGCTACCGAAAAGAAGATGCATCTTGTTGATATGGGTAGTACCAATCAATTCATTTAAGCCTTCCTGTACTATGTAGTCCCGTACCTACACAGTCTCAGGATCACCCTCTCATTCTGGTGCGTCGGTTCATTCATGTACCCCTCCCTTAGAAGCCTGCCAGGAGCCGCTCCTTGTTCGTGCCTCTTGCACCGGCGATCACTCCCCGCCCTCATCAGCCCGGGTCTTACATGCCCACCAGCTTCCGCCTGGTTCGTCCCCGAACCACACCGTACTGGGAGAGGAGCCGCTCTGATACCATTTGTAACATCCCTGGCAGGCAAATGGATTGCGACTGTCCCCACATACCAACACGGGTCTTTTCAGCATGCTTTGTCCTCACTCGCACGCTTCCCGGGAAACTTCCCAGGAGGTCACCCATCCCAGAATTACCCCAAGTCAAGCACGCTTAACCATGGAGTTCTTATGTGATGGGCTACCGAAAAGAAGATGCATCTTGTTGATATGGGTAGTACCAATCAATTCATTTAAGCCTTCCTGTACTATGTAGTCCCATACCTACACAGTCTCAGGATCACCCTCTCATTCTGGTGCGTCGGTTCATTCATGTACCCCTCCCTTAGAAGCCTGCCAGGAGCCGCTCCTTGTTCGTGCCTCTTGCACCGGCGATCACTCCCCGCCCTCATCAGCCCGGGTCTTACATGATGCAACAAATGAATGAAGGTGAAGACAGTAGGTGTAACCATTAAGTGTAACGACCGGAGTCGTCACGGGAATTATGTTATGCTAAATGCATATTATTAATGTATTTTAAAGAAATGATATTAATGTTCTTATGATGGTACATAAAAATAGGAAATAATTTAAACCAAATACTTTCATGAAACTGCGTCATTCTATTTCACATAGAAAGTTTGATTTAATATACATCATGTCACATTGTTTTAGATCAAAAGATACTGTATCATAACTCTGAGTTACTAAACTCAGTCAATGCACATATACATATATATATATATATATATATATATGATAAGGTGTAACCCAGAGCAGTCCACAAAACTCTATAATATGATAGGAAGTCGCATAACATTCATCTTAATCAGGGAAAAGATGAATGATAAAGATCACAGGAATTCTGGTCCTGAGGGGACGCATATGCGGGAGAGGATTGAGACGGCGGATAGTAACTTCCACCACTCCCTCAAGGACTACACTATGTCCCCTCCGGTGCCAATCTCCCTCAGGAAGAAACCTCATCTTGATGCATATGGGGTTCTGAGCCATGACCTACAAACAATTAGGGCAAAGGGAGTAAGACAGTGTCATTCACGTACAAATGAATAATTAAATGAACTAGGAATAAACAAACACAATTAGTCAAGTAGCAATTAAAGTCACGTAAGCAAGTAAGCAAACTCAAATAATCCATCGACAATTAATAAACAATAAATATCAAGCAATAATGTATGTTTCTAATGCATGTGCAATGCAATGCGATGCAATGTTCAATGCAATCTCCTCTGTGATATTCTACGAATATCATGCACTTGGAAATTCACGTTTATCGATAACGTCCTCAACGATTCAATTTACGTTTTATCGAAAACGTTCAAACGATCCAATTTACGTTTTAACGAAAACGTTCAAACGCTCCACGTACGTTTGACGACAACGTACCAACGATTCACACTAAATAGGAAAAGCAATTGGGAGTAAACGTCTTTCCACCAAGTGTACAATTACAACCCATGTGTAAATTATACTAAAGACCGTCCTCCGCAATCACGAAATACTCCGAGAGATCGATAGAATAAAATTATAGTCATTGTAAAATTATCCCGAGTCGAGTCTGCAGAACCCACTCATCATAGGACTATTTTACCTATAATTAATTCCCACGGTTATTTGACGTATCACCGTCATAAACCTAATCTCCGCGTATTCTCATACCGATTTAATTAAATCGAATGTGTCTTTTCCTATTATCTTATCTTAGCTCCATAACACCATGCATGATTTCAATCACAACCAAGTTATTAGGATTGAATTCAAATTATTTAATTGGCATTGAATTGATGTTAAAAAGGAATTGACATCCAAACATTCTTTTAAATAATAAAAAAAATAGTTTTTATTTTAAAAGAATTAATTAAAAATATTAGGGAAATATTGGATTAAAGAAAAAAAATACATTTTTCAGGTTCTGAACAGTGTCTAACCGGTTAGAAAGTTGTGTAACCGGTTATTCACATTCAAATTTCCCTCTTTTCCAATTTTTACAGTAACTAACCGGTTAGTAGTTTCAGTAACCGGTTAGTCACTGCAGCATCATTGCAGAAATGTCGCTTTTTAACACCAATTCAGAAACCTTTCATTTTCAATCCTTATCAATCATTCACAGAACATATATGGACATATTTAAACATGTTCAAATCAATTATACACATCAATTTCATGAGATTCATATATAATTCCTTAAGTATGCATAAAACCACATATTTAGCACTTAATATGTCAAAATCAATTTCAGAGCTTCTCAAGTCAAATTTATAGTTCCTTTAGCTCGTATTCAGTTAATATGACTTGCTTCAATGAGTTTTATGTCCTATTTTGGCCTCCAAGCCAAAGTCTCAATTCAAAACCTATGGCCCTTGAGCTTGTAAAGCTCCTTTACATTCCAAGCCATTTAATAATCATTCTAGCAAATGAATATCTTCTCCCTTACCTATTGTAGCTGTAGGAACCGAATTGGAAGCAAAGAAAAAGGATTGACACGTTTTGGTGCAAACTTGGTTCAGCTGCAACACCCTATTTTTCAGTTTCAACAGGGTCTGTTCATCAGAGTTTTTCAACAAGAAAAAGCTAAATAAATTCGTGAATAAGGATTGGAATTCAAACTATGATACATGAACTTGAGATTGAAACAAATTCGAGACTCAAAGGTAACTGGAGCTTACCAAACGAAATCAAGAAAGAGAGCTCCAAGAACAGATTCGTGCTCTGTTTTTCCAGCAACACAGAGTCAAATTGCAGAGCTTATAACTTTCTCTACGGTTTATCAAATCAAATGGGGTTTGTTTCTAATTCAAGAAGGTTCAGAGAGCTTTGTTTTGATATAAGGTTTGTCTGTGTTGATGCTTCAGAGAGCAAGAACGAATCAACACAAGTGGAGAATTCAGATATTGGATATATGAAATGTTGAGAGTGAAATTGAGTGGTTTAGAAGTGGTTTGAGTCACCCACACTCACCACCACTCCTTATGATCAGAGATTGGACGTGTCTCAGGCCATGGTGGCTGATTTTGGGACCAGAGACGTGTTCCTCTTCCCAAATCGAGTTCCAAACCGACTTACTCTGGTTCTGCTGAGAGCACTAACCGGTTACTCATCTCACTAACCGGTTAGTGAGACACAAAAATCACAAAATATTATATTTTATTCTATTTTCTTTTCTCTTATCAAATACTTATTAAATACTTCTTTTATTTCCACAAAAAGAAATATTTACCTTAATACAATAATTTCCTTTATTTATTCCTTAATTTATTTTTAAAACATAATTATATTCTAATCATCATAATTATATTATAATCACATTATAATTTTTTTATAATAATTAACGTAATTACATATAATTATAATTTCTAATCGGGGATTAATTTTTGGGGTGTTACATTTTTACTCTTTTTGCCTTCTTAACAAGTGCACTAAGGGCAGTTGTTAGCATTTGCCTTTTTTTAAATATGATCCTTCGAGTTTTGGTATCGAAGTTCCCTACAATTTTATGTTATTTATTTGTTTCAAAGTGGTTCCTTATGTTTTTTTTCATTAAAAATGGTACCTTAAGTCTTATTCCATTATCGTTGTTAGTCCTTTTGTCGATTTTTCCATTAAAATGATTAAAACATTATTTTTTTCTCCCGGTGATTATCTTCTCTGACAAAATCCTTGTTTTTTCCAGTGAAAATTCCATATTTTTTTTACAATAATTCCATTCTTTAACATCCCACTCTTGCTATTAAAAAAAATTGAATTAACAAGTGATCGCGTAAATACAAATTATAACATGTCCAATTGGAGATAAGATCAAAATATGTGTACGTGATACCAAATAATATCAAGGATACGTCATTCATAAATTATTTTTTAATTTATATATATATATATGTTTTAAAAAAATTGTTTGATGCGGAGAGGAAATTTGCACAAGACCTCAACATTTAGACAAGGAGAATTTACAAAACGCACATTGTTAATATTTAATTAAAAAATCTATTTAGTTTTACTTTAAAAAAATGTTTTTGCCTTTTAGTTTTTATAATTTATTTATATAAAAAAATATTTTTTATGTGTATATATATTTTTTGTGCGAGAGGAAGTCTGAGAGATCTCTCCATTGTATTTGGGAGAAAAAAATTTTAAAACAACAACTAAAATATCTACATTTATACTTTGTTATTATTTTAAATAAAATTATTATTATATATTTATTTTTGGTATGAAGAGGAAGTCCAAGAGATCTCACAACTAATATTATGTTTGGGTGAGAAAAATTGACTTACCAAAATACAACCAATTTTAGATAAAAATAAAAAAATGACTAAATTTTAAATTATTATTTAATTATTTATTATAAAAAATAAATTAAAAAAATTAATAAATTAATAAATTAATAAAAAAACAAACCTGAGGCTAGGATGGAGGGAGTAGTGCAGCAGACGCTGGTACGAAGGGAGTAGTGTTGGGATGCTTGGCACGAAAACCGAAGAGAGGAAAAAAATTGAAACTGGACTGAAGTGCGGTACTTGGCACGATTACCGAATTGAGCACAACTGTTTTTGGCTATACTTTTATATAAGAAAATTACGTTCCAAAAATTTGGTGTCTTCATGATTGTGTGTTTTTGAGGTGAGGGAGAGAGCTTTATTTATAGCAAAAAATTAGGTTAGGAAAAGTAGGTTTTTTAACGGGCTTTGGAAGCCCAATAGAATATTCTTTGGTTTATTCCTTAATCAAATATTTCAAATTTTGTTAAGGATCAACTATTAATCTTTTTTAAATAAAAACAAATTTCATGATAATCCTTTCATTTATTAATTTAAAAAAACAAACAAATCTTTTTAATCGAACTCGGACCTTACTTAAGGGAGATCGTGCCGCTTAGCTGTCATCCCAACTTATATTGGTAAAAACTTTGATTGTAACACCCCTAATTTTCGTCTTCCGAATAATGCGAAAATTAATAATAAGGTTTGATATTAAACTCTTTCAATTTTTAGTCTAAATCTATTATGTGTTAATATACAAAATATAGGTAAAGATGATTTTTGGTAAATGGATAACCAAAAACATGGGTATTGCATTTTGGTCCCTGAGCCAGGATTAAAAGGGTTTATGGGAAAAGAATTATTAAATTAACAATTTTCTAAAATTCATCAGTAGGTAACCGGTTAGAAAGGCTTTGTAACCGGTTACACGATGAACTCAGGAAACCCAGATAGTGGATCTTGATGAGTAATCAATCAATTAAACCATGAATTGCCACGAAACCCACTCGATTTTCAGTAAGGGATACGTGTCAAGCTGCATGCTCATCAATTTCGCTATAAATATGCGATTTGAGAGTCAAACTGGGGGTTCTTTGATGAAGTGTTGATGTTTGAAACTGAGTTAGGGTTTCTAGGTTTCTCTGTCAGTTTCTCTTTGATCTTTAAGAATCAAATCAGGAGGGATACACCATATCAAAGCTGAGTCTTCCAGCTTTGTATTGAGGTATGGAGAGTGATTTGAGAGTGAATATGGAAGAGGTTATTAGCTTGGGAAGATTGAGGAATCAGTCTGTCTAGAACCAGAAAATCAACTCGTGAGGCTCTCTTTATGGCATGATCCTGGTAAGTACATGCACTCTTTAAGCCTCAAACTTGTTTCCAAAGCTAGTGCATGTTACCTAGTCTAGATTTTGATAGTTTTCCCCAATTTCTTTGGCCTATGGATGTGTCAAATCTTCTTGTCTTTGAACCTGGTTGAGGGAAATCGTGGCTGAAACATAACATAGGAATTGTGAGGAAATGGTGAAGTTTCTTCAAAGTTCCAGTGTTAATCTTCAACAAATTCAATGTTGAGGTAAGGGAGAAGCTTTCTTTTGCTAGAATTAGAATAGATCTCATGAAAGAATAGGTGGAGTCACCATGAGACTCCCAAAGGGCATAGTGTATCATAATCAAAGGCTTGGAGGCCACTGGATAAGTTAACTCTGTTGGTAACAGATCTAAGCAAGTTATGCAAATGATATAAATGCATTAATTTGAGATTACATGTATGGATATGAGCTATGTGTGGCACTTGCTGTTACTTGTGATTAAATATAGTTATGTGCAAAAATTGGTGCTCTAAATAACATGTATGCAAGATTTAATGTGTTTCTGTAGCTAAGCAAAAATTACTCAAGGTATATGGGTGTATGTGAGTATTGAAATGAGGTAGAATTGAGTATTGAAAAGAAATATTTGCAAAATTCTATTTTCAGTACACAAACTGTCTAATCTAACCGGTTAGACGATTTTCGTAACCGGTTAGATTCTGTGTAATTTCAAAAGAAGAATGTGTTGTTAAAATTGGTGAAAAGTCTCTATCATTCTTACTCAATTCTAACTCTAATTTCAATAGATATCAATATGAAAAGTAAGTGATAAATCACTGTGGGTTTTGGATTGTGGGAGAAGAATCAATATCTTGAAGTGTTGTGATAACTTAAAAGTTAAGTTATGTTTCATTGATAGCAAATTGTGGATTTAGGCCTGTGAATGATAAGCACAATAGGTTTGAGGTACAAGGCCATGATAAAAATTGTCTGTGAACTGAGTAGAAAACTCAGGAAAAAGGGAATTTCTTGAAGCTCCATGGTAAAACAGTTTCAAATATGTGACGCTAACCGGTTAGTCTGGGACTGTAACCGGTTAGTATCTGAAATTGCAAAAGGAAAATTTAGTCTTTTAAAGGAGGAGTGATTACCATGGGTTAAGACTACTCAATTCAAGATCACTGGCATAATTGAAACTAATTTAAGTGTATCTCACCATGCCAAGGTTGGTACTTCAAACCAATCATTCCAAGGGAATTACGAGACGTACCTAAATCACAATGGATAAATCAAAGATAAAAACCAATCTTGAAAGTGGTGCATTCATTTATAGAGGAATGAGAATAGGTTGGCAAGGAATAATTCTCATATTCTGGGAATATGAGAAGGGTACTCTGGGAGTACCGAAATTGTAACCGACTTGATGACACATTATAGATATGTGGCCAGTGTCCGGGACCTGGTTTAATGCGTTCTGGGAACGTGATGCACACTCTGGGAGTTGTGTTTGTTTTCCAAGTACGGTTTGCCACTCGTTCTGGGAACGTTTGGTGGTGTTCTGGGAACACCAGGATATCAATTGCCAGATATCCAATATTGTTGGAGGCCTCGGTTGTGGATGGAATCATGCATCATGATACTTGCATTACAAGATGAAGAATATTAAAAAGAGGCGTGCTCATATGTACTTGCATCTTGTTTGATACTTGAATAACTGTGATTTTTTATATTACTTTTCTTATATCTATCTCATTTGACTATGCAAATGGATATGCTTACTCCCGTGCCCTTGTAGGTTAGGGACCAACATTATGACCTTCTCAATGATGAGTAAGGGTAGGAGACCCATAAAGAGCATTGGAGAACAGAGGAAAGAGAGATTTTCGGTGTTGTGCACAGCAGTCGGAAATCAAATGTAATAGATGAGAAAACCAAGATTCCGGATCAGCTCTAAGACATTTCTGTGATAGTATCTAAGAATATTTTGAAAAGGATGATCCAAGATAAAATTTTAAGTTCCTTGGTACAATCATTTTATTTTAACACAAACATATCCGGTGAAACCCCTTTTCAATGATTCACTTATTACTACGAGCTGATCTCGATATTTTCCCACCAACTCTGAAGTTATTATGCACTCTATGTTTCAAAAACTCGTATTCTCTGTAGATTATCGGGAAAACTTCGAAATCTATTTTGAACTCAGATATAGTTTTGAATGTTCAGCCGAGTTTTCATGAAATGATATGTTTAGTTCGAAAAATCTTTCGAATAACAATTTGAACTCGTATTGAAATATAATCAATTATTCTACCTATGAAGTTTATTGAAAGAGTGTTACATTTTGTGGTATCAGAGCAAATGATCCTGATTCTTGGTTCTTGAGGTATGATTCCATGCATTAAATTTCCGATGGCTGTGCTACTTTCTGGGAAATCTGTTCTCACAAGCTCACTCTCTGGGTCCAAGTTGATATTGGATGGCTTTTTAGCAAGTGGTTTAGATTGTTTAGTAAGAAAACGGGATGGCCGAAGTGGAACTCAGATGGGAGGTAGTATTCTTTTCAAACTTGTTGCCATGGTGAGATTCAAGCACTGGTTCATAAAGATTATAAAAGAGTCAGTGATACAGCAATTTTGAGGAATGGCAACTAGGGAAGTAAACTAGGATGACGTGTTTATTCGCTATGGTGTGAGGAATAATCCATTCCTAGACCTGGTGTGACGTAGTCCCTGTTAGTATTCAATCTTATGGCGATTGATAAATTCTAAAGACCATTCATTCTTTCATTCCTGAGGGGTAACAATAGTAATTCAACTAGTCGACATGGCACCCCTTCGAATACCTCTCATTTGAAACTCCTGCTTATTATTATGTCAATGCTTCTGATAAGTGCTTGTAGAGTTTTACTGGAACATTAGGAACATGATCTCAATTCGTTTGAATTTCTCTTACCCCATTTGATTGCCCTGCTGCTTAACCTAACCGGTTAGCCGACTCTGTAACCGGTTACAGTATGCAGAAATGGACAAAATCCAGGCAGGGTCAGTTTCCAGAGGTCTTAACATCTAAAACATTACGTGGTAGGCCCTAGAAATTGTTGTATGTGATGCTGAAGGCATTATAGGTGTATCATACTATGCTATTTTATCTAACCCTTAATCTGTTGATCATTTGACCAACCAAGGAAAACCAAGCAACAATATTAGGGGCAATTCTGAAATATTATTGCAGCTGTCATACAGATGTTATGCATTAAGTAGATAAACATATAAGTGCATATTGGATTAGGAACAACATAGAAAGGAAATGGTAGTGATAAACAAAGATAATTCATTACAAGCATAAAGGTTCATACATAACAATGCAAATAAAACATTAGGTAGTCGGCGGAAGTCATAAATAGCAAAATACATCGGATAAGCATATTAAGCCAAAATGCATAAGGGGGAAACTACCACTAGAAGTGTGATGAGACCCAAAATTTCCCCAAGACTACAGGATTATAATGAAAAAGCTACATAGTCGAGATCCTAAACAAAATAAGAGATTCAAAGTCACTAGTCTTCATGCGGAGGAGACGTAGGATGTGGATTAGGTGGACCCTGGAAACGCCCGAATGTGCGTAGCAGGAAGTGCATGTTCTCCATATTGATGCCCAGAGAATCAAAACGCCCATTCAGATTTGCAAATTGTTCATCCATCCTGTCCATACGTCCTTCGACCCTAGCAAAACCAGCATCCATCCTGGCGTTTAGCCTCTCTTCCATAGAAGCATAAACGTTAGCCTCGCCCGCATGACCTGAAGCTCCACCAACATCAAAGGTGGAATAAGGCTGAGTAAAGTGCCTCGGAATTTCACCACCACCCGCAGCTGGAGCCCTATCCCTCATAGTCGCATCCTCGGGCTCAACTCCTGTCCCTTCCTCCTCTTGTCGCTGTCGCTCTCTTTCCGCAGCCGCTGCAGCATCTGAGGCTTTGATGTCAGCGTTTCATTTCCAAATTCCGTCCGCATCATGCTGATAAATTCCCATCGAGTGAAGGATTCTATCATTGATGCAGGTTAAGCTTTCGCTCGGCTCAAACTCCTCATCCTCCGGGATAGGAATCCCTTTGTACTCAATGAGTCGGCTCACAAAGAAAGGATAAGGCAGACAACCGCTTGTCGAGTCAGCCGCCTGTGCCATGTAGGCACACACCACTCGGACCCAATTCACTTGAATTTGGTTCTTGATTGCGAACATATACCGAAGATCTGCTGCCATAGCTTGAGTGTGATTGGAAGAAGTGATCGAGGCCGTACCCGATACAAATAAAAACAATTTAAGTATAGTACTAGGAAGTGACTCCTAGGTCGTCTCCCAAGGAATATCTTATCAAGCAAAAGGTCGAACACATAGTATGCATAGAAAACAGGGGTTTTTTTTTGTATTGAATATTGAATAATTGAAATCAAAACAGAATTAAATAAAAACGAAGAAACAGATAAGGAAAAGCGGATAAACCCCTTTGGCTCGCGTTCACAACTCTATCATCGGTCACAAAAGCGAAAATTCAATTCTCACCCCAAAACCCAAACCTCTAATTAAGCATTAAAAGCCAAAGCATGGAGTTTTTACGAGTTTGCATAAATTAAGCATTCATACACATGGATTATCTCTATATAATGGAACTAAGCGAACCATAACATATCAATAAGCATGAAAACAGTGAATAAAAACGAAATAGCATTAAGAACAAAACCTCAAGAGTATGTGATACATTACCAAAGGGATTTAACCTAAGAGTTTAGCCTTCCATGAAGAAAAATACCAAAAACGTGTAGAAAAGAGAAGAGAGAGAAACCCTAGCAGCCTCCACAAGCTTGGAGAGCAAAACTAAGCCTTCTCTATGAGAGAGAATGTAAAAAAACGTGAATGGAAGCTCTCTCCTAGGGTTTACACGAATTTGGCTTTTTAAATCACAAAACGGGCCTAAATCATGGGCCCAAATCCTAAGGAAAGCTTATCTCTAAATAAAATCTAAAAATATCTTATAGATAAAATCTAAATCTTAAAAGATATAACTAAATCTCAACTAATCCTAAAGATAGATTACAATCTTCACTTCATCATATATCTTCTCTTCCAACATTAAATCTTCATTCCCAAAATGTCCAAAAAGCCCTTGTGCCAAATATGACCTGAAAATAGAAATAGAATTAATTAGGCTAAATAATCCCAAATTAAACAATATTCAGAATATTAGTCCAATAAACTCTAAATCACTAAATCACGCTAAACAATGTCAAATAGGCAACAAGTATCAATAATAGGAGTAAAATAATGCAAGGAAAAATGGGAAATAAAATGCTCATCAAATACCCCCACACTTATCCTTTTGCACTCCTGGGCAAAACTAAGAATTAGGACTGAGAAAATCAATATGCACCAAAGTGAATCATGTAACAAGATTACTAAAACTAATGAATGCAAACCTAAGAGATTACATACTTCACAATGAATTCTAGGAAATGCAAAGAAATGGGCAAAATCGAGCACATGAAGAAAATAAGGACCAAAGAATCAAGGCATCCATGAACATCATCCAATTATTTCAAATATGCAAAGAAAACCAATGACATCAAGATGGTAGTCACAAAGATGATAGAAACTCACAAGGATCACTCAATAGTGTTTACACTCAAGTGTTTAAGGTTAATCAGTGTTTACACTCAAGGCACATCATGAAAAACAAACACAACCATAGGCTTGACAAGCCTCTAACATCAACAATCAACACACATGCACATTAAGATCAAAAGGTCTTTTCAGGGTTGTAATGGGGCCAAGGACAAGGTAGGATAAAAATATGGGAAATGTAGCTAAAACCCAGGGAATAGAGGAGCAATGGGGAACAAGTAAAAAAAAATAAGCATAATCCACCCCAGAATGAAATGGTAAACATAACAACAACCTCTAATTCCAATCCTCCATGCCTCAATCAACCTTTTATTCCATTTTTTTTTCTTCTTTTTTTTTTCATCATTCATTTTTTCAATTTTTTTTTCTTTTTTTTTTCATTGCAGAACGTCATGAACGAAAGGAAAGAAGAAACAACAAAAATGGCATAATGAGATAAAGCCATAATTACATCACCGACCATAGAGGCAAAACCCAGAACTCACAAGAGATGAAGAACAAAGCACCCTCGCTTACTTAATACCCATTCCCAAAACAATTCCAAAGCTCCAACATTCCCTAAGGTTAGGACAATCATGGTTTTTCAGTCATAGGCTTGTAATGAGCTAAAGAACAAAGAAAAGGGATATAAAGGCTCAAAGGGGCTATCAAAGGATAAATTCATTCAAGGTAGGCTCATATGGCTAGTGGCTTATTCAAGAAAAAAAACAATGCCTAAATCATTTCAAAATGTGCATGGGAATATCAAGTATCAACAAGAGTCAAGTCAAGTTCTAGAGTGCAAGTAATCCAGAGTGCAATCACACATGAAAGAAAAATTAGGTGGCATATATAGCAATCCACCCACAATTAAGGCTCAAATCCTCACAAAAGGGACAATTCTATCACAGTGTTACCACCTCTTAATTATCAAAAGCAACTTTACACACAGAAATGCATGAATTCAGACACAAGATACCAAGACTCTACTAAAATGAAGCAAAAACATGCAAGAAAATGCCCAAAACTTAGCAAAACCTAAAAAATCAAAGAAAAAATATGCAACCTAAACTACTCTCCCCCCACACTTAAATCACACATTGTCCTCAATGGAACACAAATAGCAGAATCAGACAGATATAGACAAGTGCAATAAAAAGAGTAAGGAAGGAGAAAAGAAGACTCCCGAAATCATGGTGGGTCAAAAATGGGGTCGACCAATGAGGCTTCCTCCACAGGTGCATCATCCAAAGTAGGAGAGGTTAGGAAAGGCTTGAGTCGGTGGCCATTGACTTTGAAGCTCTTGTCTGTGGACTCACTCTTGATCTCCACAGTGCCATAAGGAAACACCTGGGTGACTACAAACGGTCCAATCCATTTAGAGCGGAGCTTTCCACTCATGAGTCCAAGCCTAGAGTTGTAGAGCAACACTTTTTGACCAACCAAGAACTCCTTTCTGCAAATTGAGCTATCATGGAGCTTCTTGGTCTTCTCTTTGTAGAACTTGGAATTCTCATAGGCCTCCAAACGGATCTCATCTAGCTCACTCAACTGCAGCTTCCTCTCCTCACCCGCTTGATCAATAGCTAAGTTACATTGCTTCACAGCCCAATATGCACGGTGCTCTATCTCCACAGGCAGGTGGCATGCCTTACCAAAAACAACCCAATAAGGTGACATCCCTATGGGTGCCTTGTAAGCAGTCCGATGGGCCCATAGAGCATCCTCCAATCGTGTGCTCCAATCCTTTCTATTAGGCTTCACCATCTTCTCCAAAATCCGCTTGATCTCTCTGTTTGAAATCTCAGCTTGCCCATTGGTTTGGGGGTGATATGGTGTAGAAACTTTGTGCACAACCCCATACTTCTTGAGCAAAGCTTGCATGGATCTATTGCAGAAGTGTGTGCCTTGATCACTGACTATGGCTCTAGGTATGCCAAACCTGCAAAGGATATTAGTCCTGACAAAATCTACAACAACCTGAGCATCATTAGTCCTGGTGGCCTTAGCTTCCACCCATTTGGATACATAATCCACAGCAAGTAAGATATAATAAAAACCAAAAGAAACAGGAAAGGGGCCCATGAAATCTATACCCCAGACATCAAACACCTCACAGAACAACATAGGTTGTTGCGGCATCTGTTGCCTCCAAGATAGGGTGCCTCCTGCCCTTTGACATTGCTCACATGAGCTGCAGATTTTGCTTGCATCCTTGAAGATGGTAGGCCAATAAAATCCAGAATCCAGCACCTTTCGTGCTGTCCTTTGAGTGCCAAGGTGGCCTCCAACTGGTGAAGCATGGCAAAATTGGAGAACCGATTGGATCTCCTGGTCTGGAATGCACCTGCGAATGACCTGATCACTGCAAAAACGCCACAAATAGGGGTCATCCCATACATAATACTTGGCATCGCTCTTCAATTTGTCTCTTTGAGCTTTGGATGCCAAGGGTGGAAAAACAGATGCAACTATATAATTTACAATATCAACAAACCAAGGAATAAGGGGAGGGGGATGTGAAACATGCAAAACTAAAAGCTGCTCATCCGGGAAGTCATCCCGGATAGGAAATGCATCCTCCTCTCTCTCTATTCTGCTCAAGTGGTCTGCGACCAGGTTATGTGCACCACTCCGATCCTGAATCTCAAGATCAAACTCCTGGAGGAGCAACATCCATCTAATCAACCTAGGTTTGGAATCTGTCTTTTTCAAAAGATACTTCAGAGCAGCATGATCAGTATACACCACAACCTTAGAACCTAACAGATATGATCTAAACTTATCAAGTGCAAAGACAATGGCTAACAGCTCTTTTTCAGTTGTGGTGTAATTAACTTGTGCTGAATCTAAAGTCCTAGATGCATAATAAATCACATGAGACATCTTACCAACCCTTTGGGAGAGAACTGCTCCCAAAGCATAATTCGAGGCATCGGTCATGAGCTCAAATGGGAGAGTCCAGTCAGGTGGTTGGATGATGGGAGTGGTGGTGAGTGCTCTCTTTAGCTCATCAAATGCCTTCTTGCATTGGTCTCCAAAATCAAATGTGGTATCCTTTTGAAGCAAGTTGGATAGTGGAAGGGCTATCTTGCTAAAGTTCTGAATAAACCTGCGATAGAAACCTGCATGGCCAAGAAAAGAACGCACCTCTCGCACGCAAGAGGGGTAAGGCAAATGTGATATTACATGCAGCTTAGCAGGGTCAACCTCTATGCCCTTATGCGAAATAATGTGCCCTAAGACTATGCCTTGTTCTACCATAAAATGACATTTTTCAAAATTCAAGACAAGGTTAGTCTCAATGCACCTATTAAGCACCTTAGACAAACTATCAAGACATGCATCAAAAGAGGAACCATATACACTAAAATCATCCATGAAGACCTCTATGCAATGCTCAAGTAAGTCATTAAAAATACTCATCATACATCTTTGAAAAGTGCCAGGAGCATTGCATAGGCCAAAAGGCATCTTCCTATAAGCAAATGTACCAAAAGGACAGGTAAATGTAGTCTTATGTTGGTCCTCTGGTGCAATACAGATTTGGAAATAACCAGAGAAACCATCTAAGAAGCAATAGTGAGATTTACCTACCAGGCGCTCCAACATCTGATCAATGAAGGGAAGAGGAAAGTGATCCTTGCGGGTCGCCTGGTTGAGCTTCCTATAATCAATGCAGACTCTCCAATTGTTCTGCACTCTAGTGGGAATCAGCTCATCCTTCTCATTTTTGACAACTGTTACCCCAGACTTCTTGGGAACTACTTGAACCGGGCTTACCCAAGTGCTGTCTGAAATGGGGTAGATAATGCCAGCTTGCAGCAGCTTGGTGACCTCTTTCTTCACCACATCAAGAATCTGGGGGTTCAACCGTCTCTGGGGTTGTCTCACTGGTTTAGCCCCATCCTCCAATAAAATCCGATGCATGCACATGGAGGGGCTAATACCAGGTATGTCTGCCAAAGTCCATCCTATTGCCTTTTTGTTTGCTCTAATCACATCCAGCAGTTGCTTCTCTTGAGCAACAGAAAGGGAGGTAGAGATGATCACTGGAAGTTTCTGCTCAGCCTCCAAGTAAGCATATTTGAGATGAGGAGGAAGGGGCTTCAGGTCCAATAAAGGTGCCTGCATCACAGATGGAACTAAAGGAGCAGCAGAATTGGATTCTGCCGCCTGCACCTGAACAAGTGAATTAGACTCATGCAAAACATAAATGGGGTTAGCATGATCTGAATCTATATCATATGAATCAACAGATGCAGTAGCAGAATTTAAAAACTGGTCAATTTCAATGCATGCAGTGCACATTTCGGAATCAGAACATGCAGAACAAGTAAATGAGCTAGTGAAAGATGGCAAATCATAATCATGCAAAAAGTCTAGAACATGCTCATCAATCAGATCATCAATCAAGTCAACATGAAAAACAGAGTGGTCATCAGAAAAATGTTTCATAGCATCAAAAATATTGAATCGAACCACACTGTCATCAAATTCCATGGAAAGTGTACCTGCATGCACATCTATCTTGGTTCGGGCTGTTTTCAAAAATGGTCTCCCTAATATGATAGGGACAGCACTACGAGAGGTGTCCTCTTCCATATCAAGAATATAAAAATCAGCAGGAAAGATAAGCTCTTCAACCCGAACCAGGACATCCTCTATCAAACCTGCGGGGTAGGCAGTAGATCTATTTGCCAAGTGAATAACCACACCCGTAGGTTGAAGGGGTCCAAGTGAAAGAGACTTGAAAACAGACATAGGCATAACATTAATAGATGCTCCTAAATCTAGCAAAGCATTCTCAAATTTAGTATTACCTATGATACAAGGCACAGAGAAAGTTCCAGGATCCTTACACTTTTCAGGAATATGAGGGACGGGTTTACCTATAAGAGCAGAGACATTTCTTCCCATGTTGATCCTCTCATTGCCCTTGAGCTTCCGTTTGTGTGTGCATAGATCCTTCAAGAACTTTGCATACCTTGGAATCTGCTTGATTGCATCAAGAAGGGGTATGTTGACTTCCACCTTCCTGAATGTGTCAAGTATCTCTTTGTCAATCTCTTCCATTTTCTTGCTTTGAGTCACCCCCCTTGGTGGGAAAGGAAGAGGAATGGGGGTGGTTGTTGGGCAGCAGCAGGTGTTGTGCTTGTGGAAGGCTGAGCTGGATGGGATTTTCTGGTACTTGTGTGCTCACTCTCCTCGACCATTTGGCTCTTCTTGTTGGTTGAAACTAGATCATCTTTGTTGAGGTCAGATTCTGGTGTGGGTGTGACAATCTGCTTCCCTGACCTTAGACTAATGGCATTCACATTCTAGTTTGGATTGATCACTGTTTGGGATGGCAACTTGTTAGAATTCTGAGATTGCATAGTGTTGATTGCTGTTGCCATCTGTCCCATCTGATTGGTCAAAAATTGAATTGAGGCCTCTTGTCTTTGAATGGATGCTCTAGTTTCCTGTTGGAATTGGAGATTTTGCATGGTCATCTGTTTCATCAGCTCTTCCAATGAAGGCTGCTGCTCAGTAGTAGGAGCTGGTGGTGCAGAATTAGCCTGTTGTTGTCTCTGTTGCTGGACTGGAGGAGGTACATATGGTGGTCTAGAATTGTTCTGAAATTGAACCTGTGAAGGTTGCTGTTGATCAGACCATCTCAGGTTGGGATGGTTCCTCCAACCAGGGTTGTATCTGTTGGTAGAGAGATCAAAGTTCTGTGGCTGCTGGTTTCTACTGTTGAAGATGTTGGCGGCATATGCCTCAGGTTGGTCAGCACCAGTCGTTGGTTGCTGCTGCACAGAAGGGCATGCATCTGTGGGGTGCTCAGCGGATGTGCATATGCCACATAATCTAGCAGGCAGGGACAACTTCTTCTGGTTGATGGCCAATTGAGTGACCAAAGTTGTAAGTGAATCTATCTTCTGTTCAAGCTTCTCAACCTTACCAGAACTTGTGCCAACATCATTCACTCCTCTCACTATGATTGCATCGCTGTTGCCCCTTGCATGGAATTGTTGACAATTGGAAGCCATCTTCTCAATCTTGACTCTGGCTTCTAAAGGTGTCATGTCTCCTAGGGCACCACCACTTGCAGCATCAAGCATGTTTCTCTCCATGAGGTTGAGACCTTCATAGAAATATTGAATAAGCAACTGCTCTAAGATCTGATGGTGGGGGCAGCTCGCACACAGTCTCTTGAATCTCTCCCAATACTCGTAGAGACTTTCTCCACTTTGTTGCCTGATGCCTGATATATCCTTTCGGATTGCTGTTGTTCTGCATGCAGGGAAGAATTTCTCCAAAAATGCCCTCTTCAGGTCATTCCAGACTGTGATAGAACCAGGGGCCAGATCGTACAACCAATCCTTGGCTAGCCCCTCTAGGGAGTGTGGGAATGCCTTAAGACAAACATGATCCTCTTGCACATCATGTGGTTTCATAGTAGCACAGACAATATGGAACTGCTTGAGATGTTTATGAGGATCCTCACCTGCAAAACCATTAAACTTGGGCAACAAATGAATTAGTCCAGACCTTAGCTCATACGGGTCATCGGGATACTGGATGCACAAATCTTCAATAGTGAAATCAGGTGCAGCCAGCTCCCTCAATGTCCTCTCACGTGGTGGAGGTTGAGCCATATTTTCAGAATAATCAGAATAAGAATCAGAATTTATAGGAATAGAAAAAAAAGAAGCAGACTCACTATGTAAAGACTCAATAGACTCACTACCTATGGACTGGTTCCTATTTTGTCTAACTAGTCTGTGATAAGTTCTATCAATTTCAGGGTTATATGGATGCAAGTAGCTTGGGTTGCCCCTAGTCATGTACTGAACAGAACACCATTAAGCATAGCAAACTGTCACTAATATACATGACCAAAATAGGCAACAAAATTTTTTATTTTTTAAAAATTTTTTCTTTATTTTTTTCAGCACCCTAAAATCATGAAAACATACCACAAAAAGTTTGAGGACAAAATTCAAAAGGGAACCAAGTCAAACAATTAAATCAGAGACCAAAAACTAAGAAAATAAAACTTGTAAAATAAAAAAGAAATAGTAAAACGGCTTTTTCAGGATCCAGACGAAGGAGCTTTCTGACAAAGTCAGAAAAATCAGATTATTCAGAAAATTCCCTTCGATTTGATATAAAATTTGTCAAATTCCGAGTTACGGGTCAAAAGTTGCGACGATTTGAAGAAAGTGCTGCTAAAACTTGGAAAATTTTTCTGGAACTCACAACCAGTGATGATCTGAGTGATCGTGGTGCCTCAAAACCTTTTTATATGATAAAAGTAGTGTGGATATAAATTTTCGTGCAAAAATTCCACCCACAACTATGTGAACAGCAACCACAGAATCAATCAAATACACTAATTGCAACAAAATAGCAAAACAGCAAACAGTGCAACTTCAACCGGTTATCAGAATTGACTACTAGACCCTAAATCAGACACGACACACTATAATAACTATACTAACTACGACACTAACTAACTACTAATGACCTTGGCAAGAACCGATATTCCCCGGCAACGGCGCCAAATTTGATCGAGGCCGTACCCGATACAAATAAAAACAGTTTAAGTATAGTACTAGGAAGTGACTCCTAGGTCGTCTCCCAAGGAATATCTTATCAAGCAAAAGGTCGAACACATAGTATGCATAGAAAACAGGGGGTTTTTTTTTTGTATTGAATATTGAATAATTGAAATCAAAACAGAATTAAATCAAAACGAAGAAACAGATAAGGAAAAGCGGATAAACCCCTTTGGCTCGCGTTCACAACTCTATCATCGGTCACAAAAGATCATCTTCTTTCCTCTTCACTGTCCAACTCGTGAGAACTAAATACTAAGCGAAAATTCAATTCTCACCCCAAAACCCAAACCTCTAATTAAGCATTAAAAGCCAAAGCATGGAGTTTTTACGAGTTTGCATAAATTAAGCATTCATACACATGGATTATCTCTATATAATGGAACTAAGCGAACCATAACATATCAATAAGCATGAAAACAGTGAATAAAAACGAAATAGCATTAAGAACAAAACCTCAAGAGTATGTGATACATTACCAAAGGGATTTAACCTAAGAGTTTAGCCTTCCATGAAGAAAAATACCAAAAACGTGTAGAAAAGAGAAGAGAGAGAAACCCTAGCAGCCTCCACAAGCTTGGAGAGCAAAACTAAGCATTCTCTATGAGAGAGAATGTAAAAAAACGTGAATGGAAGCTCTCTCCTAGGGTTTACACGAATTTGGCTTTTTAAATCACAAAACGGGCCTAAATCATGGGCCCAAATCCTAAGGAAAGCTTATCTCTAAATTAAATCTAAAAATATCTTATAGATAAAATCTAAATCTTAAAAGATATAACTAAATCTCAACTAATCCTAAAGATAGATTACAATCTTCACTTCATCATATATCTTCTCTTCCAACATTAAATCTTCATTCCCAAAATGTCCAAAAAGCCCTTGTGCCAAATATGACCTGAAAATAGAAATAGAATTAATTAGGCTAAATAATCCCAAATTAAACAATATTCAGAATATTAGTCCAATAAACTCTAAATCACTAAATCACGCTAAACAATGTCAAATAGGCAACAAGTATCAATAATAGGAGTAAAATAATGCAAGGAAAAATGGGAAATAAAATGCTCATCAAGAAGTCCTAGGGGTCAGCAAGTATGTCAAGACATAGAGAATCATCCTGTCCTCCACAGTCATGTTTCCCACAGATTTACGAGGACCGGTCAAGTACAAATCCGGACTTCCTTAAACTATCCTTGTAAACATCCTCAGTGTTGCAGACGTTGAGTCGATTATCATCCGGATCACCGGGATAAGTTCCCGCTGATTAGAGTCCACCCACAATCAGAAAATCAATAGGGGTAACATCAAAAATCACCCCATTTACCTTGGACTGATAACCCCCTTCATACTCCCTGAAATTGGCATAGAACTCCCTAATCAACCTTGGGAAGATGGAACCCTTCAACTCCAGAAAAGTTACCAAACCTTGATACTCATACAACCTCTGAAATTGGAAGTTATTGTTGGCACACCATCTGAAGTTCATCCATCTCTTGAGCCCAAAACCTCTGTCACAGAAACTCTCGAACCTCTCCATACACTTGTCGTCACTGTAGTACTCGATTCTTGGTCTTCTAGGAGGTCGGGTGGCAGTGGACTTGACTCTAGCGCGACGAGGAGGATTGGAGGACATGATTTCTGAATGTTAGGGTTTGGAGAGAATGGGAAAACGGAATTGGGAGAAGAACCCTCGGGGAGAGTGAGAACGTGAGAAGGGATTATGAGCAATAGTGATGTTTTGAAGAGTGAGAATGGATGGGAAATCAGTATTTGGGAGGTTTAGGCCTTGAAGAAAAAGGGGAAAGGAGGAAATCGTTTTTAGGAGGGAGAAAATAAGGAGAATCGTATTTTAAAACTGCTGTAACTGGTCTGATACAGTACTCTAACCGGTTAGAGTTATCGTGTAACCGGTTACATACTGTAACTTGAACCAGTTATAAATAAAAATTTGTGAATCGATTGGAGACTCTTCACCAAATATGAAATCCCTCAATTGCATGTTAAAGTTCCATGATAATATTTTTTTAAAGGAATGAAAATGAGTGTTTTAAAGGATGCCGCATAGGATCCCACTTGATGAAATTCTAAGGAATTAAGAGGGACGCTTGCACTTCTAATGCAAGAAGTTCATGATAGTCGGATTGGTTAAAAGATAGAGGAGAGGAAGAAATTGACAACCGGTAAAGTGGACAAGTGCAGCTATTATGTTACGAAAGATCATGAAGTAGATTTTAAACTAAACCCTCTTAATCATCTAGTTTCCGAAACAATCTAGCCAAATGTTTCCGAAAGTAGTTAATCTAACCTCTTAAATATTAAGACTTCGTAGAAAGGTCTGATCCTAACGTTGATAATCCAAACTTTTATCACTGTTGGAAGTGATAAATATCTACGAACACTTCAGCCATAGGAGGATTAGTTAAGGCTAGAGAAATTAACAACCACCGGGTTAGGACAAATGTTGTCTCCCCAACGGAAATGTCTCTAGAAACTGACTATTCCTCTGAAGACTGACAGTGATCAATAATTCATCTTTAAGTTCATCTAACTTAAAGACATGTCGTATAATCTTTCTTGTGAGAGATTATATCTAGTATGATTCATTACTAATAGTTTGGATATTTGGACTGATCACCCTAATATTCCAAATTATCGAGTAACGAAGTCATACAAATATCTTTTCATTCATATTCAAGAAACCTGTGTGTGCAATCCAAAAAGCTCTCCTGGAAAGCGAATTGAGAAAGGTTTTATCAGGGAAGGTATTGTGGACCATATTTTTCATATGACGTTTTTCCTTAAAGGGAATTGGTCAGAATAGAGTTGGACGACGAATCTTGATTTCTTAAACTTGAAAAATATCTCAGAATACTAATATCCTATCCTAATCTTTTAAGTGGGGGAGGACCCAAAAATCTACTTTTGTGAGAAAAGCCAAGCAAATTTCGGGGACGAAATTCCTTTCAAGTGGGGGAGTAGTGTAACACCCCTAATTTTCGTCTTCCGAATAATGCGAAAATTAATAATAAGGTTTGATATTAAACTCTTTCAATTTTTAGTCTAAATCTATTATGTGTTAATATACAAAATATAGGTAAAGATGATTTTTGGTATATGGATAACCAAAAACATGGGTATTGCATTTTGGTCCCTGAGCCAGGACCTAAATATAATATTAAAAGGGTTTATGGGAAAAGAATTATTAAATTAACAATTTTCTAAAATTCATCAGTAGGTAACCGGTTAGAAAGGCTTTGTAACCGGTTACACGATGAACTCAGGAAACCCAGATAGTGGATCTTGATGAGTAATCAATCAATTAAACCATGAATTGCCACGAAACCCACTCGATTTTCAGTAAGGGATACGTGTCGAACTGCATGCTCATCAATTTCGCTATAAATATGCGATTTGAGAGTCAAACTGGGGGTTCTTTGATGAAGTGTTGATGTTTGAAACTGAGTTAGGGTTTCTAGGTTTCTCTGTCAGTTTCTCTTTGATCTTTAAAAATCAAACCAAGAGGGATACACCATATCAAAGTTGAGTCTTCCAGCTTTGTATTGAGGTATGGAGAGTGATTTGAGAGTGAATATGGAAGAGGTTATTAGCCTGGGAAGATTGAGGAATCAGTCTGTCTAGAACCAGAAAATCAACTTGTGAGGCTCTCTTTATGGCATGATCCTGGTAAGTACATGCACTTTTTAAGCCTCAAACTTGTTTCCAAAGCTAGTGCATGTTACCTAGTCTGGATTCTGATAGTTTTCCCCAATTTCTTTGGCCTATGGATGTGTCAAATCTTCTTGTCTTTGAACCTGGTTGAGGGAAATCGTGGCTGAAACAGAACATAGGAATTGTGACGAAATGGTGAAGTTTCTTCAAAGTTCCAGTGTTAATCTTCAACAAATTCAATGCTGAGGTAAGGCAGAAGCTTTCTTTTGCTAGAATGAGAATAGATCTCATGAAAGAATAGGTGGAGTCACCATGAGACTCCCAAAGGGCATAGTGTATCATAATCAAAGGCTTGGAGGCCACTGGATAAGTTAACTCTGTTGGTAACAGATCTAAGCAAGTCATGCAAATGATATAAATGCATTAATTGGAGATTGTAACACCCTCACATTAATTAGTTAATTTATAGGTTTTATTAAAATTGGTGTTAGAAAATTTCTTTTAAACTTAATTACTTTTTAAAAACTTCTTACGAAAATCCGGTAGAGTTTCCTCTGTTTTCCGGACTTTCCAAAAATTTTCTTCTTTAAACCTGTCAGTCCAGAATTATATAAAAAAGAAACATAAGACTTGATAGTATTACAACCAGTTTAAAACCTAACGCCCAAAATATCACAAACCTCAGGGCGTACAGCTAGCACATAATTTATATTACAAAATAACAACTTTAATTTATTTAATACTTCAGTCCTCTCATAACACACGACCACTCCACGTAGTAGAGGGTAAACCTGCTCGACCTGCACTAGTGTAAGCTCCAAGCTCAGTACCTGAAAAATGGTTGTAAGGGTGAGCTTTATACATGAAGTAGCGAGTAGCTTCTAACTAGACATAATGACCTACCAAGTCAAACACAATTAGCACGTAGCACATATATTTCCATTTAGGCAAACCCAACATGCCTCATACACAACCAAGAGTCCTATTAGCATCCGTTCGTTTATTCCATTCATATTACCTTTCCAATATCTTCGTTAAGTCTCATTTTTCCCATTTCCATTCTCATAAATCAACAACTCACATACATATATCATTTAGCACATAGACACAATTTTAATATTCAAACACAATTATTCATTCCACTTCTTTTCATTCTAGTCTTTCCATTTACTTTTCTTTCTTGTTTTCCTTCTTTATCTCTTTCTTTTCTTTTTCTTTTTCTCATTCATTTTTGTCATTTGGCCACAGGGTCATCACAACCAACCTGTGCCGCTTACCATTTATTTTTATTAGATCACAGGGTCATCACAACCAACTTGTGCCGTTTAACATTTATATTTTTATTAGGCCACAGGGTCATCACAACCAACCTGTGCCATTAACATTTATTTTTATTAGGCCACAGGGTCATCACAACCAACCTGTGCCATTTACCATTTATTTTTATTAAGCCACAGGGTCATCACAACCAACCTGTGCCGTTTACCATTTATTTTTATTAGGCCACAGGGTCATCACAACCAACCTGTGCCGGATCAATTTACTATTCTCTTCCTCATTCCGGTTATCTTATTTAGTTATTCTTTTTATTGATTATCTTTTCTCTTCTTCAGTTTCTTTATAATTATCCTTTTCCTTCTTGCCTTTTATTAGTAACTTGTTATCTCATTTGTCATTCAACACATACATAACAACTATAACATACAATAACTCACCAATATCAACCAAGGTTTCATATTCTTCAATTAAGTGTTCATGACAGCATTTTACAATTAAAATACACATTTAATCGCAAACTTATTAGTGGCTTCACTTCCTTTATTCTCATACTCAATTTATTATCTCTATTGCCGTATATTTTCCTTCTTTATTTATTATCCAATTTATTATGCGATACACATTTAGCACACGAACATCCCAATTCAACCATTCATTTACCAAGTTCCTACTCTTACTTTTTAGTTGTTCTATTCCTCATTTAGCACTTATATGATACACATATATCTCTTTAAATCAACCAGGCATACAAAACAATATTCACTTATAATCATTCACAATTAACAGCCAGAGTTCATGTTCTTCGAATAAACATACATGATAACATATATCACTTAGCCTGCATATTCAATCATAAGTATCAATTTATGGTTCATTTCATTTACTTTCTTATTTTATATTTAATTTAAATTAATTACCCGAATAATCAGTCACAAGCATACCCATATATTATTAGCAAGTATAATATACTAATCGGAAAATACTCTCTAAAGCAAGGTAAAGAACCCTTTACCTCAATTAACGAAATTAATAGAAATAACCTCAACCTGAAGCTCTAATCCTTGTCCTCGCTTTATCGCCGCACCGGTTATGCCGAGGCTTGCCGACGAAGAAGGACGGCGACCCGAGAAGCTTTAGTGAACCGCGGTGCCTAACGGTTTGACGGCGATCGACGGCGGTAGGTATCGGTGAATGGTGGTTGGGGACGGTGAGTGGCGGCGCTCCTGGTTTGCGATTCAAAGCCTTCCCACGGCGGCAACGGCGAGATCCCTTGGAAAAGATAGAGATGACCAATCAAGGAGGAGGAGAGAGATGGTGGCGGTTTTCCTTGAGCAGCGATCGGAGAAGAGCACAAGAGTGGCGGCGGTTATGGTGGACTACTGCTGTGAGGTCATGGGTGGCGGAGAGCGGCGCTGGGTGGTGGGTGCGGTTGGTCTCCTCTCAATCTCGCCTTTGCTTTCTTTCTCTGATGCTCTCACTCTCGTTTTCTTTCTTTGTTTTCATTATATGTTTCTTTTTTTTTTCTTTCTCTCTCAATGCCTTTCTTTCTCTCTCTTTTATTCTATCTCTCTTTTCTTTCTCTCTCCGCCACTCACTTACTCATTCTATCTCTTTCTCTAGGCATCTCACGTCTCTGTCCTTCTTTTCTCTTTTTATTTTTTTTTTTCTTCTTTTGATGGTTGCACGGGATTGGGAGGGTACTGGGTAGATATATAGAAAATAAATATAATTTTATAATTTGCTCTCATTCATGGGTTGATGTGTATAAGTATTTTGGATAATAACTAAAAGTTTGATAATCCTAAAAATAAAATACATTTATGTATACTACTATTGTATTTTTATTTACCCAGAACAGATTAAAAATAATAAAATTATCAGTCTACTATGAAAAAAGACATTTTAATTAACCGGTCTTTTAAAAATATCTATTGCGTAAGAAAAAGTATCGAAATACAAAAATTAATATATTTTCTCAATCCTTGTATTAAACTTGATAAAATATAATATTCAAAATTTTGAAATAACAAATCATTAACTACAACTTATACCGGTTATATATTAAAATTAGACCGAGTTAAAAAAAATAAAATAGTCTCAGAATGATATGAAACTTTACAAGAATGCCGAAAATATTAAATTAAACATATCTTTCTAAAGAAACAATTTATAAAAATGCTTATAAGACTTGTCACTTGAGCTCCCTATCGAAATATTAATTAAAGTAAGTAAAAGTACTCTTTTATTTTTGAAAAACGTATGATAACAAATTTATACTTATTTTGACTAGAAAACATGTTTCAATTATAATGATGAAACCAAAATTTTATTACGAAACTCAATTCTTGAAAACATCGTATTAATTCATTTTAATTATTTTACTAAAGGTACTAGGATTAGCGGGATGTTACAATTCTCCCCCACTTACTGGAATTTCGTCCCCGAAATTCCGATTGTCCTTAAAATTGGAGAACCATCCCATCTAATGGGGTTCCTGTCGGTTCTATTTCCCCGCTTCCGATGTGCTTAGGTCCATTCTTCTTAGTATTGTCATGTCTGTCCTCGGATACGACGTATCTCCTCTATCGCGACAGAATTCACAATTTCCTTATTCTTAAAGTTCCATCTCCTATTCCTTGGGTTGAAATCCTCCCCCACATAGCATCGACATACTTGATTATATCCATGCTAGGGGTAGGTTCAGTCGCTGCTAAGAATCAAGTACATAGATTCTCGAACGTTATTCGGGACTTGGGAGTGGTGCAGGGTTGACTTCCGGTGGGTGACATTGAATCAAGTTAGATTCCTACGATTTTGTCGAACTCTCGCGTGTACCTCTAAGTTTTCTCATTAGATGCTTGAAGCTAGAAGAAAGCGAGGATGAAGAGAAGAAACACGAAGCACTCAAGAATAAGTTTCATGCTCTTTGTAAGACTACCCAGGATGTACTGGGTACATGTCAAGCAAGAAAACAATGGAGGATATACCAAAGTGTGCATTTTCAGCAGAGAGTCATCGAAAGATGCATTTTCTATGGATCTGGGGCTGATTTGATTGGTCTCGATAAGAGTACCTGACACAGTGGCTAAGACTTGCTTCCTTCGAGGGAATCGTTCGGGACTTTGATTAGATTCTTAGGCGGGTTTTAAGTCGTCTACTATCTAATTCGATTGGTTGTAAGAGGATGTCTATAAGGTTCGCTCGAGTCTCTCCGGGATTCTAAACTTTATCACTCTACTTTCTAATGCTATGCAAAGAGTTTAGAAGGAATTCTTCTCGGGCTAATTCTGTTCCGTCCAGGGGCCTACTTTAAAAAATTATTAATTCGATTATTTCGGTTTCAGATGAAATGCGCCAATGACATCGATCACCAACAGGTGCAAAGATCGAAGTGATCAGTTCTAACTTTACTTTCTACCAGTGGCAATACCATCACTGTGTTTGGCGGAACTTTAACTAATGTATTATCAATTATTGATTTCTTCTAAGTTAAATCAACACGTATACTTTATGCAAAAACATCCTAAGTAACCATTGGGCACACTATCAATAGCTAAAAGTACCTCAAACAAGTTTATTCCTCGTTCTACGTGCTCATAGGACAGTCTGTAGCACGGTGTCCGGGTTGCCCGCATTGAAAACAGAGACCTTCCTTTCTGCGCTGCTCAAGCATCCAACATATACGAGTATGGGACCCTCCACAATGTGGACATGGTGGCCTAGTTCTTGGGGCATTCTCATTCAGGGCCACCCCTCCTGGCACTACTGCCATAGTGCGGATGTCAGTACCTGTATCCAATTCATGAGCCGATCCCTTGCTTCTGCTAGAACCTCCAGGTTGTTGCATGCCTCTGTTCCATTTCTCCAACACATTCCGTTTCAATCCTTTTTCATACGTGCTAGCCATATTTTCGAGCAAAATTATCTAGGTTCAGATATTCAACGGCTAATCTGATCTCAGGGCGAAGTCCGGATTCGAACTTGACACACTTAGATCTTCCTCTAGCATCCCGGTAGCTTCCGGAATATCGAATGAGATCTTCAAATTTGGCAGCATACTCTCCAACACTCAGATCTTCTTGTTTTAGGGTCAGAAATTCTACCTCCTTTTCTCGGCGCACATCTTCTGGAAAATACTTTCCAAGAAATTCCCCCTTGAATATATCCCATGTAACCTCCTGATTTGCAGTCTCCATGTTCCTCCTCACATGTTCCCACCAGGATTCTGCTTCTCCAGCGAGCATGTACGCTGCCAAATAGACCTGTTGCTCAACGGGTGGCGACATGGTGCGAAAGATCTTCTCCATTGTTTGAAGCCACCTCCGGGCTTCATTCGGGTCATAGCCTCCTCCAAACTCCGGTGGTCTGCTCTTCCTAAATCGCTCCATCCAGTCAATCTCGATTGGAGCGGGTGGAGGAGGGTTCAGAGCTACCGCTGTTGCGGATGCTGCTGCTGCGGCTGCGGCGGCAATATTCTCCGCTTGATTATGATGCATCTGTGCCATATGTGCAGCTTGGTTCTGCTGCATTTGAACCATTTGTTCCAAAAGAGCATCAATCCTATCATCATGGGCTCGCCTCCCAGACATATCGTCCAATTATGAAGGAGAAACAAGTTAATGCACATGTACAGTAAACAAAGTGCATAATCAGATAAGTGTGTACCTACATACTTAATTAGCTACTATAGGGTTAGACATGACTATTTCAGTCACTCGCTTGGTGAGTAACCATCGGAGTTGTGAGTCCAAACCCCAAGGCCGAGAAAAAACTGCTCTGATACCATAATGTAACACCCTCACATTAATTAGTTAATTTATAGGTTTTATTAAAATTGGTGTTAGAAAATTTCTTTTAAACTTAATTACTTTTTAAAAACTTCTTACGAAAATCCTGGCAGAGATTCCTCTGTTTTCCGGACTTTCTAAAAATTTTCTTCTTTAAACCTGTCAGTCCAGAATTATATAAAAAAGAAACATAAGACTTGATAGTATTACAACCAGTTTAAAACCTAACACCCAAAATATCACAAACCTCAGGGCGTACAGCTAGCACATAATTTATATTACAAAATAACAACTTTAATTTAATTAATACTTCAGTCCTCTCATAACACACGACCACTCCACGTAGTAGAGGGTAAACCTGCTCGACCTGCACTAGTGTAAGCTCCAAGCTCAGTACCTGAAAAATGGTTGTAAGGGTGAGCTTTACACATGAAGTAGCGAGTAGCTTCTAACTAGACATAATGACCTACCAAGTCAAACACAATTAGCACGTAGCACATATATTTTCATTTAGGCAAACCCAACATGCCTCATACACAACCAACAGTCCTATTAGCATCCGTTCGTTTATTCCATTCATATTACCTTTCCAATATCTTCGTTAAGTCTCATTTTTCCCATTTCCATTCTCATAAATCAACAACTCACGTACATATATCATTTAGCACATAGACACAATTTTAATATTCAAACACAATTATTCATTCCACTTCTTTTCATTCTAGTCTGTCCATTTACTTTTCTTTCTTGTTTTCCTTCTTTATCTCTTTCTTTTCTTTTTCTTTTTCTCATTCATTTTTGTCATTTGGCCACAGGGTCATCACAACCAACCTGTGTCGCTTACCATTTATTTTTATTAGGTCACAGGGTCATCACAACCAACTTGTGTCGTTTAACATTTATATTTTTATTAGGCCACAGGGTCATCACAACCAACCTGTGCCATTAACATTTATTTTTATTAGGCCACAGGGTCATCACAATCAACCTGTGCCATTTACCATTTATTTTTATTAAGCCACAGGGTCATCACAACCAACCTGTGCCGTTTACCATTTATTTTTATTAGGCCACAGGGTCATCACAACCAACCTGTGCCGGATCAATTTACTATTCTCTTCCTCATTCCGGTTATCTTATTTAGTTATTCTTTTTATTGATTATCTTTTCTCTTCTTCAGTTTCTTTATAATTATCCTTTTCCTTCTTGCCTTTTATTAGTAACTTGTTATCTCATTTGTCATTCAACACATACATAACAACTATAACATACAATAACTCACCAATATCAACCAAGGTTTCATATTCTTCAATTAAGTGTTCATGACAGCATTTTACAATTAAAATACACATTTAATCGCAAACTTATTAGTGGCTTCACTTCCTTTATTCTCATACTCAATTTATTATCTCTATTGCCGTATATTTTCCTTCTTTATTTATTATCCAATTTATTATGCGATACACATTTAGCACACGAACATCCCAATTCAACCATTCAATTTACCAAGTTCCTACTCTTACTTTTTAGTGGTTCTATTCCTCATTTAGCACTTATATGATACACATATATCTCTTTAAATCATAATCATTCACAATTAACAGCCAGAGTTCATGTTCTTCGAATAAACATACATGATAACATATATCACTTAGCCTGCATATTCAATCATAAGTATCAATTTATGGTTCATTTCATTTACTTTCTTATTTTATATTTAATTTAAATTAATTACCCGAATAATCAGTCACAAGCATACCCATATATTCTTAGCAAGTATTATATACTAATCGGAAAATACTCTCTAAAGCAAGGTAAAGAACCTTTACCTCAATTAACGAAATTAATAGAAATAACCTCAACCTGAAGCTCTAATCCTTGTCCTCGCTTTATCGCCGCACCGGTTATGCCGAGGCTTGCCGACGAAGAAGGACGGCGACCCGAGAAGCTTTAGTGAACCGCGGTGCCTAACGGTTTGACGGCGATCAACGGCGGTAGGTATCGGTGAATGGTGGTTGGGGACGGTGAGTGGCGGCGCTCCTGGTTTGCGATTCAAAGCCTTCCCACGGCGGCAACGACGAGATCCCTTGGAAAAGAGAGAGATGCTCTCACTCTCGTTTTCTTTCTTTGTTTTCATTATATGTTTCTTTTTTTTTTCTTTCTCTCTCAATGCCTTTCTTTCTCTGATGCTCTCACTCTCGTTTTCTTTCTTTGTTTTCATTATATGTTTCTTTTTTTTTTCTTTCTCTCTCAATGCCTTTCTTTCTCTCTCTTTTATTCTATCTCTCTTTTCTTTCTCTCTCCGCCACTCACTTACTCATTCTATCTCTTTCTCTAGGCATCTCACGTCTCTGTCCTTCTTTTCTCTTTTTATTTTTTTTTCTTCTTTTGATGGTTGCACGGGATTGGGAGGGTACTGGGTAGATATATAGAAAATAAATATAATTTTATAATTTGCTCTCATTCATGGGTTGATGTGTATAAGTATTTTGGATAATGACTAAAAGTTTGATAATCCTAAAAATAAAATACATTTATGTATAATACTATTGTATTTTTATTTACCCAGAACAGATTAAAAATAATAAAATTATCAGTCTACTATGAAAAAAGACATTTTAATTAACCGGTCTTTTAAAAATATCTATTGCGTAAGAAAAAGTATCGAAATACAAAAATTAATATATTTTCTCAATCCTTGTATTAAACTTGATAAAATATAATATTCAAAATTTTGAAATAACAAATCATTAACTACAACTTATACCGGTTATATATTAAAATTAGACCGAGTTAAAAAAAATAAAATAGTCTCAGAATGATATGAAACTTTACAAGAATGCCGAAAATATTAAATTAAACATATCTTTCTAAAGAAACAATTTATAAAAATGCTTATAAGACTTGTCACTTGAGCTCCCTATCGAAATATTAATTAAAGTAAGTAAAAGTACTCTTTTATTTTTGAAAAACGTATGATAACAAATTTATACTTATTTTGACTAGAAAACATGTTTCAATTATAATGATGAAACCAAAATTTTATTACGAAACTCAATTCTTGAAAACATCGTATTAATTCATTTTAATTATTTTACTAAAGGTACTAGGATTAGCGGGATGTTACAATTCTCCCCCATAAGCCTCAAACTTGTTTCCCAAGCTAGTGCATGTTACCTAGTCTAGATTTTGATAGTTTTCCCCAATTTCTTTGGCCTATGGATGTGTCAAATCTTCTTGTCTTTGAGCCTGGTTGAGGGAAATCGTGGCTGAAACAGAACATAGGAATTGTGAGGAAATGGTGAAGTTTCTTCAAAGTTCCAGTGTTAATCTTCAACAAATTCAATGCTGAGGTAAGGGAGAAGCTTTCTTTTGCTAGAATTAGAATAGATCTCATGAAAGAATAGGTGGAGTCACCATGAGACTCCCAAAGGGCATAGTGTATCATAATCAAAGGCTTGGAGGCCACTGGATAAGTTAACTCTGTTGGTAACAGATCTAAGCAAGTTATGCAAATGATATAAATGCATTAATTGGAGATTACATGTATGGATATGAGCTATGTGTGACACTTGCTGTTACTTGTGATTAAATATAGTTATGTGAAAAAATTGATGCTCTAAATAACATGTATGCAAGATTTAATGTGTTTCTGTAGCTGAGCAAAAATTACTCAAGGTATATGGGTGTATGTGAGTATTGAAATGAGGTAGAATTGAGTATTGAAAAGAAATATTTGAAAAATTCTATTTTCAGTACACAAACTGTCTAATCTAACCGGTTAGACGATTTTCGTAACCGGTTAGATTCTGTGTAATTTCAAAACAAGAATGTGTTGTTAAAATTGGTGAAAAGTCTCTATCATTCTTACTCAATTCTAACTCTAATTTCAATAGATATCAATCTGAAAAGTAAGTGATAAATCACTGTGGGTTTTGGATTGTGGGAGAAGAATCAATATCTTGAAGTGTTGTGATAACTTAAAAGTTAAGTTATGTTTCATTGATAGCAAATTGTGGATTTAGGCCTGTGAATGATAAGCACAATAGGTTTGAGGTACAAGGCCATGATAAAAACTGTCTGTGAACTGAGTAGAAAACTCAGGAAAAAGGGAATTTCTTGAAGCTCCATGGTAAAACAGTTTCAGATATGTGACGCTAACCGGTTAGTCTGGGACTGTAACCGGTTAGTATCTGAAATTGCAAAAGGAAAATTTAGTCTTTTAAAGGAGGAGTGATTACCATGGGTTAAGACTACTCAATTCAAGATCACTGGCATAATTGAAACTAATTTAAGTGTATCTCACCATGCCAAGGTTGGTACCTCAAACCAATCATTCCAAGGGAATTACGAGACGTACCTAAATCACAATGGATAAATCAAAGATAAAAACCAATCTTGAAAGTGGTGCATTCATTTATAGAGGAATGGAGAATAGGTTGGCAAGGAATAATTCTCATATTCTGGGAATATGAGAAGGGTACTCTGGGAGTACCGAAATTGTAACCGACTTGATGACACATTATAGATATGTGGCCAGTGTCCGGGACCTGGTTTAGTGCGTTCTGGGAACGTGATGCACACTCTGGGAGTTGTGTTTGTTTTCCAAGTACGGTTTGCCACTCATTCTGGGAACGTTTGGTGGTGTTCTGGGAACACCAGGATATCAATTGCCAGATATCCAATATTGTTGGAGGCCTCGGTTGTGGATGGAATCATGCATCATGATACTTGCATTACAAGATGAAGAATATTAAAAAGAGGTGTGCTCATATGTACTTGCATCTTGTTTGATACTTGAATAACTGTGATTGTTGATATTACTTTTCTTATATCTATCTCATTTGACTATGCAAATGGATATGCTTACTCCCGTGCCCTTGTAGGTTAGGGACCAACATTAAGACCTTCTCAATGATGAGTAAGGGTAGGAGACCCATAAAGAGCATTGGAGAACAGAGGAAAGAGAGATTTTCGGTGTTGTGCACAGCAGTCGGAAATCAAATGTAATAGATGAGAAAACCAAGATTCCGGATCAGCTCTAAGACATTTCTGTGATAGTATCTAAGTTATATTTTGAAAAGGATGATCCAAGATAACATTTTAAGTTCCTTGGTACAATCATTTTATTTTAACACAAACATATCCGGTGAAACCCCTTTTCAATGATTCACTTATTACTACGAGCTGATCTCGATATTTTCCCACCAACTCTGAAGTTATTATGCACTCTATGTTTCAAAAACTCGTATTCTCTGTAGATTATCGGGAAAACTTCCAAATCTATTTTGAACTCAGATCTAGTTTTGAATATTCAGCCGAGTTTTCATGAAATGAAATGTTTAGTTCGAAAAATCTTTCGAATAACAATTTGAACTCGTATTGAAATATAATCAATTATTCTACCTATGAAGTTTATTGAAAGAGTGTTACATTGATCTTTATCCTCACAGAAAACTGACCAAATCTTTTTTCAAACAAAATTTTTATCTTATTTTTTAAACTTTTTAAACTTATTTTTTAAAAAAATTATTTTTTTCATTTTTTAAACTTTTTTTTTTAAATTAAAGAATCTCATTTTTTTCAAAATTCCTTTTCTTTTACATTTTTGTTTTCAAAATCTCTGTCAAACAAAATTTTATCTTATTTTTTCAAAATTTATTATTTTTTAATTATTTACACAAAAACAAAATCTTCCTTTTTTCCAAATTTCTTTTTTGTTTGGAATAAAAACTTTTCTCAAAAACTTTTTTTTTATTTTTTTTATTTTTATACTTTTTTTTTGTTTTGCGGGACAAAATTGGGTGTTAATATTAATTCAAGACAAAAAAAATTAAATTCCTTTTAGAAGTATGAAATGACTTATAAATAGGATTAATAAACATTTCTATAATATAACCTGTAAATAAGGGCAAAGGATGTTTTACAGGTAGGATTACTTATATACATATTAATATTTTATCTAAAATTTTTGGTTGTGAGATATATATCACAGTGATGGTTAAAATCATAAGAAAGAAATTAAAAAATCAAGACTCTAATCATTTTTTCTGATTCTAAAATCTATAAATGTTGACAACTGTAACATCCCGCTATTTCTAATACCTTTAGTAAAATAATTAAATGATTTATTATGATGTTTTTTTTTGGTAAATAAAAAATTTATTAATACCAACTCACAAAATTCTGCACTTACAAAAAGAAACCAATGTCACCTTCTAGGAAGGGTTCATTGGGGAATAAGAAAAGTCAAGACCTATGAAAGTAAAAAACTAAAGAAAAAACATAACTCTTTGGACCAAAACTAAATTATTACATTTATTGAAGTCTCTTATCTTCTTCATTATTCTCATTGCTAACTCACGAAGAACAATTCTGCTTCTTGCCTCTGGGTTTTGCTGCTTGGCTTGGAACAAACGTCGACATCTCTCCGTCCAGATTTCATACACCACAGCCGCAAGGAGAGCTCGCACAATCTTCCGGTAAGCTTTCTCCTTGACTCCATAGGTAGCTCATTTAATCCATTTGTGACTGTCATAACTCTCAAAAGCCATACACATCCAATTTGCAAGAAGAGTAAGAAGAACCTTACTCCAATTGCACTTAAAGAACAAATGCTCACTTGATTCTTGATGCTATTCGCACAAGGGGAAAAGAGTAGATCTTAGATTTAGAAATTTCTCCAATCTATCACAAGTGATAAGTCTGTTTTGAAGAATTAGCCACATAAAAAAGCAGTGCTTAGGGATTGATACAGGGTTCCAAGCAACTCTGTAGAACTTGAATTTTTCATGTTGTCCACAGAGGAACCTGTAACCCAAATCAATTGTGTAATCCCCATTAATCCACATTCCATTAGCAACACCAGGGGCCAAACGATTTCTTACTTTAAGAAGCTGTTTGTAGTGCCATCCCTGATCCTGACGAGGCTGAGCCTCCCATATGCTCTCATTTTTTAAGTAGATCTGGTTGATCCACTTGACCCATAGGATGTCTTCTTTTTTAGAGATGTACCAAATTTGTTTGCCAAGAGCAGCTTGGTTCCACAGGACAGAATTCTTAAAGCCTAGCCCCCCAAATCTCTTCTCCTTGCAAACTTGAGACCAGCTGACATTACCAGCAGGCTTAGCTCCCCATAAGAAAGTCCTGCACACCTTCTCAACACCCTTAAGGACAACTTTAGGGATAATAAACATTGAAGCCCAATAGATGTGTAATGTGAGTAGGACAGAGTTTATCAGACACATCTAGCTTGGTAAGATAAATGCATTGTCTTCCAGCTATTCACTCAAGCAGTTACCTTATCAATTAGGACCTTACAAGTAGCTATTGACCATTTCTTGGCAGAGATGGGAAAGCCCAGATATCTAAATGGAAAGGTACCCTCCTTAAAGCCAGTACATTCCACAATTTCACTCCTGAGAGCCTCCTTCACCCCAGCTAGGTAAACTTGAGATTTATCTTGATTGGCATGCATCCCTGAATTCAGAGAAAAATCCTGCAAAGCTCTTATAATGACTCTGACACTCTTAGGATGACCTTTACAAAAGGTCATTAGATCATCAGCAAAGATCAGGTTGACTAGATTCAGCTCTCTGCACAGAGGGTGGAACCTGAACCCTTGTTCCTTAGTAGCAGCCAATAACCTTCTTGAGAGCCCTTCCATAGCAATGACAAACAGTAAAGGAGATATAGGGTCTCCTTGTCTGATGCCACTGTGGTTTTTAAACTGCTGAGAATTGTAGGGTCTGCCGACCTTATAACGACTAAGTCTTACTTAAGGGATTCTTCAAGGGCCCTTCCCTCGGTTTACTCAGCACAAACGTCCCTCGCTCAGACTTGTTGGCTCCGAGCGCGCTAAAGGACCAGGCTCGGACTTGATGGGGCCGAGCCTCACAAACGGTCTTCAACCCATCGGCTCGGGACTCTAGGGCCGAGACATAACGTCGGCTGGTAGATGGACTCAGTCTTTACCAAGGCTTCCTATCCCTTCCGCAAATCTCTCCTAGATTCTCGCTAACAGCCTAGACATGAGATCTTGAGCTGATCTTATCCAGATTCTAAGAGCATAAACTTCCGATATTATCTCATAGAATCCTAGCTCAGCTCAACCCTGATACAAGGCCCATACGGCCCATATCAGCCTCCTCCAAACCCTATAAATAGCTCATAACAGCTAGGGTTTCAGGTACGTACTCTCATCCCTAAGTTGACACTCTGCACACACTTGTTGACTAGGGAGACCCTGCTTTTCCCAATTGGAACGGCAGAAACACCATAAAGTCACATATTAACACTTGATCCTCTCTTGGGCTCCTGGTTCCATAATCTTGAGCACTTAGAGGGTTAAGGACATAGTGTTCTAGGACACTACATTGGCGCCGTCTGTGGGAATCGAATAATCAGTATTCCCACCACTCACTGCACTAATGGCAAATGATAATGACAACAACCAAGGAGACCTCCGCCGTCGCATTAGGGGAAGGCCACCTAAGAACGTTGGACCAAGGAATGTTGGTGGAAGGAATGTAAGGGACAGACTTGCCCCTGGAGGACCCCCTGAGGATAACCAGGTTGAAAATCCCCAGGATCCTCCAGTTGTCCAGCCTGCTGATCCAGTTGTTCCGGAGGTCCAAGCGCCAGCCACCGTCCCTCCGGTTGTTGAAGGCCACGAACGACGATCTCAGCCGCATCGCGTTTCTGATGGCCATGTGTCGGAATGGCGTGACACAGCGGATTCTGGGCCACATCAATCTTGGAGGGCCCCCGCTGGATCGCGAACTGGG
This sequence comes from Crotalaria pallida, assembly GCA_037953625.1. Classification (NCBI taxonomy): domain Eukaryota; kingdom Viridiplantae; phylum Streptophyta; class Magnoliopsida; order Fabales; family Fabaceae; genus Crotalaria; species Crotalaria pallida. The sequence continues at coordinate 19,819,652 of CM075650.1, forward strand.
GAGGAGCGACGAGTCGAACGTCATGCTCGCGATAACTCCCGAGCCGAGCGATCTGATAGGGGAGTACCACACTTTACTAGAGGCCGCTTTGGAACGCTTTAGGGTGGCGAACGTTCCGAATCTCAAGGAAGATCCTACATGACAACCTCTTCGGCCAGAAGAAGAGAGGAGTCAATTATGGAAATATTGAGAACCCAAACTTCATTAATTGAAAAGCAAAACCAGGCTATTGCTACTCTACAGCACTGCAGCAAGGAGAAAGATCCAGGAAATATGTTAATCTAGAGGAGTTCCGAAGGATTAGCACTGCAGCAAGGAGTGCCGAAGGACGACATGAGCAACGTCCTCGCCAAAACGAGGCTCGTCAGAATGATCGTTTCCGAGATAGGGGAAGGAAAGACAAGAGAGAACAAGAGAGAGGAGAAAAACTGCCTCCCAAAGGCAAGTATGATGAATATACCCAGTTAACAGTCCCGAGGAGTCAAATCCTTCGTGAGACTATGCATACAGAGATGCGTAACATCACTCGGCCACCAGCCTTGAGAAAGGCGGCCCAAAAGGATAGGACGAAGTATTGCGATCATCATGGCGGATGGGGGCATACCACCGACCAATGTATCCAACTGAAGGATTTGATCGAAGAGATGGTAAGGGATGGTAAGCATCAACACTATATTGGAGAAGCGTTACGCAAGCGTTCCAGAAGGAAAAGCCCCTCGCCTCCCAAAACTGAACAGAAGAGGAATAAAAGCCCTTCACCACCAGCGGGGGGAGCCCCTATCCAGCAATCTGAGAAAAACAATGATTTCCTTATTGGCACCATTGCTGGAGGATTTGCTGGTGGTGGGGAAAAGAAGTGTGATCGCAAGAAATATGTGGGACAAGTTCTCTCGGTAGCGAGCCGACCGATACAAAAACCCAGGAAGAAAAATGTGGTCATCAGTTTTAGCGATGAGGATTTTGAAGACATCCTACAGGACCACAATGACCCAATGGTCGTCACGGCAAGGATTGGCAACTATGAAGTAAGAAGAATTCTCGTTGATCAAGGGAGTTCGGCGGACATCATGTTTTTGGATTTGTTTGAAAAATTGAAGTTGAAAAGGTCTGATCTCACCCCGTTCGAGGGAAGCTTGATCGGCTTCACGGGACATTCAATTGTTCCTTTAGGCCATATCCACCTTCCAGTGACCATGGGGGAACCACCTTCTGCTCGGACTGAAATGGTGAAGTGGTTAGTTATCCAGGCTCCCTCGGCGTACAATGCTATCTTTGGCCGAACGGCGCTCCAGTCTTTCGGCGCCGTTGTTTCAACGGTACACTTGGCCATGAAATTCCCGGGGTCGGATGACAAGGTAGTAACAGTACGGTCCGAACAGGAGTTGGCTCGGAAGTGCTACAACATCAGTTTGGGGAAGCTAAAGCTGGATGATGAGAAAATTATGCAGGAACCATTGAACAAAGGAAGTGTCAACTTGGCTGATCTTGACGTAAGAGAGGAGGATGAAACTAGGCCGACCCCTCAGGGGGACTTCAAAAAGGTAATCCTAGGCCCCGAGCCATCTCGTTGCGTCAAGATCGGAGTTGGCCTATCTGAGGAACTAGAAAAGGAGCTTACTGAATTACTAGTGGAAAACAAGGACTTGTTTGCCTGGACTTCGGCAGACATGCCGGGAATCGATTCTAACTTCATCTGCCACAAGTTAAGTGTGTATCCTGGCGCTAAGCCAGTATGTCAAAAAAAGAGAAGGGTCGGAATCGAGAAGGAACAGGCGACTGATGAGAAGGTAGCCGAGCTATTGGAAGCTGGATTTATCAGAGAGGTAGTGTACACTGATTGGTTGGCCAATCCCGTGCTAGTCAAGAAACCCAATGGGAAATGGAGGATGTGCGTGGACTACACAGATTTGAACAAGGTTTTCCCCAAGGACCAGTACCCACTTCCTTGCATTGATAAACTGGTGGATAGCTCGGCAGGTTATCAAAGGCTATCCTTTATGGATGCTTACTCGGGATACAATCAAATCCCAATGTACCCCCCGGATCAGGTAAAGACCTCGTTTATCACAGAAAACGCCACATATTGTTACAATGTGATGCCGTTCGGGTTGAAGAACGCTGGGGCAACTTACCAGCGGATGATGAACAAGGTGTTTGGTCCTCTGATTGGGCCGAGGATGGAGGTTTACATAGACGATATGATTGCAAAGAGCATAAAGGAGGAAGATCATGCTAAAGATTTGAAGGAAATCTTAGGAAGGATCCGGCAATTTGATATGAGATTGAACCCGGAAAAATGCACATTTGGAGTTCCGGCGGGGTCCTTCCTCGGATTTATGCTTACAGAACGAGGAATCGAGGCAAATCCAGAAAAGTGTCGAGCTATTCTGAAGATGAAGAGTCCGTCGGATATCAAGGGTGTACAACAACTGACGGGTCGAGTTGCAGCTCTCTCAAGGTTTCTATCTCAATCAGCTAGGAAGGCCCTTCCCTGGTACAAGCTGTTGAGGAAGGAGAAGGAAAAGGCATTTTAGTGGGATGAAGCATGCGAAAAGGCCTTTACTGACCTTAAGCATTATTTGGCATCATCTCCAATTTTGTCTAGTCCGAACAATGGTGAAACTCTTTTCTTGTACTTATCAGTGGGAGACTCGGTGATCAGTTCGGTTTTGGTTCGAGAGGAATCTGGTAAAGAGTTGCCCGTCTATTTTGTTAGCCGAGCTCTCCAGGGACCAGAGTTGAGATATCAGAAAGTGGAGAAATTAGCTTTCTGCTTGATTATTACTGCCAGACGACTACGCCAGTATTTCCAGAGCCACCATATCACGGTCAGAACAGCCCAGCCGATCCGTCAAATATTGCAGAAACTTGATTTGGCTGGAAGGATGGTAACATGGGCTATTGAGCTTTCCGAGTTTGAAATCACTTTCGAACCAAGAAAGGTGATGAAGTCTCAGGCTTTGGCTGATTTCCTCACCGAGTTTACTGAGCCATTGACGAGCTCAAACTCGGATTGGAACATTTATGTGGATGGATCAAGTAACAAACTTGGAGCGGGGGCAGGAATAATTTTGGAGAACTCTGAGGGATTCACCCTCGAGTACTCTTTGAAGTTTGGATTTTCAACGTCGAACAATCAAGCGGAGTATGAAGCCGTTTTGGCAGGATTGAGGATGGCGAAAGAGGTGGGGGCCCGCGAGGTGAAAATTTTCAGTGATTCTCAGTTGGTGGTTTCACAGGTCAAGGGCGAGTACCAGGCTAAGGAACCCATCCTTCAAAAATACTTGGAAAAGGTAAAGTTCCTATCCTCCGAATTTGTGAAGGTCGAAATCTGCCACATTCCGAGGGAAAGTAATAGCCGAGCGGATATTCTTTCCAAACTCGCATCAACAAAAAATTCTGAAAACAACAAAACTCTGATTCAAGAAATGGTGCATGGACCTAGCGTTGTCCTATCCATTTCAGTGGATCCAAGCTGGATCACTCCAATTGCAGGTTATTTGGAACAAGGGATTTTGCCAACCGACTCGGTGGAAGCCAGGAAACTTGTCAGAAAAGCATCTCAGTTTGCACTAGTTGATGGAATCCTTTTTCGTCGAGGGGTCAGCGGTCCAATGCTCAGATGTCTTGACCCTGCCGAAGCAAAGCTGACGCTAGAAGAGGTTCATGGAGGTATAGGAAGTCACCATGTTGGAGGGAAGTCACTGGCAAAAAAGGTTCTAAGGGCAGGATACTACTGGCCTACCCTTCAACAAGATGCGATCAATCACGTGAAAAGGTGTGATAAATGCCAATTTCATAGTGATGTTTATCAAAAACCAGCCGAGGAACTCCATTCTCTTTCATCTCCTTATCCTTTCTATCAATGGGGAATGGATTTGATTGGACAATTCCCCACTGCACCGGGACAGCTAAAGTGGGTGATTGTAGCCATAGACTATTTCACAAAGTGGGTTGAGGCCGAGCCTTTGGCGACCATCTCCTCAGCCAAGGTGCAGAAGTTCTTTGAAAGACAAGTCGTAGATCGGTTTGGAGTGCCACAGGTATTGGTGACCGACAATGGAACCCAGTTTGCAGCAAAGGCGTTCCAGGATCTGGTCAGTGCTTTGGATATTAAACACTACTTCTCCTCAGTTGAGCACCCTCAAACTAACGGCCAGGTAGAATCAGTGAACCGATCAATCATTCAGGGGATCAAGAGAAGGTTGGAAGGCGCAAAAGGGAATTGGGTGGAAAACATGCATGAAGTGCTTTGGTTGTACCGCACCACCATACAAACTTCAACAGGTGAAACACCTTATCGACTCACCTATGGTTGTGATGCAGTCATCCCCATTGAAAAAATCATCCCTTCATTCCGAGCCATTCAACAGCCAAATCCTCTAAACAACACTTTACTGTGTGAGGATCTTGTTTTATCGGAAGAGGTCAGGGACTTAGCCGCCGAGCGAGAAAAGCATGCTAAGATTATGCAAGCAAAAGGGTACAATCGCTCGGTTGTAGCCAGGGAGTTCGAGGTAGGCGACCTTGTATTGAGGAGAGCTGATATTGGTCTCAAAAATGCAAAGGATGGAAAACTGGCCCAAAGCTGGGAAGGACCATACCAAGTTGCCTCCAAGACGGGAACAGGAGCCTACAAGCTCGAAACCCTCTCGGGTGCCCTCATCAACAACACATGGAACATGGCGAAACATCGAGCTTATTATAGTTAGTTTTTCATTTCGTTTTCAATAGTTTTAGTTGCCTTATTACATTTTGCTTTTTGAATTCTTTTTTGATAATGGTGTACGCTCGGTGCAACTCCGAGCCCATTGTAATTTGCTTCAAATGAATAAAAGTTCGTTATTGAATTCATTGTATCACGTACTTTTCCTCGTAACCGATTAGCCACCGATTATGACTAGAACGATTATAAACAGCTCTAACAAGAGCTTATAAATCGTCAAGTACTTTTAATAAGATTCCCGATTAAATCATGATTTCTTCAAATCATTTTATATCGCGGATAGAGGAACCCACCTCGGCTAAAGTGTTGGAGTTCCGAGGTCTTAACACTTGAATTCTTAACAAAGAGCATAAAAAGAAGCATAACATGATTACGGATATTATAAAATATTCCAAACGAAACAGCAATATAAGTTTAAACCCATCTATTGGGGCAATTACAAAAAAGGTAGCAGAATAATCAAACTCAATCGGACAATACAATGCTGTCAGCATTGAATGTGTCCTCTTCTTCCTCTTCACCTTCAGCATCCTCGGCTCCGTCCCCCTCGGAATCTTCGGCCAAATGGTCAGGAAGGTCGGCGTTGTTCAGATCTATGGGAACCCCACTCGGGCCGACAATTCGACCTTTTTTCACAGCAAAATTAGGGTCAGCACCCTTGGTCACGAGCCCAGGATTCAGAACGCGGAGTTGCTCGGCAGTGTTGTAGAAAGAATCTTCAATTGCATGGTCCCAATTGAACAGATTCTCCTTGGCTTCCCTCTTATGTTTGAGAGCTTTTGCCCTCATCTTCTCCAAGGAAGCTCGAAGCCCGAGTATCTCATCCTTTGCATACTCGTGCTGCTCCTGTTCCAAGGCAGTAGCTTGCTCGGCTTTCCGAGCTTTCTCAATAGCTACCTGAAGAGCAGCGGCATCCTCCTCAACCTTTTTCTGAACCCCCTGAAGTGCTTCCTCAGCCCGATTTTTTGCCCCCTAGGAATCTTGTGCTGCCTTTTGAAGTTGTTCATTTTCAGCAGTGAGCGTTTGGACTTTCCTGTTAAGGCCTTGGACCTGAAGTTCCAGATAATCCTCTCGCTCGTCTGCCTCACTTCTTCTCTTCTTTTCCTCGGCTGCCAATCCAGTATGAGCGTCATCAGCGTGGTGACCGAGGTGGTGAAGAATGCTCGCACCTCTCAAAAAACTCCTCACCAGGGATTTGCAGTTGTTTTCCCAGGTCCCAGGGGTCCAGGCCTCAATCACCTCAGCATCCTCGGGAGGGAAGACAGTGGCAATGAGGGAATCGGACATCTTCTTACCCCACACCGTCTTGGAAGCGGCATCGTCTTTACCCTCAGGGATTTCTATCCCTTTCTTGGACTTGCTCAAATTTAACCAGTCCCCAGCAAGGCCCTTCCCTTTATCCAGCCGAGGCTTCTTGTGGGGGGGCTCGGGTGTGCATTGAGGGGCTGTTTGAACCTGCGCTTCGACGTTCACAACGTCAATGACGCGATCCCCCTTAACCACTTGTTCAACACCGGTGACCTTAACGGTCGGAGGCACTTTGGGGATGGCGGCTGGATTTTTAGGAGACGTCGGCTGAAAAGACTGGCCCATGCTTGGCGACCCAGATGCACTTTCTTTGATCGCAGCTAGTTGTGATACTCTAGCTGCCCGAGCTTCACTCTTCTTGGCCTTGGTTGCCTTCTTTCCCATTGCTTCTGCAAGAAAAATGGGTTAGCACACCCAAAAAAAAATGTAAATAGTAATACCCAGCTCGGCTTTCACTTCATCCCGTGTTCCTTTCAACAAGATTCGCTTAGTATCTATTTGCCCATGGGCTTGAAGATACTTCCAAGCCTCATCGCATGTTCGCCGTTCGGCTTTTGTGAGCTCGGTCTTATAATTAAATTGATATAGAGCAGACCCTCGGGTATAAATATCAGTCGTCCAACTCAGAGGGAATCGAGGCACAATCTTATCCTCCCCATCAACAACAACTTGTTCCAGGAACCAACATTCCCCAATCCCCGTATGCTCATACTGGAAGAAGAGAGGCTTGAAGGATTTCCATGAATCAGTTACCTTGGCGAACAGGGCATGCTCCCTCCGAGCCTTTAGCGATACCCAAAGTCCCTTTGAATCACCAAATTTGTTCACTTGAGGTGTGTACAACCAGAAGAAAGATCGCAGTGTTGTCGTCAAATCCTCGGCATCACAAAACTGCTGAAAAGCTCGGACGAATGCCCAGCCGCTCGGATGTAGTTGACTCGGAGCGATGCCTAAATGGTTTAGAACTTCCATTTCAAAGGTGGAGAAGGGCATCCGAATGCCAATTCTAGTGGCTATTTCTTCATAGAAATAGAAAAATTTTCTACCTTCAGGTACTTGTAAGCATATCCGATCATCAATGCCTAAAGGTCTCAACACAAAGTCCGAGGCATTTCCATCAGCGCTCGGGGGTGTCAAAGTCGGTCGGAGATGATTGAGACTATTTTCCGTCAGCAGTGATGGTCTTGTTCCTAGTACCTCCCGATCGAAAACGGCATCATACTGCGCGTGATTGGGTGGCAAAGGATACTCTTCTGGGTTGGTAACACACCTGCGTTCCACCATATCTGGGGAAAAAGCAAAAGGCTCGGCGTTAGGATTTTTTATAGCACGAGTTTTTATTTTTAACTTGAAACCGAGCCCTGGACTTTTTCCCCCCTCCCCCGGTGGACTCTCCAATGGTCCTTTCCCCCTGGTGTCAGGGTCGGGGCTAAGCCTAACTTGGGCTCGACGCTCGGCAAATCTGTAAGCTAACAACCACTTATTCTCATCTGCGGGATTCGATGGATATTCTATAGCTAACGGTTTTACCTCGGTGGATCCCTGATTAGTTGGGGGAGTAGTAGAAGGGTGTATAGAATCATCGATATCAAAATTTCCCTCATTCCCAGAATTCCCAGAAAAACCAGAAAAACTAGAAGAACTCGAATCACTATCACTAGAAGGTTCCTCTCCTAATCTCCTACAGAGTTCACGATAAACTCTTCTCAAACCTCTCCATCCTCTCATGGTCTAAAGGCAACGAATCCTAAACACAGCTTACTTTGGACAAAAACCCAGAACCCAGAAATCCCCTAAAATTCACAATCCCTGCAAAACCCAGAACCAAAACCCCCTTTTACAAAAAAGCAGAAATCGCACAAAATGAAGAAATCGCAGAAGAAGAAATAAGAAGAATAGAGGAGGTTACCTGATTTCAGTTGCTGGAAAGGATGATAGAATGTTGTGGATTCGAAGGCGGAGACAGTGGGAAGGAGATTGGGAAGAGAGAATAAAGGGATTATGATGAGAGAAGACTCTGGAGTGAAGAAAGGAAAAATGAATAAGGGTAGTAAGAGGCTGAGAGGATTCGAACTAATGAAGGAAACTTTTCAGTTTCCTTCCATGATATGCATTTGGGCCGAAAGCCCGTTAACCCATGCAACCACTCGTTAGATGAGACGTGGCGGTTTAAAAAGGCACTTTTTCAAATTTCAAAAGTTGCAATGATTTGGCACAACTTACAAGAGAACGCGCCGTACCTAGAGAAACTGAAACGTCACCTCGAACAGCTGTCGCAAGTTCAAACTAAGACATCCAGAAGGTCCGACCCTAAACACATGTTAACTCGTCACAGACTTTATAAAGTCTTACGAGCTGGGGGGCTTGTAGGGTCTGCCGACCTTATAACGACTAAGTCTTACTTAAGGGATTCTTCAAGGGTCCTTCCCTCGGTTTACTCAGCACAAACGTCCCTCGCTTGGACTTGTTGGCTCCGAGCGCGCTAAAGGACCAGGCTCGGACTTGATGGGGCCGAGCCTCACAAACGGTCTTCAACCCATCGGCTCGGGACTCTAGGGCCGAGACATAACGTTGGCTGGTAGATGGACTCAGTCTTTACCAAGGCTTCCTATCCCTTCCGCAAATCTCTCCTAGATTCTCGCTAACAGCCTAGACATGAGATCTTGAGCTGATCTTATCCAGATTCTAAGAGCATAAACTTCCGATATTATCTCATAGAATCCTAGATCAGCTCAACCCTGATACAAGGCGCATACGGCCCATATCAGCCTCCTCCAAACCCTATAAATAGCTCATAACAGCTAGGGTTTCAGGTACGTACTCTCATCCCTAAGTTGACACTCTGCACACACTTGTTGACTGGGGAGACCCTGCTTTTCCCAACTGGAACTGCAGAAACACCATAAAGTCACATATTAACACTTGATCCTCTCTTGGGCTCCTGGTTCCATAATCTTGAGCACTTAGAGGGTTAAGGACATAGTGTTCTAGGACACTACAAGAATGATGACCATTGATCACAATGCTAAAGGTCACAGTTGAAATGCACACCATAATCCAGTTAACAGATTTTGTAGGAAATTTCAAAGCTTCCAGCATATCTCTTATGAAGCTCTAGCTTAGGGTATCATAGGCCTTCATTAGATCAATTTTTAGTAAACACCTAGCTGAAACATTCTTTCTTCCATAAAGTCTCATTAGGTCCTGAATAATAAGCACATTGTGGACTATGCTCCTCCCCTTCACAAAGGTTGTTTGGTTGTTATTAATTAGCTTGGGTAAAACTTCTCTGATTCTCATGCACAACAATTTTTAAATACACTTGTAGAGGGTATTGCAACAGGCTATAGGTCTGTAATCTTTTGTTGATGTTGCATTTTCACACTTAGGAATCATAACTAAGTCGGTGTAGTTCCAAGCTTTAAGAAGTTTATGATGTTTTCAATATTTGAATGTCGTAATAAAATTTTGATTTCATCATTATATTAAAATATGTTTTCTAGTCAAAATAAGTATAAATTTGTTATCATACACTTTACAAAAATAAAAGAGTACTTTTATTTAGTTTAATTAATATTTTGACAGGGAGCTCAAGTGACAGGCCTTAGAAGCATTTTCATAAATTGTTTCTTTGAAAAGATATGTTTAATTTAATGTTTTAAACATTCCTATAAATTTTCATAGCGTTCGGAGGCTGTTTTATTTTTAGCTTCTGGAGTGGTTTTAATATATTACCAGTATAAGTTATATATAATGATCTTCTATTTTAAAATTATAAATATTATATTTTATCAAGTTTAATATCAAGATTGAGAAAATATATTTACTTTTGAATTTCGATAATTTTTCTTACGCAATAGCTATCCGGAGCGACCGATAACTTTATCATTTTTCAATCAGTTTTGAGTAATTTAAAATACAATATTGTTTTACCTAAATGTATTTTATTTTTAGTATCATCCAACTTTTAATTATAATCCAAAATACCTACACAAATTAACCCACAAATGAGAGCATTTTATTAAAATATATATGTTTTATTTTTCCTATAGTCTACCCACAAGAACCCAACCCCATTACCCCACCGTAGAAAGAAAAATAAAAACAAAGAAAGGGAAAGAGAAGGAAACAGAAGAAGGAAAGTAACGAAAGAACAAGGAAGAGTGAGAAGAAAAGTAGCAGCGTCAGCAGAGAGAGAGCTCGAGAGAAACATAGAAAAACTTAAGGATTTCAATTTTCTCGGTCTGATTACTCAAGATCCGACCCTTCAATCTCAAATCCGTCTTAGGTAAATAACCTTCTCAATTCCCTCTACCCATCCATGTAATTTATTCGACGATCCATCAATATTTTTATTATCCCTATATTTTCAAATAAAGATATGTTTTGGGGACAAATGATATATTTTTATTGTATAATGATATATATTTATTTATTTTGACAAAAATGAATTTAGTTGATATATATATATATATATATATATATATGTGTATATATACACTTTTAAGATTATAATTAGTTTTAACGTGTGTCCCTATTTAGATCCCGCACATTATTGTTGACCTTGACCCTCGAATAAAGCTCGGGCGTGAACGTGACACTGTTCCTTTTGTCAGGACTCCCAGGTAAGATGGGTTGCGTTACCTCTATTTAGGGAATGTATTTCTGGAATTGTATAGTGATAGCTAAGGTTAGGAAGGTAGAAAAATATGTTACGAACCGTAAGGTAATTTAAAATAGTAAAGAACCAAAGACTTAGTTAAAATACGAAAATCCCAAAATAATAGTTAATTTAATATATTGGACTGGATGATGTGAATATGTGCTGCTAGTTGGCATGTGATTGATTATCTGTTGTTAAGTGTAGTAAATAATAATTAAGAAGGAAGAACTAGATAAGAGTAAGAGGGTTGCCTTACCTTAATTTAGGCTGTGATTTCTAGGTTGATTATGGTGATGGTTAGGAATAGAAAAGATTAGTTATGAGAATAAACAATAGGGTAGTTGAGTTTGACAATACGTTAAGAAGGAAAATAAAGAACACGAACCACTTGAATGTTGTGAATGTCTGAATAGTTCATTAACCCTTAGGCAATTATATGAAAATATTAATAAACTACTAACGAATGGAAAGAGAGAAGAGAATAGGTAATAGAAACTAAAGAAGATGGTAGATAAATACGTATAAAAGAAAGAAAGAGAACCAAAAACTAAAAATGAAAAAGAGAGCAAGTAAGTTAAGCAAAAGAAAAGAAGACTAAATGAGAAAAGAGAGAAAAGATTTAATAAGAGGAGAAAGAAAAGAAAGAATAAGAACGACAGGCGTTCGGTAGAACCTGTCATTATTAAAAGACTAGAACGGCAGGCGTTCGGTAGAACCTGTCGACATTAAAAGACTAAAATGATAGGCTTTCGGTAGAACCTGTCAACACTAAATGAATAAAACAGCAGGCGTTCGGTAGAACCTGTCGACATTAAAAGACTACAATGGCAGGCGTTTGGTAGAACCTGTCAACACTAAATGAATAAAACGGCAGGCATTCGGTAGAACCTGTCGACATTAAAAGACTAAAATGGCAGGCGTTCGGTAGAACCTGTCAACACTAAATGAATAAAACGGCAGACGTTCGGTAGAACCTATCAACATTAAAGGACTAAAATGGCAAGCGCTCGGTAGAGACTGTCGATATTAAAAGACTAAAATGGAAGGTGTTCGTTAGAACCTGTCGATATTAAAAGACTAAAACGGCAGGCGTTCGGTAGAACCTGTCAACAATTAAAAGACTAAAACGACAGGCGTTCGGTAGAACCTGTCAATTATAAGACAAAGGGATAAAGAAAATGATAAGAAGGTAAAAGAATTCAAGAAAAATAATAAGAAGGTAAATAGGGAAATAAATTGATAAATAGAACATGAAAAGCAGGAAATGTAAAACGATGAAAAACAAAAGAGAACACATAAGAAAATGTTAGACCAGTGAGTACAAGCAAGAAGTGATAGAGTAATAGGAGAGTAAGAAATTCAGGAAGTAGTAAGAAACATTGATCGTTTGAATGAAGGGAATTGTTATTCAAATATAAATTGGAGATAATTTAGATAGAAAACTTGTAACATCCCAAATTTTAACCACAAGTATAATTAGAATAACAGCGAGATTTAAATAATAGTAATAATAATAATAAGGTTAAAGGAGTGTTAAAAATGGATCTTTTAACGTTAGAAACGTAAAATAATTGAAAATTAAGTATAAAGTAATTAAATGATTTAGTATGATGTTTTCAAGATTTGATTGTCGTATTAAAATTTTGATTTTATCATTTTAATTGAAATATGTTTTCTAGTCAAAATCAGTATAAATTTGTTACCATACGTTTTTCAAAAATAAAAGAGTACTTTTATTTAGTTTAATTAATAGTTTGACAGGGAGCTCAAGTGGCAAGCCGTAGAGACATTTTTATAAATAGTTTCTTCAGAAAAATATGTTTAACTTAATATTTTGAGCGTTCCTGTAAATTTTCATAATGTTCGGAGGCTGTTTTATTTTTAGCTTCTAGATTGGTTTAATATATTATCGGTTAAAGTTATATATAATAATCTTCTACTTCAAAATTGTAAATATTATATATTATCAAGTTTAATATCAAGATTTAGAAAATATATTTATTTTTGAATTTCGATAATTTTTCTTATGCAATAGCTATCCGGAACGACCGGTAACTTTATTATTTTTCAATCAGTTTTAAGTAATTCAAAATATAATATTGTTTTACCTAAACGTATTTTATTTTTAGTATCATCCAACTTTTAACTATAATCCAAAATACATCCACACATTGACCTACAAACGAGAACAAAATATAAAATATAAATTAATTTCCTAAAACTACCCGGTACCCGTCGCCCAACCCAACAGTATCAAAGAAGTGAAAATATATATATAGAGAGAAAGAAAGTGACCAGAGAGAGAATCAGAATGAGAAGGAAAAAAAAGTAGAGAGAGCGCAAAGAAGAAGGGGAAGGGGCGACACGAGCAAACCCCATTTTGGGGTTTTCTCAATCTTTCCGGTCAAATAATTCAAGATCCAACCGTCCAATTTCAAATCCTTTTTAGGTATATAATCTCCTCAACTCTCTCTTTCCATCCATGTAATTTATTCGTCGATCCGTCAATATTTTTATTATCCCTATATTCTCAAATAAAGAGATGTTTTGGAAAAAAGTTATATATCTTTATTATATAATGATATATATTTATTATTTTGACCAAAGATGAATTTAGTTGATTATACTTATAAAGAGATATATATATATATATATATTTACACTTTTAATGTTTTAATTATTTTTAACGTGTGTCCCTGGTTAGATCCATCACGTTATTGTTGTCTCTGACCCTCGAATAAAGCTCGAACGTGAACATGATATTGTTCCTTTTGTCAGGACTCCCAGGTAAGATGGTGGTATTACCTTAGCTTAGGAAATAGGTTCTCTTCTGTTATAGTGATGACTAGGGATAGTGGGATAGGTAGAATATAAAACCTTAGGGTAGATAATATTTATCATAACAGAATTAGTTAGCAAGAAGAGAAAGGATATATAGATAATGTAATAGAATGAGGATAACTGAAAACGAATAGAACCTCATAAAATAGGATAAAAGAATAAGGGAGGAAACTTAGAATAGAAAATGAAACTAAATAAGAAATTAGGATGTGCAAGATGCTTATTGATTATTGTTGTTGTTAGAAATATAAATGTAGTATGTTTAGGAATTGTTGTGAATTAGTTATAACTAAAGATGATGGATGACATTAGAAAGAATATAGAGATATGCATGCTAAACTAAATGATAATTGTAATTGAGAATGAAAATAAAGAGAATGAAACCATTAAGAGGTTTGTGATGTGTAATTAGTGATGCCAATGGAGTATTTTCGATAAAAGGAAGGAAAACCATTTTTTTATATGTTAATGAATATATGTGATTCTTGATGATGTTTGCGATTAGTTGAAAGACCTTAGGCGTAAATTAAACAATTTAAGCGGAATCGAGGGAAATAGAATTTATAGAGATTAATATAATATGTTAAGCAAGAATGAGAGCCTATTTGATAAGTAAGAAGATGTAAGGATCGATGTATGGAAATGATTATGAGTTGTATGATTTGCTTGTTAAGCCCTTAAGTGAGACTATGAAAATGATAACCAGTTACTAGTGACAAAAAAGAGAGAAGAGTACAATTAATAGAAGCTAAAGAAGAGAAAAGTAAAGTAAACGTTCTATGTATCCCTACGGGGAAGATGAACAAAAGATAAAAGAAACGTACTATGTATCCCCGGAGGGGGAAGATGTACAAAAAGGCAAAGAAAGCGTTCTATGTATCCGTACGGGGAAGATGAACGAGAGATAAAAGTAAACGTTCTATGTATCCCTACGGGGAAGATGAACGAGAAATAAAAGTAAAGCGTTCTATGTATCCCTACGGGGAAGATGAACGAGAGATAAAAGTAAACGTTCTATGTATCCCTACGGGGAAGATGAACGAGAAATAAAAGTAAACGTTCTATGTATCCCTACGGGGAAGATGAACGAGAGATAAAAGTAAACGTTCTATGTATCCCTACGGGAAGATGAACGAGAAATAAAAGTAAATGTTCTATGTATCCCTACGGGGAAGATGAACTAGAGATAAAAGTAGACGTACTATGTATCCTTACGGGGAAGATGTACAAAAGAGAAAAGAAAGAGAAAGAGCTAAGAAAGAAGTAAAGAAGAAAAGTAAAATAGTTAAGAAAATAAGTAAATGAGAACGATAGTAAGAAAATGTTTATAATTGTTATATTATTAATGTAGATGTTAGGCTTAGTTTATTGCTATGCTTTTTAGAAACTACTTTTCTAAGTTTTGTGTAATGCTACCCTTCTTGCTATATTTTTTACAGGTACAGAAGCGGAGCTTACACCAGTTGCAGGCCGAGCAGGGTACACTCCACCACGTGGAGTGTTGAGTCGTCATGAGAGGATTATATATTATGTTATGAACGTTATTTTGGGAAATTAAAATGTGTAGCAGTTATATGCCCTAAAACTTGTATTAATCGGGCATTAGGATTTAATCTAGCTGTAATATCATTGTGTTTTATGTTTTTAAATTATTCTGGTCTGGACAGGTTAAGCAGGAATCTTTGGAAAGTTCGGTAAACAGAGGAAACTCTGCCGGATTTTCGTCGAAATTTTCAAGTACCAATTTTATTAAATCTTAATTTAACTAAATAAAAGTGAGGGTGTTACATTATGGTATCAGAGCAGTTTTTCCTCGGCCTTGGAGTTTGGA
The DNA here is from genome assembly GCA_037953625.1 of Crotalaria pallida. Taxonomy (NCBI): domain Eukaryota; kingdom Viridiplantae; phylum Streptophyta; class Magnoliopsida; order Fabales; family Fabaceae; genus Crotalaria; species Crotalaria pallida. Next base: position 19,835,021 of record CM075650.1, read on the forward strand.
CTCACAACTCCTATGGTTTACTCACCAAGCGAGTAACCGATATGTATAGTCAAGTGTCTAAGTTAGACGAATAGGATACATATATAACTAACTACTTATATATGTGTTCACACTTTATCTTCTCCAGGATTAGGTTTTGACAGCGATAGGCTATAGGCCGTTAGTTTAAACTCAACTGGATCTCTCGATGGTGTTGTCGTTTAATAGAGTGTAAGGGTAGGATTGGTCATCCTTACTCTTGCAACCATTAAGTGATGATACCATCAACAAATTCGACGATGATGTTGCTTTTGATAAATGTGAGATTGAGACTGACCATCTCGATCTTCGCACTTGTCGATGGTCAATGTCATTGAAAGCTTCGAAGTAGCACAAAAACTAACCCGACATAAGATTTCCTGTTTAGAAGAAAGGAAGTCGACCTGTGTAACAGCCCAGCCCCAGCCAGCCGTACGGTACTGGGCACTGGGGCCCAGCGCACCGCCACGTGGATATTGTCCGCTTTGGGCATCCTTCACCCTCACGGTTTTGCTCTTGGTCTCACACTAACAGTGAGCCCCAAAACGCGTCCACGTGAGGTAAGGTATCCACATCCTATATAAGGCATGCTTTGTTCTCCTTACCAGCCGATGTGGGACTAAGGCTTTACCTTACATCCACCCCCCTTGGAGGCCCAACGCCCTCGTTGGCACATCGACCCGGCCCTAGCTCTGATACCAAATGTAACAGCCCAGCCCCAGCCAGCCGTACGGTACTGGACACTGGGGCCCAGCGCACCGCCACGTGGATATTGTCCGCTTTGGGCATCCTTCACCCTCACGGTTTTGCTCTTGGTCTCACACTAACAGTGAGCCCCAAAACGCGTCCACGTGAGGTAAGGTATCCACATCCTATATAAGGCATGCTTTGTTCTCCTTACCAGCCGATGTGGGACTAAGGCTTTACCTTACATCCACCCCCCTTGGAGGCCTAACGCCCTCGTTGGCACATCGACCCGGCCCTAGCTCTGATACCAAATGTAACAGCCCAGCCCCAGCCAGCCGTACGGTACTGGGCACTGGGGCCCAGCGCACCGCCACGTGGATATTGTCCGCTTTGGGCATCCTTCACCCTCGCGATTTTGCTCTTGGTCTCACACTAACAGTGAGCCCCAAAACGCGTCCACGTGAGGTAAGGTATCCACATCCTATATAAGACATGCTTTGTTCTCCTTACCAGCCGATGTGGGACTAAGGCTTTACCTTACATGGATTGTAACATCCCAAATTTAATTCCAAGTATAATCTATGTTGGGATGGTCTTAGGGTAGAAGAAATGGAGATACAAGTTAGAAGCTAGCCAAAAATACATGTAGAACTAGGGTTAAAAACATGGAACCTTAGGAAATTCAAAATAAAAGATTTACAACTCTAAACACAAATTCCACCGTTGGATGTGAAGTAGGATAGGTGTTGAAGCTTGCTTTAAAATTTGAGGAAGATCCAACGTGTAACGAAGAAGTTATGGCCTTGCAAAGTCTGGATGCTGCAAAATTTGTGCAGCTTAATCGATTAAACTGAAATTTAATCGATTAAGGTCAGCTGAGGGAAAAAATTTAATCGATTATTAATCGATTAAATGCTGTTGCTGATGAAAAAAATAAAGGCAAAACACACGTTCTTTCCCTTCCAAATTCGAATCTCTCTCTTTCTCTCCCCTAGGGTTCCATTCTCTATCATCAAATCCACCAAGAGCAAGTGGGATTTCTTCATTCTTTCAACAAATTTCATCCTTCTCCACTTCAAGTAAGTGTTTAATGCCATGAATTTCCTTTCTTTCTCTCAAATTCGTACTCCCCTTTCACTCTCCTCTATCCATGGTGGTTTTCAAATTCTAAGCCATGAAGCTCTACTTTTTCTCAAGTTTTGGCATGAACCATGGCATAAATGATGATATTTTCCTTTAATGGCTCTATTTTAGGTTCTATTCTCATCTTTTGGTTGTTGGCTTTTTGGTAGAAAAGCTCAAGTGTAGAGCAAGCAAAATCTCTTTATCCTTAAGTGTTTGAGGTAAGGGGGTGGATATTGTGAGCATTGCCTTGTTCTAGGGAGTTGGTTCTAATTAGTATATAATGATTTGTTAGGGTTATGTGTTAGGGAATAAAATTAGATTATAAACTCTAGGTTATTGAATATAAAATCCTACTAAATAAATATGTATGAAATTGAATGTAAAGACTAGGAAAAAGGAAACCCAATAATATGAAATTGAATTATTTAATAAATGAAACTGGGATAATCATTATAATGAAGTATGAGGGGATTTTGGTAACATGATAGTGAAGTGGCCGTAAATGATTTCTATGATAATTGATTTTAATTGTCAAGTTTTGTATAAAATGATAAATGATTGATGTTGCAAATATATGTAGGTATTATGGAGTAAATTGATATAGAAAGAAAATGGAATGGAAACGATTATATGTGATGAATATGCGTATTTGCACCTAAATGCTAAATGAGTATACATGTTAGGTATTATCGATTGTGAACAAAGGACATGGCTTGTGAAATTGAACTTGTGAATATAGGAAATGGAAGTAAAATGATTTTGTGTAAATAAAAAGTAAAAGGTGATTCTATTATGTGGTGATAAAGCAAATATGTGAGAAGGTGAAATATGTAATTTGAAATGGAGTGTAATATAAATGTTGGACTATGAAAGAGAATACTATTTGGTATGATTGTGATAACTGAGAAAGGAAATGAATAAGATAATTACATGAATAATTAGTTGTTGAATGTGTGTTGTTGTATTTAAATGTGTTAAAATTGATTGAACAAGAAAGTGAATAATTCTTGGCCTCTAAAATGAGGCGCCGAACATTGAGAATGTGGTATATGCGTTGGCCTCTGATTTGAGGCGACGATTAATGGAAAGATTAATATTTGATATAGGGAATGAGTATGGATAAAGAAATGAATGGGAAATGTGTGTAGGTGTATTTGTGATTGTATGTGCTAAGTTGTTTGTGTAAAGTGATGAAAGTATGATTTGGCCTCTGATGTGAAGTATTGTGAAATGAAAATGTGATAAGTGCGTTGGCCTCTGTTTTGAGGTGATGATTAATGGAAAGTGATGAGATGGCTGACCTCTGTTATGAGGGGCACAAAATGAATTAAAGAAATTGAAGTGTTGACCTCTGACTTGAGGGACACAAGATGAAATGAAATGTTTTGGGTGTTGACCTCTGACCTGAGGGACACCAAATGAAATAAAGGAAATGAGTGTTGACCTCTGACCTGAGGGACACAGAATGAAATGAAGTGATTGGGTGTTGACCTCTGACCTGAGGGACACCGGATGAAATGTGTATTGGGTGTTGACCTCTGACCTGAGGAACACCGGATGAAATGTGTATTGGTGTGTTGACCTCTAACCTGAGAGACACACCGTGAATTAAGAAATTGAAGTGTTGACCTCTGACCTGAGGGACACATAATTTAAATAAGGATAAGAATGTGGACCTCTGCTTTGAGGTGATAAATGTGCTGAATGAAATTGTACATCGGCCTCTGTTTTGAGGTGATGTACCGAAATAAAGTAATTACGTGACAAGAATAGAAAGAAATGGAAATGGATGTTGAAATGAATAATGAAAATGGAAATTTGGAATGAATAACGAATATGGAAATAATGAAATGTGTATGGTGTGCAATATGTGAATATATGCTTATTTGCTAATTGTGTTTGACCTAGTGGGTTGTTATGTCTAGTTAGAAACTGCTTTCTATTTCATGTGCAAAGCTCACTCCCTTACATTTTTCAGGTACGGAGATTGAGTTGGCACAGCCCCCGGCCGAGCAGGAGTACTTTCCCTTACAGGGAGAGTAGGGTATTATGGGTTTAGAGTATAATATGGACCTAAGCCTCTTATATTATTTTGATGTAAATTTAATATGCATATTTTAAATGAGGCTTAGGATGTTATGTTTTGACAAAGTTATATGTTTTGATTATGACACTCAAACTTAGTATTTCCGCTAATACTCTGATTATTTTTATGCACTCTGATATATTTGGAGCCCTTGGGGCCTTGATATGACACATATATTTATAATTTGAAGCCCTACTGGCTACAAGTTGTTTAATTGAAATTATTTAACACATGTTAAATTTTGGATTAGTCCGAAAAACAAAAAAAACTCCGTCCGTTTGACGGTTGATTTTCATAAATCAAAAATGAATTTTCAAGTCCGTATTTTATCATAAGGGGAAATTAAGGGTAAAAATCATAGGGTGTTACATTATGGTATCAGAGAAGTTTCTCCTCGGCCATGGAGTTATACAAAACTCCAAATGATTACTCACCTAGCGAGTAATTGATGCTCATAGTAATAGTTTAGGATTATAATAGGATAATTATAGTATTATGTATCTATTTAGTAATTGAGTCTTATTGGCCTATTCTTTCTGGCTAAGCAGCATGGCTGGAAGAAGGGCTGGTAACGATGGACTTGCTGCCATTTTGGAGCATCTGTCTCAGATGCAGCAGCAGCAGGGGGAACAAATGGCAGCTGCCGCAGCGGCAGTAGCTACAGCAGCAGCAGCTCTGCAACCAGCTCCAGTTGAGATTGACTGGATGTCTCGTTTCCGAAAGAGTGATCCGCCTCGCTTTGAAGGTGGAAATGACCCGGATGGAGCGCAGAGGTGGATACAGGAGATAGAGAAGATTCTCCGTTCTCTTCAACCACCAATGGAGCAGTATGTTCGACTAGTTAAATTCATGCTGACCAATGAGGCAGAACATTGGTGGGATCAGTAGAGGAGAGGATTGGCGGCAGCTAACCCTCTGATTCCTTGGGAGATGTTCAAGGATCTATTCCTGGGGAAGTATTTCCCTGAAGATGTTAGGATGGAGAAGGAGATTGCTTTTCTCCAATTGACTCAAGGGTCTATGTCTGTAGGGAACTACGCAGCTCGGTTTGAAGATCTCATCCGATTTTCTGATTATCGGTATGCAAGTGACCGGGGCAAGTGTGTTAAGTTTGAAGCTGGACTTAGGAGTGATCTTCGCCTCTCGTGTGAGTATCACAACATTGATAACTTTGCTCGCTTGGTCAACATGGCAAGCACCTATGAGAAGGGTCTCAAACGAAAGCTAGCTAATGAGAGATCTCGGGCAAACCAGAGAATCGGAGGTCAAAGTAAGGAGAAGGGACCGATTCAGAAGTCAGGTCCATACTCTCATTCCGGGGTCACGTTTCCTAGGGAATCCGGACCAACAGTGAATGCTTATGGTCCAATACCAACTTGTCAGCACTGTGGCAGGATGCATAGGGGAGTGTGCTGGACATTGGGTCGAAAGGAGGGGTTATGCTTTCACTATGGACAACCCGGACATTTTGCTTCAAATTGTCCTAAGAACACAATGAAGAAGGAGATTAATGCTACAAAGGCACAGAAGGCCCGTGGTGGTCCATCATTGCAGAAGGGGAAATTATTTACCGTCGAGGGTGACGAGGTGGACCCAGCTGATATGGCCGCAGGTAACTAAGGTTTGCCAAGTCCATGCGTAATGTTTCTAAGTTCAATTGTTGTGGAGTTAGTTTTCTGCTTAGTTAGCTAAATAGTGAGTTAGTAATGTCTTAGGGTAGAATTGTTTTGGATATCTGCCTCTCCAAATACAATCCTGTTCTTACAGATAGCATAAGAAAGACCATAGAAAGAATTCTTAAGTTTGAGAATTCTAGTACCAAGTGACCAACACTATGTTGTGATGTTGTTATTTGATGTAATGTAAGGTTAGAACTGATCACTCTAATCCTTGCATTTGTTAAACGATGACATCATTGACAGAACCTGACAGTGATGTGTTGTTGGTAGACGTGAGGATGGGATTGATCACCTCAATTCTTGCATCTATCAATAAATGCTATCATTGTAACCTTTAAAGTGGAAGTAGACAACCAAAGAAGTGACTTCCAAGGTAAATAATTCTTGTAAGTGAAGCCAACCTTACCCCGAAACATTCATTCAAAAGCTTCGTATAGAGTTAGAGAGTAGATAGAAAATAGTTCTAAAGAAAGGAAGTCTTGGTGTATGCTACTTGTTCCAAAGTAGTATAGCTAAGTACTAATCCCTTGGATGAGTTAAGAAAACTCTCCAGAAATTATTCTTAACCATTATATCCACCAAACCGATCTTGAACAATTTGACATTTTCTTCGAATCTTTTTCCGGTTCTTAGATAACCATTCATAAGAATAGCCGGTTGTGCCAAATTTGTAAATCCTTGTGTTAAGACCAAACAATCTTGACAATTGACCCAGCCAACGGCAAGTTGTCGTACCCTTTAGCATATAAGTAATTGGGTATGTCGATGCCAAGTGGGGGAGCACTTCCTACCCTAATTTAAATTCGGTCTAGGTAAGGACAATCGAAAGACTGGCGGAAGAAACCGAAGAGAAGTAAAGATAAGAGTCACAAGCCCTACCATTGGGATGGTCCTTCATTTACTAAACTTAACGGAATTTCGGGGACGAAATTCCAATAAGTGGGGGAGGATTGTAACATCCCAAATTTAATTCCAAGTATAATCTATGTTGGGATGGTCTAAGGGTAGAAGAAATGGAGATACAAGTTAGAATCTAGCCAAAAATACATGTAGAACTAGGGTTAAAAACATGGAACCTTAGGAAATTCAAAATAAAAGATTTACAACTCTAAACACAAATTCCACCGTTGGATGTGAAGTAGGATAGGTGAGGAAGCTTGCTTTAAAATTTGAGGAAGATCCAACGGGTAACGAAGAAGTTATGGCCTTCCAAAGTCTGGATGCTGCAAAATTTGTGCAGCTTAATCGATTAAACTGAAATTTAATCGATTAAGGTCTGCTGAGGGAAAAAATTTAATCAATTATTAATCGATTAAATGCTGTTGCTGATGAAAAAAATAAAGGCAAAACACACGTTCTTTCCCTTCCAAATTCGAATCTCTCTCTTTCTTTCCCCTAGGGTTCCATTCTCTATCATCAAATCCACCAAGAGCAAGTGGGATTTCTTCATTCTATCAACAAATTTCATCCTTATCCACTTCAAGTAAGTGTTTAATGCCATGAATTTCCTTTCTTTCTCTCAAATTCGTACTCCCCTTTCTCTCTCCTCTATCCATGGTGGTTTTCAAATTCTAAGCCATGAAGCTCTACTTTTTCTCAAGTCTTGGCATGAACCATGGCATAAATGATGATCTTTTCCTTTTATGGCTCTATTTTAGGTTCTATTCTCATCTTTTGGTTGTTGGCTTTTTGGTGGAAAAGCTCAAGTGTAGAGCAAGCAAAATCTCTTTATCTTTAAGTGTTTGAGGTAAGGGGGTGGATATTGTGAGCATTGCCTTGTTATAGGGAGTTGGTTCTAATTAGTATATAATGATTTGTTAGGGTTATGTGTTAGGGGATACAATTAGATTATAAACTCTAGGTTATTGAATATAAAATCCTACTAAATAAATATGTATGAAATTGAATGTAAAGACTAGGAAAAAGGAAACCCAATAATATGAAATTGAATTATTTAATAAATGAAACTTGGATAATGATTATAATGAAGTATGAGGGGATTTTGGTAACATGATAGTGAAGTAGACGTAAATGATTTCTATGATAATTGATTTTAATTGTCAAGTTTTGTATAAAATGATAAATGGTTGATGTTGCAAATATATGTAGGTATTATGGAGTAAATTGATATAGAAAGAAAATGGAATGGAAACGATTATATGTGATGAATATGTGTATTTGCACCTAAATGCTAAATGAGTATACATGTTAGGTATTATCGATTGTGAACAAAGGACATGGCTTATGAAATTGAACTTGTGAATATAGGAAATGGAAGTAAAATGATTTTGTGTAAATAAAAAGTAAAAGGTGTATCTATTATGTGGTGATAAAGCAAATATGTGAGAAGGTGAAATATGTAATTTGAAATGGAGTGTAATATAAATGTTGGACTATGAAAGAGAATACTATTTGGTTTGATTGTGATAACTGAGAAAGGAAATGAATAAGATAATTACATGAATAATTAGTTGTTGAATGTGTGTTGTTGTATTTAAATGTGTTAAAATTGATTGAACAAGAAAGTGAATAATTCTTGGCCTCTGAAATGAGGCGCCGAACATTGAGAATGTGCTATATGCGTTGGCCTCTGATTTGAGGCGACGATTAATGGAAAAAATAATAATTGATATAGAGAATGAGTATGGATAAAGAAATGAATGGGAAATGTGTGTAGGTGTATTTGTGATTGTATGTGCTAAGTTGTTTGTGTAAAGTGATGAAAGTATGATTTGGCCTCTGATGTGAAGTATTGTGAAATGAAAATGTGATAAGTGTGTTGGCCTCTGTTTTGAGGTGATGATTAATGGAAAGTGATGAGATGGCTGACCTCTGTTATGAGGGGCACAAAATGAATTAAAGAAATTGAAGTGTTGACCTCTGACTTGAGGGACACAAGATGAAATGAAATGTTTTGGGTGTTGACCTCTGACATGAGGGACACCAAATGAAATAAAGGAAATGAGTGTTGACCTCTGACCTGAGGGACACAGAATGAAATGAAGTGATTGGGTGTTGACCTCTGACCTGAGGGACACCGGATGAAATGTGTATTGGGTGTTGACCTCTGACCTGAGGGACACCGGATGAAATGTGTATTGGTGTGTTGACCTCTAACCTGAGAGACACACCGTGAATTAAGAAATTGAAGTGTTGACCTCTGACCTGAGGGACACATAATTTAAATAAGGATAAGAATGTGGGCCTCTGCTTTGAGGTGATAAATGTGTTGAATGAAATTGTACATCGGCCTCTGTTTTGAGGTGATGTACCGAAATAAAGTAATTATGTGACAAGAATAGAAAGAAATGGAAATGGATGTTGAAATGAATAATGAAAATGGAAATTTGGAATGAATAACGAATATGGAAATAATGAAATGTGTATGGTGTGCAATATGTGAATATATGCTTATTTGCTAATTGTGTTTGACCTAGTGGGTTGTTATGTCTAGTTAGAAACTGCTTTCTATTTCATGTGCAAAGCTCACTCCCTTACATTTTTCAGGTACGGAGATTGAGTTGGCACAACCCCCGGCCGAGCAGGAGTACTTTCCCTTACAGGGAGAGTAGGGTATTATGGGTTTAGAGTATAATATGGACCTAAGCCTCTTATATTATTTTGATGTAAATTTAATATGCATATTTTAAATGAGGCTTAGGATGTTATGTTTTGACAAAGTTATATGTTTTGATTATGACACTCAAACTTAGTATTTCCGCTATTACTTTGATTATTTTTATGCACTCTGATATATTTGGAGCCCTTGGGGCCTTGATATGACACATACATTTATAATCTGAAGCCCTGCTGGCTACAAGTTGTTTAATTGAAATTATTTAACACAGGTTAAATTTTGGATTAGTCCGAAAAACAAACAAAACTCCGTCCGTTTGACGGTTGATTTTCATAAATCAAAAATGAATTTTCAAGTCCGTATTTTATCATAAGGGGAAATTAAGGGTAAAAATCATAGGGTGTTACAACCTGTGTAACATCCCAAATTTAATTCTTAGTGTAAATCATGTTTTGATAGTCTTAGGATAGAAGTAATTATGATTTAAGTTAGAAAATTGGCCAATTAGACATGCAAATTCAAGTTTAAAACATAGGACTTTGGGGAATAAGAATAACAAGATTGGTAGCTTAGAATACAAATTCCACCGTTGGATGTGAAGTAGGATAGGTAAGGAAACTTGTGTCAAAATTTGAGGAAGATCCAACGGGTAACGAAGAAGTTATGGCCTTCCAATGTATGGATGCTGCAAAACTGAGCAGCTTAATCGATTAAGCTGCAGCTTAATCGATTAAGGTCAAAAAGTTGGAAAATGCTTAATCGATTACTAATCGATTAAGGGTTGTTCTGTGAGAAAAAAAATAAAGCCATTCACGTGTGTTCTTGCCACAAAATTCGAACTCTCTCTCTCTCTAGGGCACAAAATCTCTCATTCTAAATCCATTAAACCTCAAGTGAATCACTCCAAAATCCATCATCAAGCCCCTCTTTGTCACTCCAAGTAAGTTTTCATGTTTTTAATTTCATTTCTCTCTCTTTAGTTTGGATTTTCTCTCTCTCTTCCCACCTCTTGGTGAAACACGAAATTCCTCTTGTTTTTATGTCGCAATCTCTTCATCGTTCTCATTTCTATGGCTTAGGGAAGATCATCATCACTATCCTCCTTCGATTGCCTTTGGAGCTCTTTGTTTTGGGTGCTAGAAGCTAGGGCTTGAGGTTCTCCCACTCTGTCCTTGAGTAAGGTAAGGGGGTGTGTGTTACCTTGGTTTAGGGACTAGTTTTCTAGCTAGCACATAGTGATTTGCTAAGGTTATGTGTTAGAATTGTGTTAGGAATCTTAGGAATATTAAATATTGAAAATATTATGATATAGCCATGAATAAGCTCTAAGTGTAAATGCCCAATATAATTGTAAGAATGTGAATGAATATTGAAAAACATGCTTTATTGATGATTAAGTGTGATATATGAAGGGATGTGGATATGTGCTACTTGATGTATATGATTAAATGAATGGTTTGTATTATGTTAGTAATGTTTGGTTGATATGTTGAATTGATTGGAATACAATGCTAAATGGAAAAGTATAATTTAAACGAATTAAAAAGGAATGGATGGTTGAATTGATCATTGGGACATTGGCACACTAGGTCTCCCCTGCTAGGTGTATCAAATGCCCCATTAGGGCTAAATGCCCCGTCAGGCCAAATGCCCCATTAGGTCCAAACGCCCCGTTAGGCGTCGATGTGCCCAAGTGATCAATTCAACGATAATTAAGAGTATGGAAAATGTGAAAAGGAATAAAGTATATGAAAGTAAATATGTTATGAAATGTGTTAAGCAATGATAAAGATTGCATGTATTGTCCTAACGGGTGAAACCTAATGGGTGATTAAAGTCCTGATGGGTGTACATGAGGAAATCGCAATTGGTGGTTGGAGAGACTTAGGAACCCTAGGAATACACCTAGAAGGGGGGGTTGAATAGGTGTTGAAGCTACCTTGAAAGATTTTCAAACGAAACAAATCTAAACAATCAAAACAAATGATTTTTACAAATTCTACAGTACTTAATCGATTAAGCAAATCGTGTACTCGAGTAGTACTCGATTAAGCTTGAACTTAATCGATTAAATATGACAGAAAACAGAAAAATCAATTTTCATTCGAATACGAAAATCAATCAATTCACATGCAAGATCAGAGATTCAGCGGAAATGATTAACACCTATATTCTTATTGATTAACCTAGTTATGAAAATGATTTTCCCTTTATCAATTTGAACAATCAAAGATTCAATTCAATCAATTATGAAAATCAATCTTTCTAGGTTTTCAACCAAGAACGCAATCAAATGACTTGAATATAAAGAGTAAGAGTTTAGAGATACGACACAGTGATTTATCCTGGTTCACTTTCATCCACTTGAAAGCTACATCCAGTCCCCTCTTCAACCAAGAGAGATTCTTCACTATGAGGAATTAGAGTTCTCAAATTACAAGTGATTGCCTCACAAGACTCCCTTCTTGCTAGCTTACAAGAGATAACCGACACCCTTGCCTTGTAATCCTATTGATCTTCTCTCTAATCTAACCTCTACCCCTTGTTGATAATCGACACAACAAGTCTTCAATTGCTTGATGATAATCCACACACCAAGGCTTCACTTGCTTGATTCACAACCAAGACTTCTTCTTCTTCTTCAATAAGAATGCACTTGCTTGATGATAAAATCGACACACCAAGACTTCTTGTTTGTTGTAGTGGCTTGCCTTCTTGCAAAGATTACAACACAATAGAAAACACAAAATAATCCTATGAATCTCAATCAAGAGTTATGACAATTCACCATAAGAGATTCAAAGGTTCTTGATCAAAGAATATGAAAATATAAAAGCTTTGATCTTTGAAAATGAGAGAGAATATAGTGGCTTGATTCTTTGTAAAACTTGTATGAAAATGATTCTAACTAATCACAAATAATAGGAAAAGGTTTATATAGAATACCCAAAAGTTGTAGCACTTGAAAACTGATTTTGAGAAGTGAAAAACGTATTTTAAAAATCAGTTCAGCAGTACTTAATCGATTAAGCAAGTCGTGTACTCGAGTAGTACTCGATTAAGTTATCACTTAATCGATTAAGTTGATACTGTACATGTTCAAAACTTGTTTTCTCAAAATCCAACCTTTCCTTTAAAACCTTTAAGCCACCTATTGATTCTAGGTTAAGTGAAACTCAAATTATGATTTAATCATGACTTATGAATGAGATTCACTACCCTCTATAATAATCTACCCAAATAAAAAACCTATGAAGCTTGAGAGGCAAAAGATAAAAGAAATACAAATACACTCAAACTTAGGTCTTCATGAGCTTGCTTTCTCTCTTCTTCATTTGATGTTTGTTGTTGCTTGTTGAGCTTAAAACTTGATCAACACTTGTAGCTTGTTCAAAAACACTTTGTCATTATCAAAACATTCATCATGTTCATCATGGAACTAACAATCTCCCCCTTTTTGAAAATGACAATCCATGTTTTGAAATCATTTGAAGTTGTTGATGCTTGAAACATTTGATCACTTGAGAAGACTCTTTCTCCCTCTCAATCAATGCTATAACACTTGAATCCAATTGAGATAGAAGCTTGATTCTCCCCCTATCTTCAACAACTTAGCTCAACCTACATAAAAACAACAAAAAACAACCTTTCTCCAAATATAATAGCATATATTTCTCGCATGTTTTGAAAACATACCATTTTTTTTCCTCTTTGAGAAACATTTCATTCAATTCAAAACATAATATTTCTCCCCCTTTGGCATTATCAAAAAGTAATATATACCAATTGAAATATAACATCTAAGCCAAGGTAAGAAATCAATGATCATTTCTTCACAACATTGATACCAATTGAACAAATACAATAGAGCTTTACTTTGAAATGTGATATCAATTGGTAAGAGAATATAACAATGAAATATAATACCAATTGAGAACTAAAAAGATCATAATATCACTTAACAAAGAAGATATCAATTGTAAAGAAGAATCAATAATCACAAAAGCATGATAATCAACTAATAATCTCTCAATGATACAAATTGAATTAACTAAACATTTAGAAAAGTAATATCAATTGAGAAGATACCAATTGAGATAATATATCAATATCAAATATTACCACTTTGTAGGACATTCACTTGAGATGCAAGTGTGATACCAATTGAAAAAGTGAATATAGACATTCATAGTTGAGATCAATTGAGAACATGTGTCATTCATTTGCATCTTCAATCAAACCTACAAAACAATCATGCTTTGCTTTTTGGTATCCAAATGGTTTTGGATCCATTTTTGTTAGTGTAGGGACTTTCACCCTTTTTTATCCAAACAAAATTTCCTTTAGGTATACCATGCACTTTAACATAACACACATTTGAAGTATGTCCATGAGTACCACAATAGAAACATGTTGGAGGATTTGAAAAATCAACTTTAGAAAAATCAACAACATTTCTATGAGATTTACTCTTAGCATTAGTATAACCCAAACCAAACTTGTTTGAATTTTCTCTTTGAAAATTTAACAATGTGCGCAATCTAATATCACCATTTGAGAAACTTGCAAGCTTATTTTTCAAAATAGCATTTTCATTTTTAAGCAACTTGCAATTCTCACAATCAACCACAATATTCAATCTACTAGCACAATCACAAGAAGAACTAGCATATATAAGATCAAGAGTTTCATTTTCAAGATTAAGCTCATCAACTTGTTTTTGAAGTTCTAAAATCTCTTTTTGATGTTTCAAAATGAGCTTCTTTCTTTCAATGTTTTTCAAAGCTAGTTTTTCAAGTTGTTCATACATTTCTTCATAAGCATTATGTAACAATTCATATTTAGAAGAAATTTCGGATTTAGATTCACTTACATTGCTATCCTCGCTTTGATAACTTGATTCATCATTTGAACTTTGTTCTTCATCATCTACTAGAGTTATCAAGTTGAGACAAGCGGCTTCTTCATCATCCGATGAACTACTCGATGTGCTTTTCTTGTTATCTTCATCACTATCCCAAACTATGTATGCTCTTTTAGATTTAGAATTTTTCCTGTCTTTCTCCTTCTTCTTGAGATACCTAGAGCATGAATACTTGAGATGACCGGGTTTTCCACATTCATGGCAAACTACACCTTCTTTTGATGTCTTGGTCTTGTAGTGTGGGGAATCCTTCTCTTTACTTTTGTCCTTGTTCAACCTTCCTTTTCTCCTTAGAAACTTGTCAAATTCTTTTAACAAAAGTTTCATGTCTTTTTCATCAACATCGGAATCGGAATCTTCACTATCATCATCATCGGAACTATCTTTCTTTTTATATGCACTTTTGACTCTAAGAGCAAGTCCTTTCCTTGATTTGTTCTTATCCGACTCTTCATTGATACTTAATCGTCCAAGCTCCATTTCATGTTCTTGAAGCTTTCCGAAAAGTGTTGCTAGATCCATAGCATCCAAATTTTTAGATTCAACAATAGCCGTTACTTTTGGTTGCCAATTCCTGTCTAAACATCTCAACACTTTGTTAGAAAGTTCACCTTGTAGAAAAGTTTTACCAAGAGCAAGTAAATGATTTATAATATGAGTAAAACGCTTTTGCATATCATTTATAGATTCATTTGGAAGCATATGAAACAATTCATAATCACGCATTAAAGCATTCAATCTAGCTCTCCTAACCTCACTAGTTCCTTCATGAGTCACTTGTAAAGTGTCCCACATTTCTTTAGCACTAGAACATTGAGAAACTCTAAAGAACTCGTCATAGGATAAAGCGGATGTAATGATATTCTTTGCTTTATAATCATATTGTACTTTCTTTCTATCATCATCCTTCCACTTATCCTCGGGGATCAATTGTTCTACACCTTCAACTAAACTAGAGGGGATATGAGGACCTTTTTCAACTACTTTCCAAATTTCACTATCTATGGCTTGGATAAAGATTTTCATTCTAACTTTCCAATATGCATAGCCTTCTCCGGCAAACAATGGAGGACGACTTATTGAAGCACCTTCACCACCAAAGGGATTCGTAGAACCCATTGCGATTTTCTTAAAGGATCTTTACGAAAAAGCTCTTATGCTCGTGTCTTTCGACCGCGCTCTGATACCAATTGAGGAAATCGCAATTGGTGGTTGGAGAGACTTAGGAACCCTAGGAATACACCTAGAAGGGGGGGTTGAATAGGTGTTGAAGCTACCTTGAAAGATTTTCAAACGAAACAAATCTAAACAATCAAAACAAATGATTTTTACAAATTCTACAGTACTTAATCGATTAAGCAAATCGTGTACTCGAGTAGTACTCGATTAAGCTTGAACTTAATCGATTAAATATGACAGAAAACAGAAAAATCAATTTTCATTCGAATACGAAAATCAATCAATTCACATGCAAGATCAGAGATTCAGCGGAAATGATTAACACCTATATTCTTATTGATTAACCTAGTTATGAAAATGATTTTCCCTTTATCAATTTGAACAATCAAAGATTCAATTCAATCAATTATGAAAATCAATCTTTCTAGGTTTTCAACCAAGAACGCAATCAAATGACTTGAATATAAAGAGTAAGAGTTTAGAGATACGACACAGTGATTTATCCTGGTTCACTTTCATCCACTTGAAAGCTACATCCAGTCCCCTCTTCAACCAAGAGAGATTCTTCACTATGAGGAATTAGAGTTCTCAAATTACAAGTGATTGCCTCACAAGACTCCCTTCTTGCTAGCTTACAAGAGATAACCGACACCCTTGCCTTGTAATCCTATTGATCTTCTCTCTAATCTAACCTCTACCCCTTGTTGATAATCGACACAACAAGTCTTCAATTGCTTGATGATAATCCACACACCAAGGCTTCACTTGCTTGATTCACAACCAAGACTTCTTCTTCTTCTTCAATAAGAATGCACTTGCTTGATGATAAAATCGACACACCAAGACTTCTTGTTTGTTGTAGTGGCTTGCCTTCTTGCAAAGATTACAACACAATAGAAAACACAAAATAATCCTATGAATCTCAATCAAGAGTTATGACAATTCACCATAAGAGATTCAAAGGTTCTTGATCAAAGAATATGAAAATATAAAAGCTTTGATCTTTGAAAATGAGAGAGAATATAGTGGCTTGATTCTTTGTAAAACTTGTATGAAAATGATTCTAACTAATCACAAATAATAGGAAAAGGTTTATATAGAATACCCAAAAGTTGTAGCACTTGAAAACTGATTTTGAGAAGTGAAAAACGTATTTTAAAAATCAGTTCAGCAGTACTTAATCGATTAAGCAAGTCGTGTACTCGAGTAGTACTCGATTAAGTTATCACTTAATCGATTAAGTTGATACTGTACATGTTCAAAACTTGTTTTCTCAAAATCCAACCTTTCCTTTAAAACCTTTAAGCCACCTATTGATTCTAGGTTAAGTGAAACTCAAATTATGATTTAATCATGACTTATGAATGAGATTCACTACCCTCTATAATAATCTACCCAAATAAAAAACCTATGAAGCTTGAGAGGCAAAAGATAAAAGAAATACAAATACACTCAAACTTAGGTCTTCATGAGCTTGCTTTCTCTCTTCTTCATTTGATGTTTGTTGTTGCTTGTTGAGCTTAAAACTTGATCAACACTTGTAGCTTGTTCAAAAACACTTTGTCATTATCAAAACATTCATCATGTTCATCATGGAACTAACAGTACAAATGCCCTAGCAGGAGCAACCAATTCCTAGTGGTATTAATATATGGAAATGAGAAATTGAATGGTGAAAAGATCATTGGATAATTGAATTATAATGGGACAAAGAGAAAGAAAATGAATATTGAAATGGCATGAATATGACATGGAATGATTGTATGAACTTACATGTGCTAAATGTCTAAGTGTGTATGACTTGGTGAGTTAGTATGTCTAATTAGAAACTGCTTCCTACTTCATGTGTAATGATCACCCTCTTGCTATATTTTACAGGTACTGAGATTGAGCTTGCACAACCCCCGGCCGAGCAGGTGCACTCTCCCTTACAGGGAGAGTAGCTTATGAGGGTTTAGGGATTTTTTTTTGGTGTAGTCCTGGGGTATATTGGAGATAGTATATGTGTCTCTATGTTTTGTATATGTTATGCAAAGTATTTTTTTTGGGTGATCCAGGACTACTTATTTTGGAAAGGAAGTATATTATTTTGGGAAACTCTTGTAGTTCCACAACTTATTTATTTGCTGCGATCTCTGCTGTAATTATGTGATGATGTGGATGGTTATTCCACTATTGATGTTTTGGCCCTGTTGGCCCTGGATGAAAGGAAAATATCTATATATATATATATATTGCACAGGTTTCAGGAAATCTAAACTTTGGTTTACTCAATAAACAAAGGAAACTCTGTCCGGTTTGACAGAGATTTTTGAAATCAAATAGTTTTAAAAAGAAATTTTCAAGCTACTATTTTATATTATGGGTACTTAAGGGTAATTATTACTAGGGTGTTACATTTTGGTATCAGAGCAGTTTCCCTCGGCCTTTGGAGTATGAACTCACTACTCCTATGGTTACTCACCGAGCGAGTAACCGTTGTACTTAGTTTAGTGTCTAAGTCTAAGTTGTAAGATGTTTGTAGTTTTATTTAGTTGTTTTATCATTGACTGATTGTCCCTCCATGACTCAAGAGTATGGCAGGGAGACGGGCTGACAATGATAGGATTGCTGTAATCCTTGAAACTCTGGTTCAATTGCAGCAGAACCAAGCCCAAGCTCCGCAGAACCAAGCTGAGAATCAGGCCCAAAACATAGCAGTAGCTGCAGCAGCATTGCAACCTCCTCCTCCACCTCCGGTCAAGATTGACTGGATGGCCCGATTTCTAAAAAATGATCCACCAAGGTTTGAGGGCGGATGTAATCCTGATGGAGCTCAACTCTGGCTCCAAGAGGTAGAGAAGATACTCCGTTCCTTGCAACCACCTGCCGATCAGAAAGTTCGGTTGGCTGAGTTTATGTTGACAGGAGAAGCAGAGCATTGGTGGGAGCACCAAAGGAGGAATTTAGAGGCAGCTGGCCAAGCTATCACTTGGGATCTATTCAAGATCCGCTTCTTGGGAAAATATTTTCCGGAAGATGTGCGAAGGGAGAAGGACTTGTTGTTTCTGAAGCTTGAACAAGGAAGTATGAGCGTTGGTGAATATGCAGCGCAATTTGAAGATCTAATCCGATACTCTAGTGGCTACAAGGATGCAGAGGAGCGAGCAAAGTGTATCAAATTTGAGTCCGGTCTCCGGGAGGATATTCGACTAGCTTTCGAGTATCAGAATATTGCCGATCTCTCTCATCTCATCAACATGACCAGTACTTATGAGAAAGGACTCAAAAGGAAGGCGGAGGCAGATCGGAACAAAGCAGCCCAGAGATCAGTGGGGCCCCTCCGAGGCAAGGGTCCAGTGCAGAGGTCAGGACCATATGCTAAGGCAAAAGCTGTAGTTACTGGGGGAGCAAGCCAGCCATCGATTGCTTATGACCCCATTCCCACTTGTCAACATTGTGGGAGGCGACATAGGGGAGTGTGTTGGAGTCTTGATCCTCGCAAGGGGGAAGGACTTTGCTTTCATTGTGGCCAACCGGGACACTTTGCTGCTAACTGTCCCAAGAGCCCTTTGAAGAAAGAAGTAAATGTGGCCAAAGTGTAGAAAAAAGGAGCAAGTCTGCCACTTCAGAAGGGCAAGGTGTACACCATGGATGGTGAAGAAGTGACTGATGATGATGAGCTCATTCGAGGTACATGTTATGTCAATGATGTTTCTTGTGGAGTTCTATTTGATTGTGGAGCAACACATTCATTTATTTATGTTGATTGCATGGCAAAGCTAGGACTTTCTTGTGTAGAAATGCCTTATAAGCTTTCCGTTTCAACTCCTACAAATTCTTCTGTAATCACATCTCAAATGTGTCTAAATTGTTCTCTTCGAGTGTTTGATCGGGAGTTCAAAGTGAATCTGATCTGTTTGCCGTTGACTCGGTTAGACATTATTCTTGGCATGGATTGGATGTCTCACCACCGTGTCTTAATTGACTGCCATCAAAAAGCGGTTATTTTTAGTGATTCTTCTTTAGCTGCTATGGAAGTAGATGAGGTGTCGGATGTAAGTCAGATTCCAATAGTTTGTGAATTTCCGGACGTCTTTTCTGCAGAGATTCCCGGATTGCCTCCAAAAAGAGAGGTAGAGTTTAGTATTGATCTGAAGCCTGGTACTGGCCCAATCTCTATAGCACCTTATAGAATGGCACCTCCCGAATTAGAAGAATTGAAGAAGTAGTTAGAGGAGTTGTTGGCCAAGAAGTTGATTAGGCCAAGTGTATCACCTTGGGGTGCTCCAATTCTTTTTGTCAAGAAAAAGGATGGTAGCCTCCGTATGTGCACTGACTACAGGCAGTTGAATGCGGTGACGGTGAAAAATAAATATCCGCTCCCTCGCATTGATGATTTACTTGATCAACTACGGGGTGCAGCAGTGTTTTCTAAAATTGATCTCCGATCTGGATATCATCAAATTCGTATCCGTGAGGAGGATATTCCTAAAACTGCATTCAGAACGCGGTATGGGCACTTTGAATATGTTGTGATGCCATTCGGATTAACAAACGCTCCTGCAATATTCATGGATTATATGAATAGAATCTTCATGCCTTATTTGGATTCTTTTGTAATAGTATTCATTGATGATATTCTCATCTATTCTAAGAGTCCAAGTGAGCATGAGGAGCATTTGAGGATGGTGCTACAGGTCCTCAAAGAAAAGCAATTATATGCAAAGCTTTCCAAGTGTAGCTTTTGGTTGACCGAAGTTCACTTTTTGGGCCATGTTATTTCTGCACAGGGAGTTGTTGTAGATCCCTCCAAGGTGGAAGCAGTGTTAAAGTGGGAGAGACCCACTACCGTGACAGAAATCAGAAGCTTTCTGGGTTTGGCAGGGTATTATCGGAGATTCATTGAAGGGTTCTCCAAGCTGGCTCTTTCACTGACTATGCTTACTAGAAAAGATGTTCCTTATCAGTGGTCTCAGCAATGTGAAAACAGTTTCCAGGAATTGAAGAGAAGATTGACTAGCTCACCGGTTCTAATTCTACCGGATCCGACCCAACCCTTTGATGTTTATTGTGATGCTTCAAAGCAAGGTTTGGGTTGTGTGCTCATGCAGCAAGGCAAAGTGATAGCATATGCATCCAGGCAGTTACGACAGCACGAGCAGAATTATCCAACTCATGATCTGGAGTTAGAAGTTGTGGTCTTTGCATTGAAAATTTTGAGACATTATTTGTATGGAACGAAGTTTGAAGTTTTCAGTAATCACAAAAGTCTCTGCTATCTCTTTGATCAGAAAGACTTGAATATGAGACTGAGGAGATGGATGGAATTCCTGAAAGATTATGATTTCCATCTTCAGTACCATCCTGGTAAAGCTAATGTGGTAGTTGATGCACTGAGCCGCAAGACTCTACATGTTAGCAACATGATGGTAAAAGAAATGCAACTGATTCAGGAGTTTAGTGATCTCAACTTGAACATGCAGGTGAAAGAGAAAAGCATTGTGCTGGAAATGTTGCAGGTCACAAATGAGCTGATGAGTTCCATCAAAGAGAGACAGGCCGATGATGAAGAGCTTCAGAAGCTCCTGGCAGAGTCTGAGGGTAAAGAAGAACCTGATTTCATCAAGGGTGCAGATGGCATTATTCGGTTTAGGGGCCGAATATGTGTTCCTATGGATTTCGAGGTTCGAAGAGACATATTATGGGAAGCTCACCAAACAAAAATGAGTTTCCATCCCGGTACAACAAAAATGTATCAGGATTTAAAGAAGATCTATTGGTGGCCAAAGTTGAAAACAGATGTGGCGGATCATGTGTCTCATTGCTTAACTTGTCAGAAGGTAAAAATTGAGCATCAAAAACCAGGTGGTCCGTTGCGATCACTTGATATTCCCGAGTGGAAATGGGATAGTATTGATATGGACTTTGTGTCCGGTTTGCCCAAAACCACTACTGGGTGTGATGCTGTCTGGGTTGTGGTTGATCGTCTGACAAAAGGTGCTCACTTTATTCCGATGAACATGAAGTACAGTTTGGAAAAGTTGACTCAATTGTACATTCGGGACATAGTGAAGCTACATGGTGTGCCCTCCAGCATAGTATCAGATCGTGACCCAAGGTTCTTATCCAGATTTTGGCAGAGTCTCCAGCAGGCTTTGGGTACCAAGCTGAAATTTAGTACAGCTTACCGTCTGCAAACTGATGGGCAATCTGAGCGTACTATTCAGACATTGGAGGATCTGCTCAGAGCTTGTGTGTTGGAGCAGGTTGGCAACTGGGAGCAACTTCTGCCGCTTATGGAATTCACTTATAATAACAGTTTCCATTCTAGCATCGGCATGGCACCTTTTGAGGCACTTTATGGCAGGAAGTGTAGAACGCCTTTTTGTTGGTTTCAGATTGGTGAGAATTTGTTGACTGGACCAGAACTTGTGCAAGAGACTACTGAGAAGATCACTATGATTAAGAACAAAATGAAAACTTCTCAGGATCGTCAGAAGAGCTATGCAGATAAGCGTAGGAGACCTCTAGAGTTTGATGAAGGTGATCATGTTTTTCTAAGAGTGTCCCTTACTATAGGAATTGGTCGGGCAATCAAGTCCAAGAAACTGACTCCACGATTTGTTGGTCCTTATCAGATTTTGGAGAAGGTTGGTCCATTGGCATATAGGATCGCCTTACCCCCACATCTTTCCAAGCTTCATGATGTTTTCCATGTCTCACAGCTAAGGAAATACATTCATGATCCTTCTCATGTAGTTGCTGTGGATGAATTGCCTTTGAAAGAGAATTTGACCTTTGAAGTTCTACCAATCAGAATTGATGATAAGTGGACTAAACAACTTAGAGGCAAAGAGATCTTGTTGGTGAAGGTAATTTGGAACCGAAACAACATGGAAGAGGCTACTTGGGAGCTAGAGGACAAAATGAAGGAGTCTTATCCACATTTGTTTCAGGACAACTGAATTTCGAGGACGAAATTCTGGTAAGTGGGAGAGGATTGTAACATCCCAAATTTAATTCTTAGTGTAAATCATGTTTTGATAGTCTTAGGATAGAAGTAATTATGATTTAAGTTAGAAAATTGGCCAATTAGACATGCAAATTCAAGTTTAAAACATAGGACTTTGGGGAATAAGAATAACAAGATTGGTAGCTTAGAATACAAATTCCACCGTCGGATGTGAAGTAGGATAGGTGAGGAAGCTTGTGTCAAAATTTGAGGAAGATCCAACGGGTAACGAAGAAGTTATGGCCTTCCAAAGTATGGATGCTGCAAAACTGAGCAGCTTAATCGATTAAGGTCAGAAAGTTGGAAAATGCTTAATCGATTACTAATCGATTAAGGGTTGTGCTGTGAGAAAAAAAATAAAGCCATTCACGTGTGTTCATGCCACAAAATTCGAACTCTCTCTCTCTAGGGCACAAAATCTCTCATTCTAAATCCATTAAACCTCAAGTGAATCACTCCAAAATCCATCATCAAGCCCCTCTTTGTCACTCCAAGTAAGTTTTCATGTTTTTAATTTCATTTCTCTCTCTTTAGTTTGGATTTTCTCTCTCTCTTCCCACCTCTTGGTGAAACACGAAATTCCTCTTGTTTTTATGTCACAATCTCTTCATCGTTCTCATTTCTATGGCTTAGGGAAGTTCATCATCACTCTCCTCCTTCGATTGCCTTTGGAGCTCTTTGTTTTGGGTGCTAGAAGTTAGGGCTTGAGGTTCTCCCACTCTGTCCTTGAGTAAGGTAAGGGGGTGTGTGTTACCTTGGTTTAGGGACTAGTTTTCTAGCTAGCACATAGTGATTTGCTAAGGTTCTGTGTTAGAATTGTGTTAGGAATCTTAGGAATATTAAATATTGAAAATTATTAATGATATAGCCATGAATAAGCTCTAAGTGTAAATGCCCAATATAATTGTAAGAATGTGAATGAATATTGAAAAACATGCTTTATTGATGATTAAGTGTGATATATGAAGGAATGTGAATATGTGCTACTTGATGTATATGATTAAATGAATGGTTTGTATTATGTTAGTAATGTTTGGTTGATATGTTGAATTGATTGGAATACAATGCTAAATGGAAAAGTATAATTTAAACGAATTAAAAAGGAATGGATGGTTGAATTGATCATTGGGACATTGGCACACTAGGTCTCCCCTGCTAGGTGTATCAAATGCCCCATTAGGGCCAAATGCCCCATTAGGTCCAAACGCCCCGTTAGGCGTCGATGTGCCCAAGTGATCAATTCAACGATAATTAAGAGTATGGAAAATGTGAAAAGGAATAAAGTATATGAAAGTGAATATGTTATGAAATGTGTTAAGCAATGATAAAGATTGCATGTATTGTCCTAACGGGTGAAACCTAATGGGTGATTAAAGTCCTGATGGGTGTACAAATGCCCTAGCAGGAGCAACCAATTCCTAGTGGTATTAATATATGGAAATGAGAAATTGAATGGTGAAAAGATCATTGGATAATTGAATTATAATGGGACAAAGAGAAAGAAAATGAATATTGAAATGGCATGAATATGACATGGAATGATTGTATGAACTTACATGTGCTAAATGTCTAAGTGTGTATGACTTGGTGAGTTAGTATGTCTAATTAGAAACTGCTTCCTACTTCATGTGTAATGATCACCCTCTTGCTATATTTTACAGGTACTGAGATTGAGCTTGCACAACCCCCGGCCGAGCAGGTGCACTCTCCCTTACAGGGAGAGTAGCTTATGAGGGTTTAGGGATTTTTTTTGGTGTAGTCCTGGAGTATATTGGAGATAGTATATGTGTCTCTATGTTTTGTATATGTTATGCAAAGTATTTTTTTTGGGTGATCCAGGACTACTTATTTTGGAAAGGAAGTATATTATTTTGGGAAAATTCTTGTAGTTCCACAACTTATTTATTTGCTGCGATCTCTGCTGTAATTATGTGATGATGTGGATGGTTATTCCACTATTGATGTTTTGGCCCTGTTGGCCCTGGATGAAAGGAAAATATCTATATATATATATTGCACAGGTTTCAGGAAATCTAAACTTTGGTTTACTCAATAAACAAAGGAAACTCTGTCCGGTTTGACAGAGATTTTTGAAATCAAATAGTTTTAAAAAGAAATTTTCAAGCTACTATTTTATATTATGGGTACTTAAGGGTAATTATTACTAGGGTGTTACAACCTGAACAGTACCTTTTCCGAATCCTTCATGCGAAGTTCTTGAGGGAATCAAGCTCACCCTAGAAACCATCTCCAGCTTCCCTGAAAAGCTAAACCAGACTTTGGCAGTCTGAGACCTATTGGGAGTCTTACCAACAAGATTCCTGAACGGTCGCTTGCGAGAAAAGCAAATCTTAACAACCTTACCAAGTATCCACACCGAGATCAACCAAGTTTGGACAATTGAATCATGGTCTTCGGTGAAAATAAGAACCCGACAATGGTGCGTTGTTGATAGACATGAGGTTGGGATTGATCACCTCAATCTTTGAACTATTAACAGATGATATCATTGCAATCCTCTTAATGAAATTGAAACAATCGAAATAGGAACTCTCCAAGAGAATAGATCCTTTAGAAGCAAAGGAACCAACCCGAATGGTGATTTTTCCGAGCTCTTTACGCATAACCGGAAAGTAGACCCCAAAACGATACTAGAAGAGAAGAGTCTTAAGCTATCTTATCAGTTTAAGAGTAGTATGGTCGAATGCCTAATCTCTGAAAATCCAACAAACTCTATAGGAATCACTTCTAAATTCCATGAGAAGCCAAATCAGATTCCGGTAGTCCAAGGCTTACCGAGAATCTTGTCGAGGTTCCTGAAAGGACACCGCGAGAAAAAGTTAACCTTAAAAGCTTCATGAAGTCTCCACACCAAGCGAGGCCAACCAAGTTGAACAAAGGACCAGTACTTTTCGTTAAGTACAAGACCCTGAAAGTATGTAGATGTTAAAGTTCTTGAACCTTAGGAAATTCGGTCCAACCCAGCGACTACCAACGGATAGTTAACTCAACACGGCCTTCGACCTCAATTCATGGTTGTTAAGTTTCATTCAAGCTTTATTAGTAACTCTGTCGAACCTTGAGTAATGTTTCAATTCGTGCAAGTAAACCTCTTCCTTCTTAATCTCCTTGGTTGTAATTCAACATTGAAACAACAGTTTTAATCCCAATTGAATATGTCCTCGCATCAACCAACTAAGGGTTGTGAACTCGCAACCTTCTCCTAGTTTCTCATTCTGGAACATCGATCGTTCCTAAAATTTTAATATTGTCTATTCAATTTGGTTTCTCTTTGATGAGTAAAGCTTTAACCAGAATTTGTTGCATCCTATGAAAAGCCTTTGAATCGTATGATCTTAGGCTATCATCTTTGAAGCAAAAGCACAAACCCTTCTTGAATTCCAAAGATTACATTCCTTTCGTTGTTAGATTCTTACACTCTTCATTGAAAGTCGTATGGAAGACGATCAGAAGCTGACACAGTCAATTCCCTGCTTTCTGGCGTTGATATAACCAGGTATGTCGATGCCAAGTGGGGGAGAACATAGTGACCCAACTAAGGTTTTAACGGTGTAACAAGCGGGAGCGATAAGGAAAGTCGGGTGAAAACAAGAAGTGAAGTGTTTGGACAAAAGATCGGAAGCGTCAAGGAGTATGAACTCGGAAGTATCCCAGGCGGGAGAGCAAAACAAAAGAGAATTAAAACCCGTAGTCAGAAGCTTTATCAATGGGATGGTTCTCCATTTACGGAACCAAATGGAATTTCGGGGACGAAATTCTAATAAGTGGGGGAGAATTGTAACATCCCAAATTTTAACCCCAAGTATAATTAGAATAACAGCGAGATTTAAATAATAGTAATAATAATAATAAGGTTAAAGGAGTGTTAAAAATGGATCTTTTAACGTTAGAAACGTAAAATAATTGAAAATTAAGAATAAAGTAATTAAATGATTTAATATGATGTTTTCAAGATTTGATTGTCGTATTAAAATTTTGATTTTATCATTTTAATTGAAATATGTTTTCTAGTCAAAATCAGTATAAATTTGTTACCATACGTTTTTCAAAAATAAAAGAGTACTTTTATTTAGTTTAATTAATAGTTTGACAGGGAGCTCAAGTGGCAAGCCTTAGAGGCATTTTTATAAATAGTTTCTTCAGAAAAATATGTTTAACTAAATATTTTGAGCGTCCCTGTAAATTTTCATAGTGTTCGGAGGCTGTTTTATTTTTAGCTTCTGGATTGGTTTAATATATTATAGGTTAAAGTTATATATAATAATCTTCTACTTCAAAATTATAAATATTATATATTATCAAGTTTAATATCAAGATTTATAAAATATATTTATTTTTGAATTTCGATAATTTTTCTTATGCAATAGCTATTCGGAAGGGCCGGTAACTTTATTATTTTTCAATCAATTTTGAGTAATTCAAAATATAATATTGTTTTACCTAAACGTATTTTATTTTTAGTATCATCCAACTTTTAACTATAATTCAAAATACATACACACATTAACCTACAAACGAGAACAAAATATAAAATATAAATTAATTTCCTAAAACTACCCAGTACCCGTCGCCCAACCCAACAGTATCAAAGAAGTGAAAATATATATAGAGAGAAAGAAAGTGACGAGAGAGAGAATCAGAATGAGAAGGAAAAAAAAAGTAGAGAGAGCGCAGAGAAGAAGGGGGCGACACGAGCAAACCCCATTTTGGGTTTTTCTAAATCGTCCAATAACTCAAGATCCAACCTTCCAATCTCAAATCCTTCTTAGATATATAATCTCCTCAACTCCCTCTTTCCATCCATGTAATTTATTCGTCGATCCGTCAATATTTTTATTATCCCTATATTCTCAAATAAAGAGATGTTTTGGAAAAAAATTATATATCTTTATTATATAATGATATATATTTATTATTTTGACCAAAAATGAATTTAGTTGATTATACTTATAAAGATATATATATATATATATATATATATTTACACTTTTAATGTTTTAATTATTTTTAACGTGTGTCCCTGGTTAGATCCATCACGTTATTGTTGTCCCTGACCCTCGAATAAAGCTCGGACGTGAACGTGATATTGTTCCTTTTGTCAGGACTCCCAGGTAAGATGGTGGTATTACCTTAGCTTAGGAAATAAGTTCTCTTCTGTTATAGTGATGACTAGGGATAGTGGGATAGGTAGAATATAAACCCTTAGGGTAGATAATATTTATCATAACAGAATTAGTTAGCAAGAAGAGAAAGGATATATAGATAATGTAATAGAATGAGGATAACTGAAAACGAATAGAACCCCATAAAATAGGATAAAAGAATAAGGGATGAAACTTATAATAGAAAATGAAACTAAATAAGAAATTAGGATGTGCAAGATGCTTATTGATTATTGTTGTTGTTAGAAATATAAATGTAGTATGTTTAGGAATTGTTGTGAATTAGTTATAACTAAAGATGATGGATGACATTAGAAAGAATATAGAGATATGCATGCTAAACTAAATGATAATTGTAATTGAGAATGAAACCATTAAGAGGTTTGTGATGTGTAATTAGTGATGCCAATGGAGTATTTTCGATAAAAGGAAGGAAAACCATTTTTTTATATGTTAATGAATATATGTGATTGTTGATGATGTTTGCGATTAGTTGAAAGACCTTAGGCGTAAATTAAACAATTTAAGCGGAATCGAGGGAAATAGAATTTATAGAGATTAATATAATATGTTAAGCAAGAATGAAAGCCTATTTGATAAGTAAGAAGATGTAAGGATCGATATATGGAAATGATTATGAGTTGTATGATTTGCTTGTTAAGCCCTTAAGTGAGACTATGAAAATGATAACCAGTTACTAGTGACAAAAAAGAGAGAAGAGTACAATTAATAGAAGCTAAAGAAGAGAAAAGTAAAGTAAACGTTCTATGTATCCCTACGGGGAAGATGAACAAAAGATAAAAGAAACGTACTATGTATCCCCGGAGGGGGAAGATGTACAAAAAGGCAAAGAAAGCGTTCTATGTATCCCTATGGGGAAGATGAACGAGAGATAAAAGTAAACGTTCTATGTATCCCTACTGGGAAGATGAACGAGAAATAAAAGTAAAACGTTCTATGTATCCCTACGGGGAAGATGAACGAGAGATAAAAGTAAACGTTCTATGTATCCCTACGGGGAAGATGAACAAGAAATAAAAGTAAACGTTCTATGTATCCCTACGGGGAAGATGAACGAGAGATAAAAGTAAACGTTCTATGTATCCCTACGGGGAAGATGAACGAGAGATAAAAGTAGACGTACTATGTATCCTTACGGGGAAGATGTACAAAAGAGAAAAGAAAGAGAAAGTGCTAAGAAAGAAGTAAAGAAGAAAAGTAAAATAGTTAAGAAAATAAGTAAATGAGAACGATGGTAAGAAAATGTTTAGAATTGTTATATTATTAATGTAGATGTTAGGCTTAGTTTATCGCTATGCTTTTTAGAAACTACTTTTCTAAGTTATGTGTAATGCTGCCCTTCTTGCTATATTTTTACAGGTACAGAAGCGGAGCTTACACCAGTTGCAGGCCGAGCAGGGTACACTCCACCACGTGGAGTGTTGAGTCGTCATGAGAGGATTATATATTATGTTATGAACGTTATTTTGGGAAATTAAAATGTGTAGCAGTTATATGCCCTAAAACTTGTATTAATCGGGCGTTAGGATTTAATCTAGCTGTAATATCATTGTGTTTTATGTTTTTAAATTATTCTGGTCTGGACAGGTTAAGCAGGAATTTTTGGAAAGTCCGATAAACAGAGGAAACTCTACCAGATTTTCGTCGAAATTTTCAAGTACCAATTTTATTAAATCTTAATTTAACTAAATAAAAGTGAGGGTCTTACAAAACTAGCTGCGATTACTTTAGTTATTTCCTATGCTTTTCATAGAAACTATTTTCCTATGTTTTGTGTAATGCTTTCCCTCTTGTGGTTGATTATTTTCAGGTACCAGAGCGGAGCTTACATCGTTGCAGGCCGAGCAAGAAATTCTCCACCACGTGGAGTGTATTCGTGATACTTTGAGCGGGCTTTATTTCCTAATTATATTGAAAATTGTTATTTTTGTAATGTTTAAAATATGCATTAGCTATGTGCCCAAAAGTTATACTAATCGGGCGTTAGATTTAATCTGGCTATACTACTATTATGATTTAAGTTGTTAGACAACTCTGCACTGACAGGTTTAAAGAAGAAAATTTTTGGTGTGATGTCCTTAAGGACCTCAAGGTTGAGGAAGAAGACCTTAAGGAAGCCTCTGTCTAGGGTTTATCTGTGATGTTTGTGGGAGTCCTCTAGTGGCAAGGTAAAGAGCCAGGGAGTAACCCTAATCACTGGTGTGTGAAGGTGACAATTAGGGTTACAGGACATACCTGAGCCCCATGTAGTACGGAGCTACTTATAGGGGGGAGCTGGTTGCCCTAATGGGCTTGCTTGAGGCCCAAGTAGGGCCAGCCTGTACTGAGCTATGAGCGGATGAGCTGTCCTTGTGGATAAGGTGAGACACGTCATCCTGTCCTTGGTATCGGAATATCTGGGAGGTGTCAGACAAGGAAGTCGGACCTTGGTAGGAGTATGAGGTCGGCCCGTATCTGGTGTCTGTTCGGCCGTTGAGCTTTGAGCTCGGCCAAGCGCACAGAGGGCTTCTTAGAGGGTCGTGAGGCCTTAAGCGAGGGTCTTGAGAACCTCGGCTAGGCCGAGTCCACCACATAAGCCCCCCAGCTCGGTCAAGGCTATTTGAGCCTTGTTCCGAGGTCTTGGTTTAGGTCCTTTTCCCAAGTCCACCACATAAGCCCCCCAGCTCGGTCAAGGCCATTTGGGCCTTGTTCCGAGGTTCTAGGGAGTTCGGAAGGTGAGCTGCCGCGAGTTGGATCCAGCTGTCTCTGACGTCCTTTCATTTTGACGGAGTAGGTCTGAAAACTGTCCTTTCACCTACTCCGACGTGACGCTTGCTTTCTCCAGATCTGACGCGTGTCAGAAATCACGTCCCACGAAGCGTCGCCATTATTGCGACATTGCTTGAGGTTCGGCCTTCCACTTGATTTGCGCCACGTGTCTCAGCGTATGTGGCTGCATGCTGGGTTGGGCCTTTTGGGCCAGGCCCATACTTCGAAAATGAGGGGGAAAACGGTTTATCTTCCCCCTCTTTCACAAAACTGTTTCTCCTTCTCTCTCTACCAGCCACTCTCTCTTCCAGTTTCCAATTCCTCCTTCCTCTCTACACGAAGACATTCCTTCTTCCTCTGCATACTCTTTCTCTTCCATTTTCGAATTCCTTTTTCCCTCTCTGCCCTTCACTTTATTCCTCACCAGCAGCGGATCCATTGGATCTTGAAAGCTCCTTTTCTCCTTCGCTTTAATATACTCAAGGTACTATTCTACTCCTTTCTTCTCCTTTGCTTTTTGTTTCTTCTTCTTTCTTTATTGGTTTATGGTGTGCATGGGAGGGGTTAATATTTTTTGTTTTCATTTCTGCTTTTGTGGAATGGGGTATTCTTCCAGGGTTTTGATTTTGGGGAATGATCTTGGGATTTTGGCAGTCCCTGGGTTGGGAGTGTTTTAGGATTTTGGAGGGTTTTTGATTCATGTTTTTGTTTTGATTTTTCAGAAAACCAAAGGAGTGGATTGGGGAAGTATGAGTAGGGAATGGTTTAGGAAATGGGTAGGGGTAGTTTCCCTGTCAACCAGCAGTAGTGAGGAGGAGGACGGCTCTTCCTCCTCGTCCTGCTCCTCCACTGAGGTAGACGAGGCGCTCCGTCGCCAGAGGGAGTATAGGCAGAGGAATGAGAAACGAGTCCTGGAGGTCGATCCCCTCGAGGTCGTCTATCCTCGGGATTGGGAAGAAAAGAGAGAGTGGATAAGGCAGTGTGCTTGGGCCGAATTTGTCGACGGTAGGGAGAGTTCCGACTTTGAAAGGATGGAGAGAGAGAGAGGATGTACGAACGGGGGGTTCCTGTGGTAGAGGGGAGATGCTCGCCCCTCGGAACAACTTCGAGGGGGTTTTCTGGGGGGTTATTTTTTGTAACCCGTAGGACTAACGCCGAGCTCCCCTGTTGTTCCACAGGTAACATGCCGCCCCGAAAGTGCATCAGCCGACCTGAGCTTTACCCTGCACCTTCCGACGCCGATCAATACCAGTGGGTCGACGTGGAGCCTAAAGGAGTGCGGTCCAGTTTAGACTCCGAGGACAAACTTGCCGGAGTGAAGAGAGCTGTGCTGCCCTGCTCGGGGGATGCTATTGGGACCTCTTATGAAGTTCTCCCCTGTTCGGCAAACGACAGAATATGCACTCGTACTGATAACAACTCTTTCTTCTTCTACGCCAATCTGATCCACAACCTCGGCGTGACCCTCCCATTTACTGATTTGAAGATGAGGGTTTTGACCGAGCTCGGATTGGCCCCTTCATAACTTCATCCCAATACTTGGTCATTCCTTAGAGCATTCCAAAAGTATTTTGAAGCCAAAAGGTTGGTGTGTACAGTCCCAGATTTTTCAAGTATAAGTATGTGGGCAAAGGGAGACCTTGGTTTCGAGACGAGACGGGGCCGAAGTTCCCTTTGGAATGGACAGAGGAATTCTTTAATCGACATGTCGACACGCCGCAAAGATGGTTGGGTGCGACACTCGATGCCGATGAGGCTGTGACGGCTTACCACTTCCAGTCCGAGTACCGGGCTCGGAAATTCCAGCTTGACATCGGTGTATTTATGAAGTGTCCCGATGATGCAGTTGTTGCAAAAATTGGTAGTTAGCTTTACTCTTACACTTGTATATATTTTTTTCCTTTCAACTTTCTGAACGAATTTTATTCTTTTGTTTTCAGACGAACACTGATCAGAGTTGTCGTCCAAGGCGATGAAAGCTGCAATGGAAGCCCGCAAGAGAAAGAGGTCGGACAGCCCTTCTACTGGAACAGCACCTGCCGAGGTCTCTACCGACACGGCTTCCACCGACTCGACTCCTCCTCATCCTACTCCTCCTGCGGTGATTATCGCCCCCCCTCCTCCTCGGTCTCCAAGCCTTAATGCCGAGGTGGTGGTTGCTGCTGATACTTCCCCTTCGTCAGCAGGTCCGAGGAGGGGAATCGATATACTTCCGAGGCCGCCGACCACCACTGCCAAACCCTCGATCAAAAAGACTTTGATCAAGATGTCGGGGGCTAAATGGAAGAGAATAGCCGAGGAGCTGGCCTGTCAATTGAAGAGGTCAACAACCATGTTCAATGTGTTGGCCGAGGTTGCTGATGATGTGGCGGAAGGTGTATCACCTGCCAAGAAGAAGGCCCGAGCTGATATGGCAGCCGAGGTGGCTAATCTCAGGAGTAGTAAAAATCTGCCGATCAGAGATTGGCTGAGTTGGAAGAGAAGCATCGCCAACAGATGGAGGAGCTTCTCAAAAATCATGAAGAGGCCGTGCCCAAATAAAAGCAGATGCTAAGGAAGCTGGTCGGCAGGAAGGCCTGGCCGAGGTTGAAAGGGTCCGAACTTTGCTGAGGAGAAGAGCTGCTCAAGCTCTTAAGCATAAGATAGCAGTGGCCGAGGCCACCTTCGACTTTGAGAAGGGAGGAGGCAAAATCTTTGCCAATGCTGTTGAGCAGATCCTGCATCTGAACCAAGGGCTCTGAGTTCGGGTCGTCGACGCCTGTGCCGGGTTCGGGGTGGAAGATGGGATGATGGTGGATTATGAGAATGATGGGGCCGAGGTAGACCTCGACCAACCCGAAGAGAATCTTCCTAGTCCCTTGGAGGAGAAGCCGGATGAGGAGTTCGATCCGAGCAAGGTTGTGCTTTCTGATGTCGAAGATGATGCAGCGTAAGTCCCTTATGCTGGGCAGCTTGCAATTTGTCTATGTTTTTGTATAACATGCTTGACAGTACTGGATTGTATTTTATTTTGCTGATTGTGTACAACATTTCTTTTAGTTCAATGCAAGTTATATTCTGTTTAACTTGTTGCATTACGTCATTTATATGCAAGTTTTCTATTTTAACTTGTTGCACAATGCGAGTTTATTTTATTAACTCGTTGCATGTTTACTTTGTATACCTCGGATCCGCACTGCGATCAATTAGGAGGTCATCAAGGAAACTTGCTCTTAAAAACGCAAGTCTTTGAGACTTGTTGCATTTTGTTTAGTTGCCTGTTTTGATCGGTCGTAGTCGGACCTGAAAAACTCATGATAAAGACCCTTGTGCTTTCCTTCGTTAACACTTAATATAAATAATTAGGTTAAGCTCGGACAACTCAGTAAGTGCAGTAATCTTATAAGTTTTCCTCTGAAAAAAGGTACTGTATATAAGTGCATACGGTAGGGATCTCAGATCCACCCACCTTAGCCGAGGTAGGTGCCCTCGTCCCCGATGTGAAAAAGGTTGCTGAGTGAAGTTATGTGATATCATTTCACAGCAAGCTGTACTTTATCGGGTGTCCCTTGTACACTGTGCATATGAGCCGATCTTATTTACAAGATGTTGACTGTGCATAGCGCCATGCAACATTTAGGTGGCTAGTGCTAAATGAGAAGCTAGTACGTACGTATATAAAACTGTGGCACTTGAGTAAGGGAAAGTTTGTAATTTTTCATTAATCATAAACGTGAGTACATTGCCTTTCAGTGAATTGAAAAAAGTGAGTATATCACAATGGAACTGAATGTGACTAAAGGAAGAAGATGTTAAAACATTAGCAAAAACTAAAACGAACTTAAACTTAAACTTTAGCTGGAGGTGTTGGTGACTGCTGATGATATCCGAGGTAAACCTAACTGAAATAGGTTCTCAGTTTTGCAACGTTCCAGGAATTCTTGAGCTCGGCTCCTTCGAGGGTCTCTAACTTGTATGCCCCATAGTATGTTTTTGAAATGACTCTATAGGGGCCTTCCCAATTCTGAGCAAATTTTCCATCCCTTCGATTCTTGAGACCAATGTATGCTCTTCGGAGCACGAGGTCTCCGACCTCAAAGGACCTGGGTTGCACTGTTTTGTTGTATTGCTTGGCTTGCCTTTCCTTCGCTTTCTTTTCTCTAACGGAAGCGGCTTCTCGGATCTCTTCGGCTAACACTAGGTTTTCTTTGATAAGATTTTCATTTTCCTCCTCGGGCATGTCCCTCATTCGGAAGGTATGAATCCTTCGTTCGATGGGGATGACCGCATCACAACCGTAAGTGAGTCTAAAGGGGGTCTCTCCTGTTGAGGTCTGTACTGTGGTCCTGATCGACCAGAGGACCTCAGGTAGCAGCCCGGCCCATACTCCCTTGGCCTGGGTAATTCTCTTTTTGAGGCCATCAACAATAGCTCGGTTGGCAGCCTCGGCTTGCCCATTAGTCTGGGGGTGTTCAACCGAGGAGAAACGATGAGAGATTCCGAGGTTTTCAGCCAATACTTGAAAGTTGTTGGCAGCGAACTGGCTACCATTGTTAGTGATTAATGTGAGTGGAAGTCCGAAACGAGAAATGATTTGCTTCAGGAAAAATTTCTGGATTCTTGCCGAAGTGATGGTTGCTAATGGTTCAGCCTCAATCCACTTGGTGAAGTAATCTACTGCTACCACAATGAACTTTAGCTGACCCGGAGCTATTGGGAACTGTCCCACAATGTCCATTCCCCACATACTGAAAGGCCAGGGGGAAGCTAGAGATCGGAGTTCCTCGGAGGGTTTCTGATACACATCACTGAAAAATTGGCACCGAGGACACTTTCTGACATGGTCGATGGAGTCTGTCACCAGGGTAGGCCAGAAATATCCAGCCCTTAATACCTTTCTTGCTAAGGACTTGCCTCCAACATGGTGACTCCCCATTCTTCCATGAACCTCGTTCAAGGTTTCTTGAGCTTCCTCGGAGGTGAGACATCGGAGGAGTGGGGAAGACATTCCTCTCCTATAAAGGATTCCATCAACAATAACATACTCAACCGCTTTTCTGGTCATCTTCTTTGCTTCCTTCTGGTCGGCAGGGAGTATTCCATGCTCCAGATATGACCTTATCGGATGCATCCAGTTCAGCAATACAGAAATAGCCATTACCACACTTGGGGCCGAGATCTGTTCTTGAATGAGGCTTTTGTTATTCCCTGCACCTTTTGTGCTTGCCAGCTTGGAAAGCATATCGGCGCGGGAGTTTGAGCTGCGGGGGATGTGGGTGATGGAAAATTTGGCAAAGTTTTGAGCCAGGGTTTTAACTTTATCAAGATATCTTTGCAGAATGGGTTCTTTTGCTTGGTAGTCTCCACTGACTTGGGAAACCACCAACTGGGAGTCGCTGAGTACTTGAACTTCAACTGCGCCGAGCTCTTTAGCCATGCGGAGGCCAGCAAGGACTGCTTCATACCCGGCCTGATTATTCGAGGTTAAGAACTCGAATTTCAGGGAATATTCGATGCTGAGACCTTCCACATTCTCCAAGATCACCCCGGCTCCTGCCCCCTTCTGATTGCTTGAACCGTCAACATATATCACCCAAGTGTCTGAGCTAGAGCTTTGGTGGGGCTCTGTGAACTCGGACACAAAATCTGCCAATGCTTGTGACTTAATTGCCCTCCTCGGTTCGTAGGAAATATCGAACTCGGACAGTTCAATTGCCCACGCCATCATTCTCCCGGCGAGGTCGGGCTTCTGAAGAACTTGCTTAATGGGCTGGGCGGTTCTTACGACAATGGGGTGACTCTGAAAATACTGTCGTAGCCGCCGTGCAGCGAGGATAAAAAAAATGCAAATTTTTCAATCTTGGAATACCGGAGCTTGGGACCTTGTAGAGCTCGGCTTATGAAGTAAATGGGGAACTCACTTCGGCTCTCTTCTCGGACCAACACCGAGCTGAGGGCGGAATCACCAACAGATAGATAAATGAAAAGACTCTCTCCCTGTAGAGGACTGGAGAGAACTGGAGGAGAGGCGAGATACTCCTTAAGTGCCAGGAAAGAAGCTTCACAGTCTTGATCCCAATTGAAAGTTGTTCCTTTTTTCAAAAGTTGGTACCAGGGTAAGGCCTTTTTTGCGGCTTGAGGGAGAAACCTTGACAGTGCTGCCATCCTGCCTGTTAACTGTTGCACTCCTCTAAGATCGGCAGGGCTCCTCATTTCTAAAATAGCTCGGCACTTGTCGGGGTTTGCTTCAATTCCCCTCTCGGATAGCATGAAGCCGAGGAAGGCACCCGCGGGGACTCCGAAGGTGCACTTTTCTGGGTTCAACCTCATCCTATGTGCTCTTACCCTTTCCAGAACCATGGTCAGATCTCGGACGTGGTCCTCCTTTTTCCTGCTCTTTGTAATCATGTCATCAATATAGACCTCCATGGTGGTACCAATGATACCATCAAAAACCTTGTTCATCATTCTTTGATAGGTTGCTCCAGCATTCTTCAGACCGAAAGGCATGACAGTATAGCAGTAAGTTGCCTTTCCAGTCGTGAATGTGGTTTTGTCTTGATCAGGGGGATACATGGGGATCTGATTGTATCCCGAATAGGCGTCAGTAAACGACAACAGCTGGTAGCCTGCCGAACTATCGACGAGTTGATCAATAATCGGTAGTGGATACTGATCCTTGGGGCAGGCTTTGATGAGGTCGGTGTAATCCACACACATCCTCCAACTGCCGTTTGCCTTCCTTACCAGAACAGTGTTTGCAACCCATTCGGCGTATGGCACTTCTTTGACGAACCCAGCTTCGAGTAACTCAGAAACCTTTTCCTGAATAACTTTCGCTTTTTCTGTCCCGACTCTTCTCATCTTTTGTGCTACTGGTCTTGATTTCGGATCCACGCTGAGCTTGTGACAGATGAAGCTCGGATCAATTCCCGACATGTCGGTCGAGGTCCAAGCAAACAAATCTCGGTTGACCCTTAACAGGTTGATGATCTCGCCTTGGATCTCCTGAGGGAGGTCGGCACTTGCTTTAACAGTTTTGCTGGGGTCAGAAGGATCAATGGGAATTGCCAACCATTCCCCTTGGGGGGAGGGCCTAAGATCATCCTATTCGGCCCGAACATCCAGCTCAGCTAATAAAACTCTCCCTTTGGCCAACGTCGGACCAGTAAGCTCTTCTTGTTTCTTTTTTATTTCCCGTAGACTTGCATTGTATCAGAGTCGGGCCCTCACCTAGTCGGCTTTGACTGTGACGACCTTGTCGTCAGAGCCGACAAATTTCATGGCTAAATGCACCGTTGAAACCACTGCCCCAAAGGCTTGCAGGAAGGTTCTTCCCAGTATCACATTGTAAGGGGAATCAGAATCAACAACTAGAAACTTGATGATCTCCGTTCGGGCCGAAGGCTGCTCACCTAAGGTCACCGGGAGGTGGATGGCTCCTAGGGGGCGAATCGCCTCACCCGTGAAGCTAATAAGATTGCCTTCAAATTCGATGAGGTCGGCTGACCTCAATTTTAGTGCTTGAAAAGTGTGAAGGAAGAGAATGTCGGCCGAGCTTCCTTGATCAATGAATACTCGGGTGACCTCGAAGTTACCGATCAACGCCGTGATCACCATTGGGTCATTGTGATCCGGGATGATGTCTTCCATGTCCTGATCGGAAAAGATGATGGGGATGTTCCGAGATGGTTTTTTACAGATGGGTTTGTGGTGAACAGCTAACACTTGGTTGACATACCTTTTCCTTTCTGATCTCTTCTCACCGCCACCGGCAAAACCTCCCGAGATAGTTTCAACTCGGAAATTTTCCGGTGACTTATCCAAATCCTGCACTACAACCATATTCACTCGTTGTGGTTCTTCATTTTTCTTTTCTGGAGATGGGTAAGCCTTGGCCTTTCCTTTGTCTTGATTCGGGCTCCAAGATCGTCTCCAGCCTCTTCTCTCTACAGCTTCTCGTACGTATTGTTGCAACTTACCCCTTCTCACCATATCTTCGATAACATCTCGAAGCCAGGTGCACTGGTCGGTATGGTGTTCATACCCATCGTGGAAGTTACAGTACTTAGATCTGTCTCTGATGTTATTTTGATTTCTGAGGAAAGGTGGCCTGGATACATGTCTGAATTTGGTCTGCATGGTTTCCCTCCATACTTGCGACCTCGGAACCGTCAGGGGGGGTGTAAGTATCATACTTGGTGATATAAGGACGTCGGCGGTCATCCTGCTGGCCGACATGAGGACGACGTCGGTCCCCTTGGTCCGCTCTTCCTCCTCTATCTTCCCTGTTTCCTCGAGGGCGACCTCGAGGAAGGGCATTCTGTGAAGCAGCTTGAACATTCTCCATTCTATTTGTTTGACCTTTGTTAAATTCCTCCAGGTTGATGTACTTGTTGGATCTTTGTCTGAGCTCGGCCATATCTCTTGGTGGCTTTCCTATTAGTGAGTCTTTGAATCCTCCCTCGGCCAGACCTTGAGTTAAGAGGAGGACGGCCACCTCGGGAGATAAGTTGGGAACCGAGCTGGACTCATTGTGAAACCTGTGTAGGTAAGCACGTAGCGATTCGTCTAATTTTTGTGTCACTGTTGCTAGTGTGTGGTCGGATCTAGGTTGCACACAACAAGCAGTGTACCTATTGAGAAATGCTCGCTTCATCTCTGCCCAGCAGTTAACAGAATTCTTAGGTAACGTTGAATACCATCGGAGAACTAGAGCTTGGAGGGTCATGGACAAAGCTCGGCACTTGAGCCGATCTCCACCGCCATAGAAGTTCATGGCTCCCTCGTAAGAGAGTACGTGCTCTTGAGGATTGGTCAGGTCATTATACCTGGGTATGTTGCTGGGTCCAAGGTATCCTAGCGGTGGCTCGTAGGACATGACGACTGATGTGAAAGGGTGTCCAGG
Organism: Crotalaria pallida; assembly: GCA_037953625.1. Lineage (NCBI taxonomy): Eukaryota > Viridiplantae > Streptophyta > Magnoliopsida > Fabales > Fabaceae > Crotalaria > Crotalaria pallida. The sequence continues at coordinate 19,874,129 of CM075650.1, forward strand.
GTGAGAATCATCTAAGTCAGGCTGTTGATGGTCAGGGGGTGGTGTTTGTGTCAGTTGTGTGATGACAGTATGTGGTGTTGTTAACGTTTGTGGTGTTAACGGAGGTGGTGGTGGTGGAGGAGGAGGGGGTGGTGGAAATTCATTTGGGGCTGGAGCTTGAACGACGGCTCGTTCAGCCAAACGCTGCATGATAAAGTTGGAGGTCTGCTATGGCTTGGCCTTGCTGTTCTATGATCTGCATTTGTTGTCTCATCATGGCCAAGACCTCTGCATCACGAGAGCGTGAAGACTGTCGTGAATGAGAACGGTGTGTAGTACTGACGGAGTGAGCACGTTCGCCGTGTCGGCGGTGCTGCTCTGTGTTGGTTTCTCCAAGTTGGGAGCGTAGCTGCACGCGCCGACCTTCCTCCTAGTGGTGAGTTGGATTTGAGTTATCACCCGTGTGGATGGTGTAAGGTCCACTGTGGGTATGGGTAAACTCTGGTGGTGGGGGAGGTGGAGGTGGGGGTGGTGGAGGTGGTGGCGGGGGAGGAGGTGGAGGTGGTGGAGGGGGTGGTTGTGGGGACCTTGCTGCCCTATTGGCTTCGAGGTGGAGGCGCAGGTCCTCTGTTGTTGGCACCCTCCTTGGACGGCCTCTCCCCCTCCTCTGCACTGGTGGTACGTCAGTCATGGTAGATTCTTTTGGTGGGGATGAAGTTTTTCTCTCCCCACAGTCGGCGCTAATGTGATGTCCTAGACTATGAGGACCTCAAGGTTGAGGAAGAAGACCTTAAGGAAGCCTCTGTCTAGGGTTTATCTGTGATGTTTGTGGGAGTCCTCTAGTGGCAAGGTAAAGAGCCAGGGAGTAACCCTAATCACTGGTGTGTGAAGGTGACAATTAGGGTTAGAGGACATACCTGAGCCCCATGTAGTACGGAGCTATTTATAGGGGGGAGTTGGTTGCCCTAATGGGCTTGCTTGAGGCCCAAGTAGGGCCAGCCTGTACTGAGCTATGAGCAGATGAACTATCCTTGTCGATAAGGTGAGACATGTCATCCTGTCCCTGGTATCGGAATATCTGGGAGGTGTCGGACAAGGAAGTCGGACCTTGGTAGGAGTATGAGGTCGGCCCGTATCCGGTGTCTGTTCGGCCGTTGAGCTTTGAGCTCGGCCAAGCGCACAGAGGGCTTCTTACAGGGTCGTGAGGCCTTAAGCGAGGGTCCTGAGAACCTCGGCTAGGCCGAGTCCACCACATTTGGGAAGTCCGAAAAACAGAGGAAATTCTGCCGGATTTTCGTAGAATCTTTTTAAAGTAATTAAGTTTAAAAGAAATTTTCAAACACCAATTATTAATAAAACATCAATTTAATTAATTAATTGTGAGGATGTTACAACAACAATATTTGGCATTACGATTATATTTTTCACAAAAAAAATTAGAAATTATCTATAAATTAAAAAAGAAAATCATTTTGAGTCTTTTTTTTTAATTTCCTTATTTAGTTTTTAAATTAAAATTCCTTAACATATAATTTAGATAAGATTTTAATTTTTTTCACATTTAGGCTAAATCTTTTTTCTATTGTAAATAATATCATAAATTAATTACATTTTCAATGCAAACATAAAAAGTATAATTATATTTATAGAAATATTATTAAAGGTACAATACTAATGGAAGATTTTCGAATGGTTTTTTCCAGCAATCTCAACAATTAGTATCGGGGTTTGAGAGGAACTAAAAACTACTAAATTAAGTTTTTTTTTAAATATGGTCCTTCGAGTTTTGGTATCGAAGCTCCCTGCAATTTTATGTTATTTATTTGTTCCAAAGTGATTCCTTATATTTTTCTCGTTCGAAAAATGGTAACTTAAGTCTTATTCCATTATCGTTGTTAGTCCTTTTGTCGATTTTTCCATTAAAATGATTAAAACATTATTTTTTTCTCCCTGTGATTATCTTCTCCGACAAAATCCTTGTTTTTTCCAATGAAAATTCCATATATTTTTTTTACAATAATTCCATTCTTTAACATCCCACTCTTGCTATTGCTATTGAATAAAAATTGAAATAACAAGTAGTGATCGCGTAAATACAAATTATAACATGTCCAATTGGAGATAAGATCAAAATATGTGTACGTGATACCAAATAAGTACACAACTATCAGAATCAGCGTAAAATTCATCCAATTTGTGTTCATCTTCAAATTGTTAATTAGATAGGGAAAGTAGAGAATTAAGAAAAGAGGAATGACGTGCAACGAAAATATTTCTCATCTCATCCTGATAGGCTCTTTATAAGTGGAAAATAAACAAAATGGGGTTGTATTTACAAGAAACCTGAATAAATAGAATTTCGATAGACTTATTAACTGGGAAGTCTCTAGCCTTATCAGTTTAGGGTAGGGACCTATCACCGAGCATACTAAATGAATAACCCAACCCATAACAGGTTCCATTTTTAATATTGGCAACAAGTTTAAATTATAAAACTAGCTTTTATTTGCTAAAATAAGCTAAAACATCCGTCTAATATTTAAGTGTTGTAGATTATTTTTGGTAAGATTATATTTTGAGACTGTAACACCCTAACTATTTTACCCTTAGATACCCTTATTTTGAGATTAGTAATTTTAAAATTTTCTTTTAAACTTAATCCACTTATAAAAATCTCCCGTCAAACGGACGGAGTTTCCTTTGTTCTACGGACATTCCCAAAATTTAATTTCCTGTTTAACCTGCATGAAACTTTATTTTCATTAACAGTGGGCCAGCAGGGCCAAAATACAATTCAGTTCATTTACATTATTTTAGAAAACAATTACAATAAAATATGATACATTTCAAATTCCAAAACTACAATAAAACCATTGACCAACAAAGGGTCACCCCACTAACTACACGACACTTCCACGAGGTGAAGTGTAATCCTGCCTGGCCATACTCGTGTAAGCTCCTTATTCACCTGTAAAAATATATCAAGAAGGGTAGCATTACACAGAACTTAGAAAATACATTCTAAAATGACATAGAGAACAACTAAGGAATTACTACCCGTTATCACTGGGATTATATTTTCTATCTCATTTACCCTTGCTTCATTAATTCCCTATTGTTGTCCATATTTCTTCCTATCCCTTTTTACTATTTCCTTAACTTTCCTAGATTCTATCATGTCCTCCTATCATTTTACACACTTACCTACTTACCCTTTTATTCCTATTTAATACTCACTCCCAATAGAGGGTCTTGTTTATATAATGTTCCACTCCTCTATGGAGGGTCCTGATAATATCCACTCCTTTATGGAGGGTCCTGATAATATCCACTCCCTTATGGAGGGTCCTGATAATATCCACTCCATTATGGAGGGTCATGATACCATATATACAATTCTCGCTCCTGCTTAGAGAGTAAGCGGAGGGTCCTGTTCTCACTTCACTTACGGTGCAAGTGAAGGGTCATGATAATATCCACTCCTTTACGGAGGGTCCTGAGAATATCCACTCCTTTATGGAGGGTCCTGATAATATCCACTCCATTATGAAGGGTCATGATACCATATATACAATTCTCGCTCCTGCTTAGAGAGTAAGCGGATGGTCCTGTTCTCACTTCACTTACGGTGCAAGTGAAGGGTCATGATAATATCCACTCCTTTACGGAGGGTCCTGAGAATATCCACTCCTTTATGGAGGGTCCTGATAATATCCACTCCATTATGGAGGGTCATGGTAATATCCACTCCTTTATGGAGGGTCATGGTAATATAATTTCACAATCAGTTATTCATACCATTCAATTGCTTTCTTCTCTATCAAAATATCACTCTCTTAATTACTTTACCATTCACCTAATTTCCTTTTTGTTTCCATTAACTGCATTTTACCATTCATCATCATTCTTGTTCATTTGATCACATTCAAGGCACTAAAATTAATAACATAATCATCTTTCCAATCGCTATATTCTACCACCATCATCATTAAACCCAATTTAATCAGTTCTACCACAAAAACAAACACAACTAGCATATTCATAAATTCTAATTCTTAGTTCACTTGTTCCAAATCCTAATCTAGGCAATTACCCTAAGGTTCATCTTTCTATTTTATTCCCTACCCTTAATTCCCCCTATATACATACTAGAAAATACCCTATAAGTAAAGGTAACACTTCCCTTCTTACCTTCTCAAGAAGAGATGAGGAACCTCACCCTAGCACTTGAATCCTTAGCCCCAATTCCACTTGAATCTTGAAATTGGAAGAGAGAGAAAGGGAACCCTAGATGAGAGAGAAAGCTTGGATTCAAGAGATGGAGTATTTTTGTGTAGGATCTAACCCAAAATCAAAATTAGATCCATGGGTGAGTTATGAAAATGAACTTTGGTGCTTGGTTTTGGTTTGGGTGTGTATGGGTTCTTAGAGAGAGAACCATGGAGGTGATGGAGAAAGGAGATCACCATGGAAAGGAAGAGAAGAAGAAAAAGAAGAAGGAGAAGAGAAGCTTGCCATGGAGGAAGATTGGAGGATGAGATATGGAGGTTTGATGGTGGTGGGAGATGATTTGGGATGGAGGAGAGGGAGAGAGAGAAGCGTGAACATGAGAGAGAGAGAGAGAGAAGGTCGAATGAGATAAGGGAAGAAGGTGGGTGTGGCTGAAATAGAGGATAAAGGGGGTGGAAATTACGTTTCTGCCCCCAAACTTTATTTTTATTTTTTGCATCAGACCTGAAGTAATCGATTACTTGACTCAAAGTAATCGATTACCCTTCGATGCAACATTCCTTAGTACATTCAGCAGAGAGCGAATAATCGATTACTCCACCTAAAATAATCGATTACTTCACAAGATAATCGATTAGTTCCATGAATTAATTGATTATCAATGCTGCAACATTTAAGTGTTTTCATCAGAGGGCTAGTAATCGATTAACCCCTCAAGAATAATCGATTACTCTAATGAAAACTCCTATTCGGCCAATTCTAACTCTATGACACTACACTTAACTCCTACCCATGATTTTCCTATGGTCTTTACCATAATTCTAGCTTAGGTTTTCCTAATTAACTTGGAATTAAATTTTGGGATGTTACAATTCTCCCCCACTTATTGGAATTTCGTCCCCGAAATTCCGTTCAATTCCTTCAATGGGGAACCATCCCAAATGCAGGGTCTTTTGACTACAATACTCACTTTCTCTTGGTTTCGCTCCCCCACTTGGAATCAGCATACCACTTTGCAGTAGTACGCCACTAAGTTCTTGCACTAGGTGAAGAGTACGGACTACTGTTCAACTTGGTTAGCCTCGACATGGAGACTCTATGAGATTTTTATGGTTGGTTTTTCTTGAGGCTAGACGTTTCAAGGGTCTTTCTAGTAAGACTCCGAATGGGTCTAAGACTACCAAGGTTTGGTCTAACTCCCCAAGGGAAATTGGAGATAGTTTCTAGGGTCAACTGGATTCCCTCGGCAACCTTACTACAAAGGTTTGGAAAGGGTACTATTCAGGTTGATTTCCTTTCTTCTATGTCGGGTTGGTTTCTGTTATACTTAAAAACTTTCAGTGACATCACCCGTTAATAAATGCAAGGATCGAGGTGGTCAGTCCCAATCTCACATTCATCAATAGTAACATCACTGTCGGGTTTACTGATGACATTGTCACTTAACAGTTGTAAGAGCTAGGACGACCAATCCTACTCTTACACTCCATTAAACAACAACACCATTATGGGTTTGGTTCTATTCTACCCCGAGTTCTACACTTCCTTAACCATTCCTAAAAAACTCTAATCAAGCACACACATCATTCAAACATACATAGCAACATTGCACATCAACACATATACCAAATATTAAAATGAATGATATTCATCCATATTCGCACATTAGTTATTTTCTATCTATAAACCCTATTCAACTTATCCTAGTGTTGTCCTACCAAGTTTTTCTCTCAAACTTTATCCTAGTTTATTATAATTCTAACCTACTTGAGAATTCACCAATAACTAATACCACTAATTCATACATAACAGAGAATAGCATACATAGGCATACATAACTTTACACATACACATATCAAATCATAATCCTAATAGGATTTGTACCTCGACTCTAACACTTGAACATCTAATTTTACATCGGTTACTCGCTTGATGAGTAACCACTGGAGTAGTGAATAACTCCAATAGGCCGAGGAAAACTGTTGTGATACCAAACTGTAACACCCTAACTATTTTACCCTTAGATACCCTTATTTTGAGATTAGTAATTTTAAAATTTTCTTTTAAACTTAATCCACTTATAAAAATCTCCCGTCAAACGGACGGAGTTTCCTTTGTTCTAGGGACATTCCCAAAATTTAATTTCCTGTTTAACCTGCATGAAACTTTATTTTCATTAACAGTGGGCCAGCAGGGCCAAAATACAATTCAGTTCATTTACATTATTTTAGAAAACAATTACAATAAAATATGATACATTTCAAATTCCAAAACTACAATAAAACCATTGACCAACAAAGGGTCACCCCACTAACTACACGACACTTCCACGAGGTGGAGTGTAATCCTGCCCGGCCATACTCGTGTAAGCTCCTTCTTCACCTGTAAAAAATATCAAGAAGGGTAGCATTACACAGAACTTAGAAAATACATTCTAAAATGACATAGAGAACAACTAAGGAATTACTACCCGTTATCACTGGGATTATATTTTCTATCTCAATTACCCTTGCTTCATTAATTCCCTATTGTTGTCCATATTTCTTCCTATCCCTTTTTACTATTTCCTTAACTTTCCTAGATTCTATCATGTCCTCCTATCATTTTACACACTTACCTACTTACCCTTTTATTCCTATTTAATACTCACTCCCAATGGAGGATCTTGTTTATATAATGTTCCACTCCTCTATGGAGGGTCCTGATAATATCCACTCCTTTATGGAGGGTCCTGATAATATCCACTCCCTTATGGAGGGTCCTGATAATATCCACTCCATTATGGAGGGTCATAATACCATATATACAATTCTCGCTCCTGCTTAGAGAGTAAGCGGAGGGTCCTGTTCTCACTTCACTTACGGTGCAAGTGAAGGGTCATGATAATATCCACTCCTTTACGGAGGGTCCTGAGAATATCCACTCCTTTATGGAGGGTCCTGATAATATCCACTCCATTATGGAGGGTCATGATACCATATATACAATTCTCGCTCCTGCTTAGAGAGTAAGCGGAGGGTCCTGTTCTCACTTCACTTACGGTGCAAGTGAAGGGTCATGATAATATCCACTCCTTTACGGAGGGTCTTGAGAATATCCACTCCTTTATGGAGGGTCCTGATAATATCCACTCCATTATTGAGGGTCATGGTAATATCCACTCCTTTATATAGGGTCATGGTAATATCCACTCCTTTATGGAGGGTCATGGTAATATAATTTCACAATTAGTTATTCATACCATTCAATTGCTTTCTTCTCTATCCAAATATCACTCTCTTAATTACTTTACCATTCACCTAATTTCCTTTTTGTTTCCATTAACTGCATTTTACCATTCATCATCATTCTTGTTCATTTGATCCCATTCAAGGCACTAAAATTAATAACATAATCATCTTTCCAATCGCTATATTCTACCACCATCATCATTAAACCCAATTTAATCAGTTCTACCAAAAAAACAAACACAACTAGCATATTCATAAATTCTAATTCTTAGTTCACTTGTTCCAAATCCTAATCTAGGCAATTACCCTAAGGTTCATCTTTCTATTTTACTCCCTACCCTTAATTACCCCTATATACATACTAGAAAATACCCTCTAAGTAAAGGTAACACTTCCCTTCTTACCTTCTCAAGAAGAGATGAGGAACCTCACCCTAGAACTTGAATCCTTAGCCCCAATTCCACTTGAATATTGAAATTGGAAGAGAGAGAAAGGGAACCCTAGATGAGAGAGAAAGCTTGGATTCAAGAGATGGAGTATTTTTGTTTAGGATCTAACCCAAAATCAAGATTAGATCCATGGGTGAGTTATGAAAATGAACTTTGGTGCTTGGTTTTGGTTTGGGTGTGTATGTGTGCTTAGAGAGAGAACCATGGAGGTGATGGAGAAAGGAGATCACCATGGAAAGGAAGAGAAGAAGAAAAAGAAGAAGGAGAAGAGAAGCTTGCCATGGAGGAGGATTGGAGGATGAGCCATGGAGGTTTGATGGTGGTGGGAGATGATTTGGGATGGAGGAGAGGGAGAGAGAGAAGCATGAACATGAGAGAGAGAGAGAGAGAAGGTCGAATGAGATAAGGGAAGAAGGAGGGTGTGGCTGAAATAGAGGATAAGGGGGGTGGAAATTACGTTTCTGCCCACAAACTTTATTTTTATTTTCTGCATCAGACCTGAAGTAATCGATTACTTGACTCAAAGTAATCGATTACCCTTCGATGCAACATTCCTTAGTACATTCAGCAGAGAGCGAATAATCGATTACTCCACCTAAAATAATCGATTACTTCACAAGATAATCGATTAGTTCCATGAATTAATCGATTATCAATGCTGCAACATTTAAGTGTTTTCATCAGAGGGCTAGTAATCGATTAACCCCTCAAGAATAATCGATTACTCTAATGAAAACTCCTATTCGGCCAATTCTAACTCTATGACACTACACTTAACTCCTACCCATGATTTTCCTATGGTCTTTACCATAATTCTAGCTTAGGTTTTCCTAATTAACTTGGAATTAAATTTTGGGATGTTACAGAGACCATAGTAATTTTCATTTTTTTCCGTTATCACTCCAACAACAATAACTAACTTTATATCTCTTTTTTTGTAATTTATTCAATAAGAATATTCTTTACAACATCCAAACAAGATAGACTAGTTTAAATTCATTTTTAAGCTAAGAGTTTCAAACACAAACATATCATAATTTTACCAGAATTTAATCTTAACGTAATATAATCACATATAACAATAATCATAATATAATTTTTCAATTATAATAAACACATACTTAATAAATTTTTTCTCTAGCAACTTAACGATCAATCTTTTACTAGCCTCGTCAATACCTTCGTCTCATGACCCAACAATGGCTCAAATGTACTAAATATAATTTCTTCTGAATAGCCAAATAATGATTTAAGAACTTCTTGCTGTGCCCAACTCTATATTTTTTGTCCTTTAAGGTGAATAAGTTGAATTTCATAAATCTTCTGTCAATGCACATATATAAATGGAAGTGTATCTCCTGAATTTTCATAAGGCAAACCACAAATGTCGTTGCATGTCTCTAAAGTGGAATCTGACCTTAGAACTTAGCAGCTTCATCAACTTCTGCGCATCATATCCACATAGACCAAGAACTTCCAATATCTTATTCTGTTGTTGGCAGTTTCCTCAAGTGAAGGTGCGTAAGTTTCCTCCACTTGAGGCTTAGCAGTTTCCAACTTAAGGCTTGCAGAAATTTTCTCCTGTTGGAATTTAGCAGTTTCCTCTTATGGGGGTGCAGCAATTTCTTTAGGTTGAGGATTAGAATAATGTCCTACCTATGGTCAGACAAGGAAGGTTGGAATTAGTTTTGTAGAAGATTTTTGAATCTTTGTGTAGATAACAATGGTTAATGACCGAGGTGTTCAACATTATATTATACAGGTTGAAAAAGGTTCCACATAACCATTGCCACTTGTACTAAAGGTGACACCCTTAAGAATCAAACACTTGCAGCTAAAGATGGAAGGGGGTAACTGAATTTCATGTTTGAGACTTAATAAGATAGAAATGGTCAATTGTTGAATTGAATGTGATGCAACATATCTAATGAGCCTATTCAAGAGCGTAGTTCTAGTGTAGCCATAGCTCACAACAACAAGTTTATGCAAGGGAGCAACACCAAGACGACAAGACAGAATTCTTGGCAGAATTTGTCGAAAATGCCACTCCTTTTGAAGGACGAGTATGCAAAATAATCCAATTTGAGAGTATTGAGAATTCTTCCAGAGGTCTTTCCACAGTTTAGACAACACGCAAGTTTGAATAGCTTCTTTTGTTTTCAATAATTCCATTATAAGAATAAGAACATCGTCACGTAGGTCACTTATACTATCCTTGTTAGCATTTACATCACTTGCACTCTTCCTCGGTCTTCTCTTCACTTTCAACTTTCTATTTTTTTTCTTTTCCTCCACAATTTTCTCTGTCTCTTCATGTTTAACTTCACTGCGTTCACTTTCCCTTCCTTTATCTTTAAATAGAAAAAAATACTTGATAAGTTTAATTAGGTTTTGATATTGAGCAAAAATAAAATAGAGGAAACAAATAATAAAAGTCACATGCAACAAATAGATATACTTCTAAAATTTAATGCTTGCAAGTATATATAGTAAAAAGAAAGGAAGAAGGAGAAACCCAATGAAAGAAGAATACTTAAAATTGATTTTTTCTTCTTCTTAAAATCACGAGCCATGAAACAATTACAACACGTTATTGCAATGAAATTAATCAACAAAACATTTAATCTCTCTGTCACACTTTAAAATATCATTTATTGTAATGCACTCGGATTAACTCATACTTTTATTAAGTATAAACAAAAGCAATTTGAGCTATATTATTTAGTCAACTTATGCTAACATATTTAAAGTACAACAGTTGGATTGAATAATTCTTTCGATGAATAAGTGAATTATCTATGAAGTATCTAGATTGAGAATGTTAGTAAATAATACTTACTTTAATTTGGTGCTTGATTGATTTGATTTAGAATAGAGGGCTACATCAACTCTTGTGTATTCCCCATCATCCTCCTCTTCTTGCTCTGATAAAGTTTTGTAACCACCACCCAAATTAATATTTAATAAATTCAATTTAAAATAAATATTGGTAGATTGCATGAAATCGTTTAGGATGGTGAACCAATTAAAAAAAATTTGAATCAATAATAGTAGAAAAACATATTTGTATCCTTATTTATTCACAAAAATATATTTATACATCAGTGTTCTTCCAACATTATATGTTTTTCCAGAAGGAAAATTATCTACATATTATCAATATAGAAGAAAATCATCATTTTGTATTTTTTAAAAATATATTTCCGTATTTAGTTTTTACAATAAGATTCTTTATATATATATGTAATTCTTATAAGATTTTCACTTTTCAACATTTGTTGTCTCTACATTAAATATAATTTTCTTTTTAATGCAAACGTAAAAAGTATTATGTTTTTAATAGTGGTAACTATTGCGGCCAGGGTTCGGGGTTGCCCTCTAGGCCTCGCCTACGAGTGGGGGTCGATTGACCCAACAAGGAGTCGTCACCGCATTTTGTTGCCAAAGCGCGAAATAATTAATACTTAATTAAAAAGGATAAAGCTTGGTCTCGAACTAGGTAGATTTCGAGTTCAGGAGTCGGTTACGAGTCGGGGAAGGTATTAGCACCCGTTTGCCCATTCGAAAATGGTACCTTTGATTGATTTTAATTAAAAGACCTAATTAATTGATTTGCCAAAATTATTTGTTTTTTATTATTGTGCCTGATAAGGTTGGCCCTTGTCCTAGTACCCTCATAAAATGAGAAATCAAGGATATGTAATTCATAAATTATATTTCAATGATTTTTATATATATATATGTTTTAAAAAATTGTTTGATGCGGAGGGGAAATTTGCACAAGACCTCAACATTTAGACAAGGAGGATTTACAAAACGCACATTGTTAATATTTAATTACAAAATCTATTTAGTTTTACTTTAAAAAATGTTTTTTTCTTTTAAATTTTATAATTTATTTATATAAAAAAATATTTTTTATGTGTATATATATTTTTTGTGCGAGAGGAAGTCCGAGAGATCTCTCCATTGTATTTGGGAGAGAAAAATTGATTTACCAAAACGCAAAAAAAATTTAAAACAACAACTAAAATATCTACATTTATACTTTGTTATTATTTTAAATAAAATTATTTTTATATATTTATTTTTGGTGTGGAGAGGAAGTCCAAGAGATCTCACAACTAATATTATGTTTGGGTGAGAAAAATTGACTTACCATAACACAACCAATTTTAGATAAAAATAAAAAAATGACTACATTTTAAATTATTATTTAATTATTTATTATAAAAAATAAATTAAAAAAAGTAATAAATTAATTAATTAATAAAAAACAAACCTGAGGATGGGATGGAGGGAGTAGTGCAGCAGACGCTGGTACGAAGGGAGTAGTGTTGGGATGCTTGGCACGAAAACCGGAGAGAGGAAAAATTGAATCTGGACTGTAGTGCGGCACTTGGCACGAATACCGAATTGAGCACAAGTGTTTTTGGCTATACTTTTTTATAAGAAAATTGTATTGTAACATCCCGAATTTCAATTCCAATTGAAATTAAATTAATTAGAATTTGGGACAATTGGAACGATAATTTCAAGCCTTAGTTAGGTGCTAAAGGAGAGCGTTTAGTGTTAGAAAATGCTCAATAAGAGAAAATTGAGAATAAAATAACTACAACTCTTAACCCAAATTCCACCGTTGGATATGAAGACATGAGTCTCGGGAAGCTCTCCTCCAAATTTGAGCAAGATCCGACCCGAAGGAGTTATGGCAAAGTCAACCCGAGGTCAAAGGTTGTGCGCCCAGGCGCACACCACCCACGCCCAGGCGCACGGGCCAAAAACTGTACCAGCCTAGACGATGTGCGCCCAGGCGCACGGGGACCGCACCCAGGCGCGCCCCGCTCTATTTTGGGCTCCAGCAGCCCCATTTCCTCCCCAAAACCCTTCCCCCACCCCCAACTTCGAACCCCCTTCCTCCTCCACCTCCCACCGGACCTCCTCCGCCCCTCAACCACCCAAAACCGCCTCCCAACCACCACCCATCATCACCTTCTTCCTCCTCCATCTCTCTCTCTCTCTCTCCCTATTAAGCTTTCTCTCTCTTGTTCTCCCTCCTCCACACAAAATCACCACCACCACCACTCCCTCCGAACCGCCATCACCACCGCCGCCTGCGGCCGCCACCCACAACCACCATCACCATCAACATCATCACCAACTCCTCCCTCCCCATGGATCTTTCCCTCAAGCTCTCTCTCTCTCTCCATTGCCTCACTTTCTCTCTTTCCCTCTCCACCCACACACACCGCCGCCCCTCACCACCACAGCCGCCATCGCCGCCACTCGCGGTGGTGACCGCCACCATCACCAAATCACCATAGCCACCTTTCATCCCCATATCCCCTCTCTACCGTGCTCTCTCTCTCTCCTCCCGGTGTCGAAGAGCAACACCGTCACCTTGATCGAGATCGATTGTCCCCACCGTGCTTGGAATCGAAGATTGGGGAAGCTTAGGATCAAGTTGGAGCTGAGCTAAAGCGTGAGTCGGGGAGTAAAGCGTCAGATTAAGGTTACCCCTCTCACTGTCATCGATTGAGGTAAGGGATTTCATTACCAGTCCTTAAGGGGTGTATTTCTGGGTAGTTATATCTATCGCTAGGACCGGGGGAAATGTTAATTGCTAATGAACCTTAGAGTAGCCAGCTAATAATGAAGAAAGATAGATGGAGTAAATAGGGGAGCCAAATAGTGACGAATAAAAAGATAGGTAACAGAATAACTAATCAATTAGATCGGTAGGGTGTGGCAAAAGAATAGAAATGGTGAATAGGGAAATAAATTTAGAAATGAACAAATGAGAGTAAAGAGAATTTAGTGAGACCACCGAGTAGAATAGGACCAATAATATAATAATAGGATATGTAATAAGGAAGACAATTAGGAAAGAAAATTTAGTTAAAGAAGAGTTAAAGCAATTAGCAAAAAAAAAAAGAAATAAATAAATAAACGGAATTATAAGAACGAGTAAGTAGCGTAAGTGAGAAAAGGGAGAAATTAGAGATTAATTAGGGAGAGCCGGAATTAAATAAAGAAAGTGTAGGAATGAGTTGAGAACTAAATTAGGATAAAATAAGGTTAATAGAAATAAATGGAGTGAATGAGTATTTAGCCATTAGAGGAAGGAAATAAACGGAAAATAAGAAAGAGAGAGTTAACGGAAAAATAAATAATATAATTGGTTCTAAATGCATGAGCTAGGTATTATTAAATATGAGTGATGTAGGAAAAAGAAATAAAGGAAAGAGAATGAGGGAAAAGAGAAGAAGAAAAAGAAAAGAAAGAGAACAGGGAAATAACTAAGAACTAGTAAAGAGAAACACTTAGTATACGAAAATAAAGGAAAGGAACAAGTCAAGTAAACATATAATAGGGGTTAAGGAAGAGTTAAGAAATTAAAAGAATTAAAGAGAATTAAGGGACTAAAAGTAAAGGGAAAAGACTAAGACGAGTTAATAATGAGAAATAAAATAAATGTTAAACGGCACAGGTGGTTGTATTGACCCTGTGGCCAAATAAAAAGGGTAAATGTCGCAGGTGGTTGTATTGACCCTGTGGCACGGCGCAGGTGGTTGTATTGAACCTGTGGCCTAATAAAATGGTAAATGTCGCAGGTGGTTGTATTGACCCTGTGGCACGGCGCAGGTGGTTTTATTGACCCTGTGTCCTAATAAAATGGTACACGTCACAGGTGGTTGTATTGACCCTGTGGCACGGCGCAGGTGGTTGTATTGACCCTGTGGCCAAATAATAAAAAGGTAAAGGGAAGTTTATGTAGATCTCTGTTTGAGGTTACATAAACGAGATGGGTGTATACATATCACTGTTTGTGGTTGTATACACGTATGCAGATCACTGTTTGTGGTTGCATACACAGTGTTTGCAGATCACTGCTTGTGGTTGCAAACACGGTGTGTAGATCTCTGTTTGGGGTTACACACGATAGGAAATAAAAAGGAAAAGATAATAAATATAAATATAATAAAAATAAAGAAAATAAATAGGGGGAAAGAATGAGTAGAAGATGTAGAGTGAGAAAGAGTGGAATGGGAAAGGAAGAAAAAGAAATAGGTTAGAGAGTGAGTAGAGAAACTAGAGTGAATAGGAAAAAGGAATAAAAAGGAAAGAGCGAAAGTAATGAGGAACAAGAATAATTAGAGGTTAGGGATTATTTAAAAGAAAACAATTAGAAAGAAAAAGAATTGGGAAACAGATAGGAAGTAAAAAGGAAAAAAAACATGAATTCAGTAGTATAGCATATGCTTGAATTGTCTTGGTGTGTCGTATATAGCTGCTTAGAAATCTCTCTTTAAGTTCTGTGTGATGCTTCCCCTGTGTGGTTAATATTTTTCAGGTACACAAGTGGAGCATACACCAGTGCTGGCCGAGCAGGAAACCCTCACCATGAGGGGTGTCTTTCATGATACCAAGAGTGAATTTTAATTAAGTTTAAGAATGTATTTTTATAATTAAATGTGTGTATTAGTGTATGCCCAGAGTTGGGTATTTGTGGGCATTAGGTTTTCATTTATTGCAGTATTTAACTATTTATGATTTAAGCTTTTGAACTATTCTGGTCTGGACAGGTACAAAAGGAAATTTTGGGGGAAAGTCCGATAAACAGAGGAAACTCTGCCGGATTTTCGTCGAAATTTTCAAGTCCACTTTTTAATAAAACTTAATAAAACTAAATATTTGTGAGGGTGTTACATGCATTCCAAAAATTTGTTGTCTTAACTTCATGATTGTGTGTTTTTGAGGTGAGGGAGAGAGCTTTATTTATAGCAAAAAATTAGGTTAGGAAAAGTAGGTTTTTTAACGGGCTTTGGAAGCCCAATAGAATATTCTTTGGTTTATTCCTTAATCAAATCTTTCAAATTTTGTTAAGGATCAACTATCAATCTTTTTTAAATAAAAACAAATTTGATAATATTCCTTTCATTTATTAATTTAAAAAAACAAACAAATCTTTTTAACATAAAAACCTTTTTTTTGTTGCCTATCCAGTACTACCTAAGTACATCCAAATCCAACCCGGGTTGAGTGCCTAGCTATGACAAGTGAGTCTCCCAACATGCACGAATTTTCTACATTCACGAGGAATCGAACCCGGACCTTGCTTAAGAGAGATCGTGCTGCTTAGCTCTCGTCCCAACCTATATTGGTAAAAACTTTTATCTATATCCTCACAGAAAACTGACCAAATCTTTTTTCAAACAAAACTTTTATCTTATCTTTTAAAAAAAATTATTTTTTTCATTTTTTAAACTTTTTTTAAATTAAAAAATCTTATTTTTTTCAAAATTCCTTTTTTTTTTACATTTTTGTTTTCAAAATCTCTCTCAAACAAAGTTTTATCTTATTCTTTCAAAATTTATTATTTTTTAATTATTTACACAAAAACAAAATCTTCCTATTTTCCAAAATTCGTTTTTTGTTTGGAATAATAACTTTTTTTTTCTTTTTTTGTATTTTTATATTTTTTTGTTTTGCGGGACAAAAATGGGTGTTAACAGTAATTCAAGACAAAAAAAATTAAATTCCTTTTAGAAAGTATGAAATGACTTATAAATAGGATTAATAAACATTTTGTGATGTCCTAGACGGAGAGGTCCTCAAGGTAAGGGAAGAAGACCTTAAGGAAGACTCTATCTAGGGTTTATCTGTGATGTTTGTGAGTGTCCTCAGATGGCAAGGTTAGGATCCAAGAAGTAACCCTAATCACTGGTGTGTGCAGGTGACAATTAGGGTTAGAGGACATACCTGAGCCCCATGTAGTACGGAGCTACTTATAGGGGAGAGCTGGTTGCCCTAATGGGCTTGCTTGAGGCCCAAGTAGGGCCAGCCTGTAATGAGCTATGAGTGGATGAGCTGTCCTTGTGGATAAGGTGCGCACGTCATCCTGTCCTTGGTGTCGGACTCTCTGCGAGATGTCGGACAAGGAGGTCGGACCTTGGTAGGAGCATGAGGTCGGCCCGTGTTTGGTGTCTGTTCGGCCGTTGAGCTTTGAGTTCGGCCAAACACACAGAGGGCTTCCTAACGGGGCCTCAGGCCTGAGTGAGGGCTACGTGGAGCTCGGCTAAGCCGAGTCCACCACATAAGCCCCCCAGCTCGGTCAAGGCTATTTGAGACTTGTTCCGAAGTCTTGGTTCAGGTCCCGCTTCCAAGTCCACCACACATTTCTATAATATAACCTGTAAATAAGGGCAAAGGATGTTTTACAGGTATGATTACTTATATACATATTAATATTTTATTTAAAAGTTTTGGTTGTGAGATATATATCATAGTGATGGTTAAAATCATAAAAAAGAAATTAAAAAATCAAGATTTTAATCATTTTGTCTGATTCTAAAATCTATAAATGTTGACAACAATATGTAGCATTAAGATTATATTTTTCCCAAAAAAAATAGAATTTATCTATAAATTAAAAAAGAAAATCATTTTGAGTTTTTTTTTTAAAAATTTCCTTATTTAGTTTTTAAATTAAAATTCCTTAATATATAATTTAGATATGATTTTAATTTTTTTCACATTTAGCCTAAAGGTTTTTTCTATTGTAGATAATATCATAAATTAATTACCTTTTCAATGCAAACATAAAAAGTATAATTATTGTAACACCCCTAATTTCCGTTTCCCAAATAACCAAGAAATTAATTATAACAATTATTTTATAATTGAATTTTGAAGGTTTTAGTTTTTGTACATTATGTGTTTTTATTATAAAAATATAAGATATATTTTTATATGGTTATTTTGTACAAAAATGTAAACATTGTAATTTAGTCCTTGGGTTGGGACCTAATTGCAATATTAAAAAGGTTGTTGAAGAAAGAGTAATTAAATTATTAATTTTTGAATTTTATCAGTATGTAACCGGTTAGAAGGGCTGTGTAACCGGTTACACGATGAACTCAGAAATTGGGATTAGTGCGTTTGATGAGTAATCTCATGGATTAATCCAAAATTCGCCACGAATCCAGTCCAAACCAAGTGGGAAACACGCGTCAAGGTGCATGCAAGCTTGATTCTTCTATAAAAACCCTCAATTCTGAAGAATTGCGTTGTTGCTGCTCTGAAATTAGGGAGAAGCTCTGTTCTAGGGTTTCAAAATCGTTTCTTGCAATTCTCTTTCATTTCTGAGAGTTAGAACATGAGTGATACACGGTTACAAAGTTCACATCAAGGGCTTTGTATTGATATAAAGTTTGTGAGTTGAGAGTCCCTGAATCAAGAGAACGAAGCTTGCAAAATAAGGGTGTTGGTGCTGTCAAACCTCAGCTTCTGGTTTCTGGAGCTGACTTTGAGGCTCGATTTTGGTAAGCACACAAACCCTTTTGGTCTCAAATCTCTTTGATTCTCTAGTGCATGTTACCTATATTGAGTCCTAATTGGTTTCCCCAATTTCTTTGGCCAACTGCTATGTCAAATCTTCTGGTTTTTGGACCCTGTCAAACCTGTTGTGGACTGAAAATGGAGATTGTGGATTCTGGGGAGATCTGGCAAATTCCAGTGATTAGATTCATCAAGCACGAACCTAAGGTAAGGGGGAAGCTTACTATTTGCTAGAATGAGAATAAATTGTGGTAGAATATAGGATGAGTCACCAAGAGACTCAAAGGGCATAAGTTGAAATGGTTAAATGGCTTGGAGGCCAATTTGAGCTAAATTGATGTTTTGAGCAATGATATCTGGATGCATGCAAGCTATGTTGATGTTGATTTCATGACTTACTTGGATATTATGTGAATTGATGCATTAAGTTGTGAAATATGTGCAATTATGTGCAATTTGTGTATCCAAATTGAATGCATGCAAGATAGATATGTTTCTGTGTTTAAACATATTTATTTAAGGTATATGTACTCTGTTAAAGGTTGAAATTTGGTTAGATTTGAGTAGTGAAGAGAATGGTTTGTTAAAACTCATGTTTTAGTATCAGACTGCATCATCTAACCGGTTACTCGATATTCGTAACCGGTTAGACCCTGTTAAAATGCAAAAGAAAATAAGTTTACAAAATCAGCATTGTGGTCTTATAAATTCTACTCAAATCTAGGCCTTAATTTCATGGAAAACAATCTGAAAATAAGTTGATTTCACTGTTATAGTTCAGATTGCAGTTAAAGAGTTAATACCTTAAGGTAATGAGATAGTTTCAAGAGGAAATTATGCTCATTGGACAATGAAATGTGATTTAGACTTTTGAATGATATAAACAGTGGTTTTGAGGTATAAACATTGTTAAACTGGTTTATGGATTGGGAAGGGAATTTAAGAAAAAGGGTTTTCTGAATTACAATGGTAAACAGTTCAGGTCTGTAATTCTAACCGGTTAGTCTGGAACTGTAACCGGTTAGTACCTGAATCTGAAAAATAAAAAGTTAAGTTTTTTGAATACCATTGACTTTGTTTTACCCAATCTAAGTTTAAGGGCATGTTTTTGAGATAATTCAAAGGAGAATTTTGTGACAAAGACTATACCTCAAATAAATCATTCAAAAGAGAAATTGGAATATTTCTAAATCACAGTAATTAATGGAAAGACCAACTTAGTAATTATGTATGCAATGCATGCATAGAGAAAGGTAATTAAATAGGTTGGCAAGGATGGTTTGTGATGTTCGGGTACTTGACCCTGTACTCTAGGAGTACTAAACTGATGCAGCCTACTTGATGACACATTCTGGGAATGTGGCCATTGTCTGGGACATGGTTACTTGGACACGTTCTGGGAACGTGATGCACACTCTGGGAGTGGTGCTTGATTTTATTCCAAGTATGGTTTGCGATACGTTCTGGGAACGTATGTGAGTGTTCTGGGAACACATTGGTTTAATAATAGAATTAAACATAAAAACCAACCTTAATGATTGTGCATCCATATAGAATGGAAGTTTGGTTGGTAGGAACGTTTATCATATTCTGGGAATATGAGGAGGATACTCCGGGGGTACCAAATTATAACCTACTTGATGACACATTATAGATATGTGGCCAGTGTCTGGGACCTGGTTTTATACGTTCTGGGAACGTATGTTAGTGTTCTGGGAACACATTGATATGCAACCTACTTGATGACACATTATAGATATGTGGCCAGTGTCCGGGACCTGGTTTTTATGCGTTCTGGGAACGTATGCGTTATGGGAACGTGGTGCACACTCTGGGAGTGGTGCTTATTATTCCAAGTATGGTTTGCTACACGTTCTGGGAACGTGGTGCACACTCTGGGAGTGATGCGTATTATCCAAGTATGGTTCGACATTACGTTCTGGGAACGAATGTCGGTGTTCCGGGAACACAACGGTGTATTGGATGGACGTCCAAGATGGACTTTTAGAGGCCTCAGTTGTGGAAGGAAATCATGCATCATGCCACCTGCATTGAAAGAATTATTATGATTAACCGGGTGTGCTCATATGATTATGCATCATGATTTGCTACATGTTGACTTGTGGATGTTAGTTTTATTCTCATTTGATTATGCGAATATGTATAGCTAACCCCCATGCCCTTATTAGGTGTTGATCGTGCATCTAGCTTGCACAAGAGTCAGTAAGGGGAGATGTCCCTTAGGTGCATGCAGAGTGTAGAAAGTGTGGGTTGGGAACCCGTTGTGCAGATATCGAGGATCCGACCAGAAGAATGTTTGGACAAAGGACCAGTGACCAGCTCTATAACATTTCTATTTTAAATAGAATTTATATGATACACATTTTGGAAAGAGGTATCATAAGAGGAATTCAGTTTCATAATAATACTTATTTGGTATTAATGGACTTGTTACACTTGATATATTTTGGGAGTATAATATGATGATCATACTATGTTTCCGCAAACTCTGATTTTACTAAGTCACCTTCATTATCAATCAAGTGTTTGTGAAAATAAATTTTCAAGGGAAGGGATAAATTCTTATTTTCAGATCTTTTTCCAACAACAGCAAGTCCAAGTAATCACAAACTTATTACTTTTCTTATAAAGTAAGATGATATACAAGGAGTGTTACACTTTTATGGTATCAGAGCAATGGTCCTGACTCTTGGTCCTTGGGTGTGTGGTCCAATACGCTGGTCATCGATATCTGCAATGTTTCCTGGGAAGTTTGCTTTCATATACTTCCAAACTAGAGCTAAGGTTATGGGTAATGGCTCTAGATAAGTAGCTTGTTTTGCTATTAAGAAGTGTTCTATGAGGTCTAAGTCGAAGTATGATAGCCGTATGTTTCTCTTTAGACATGTGGTCAACCTAAAACCATAGTGTTGGTTTATTCCGTTCTCATAGAACCAGTGATAAGGAAATCTTAAGGAGTTGTAGTTGAGTCCTCGACTTTGAGGAGGAGTGTTTACCCTCACTCGTGTTAAAGTTAATCAACTTTTCAGACCGAGTGTAGGGCAGTGATCTTCTTAAAGATCAACCTTGTTGAGTTTGTTAAACTCTAAAGCTATCCTTTCTTTTGTTCCTTTCGGATAAGGGTAGTGATCAGAGTTGCTCTATGCCTTATCCAATCTGCTATCTCAAGTGGAGACTCCTACAAATCATCTTGTAGTTGTTTCCAAGGTATGTCTGAATCGTTCTATTAAGGTATTAGACTTTGTCTATCTACCTGTGTCATGATTACATTTGATCTTAAGTACGGTTTGGGAGCCGAGGGATCAGGTGATCATGATTAATGACGATAGAACAACCCTGTATTGGGATTTCCAAGCTTCGAATATGGAATCCAATGGACCCATGTGGTTGCTTCTGGGTAGCAGTGAAGGAATAAGGGGGATCAAGAAATCTTGGTTATAAGAAAGGATGTCAGGTTTACCTTTGAGTAAAGCGATAGAGTTTGGAATCAAGTTAATGAGGAAACCGCAATTGGTGGTTGGAGAGACTTAGGAACCCTAGGAAAACACCTAGAAGGGGGGGTTGAATAGGTGTTGAAGCTACCTTGAAAGATTTTCGAACGAAACAATCAAAACAAATGATTTTTGCAAATTCTACAGTACTTAATCGATTAACCTGCAATTTACTCGAGTAGTACTCGATTAAACTTGAACTTAATCGATTAAATATGACAGAAACAGAAAAATCAATTTTTCATTCGAATACGAAAATCAATCAATTCACATGCAAGATCAGAGATTCAGCGGAAATGATTAACACCTATATTCTTATTGATTAACCTAGTTATGAAAATGATTTTCCCTTTATCAATTTGAACAATTAAAGATTCAATTCAATCAATTATGAAAATCAATCTTTCTAGGTTTTCAACCAAGAACGCAATCAAATGACTTGAATATAAAGAGTAAGGGTTTAGAGATACGACACAGTGATTTATCCTGGTTCACTTTCATCCACTTGAAAGCTACATCCAGTCCCCTCTTCAACCAAGAGAGATTCTTCACTATGAGGAATTAGAGTTCTCAAATTACAAGTGATTGCCTCACAAGACTCCCTTCTTGCTAGCTTACAAGAGATAACCGACACCCTTGCCTTGTAATCCTATTGATCTTCTCTCTAATCTAACCTCTACCCCTTGTTGATAATCGACACAACAAGTCTTCAATTGCTTGATGATAATCCACACACCAAGGCTTCACTTGCTTGATTCACAACCAAGACTTCTTCTTCTTCTTCAATAAGAATGCATTTGCTTGATGATAAAATCGACACACCAAGACTTCTTGTTTGTTGTAGTGGCTTGCCTTCTTGCAAAGATTACAACACAATAGAAAACACAAAATAATCCTATGAATCTCAATCAAGAGTTATGACAATTCACCATAAGAGATTCAAAGGTTCTTGATCAAAGAATATGAAAATATAAAAGCTTTGATCTTTGAAAATGAGAGAGAATATAGTGGCTTGATTCTTTGTAAAACTTGTATGAAAATGATTCTAACTAATCACAAATAATAGGAAAAGGTTTATATAGAATACCCAAAAGTTGTAGCACTTGAAAACTGATTTTGAGAAGTGAAAAACGTATTTTAAAAATCAGTTCAGCAGTACTTAATCGATTAAGCAAGTCGTGTACTCGAGTAGTACTCGATTAAGTTATCACTTAATCGATTAAGTTGGTACTGTACATGTTCAAAACTTGTTTTCTCAAAAACCAACCTTTCCTTTAAAACCTTTAAGCCACCTATTGATTCTAGGTTAAGTGAAAACTCAAATTATGATTTAATCATGACTTATGAATGAGATTCACTACCCTCTATAATAATCTACCCAAATAAAAAACCTATGAAGCTTGAGAGGCAAAAGATAAAAGAAATACAAATACACTCAAACTTAGGTCTTCATGAGCTTGCTTTCTCTCTTCTTCATTTGATGTTTGTTGTTGCTTGTTGAGCTTGAAACTTGATCAACACATGTAGCTTGTTCAAAAACACTTTGTCATTATCAAAACATTCATCATGTTCATCATGGAACTAACAATCTCCCCCTTTTTGAAAATGACAACCCATGTTTTGAAATCGCTTGAAGTTGTTGATGCTTGAAACATTTGATCACTTGAGAAGACTCTTTCTCCCTCTCAATCAATGCTATAACACTTGAATCCAATTGAGATAGAAGCTTGATTCTCCCCCTATCTTAAACAACTTAGCTCAACCTACATAAAAACAACAAAACAACCTTTCTCCAAATATAGTATCATATTTCTCCCATGTTTTAAAAACATACCATTTCTCCCCCTTTGAGAAACATTTCATTCAATTCAAAACATTTCTTGAAGCTGATTCCCTCTCTACTACCCTTACGATATGGTATCATCGGGAATGGTCAAAAGGGAGAAACACGTAGAGAAGTTGCTAAAAGAATTGGTTGGACCAGGTTAAAGGAGTCTAAGTGTTTTCTAAGATTGATTGGCGGTTGGATTAACCCCAAATCAGGATTCGGGGCAGGGATACACTTAAGACTGCATTTTGATCTCGATACGGACATTATGAGTAGAAAATAATGTCGTTCGGATTGACTAATGCACCTGTTCTTTTATGGATTATAAGAACGAGACCTTTAGGTTATATTTGGATTCGTTTGTGGTTTATCCTGAGAATCCGGAGGAGCATGAGAAACATCTCAAGATTGTGTTGAGAATCCTGCAAGAAGAGTAGTTGTGTGCTAAGCTCACCAAAGATGAGTTTTGGTTGAGCGAAGTTAAGTTCGCAGGGCATGTGATCTTTAAAGTAAGAAGTTCTTAGGGCTGGCTGGGTACTATCACCGGAATATTTAAGGATTTTCTAAGATCGCATGGCCTTTGATCAAGTTGACTTGGAAAGATCAACTGATGGTATTGAATGATAGGATGTTGTTTAATTATGGGGGGGTGATGATGGATTATACCCCAACATAATATGATTAGTCCCAGAGGAATTATGGAAAATGTGAGTAGATTATGATTTAAATCATTTCAGTGATGGATTAAGTTGGAATCAAGGTATTAGATTATGAATAAATCCTATTTTGAGTTGGATTGGATGATGTAAAGAAAATGGTTTTGAAATTCTTTGGTTTTATTTCTAAAACTATACTTCATAACCGGTTAGAGTTTCTTGTAACCGGTTAGAAGCTGAAAGTCTAAAATAAACATTTAAGTAATTTGTGAAGGAACTTTTGGTATCGATAACCATCTTCCTCCAATCCAAACTCAATGTCAACCATCTAATTTAAAATTTGAAGAAGGATTTAAGGTGGAAAAATAACTTAATGCCTTGATTCATCATTGAAATTGATTTAAGAGGATTGAATCATAATACTTGTGGATTAATCGAGAATTGAAATTAAGGAGCTACTCCAAATCGGAGAAGGTAGAGAATTGAGCTGAATGATGCAAAAGAGACAATAGGTACTAAGATAAGAAGGTTGTAATTCATGAACAAGTTTGGAGTTCGAAAGTATGAATGACAATAAGAAGAGGAAGAGTTGAATGTAAGATAAAGGCGATGGATGGAGTTTCTTAAAGATTATGGCTTTGAGCTCCATCCTGGCATAGCAAACGTAGTTGCAGACGATTTGAGTTGATAGGCTATTCTTGTGAGCTCAATGGTGGTTAAGGGGGTTATCCCGATCGAGGAATTCAGAGACCTAAGTCGGGTAACCCTAGAGGAACCCTCTAAGTATTAGATTGGGAATGTTGCCAATCACCAACGAATTCTTGAATCGGATTCGTGAATTTCAACCAGGAAATGAGGAGTTAGATTTCTATGAAGAAAACGAATGAGATTTAATCTTTGAAATTAAAGTCAGGGATTATGGATATTAGAAAATATATTATGGAAGTAAGGGATTTAGGAAGTGTTTTCTGGTACAACCTAGATGAGAAATTCAAAGGCATAAACTATAAGAATAGATTATGTTCGAACCCAAGTTAGCTATCAACTATCACGGA
This sequence comes from Crotalaria pallida, assembly GCA_037953625.1. Taxonomy (NCBI): domain Eukaryota; kingdom Viridiplantae; phylum Streptophyta; class Magnoliopsida; order Fabales; family Fabaceae; genus Crotalaria; species Crotalaria pallida. The sequence continues at coordinate 19,899,409 of CM075650.1, forward strand.
ATAAGGAATTTCTCGATGTTGGTAAGCATGTATGAGGACTATGGGGTAGTACATAAATTTCATGCGAGAAGTATCAGAATTCAAAATAAGGGAAAGATTGATGAAATAAAGGCCCAACTGGGGAAAGAGGAAAAGTAAATGGGAGAATATCAACCACGGAAATATCAAGGTTAAGGAATCTTCGATTGGAGAAAAGGGACTAAGGTGGAAATAGGGAAGGGAACATTTGTCCATCTCAAGGTGAAAACTGTGAGGCACATCACTTGGAGTTTAGTTGTGATGTACCTAAGGGAATAGTAAATTCCGATTGTAGGAAGCTGGAGTATTATTCGCCGAATTGTCTTGAAAGAAAAGGTGAGAAAGGATTGGACAGCAAGCGAATCCAGCACGAGAAGAATTCACCGGCTGAGATGAGAGTTTAGTGTATTTCTGACATAGACAACCCAAGCCTATCTCTTCCTTTGATCTGAGTTAACGTAATCAAATGTTTTTGACTACGTTAATCTAATCATTTGAAAGTATCAATATTCTGTTGGAAGTTCAACTTCAATCTTTCTGTGATCAAAATCTTTATCACAGTTGGATGTGATAAATCATTGTGGACACTAGAGAAATAGAAAGATCAGTTATGGCTAGAGAGATTAACAACCACCGGGATAGGACAAATCTTTGTCTCCCCAACGGAAATGTCTCTAGAACTTGACTATCTAACTAAGTCTGATAGTGACAATTACCCTATCTTTAAGTTCATCTAACTTAAAGACCTGTCGTATGGTCTTTCTTGCGAAAGATTATATCTGAAAGGGATGATTTTGTTATTAATGGATTGAATATTAGGACTGATCACCCTAATGTCTCAAACTATTAAGGAATGAAGTCATACAAATATTTCTTGGATCGTGCTCGAGAGATCAGAGTGCGCAGCCGAAAAAGTTTTTCCAAAAAGTTTATTGGAAAGTGTTTTATTGAAGAATGTTTATGTGAAGCGTATTACTCAAAAGAGTATTCCTTTTAAAAGAATTTCTTCACATAAGAGTTTTTATGCAAAGAACTTGTATTGTTTAAATATTTTATTAGAAATGTTTCGAAATAAAAGAACTATATCGAAACTCTTTTAAGTGGGGGAGGACCCTAAAGAACAAATTTTTGGGAGCAAGATGAAGTTTTCTGGTATAAAAATACTTTGGAAAAGTGGAAAAATTCAAAAGATGAATTTCGGGGACGAAATTTCTTTTAAGTGGGGGAGTAGTGTAACACCCCTAATTTCCGTTTCCCAAATAACCAAGAAATTAATTATAACAATTATTTTATAATTGAATTTTGAAGGTTTTAGTTTTTGTACATTATGTGTTTTTATTATAAAAATATGAGATATATTTTTATATGGTTATTTTGTACAAAAATGTGAATATTGTAATTTAGTCCTTGGGTTGGGACCTAATTGCAATATTAAAAAGGTTGTTGAAGAAAGAGTAATTAAATTATTAATTTTTGAATTTTATCAGTATGTAACCGGTTAGAAGGGCTGTGTAACCGGTTAGAAGGGCTGTGTAACCGGTTACACGATGAACTCAGAAATTGGGATTAGTGCGTTTGATGAGTAATCTCATGGATTAATCCAAAATTCGCCACGAATCCAGTCCAAACCAAGTGGGAAACACGCGTCAAGGTGCATGCAAGCTTGATTCTTCTATAAAAACCCTCAATTCTGAAGAATTGGGTTGTTGCTGCTCTGAAATTAGGGGGAAGCTCTGTTCTAGGGTTTCAAAATCGTTTCTTGCAATTCTCTTTCGTTTCTGAGAGTTAGAACATGAGTGATACATGGTTACAAAGTTCACATCAAGGGCTTTGTATTGATATAAAGTTTGTGAGTTGAGAGTCCCTGAATCAAGAGAACGAAGCTTGCAAAATAAGGGTGTTGGTGCTGTCAAACCTCAGCTTCTGGTTTCTGGAGCTGACTTTGAGGCTCGATTTTGGTAAGCACACAAACCCTTTTGGTCTCAAATCTCTTTGATTCTCTAGTGCATGTTACCTATATTGAGTCCTAATTGGTTTCCCCAATTTCTTTGGCCAACTGCTATGTCAAATCTTCTGGTTTTTGGACCCTGTCAAACCTGTTGTGGACTGAAAATGGAGATTGTGGATTCTGGGGAGATCTGGCAAATTCCAGTGATTAGATTCATCAAGCACGAACCTAAGGTAAGGGGGAAGCTTACTATTTGCTAGAATGAGAATAAATTGTGGTAGAATATAGGATGAGTCACCAAGAGACTCAAAGGGCATAAGTTGAAATGGTTAAATGGCTTGGAGGCCAATTTGAGCTAAATTGATGTTTTGAGCAATGATATCTGGATGCATGCAAGCTATGTTGATGTTGATTTCATGACTTACTTGGATATTATGTGAATTGATGCATTAAGTTGTGAAATATGTGCAATTATGTGCAATTTGTGTATCCAAATTGAATGCATGCAAGATAGATATGTTTCTGTGTTTAAACATATTTATTTAAGTTATATGTACTCTGTTAAAGGTTGAAATTTGGTTAGATTTGAGTAGTGAATAGAATGGTTTGTTAAAACTCATGTTTTAGTATCAGACTGCATAATCTAACCGGTTAGACCCTGTTAAAATGCAAAAGAAAATAAGTTTACAAAATCAGCATTGTGGTCTTATAAATTCTACTCAAATCTAGGCCTTAATTTCATGGAAAACAATCTGAAAATAAGTTGATTTCACTGTTATAGTTCATATTGCAGTTAAAGAGTTAATACCTTAAGGTAATGAGATAGTTTCAAGAGGAAATTATGCTCATTGGACAATGAAATGTGATTTAGACTTTTGAATGATATAAACAGTGGTTTTGAGGTATAAACATTGTTAAACTGGTTTATGGATTGGGAAGGGAATTTAAGAAAAAGGGTTTTCTGAATTACAATGGTAAACAGTTCAGGTCTGTAATTCTAACCGGTTAACCTGGAACTGTAACCGGTTAGTACCTGAATCTGAAAAATAAAAAGTTAAGTTTTTTGAATACCATTGACTTTGTTTTACCCAATCTAAGTTTAAGGGCATGTTTTTGAGATAATTCAAAGGAGAATTTTGTGACAAAGACTATACCTCAAATAAATCATTCAAAAGAGAAATTGGAATATTTCTAAATCACAGTAATTAATGGAAAGACCAACCTTAGTAATTATGTATGCAATGCTTGCATAGAGAAAGGTAATGAAATAGGTTGGCAAGGATGGTTTGTGATGTTCGGGTACTTGACCCTGTACTCTAGGAGTACTAAACTGATGCAACCTACTTGATGACACATTCTGGGAATGTGGCCATTGTCTGAGACATGGTTTCTTGGACACGTTCTGGGAACGTGATGCACACTTTGGGAGTGGTGCTTGATTTTATTCCAAGTATGGTTTGCGATACATTCTGGGAACGTAGGTGAGTGTTCTGGGAACACATTGGTTTAATAATAGAATTAAACATAAAAACCAACCTTAATGATTGTGCATCCATATAGAATGGAAGTTTGGTTGGTAGGAACGTTTATCATATTCTGGGAATATGAGGAGGGTACTCCGGGAGTACCAAATTATAACCTACTTGATGACACATTATAGATATGTGGCCAGTGTTTGGGATCTGGTTTTATACGTTCTGGGAACGTATGTTAGTGTTCTGGGAACACATTGATATGCAACCTACTTGATGACACATTATAGATATGTGGCCAGTGTCCGGGACCTGGTTTTTATGCGTTCTGGGAACGTATGCGTTCTAGGAACGTGGTGCACACTCTGGGAGTGGTGCTTATTATTCCAAGTATGGTTTGCTACACGTTCTGGGAACGTGGTGCACACTCTAGGAGTGATGCGTATTATCCAAGTATGGTTCGGCATTACGTTCTGGGAACGAATGTCGGTGTTCCGGGAACACAATGGTGTATTGGATGGACGTCCAAGATGGACTTTTAGAGGCCTCAGTTGTGGAAGGAAATCATGCATCATGCCACCTGCATTGAAAGAATTATTATGATTAACCGGGTGTGCTCATATGATTATACATCATGATTTGCTACATGTTGACTTGTGGATGTTAGTTTTATTCTCATTTGATTATGCGAATATGTATAGCTAACCCCCATGCCCTTATTAGGTGTTGATCGTGCATCTAGCTTGCACAAGAGTCAGTAAGGGGAGATGTCCCTTAGGTGCATGCAGAGTGTAGAAAGTGTGGGTTGGGAACCCGTTGTGCAGATATCGAGGATCCGACCAGAAGAATGTTTGGACAAAGGACCAGTGACCAGCTCTATAACATTTCTATTTTAAATAGAATTTATATGATACACATTTTGGAAAGAGGTATCATAAGAGGAATTCAGTTTCATAATAATACTTATTTGGTATTAATGGACTTGTTACACTTGATATATTTTGGGAGTATAATATGATGATCATACTATGTTTTCGCAAACTCTGATTTTACTAAGTCACCTTCATTATCAATCAAGTGTTTGTGAAAATAAATTTTCAAGGGAAGGGATAATTTCTTATTTTCATATCTTTTTCCAACAACAACAAGTCAGAGTAATCACAAACTTATTACTTTTCTTATAAAGTAAGATGATATACAAGGAGTGTTACAATTATATTTATAGAAATATTATTAAAGGTACAATACTAATGGAAGATTTTCGAATGGTTTTTTCTAGCAATCTCAACAATTAGTATCGGGATTTGAGAGGAACTAAAAACTACTAAATTAAGTTTTTTTATTTAAATATGGTCCTTCGAGTTTCGGTATCGAAGCTCCCTGCAATTTTATGTAATTTATTTGTTCCAAAGTGGTTCCTTATATTTTTATCGTTCGAAAAATGGTACCTTAAGTCTTATTCCATTATCGTTGTTAGTCCTTTTGTTGATTTTTCCAATAAAATTATTAAAACATTATTTTTTTCTCCCTGTGATTATCGATCTTCTCCGACAAAATCCTTGTTTTTTCCAATGAAAGCTCCATATTTTTTTTACAATAATTCCATTCTTTAACATCCCACTCTTGCTATTCAAAAAATTTTAAATTAACAAGTGATCGCGTAAATACAAATTATAACATGTCCAATTGGAGATAAGATCAAAATATGTGTACGTGATACCAAATAAGTACACAACTATCAGAATCAGTGTAAAATTCATCCAATTTGTTTTCATCTTCAAATCGTTAATTAGAGAGGGAAAGTAGAGAATTAAGAAAAGAGGAATGACGTGCAATGAAAATATTTCTCATCTCATCCTGATAGGCTCTTTATAAGTGGAAAATAAACAAAATGGGGTTGTATTTACAAGAAACCTGAATAAATAGAATTTCGATAGACTTATTAATTGGGAAGTCTCTAGCCTTATCAGTTTAGGGTATGGACCTTTCACCGAGCATACTAAATGAATAACCCAACCCATAACTAGTTCCATTTTTAATATTGGCAACAAGTTTAAATTATAAAACTAGCTTTTATTTGTTAAAATAAGCTATAACATCCGTCTACTATTTAAGTGTTGTAGATTATTTTTGGTAAGATTATATTTGTAGACCCTTGTAATTTTCATTTTTTTCCCGTTATCACACCAACAACAATAACTAACTCTATATCTCTTTTTTTTTTGTAATTTATTCAATAAGAATATTCTTTACAACATCCAAACAAGATAGACTAGTTTAAATTCATTTTTAAGCTAAGAGTTTCAAACACAAACATATCATGATTTTACCAGAATTTAATCTTACCGTAATATAATCACATATAACAATAGTCATAATATAATTTTTCCAATTATACGAAACACATACATAATAAAAATTTTCTCTAGCAACTTAACGATCAATCTTTTACTAGCCTCGTCAATACCTTCGTCTCATGACCCAACAATGGCTCAAATGTACTAAATATAATTTCTTCTGAATAGCCAAATAATGATTTAAGAACTTCTTGCTGTGGCCCAACTCTATATTTGTTGTCCTTTAAGGTGAATAAGTTGAATTTCATAAATGTTCTGTCAATGCACATATAAAAATGGAAGTGTATCTCCTGAATTTTCATAAGGCAAACCACAAATGTGGTTGCATGTCTCTAAAGTGGAATCTGACCTTAGAACGTAGCAGCTTCATCATCTTCTGCGCATCATATCCACATAGACCAAGAACTTCCAATATCTTATTCTGTTGTTGGCAGTTTCCTCAAGTGAAGGTGCCTAAGTTTCCTCCACTTGGGGCTTAGCAGTTTCCAACTTAAGGGATGCAGAAATTTTCTCCTGTTGGAATTTAGTAGTTTCCTCTTATGGGGGTGCATCAATTTCTTTAGGTTGAGGATTAGAATAATGTCCTACCTATGGTCAGACAAGGAAGGTTGGAATTAGTTTTATAGAAGCTTTTTCAATCTTTGTGTAGATAACAATGGTTAATGACCAAGGTGTTCAACATTATATTCTACAGGTTGAAAAAGGTTCCACATAACCATTGCCACTTGTACTAAAGGTGACACCCTTAAGAATCAAAGACTTGCAGCTAAAGATGGAAGGGGGCAACTCAATTTCATGTTTGAGACTTCATAAGATAGAAATGGTCAATTGTTGGATACAATGTGATAAAGCATATCTAATGACCCTATTCAAGAGCGTAGTTCTAGTGTAGCCATAGCTCACAACAACAAGTTTATGCAAGGGAGCAAAACCAAGACGACAAGATAGAATTCTTGGCAGAATTTGTCGAAAATGCCACGCCTTTTGAAGGACGAGTATGCAAAATAATCCAATTTGAGAGTATTGAGAATTCTTCCGGAGGTCTTTCCACAGTTTAGACAACACGTAAGTTTGAATAGCTTCTTTTGTTTTCAATAATTCCATTATAAGAATAAGAACATCGTCACGTAGGTCACTTATCCTATCCTTGTTAGCATTTACATCACTTGCACTCTTCCTCCGTCTTCTCATCACTTTCAACTTTCTATTTTTTTTATTTTCCTCCACAATTTTCTCTATCTCTTAATGTTTAACTTCAGTGCTTTCACTTTCCCTTCCTTTATCTTTAAATAAAAAAAATACTTGATAAGTTTAATTAGGTTTTGATATTGAGCAAAAATAAAATAGAGGAAACAAATAATAAAAGTCACATGCAACAAATAGATATACTTCTAAAATTTAATGCTTGCAAGTATATATAGTAAAAAGAAAGGAGGAATGAGAAACCCAATGAAAGAAGAATACTTAAAATTGATTTTTTTTTCTTCTTAAAATCATGAGCCGTGAAACAATTACAACACGTTATTGCAATGAAATGAATGAACAAAACATTTAATCTCTCTGTCACACTTTAAAATATCATTTATTGTAATGCACTCGGATTAACTCATACTTTTACTAAGCATAAACAAAAGCAATTTGAGCTATATTATTTAGTCAACTTATGCTAACATATTTAAAGTACAACAGTTGGATTGAATAATTCTTTCGATGAATAAGTGAATTATCTATGAAGTATCTAGATTGAGAATGTTAGTAAATAATACTTACTTTAATTTGGTGCTTGATTGATTTGATTTAAAATAGAGGGCTCCATCAACTCTTGTGTATTCCCCATCATCCTCCTCTTCTTGCTCTGATAAAGTTTTGTAACCACCACCCAAATTAATAATTAATAAATTCAATTTAAAATAAATATTTGTAGATTGTATGAAATCGTTTAGGATGGTGAACCAATTAAAAACTTTTTGAATCAATAATAGTAGAAAAACATATTTGTATCCTTATTTATTCACAAAAAGATATTTATACATCAGTATTCTTCCAACATTATATGTTTTTCCAGAAGGAAAATTATTTACATATTATCAATATCGAAGAAAATCATCATTTTGTATTTTTTAAAAATATATTTCCTTATTTAGTTTTTACAATAAGATTCTTTATATATATGTAATTCTTATAAGATTTTCACTTTTCAACATTTGTTGTCTCTACATTAAATATAATTTTCTTTTTAATGCAAACGTAAAAAGTATTATATTTTTAATAGTAGTAACTATCGCGGCCAGGGTCAGGGGTTGCTCTCTGGGCCTCGCCTACGAGTGGGGATCGATTGACCCAACAAGGATTCGTCACCGCATTTTGTTGCCAAAGCGCGAAATAATTAATACTTTATTAAAAAGGATAAAGCTTGGTCTCGAACTAGGTAGATTTCGAGTTCGGGAGTCGATTACGAGTCGGGGAAGGTATTAGCACCCGTTTGCCCATTCGAAAATGGTACCTTTGATTGATTTTAATTAAAAGACCAAATTAGCTTATTTGCCAAACTTATTTGTTTTTTATTATTGTGCCTGATAAGGTTGGCCCTTGTCCTAGTACCCTCATAAAATGAGAAATGAAGGATACGTAATTCATAAATTATTTTTTAATGTTTTTTATATATATTTTTTAAAAAAATTGTTTGATGCGGAGAGGAAATTTGCACAAGACCTCAACATTTAGACAAGGAGGATTTACAAAACGCTCATTGTTAATATTTAATTACAAAATCTATTTAGTTTTACTTTAAAAAATGTTTTTTTCTTTTAGATTTTATAATTTATTTATATAAAAAAATATTTTTTTATGTGTATATATATATTTTGTGCGAGAGGAAGTCCGAGAGATCTCTCCATTGTATTTGGGAGAGAAAAATCGATTTACCAAAACGCAAAAAATATTTAAAACAACAACTAAAATATCTACATTTATACTTTGTTATTATTTTCAATAAAATTATTTTTATATATTTATTTTTGGTGTGGAGAGGAATTCCAAGAGATCTCACAACTAATATTATGTTTGGGTGAGAAAAATTGACTTATCAAAACACAACCAATTTCAGATAAAAATAAAAAATTGACTACATTTTAAATTATTATTTAATTATTTATTATAAAAAATAAATTAAAATAATTAATAAATAAATTAATGAATAAAAAACAAACCTGAGGATGGGATGGAGGGAGTAGTGCAGCAGACGCTGGTACGAAGGGAGTAGTGTTGGGATGCTTGGCACGAAAACCGGAAAGAGGAAAAAAATTGAATCTGGACTATAGTGCGGCACTTGGCACGAATACCGAATTAAACACAAGTGTTTTTGGCTATACTTTTTTATAAGAAAATTGCATTCCAAAAATTTGGTGTCTTCATGATTGTGTGTTTTTGAGGTGAGAGAGAGAGCTTTATTTATAGCAAAAAATTAGGTTAGGAAAAGTAGGTTTTTTAACGGGCTTTGGAAGCCCAATAGAATATTCTTTGGTTTATTCCTTAATCAAATCTTTCAAATTTTGTTAATGATCAACTATCAATCTTTTTTAAGTAAAAACACATTTGATAATATTCCTTTCATTTATTAATTTAAAAAAACAAACAAATTTTTTTAACATAAAAACCATTTTTTGTTGCCTATCCAGTACTCCAAGTATTACCTAAGTACATCCAGATCCAACCCGGGTTAAGTGCCTAGCTATGGCAAGTGAGTCTCCCAACATGCACGAATTTTCTACATTCACGAGGAATCGAACCCGGACCTTGCTTAAGAGAATTCGTGCCGCTTAACTCTCGTCCCAACCTATATTGGTAAAAACTTTTATCTATATCCTCACAGAAAATTGACCAAATCTTTTTTCAAACAAAATTTTTATCTTATCTTTTAAAAAAATATTTTTTTCATTTTTTAAACTTATTTTTAAATTAAAAAATCTTATTTTTTTCAAAATTCCTTTTTTTTTACATTTTTTTTTTCAAAATCTCTCTCAAACAAAGTTTTATCTTATTCTTTCAAAATTTATTATTTTTTAATTATTTACACAAAAACAAAATCTTCCTTTTTTCCAAAATTTGTTTTCTGTTTGGAATAATAACTTTTTTTTCTTTTTTTGTATTTTTATATTTTTTTTTTGCGGGACAAAATTGGGTGTTAACAGTAATTCAAGACAAAAAAAATTAAATTCCTTTTAGAAAGTATGAAATGACTTATAAATAGGATTAATAAACATTTCTATAATATAACCTGTAAATAAGGTCATAGGATGTTTTACAGGTAGGATTACTTATATACATATTAATATTTTATTTAAAATTTTTGGTTGTGATATATATATATATCACAATGTATATATATCACACTGATGGTTAAAATCATAAGAAATAAATTAAAAAATCAAGATTTTAATCATTTTGTCTGATTCTAAAATCTATAAATGTTGACAACAATATTTGGCATTAAGATTATATTTTTCCCAAAAAAATTAGAATTTATCTATAAATTAAAAAAGAAAATCATTTTGAGTTTTTTTTTTTTTAAAAAAATTCCTTATTTTGTTTTTAAATTAAAATTCCTTAATATTTAATTTAGATATGATTTTAATTTTTTTCACATTTAGCCTAAATGTTTTTTCTATTGTAGATAATATCATAAATTAATTACCTTTTCAATGCAAACATAAAAAATATAATTATATTTATAGAAATATTATTAAAGGTACGATACTAATGGAAGATTTTCGAATGGTTTTTTCCAGCAATCTCAACAATTAGTATCGGGGTTTGAGAGGAACTAAAAACTACTAAATTAAGTTTTTTTATTTAAATATGGTCCTTCGAGTTTTGGTATCGAAGCTCCCTGCAATTTTATGTTATTTATTTGTTCTAAAGTGGTTCCGTATATTTTTCTCGTTCGAAAAATGGTACCTTAAGTCTTATTCCATTATCGTTGTTAGTCCTTTTGTCGATTTTTTCATTAAAATGATTAAAATATTATTTTTTTTCTCCCTGTGATTATCTTCTCTGACAAAATCCTTTTTTTTTCGGTGAAAGCTCCATATTTTTTTTACAATAATTCCATTCTTTAACATCCCACGCTTGCTATTGAAAAAAAGTTAAATTAACAAGTGATCGCGTAAATACAAATTATAACATGTCCAAATTAAGATAAGATCAAAATATGTGTACGTGATACCAAATAAGTACACAACTATCAGAATCAGTGTAAAATTCATCCAATTTGTGTTCATCTTCAAATCGTTAATTAGAGAGGGAAAGTAGAGAATTAAGAAAAGAGGAATGACGTGCAATGAAAATATTTCTCATCTCATCCTGATAGGCTCTTTATAAGTGGAAAATAAACAAAATGAGGTTGTATTTACAAGAAACCTGAATAAATAGAATTTCGATAGACTTATTAATTGGGAAGTCTCTAGCCTTATCAGTTTAGGGTATGGACCTTTCACCGAGCATACTAAATGAATAACCCAACCCATAACTAGTTCTATTTTTAATATTGGCAACAAGTTTATATTATAAAACTAGCTTTTATTTGTTAAAATAAGCTATAATATCCGTCTACTATTTAAGTGTTGTAGATTATTTTTGGTAAGATTATATTTGTAGACCCTTGTAATTTTCATTTTTTTTCTGTTATCACACCAACAACAATAACTAACTCTATATCTCTTTTTTTTGTAATTTATTCAATAAGAATATTCTTTACAACATCCAAACAAGATAGACTAGTTTAAATTCATTTTTAAGCTAAGAGTTTCAAACACAAACATATCATAATTTTACCAGAATTTAATCTTACCGTAATATAATCACATATAACAATAGTCATAATATAATTTTTCCAATTATACGAAACACATACATAATAAAATTTTTCTCTAGCAACTTAACGATCAATCTTTTACTAGCCTCGTCAATACCTTCGTCTCATGACCCAACAATGGCTCAAATGTACTAAATATAATTTCTTCTGAATAGCCAAATAATGATTTAAGAACTTCTTGCTGTGGCCCAACTCTATATTTGTTGTCCTTTAAGGTGATAAGTTGAATTTCATAAATGTTCTGTCAATGCACATATAAAAATGGAAGTGTATCTCCTGAATTTTCATAAGGCAAACCACAAATGTGGTTGCATGTCTCTAAAGTGGAATCTGACCTTAGAACGTAGCAGCTTCATCATCTTCTGCGCATCATATCCACATAGACCAAGAACTTCCAATATCTTATTCTGTTGTTGGCAGTTTCCTCAAGTGAAGGTGCCTAAGTTTCCTCCACTTGGGGCTTAGCAGTTTCCAACTTAAGGGATGCAGAAATTTTCTCCTGTTGGAATTTAGTAGTTTCCTCTTATGGGGGTGCATCAATTTCTTTAGGTTGAGGATTAGAATAATGTCCTACCTATGGTCAGACAAGGAAGGTTGGAATTAGTTTTATAGAAGCTTTTTCAATCTTTGTGTAGATAACAATGGTTAATGACCAAGGTGTTCAACATTATATTCTACAGGTTGAAAAAGGTTCCACATAACCATTGCCACTTGTACTAAAGGTGACACCCTTAAGAATCAAAGACTTGCAGCTAAAGATGGAAGGGGGCAACTCAATTTCATGTTTGAGACCTCATAAGATAGAAATGGTCAATTGTTGGATACAATGTGATAAAGCATATCTAATGACCCTATTCAAGAGCGTAGTTCTAGTGTAGCCATAGCTCACAACAACAAGTTTATGCAAGGGAGCAAAACCAAGACGACAAGATAGAATTCTTGGCAGAATTTGTCGAAAATGCCACGCCTTTTGAAGGACGAGTATGCAAAATAATCCAATTTGAGAGTATTGAGAATTCTTCCGGAGGTCTTTCCACAGTTTAGACAACACGTAAGTTTGAATAGCTTCTTTTGTTTTCAATAATTCCATTATAAGAATAAGAACATCGTCACGTAGGTCACTTATCCTATCCTTGTTAGCATTTACATCACTTGCACTCTTCCTCCGTCTTCTCTTCACTTTCAACTTTCTATTTTTTTTATTTTCCTCCACAAATTTCTCTGTCTCTTCATGTTTAACTTCAGTGCTTTCACTTTCCCTTCCTTTATCTTTAAATAAAAAAAAATACTTGATAAGTTTAATTAGGTTTGGATATTGAGCAAAAATAAAATAGAGGAAACAAATAATAAAAGTCACATGCAACAAATAGATATACTTCTAAAATTTAATGCTTGCAAGTATATATAGTAAAAAGAAAGGAGGAAGGAGAAACCTAATGAAAGAAGAATACTTAAAATTGATTTTTTTTTCTTCTTAAAATCATGAGCCGTGAAACAATTACAACACGTTATTGCAATGAAATGAATGAACAAAACATTTAATCTCTCTGTCACACTTTAAAATATCATTTATTGTAATGCACTCAGATTAACTCATACTTTTACTAAGCATAAACAAAAGCAATTTGAGTTATATTATTTAGTCAACTTATGCTAACATATTTAAAGTACAACAGTTGGATTGAATAATTCTTTCGATGAATAAGTGAATTATCTATGAAGTATCTAGATTGAGAATATTAGTAAATAATACTTACTTTAATTTGGTGCTTGATTGATTTGATTTAGAATAGAGGGCTCCATCAACTGGTGTGTATTCCCCATCATGCTCCTCTTCTTGCTCTGATAAAGTTTTGTAACCACCACCCAAATTAATAATTAATAAATTCAATTTAAAATATATATTGGTAGATTGTATGAAATCGTTTAGGATGGTGAACCAATTAAAATTTTTTTGAATCAATAATAGTAGAAAAACATATTTGTGTCCTTATTTATTTACAAAAATATATTTATACATCAGTGTTCTTCCAACATTATATGTTTTTCCAAAAGGAAAATTATTTACATATTATCAATATAGAAGAAAATCATCATTTTGTATTTTTTAAAAATATATTTCCTTATTTTGTTTTTACAATAAGATTCTTTATATATATATATATATATATGTAATTCTTATAAGATTTTCACTTTTCAACATTTGTTGTCTCTACATTAAATATAATTTTCTTTTTAATGCAAACGTAAAAAGTATTATCTTTTTAATAGTGGTAACTATCGCGGCCAGGGTCAGGGGTATCCCTATGGGCCTCGCCTACGAGTGGGGGTCGATTGACCCAACAAGGAGTCGTCACCGCATTTTGTTGCCAAAGCGTGAAATAATTAATACTTTATTAAAAAGGATAAAGTTTGGTCTCGAACTAGGTAGATTTCGAGTTCGGGAGTTAGTTACGATTCGGGGAAGGTATTAGGACCCGTTTGCCCATTCGAAAATGGTACCTTTGATTGATTTTAATTAAAAGACCAAATTAATTGATTTGCCAAAATTATTTGTTTTTTATTATTGTGCCTGATAAGGTTGGCCCTTGTCCTAGTACCCTCATAAATGAGAAATCAAGGATACGTAATTCATAAATTATTTTTTAATGTTTTATATATATATGTTTTAAAAAAATTGTTTGATGCGGAGAGGAAATTTGCACAAGACCTCAACATTTAGACAACGAGGATTTATAAAAGCACATTGTTAATATTTAATTACAAAATCTATTTAGTTTTACATTAAAAAATGTTTTTTCTTTTAGATTTTATAATATTTTTATATAAAAAAATATTTTTTAGGTGTATATATATTTTTTGTGCGAGAGGAAGTCCGAGAGATCTCTCCATTGTATTTGGGAGAGAAAAATTGATTTACCAAAACGCAAAAGAATTTTAAAACAACAACTAAAATATCTACATTTATACTTTGTTATTATTATCAATAAAATTATTTTTATATATTTATTTTTGGTGTGGAGAGGAAGTCAAGAGATCTCACAACTAATATTATGTTTGGGTGAGAAAAATTGACTTACCAAAACACAACAAATTTTAGATAAAAATTAAAAAATGACTACATTTTAAATTATTATTTAATTATTTATTATAAAAAATAAATTAAAAAAAAGTAATAAATTAATAAATTAGTAAAAAACAAGCCTGAGGATGGGATGGAGGGAGTAGTGCAGTAGACGCTGGTACGAAGGGAGTAGTGTTGGGATGCTTGGCACGAAAACCGGAGATAGGAAAAAAATTGAATCTGGACTGTAGTGCGGCACTTGGCACGAATACCGAATTGAGCACAAGTGTTTTTGGCTATACTTTTTTATAAGAAATTTGCATTCCAAAAATTCGGTGTCTTCATGATTGTGTGTTTTTGAGGTGAGGGAGAGAGCTTTATTTATAGCAAAAAATTAGGTTAGGAAAAGTAGGTTTTTTAACGGGCTTTGGAAGCCCAATAAAATATTCTTTGGTTTATTCCTTAATCAAATCTTTCAAATTTTGTTAAGGATCAACTATCATTATTTTTTAAATAAAAACAAATTTGATAATATTCCTTTCATTTATTAATTTAAAAAAACAAACAAATCTTTTTAACATAAAAACCTTTTTTTTGTTGCCTATCCAGTACTCCAAGTACTACCTAAGTACATCCAGATCCAACCCGGGTTGAGTGCCTAGCTATGGCAAGTGAGTCTCCTAACATGCACGAATTTTCTACATTCACGAGGAATCGAACCCAGACCTTGCTTAAGAGAGATCGTGCAGCTTAGCTCTCGTCCCAACCTATATTGGTAAAAACTTTTATCTATATCCTCACAGAAAACTGACCAAATCTTTTTTCAAACAAAATTTTTATCTTATCTTTTAAAAAAGGCATTATTTTTTTCATTTTTTAAATTAAAAAAGCTTATTTTTTTCAAAATTCCTTTTTTGTTTACATTTTTGTTTTCAAAATCTCTCTCAAACAAAGTTTTACCTTATTTTTTCAAAATTTATTATTTTTTAATTATTTACACAAAAACAAAATCTTCCCTTTTTCCAAAATTCATTTTTTGTTTGGAATAATAACTTTTTTTTTCTTTTTTGTATTTTTATATTTTTTTTGTTTTGCGGGACAAAATTGGGTGTTAACAGTAATTCAAGACAAAAAAATTAAATTCTTTTTAGAAAGTTTGAAATGACTTATAAATAGGATTAATAAACATTTCTATAATATAACCTGTAAATAAGGGCAAAGGATGTTTTACAGGTAGGATTACTTATATACATATTTGTGATGTCCTAGACTGTGAGGTCCCCAAGGTTAGGGAAGAAGACCTTAAGGAAGCCTCTGTCTAGGGTTTATCTGTGATGTTTGTGGGTGTCCTCCGATGGCAAGGTAGAGAGCCAAGAAGTAACCCTAATCACTAGTGTGTGAAGGTGACAATTAGGATTAGAGGACATACCTGAGCCCCATGTAGTACGGAGCTACTTATAGGGGGGAGCTGGTTGCCCTAATGGGCTTGCTTGAGGCCCAAGTAGGGCCAGCCTGTAATGAGCTATGAGTGGATGAGCTGTCCTTGTGGATAAGATGCGCACGTCGTCCTGTCCTTGGTGTCGGACTCTCTGCGAGGTGTCGGAAAAGGAGGTCGGACCTTGGTAGGAGCATGAGGTCGGCCCGTGTCTGGTGTCTGTTCGGCCGTTGAGCTTTTGAGCTCGGCCAAGCACAGAGAGGGCTTCCTAAAGGGTCATCAGGCCCTGAGTGATGGTTCCGGGGAGCTCGGCCAAGCCGAGTCCACCACATAAGCCCCCCAGCTCGTTCAAGGCTATTTAGGCCTTGTTCCGAGGTCTTGGGTTAGGTCCTTTTTCCAAGTCCACCACATAAGCCCCCCAGCTCGGTCAAGGCTATTTGAGCCTTGTTCCGAGGTTCTAGGGAGTTCGGAAGATGAGTTGCCAAGAGCTGGGTCCAGCTGTCTCTGACGTCCTTTCACTTTGACGGAGCAGATTTGAAAGTTGTCCTTTCACCTGCTCCGACGTGACGCTTGCCTTCTCCAGATCTGACACGTGTAAAAAATCACGTCCAACGAAGCGTTGCCATTATTGCAACGTTGCTCGAGGTCTAGCATTCCACTTGCTCTACGCCACGCGTCTCAGCGTGTATGGCTGCATGTTGGGTTGGGCTGTTGGGCCTAAGCCCATCACACAGAAATGAGAGGGAAACTCAAAGTTTGACTCTCCCCTTCTCTCACCCTCACAAACCGTTCTTCTCCCCTACCGAAAACCGTTTCTGCTTCTCTGCAACTTCGTTTACTTCTTCTCCTAACACTGAATCTATTTCCCTTTCTTTGTCGTCTCTGCCTCTTCCTCTCCCAAATAGAATCCATTTCTCTTTCTCTGCCACATCTGTCTCTTCCTTTTACCCGTAGTACGAATCGCATTCAACCTTCCTACCTTCTTCCACGTTCTCTTTCACGGTTTGAATCTTTAAGGTACTGCTTCTTCTCCTTCGTCTTTTCATTATTCTCCTTTTCTTACTGTTTGGTTTGCTTGGGAGGGGTAGATATTTTATGTTTTGGTTTCTATTTTTATGGACATGGGGTGGTTTTCCCCTGATTACTTCGCATTTTGTGGTTAAAATCCTGGGTTTGGGAAATAATCTTGGGGTTTTGGGCATTCTTTGGGTTGGGTGTGTTTAGGCCTTTGGAGAGTTTTTGATTTTTGTTTTTGTTCTTATTTTTCAGAAACCCAGAGGAGTGAACTGGGGAAGTAGGAAGATGAGTGGGAGTAGAGAGTGGTTTAGGAAATGGGTAGGGGTAGTTTCTCTGTCAACCAGCAGTAGTGAGGAGGAGGACGGCTCCTCCTCCTCGTCCTGCTCCTCGACGGAGGTAGACATGACGCTTCGTCGCAAGAAGGAGTATAGGCAAAGGTATGAGAAACAAGTCCTGGAGGTCGACCCCCTTGAGGTCGTCTTTCCTTGGGATGGGCAAGAGCAGAGAGAGTGGATAAAACAGTACGCCTGGGCCGAGTTTATCGACGGAAGGGAGCGTTACGATTTTGAGATGAGGGAGAGAGAAAAGCTGTTCGAGCGGGGGGTTCCTGTTGAAGAGGGGAGATGCTTGCCCCTCGGAACAACTTCGAGGGGATTTTCTGGGGGGTTATTTTTCGTAACCCGTAGGACTAACGCCGAGCTCCCCTGTTCTTCCACAGGTAACATGCCACCCTGGAAGTGCATCAGCCGACCTGAACTCTACCCCGCACCTCCTGATGCTACTGACTACCAGTGGGTTGATGTGGAGCCCAAAGGAGTTCGGTCCAGCCTAGACTCCGAGGACAAGCTTGCAGATGTAAAGAGAGTCGTGCTGCCGTGCTCTGGAGATACTGCTGGAAATTCTTATGAAGTTCTACCCTGCTCCGTGAACAATAGGATATGCTCACAGACCGATGACAACTCTTTCTTCTTCTATGCCGACCTGATACATAACCTTGGCGTAACCCTCCCATTCACCGACTTGGAGATGAGGGTTTTAAACGAACTCGGACTGGCTCCTTCCCAATTACACCCCAACACTTGGTCGTTTCTTCGAGCCTTCCAAAAGTACTGCGGAGCCAAAGGATTGGTATGTACAGTTCGACTTTTCCTCTGGTTGTACAACCCCTTTGTGAGTAACAAGGAAGGGGTGAGTGGTCGGCTCTGGGTGTCGACCAAGGCCCGAGGTCATTACGGGCTCTTCGGCATGTTCACTGACTCTTGGAAGCATTTCAAGCCAAGATTTTTTAAGTACAAGTATGTGGGCACGGGGTGACCCTGGTTTCGGTCCAAGATGGGGCCGAAGTTCCCCTTGGAATGGACCCAGGAGTTCTTCTCTCGCCATGTCGGCACACCGCAAAGATGGTCAGGAGCCACACTTGATGCCGATGAGGCTGTAACGGCCAACCACTTCCAGTCCGAGTACCGGGCCAGGAAATTTCAACTTGACATCGGAGTGTTCATGAAGTGTCCTGATAACAAAGTTGTTGCAAAGATTGGTAGTTAACTTTACTCTTGCCCTTGTATATTTTCTTTCAACTTTCTGACTAATTTTTCTTTATTCTTTCGTTTTCAGACAAATACTGGTCGGATATGTCGTCCAAGGCGCTCAAACTTGCAATGGAGGCCCGAAAGAGGAAGAGGACTGACAGCCCTTCCAATGAAACTGCTTCTACCGAAGTCTCTACCGACACGGCCTCCACTGACTCGGACCCTCGGCCGCGACCTACTCCTCCTTCGGTGATTCTGGCCCCTCCTCCTCCTCTGTCTCCGAGCGCTATCGCCGAGGTGGTTGCTGCTATTGATGCTCCCCCTTCCTCTTCCGGTCCGAGGAAGGGGACTGACATACTTCCGAGGCCGCCGACCACAACTGCCAAACCTTCGGTCAAGGAAACTTTGATAAAGATGTCAGGGGCTGAATGGAAGAGAATGGCCGAGGAGATGGCCTGTCAACTGAAGAGATCGACCACCATGTTTAATGTTTTGGCGGAGGGTGTATCACCTGCTAAAAAGAATGCCCGAGCTGAGCTAGCGGCCGAGGTGTCTGCTCTAAGGAGTAGTAAAAATTCCGCCGATCAGAAACTGGCTGAGTTGGAAGAGAAGCACCGACAGCAAATGGAGGAGCTTCTCAAAAATCACGAGGAGGCACTGGCCCAAGTCAAAGAGGATGCTCGAAAGGCGGAGGAGGCTGCTAAAGAAGCAGGTCGGCAGGAAGGCCTTGCCGAGGTTGAGAGGGTCAGATCCATGCTGAAGAAAAGGGCTGCTCAAGCACTTAAACATAAGGTAGCTGCGGTAGAGGCGACCTTCGACTTTGAGAAGGGAGGAAGCAAGATCTTTGCCAGTGCTGTTGAGCAGATCCAATTCTTGAACAAGGAGATCCGACTTCGGGTTATCGGCGCCAGTGCTGGTTTTGGGGTCGAAGACGGGAAGATGGTGGACTTCAAAAAAGACGGAGCCGAGGTGGATCTCGATCAACCTGAAGAGAACCTGCCCAACCCCTTGGAAGAGAAACCCGAGGAGGAGTTTGATCCGACCAAGGTCCAGCTTTCCGATGTTGAAGATGACGCAGAATAAGTCCCTTATGCTGGGCAGCTTGCAGTTTGTCAATGTTTTTGTATAACATGTTTGACCGTATTTTATTTTGCTGGTTCTGTATAACATTTCTTTTAGTTTAATGCAAGTTTTATTCTGTTTTAACTTGTTGCATCATGTCATTTTTATGCAAGTTTTTGGTTCTAACTTGTCGCATATATACTGTATCCAAGGTCGGTTTTATGCAAGTTTTGTCTTTAACTTGTTGCGCGATGCGAGTTTATATTATTAACCCGTTGCATGTTTGCCATCGATACCTCGGATCCGAATTGCGATTAGATGTCGAATCATCAATGAAATTTGTTCTGTTAAAAACGCAAGTCTTTGAGACTTGTCGCATTTTGTTTAGTTGCCTATGGTGATCGATCGTAGTCAGACCCGAAAAACTCATGATAAAGACACCTGTGCTGTCCTTCGTTAAAATAATTAAGTTAAGCTCGGATGACTCAGTAAGTGCAGTAATCTTATAAGTTTTCCTCTGAAAAAAGGTACTGTATATAAGTGCATACGGTAGGGATCTCGGATCCACCCACCATAGCCAAGGTGGGTGTCCTCGTCCCTAATGTGAAAGATGTTGTTGAGTGAAGTTATGTGAGAACATTTCACAGCAAGCTGTACTTTATCGGGTGTCCCTTGTACACTGTGCATATGAGCCGATCTTATTTACAATACGTTGACTGTACATAGCGCCATGCAACATTTAGGTGGCTAGTGCTAAATGAGAAGCTAGTACGTACGTATATAAAACTTTGGCACTTGAGTAAGGGCAAGTTTGTACTGTAGACTCACAATGCAGAATCAAAGAACTTTTGATGATGTCAAATAAACAGACTCCGCTTGTGCTTAGCATTAGACAAGTCAGACTTATCAGGGCAAGCGTTCAGCTAAAGGTACACGCTCTGCAGAGGCTCGAAATCTTTGTTTTGTGTATGCGTTCCGCCAAAGGCAGAGGCTCGGCAGAAGCTCGGAAAACTAGGGTTCTTCGCTACCTGCATCAAGTCAGCCTTTGTAGCTCAAGCTCGGATTTGACTCAGCCCGCGATCAAGGCCAAAGTTCATCCAAGTTTGCAAGCTCGGTTCTTCATTTCAAGGTAGTAAGCTCGGATGATGATTTGCTCGATACTCGCTCGGATTAAGCTCGAAACAGCCACAGCATCTGATCGAATAAATAAGCTCGGGTTGATCGTTCTAAACTTGACTATTTGCCGACACTCAGATCAAGCTCATAAACACCAAGCTCGAACAAAGCCAAAAGCTCGGCAATCTCTGATCATCGTCTTCAACAATGCATCGTCTTCAACCTTCGGACTCTGCTCAACTGTTCCGTACTTTTTATTACCGTTGAGTCTGGGTAGAAGTCCTAGGTTTAGCTCCTATGCTCTGACAAGTTTGAAATTCAAAATGAGTTAAATCAAAGGTTGGTGAACTGTCACCATCACTGCTCTGCTGTCTAAATGTTACCGTTGGAAACCCCATCTCCGTACAGCTCTCTTTCTCTCTTTCTCTGCAGAAAAGAGGAGACTATAAAAGAGGGGGTTTTTAACGTTAACATTGATTGATTCCTTCACAACCATTTTTTTCTCAGAACTTGAACTTTCATTTTTACTTTAAAAAGAAAAAAAAAACAGAGCAGACATCACAAACTCGCAGAGAAGAAGAACATTCGATTTTCATACAAACTTAGAGAGTTAAAACTTTCAAATCTTAACTCTAAGTTCGAATCAGTTCTTCTCTGTGAAATCCGTCTAGAATTGACTCACTCTTGTTATTCAATCTTTCATCATATTCGAAGAGTGTTTCGAATTGGAGCCATATACTTTCATCATCTTCTTCGTTGTATCTGCTGTTGTGAGAAGCTGGTCTCTGATCGAGAAAGCTTCGATTTGCAAAGGTTCCAAAGAGGTTCTTTGGTCGTCGATTTGTTGTGGGTAGTTTGTCACGAGTTTGGTACACTCGTTTGACTGGATAGGTTTAGAGGGGTAGGCTCTTGTAAATCCTTTGTAATCCAGAAAATCGATTTTTAGTGAAAGCTCTCTGAAAGGTTTTCAGAGGGGACTGGACTAGCTCTCAGGGTGAGAGTGAACCAGGATAAATCTCTGGTGTTCTTTCTTTACTGCTTCTGTAGCTGCCAAGCGTAACGTTGATTCCGCTAATATTCATTTATCTAAGTTCGAACTGTTATTTTTCTTTGGTCGGCCCTTTGAGTGTTGTTCTTCGAACTTAAGTCAAAAACCAGCTCTACCTTGAAGCAGCTCGGTTATCTGATTAACCATTTTGTTTATCTGATTGGTTAATCATTTAACCTTGTCTGCTCGGAAAGAAGCTCGGGTTTTCTTTTAAAACTGAACAACATCAGTTTAATTTTCAATAAATCGAAAAATTGCCATATTAGCTTCAATCTCCTATTCACCCCCCTCTACTCAATTGTTAGGCCTCTTGTTGGTTTCCAACAAGTGGTATCAGAGCTCGGTCGAAAGATCGAGTTTAAAAACTTTTTCGAAAAGATCCTTGAGGAAACCGAATGGCTACTAACAATCCCTTCGGAGGTGAAGGCTCTTCCATAAACAGACCACCACTATTCAATGGTGAGGGTTATGCTTATTGGAAAGCTCGAATGAAAATTTTCATTGAAGCCATAGATATGGAAATTTGGAAATCTATTGAAAATGGGCCATTTGTCCCTAAAAGAAAAATTAATGATGAAGTTGTAGAAATCCCGTGGGAAAGTTGGGATGATGATGACAAAAGAAAAGTATCTTTCGATTTAAAAGCCAAAAACATCGTCTCCTCAGCTTTGTCCTACGATGAATTCTTTCGAGTGTCAAGTTGCAAATCTGCTAAAGAAATGTGGGACATTCTACAACTTACTCATGAAGGGACAAGTGAGGTCAGATGAGCAAGATTAAATACTCTGATGCATGAATATGAGTTATTCCGAATGCTGCCAAATGAAAATATAAATGATTTGCAGAAACGATTTACTCATATCATAAACCATCTTAATGCTCTCGGCAAAACTTTTCAAAATGCCGAGATAACTAACAAAGTGCTTAGATGTCTTAGCAGAGAATGGCAGCCGAAGGTCACTGCCATCATGGAAGCTAAAGACTTGGACACAATGAGTATAGCCACTTTGTTCGGCAAGCTGCAAGAGCATGAGATGGAACTCGGCAGACTGACCATGCATGAAGAATCTGATAAGAAGAAGAAGGGAATTTCCCTCAAAGCTGCTATAAAGGCAACCAAAGAATCCTTTGAAGATGAGTCCAGATCGGACATGGATGAGGAAGACTTTGGTCTCATGGTCAGGAAGTTCAGCAAATTTTTTAAAGGAAAAAAGAACTTCACAAACAAAGCAAGATATACCAGAAGCACTCACCACAAAGGCTCAAGTTCAAAAGACCGAGTTAGATGCCACGAATGTAGTGAAGCAGGTCACATTAGAACTTACTGTCCAAGATTAGAAAAGCAAAGTGGTGAAGAAATAAAGAAGAACAAAGACCACAAGAAGAAGAGAGCTTACATAGTATGGGATGCACCCAACAAAAATACCAGCTCAAGCTCCAGCTCAGGCGATGAAGAAGAAAAAGCAATTCTGTGCTTAATTGGAAGGGAAACTGTGTTCAGAAGCCCGAGCCAAACGAGCCCCGAGCAAGAATGGTGCTCGAACCGTGAAAAGGAAGTATCGAGCTCATCACTCAGAATAGATGAACAAAATCTCCCTGTATATGACTCTTGCTCTGAGTGTGAAGATGAGGAAGCTTGTTCGAGTGTCAGATATACCGATCAAGAAGAGTCATCGAGCTCGACTTTTGGCACAATTAATCAAAGACCAAATTTCAAATGCTTAATGGGCAAACACAGCGAGGAAACCTCAGCCAGCCGAACAATTTCCGAACATAAAAACACTGAGGTAACCTCTTCATCTGATTCTGACTCTGAATCTGAATTCAGTGACTCTGATGAATTGTATTCTGCTTATCTTGAAATGCAAACCGAATTCAAGAAACTTGCTAAAAATTTCATTAAGTTGAAACTCAGTCTTTCAAAATACAAAGAGCAAGTTCTTGATTTGGAAAATTCAATTGAAATTCTGAAAAGCAGAAACGAGTCATTAGAAAACACTATCACTCAGTTGAAAAATGAAAATCTTGACTGCTGCACTAAATATGAAAAGGAAATTTCTGACCTAAAATTTAAAAGTGCAACTGTCATCAAGAGTGATGGCTTGTTTGATCGGCTTTTAGCCGAACATAGGAACTACTCGAACAAAACTGGCCTCGGCTACACTCAGACCAAGAAGAAAGCAGTAAGGAAACTCGGCTATGTCTCAAACTTTAATAACTCAAAACGGCCGAGCTGCTCCTACTGTGGCCTTCATGGTCATACACCCAATGAATGTAAAGTCCGACGTCACGGTGTAACCAAGGGTAACTTTGTTTGGGTAGTCAAAAAGAAAGATTCAACTGCTAACCCCCAGGGACCCAAAACAATTTGGGTACCCGAATCAAAGAAGTAATATTTTTGTGATGCAGGTGTGCTTCCAGGCAAAAGAGAGCAGATGGTACCTTGACAGTGGATGCTCGAAGCACATGACGGGGGACAAAAATCTATTCATTGAACTTTGACATTCAGATAAGGGCTACGTCACTTATGGTGATAACAACCGAGGTAAAATATTGGGTGAAGGTAAAGTCAGTAACTCTGCCAACTTGGTTATCAATAATGTTTTACTTGTAAAAGGGCTAGAACACAATCTTTTAAGTATTAGCCAACTTTGTGATATTGGTAACCATGTTGTTTTTACCTCTACCCATTGCATTATTAAAAGTGACGTGGACAACTCTGTCAAATTTGTTGGAAAACGATTTAACAATACTTATTTGGTTGATTTGAATGAAATCACCTCTTTGGTAACCACTTGCATGGTTAGCAAAGAAAGTGACACATGGTTATGGCATAGAAGGACAGCTCATATAAATGTAAACCAGTTAAAGAAACTACAATCAAAAGAATTAGTGATTGGTTTACCAAAGCTAAATTTTAACATTGAGGGAGTTTGCTCTTCATGCAAGAAGTGCAAATCGATCAAAAAGAAAAACGATTTTCCATCTAAGTTGATGGTCTCGACAACGCATCCATTGGAAATGTTACACATGGATTTGTTTGGACCATCACAAGTCAAAAGCTTTGGTGGCAATCTCTATGCCTTAGTAATTGTAGATGACTTTTCCAGGTTTACATGGACTTTATTTTTAAAATCAAAAAGTGAAACTTTTGAAACTTTTAAAGAGCTTGTCAAGCAACTCCAAAACCGAGCTAACCAAAAAGTAGTTGTAATCCAAACGGACCATGGCGGTGAGTTCGAGAACTACAAATTTGACAAGTTTTGTTCTAAGTTCGGAATAGAACATCAGTTTTCTGCTCCTCGGACTCCCGAACAAAACGGAGTTGTGGAACGGAAAAACCGAGTTCTAGAAGAACTAGCCCGAACCATGCTAAATGAATACAATTTACCACATTATTTCTGGGCCGATGCGGTGAACACAGCTTGCTATGTAATGAATCGCATCCTCATCATACCAATTTTAAAGAAAACTCCATATGAACTTTATAAGGGTAGAAAACCAAAAATTTCTCATTTCCATACATTTGGCTGCAAAGTCTTCATTTTAAACAATGGAAAAGAGCATCTCGGCAAATTTGATTCTAAAGCCGATGAAGGAATATTTTTGGGTTATTCTACTCATAGTAAAGCATTTAGAGTTTTTAACAAAAGGACCTCCACTGTGGAAGAGTCCGTGCATGTGGTATTTGATGAGTCTCCTCGGAGAGACAATGTTAGTTGTGCAGATAGAGAGGATCATCATATGGCTGAACTCGATCCGAGCACAACAACTGAAAGAGCTCAAAAGAATGAAACTGCTGAAGACAAAGATCGGAGGGACGAGCTTGTTCCAAGCCAAACAAACAAGGAACAAACCGAACTTAGTTCGAGCCAAATTCAAAATAGTCAGTCCGAACTCATTCCAAGCCGAGCAGAGCAGTTTGAGCTCAGTCCAGGCTGGAAGAGAGTCAAGGACCATCCGATAGAGAATGTGCTCGGCGACTTGAATAAGGGAGTTTTAACTCGTCGTTCTATTCAGAACTTTTGCAATTTCGCTTCCTTTGTTTCTCAAATTGAACCTAATTCGATTGATCAAGCAATTGATGATGAACATTGGGCGATTGCCATGCAAGAGGAACTAAATCAATTCATCAGAAATGATGTCTGGGAATTGGTTCTTCGGCCCAATGATCATACGATAATTGGCTTGAAATGGATTTTCAGAAATAAAACAGATGAATTAGGCTTAATTATAAGAAACAAAGCAAGATTAGTTGCTCAAGGCTACAACCAAGAGGAAGGTATCGATTATGATGAAACCTTCGCTCCAGTTGCTAGGCTTGAAGCAATCCGAATTTTACTTGCTTTTGCATCTATTATGAATTTCACCCTTTATCAAATGGATGTAAAGAGTGCTTTCTTAAATGGCTTTATAAATGAAGAAGTATATGTGAAACAACCTCCTGGCTTTGAAAATTTTGAATATCCAAACCATGTATTTAAACTCAAAAAGGCTCTTTACGGTTTGAAACAAGCTCCGAGAGCTTGGTATGATCGTTTGAGCTCATTTTTACTCGAACAAGGGTTTGAGAGAGGGAAGGTTGACACAACTCTATTCATTTATAAATCCAAAAAGGACACATTGTTAGTACAAGTTTATGTTGATGATATAATTTTCGGTGCTACTAACATGTCTCTTTGCAAGAAGTTCTCTGAATCAATGCAAGGTGAATTCGAGATGTCGATGATGGGAGAACTCACATTCTTCCTTGGGCTGCAAATAAAGCAAGTTGATGAAGGAACCTTTGTGCATCAAGGAAAATACTGCAAGGCACTCCTCAAGAAATTTGGCTTAGAAAATTGCAAAGAAGCTGCCACTCCCATGAGCACATCCAGCTATCTCGGCAAGGATGAGTCAGGTAAAGCCGTGGATGTGAGCAAATATAGAGGCATGATAGGAAGCCTTCTATATTTGACTGCGTCTCGGCCAAATATTATGTTCAGTGTTTGTTTATGTGCTCGTTTTCAAGCTAATCCCAAAGAATCTCATCTTTCGGCGGTTAAGCGAATAAATATTTAAAAGGAACTGTGAACACTAGTCTGTGGTATCCTAGGGATGCCAATCTTAGTTTGATTGGGTATTCAGACTCAGATTTTGCTGGGTGCAAGCTTGATCGAAAAAGCACAAGTGGAACTTGTCATTTGCTCGGCAGGTCCCTTGTGTCGTGGTTTTCTAAAAAGCAAGCTTGCGTTGCTTTGTCAACAACTGAGGCCGAATACATTGCTGCTGGTAATTGTTGTGCTCAAATTCTTTGGATGAAACAACAGTTATCAGATTTTAGCTTAATTTTAGATCACATTCCTATAAAATGTGACAATACAAGTGCAATCAATCTAAACTAAGAATCCAGTGTATCACTCTCGAACAAAACACATTGAAATTAGGCATCATTTTCTTCGAGATCATGTTCAAAAAGGTGACTGTGTCATAGAATTTGTAAGTACTGAAAATCAATTAGCCGATGTGTTTACTAAACCTTTGCCGAGGGAAACTCTTTATAAAATTCGGCGTGAGCTCGACATTCTAGACGAATCCAGTGTATGCTCAGCGCAAGCTCAGAATCCTGGATATGTTTAGCATGTGCTCGGCATGAGCTTGGTTTTCAGTATATCATAAATTTTGATCACCTTCATAGTCTCGATCTTTACATTCAAATGTGTATTTGTTTAAATTTCCTGAAATTTCACATTCTTCAAAACTTCTTCCCTTCCTCTAAATTTTTATCTAAGGGGAGAAGAGTGCTGTTTTTTAATATTTGAACTTTCATATTATGTTATTCGTCATTCTCACCTTTACCTTTTACCTTCTCGGATGAGAAGCATGCTTTCACTATTAAAGGGGGAGAACGATGATCATGAAAATTTTCTTCCTTGATTATCATTTTAAAGTCTTAAGGGGGAGACACTACTAGAAAAAGTAGTTTTAAAATCGGTCATTTTGGACTTTTGAAATCGGTTTCTGTGGTGATGTTGAAAAAGGTGGAATTAAAAGTGGACCTTTTGAAATCGGTCGTTTTGGCCGATTTCAAAAGTACTTATGAAATCGGTCGTTTTAGCCGATTTCAAAAGTACTTATGAAATCGGTCATTTTAGCCGATTTCAAAAATTATTTAAGAAATCGGTCAAAACGACCGATTTCATAAGTACTTTTGAAATCGGCCTCTCCTACAACCGATTTTAAAAGTCTTTTTTTTTTCTACTTACAACATAATCTATACATCCCCTGCTGCATGAAATTAAAAATTTTCTTCTTTACACAGAAGAATACCAAGCTAAAATTCATATCAAACTAACAATCTTGAAGTAGAAAATACAAAATTCTTATCAAACTAACAAAATACGCAAAGAGTTACAAAATTTGAAGAATATATAACCGAATTACAGAACCTAAGCAAGCTAAAATTCATAAGCAAAATTCATATCAAACTTAACAATCTTAGTAGAAAATACAGAACCTAACCAAGAAAAATTCATAAGCAAAATACTTATCAAACTAACAAAATACTCAAGAGTTACAAAAGTTAAGTATTAAAGCCTAGGTAATAGTTTTGAGAGTAAGTATAAATGATGACCAACGCTCAATAACATTGTCAATGCATTCTTGTGGTACGGGACCTTCAGCATGGTATTTCATGGCCTGAAATATAAATGAGATAAAGATTATTCAATTACTTTGTTCAATAAACTCAAAATACAAAGTCATATTCAATTACCTCATTCCATTTGTTGGAAATATTTGCCATGATAATGGTGAGCATATTTAACATAACATAATACCCACATTGTACGCTCCCCTGTTGTTTTGCACACTACAACATACAACATTTGAAATATTAAATAAAATTATCAACACAGAAGACAAATTAAAATCAATATAGGTTCATTGTCTAATAAAGAAGAATGAAACCTTCGATACAACACCAATTATTTTTTAGATTAATTTTAAAATTTAAAGGAAAATTTTGGCAGAGTTTCCTCTAAAATAAGGACTTTCCCAAAATTTGTAATACATGTCTGTCAGAAGTCAGAATGCAACAACACATATCATATCATCCATAATCAGTTTTATATCGTAGTAAGTATCATCAAGAGTCCATATCACAGTTCAGATACTATACAGTAGCTTTGGGTTAATAATAGTAAAACAAAAAAAAATACCTTGGGTTTAATGATTTTCATCTTCTTTCTATTGTGTGCTTCCATCACTCTATTTTACAAAATAACAATGATAAGTATATTTTGTATATGTTGAATAATAATACAACTACACTAAAGAATTTGTATAACAAGTAAAATTGCTCACGTTGTCAAAATTTGTTCAATACTCTTATTCATGTTCCACCATAATGAACACAACAAGACCACGTAAGATTCACTGGGACAAATGACCAATAGCTGCCAATGTTGACTACAAGAGAATAATGGTTATTAAGCAATACATAATTATAACCTAAAGGAAACTTATTGGAGCATATTATAGAATTAATATTTACCTGGAAAGATAAGGTGCTAAGTAAAATTTATGTCTTCCACTAGTAATCCTCATATCAATGTATTTCTGAATATCATCATTCGAGGATTGTCCATGTGCTATGTGCGGAGGTTCTAAGAATCCGTATTCTTCATGTATGCCTTTTGAGACACATAAGCCATGTAAATACCTAAAATATAATAAGTTTTGTGTTAGCATTAAATAACTGTTTGAGTATATTAAACTAGTCTAGTTACCTAAGATAGTTTTATTTAACTTACACTATCCATGCTTGTATCGCTGGTATATCAACCTCACAACACCTAATCATCCACTCTATTATCTTCCCATCAATAAAGGTTTCTATGTCTTGATCCAACCCAGTAATCACCCTATTTATAACTAGCTGTAAAACTCTTTCAATCCTTTTCAATTTAAAGGCCAGCGACAATGCACGTGGCATAGCCGGCTCATCAGCTTCTTCAGGTGCAACATCTTCAGATTGAATTGGTTTTTTGGACATTCCCTAAACAACAAAATAGGAATGTTACTAGTGAAAGGAGTAAAAGATAAAAGAAAATAATTACAAATAAATGAGAATGAATTAATTATACCGTGTCCGAGCTATGCTTGACGAGTGGAGTAGGCCACAATATGAAGCTCTTGAGGGCTTCTCCTACGGTTTTAACTTCATCAGTCTCGTGTGGCACTTCAGCATCTCCATCTATTACTTCGACAACCACCACTTTCGTAAATCCCTTCGGTATTGGCATATTGTGTATGGTTGTTGATTCATAAACGTTGGCCCTCGCAACAATACGGAGATTTGGCTCCTCAACATATAAGTTATATATGTCCTTGGGCTGAAGGCCACCACCATCATCATCATTCGGTATATCTAATATTACATTATTGCTCCCTTTAGTGCTTCTAGGTGTAGGACGTGGAGGTTCGACAGGCTCTTGAAAAAGACTCAAACCATTAGATAGCATCATTTGTTTAACTTCTTCCATGAGTTGTGCTCTCATGGCATCCACTCTTTCTTGGACCTTAGCCTCCACCTGAGCCTCTACCTGAGCCTCTACTTGAGCATCCACCATCTTCTTCATGGAAGAGATAGATTTGGATGATGATGATGCACCCCAATACTGACGGTGCCCCACACCTTTTCCAGCTGTCCGAACACGACCAGAATGCTCTGGTCGCCCCAATGCAGTAGTAAGGATGTCATTCTTTCCTACAAGCTCCGTTCCTTGAGAACTACAACTTTGGGTCAAAGAGTCCTACAATAAATAAATGTGGATATGATCAATATATGTGATACAATCATAAGCATAAGCATAGATAGATGTATTTATTATATAATAAATTTAGTTATTTACTTACAATCTTTTCAGCAACAACTTCTGTAGGCTGGTTTACATACGCTCCTGTCTTCCGTATGCGAGCTTTCTTCCATTTCTCCCCGCGTAATGGTGGAGACGGGGGAGCATTAGGATCAAGTTCAGGATTTTTCTCACATTCAAGTTTATGTCTTTTGATCTTTTCTTCCATAATCTGCTCGGTTACCATTTTGTATCCTCCACGAGACGTTACGTGAGGGTACAAATTCATCGCTGAAATATCTTGAGCCTTCTTTCTCACGACCTACCAATGGTGAAAGAATACATGTTACTCTTACAATAACACATAATGTCTATTATTAGTAATGGTTAGTACATAACTTACTTGAAACTCAGGAGTATGTCGACCTCGAACAAATTCCTCCCAAACTTCCGGAGCAATAAATTTATATTTCAAACAAGGTGAAATATGACTCTTTGGTCCAAATATGTACTTATTTGTGAGTTTTGTCTTGAACTGTCTCCATGCAACAGCAGCACTTGAAATACATTTTTTCCTTAACAATCAATTGTCGGGAATATCGTAAGTGATCTACATTAGACAACAAACAAAATGATTAGTTACATGAATCAAAATATATATTATATCGATTAAAAAAAATTATAAGGGGAATGGTAGTAGTGATGGTACCTGTAAACATTCCCAAATATGGTTTTTCGTCTCTTCTGATACATGATTCCAATGATCGATTAGTATTGACACTTTACTACGGCCTAGTAAACCCACATAAGTGTTGAATCTTTTAGCTTCTGGCCCCGTAGCATCCAAGCTTTCATCAAGGTCAACATGCACTTTTTCACCGTCAAGACGTTTTTTAGTCAATGAGGCCAACCGTGTCGGGCCCCTAACATTTTTTGTGGGAGGACGATTAGTAGAATCCATGAACCTGCATAAAAGAAGTATAATTAGAAATTAGAAATATCAATAACCATAAATTAACACGATAAACTAAATATGCTTCAAAACTAATTAGACATACATAGTCATTTAGGAATAGGATTATTCTCCCAAATTCCTTCATGATGATCTTCCCGAGTTGCATGTGCAATATCTGTCTCATCTTCGTATTCCTCACTAAAAGTTGGTATTCTTGAATGATGAGACTCAAGAGAATCAAGAGTAGAATTAAGATCATCACAACCAGGTACGCTTCTTCCTTGCAGAACAACTGACAATTGCTCATTAGAAGGATCCTTAACATAAAACACTTGAATTGCTTGGAAAGCCATTATGAAAGGCTCTTCAGTGTAAGCTAATTTGTTAAGGTCAACCAATGTAAATCCCATCTCATCTTTTTGTACGGCATTCATGCTGACCCATTGACATTTGAAAACAGGCACACTGAATTTATTGTAGTCAACCTCCCAAATCTCGTCAATCACCCCATAGTAAGGTGTGGATGCCATGATAGGATTTTTATCGTTTACTTTGGAGAAGTGCATGGCATTGGCAACTAGCATAACCCCACTATTTTGAACAGTGCTCTTGTCATCGAGGGACTTTGTATAAAAAGAATAATTGTTGATATCAAATCCACTAGAACATATTACATCAAAATTAGGCCCACGTGCTAGCCACTTTAATGTATCAGAAACAATATTGTCTTTAACAATTTGTTCTTCAAACCATTTCATGAAAGTCTTATTATGCTCCTCCAACAACCACCTTTCACTCATTCGAGGGTTGTTATCCTTGATAATGTTTCTGTGAGTAACTATGTATGGTTGAACATCGTCATTATTATTCAAGATGTAAAAATGTGCCTTTAGCACTTCCTCCCGTTTCATGCTCTTAACATGTACACCATGTGTTCTAACACCATCATACCTTCCATCGTGACGAGACTCTGGAAGGCCTATAGGTTTTGCTTTTCCCAAATAATCCAAACAAAACTCAATACTTTCCTCAGCAATATATTTCTGAACAATGGATGCTTCAGGACGGTATAAATTCTTAACGTACCCTTTCAAGATCTTCATGTATCGCTCAACAGGGTACATCCATCGTAAATAAACGGGGCCACACAACCTAATCTCCCTCACTAGATGAACAATCAAGTGAAGCATAATGTCAAAAAATGAGGGAGGAAAATACATCTCCAATTGGCACAAGATTACAACACCTTCATTCTCTAACTCATCCAATTCCTCCGGATCAATGACTTTACTGCATAAAGCATTGAAAAAGAAGCACAACCTAGTGATGGTGCGCCTCACTTCTTTAGGGAAGATACCACGAATAGCCACGGGTAGTAATTGTTGCATCAACACATGGTAATCATGGGACTTTAGGCCAACCAATTTGAGATCTTTCATTGAGACAAGGCTTGAGACTTTTGAAGAATAGCCCTGCGGAACTTTGGTGCCAGCTAAACAACCACAGAAACTCATTTTCTCTAACTTTGACATTGTGTAGCATGCCGGAGGCAAATACGTCCGTTTACCTCTTTCCTGTGGAGCTAACTCCTCTCTTATACCCATGGCAAGCAAATCTAGCCGAGAGTTCAAGTTATCCTTTGTCTTGCCCTTGATGTCGAGGAACGTGCCGGTAAGACTTTCACCCACATTATTTTCAACATGCATGAAATCAATGCAATGTCTCACATCAAGAAGATGCCAATAGGGGAGCATGTTGAGAATCGAGTTCTTCTTCCATATGGTTTTCTCATTCGTCTTCTGTTTACCTTTCCCAAAGACAACATGGATATCTTTAACCTTTTGATAAACTTTCTCTCTACTTAAAGGCTCGGGAGCAATTTCGTGCTCCGCCTTTCCATTAAAACGCTTTTTGAGTCTGCGATAAGGGTGATCACGCCTAAGAAATCTCCGATGCCCAAGGTAAATTGTCTTCCTTCCATGGGTAAGTTGATGATAACATGTGTCTTCTCCGCATATAGGGCATGCATGATGCCCCTTCACGCTATATCCGCTTAAGTTCCCATATGCTGGGAAGTCATTTATGGTACAGAATAACAAGGCACGCATCTTGAAATTTTCACGACGATAGCCATCAAATGCATCCACACCTTCTTCCCACAAAATTAACAAATCTTCAACCAAGGGAGCAAGATAAATATCTATGTCATTTCCCGGTTGTTTTGGTCCAGAAATCAACATGGACAGCATCATATATTTCCGCTTCATGCACAAAAAAGGAGAGAGGTTGTAAATCATTAGAAGAACAGGCCATGTGCTATGCTGACTACTCAAGCTACCAAAAGGATTCATTCCGTCTGTAGCAAGTGCAAGCCTAAGGTTTCTTGGATCATTGCTAAAGTCGGGAAACAAAGAATCAATTTTTTTCCATTGCAAAGAATCGGCAGGATGACGAATCTTTCCATCACATTTTCTCTCTTCTGCATGCCATATAAGGTTCTTCGCATCAATTTCATTAGCAAACAATCGCTTGAACCTTGGAATTATTGGAAGATACCATAAGACTTTAGCAGGAGGCCTTTTCTTGCTCTCGTCATGAAGACTAGAATCATCACCATCCTTCACCTTGTAGCGTGATTTCCCACATACAGGGCACTCATGCAACTCTGCATATTCTTTCCTATACAATATGCAATCATTAGGACAAGCATGAATTTTCTGATAGTTCATACCCATTGGACACAACACCTTCTTCGCCTCACAGTTGCAGTCAGGCAAGGTATTCCCTTCTGGAAGCAAGTCTTTCAATAACTTAAGCAATTCGGTAAAACTTTTATCAGCCCACCCATTCCTCGCTTTCAAATTGAACAATTTTAACACTGTTGACAATCGTGTCAAATCATCATTGCACCCGGGATACAAAGGAGTCTCCAAATCATCAGTCAAACTCTCATACACATGCGCTTGGTGGAAAGACTCTGGTCCAATATCACGGATCATGTCCTCCAGATGATCCTCCATAACTCCGTCATCAACTTCGACACTCTGAGACTCGCTCTTCATACCTATTGGATCACCGTGCCATATCCACTTTGTATAACTCTTGCAAAACCCAGGAAAAATGAGATGATCTCTTATTTCCCTAATTGTTCTCCGATCAACATTGACACACTCTACACATGGACAATGAAATAGCCCATTGTTATCACGGTCATTGGCTTTTGCAAATTCCAAAAACTCTTCCACTCCACGAGCATACTCATCACTCAATCGATCAGCATTTATCCAACTACGATCCATATATAATTATTCAACCAAACAGGGGTGCTCCGAAATGATTAATTCAATTTTATCATCAATTCAAACAAATTATATTATGTAATCCCTCCTACTATAAGATTATATTATATTCAAAATTAAAAAGTGCCATAAGATTTTAAATGAATAATTCAATTTTTACATCCTTCCATGTCGAAAGGAACAGAAAAGGAAAGAAGAATGAAATTAGTACCTGCAGAAGAAGAAGACGAAGAAAATGAAGTGAACACCGGAGTGAGAGAGTGTAGAGGAGTGAAGGAGCTCGCGAGCTGGAGGGAGAAGAAACGGAAGACAAAAAAACAAATATTAGAACTCAGTGAACAAGAATCATAGTAGTAATGCAACTTAACTTTGTAAAACAAAATGATAACTAAGATCTAAAACTTTAATTCATACATAAAATTTAAAATGAGTTACTTATTTATGCATGTAAATCTTAAGTTGTATAGTTTCATGATGATGACATATATACACACAGAAAAGTAGAGCACAAATTTTTTTATCAGTAAAAGGAACTTAAATTAAGATAAGAAAGTGCCAAAGGTGCCGCCACAAAGATACAAAACCTAGGGAAAGTACAAACTAAACATGTCTTGTTACGCAAGGACAAGGCACAACAAGAAAAAATGCCAAGCAGATCCTCAACCAGCAAAGATTGGACAGGAACAACACTCAGAAACATACACATGCAATTATGCAAATGCTAGAATTACAAAAACAATAACAGACACAGCATAACTGATAAATAGTTCTCTAGTTCTCTGCTCCAATATATAATCAGGTGCTGTAACTAATGAGACATAATCTTGGGTCTTGTAAATGTTCGAAATAGGACATCGAGGCACTTTTACATTTCCCTTTTACCCATTACCACAACTTCCATTTAATCGAATATCATGTAATTCCTAGCTATCCAAATTAACCAAACACAAGCCATCCAAATGATAGAAAACAGTCTGCCCGATTTCTTATGTCTCTTGCACTTGACTATGCACTACTTGTGAGTATTCAAATCCTTTATTCTTAGTAACATTGAAAATTAGTATTGGAATTATAACTAATATTTGTTTCCTTTTTCTTTTTTCAAACCAGTACAGTAAATTCTTAATTTCCATATAAGAGAACAAAATTATCATACATAACCAATGAACATTCAATAATAATACTTGAAGAAACTAAAACCAAAACTCAGATCAAAGCAAACCAGGGTCAATATTATTAATTTGATTTAGAACTTAATAGATTAATTAAGTTTCTTTTGATATTATTATTATAGATTAATATACTACTCACGGCTCTTGTGTCGGTGGCAACTGCAGTGACAACGAACATGAGATTAAAGCTGATAATGAACTCTAGTGCAAAAACTTGGCCATATGAGATTTACCTGACAGTGAGAAATGATGAGGTTGCTGCCAAAGATGGTGACTTGTGAGGAGAAGACGTGATTCAAAGGGTTGCTAAGGTCACCAACCCAAATTCGAAGCAATGAGGATCGGCTGACAGCGGCGATGGATGGAGCGTACGGCGGCGAGAGAGGAGCTGAATGTGGCGACGGATGGAGCGTACGGCGGCTGGAGCTTCGAATTGAAAGAGAGAGAGCGCGAAGGCCGAAGGGACGGTGAGAGAGAGCTTCAGAGGGGAGGGAGTGAGGGAAGAAGAGGAAGAACAACAGCGATGGAGCGAAGAATGCTTTGTGGCGGCAGCAGCGACGGAGAACAGTGGAGACAGCAGCGACGTCATCGGTGGAGACAGCAGCGACGCCGTCGGTGGAGAACAGTGGCAGCAGCAGGGACGGCTTCAATGGAGAACGCGAGTTTTTAGGTTTTGTTTTAGGTTTTGGCACTACTCTGATTGTGTTCGCGCGAGTTTTGAGTGCAAAGTTTTTGGAATGATTTTTTAACTCAGTCACAAACAACCGAGTTAGATAGTCTTTTTTTTCTGAAATCGGTCACAAACGAACGAGTTTGATAGTCTCTTTTTGTTTTTTGAAATCGGTCAAACACGACCGAGTTTGATAATCTTTTTTTTTAATTTTTTTGAAATCGGTTACTAATGGTCGAGTTCGAAAGTATAAGCTTTTCATTTTTAAAATCAGTCAACCACGACCGATTTCAAAAATACTTACGAAATCGGTCGTTTTGACCGATTTTATAAGATAAAAAATTTAAAATTAAAAAAAAAGAGAAAATACTAACGAAATCGGTCGTTTTGACCGATTTTAAAAGATAAAAAATTAAAAATTAAAAAAAAAGAAAAAATACTTACAAAATCGGTCGTTTTGACCGATTTTAAAAGATTAAAATTAAAAATTAAAAAAAGAAAAAATACTTACAAAATCAGTAATTTTGACCGATTTCAAAAGATAAAAAATTTAAAATTTTAAAAAAGAAAAAATACTTACGAAATCGGTTGTTTAACGACCGATTTGAAAAGTTAGATTTTATTTACAAAATTGCCACCGCGTTTTTTTTTAAATCGGCTTTACAACGACCGATTTTAAAACCCCGATTTCAAAACCTTATTTTCTAGTAGTGAGAACAGTTTTGTTTTTAAATCAACAAGTGCTTACAGAAAAATGTTAATCTTTTTTTAAAAAAAAAAGGAGGAGAAAGGTGTAAATCCTTTCTTTAGTTTTTATTTCTCTCTTTTGGCGAATGTGCTTAATCTTTGGCTCCTTTTTGATCATGCCAAAAGGGGGAGAAAGGTGTGTTTGTTGTTTTTGATGTTTCAGATTTTGAGAGCATAAATTCAGGGGGAGTGTTTGACGAGCTGCTCCTGCTCCACATTTTTACATCCTTTCAACAAGTGGAAGGGGGAGAAAGGACTGATAAGTGCATTTTCATGTGCAACATGTGGTGTATTTTCGAGCAAATTCCAATCAGTGCCAAGTCCAATTAGCTTAAGAACATACAGTCAGGGGGAGAACACAAAAAGCAACAAAATGTTAAAGAATATTTGTCATCATCAAAAAGGGGGAGATTGTAGACTCACAATGCAGAATCAAAGAACTTTTGATGATGTCAAATAAACAGACTCGGCTTGTGCTTAGCGTTAGACAAGTCAGACTTATCAGCGCAAGCGTTCAGCTAAAGGTACACGCTCTGCAGAGGCTCGGAATCTTTGTTTTGTGTATGCGTTCCGCCAAAGGCAGAGGCTCGGCAGAAGCTCGGAAAACTAGGGTTCTTCGCTACCTGCATCAAGTCAGCCTTTGTAGCTCAAGCTCGGATTTGACTCGGCCCGTGATCAAGGCCAAAGTTCATCCATGTTTGCAAGCTCGGTTCTTCATTTCAAGGCAGTAAGCTCGGATAATGATTTGCTCGGTACTCGCTCGGATTAAGCTCGAAACAGCCATAGCATCTGATCGAATAAATAAGCTCGGGTTGATCGTTCTAAACTTGACTATTTGCCGACGCTTAGACCAAGCTCAGAAACACCAAGCTCGAACAAAGCCAAAAGCTCGGCAATCTCTGATCATCGTCTTCAACAATGCATCGTCTTCAACCTTCGGACTCTGCTCAACTGTTCCGTACTTTTTATTACCGTTGAGTCTGAGTAGAAGTCCTAGGTTTAGCTCCTATGCTCTGACAAGTTTGAAATTCAAAATGAGTTAAATCAAAGGTTGGTGAACTGTCACCATCACTGCTCTACTGTCTAAATGTTACCGTTGGAAACCCCATCTCCATACAGCTCTCTTTCTCTCTTTCTCTGCAGAAAAGAGGAGACTATAAAAGAGGGGGTTTTCAACGTTAACATTGATTGATTCCTTCACAACCATTTTTTTCTCAGAACTTGAACTTTCATTTTTACTTTAAAAAGAAAAAAAATAGAGCAGACATCACAAACTCACAGAGAAGAAGAACATTCGATTTTCATACGAACTTAGAGAGTTAAAACTTTCAAATCTTAACTCTAAGTTCGAATCTGTTCTTCTCTGTGAAATCCGTCTAGAATTGACTCACTCTTGTTATTCAATCTTTCATCATATTCGAAGAGTGTTTCGAATTGGAGCCATATACTTTCATCATCTTCTTCGTTGTATATGCTGTTGTGAGAAGCTGGTCTCTGATCGAGAAAGCTTCGATTTGCAAAGGTTCCAAAGAGGTTCTTTGGTCGTCGATTTGTTGTGGGTAGTTTGTCACGAGTTTGGTACACTCGTTTGACTGGATAGGTTTAGAGGGGTAGGCTCCTGTAAATCCTTTGTAACCCAGAAAATCGATTTTTAGTGAAAGCTCTCTGAAAGGTTTTCAGAGGGGACTGGACTAGCTCTCAGGGTGAGAGTGAACCAGGATAAATCTCTGGTGTTCTTTCTTTACTGCTTCTGTAGCTGCCAAGAGTAACGTTGATTCCGCTAATCTTCATTTATCTAAGTTCGAACTGTTATTTTTCTTTGGTCGGCCCTTTGAGTGTTGTTCTTCGAACTTAAGTCAAAAACCAGCTCTACCTTGAAGCAACTCGGTTAACTGATTAACCATTTTGTTTATCTGATTGGTTAATCATTTAACCTTGTCTGCTCGGAAAGAAGCTCGGGTTTTCTTTTAAAACAGAACAACATCAGTTTAATTTTCAATAAATCGAAAAATTGCCATATTAGCTTCAATCTCCTATTCACCCCCCTCTACTCGATTGTTAGGCCTCTTGTTGGTTTCCAACATGTACTGTTTCATTGATCAGAAATATGAGTACATTGCCATTTACGGAATTGAAAAGTGAGTATATAACAGTGGAACAAGATATGAATAAAGGAAGCAGATATAAAGACTTTAACAGAAACTAAAATGAACTTAAAATTGAACTTGAGCTGAAGGTGCTGGTGATTGCTGATGATATCCGAGGTAATCCTAACTGAAGTAGGTTCTCAGCTTTGCAACGTTCCAGGAATTCTTGAGCTCGACTCCCTCGAGGGTTTCTAACTTGTATGCCCCAGAGTATGTTTTTGAAACGACTCTGTAGGGGCCCTCCCAATTCTGGGCAAATTATCCATCCCTTCGATTTTTGAGCCCAATGTCTGCTCTTCGGAGTATGAGATCTCCGACCTCAAAGGACCTGGGTTGCACTGACTTGTTGTATTGCTTTGCTTGTCTTTCCTTTGCTTTCTTCTCTCTAACTGAAGCAGCTTCTCGGATCTCTTCGGCCAATACTAGGTCTTCTTTGATCAGATTCTTATTTTCTTCCTCGGGCTTGTCCCTTATTCGGAAGGTATGGATCCTTCGTTCGATGGGGATGACCGCGTCACAACCGTAAGTGAGTCTAAAGGGGGTCTCTCCTATTGAGGTCTGTACTGTGGTCCTGATCGACCAGAGGACCTCAAGTAGCAGATCGGCCCATACTCTCTTGGCCTGTGTAATTCTCTTTTTGAGGCCATCAACAATAGCCCGATTGGCAGCCTCGGCTTGCCCATTAGTCTGGGGGTGTTCGATCGAGGAGAACCGATGAGAGATTCCGAGGTTTTCAGCCAGTACTTGAAAGTTGTTGGCAGCGAACTGGTTACCATTATCAGTAATCAGAGTGAGTGGAAGTCCGAAACGAGAAATGACTTGTTTTACAAAAAACTTTTGGATTCTTGCAGAAGTGATGGTTGCTAATGGTTCGGCCTCAATCCATTTAGTAAAGTAGTCTACTGCTACCACAATAAACCTTAGCTGACCTGGAGCTGTTGGGAACTGTCCCACAATGTCCATTCCCCACATACTGAAAGGCTAGGGGGAAGCTAGAGAATGGAGTTCCTCAGCGGGTTTCTGATACACATCACTGAAAAATTGGCACTGAGGACACTTTCTGACATGATTGATGGAATCCGTTACAAAGGTAGGCCAAAAGTAACCAGCCCTTAGTATTTTCCTTGCTAGAGACTTACCTCCCACATGGTGGCTCCCCATTCCTCCATGGACCTCGTTCAAGGTTTCTTGCGCTTCCTCGGAGGTGAGACATCGGAGGAGTGGGGAAGACATTCCTCTTTTGTAGAGGATTCCATCAACAATGACATACTCGGCCGCTTTTCTTGTCAGCTTCTTTGCTTCCTTCTGGTCGGCGGGGAGTATTCCATGCTCTAAATATGCTCTGATCGGATGCATCCAGTTCGGCGATAGAGAAATAGCCATTATTACACTAGGAGCCTAAATCTGTTCTTGAATGAGGCTTTTGTTATTCCCTGCTCCTTTTGTGCTCGCCAGCTTGGAAAGCACATCGGCACGGGAATTTGAGCAACGGGGAATGTGAGTGATGGAAAATTTGGCAAAGTCCTGAGCCAGAGTCTTAACTTTATCAAGATATTTTTGCAGAATGGGCTCTTTTGCTTGGTAATCTCCGATGACTTGGGAAACAACCAACTGGGAGTCGCTTAGTATTTGAACTTCAACTGCGTCGAGCTCTTTAGCCATACGGAGGCCAGCAAGGACCGCTTCGTACTCAACCTGATTATTGAGGTTAAGAACTCGAATTTCAAGGAATATTCGATGCTGAGACCTTCTGCGTTCTCCAAGATCACGCCAGCTCCTACTCCCTTCTGATTGCTTGAACCGTCAACATATATTACCCATGTGTCCGAGCTAGAGCTTTGGTGGGGCTCTGTGAACTCGGACACGAAATCTGCCAACGCTTGTGACTTAATTGCCCTCCTCGGTTCGTAGGCAATATCGAACTCGAAAAGTTCGATTGCCCACGCCATCATTCTCTCGGCGAGGTCGGGCTTCTGAAGAACTTGCTTAATGGGCTGGGCGGTTCTTACGACAATGGGGTGACTCTGGACATATTGTCGTAGCCGCCGTGCAACGAGGATCAAACAAAATGCGAATTTTTCAACCTTGGAATACCGGAGCTCGGGACCTTGTAGAGCTCGGCTTATGAAGTAAATGGGAAACTCATTTCTGCCCTCGTCTCGGACCAATACCGAGCTGAGGGCTAAATCACCAACAGATAAATAAATGAAAAGACTCTCTCCCTACAGAGGGCTGGAGAGAACTGGAGGAGAGGCGAGATACTCCTTTAGTGCCAGGAAAGATGCTTCACAGTTTTGATCCCAATTGAAAGTTGTTCCTTTTTTCAAAAGTTGGTACCAGGGTAAAGCCTTTTTTGCGGCTTGAGGGAGAAACCTTGACAGTGCTGCCATTCTCCCTGTTAACTGTTGCGCTCCTTTTAGATCGGCAGGACCCCTTATTTCTAAGATAGCTCGGCACTTGTCGAGGTTTTCTTCAATCCCCCTCTCAGATAGCATGAAGCCGAGGAAGGCTCCCGCGGGGACCCCGAAGGTGCACTTCTCTGGATTCAACCTCATACTGTGTGCCCTTACCCTTTCCAGTACCATGGTCAGATCTTGGACGTGGTCCTCCTTTTTCCTACTCTTTGTAATCATGTCATCAATGTAAACCTCCATGGTGGTACCGATGATACCATCAAAGACCTTGTTCATCATTCTTTGATAGGTTGCTCCAGCATTCTTCAAACCGAAAGGCATAACAGTATAGCAGTAAGTCGCCTTTCCAGTCGTGAATGTGGTTTTATCTTGGTCAGGAGGATACATGGGGATCTGATTGTATCCCGAATAGGCATCTGTAAATGACAACAGCTGGT
This sequence comes from Crotalaria pallida, assembly GCA_037953625.1. Taxonomy (NCBI): domain Eukaryota; kingdom Viridiplantae; phylum Streptophyta; class Magnoliopsida; order Fabales; family Fabaceae; genus Crotalaria; species Crotalaria pallida. The sequence goes on from CM075650.1 coordinate 19,942,025, forward strand.
AGCCTGCCGAACTATCAACGAGCTGGTCTATAATCGGCAGCGGGTACTGATCCTTGGGGCAGGCCTTGTTGAGGTCGGTGTAATCCACACACATCCTCCAATTGCCGTTTGCCTTCCTTACCAAGACTGTGTTTGCGACCCACTCAGCATATGGCACTTCTCTGACGAAACCAGCTTCGAGTAACTCGGAGACCTTCTCCTGAATCACTTTTGCTTTTTCTGCTCCAACTCTTCTCTTCTTTTGAGCTACTGGCTTTGCTTTCGGATCCACGCTGAGCTTGTGACATATGAAATTCGGATCAATTCCCGACATATCAGCCGACGTCCAAGCAAACAAATCTCGGTTGGCTCTTAACAGGTTGATGATCTCGTCTTGGATTTCCCGAGGGAGGTCGGCTCCGACCTTAACAATTTTGTTGGGATCAGAAGGAGCAATGGGAATTTCCAACCACTCTCCCTGAGGAGAAGGCCTAAGATCGTCCTGTTCGGCCCGAATAGCTCAGCTAGTAAAACTCTTCCTTTGGCCAACGTCGGACCGGTCAGCTCTTCTTCTTGTTTCTTTTTTATTCCCCGTAGACTTGCGTTGTAGCAGAGTCGGGCCTTGACCTGGTCGGCTTTGACTGTGACGACCTTGTCGTCAGAACCGTCAAATTTGATGGCTAAATGCACCGTGGAAACTACTGCCCCAAAGGTTTGCAGGCAAGTTCTCCCCAGTATCACATTATAGGGTGAGTCTGTCTTGACAACTATAAACTTAATGATCTCCGTTCGGGCCGAAGGCTGCTTACCTAAGGTCACCGGGAGGTGGATGGCTCCTAGGGGGCGAATCGCCTCTCCCGTGAAGCTAATAAGATTGCCTTCAAATTCGACGAGGTCATCTGAACTCAACTTTAGTGCTTGAAAAGTGTGTAGAAAAAGAATGTCGGCCGAGCTTCCTTGATCAATGAATACTCGGGCGACTTCGAAGTTACCAATCAACGCCGTGATTACCATTGGGTCATTGTCATCCGGGATGATGTCCTCCATGTCCTGGTCGGAGAAAATGATGGGGATGTTCCGAGATGGTTTTTTACAGATGGGTTTGTGATGAACATCTAACACTTGATTGACGTACCTCTTCCTTTCTGATCTTTTCTCACCGCCACCGGCAAAACCTCCCAAGATGGTTTCGACTCTGAAATTTTCTGGTGACTTATCCTAATCCCGCACCATGACCATATTCACTCTTTGTGGCTCTTCGGTTTTCTTTTCTGGAGATGGGTCAGCCTTGGCTTTTCCTTTGTCTCTATTCGGGCTCCGAGACCGTCTTCGGCCTCTTCTCTCCACAGCTTCTCGTACGTACTGTTGCAACTTACCCTGTCTCACCATGTCTTCGATAACGTCTCGAAGCCAGGTACATTGGTCGGTATGGTGGCCATACCCATCATGGAAGTTGCAGTACTTAGATTTGTCTCTGATGCTATTTTGGTTTCTAAGGAAAGGTGGTCTGGATACATGTCTGAGTTCAGTCTGCATGGTTTCCCTCCATACTTGTGACCTCGGAACTGTCAGTGGGGTGTAATTATCATATTTGGTGACATAAGGACGTCGGCGGTCATCCTGCTGGCCGACCTGAGGACGTCGCCGGTCACCCTGGTCCATCCTTCCACCTCTGTCATCCCTATTTCCTCGAGGGCGACCTCGAGGAAGGGCATTCTGTGAAGCAGCTTGGGCCTTCTCCATCCTGCTTGTTTGACCTTTGCTAAACTCCTCCAATTTGATATACTTGTTGGATCTTTGCCTGAGCTCGGCCATATCTCTTGGTGGTTTACCTATTAGTGAGTCTTTGAACCCACCCTCTGCAAGACCTTGAGTAAAAAGGAGGACGGCCACTTCGGGAGATAAGTTGGGAACCGAGCTGGACTCGTTATGAAACCGATGTATATAAGCACGTAGCGATTCGTCAGGTTTTTTTGTCACTGTTGCTAGAGTGTGGTCGGATCTTGGTTGCACACAGCTAGCAGTGTACCTATTGAGAAACGCGCGCTTCATATCTGCCCAGCAGTTAACAGAATTCCTAGGTAATGTCGCATACCATCGGAGAACTGGAGCTTGGAGGGTCATGGAAAAATCTCGGCATTTGAGCCTATCTCCACCGCCATAGAAGTTCATAGCTCCCTCGTAAGAGAGTATGTGCTATTGAGGATCGGTCAAGCCATTATACCTAGGTATGTTGCTAGGTCCGAGGTATCCTGGTGGTGGTTCATAGGACATAACAGCTGCTGTGAAAGGGTGTCCGGGGTGAGAATCATCTAAGTCGGGTTGTTGATGGTCATGGAGAGGTGGTGTACGTGTTATTTGGGTGATGACGGTATGTGGTGTTGTTAACGTTTGTGGTGTTAACGGTGGTGGAGGTGGTGGTAATTCTTGAGCTGCGGGTACCAGAGTGCCCCGTTCAGCAGGAAGTCCCAAAGGTTGTGGAAGTTCGTTTTGGGCTGGAGCTTGTATGACAGCTCGTTCCGCCAATCGCTGCATGGTAAGCTGCTGAAGATCTGCAATGGCTTGGCCTTGCTGTTCTATGATTCTCATCTGTTGTCTCATCATGGCCAAGACCTCTGCGTCACGAGAACGTGAAGATTGACGTGAGTGAGAACGGTGGGTAGTACTGATGGAGTGGGCACGTTCGCCGTGTTGGCGGTGCTGTTCTGTATTGGTTTCTCCAAGTTGGGAGCGTAGCTGCACGCGCCGACCTCCTTCTTGGTGCTGAGTTGGATTTGAGGTATCTCCAGTGTGGATGGTGTAAGGTCCACTGTGGGTATGGGTAAACTCTGGGGGTGGTGGGGGAGGTGGAGGTGGCGGTGGCGGGGGTGGAGGTGGGGGTGGGGGAGGAGGTGGTGGTGGTGGAGGGGATGGTTGTGGGGACCTTGCTGCTCTATTGGCTTCAAGGTGAAGGCGCAGGTCCTCTGTTGTTGGCACCCTCCTTGGACGCCCCCTCCTCCTCCTCTGAACTGGTGGTATATCAGACATGGTAGATTCTTTGGGTGGGGATGAAGTTTTTCTCTCCCCATAGACGGCGCCAATGTGATGTCCTAGACTGTGAGGTCCCCAAGGTTAGGGAAGAAGACCTTAAGGAAGCCTCTGTCTAGGGTTTATCTGTGATGTTTGTGGGTGTCCTCAGATGGAAAGGTAGAGAGCCAAGAAGTAACCCGAATCACTAGTGTGTGAAGGTGGCAATTAGGGTTAGAGGACATACCTCAGCCCCATGTAGTACGGAGCTACTTATAGGGGGGAGCTGGTTGCCCTAATGGGCTTGCTTGAGGCCCAAGTAGGGCCAGCCTGTAATGAGCTATGAGTGGATGAGCTGTCCTTGTGGATAAGATGCGCACGTCATCCTGTCCTTGGTGTCGGACTCTCTGCAAGGTGTCGGACAAGGAGGTCGGACCTTGGTAGGAGCATGAGGTCGGCCCGTGTCTGGTGTCTGTTCGGCCGTTGAGCTTTTGAGCTCGGCCAAGCACACAAAGGGCTTCCTAAAGGGTCATTAGGCCCTGAGTGATGGTTCCGGGGAGCTCGGCCAAGCCGAGTCCACCACAATATTAATATTTTATTTAAAATTTTTGGTTGTGAGATATATATCACAGTGATGGTTCAAATCATTAGAAAGAAATTAAAAAATCAAGATTTTAATCATTTTGTCTGATTCTAAAATCTATAAATGTTGACAACAATATTTGGCATTAAGATTATATTTTTCCCAAAAAAAATTAGAATTTATCTATAAATTAAAAAAGAAAATCATTTTGAGTTTTTTTTTAAAAAAATTTTCCTTATGTAGTTTTTAAATTAAAATTCCTTAATATATAATTTAGATATGATTTTAATTTTTTTCACATTTAGCCTAAATGTTTTTTCTGTTGTAGATAATATCATAAATTAATTACCTTTTCAATGAAAACATAAAAAGTATAATTACATTTATAGAAATATTATTAAAGGTACAATACTAATGGAAGATTTTGGAATGGTTTTTTCCAGCAATCTCAACAATTAGTATCGGGGTTTGAGAGGAACTAAAAACTACTAAATTAAGTTTTTTTATTTAAATATGGTCCTTCGAGTTTTGGTATCGAAGCTCCCTGCAATTTTATGTTATTTATTTGTTCCAAAGTGGTTCCTTATATTTTTCTCGTTCGAAAAATGGTACCTTAAGTCTTATTCCATTATCGTTGTTAGTCCTTTTGTCGATTTTTCCATTAAAATGATTAAAACATTACTTTTTTTCTCCATGTGATTATCTTCTCCGACAAAATCCTTGTTTTTTCCCGTGAAAGCTCCATATTTTTTTTTACAATAATTCCATTCTTTAACATCCCACTCTTGCTATTGAAAAAATTTTAAATTAACAAGTGTTCGCGTAAATACAAATTATAACATGTCCAATTGGAAATAAGATCAAAATATGTGTATGTGATACCAAATAAGTACACATGTAACATCCCGTTATTTCTAATACACTTAGTAAAATAATTAAATGATTTAATATGATGTTTTCAATATTTGAGTGTCGTAATAAAATTTTGATTTCATCATTTTAATTGAAATATGTTTTCTAGTCAAAATGAGTATAAATTTTTTATAATACATTTTTTTCAAAAATAAAAGTTTTTTTATTTAGTTTAATTAACATTTTGACAGGGAGCTCAAGTGGCAAGCCTTAGAGGCATTTTTATAAATAGTATCTTTAGAAAAATATGTTTAACTTAATATTTTGAGCGTCCTTGTAAATTTTCATAGTGTTCGGAGACTGTTTTATTTTTAGTTTTTTTACTGGTTTAATAAATTACTGGTATAAGTTATATATAATAATTTGCTATTTCAAAATTATAAATATTATTTTTTATCAAGTTTAATATCAGGATTGAGAAAATATATTTACTTTTGAATTTTCATACTTTTTCTTACGCAATAGCTATCCGGAGGGACCGGTAACTTTATTATTTTCTAATTAGTTTTGAGTAATTCAAAATAGAATATTGTTTTGCCTAAACGTATTTCATTTTTAGTATCGTCCAAATTTTAGCTATAATCCAAAACACTTACACACATTGATCCACAAGTAAAAACAAAATATTAAAATATAAATATTTCCCTAACTTTGCCTAAACCCAGCCGCCCATTTAAAAAAAAAAAAAAAAAAAAGAAAGTGTGGCCATAAGGCCACCACGTGAGGCAAAAGGAAATAATAAAAGAATGTGGCCATAAGTAGAGCTGTCAAAACGGGCCGGGCCAAAAAGCCCGAAAAATTACAGGGCTTGGGCTTCATAATTTGGGGCATTTTTGCAAACCGGGCTATTCAGCCCGGTCCGACCGGATATTAAAAAAACCGGGCTCGGGCCGGGTAAGCCCGGCCGGGTTCGGGCCTAATAAATTAAAAAAAAAAAAAAACTTATTTTTCCGGTTTACTCCACCGGTTCCCCACTTCCCCTCCCCAAGTCCAACACTCCAACGACCCAGTATAGACTATACACTATAGTCCTCCACGTTCCACTCCTCCAAATCCAAAGTCCATTGTCCTCTTCCTCTAAACCTAATCTTTCTCCACGTTCTACTCCAGCAGCAGCCACCGTCCACCACTCCACCAGCAGCCACCGCCCACCGCCCACCACTCCACCAGCAGCCTTTGCTTTTCTTCTCTCTCAGTCTCTCTAAATCTCTCTCGGTCTCTCACTCTCTCCTTTGCACCACACGTCCACACTCCACAGTCCACACCACCAGCCGGCAGCCCCCAGGTTTTTTTTTCCTTCATTTTTTGCTGGTTTTTTATTTTCTTTTGCTTTGCTTTTTTTTCCTAGTTCGTTTAATTTTTTTTTCTGGTTTGTTTATTTTTTTTGCTTCGTTTTTTTTGGTTTTTTATTTTCTTTTGCTTTGCTTCGTTTTTTCTAGTTCGTTTTTCTGGTTTTTTTAATTTCTGGTTTGTTTATTTCTTTTGCTTTGCTTCGTTTTTGTTTTTTTTGGTTTTTTATTTTCTCGTTTTTTGCTTTGCTTCGTTTTTTAGTTCGTTTTTTTTCCTGGTTTTTTTCTATTTTTTTCTTCTTTATTTTTTCTGGTATATTTGTATTTTTATATGTGCATTTGTTGCTGTCTTTTTTTTTCTGGTATGTAATATACTGATGTTGGCTAAATTTTTTTATTTGTAGTTTGCTATGGATTCTAGTGTTCATGCTGTGGATTCCAGTGTTGGTGATTGTGAGATTATCTCAACTTCAGCATCAGCAGAGGGCAACCAAAACCAAAAGCCTGAGGAGAAAGAGAAAAAGGGAACCGATGCTGCTTCTGAACCAGCACCTCACAACAAGGGTAAATCTCAAACTTCTGAATGTTGGAATTATCTCGAAAGACTCGGCATTATAGATGGAAAAGAACTTTGTGTGTGCATAATATGTAAAAGTAGGTTGTCTTGTGCAACGAAGAATGGAACTTCTCATTTGGTTCGTCACGTTGACCGTTGTTTAAGGAATGCTAAATAAAAATCAAGATGTGGGGGGATTATTACTTGATGGGGTTGGAGGATTAAAAAAGAGAAAATTTGACCCTAAAGTAAACCGTGAGCTTATATCTGAGCTTATAATTTCTCATGGTGTTCCATTTTCTATTGTTGAGTGGAGAGCATTTAGAAAATATCAAAAATATTTGAATGAAGATTGCAAGTTTATTACTAGGAATACTGCAAAAAGTGATGTGATGAAACTTTATGAGGTTGAAAAACAAAAGTTAAAATCACAGTTGCTTGAAATTCCTGGTAGAGTGTGCTTAACCTCTGATTGCTGGACTTCTTGTACTAATCTTGGTTTTATATCTTTGACTGCACATTATGTAGATAAGAATTGGAAACTTAACAGTAAAATTCTTGCCTTTTCTCATTTGAAACCACCCCATACTGGCCAAGAATTAGCATTGAAGGTGATGGAATTTTTGGTTGATTGGGGAATAGAAAAAAAAGTTTTTTCACTCACCTTGGACAATGCATCTTCTAATGACAGTTTGCAAACCTATCTAGTTCAGCATTTAGGGTTAGCAAACGATTTGTTGCTCAATGGAGAATTTTTTCATGTAAGATGTTGTGCTCACATCTTGAACCTTATTGTTCAAGATGGTTTGAAAGTGATAGTTGATGCCCTGCAAAAAATTAGACAAAGTGTCAAATATGTTAGGGTTAGTGAGAGTAGAACAAGACTTTTTTTTCACTGTGTTGCATTGGTGGGTGGGATTGATACATCGGTGGGGTTGAAATCGGATTGCATTACTAGATGGAACTCCACTTATCACATGCTTGAAAGTGCAATCAACTATCGTCGTGCATTCACAAGCTTTAGTTTGCATGATAGGAATTATAAGTGGTGTCCATCAGAAACCGAGTGGAATAGAGCTGAAATTGTATGTGATTTTTTGAGGCCATTCAACAATATAACTAGGTTGATATCCGGATCTTCTTATCCCACCTCAAATTTGTATCTAGGAGAAATTTGGACCATAGAATGCCTCTTGAATTCTCACTTGATGCATGAGGATAGAGTAATTCAAGAAATGGCTCAGGAGATGAAACTTAAATTTGGAAAGTATTGGAGTGATTACAGTACACTGTTGTCATTGGGGGCTATTCTTGACCCAACAAAAAAGCTTGAGTTTGTCCAATGCTTTTATGAAGAGATTGATCCCTTGTATGAAAAGAAGGTGGAAAGCATAAAAAATTCCTTGTACAGAGTTTTTAATGAGTATTGCACCAAGGATGATACTTTAGAAGAGAGTCCACAAGTGCAAGCTTCATCTTCACTGGTAGGAACAAGAAAGACATTTCAAGTTCCCTTGTATGCCGCCCGTGTAAGTCAATTTCGTTATTTATGTTGGTTGCATTCTTTATTTATTTATTTATTTGTATAAATTATTTAATTTGCTTGGTTCTTTTTTATTTTGTAGTTTGAACATCATAAGAGAACAAAGAGGACACATTCTCGTGGAAAATCAGAACTTGATGCGTACTTAGAAGCAGAACCCGAGAAGATTCCACAGACAGAGTCTTTTGATGTTTTGGGTTATTGGAAGGATCGAAGCCGTGCATTTCCTGCTCTTTCAAAGATGGCTTGTGACATATTAAGCGTTCCAATCACTACAGTGGCATCAGAGTCCGCTTTTAGTATTGGTGCACGCATTTTAAACAAGTACAGGAGCTCTTTAAACGATGAAACTGTTCAAGCTCTGTTATGCACACGAAGTTGGTTGCATGGTTTTGTTGGTAATGTTTTATTGTTGTTTGATCATCATTTTTGCTATTTCATTGTACTTGCTTGTTTTATTATGATTGAAAAGTTATTAACAAATTCCAATATTTTTTTGCTAGATTATGACAATGAGAATGATGATGATGAACGGGAAGCTATCTATGTTGAAGATGTTAAGCTTGGTAATGAAAGCTTGGAATCAGTTGTGGATATTGGAAATCTTTGAATGAAAATTGAAGTACGAGAGACATGGAAGCTGTGTTTAATATGCTGATTATTATTGTTGCATTTATAATTTGTTAATGAACTTTTTAGAATGGTTCTTATTATTGTTGTGGACTTGTAGTCATGGACATTTGAATTGTTTTGGTCATTTGGTGTGAACTTGGAAATTTGGACTTTTAGATTTATTGGTGAATGAATTTTATTGAGCAGGTTAATGAACTTTTGGATTTATTGGTGAATGAATTTTGTTTAGTATTAGTAATTTAGTATTAGTACTTACTACTTAGTATTAGTAATTTAGTATTACTACTGAAATTAGCTACTGCAGTAGTGTAGCGCTTAGTCGCCTAGTGTACTGAAAGTGAATAAGTGATAGAGTTTTAGTTTTTTTTTTTTTAAAAAAAAATTCTGGGGTATTATTTTTTTTTAAAAAAATTTTGGGGTATTATTTTAAAAAAAAAAAGGATGCGGGCTGGCCCGCACAAGCCCGTGGCCCGCTTAGGGCGGGTTTGGGCTTAGCATTTGTGCACTCAATTAACAACCGGGCTTTTGGGCCCGAGCCCAGTTTGGCCCGAACCCGAAGCGGGCTGGCCCGAACCTGGCCGGGCAGCCCGTTTTGACAGCTCTAGCCATAAGGCCCTCAGCAAGAAAAAGAAACAGCACCAACGTGGGAAGAGCAAACGAAGTAAAATTAAAAAGAAAGAAAAACGGGAACAGAGAAGAGAAGGAGGCGAGTAACGAGCAAAAGGGAAATTGATTTTTCCTTAATTTTTGTCCAATAATTCAAGATCCAACCGTTTAATCTCAAATCATTCTTAGGTAAATAACCTTCTCAACTCCCTCTATCCATCCATGTAATTTATTCGAAGATCCATCAACATTTATACTATCCCTATATTTTCAAATAAAGAGATATTTTGTTGAAAAATGATATATTTTTATTGTATAATGATATATATTTATTATTTTATAAAAATGAATTTAGTTGATATATTTATATATATGTATATACACACTTTTAAGGTTATAATTATTTTTTAACGTATGTCCCTATTTAGATCCCGCACGTTATTGTTGGCCCTGACCCTCGAATAAGCTCGGACGTGAACGTGATATTGTCCCTTTTTTTAAGACTCCCAGGTAAGAGGGTTCGCATTACCTTAGCTTAGGAAGTAGATTCTCTTTAGTTATAGTGATGGCTAGGGATAGAGAGGGAGTATAGCATAAAACCTTAGGGTATTTGACAATAAAAATCAAGGAAATAATTGATGGAGAATAGAAAGAGTAAGTAGTGTAATTTGTGAGAACAAAGGTATAAATGAAAATGGATAGGAAGTGAATAATGGACAAGTAGATATATATAATTTGAGAGTAATAAGAATAATTGGTTGGCAAATCATAAGGAAAATTATAAAGGAAATTAAGAGTGGATAATGGAGCGAAAATAATTAGAGACTCGGGATAAGCTTGAAAAGATATGGAGGTTGTGAAAGGGACGAAACATTATATTGATGGGATAACCATGAGATAGGTAAAGAAAAGGGAAAGTAATGATGGACTGGTTCTAATTCGGAAAGATGAAGGATAAAATGCATGGAAAGTATAGAAGAATGTATGTTAAGAGAAATCGATAAATGAATACTAGAGTAAAATGTTGATTTAATGCTAAGTAAATAATGTGAGTGATAAATGTGTGTAAAAAGGGGATTAATAACGATAAGGGCATTTGTGGCTAATATGGGCTATGAGTGCTAAAAGTGTGAAATGAAATCGAATAGAAATTGTATAGGGAATGAGATATAAGTGAGTGAATACTTGAACAATGGAATTATATGGTTAATGTGAGAAGAACCCACCTATTGAGGAGTGAATATAGGAATGTGAAAAGATGAGTTTACGATGTGGATGAATATATATGTGTTAATGACCCTCCCAAAGGGAGTGAGAATATGATAACGTTTATGAATGAACCTTCCTATGGAAGTGGAAATATGTATAATCTATATGGACCCTCCCCAAGTGGAGTGTGGAAATATAATGGACCCTCCTTAACGGAGCGTGTACAAATATAATGGACCCTCCTTAACGGAGCGTGTATAAATATAATGGACCCTCGTTAACGGAGCGTGTACAAATATAATGGACCCTCCTTAACGGAGCGTGTATAAATATAATGGACCCTCCATAGCGGAGCGTGCATATAATGGACCCTCCATAGCGGAGCGTGTATATAATGGACCCTCCATTACGAAGCGTGATTGATGGACCCTCCTTATAGGAGTGGATATGTATATGATTTATGGACCCTCCTCAAAGGAGTGGATAGATGCATGATATGGACCCTCCCTTCGGGAGCGTGATAATGTGAAATGATGGACCCGCCTATATGGCGTGAGTAGATGTGAATAGAACCCGCCCTTGTGGTGTGCGAATAAATGGAAATAATAACCTGCCGAAAGGTGTGCGAATGAATGGAAAGTATTAGAAAGACTTGAAAAGCATAGGGAAAGTATGTAACTGAAAACTTAGGGAAATGTTGAGTCGTATAAGAGGAAAGTGAAGTAGTGTGTGATTGTTTAGTATGGTGTAGGGTAGGTCCTTGGTTTATTACTATGCTTTTGTAGAAGCTATATTTCTAAGTTCTGTGTAATGCTACCCTTCTTGATATATTTTTACAGGTACCGAAGCGGAGCATGCACTAACCGTGGCCGAGCAGGGACACACTCCACGTTGTGGAGTGTGAATATTAGGGGTGTGATAGTATGTGGATTCGCAAAGTTAAACTTTGGTTTTTGATGTAAATAAATGTGATGTATTATCTTTTGGGAGATTAAACTATTTTAAAACTTGTTTATTATTATTTTGGAAACGATGTACTAGAATGTATTGAACTGACTTGTATTTTGCCCTGTTGGCATACTGCTGGTTATGTAACAATGTTAAGCAGGTTTTCAAGGCAACTCATATTTTTGGAATATCTGTAAAACAAAGGAAACTCTGTCCGATTTGATAGAGATTTTTATAAGTTTAAATGGTTTTAAAAAGAAATTTTCAAGTCACTATTTAAATCGGGGTAGTTAGAGTATTAATTAAGATAGGGTGTTACATTTATGGTATCAGAGCAGTTTTTCCTCGGCCCTTGGAGTTAATCATTACTCCAGTGGTTACTCACCGAGCGAGTAATCGATAATTATAGTTTAGAGTCTAGAGTCTATTGATAGGATGTTTATACTATTAATTATGCTATTAAGCATTAACTATCAGCCTTATGCATGACTAAACAGAATGGCTGATAGACGGGTCGATATTGACGGGATCCGTGCTATTCTGGAACATCTGGTACAGATGCAACAGGATCAGGCTGCTAATATGGCGCAAATGCACCATAACCAGGGGGAGAACATAGCAGCAGCAGCAGCAGCAGCAGCAACAGCAACAGTTGCAGCAATGAATCCTCAACCCCCAGCTCCAGTTGCTATTGACTGGTTAGCACGATTCAGGAAGAATGAACCGTTAAAGTTCGAAGGAGGGTTCAATCCCGATGGGGCTCAACTGTGGTTGCAAGAGATTGAAAAGATCCTGAATACTATGGCACCACCGGAGGAACAAAAGGTTCTGCTGGCACAATACATGTTGACTAGTGAAGCAGAACACTGGTGGCAACAGATGCGGAGGGGCTTGGAGGCGAACAATCAGGAAATCACTTGGGATTTGTTTAAGATCCGATTTCTGGAAAAGTATTTTCCTGAAGATGTCCGTAGAGAAAAGGAGATCGCCTTTCTGCAGCTAGTGCAAGGGGATCTGAGTGTCGGGGAGTATGCTGCTAAGTTTGAAGATCTGATCCGATATGCCGGAAGCTACAGAGACGCTGATGAAAGGACTAAATGCATCAAATTCGAGACAGGATTTCGTTCGGAGATTAAGATGGCCTTTGAGTATCAGAACATTGCAAATCTGTCTCAGCTGGTTAATATGACCAGTACTTATGAAAAGAGTAGGAAGCATAGGGCGAAAGAGAAAGTTAAGAGTGGGCAGAAGGCAGGAGGTCCAATCAAAAATGATGGACCAACACAAAAATCAAGCCCTTATGTCGTTCCCCACAACAAGGCAGCTGTCCCAAGGATTATGGGCAAGAGTGAGACTGTTGTGGACACTCCTCCATCATGCCCACATTGTGGAAAGCAACATGGTGGAGAGTGCTGGTTCTGGAACCAAACTAGAAGAAGTTTTAGTTGTTTTGTGTGCGGACAACCCGGACACTATGCTGCTAATTGTCCCAAGAATGCTATGAAGAAAGAGGTGAATACAGCTAGAGCCCATCCAGTAGGTGCTAGACGATCTATCCAGAGAGGAAAGGTACTCACTTCGGAAAGGAAGGGAGTGAGAAATGCAGGCAAGCCGAACTGAGGTAAACGCTGAGTCTCTAATACTCTCTGGGAGATGATGTTTAATTATCGAGTCACATGCTTATATGTTTCCCTTAATTACATGAATGGAAATGAAGTTGCTCCAAATTAGAAATCCCTTATGAGTCTTAGGTGTTGATCTTTGATGATCAGAAACCTCTTTAGTGAAAGCTTAGAAAAGCATGTGCTATTTAGAGCCTTGATCCCTAATCTCTGAATAAAGAGTTATGTAATTTAAGAAAAATGCATAGATACCACTACACTTATTAGGAAGAAATCAGAAAGAATAAAGTGCTAAGTTTTTGAATGCCAAGTAGAAAGTAACCAAACTCTGTGATAATGTCGTTGTTTAATAGAAATTAAGAATAGAGCTGACCACTCTGCTCCTACATCTGTTAAATGATGATGCTATCAGCAAAACCGCCGATGATGTGCTGTTAACGGACGTAAGATTGGGGTCGGTCGCCTCGATCTTTGTATCTATTAACGGACGATGTCATGGCAATCTTCTTAATAAAGTGAGAAATTAATTGCGATAGGAATTCTGCGAATACAAAGATCCATTAGTGGGATAAACACTAACTTGAATGGTGTTCCTTCCAAAATTCCTTACGCCTAATCGAGTACTAGACCCACAACGAAGCTTATGGATAAGAGTCTTTAGCTACACAAAACCCCCGGGATCTCACCAAGATCCCTGAACGGACAAACGTAAGAGAAGCCAATCTTAATAATTGTGTGAAGGAGCCACACAAAAATCAGTTAGCTTGATTCGTATTCGTACTCCCATTGAGTACAAGAACTTAAGGGCATACAAATACGAAGGGGTATGCCCACGCTAAGTGGGGGAGAGCTTAATTACGAAACTTTAAGGATCTTGTCGGGGTAACCACAGAATGAAGTGTAGACAAGCAGGAGTGACGGAAATAAGGACTATAATAGTAAAAATTTCCAATGGGATGGTGCTCCATTGAAGGAATCGAACGAAATTTCGGGGACGAAATTCTAATAAGTGTGGGAGAATTGTAACATCCCGTTATTTCTAATACCCTTAGTAAAATAATTAAATGATTTAATATGATGTTTTCAATATTTGAGTGTCGTAATAAAATTTTGATTTCATCATTTTAATTGAAATATGTTTTCTAGTCAAAATGAGTATAAATTTGTTATAATACATTTTTTTCAAAAATAAAAGTTTTTTTATTTAGTTTAATTAACATTTTGACAGGGAGCTCAAGTGGCAAGCCTTAGAGGCATTTTTATAAATAGTATCTTTAGACAAATATGTTTAACTTAATATTTTGAGAGTCCCTGTAAATTTTCATAGTGTTCGGAGACTGTTTTATTTTTAGCTTCTGAACTGGTTTAATAAATTACTGGTATAAGTTATATATAATAATTTGCTATTTCAAAATTATAAATATTATTTTTTATCAAGTTTAATATCAAGATTGAGAAAATATATTTACTTTTGAATTTTCATACTTTTTCTTACGCAATAGCTATCCGGAGGGACCGGTAACTTTATTATTTTCTAATTAGTTTTGAGTAATTCAAAATAGAATATTGTTTTGCCTAAACGTATTTTATTTTTAGTATCGTCCAAATTTTAGCTATAATCCAAAACACTTACACACATTGATCCACAAGTAAAAACAAAATATTAAAATATAAATATTTCCCTAACTTTGCCTAAACCCAGCCGCCCATTTAAAAAAAAAAAAAAAAGTGTGGCCATAAGGCCACCACGTGAGGCAAAAGGAAATAATAAAAGAATGTGGCCATAAGGCCCTCAGCAAGAAAAAGAAACAGCACCAACGTGGGAAGAGCAAACGAAGTAAAATTAAAAAGAAAGAAAAACGGGAACAGAGAGGAGAAGGAGGCGAGTAACGAGCAAAAGGGAAATTGATTTTTCCTTAATTTTTGTCCAATAATTCAAGATCCAACCATTCAATCTCAAATCTTTCTTAGGTAAATAACCTTCTCAACTCCCTCTATCCATCCATGTAATTTATTCGAAGATCCATCAACATTTATACTATCCCTATATTTTCAAATAAAGAGATATTTTGTTGAAAAATGATATATTTTTATTGTATAATGATATATATTTATTATTTTAACAAAAATGAATTTAGTTTATATATTTATATATATGTATATACACACTTTTAAGGTTATAATTATTTTTTAACGTATGTCCCTATTTAGATCCCGCACGTTATTGTTGGCCCTGACCCTCGAATAAGATCGGACGTGAACGTGATATTGTCCCTTTTTTTAAGACTCCCAGGTAAGAGGGTTCGCATTACCTTAGCTTAGGAAGTAGATTCTCTTTAGTTATAGTGATGGCTAGGGATAGAGAGGGAGTATAGCATAAAACCTTAGGGTATTTGACAATAAAAATCAAGGAAATAATTGATGGAGAATAGAAAGAGTAATTAGTGTAATTTGTGAGAACAAATGTATAAATGAAAATGGATAGGAAGTGAATAATGGACAAGTAGATATATATAATTTGAGAGTAATAAGAATAATTGGTTGGCAAATCATAAGGAAAATTATAAAGGAAATTAAGAGTGGATAATGGAGCGAAAATAATTAGAGACTCGGGATAAGCTTGAAAAGATATGGAGGTTGTGAAAGGGATGAAACATTATATTGATGGGATAACCATGAGATAGGTAAAGAAAAGGGAAAGTAATGATGGACTGGTTCTAATTCGGAAAGATGAAGGATAAAATGCATGGAAAGTATAGAAGAATGTATGTTAAGAGAAATCGATAAATGAATACTAGAGTAAAATGTTGATTTAATGCTAAGTAAATAATGTGAGTGATAAATGTGTGTACAAAGGGGATTAATAACGATAAGGGCATTTGTGGCTAATATGGGCTATGAGTGCTAAAAGTGTGAAATGAAATCGAATAGAAATTGTATAGGGAATGAGATATAAGTGAGTGAATACTTGAACAATGGAATTATATGGATAATGTGAGAAGAACCCACCTATTGAGGAGTGGATATAGGAATGTGAAAAGATGAGTTTACGATGTGAATGAATATATATGTGTTAATGACCCTCCCAAAGGGAGTGAGAATATGATAACGTTTATGAATGAACCTTCCTATGGAAGTGGAAATATGTATAATCTATATGGACCCTCCCCAAGTGGAGTGTGGAAATATAATGGACCCTCCTTAACGGAGCGTGTGGAAATATAATGGACCCTCCTTAACGGAGCGTGTATAAATATAATGGACCCTCCTTAACGGAGCGTGTACAAATATAATGGACCCTCCTTAACGGAGCGTGTATAAATATAATGGACCCTCCATAGCGGAGCGTGCATATAATGGACCCTCCATAGCGGAGCGTGTATATAATGGACCCTCTATTACGGAGCGTGATTGATGGACCCTCCTTATAGGAGTGGATATGTATATGATTTATGGACCCTCCTCAGAGGAGTGGATAGATGCATGATATGGACCCTCCCTTCGGGAGCGTGATAATGTGAAATGATGGACCCGCCTATATGGCGTGAGTAGATGTGAATAGAACCCGCCCTTGTGGTGTGCGAATAAATGGAAATAATAACCTGCCGAAAGGTGTGCGAATGAATGGAAAGTATTAGAAAGACTTGAAAAGCATAGGGAAAGTATGTAACTGAAAACTTAGGGAAATGTTGAGTCGTATAAGAGGAAAGTGAAGTAGTGTGTGATTGTTTAGTATGGTGTAGGGTAGGTCCTTGGTTTATTACTATGCTTTTGTAGAAGCTATATTTCTAAGTTCTGTGTAATGCTACCCTTCTTGATATATTTTTACAGGTACCGAAGCGGAGCATGCACTAACCGTGGTCGAGCAGGGACACACTCCACGTTGTGGAGTGTGAATATTAGGGGTGTGATAGTATGTGGATTCGCAAAGTTAAACTTTGGTTTTTGATGTAAATAAATGTGATGTATTATCTTTTGGGAGATTAAACTATTTTAAAACTTGTTTATTATTATTTTGGAAACGATGTACTAGAATGTATTGAACTGACTTGTATTTTGCTGTGTTGGCATACTGCTAGTTATTTAACAATGTTAAGCAGGTTTTCAAGGCAACTCATATTTTTGGAATATCTGTAAAACAAAGGAAACTCTGTCCGATTTGACAGAGATTTTTATAAGTTTAAATGGTTTTAAAAAGAAATTTTCAAGTCACTATTTAAATTGGGGTAGTTAGAGTATTAATTAAGATAGGGTGTTACAACACAACTATCAGAATCAGTGTAAAATTCATCCAATTTGTGTTCATCTTCAAATCGTTAATTAGAGAGGGAAAGTAGAGAATTAAGAAAAGAGGAATGACGTGCAATGAAAATATTTCTCATCTCATCCTGATAGGCTCTTTATAAGTGGAAAATAAACAAAATGGGGTTGTATTTACAAGAAACCTGAATAAATAGAATTTCGATAGACTTAATAATTGGGAAGTCTCTAGCCTTATCAGTTTAGGGTATGGACCTTTCACCGAGCATACTAAATGAATAACCCAACCCATAACTAGTTCCATTTTTAATATTGGCAACAAGTTTAAATTATAAAACTAGCTTTTATTTGTTAAAATAAGCTATAACATCCGTCTACTATTTAAGTGTTGTAGATTATTTTTGGTAAGATTATATTTGTAGACCCTTGTAATTTTCATTTTTTTTTCCGTTATCACTCCAACAACAATAACTAACTCTATATCTCTTTTTTTGTAATTTATTCAATAAGAATATTCTTTACAACATCCAAACAAGATAGACTAGTTTAAATTCATTTTAAGCTAAGAGTTTCGAACACAAACATATCATAATTTTACCAGAATTTAATCTTACCGTAATATAATCACATATAACAATAATCATAATATAACTTTTCCAATTATACGAAACACATACATAATAAAATTTTTCTCCAGCAACTTAACGATCAATCTTTTACTAGCCTCGTCAATACCTTCGTCTCAAGACCCAACAATGGCTCAAATGTACTAAATATAATTTCTTCTGAATAGCCAAATAATGATTTAAGAACTTCTTGCAGTGGCCCAACTCTATATTTGTTGTCCTTTAAGGTGAATAAGTTGAATTTCATAAATGTTCTGTCAATGCACATGTAAAAATGGAAGTGTATCTCCTGAATTTTCATAAGGCAAACCACAAATGTCGTTGCATGTCTCTAGAGTGGAATCTGACCTTAGAACGTAGCAGCTTCATCATCTTCTGCGCATCATATCCACATAGACCAAGAACTTCCAATATCTTATTCTGTTGTTGGCAATTTCCTCAAGTGAAGGTGCGTAAGTTTCCTCCACTTGGGGCTTAGCAGTTTCCAACTTAAGGGATGCCAAAATTTTCTCCTGTTGGAATTTAGTAGTTTCCTCTTATGGGGGTGCATCAATTTCTTTAGGTTGAGGATTATAATAATGTCCTACCTATGGTCAGACAAGGAAGGTTGGAATTAGTTTTGTAGAAGCTTTTTCAATCTTTGTGTAGATAACAATGGTTAATGACGTCCAAGGTGTTCAACATTATATTATACAGGTTGAAAAAGATTCCACCTAACCATTGCCACTTGTACTAAAGGTGACACCCTTAAGAATCAAAGACTTGCAGCTAAAGATGGAAGGGGGCAACTCAATTTCATGTTTGAGACTTCATTAGATAGAAATGGTCAATTGTTGGATAGAATGTGATCAAGCATATCTAATGACCCTATTCAAGAGCGTAGTTCTAGTGTAGCCATAGCTCACAACAACAAGTTTATGCAAGGGAGCAAAACCAAGACGACAAGACAGAATTCTTGGCAGAATTTGTCGAAAATGCCACTCCTTTTGAAGGACGAGTATGCAAAATAATCCAATTTGAGAGTATTGAGAATTCTTCCAGAGGTCTTTCCACAGTTTAGACAACACGCAAGTTTGAATAGCTTCTTTTGTTTTCAATAATTCCATTATAAGAATAAGAACATCGTCACGTAGGTCACTTATTATCCTATCCTTGTTAGCATTTACATCACTTTCACTCTTCCTCCGTCTTCTCTTCACTTTCAACTTTCTATTTTTTTATTTTCCTCCACAATTTTCTCTATCTCTTCATGTTTAACTTCAGTGCTTTCACTTTCCCTTCCTTTATCTTTAAATAGAAAAAAAAATACTTGATAAGTTTAATTAGGTTTTGATATTGAGCAAAAATAAAATAGAGGAAACAAATAATAAAAGTCACATGCAACAAATAGATATACTTCTAAAATTTAATGCTTGCAAATATATATAGTAAAAAGAAAGGAGGAAGGAGAAACCCAATGAAAGAAGAATACTTAAAATTGATTTTTTTCTTCTTAAAATCATGAGCCGTGAAACAATTACAACACATTATTGCAATGAAATGAATGAACAAAACATTTAATCTCTCTGTCACACTTTAAAATATCATTTATTGTAATGCACTCGGATTAACTCATACTTTTACTAACCATAAACAAAAGCAATTTGAGCTATATTATTTAGTCAACTTATGCTAACATATTTAAAGTACAACAGTTGGATTGAATAATTCTTTCGATGAATAAGTGAATTATCTATGAAGTAAATAGATTGAGAATGTTAGTAAATAATACTTACTTTAATTTGGTGCTTGATTGATTTGATTTAGAATAGAGGGCTCCATCAACTCTTGTGTATTCCCCATCATCCTCCTCTTCTTTGCTCTGATAAAGTTTTGTAACCACCACCCAAATTAATAATTAATAAATTCAATTTAAAATAAATATTGGTAGATTGTATGAAATCGTTTAGGATTCTGAACCAATTAAAAACTTTTTGAATCAATAATAGTATAAAATCATATTTGTATCCTTATTTATTCACAAAAAGATATTTATACATCAGTATTCTTCCAACATTATATGTTTTTCCAGAAGGAAAATAATTTACATATTATCAATATAGAAGAAAATCATCATTTTGTATTTATTAAAAATATATTTCCTTATTTAGTTTTTACAATAAGATTCTTTATATATATGTAATTCTTATAAGATTTTCACTTTTCAACATTTGTTGTCTCTACATTAAATATAATTTTCTTTTTAATGCAAATGTAAAAAGTATTATATTTTTAATAGTGGTAACTATCGCGGCCAGGGTCAGGGGTTGCCCTCTGAGCCTCGCCTACGAGTGGGGGTCGATTGACCCAACAAGGAGTCGTCACCGCATTTTGTTGCCAAAGCGTGAAATAATTAATACTTTATTAAAAAGGATAAAGCTTGGTCTCGAACTAGGTAGATTTCAAGTTCGGGAGTCGGTTACGAGTCGGGGAAGGTATTAGCACCCGTTTGCCCATTCGAAAATGGTACATTTGATTGATTTTAATTAAAAGACCAAATTAACTGATTTGCCAAAATTATTTGTTTTTTATTATTGTGCCTGATAAGGTTGGCCCTTGTCCTAGTAACCTCATAAAATGAGAAATAAAGGATACGTAATTCATAAATTATTTTTTAATGTTTTTTTATATATATGTTTTAAAAAAATTGTTTGATGCGGAGAGGAAATTTGCACAAGACCTCAACATTTAGACAAGGAGGATTTACAAAACGCTCATTGTTAATATTTAATTACAAAATCTATTTAGTTTTACTTTAAAAATTTTTTTTTTCTTTTAGATTTTATAATTTATTTATATAAAAAAATATTTTTTTTATGTGTATATATATATTTTGTGCGAGAGGAAGTCCGAGAGATCTCTCCATTGTATTTGGGAGAGAAAAATTGATTTACCAAAACGCAAAAAAAATTTCAAACAACAACTAAAATATCTACATTTATACTTTGTTATTATTTTCAATAAAATTATTTTTATATATTTATTTTTGGTGTGGAGAGGAATTCCAAGAGATCTCACAACTAATATTATGTTTGGGTGAGAAAAATTGACTTACCAAAACACAACCAATTTCAGATAAAAATAAAAAAATGACTACATTTTAAATTATTATTTAATTATTTATTATAAAAAATAAATTAAAAAAATTAATAAATAAATTAATGAATAAAAAACAAACCTGAGGATGGGATGTAGGGAGTAGTGCAACAGACGCTGGTACGAAGGGAGTAGTGTTGGGATGCGTGGCATGAATACCGGGGAGAGGAAAAAAATTGAATCTGGACTATAGTGCGGCACTTGGCACGAAAACCGAATTGAGCACAAGTGTTTTTGGCTATACTTTTTTATAAGAAAATTGCATTCCAAAAATTCGGTGTCTTCATGATTGTGTGTTTTTGAGGTGAGGGAGAGAGCTTTATTTATAGCAAAAAATTAGGTTAGCAAAAGTAGGTTTTTTAACGGGTTTTGGAAGCCCAATAGAATATTCTTTGGTTTATTCCTTAATCAAATCTTTCAAATTTTGTTAAGGATCAACTATCAATCTTTTTTAAGTAAAAACACATTTGATAATATTCCTTTCATTTATTAATTTAAAAAACAAACAAATCTTTTTAACATAAAAACCTTTTTTTGTTGCCTATCCAGTCCTAAGTACATCCAGATCCAACCCGGGTTGAGTGCCTAGCTATGGCAAGTGAGTCTCCCAACATGAACGAATTTTCTACATTCACGAGGAATCGAACCCGGACCTTGCTTAAGAGAGATCCTGCCGCTTAGCTCTCGTCCCAACCTATATTGGTAAAAACTTTTATCTATATCCTCACAGAAAACTGGCCAAATCTTTTTTCAAACAAAATTTTTATCTTATCTTTTAAAAAATTATTTTTTTCATTTTTTAAACTTTTTTTAAATTAAAAAATCTTATTTTTTTCAAAATTCCTTTTTTTTACATTTTTTTTTCAAAATCTCTCTCAAACAAAGTTTTATCTTATTTTTTCAAAATTTATTATTTTTTAATTATTTACACAAAAACAAAATCTTCCCTTTTTCCAAAATTTGTTTTTTGTTTGGAATAATAACTTTTTTTTCTTTTTTTGTATTTTTATATTTTTTTTTGTTTTGCGGGACAAAATTGGGTGTTAACAGTAATTCAAGACAAAAAAAATTAAATTCTTTTTAGAAAGTATGAAATGACTTATATATAGGATTAATAAACATTTCTATAATATAACCTGTAAATAAGGGCAAAGGATGTTTTATAGGTAGGATTACTTATATACATATTAATATTTTATTTAAAATTTTTGGTTGTGAGATATATATCACAGTGATGGTTAAAATCATTAGAAAGAAATTAAAAAATTAAGATTTTAATCATTTTGTCTGATTCTAAAATCTATAAATGTTGACAAAAATATTTGACATTAAGATTATATTTTTCCCAAAAAAAATAAGAATTTATCTATAAATTAAAAAAGAAAATCATTTTGAGTTTTTTTTAAAAAAATTTTCCTTATGTAGTTTTTAAATTAAAATTCCTTAATATATAATTTAGATATGATTTTAATTTTTTTCACATTTAGCCTAAATGTTTTTTCTTTTGTAGATAATATCATAAATTAATTACCTTTTCAATGCAAACATAAAAAGTATAATTATATTTATAGAAATATTATTAAAGGTACAATACTAATGGAAGATTTTGGAGTGGTTTTTTCCAGCAATCTCAACAATTAGTATCGGGGTTTGAGAGGAACTAAAAACTACTAAATTAAGTTTTTTTTTTAAATATGGTCCTTCGAGTTTCGGTATCGAAGCTCCCTGCAATTTTATGTTATTTATTTGTTCCAAAGTGGTTCCTTATATGTTTCTCGTTCGAAAAATGGTACCTTAAGTCTTATTCCATTATCGTTGTTAGTCCTTTTGTCGATTTTTCCATTAAAATGATTAAAACATGATTTTTTTCTCCCTGTGATTATCTTCTCCGACAAAATCCTTGTTTTTTCCGGTGAAAGCTCCATATTTTTTTTACAATAATTCCATTCTTTAACATCCCACTCTTGCTATTGAAAAAAAGTTAAATTAACAAGTGATCGCGTAAATACAAATTATAACATGTCCAATTGGAGATAAGATCAAAATATGTGTACGTGATACCAAATAAGTACACAACTATCAGAATCAGTGTAAAATTCATCCAATTTGTGTTCATCTTCAAATCGTTAATTAGAGAGGGAAAGTAGAGAATTAAGAAAAGAGGAATGACGTGCAATGAAAATATTTCTCATCTCATCCTGATAGGCTCTTTATAAGTGGAAAATAAACAAAATGAGGTTGTATTTACAAGAAACCTGAATAAATAGAATTTCGATAGACTTATTAATTGGGAAGTCTCTAGCCTTATCAGTTTAGGGTATGGACCTTTCACCGAGCATACTAAATGAATAACCCAACCCATAACTAGTTCCATTTTTAATATTGGCAACAAGTTTAAATTATAAAACTAGCTTTTATTTGTTAAAATAAGCTATAACATCTGTCTACTATTTAAGTGTTGTAGATTATTTTTGGTAAGATTATATTTGTAGACCCTTGTAATTTTCATTTTTTTTTTCCGTTATCACTCCAACAACAATAACTAACTCTATATCTCTTTTTTTGTAATTTATTCAATAAGAATATTCTTTACAACATCCAAACAAGATAGACTAGTTTAAATTCATTTTTAAGCTAAGAGTTTCAAACACAAACATATCATAATTTTACCAGAATTTAATCTTACCGTAATATAATCACATATAACAATAGTCATAATATAATTTTTCCAATTATACGAAACACATACATAATAAAATTTTTCTCTAGCAACTTAACGATCAATCTTTTACTAGCCTCGTCAATACCTTCGTCTCATGACCCAACAATGGCTCAAATGTACGAAACATAATTTCTTCTGAATAGCCAAATAATGATTTAAGAACTTCTTGCCGTGGCCCAACTCTATATCTGTTGTCCTTTAAGGTGAATAAGTTGAATTTCATAAATGTTCTGTCAATGCACATATAAAAATGGAAGTGTATCTACTGAATTTTCATAAGGCAAACCACAAATGTCGTTGCATGTCTCTAGAGTGGAATCTGACCTTAGAACGTAGCAGCTTCATCATCTTCTGCGCATCATATCCACATAGACCAAGAACTTCCAATATCTTGTTCTGTTGTTGGCAGTTTCCTCAAGTGAAGGTGCGTAAGTTTCCTCCACTTGGGGCTTAGCAGTTTCCAACTTAAGGGATGCAGAAATTTTCTCCTGTTGGAATTTAGTAGTTTCCTCTTATGGGGGTGCATCAATTTCTTTAGGTTGAGGATTAGAATAATGTCCTACCTATGGTCAGACAAGGAAGGTTGGAATTAGTTTTGTAGAAGCTTTTTCAATCTTTGTGTAGATAACAATGGTTAATGACCAAGGTGTGCAACATTATATTCTACAGGTTGAAAAAGGTTCCACGTAACCATTGCCACTTGTACTAAAGGTGACACCCTTAAGAATCAAAGACTTGCAGCTAAAGATGGAAGGGGACAACTCAATTTCATGTTCGAGACTTCATAAGATAGAAATGGTCAATTGTTGGATAGAATGTGATAAAGCATATCTGATGACCCTATTCAAGAGCGTAGTTCTAGTGTAGCCATAGCTCACAACAACAAGTTTATGCAAGGGAGCAAAACCAAGACGACAAGACAGAATTCTTGGCAGAATTTGTCGAAAATGCCACTCCTCAGAAGAATAAGGGCAAGGGCAAAGCTGTGATGGATAACAAGAACAAGTCTCGCGATAATGCTCCTTATTGTGAGAAGTGTAGGCGTTATCATCATGGTCAATTCTTCTGGTCCACAGGAGGATGTTTCAAATGTGGAAAGCAAGGTCATTTTGCTCGTGATTGCAGAGAGCCCGCAAAGGGTTAT
The DNA here is from genome assembly GCA_037953625.1 of Crotalaria pallida. Taxonomy (NCBI): domain Eukaryota; kingdom Viridiplantae; phylum Streptophyta; class Magnoliopsida; order Fabales; family Fabaceae; genus Crotalaria; species Crotalaria pallida. The sequence continues at coordinate 19,966,798 of CM075650.1, forward strand.
GCAAAAGGATCTGCTGGCAAGTCTATGGTACAAGGAAGAGTGTTTACCTTGAGTGGTAACGAAGCAACCCAAACCCCGAATCTCGTGCAAGGTAACTTTTTGCTTAATGCTCAACCTTGCAAGATTATGTTTGATTCTGGAGCTACACATTCTTTTGTTTCTCCTGAATGTGTGAATAGGCTGAATCTTGTTGTTTCCGATTCGCCTTGCTACCTTAGTATAGATACTCCTACTGGGATACCGATCTTTACCGCTAAGGTTTGCTTAGGGTGTGATGTTGAAATCTTGGGTCGTGTCTCGAAAGTAGATTTGGTTTGTCTCCCTAAGTTACAATTGGATGTGATCTTGGGTATGGATTGGTTGATGAAAAACCAAGTGATCATCAATTGTGAGAGAAAGACAATCCAATATAAAACCCTTGAACCTGAAGGTTATATGTGTTTATTCTCTGCTAATGGGGAAGAAGAGTCTATGCCGATAGAAGAGATTCCTGTGGTGAGGGAATTCCCGGAAGTATTTCCTGAGGAGATACCAGGATTACCTCCGAAGCGAGAAATAGTGTTAAGGATTGATTTGGTTCCGAGAGCTGGTCCAATCTCTATTGCTCCGTATAGAATGGCACCACCGGAAATGGCAGAAATGAAAAAGCAGATAGAGGAATTGCAGCAGAAGCAGATGATCAGGCCAAGTGTTTCACCTTGGGGAGCTCCATTACTGTTCGTAAAGAAGAAAGATGGGAGTATGAGGATGTGTGTGGACTATAGACAGTTGAATAAGGTCACCATTAAGAATAAGTACCCTTTGCCAAGGATTGATGACCTTATGGATCAAGTTAGGGGAGCTGCAGTATTTTCCAAGATTGATCTGAGATCGGGCTATCATCAGATCAGGATAAAGGAGGAAGATATACCCAAGACTGCATTCCGATCTCGATACGGTCATTATGAGTATGTTGTAATGCCGTTCGGATTAACTAATGCACCGACCATTTTCATGGATTATATGAACCGGATCTTTAGACCATACCTGGATTTATTTGTAGTGGTGTTTATAGATGATATTCTGGTCTATTCTAAGAGTCCGGAGGAGCATGAAGAACATCTCCGGATAGTGTTAAAAGTCCTGAAGGAGAAGCAGTTATACGCCAAACTTACGAAATGTGAGTTTTGGTTGAATGAAGTGAAGTTTCTAGGGCATGTAATCTCTAAGGAAGGAATTGCGGTGGATCCAGCAAAGGTGAGTTCAGTGCTAAGCTGGGAACAACCTAAGACTGTGACGGATGTGAGAAGCTTCTTAGGACTGGCTGGATACTATCATAGATTTATTGAAGGATTTTCCAAGATTGCGTTGCCTTTGACCAAGTTGACTCGGAAAGACCAACCGTTCGTGTGGGACGATAGGTGTGAAAGTAGTTTCCGAGAGTTGAAGGAAAGGTTAACATCGTCTCCTGTGTTAATCTTACCTGATCCTCATAGGAGTTTTGAAGTGTACTGTGATGCATCTAAGCAAGGACTGGGGTGTGTATTGATGCAAGAAGGAAAAGTAGTGGCTTATGCATCACGACAGTTGAAGAATCATGAGGTGAATTACCCGACACACGATTTGGAATTGGTTGCGATCGTGTTTGCCTTAAAGATATGGAGACATCATCTCTATGGCACTACTTTCCAAGTATTTAGTGACCATAAGAGTTTGAAGTATCTGTTTGACCAAAAAGAGTTGAACATGGGGCAAAGAAGGTGGATGGAGTTTTTAAAGGATTATGACTTTAAACTCCATTATCATCCGGGTAAAGCAAATGTGGTTGCAGATGCTTTGAGTCGGAAAGCAATCCACGTAAGTGCGATGATGGTGAAGGAAGCAGCGTTAATTGAGGAATTCAGAGACTTGAGCTTGTTGACGCAAGTGGAACCATCAAGTATCAAGTTAGGAATGTTGCAGATTACAAATGAATTTTTGGAAAGAATTCGGAAGTTGCAACAAGTAGATGAGGAGTTGATTGAAAAGATGAGATTAGGTTCAGAAGGGAAGGAACTTGATTTCAAGATTGGGTTGGATGGAATCCTTCGTTTCAGAACAAGGATTTGCATACCAAGAGATCAGGAGGTTAGAAGACTGATTCTTGATGAAGCACATAAGAGTCGGATGAGTATGCATCCAGGATCAACCAAAATGTATCAGGATCTGAAGAAAATGTTTTGGTGGTCTGGTTTGAAAAAGGATGTTGCGGAGTATGTGGCTTCATGTTTAATTTGTCAAAAAGGTAAGGTAGAGCATCATAAACCAGGAGGACAGTTGCAACCTTTAAGTATCCCTCAATGGAAGTGGGATAGTATCTCGATGGATTTTGTATCTGGTTTGCCAAGGACAGTAGCAAATCATGATGCAATCTGGGTGATTGTGGATAGGTTGACTAAGTCGGCGCATTTTATTCCGATAAACATGCGCTATCCTTTGAATGAGCTTACCCAGATCTATATTAAGGAGGTAGTTCGTCTTCACGAAGTGCCTTCGAGTATTGTGTCGGATCGAGATCCCAGATTTTCTTCGCAGTTCTGGAAAAGTCTGCATGATGCTATGGGAACAAGATTAAAATTGAGTTCTGCGTATCATCCACAGACGGATGGTGAGACGGAGAGAACTATTCAGTCTTTGGAAGATGTGTTGAGGGCTTGTGCACTTGAAGAACAAGGAAGTTGGGATCAAGTGTTACCTCTTGCAGAATTCACATACAACAATAGCTATCATGCGAGCATTGGGATGGCACCGTTTGAGGCTTTGTATGGAAGGAAATGTCAAACCCCTCTATGTTGGTTTCAAGTGGGGGAGAACTTAGTGGTTGGACCGGAAATGGTGCATCAGACAACTAAGAAAATCAGAATGGTTCAGGAAAAGATGAAAGCGGCTCAGAGTCGGTAGAAGAGTTATGCTGACAGGAGAAGGAAACCAATAGAGTTTTCGGAGGGCGACCATGTGTTTCTTCGGATAGTTCTGATGAAAGGGATTAGTAGAGCCTTGAGAACCCGAAAGCTATCACCTAAGTGTATAGGTCCATACCGAATTCTTAAAAGAGTTGGTCCCGTTTCTTATCAACTAGCTTTACCACCCTCTCTATCCAATTTGCACAACATCTTTCATGTTTCCCAGTTGAAGAAATATGTGCATGATCCATCGGTTGTTTTGAAAATCCAACCTGATGATCTAGCTTTGAAGGAAAACCTTACCTTTGAAGCCAGACCGGTCCGGATAGAAGATCGTGAAGTTAAGCAGCTTAGGGGAAAGGAGATACCTTTAGTCAAGATTATATGGGAAAATGCTGACGTATCTGAAGCTACATGGGAATTAGAGGAGAGGATGCGTCAAGAGTGTCCGGAGTTGTTTATGTAAGCTAGAATTTCGGGACGAAATTCCTTTTAAGTGGGGGAGTAGTGTAACACCCCCAATTTTCGTCTTCCGGATAATAAGGAAATTAATAATATAAGTTTTATTATTAATTTATATAAATTTTCCAAGTTTATATTTTGTATTTAATTAGCCTGAAATATAAAAATAAGTGGAAATATTTTTATATGGCAAATAAATGCAAAAATATAGATATTGCATTTTAGTCCTTGGTTTAGGACCTAAATGTAATATTGAGAAGGTTCTTGGAGGGAAAGATTTAAAAAGAATTTTTAAATTTTGTACTGACCTAACCGGTTAGTAATGCCCTGTAACCGGTTAGACGATGAACCCAGAAACTGGGATTAGTGCGTTTGATGAGTAATCACTTGCTTAATCCCTTTAATCGCCACGAAATCAGCCTAAACTCAGTGGAGAACACGCATCGGCGTGCATGGCAAGGAAATTCCTCTATATAAGCCTGTGTTGTTGACGAATTTAGGGTTGTTTTGCTGAGATTGAGTGTGGAGGCTCTGTTTAGGGTTCCTGAATTCGTTGCTGAAATTCTTCATTGTCTTTGAGAGTGAGGCTGAGAGCTATACACCGTTGCAAAGCTTACATCTTGAGCTTTGTAAAGATACTAAGTTTGAGAGTTGAGGTTGAGTGTGGAAGGAGTACGAAGCTTGTCAAGTTCAGTTCCAAATTCTGCAAAACCTGAGATACTGATTTCTGGAGCTTGCTTTGAAGCTCAATTTAGGTAAGCACACAAACCCTTTTGGTTCCAAATCTGTTCCTAATCTTAGTGCATGTTACCTAGAGAAAGTTCTAATTGTTTTCCCCAATTTCTTTGGTCAATTCCTATGTCAAATTCTCTGGTCTTTGAACCCTGTTGATGGAAATCGTGGCTGAGAGCAGAACATAGGATTTGTGGGGAGATTGTGGATTTTCTTCAAGTTTCAGTGTTAATCTTCATCAAAAACTACTTTGAGGTATGGGGGAAGTTTACCTTATACTAGATTTAGACTAAAATCAAGTGATTTAGGATTTGAGTCAACACAGACTCAAAAGGGCATTATTTGTTTAAGGCAAAAAAAAAGGCTTGGAGGCCAAATTCTAGCTCAGTTCTGTTTTGAGCAACTTTTTGTTGATGCATGCAAGTGATTTTGATGCTTGAATCATAATCTAAATGTTTATTATAAGTTTTGTGGTATTGAATTGTGTTTATATGGGTTTTTATGCAATTTGATACATTAAACTTAATGCATGCATGTTAAATGTGTTTTTGTGGTTAAACATGTTTATCTAAGGTATATGAACTCTTTTGAGTGTTGAAATTGGTTAGATTTGAGTAATGAAAAGAATGGTTTGCAAAATCTCATGTTTCAGTGTGCAGACTGCATAATCTAACCGGTTATTCGATATTTGTAACCGGTTAGATACTGTAAAATTTCAAAGAAAATGAGTTTTCTGAAAGTAGTCTTGTGGTCTTATCAATTTTACTCAAATCTAGACCTTAATTTCATTGGAACTCAATCTGAAAATAGGCTGATTATACTGTTATGGTTCAGATTGAAATTGAGAGTTAATACCTTAGTGTAATGAAATAATTTCAAGAGGAAATTATGCTCATTTGGAAATTGGAATGTGATTTAGACTTTTGAATGATGAAAATAGTGGATTTGAGGTATAAAACAATGTTGGAATGTGTTTATGGATTGGGTAAATAATTCAAGAAAAAGGGTTTTCTGAATTTCAATGGTAAACCAGTTCAGGTCTGTAATTCTAACCGGTTAGCCTGAGACTGTAACCGGTTAGTACCTGAAACTGAAAAATAAAAGTTAAGTCTTTTAAAGTGAAAATGAATACCATTGGTTACGTTTTTCCCAATCTAAGCCTAATGGCATGTTTTTAAGTTAATTCAAAGATGAATTTTTGTGCCAAAGGTTATACCTCAAATTACTCATTCAAAAGAGAAATTGAAATATTTCTAAATCACAGTAATTAAAGTAAAGATAAAACCAACCTTAATAAGTGTGCATTCATGCATAGAGAATGGAAGTTTGGTTGGTAGGAACGTTTATCATATTCTGGGAATATGAGGAGGGTACTCCGGGAGTACCAAATTGTAACCTACTTGATGACACATTCTGGGAATGTGGCCAGTGTCTGAGACCTGGTTTTTATGCGTTCTGGGAACGTTATGCACACTCTGGGAGTGATGCTTATTATTCAAGTATGGTTTGGCATTACGTTCTGGGAACGAATGTCAGTGTTCCGGGAACACAAGGGTGTATTGGATGGAAGTCCAAGATGGACTTTTAGAAGCCTCAGTTGTGGATAGAAAATCATGCATCATGCCACTTGCATTATAAGAGATATAATGTTGAAAATTGGTGTGCTCATATGTACTTGCATTGTTGTCTGTCCATGACATATTTGTGTTTGTAATTTTAGCCTTTATCAATTATGTATATGTGTATACTTACTCCCTATGCCCTGTTTAGGTGATGGCCAGATACCTAGCCTGCATCGAGATACGCCCTATCCCTAGTGGTATATGGACGTACGAGGAGCACCGTGCCACCTTTGAGGGGGAGGTGGAGATCACTCTCTATCACCCTAACCCTCTGGTTCGGGTGCGACCTCGTAGATTTAGGATTCCTTTAGTCTATACTATGCATGTTCCACCTTTTTATACATATAGAGGACCACCCCCGGCTCGACCTGTGCGTCGATTCCATAGTTTTCGTTTTAGAGCTGCCACCCGTTCTCATCCTTCCTCCCACAGAGTTGTCACTGAGGAGACTCCTTCTCCTGGTCCGACTGATTTTGAGAGGACTGCTTCTGCAGATCCTAGACCCAGTGGTGGGGTCTCTGCACAGTCAAGCGAGGTCGAGGAGGACCCTGTGGAGGATGAGGACGAGGAGGAGGTGCATGTCGAGCCTACTTTTTCTGCTAGTGGTGGACCCGCTGGTTCCTAGGAGCCTACATAGCATAGATGTTTTGGATCCTAGGTTCTAGGGATAGAGCTGTGGAGGATTAGAGGAGCTGCTGAGGACATGGATGACCTGCTCTGGGACTTCTATTTTTGGATATTGTGATATATTGTATATATTTTGAGAGGTCTTAGTGTGAGGTTTATTTTATGCAGCTGGTTTGTATATGTTTCATCAAAACTTGCTATCTCGACTCATGTTACTTGCTACTGATGATACTGGTGGGGTTTTATCTTGATATATATATATATATATATATATATATATATGATGTTTTTATTTACCTCAGAAGTGCCCCACAAGTATTACTTTTACTTCCGCATACTCTGATTTTTGATTCAAAAGGATTCTGCAATAAGTTTATATTTTATATACTCGAACAAACTCAAGAGACAAATAATATATTTTAATAAGGACCACGAAATTGTTTCAGTATGTTAGAAAAATATTGTCTCGAGAGCCTTTTCGTAATTAAGGTATTATTAAGCCGAATTCAAATTATTCGTCCAGATTAAAAGTGTTTATAGTTGAGCAAGTACCAATTAAAAAGGAAAAATTTTTCAGTCCCAACTTTTGATAGCAAGTATTCTATATTTGGAAATATTTATTGTTTTCAAGATATAAAACGAGGGTGTCACAGAACGTAGCAGCTTCATCATCTTCTGCGCATCATATCCACATAGACCAAGAACTTCCAATATCTTATTCTGTTGTTGGCAGTTTCCTCAAGTGAAGGTGCGTAAGTTTCCTCCACTTGGGGCTTAGCAGTTTCCAACTTAAGGGAAGCAGAAATTTTCTCCTGTTGGAATTTAGTAGTTTCCTCTTATGGGGGTGCATCAATTTCTTTAGGTTGAGGATTAGAATAATGTCCTACCTATGGTCAGACAAGGAAGGTTGGAATTAGTTTTGTACAAGCTTTTTCAATCTTTGTGTAGATAGCAATGGTTAATGACCAAGGTGTTCAACATTATATTCTACAGGTTGAAAAAGGTTCCACATAACCATTGCCACTTGTACTAAAGGTGACACCCTTAAGAATCAAAGACTTGCAGCTAAAGATGGAAGGGGGCAACTCAATTTCATGTTTGAGACTTCATAAGATAGAAATGGTCAATTGTTGGATAGAATGTGATAAAGCATATCTAATGACCCTATTCAAGAGCGTAGTTCTAGTGTAGCCATAGCTCACAACAACAAGTTTATGCAAGGGAGCAAAACCAAGACGACAAGATAGAATTCTTGGCAGAATTTGTCGAAAATGCCACGCCTTTTGAAGGACGAGTATGCAAAATAATCCAATTTGAGAGTATTGAGAATTCTTCCAGAGGTCTTTCCACAGTTTAGACAACACGTAAGTTTGAATAGCTTCTTTTGTTTTCAATAATTCCATTATAAGAATAAGAACATCGTCACGTAGGTTACTTATCCTATCCTTGTTAGCATTTACATCACTTGCACTCTTCCTCCGTCTTCTCTTCACTTTCAACTTTCTATTTTTTTTATTTTCCTCCACAATTTTCTTTGTCTCTTCATGTTTAACTTTAGTGCTTTCACTTTCTCTTCCTTTATCTTTAAATAAAAAAAAATACTTGATAAGTTTAATTAGGTTTTGATATTGAGCAAAAATAAAATAAAGGAAACAAATAATAAAAGTCACATGCAACAAATAGATATACTTCTAAAATTTAATGCTTGCAAGTATATATAGTAAAAATAAAGGAGGAAGGAGAAACCCAATGAAAGAAGAATACTTAAAATTGATTTTTTTTCTTCTTAAAATCATGAGTCGTGAAACAATTACAACACGTTATTGCAATGAAATGAATGAACAAAACATTTAATCTCTCTGTCACACTTTAAAATATCATTTATTGTAATGCACTTGGATTAACTCATACTTTTACTAAGCATAAACAAAAGCAATTTGAGCTATATTATTTAGTCAACTTATGCTAACATATTTAAAGTACAACAGTTGGATTGAATAATTCTTTCGATGAATAAGTGAATTATCTATGAAGTATCTAGATTGAGAATGTTAGTAAATAATACTTACTTTAATTTGGTGCTTGATTGATTTGATTTAGAATAGAGGGCTCCATCAACGCTTGTGTATTCCCCATCATCCTCCTCTTCTTGCTCTGATAAAGTTTTGTAACCACCACCCAAATTAATAATTAATAAATTCAATTTAAAATAAATATTGGTAGATTGTATGAAATCGTTTAGGATGGTGAACCAATTAAAAACTTTTTGAGTAAATAATAGTAGAAAAACATATTTGTATCCTTATCTATTCACAAAAAGATATTTATACATCAGTATTCTTCCAACATTATATGTTTTTCAAGAAGGAAAATTATTTACATATTATCAATATAGAAGAAAATCATCATTTTGTATATTTTAAAAATATATTTCCTTATTTAGTTTTTATCAATATATGTAATTCTTATAAGATTTTCACTTTTCAACATTTGTTGTCTCTACATTAAATATAATTTTCTTTTTCATGCAAACGTAAAAAGTATTATATTTTTAATAGTGGTAACTATCGCGACCAGGGTCAGGGGTTGCCCTTTGGGCCTCGCCTAGGAGTGGGGGTCGATTGACCCAACAAGGAGTCGTCACCGCATTTTGTTGCCAAAGCGCGAAATAATTAATACTTTATTAAAAAGGATAAAGCTTGGTCTCGAACTAGGTAGATTTCAAGTTCGGGAGTCGATTACGAGTCGGGGAAGGTATTAGCACCCGTTTGCCCATTCGAAAATGGTACCTTTGATTGATTTTAATTAAAAGACCAAATTAATTGATTTGCCAAAATTATTTGTTTTTTATTATTGTGCCTGATAAGGTTGACCCTTGTCCTAGTACCCTCATAAAATGAGAAATAAAGGATACGTAATTCATAAATTATTTTTTAATGTTTTTTATATATATGTTTTAAAAAAATTGTTTGATGCGGAGATGAAATTTGCACAAGACCTCAACATTTAGACAAGGAGGATTTACAAAACGCTCATTGTTAATATTTAATTACAAAATCTATTTAGTTTTACTTTAAAAAATGTTTTTTCTTTTAGATTTTATAATTTATTTATATAAAAAAATTATTTTTTATGTGTATATATATATATATTTTGTGCGAGAGGAAGTCCGAAAGATCTCTCCATTGTATTTGGGAGAGAAAAATCGATTTACCAAAACGCAAAAAAAATTTAAAACAACAACAAAAATATCTACATTTATACTTTGTTATTATTTTAAATAAAATTATTTTTATATATTTATTTTTGGTGTGGAGAGGAAGTCCAAGAGATCTCACAATTAATATTATGTTTGGGTGAGAAAAATTGACTTACCAAAACACAACCAATTTCAGATAAAAATAAAAAAATGACTACATTTTAAATTATTATTTAATTATTTATTATAAAAAATAAATTAAAAAAAGTAATAAATAAATTAATGAATAAAAAACAAACCTGAGGATGGGATGGATGGAGTAGTGCAGCAGACGCTGGTACGAAGGGAGTAGTGTTGGGATGCTTGGCACGAAAACCGGAGAGAGGAAAAAAATTGAATCTGGACTATAGTGTGGCACTTGGCACGAATAGCGAATTGAGCACAAGTGTTTTTGGCTATACTTTTTTATAAGAAAATTGCATTCCAAAAATTCGATGTCTTCATGATTGTGTGTTTTTGAGGTGAGGGAGAGAGCTTTATTTATAGCAAAAAATTAGGTTAGGAAAAGTAGGTTTTTTAACGGGCTTTGGAAGCCCAATAGAATATTCTTTGGTTTATTTCTTAATTAAATCTTTCAAATTTTGTTAAGGATCAACTATCAATCTTTTTTAAGTAAAAACACATTTGATAATATTCCTTTCATTTATTAATTTAAACAAAACAAACAAATCTTTTTAACATAAAAACCTTTTTTTGTTGCCTATCCAGTAGTCCAAGTACTACCTAAGTACATCCAGATCCAACCCGGGACGAGTGCCTAGCTATGGCAAGTGAGTCTCCCAACATGCACGAATTTTCTACATTCACGAGGAATCGAACCCGGACCTTGCTTAAGAGAGATCGTGCCGCTTAGCTCTCGTTCCAACCTATATTGGTAAAAACTTTTATCTATATCCTAAAAAAAAAACTGACCAAATCTTTTTTTAAACAAAATTTTTATCTTATCTTTTAAAAAATTATTTTTTTTCATTTTTAAACTTTTTTTTAAATTAAAAAATCTTATTTTTTTCAAAATTCCTTTTTTTTTTTACATTTTTGTTTTCAAAATCTCTCTCAAACAAAGTTTTATCTTATTTTTCAAAATTTATTATTTTTTAATTATTTACACAAAAACAAAATCTTACCTTATTCCAAAATTCGTTTTTTGTTTGGAATAATAACTTTTTTTTTCTTTTTTTGTATTTTTATATTTTTTTTGTTTTGCGGGACAAAATTGGGTTTTAACAGTAATTCAAGACAAAAAAAATTAAATTCCTTTTAGAAAGTATGAAATGACTTATAAATAGGATTAATAAACATTTCTATAATATAACCTGTAAATAAGGGCAAAGGATGTTTTACAGGTAGGATTACTTATATACATATTAATATTTTATTTAAAATTTTGGTTGTGAGATATATATCACAGTGATGGTTAAAATCATTAGAAAGAAATTAAAAAATCAAGATTTTAATCATTTTGTCTGATTCTAAAATCTATAAATGTTGACAACAATATTTGGCATTAAGATTATATTTTTCACAAAAAAAATTAGAATTTATCTAAAAATTAAAAAAGAAAATCATTGAGTTTTTTTTTTAAATTTTCCTTATGTAGTTTTTAAATTAAAATTCCTTAATATATAATTTAGATATGATTTTAATTTTTTTCACATTTAGCCTAAATGTTTTTTCTATTGTAGATAATATCATAAATTAATTACCTTTTCAATGCAAACATAAAAAGTATAATTATATTTATAGAAATATTATTAAAGGTACAATACTAATGGAAGATTTTCGAATGGTTTTTTTTCTAGCAATCTCAACAATTAGTATCGGGGTTTGAGAGGAACTAAAAACTACTAAATTAAGTTTTTTTATTTAAATATGGTCCTTCGAGTTTTGGTATCGAAGCTCCCTGCAATTTTATGTTATTTATTTGTTCCAAAGTGGTTCCTTATATTTTTCTCGTTCGAAAAATGGTACCTTAAGTCTTATTCCATTATCGTTGTTAGTCCTTTTGTCGATTTTTCCATTAAAATGATTAAAACATGCATTATTTTTTTTCTCCCTGTGATTATCTTCTCCGACAAAATCCTTGTTTTTTCCGGTGAAAGCTCCATTTTTTTTATGATAATTCCATTCTTTAACATCCCACTCTTGCTATTGAAAAAAAGTTAAATTAACAAGTGATCGCATAAATACAAATTATAACATGTCCAATTGGAGATAAGATCAAAATATGTGTACGTGATACCAAATAAGTACACAACTATCAGAATCAGTGTAAAATTCATCCAATTTGTGTTCGTCTTCAAATCGTTAATTAGAGAGGGAAAGTAGAGAATTAAGAAAAGAGGAATGACGTGCAATGAAAATATTTCTCACCTCATCCTGATAGGCTCTTTATAAGTGGAAAATAAACAAAATGGGGTTGTATTTACAAGAAACCTGAATAAATAGAATTTCGATAGACTTATTAATTGGGAAGTCTCTAGCCTTATCAGTTTAGGGTATGGACCTTTCACCGAGCATACTAAATGAATAACCCAACCCATAACTAGTTCCATTTTTAATATTGGCAACAAGTTTAAATTATAAAACTAGCTTTTATTTGTTAAAATAAGCTATAACATCCGTATACTATTTAAGTGTTGTAGATTATTTTTGGTAAGATTATATTTGTAGACCCTTGTAATTTTCATTTTTTTTCCGTTATCACTCCAACAACAATAACTAACTCTATATCTCTTTTTTTGTAATTTATTCAATAAGAATATTCTTTACAACATCCAAACAAGATAGACTAGTTTTGTAACACCTACAATTCTACCCTTAATTACCCATTAATAAATCCGTGAACTTAAAATTTTCGGTTTATATTTATGAAAATTCACCCGTCAAACGGACGGAGTTTCGTTTATTTTTCGAACTTTTCCAAACTTTACCAAAATTTCCTGCAACCTGTTTAGTTCATAATCATATCATAATCAAGCCAACAGGGCTATCAGCATATTTCGCATAGCAGCATATAAGTATATCAGAGTAACAGCTATAAACAAGTTGGTGGAACTAGTTGGTTTCCCAAAAAGAACTCCTTCTTCCTAAGGAGTTGTCCTGGACCTCCAAAAGATACTATTTACATATATACGTCAAAACAGAAATATCACATAATCACCCAGTCATGAGGTCCAGGACGTCATCACGTCCTCCTAAAATAAACCCCTACTCTCCCTGTAAGGGAGAGTAATCCTGCTCGGCCTGGTCAAGTGCACGCTCCGACTCAGTACCTGAAAAATGGTAAGGAGATGAGCTTTACACATAAAGTAGGAATAGCAGTTTCTAAATATGAAATAATACCCAACTAAGCCAAACACATTTAGCACAAGAATACATATAATCACAAAAGCAAAGTATATCATGTTCACTTACAAGTAAGGCCATTTTTCATACATTTAAAATTCTCATTTTATACCTCCTCTCATAGCTTAATTCTTTTTCAAGCATTTTCTTGCACCGCATAATTCTTTTATTCTTTTCATTCTTAGCAATTTTCATAATAACTTTCCCTCATGCATATTGTCCGATTCGCGAACACATCGTACTCGGACGCAAGAGGTTGAGTCGTACTCCTCTATCGCAATATATCCGATTCGTGAACACATCACAGTTAGAACCCGATTCGTGAACACATCGTAGTCGGCTGCAAGGAGCACCGAGTAATTCCTCTATCGTAGTATATCCGATTCGTGAACACATCACAGTCGGAACCCGATTCGCGAACACATCGTAGTCGGCTACAAGGAATTACCCCTCAAATCCTTCGTGGACTATCCGATTCGCGAACACATCGTAGTCGGATTCCACACAAAACAACTCTTTATTCCTTAACGTGGACTATCCGATTCGCGAACACATCGTAGTCGGATTCCACACAAAATAATATTTATTTTGTTGGTTACTTCCCTCTTTAATTTAGCTTATTATTATCACCTTTTCCTTATTAAACATTGTCTGCTAATTATCCTCCACATTAATATATTCCAAAATAAACAGATATTTAGCCAAACAATACATGTAGCAGGAATACATATAGCATAGCAACAACAACATTCACATATAGGGCTACACTTCCATTTATTTTCCTTAGTTTTTAGGCTTATTTAATCAATTTATTAACTACCCTAAGGTACAAAAATACTAACTAACAACCAAATCTCAGCAGGCACTATATGCACACTAGAAACTTATCCCTAAGATAAGGTAAAACTCACTCCTTACTTCAAAATACCCAACAATAAAAAGAACCTTGTTTTTGAGCTCTAGAATCTAGGGACCTTGAACTTTCTTAGCTTTGCTTGCCACCTCCACAAGGCCAATAACCAATGTTGATAAATCACTCTATTATGTGGGTTGTATGAGGGGAGTTGATTGCTTTTATCTTGGTCTTGATTAGAAAGCATGAGGTAGGGAGTCCTCCATGACTATGAGCATGAATATGCAAACCAAAGAGAGACAATAAGAAAGACAGGGAGACTTGTAACCAGAGGAAAGAGAGAGAGAGAGAGAGAGAGAGAGGAACTTTACCTATTTGCTTGGATTAATAATGAAGAGAAGGAAATGGTGATAGAGATGATGATTGATACAAGTGATTGATGATGGAGATGGAGGAAGTATGTTGCCCTAAGAGTGAGAGAGAGGGACGTATATGATGAAGGAGGAAGAGGGTTATTGTTGTTGCTTGATGCTAGAAGAGAAGAGAATGGTGTTGATGCTGAATCATAGAGAGAAAGAGACGTGGGTGCTGGTATTGTATGTCTTGGTGCCAAAAGAATATGCATCCAGCATGAATGAAGGAAAGTGATGTTTGGTGCCAACCTAGGAGTCTGATGCATGAAGGAAAGATTAAGGGGTGGGGTGGGTTGGCTTCACAAGGAAGCCACGGTGCTGTGGATGGAAAGGTGCCACGCACCAGCCCCTTTTTTTTTAAACTTATTTTCTTTTCCTTCACCTTTACGAATGTCGTATATCTTCGTTACCCGTCGGATCTTGCTCAAATTTTGAGACAAGCTTCCTAAGACCCTAAACTTAACATCCAACGGTGAAAATTGTGTTTGAAGGCTTGGAAAATTTATTTCAAATTTCCTAACTTAGAGTGTTCTTAAAATCAAACTTACTCCGAAATTCAACTTAGTTTGATAAAATTCCACATTCTAAATATCCTAAGGTAATTATCATAATACATTTACTTGGAAATTAAAATTGAGGATGTTACAAGTTTAAATTCATTTTTAAGCTAAGAGTTTCAAACACAAACATATCATAATTTTACCAGAATTTAATCTTACCGTAATATAATCACATATAACTATAATCATAATATAATTTTTCCAATTATACGAAACAGATACATAATAAAATTTTTCTCTAGCAACTTAACGATCAATCTTTTACCAGCCTCGTCAATACCTTCTTCTCATGACCCAACAATGGCTCAAATGTACTAAATATAATTTCTTATGAATAACCAAATAATGATTGAAGAACTTCTTGTTGTGGCCCAACTCTATATTTGTTGTCCTTTAAGGTGATAAGTTGAATTTCATAAATGTTCTGTCAATGCACATATATAAATGGAAGTGTATCTCCTGAATTTTCATAAGGCAAACCACAAATGTCGTTGCATGTCTCTAAAGTGGAATCTGACCTTAGAACGTAGCAGCTTCATCATCTTCTATGCATCATATCCACATAGACCAAGAACTTCCAATATCTTATTCTGTTGTTGGCAGTTTCCTCAAGTGAAGGTGCCTAAGTTTCCTCCACTTGGGGCTTAGCATTTTTCAACTTAAGGGATGCATAAATTTTCTCCTGTTGGAATTTAGTAGTTTCCTCTTATGGGGGTGCATCAATTTCTTTAGGTTGAGGATTAGAATAATGTCCTACCTATGGTCAGACAAGGAAGGGTTGAATTAGTTTTGTAGAAGCTTTTTCAATCTTTGTGTAGATAACAATGGTTAATGACCAAGGTGTTCAACATTATATTCTACAGGTTGAAAAAGGTTCCACATAACCATTGCCACTTGTACTAAAGGTGACACCCTTAAGAATCAAAGACTTGCAGCTAAAGATGGAAGGGGGCAACTCAATTTCATGTTTGAGACTTCATAAGATAGAAATGGTCAATTGTTGGATAGAATGTGATAAAGCATATCTAATGACCCTATTCAAGGGAGCAAAACCAAGACGACAAGACAGAATTCTTGGCAGAATTTGTCGAAAATGCCATTCCTTTTGAAGGACGAGTATGCAAAATAATCCAATTTGAGAGTATTGAGAATTCTTCCAGACGTCTTTCCACAGTTTAGACAACACGCAAGTTTGAATAGCTTCTTTTGTTTTCAATAATTCCATTATAAGAATAAAAACATCGTCACGTAGGTCACTTATCCTATCCTTGTTAGCATTTACATCACAAGCACTCTTCCTCCGTCTTCTCTTCACTTTCAACTTTCTATTTTTTTTTTATTTTCCTCCACAATTTTCTCTGTCTCTTCATGTTTAACTTCAGTGCTTTCACTTTCCCTTCCTTTATCTTTAAATAGAAAAAAATACTTGATTAGTTTAATTAGGTTTTGATATTGAGCAAAAATAAAATAGAGGAAACAAATAATAAAAGTCACATGCAACAAATAGATATACTTCTAAAATTTAATGCTTGCAAGTATATATAGTAAAAAGAAAGGAAGAAGGAGAAACCCAATGAAAGAAGAATACTTAAAATTGATTTTTTTTCTTCTTAAATTCATGAGCCGTGAAACAATTACAACACGTTATTGCAATGAAATGAATGAACAAAACATTTAATCTCTCTGTCACACTTTAAAATATCCTTTATTGTAATGCACTCGGATTAACTCATACTTTTAATAAGCATAAACAAAAGCAATTTGAGCTATATTAGTTAGTCAACTTATGCTAACATATTTAAAGTACAACAGTTGGATTGAATAATTCTTTCGATGAATAAGTGAATTATCTATGAAGTATCTAGATCGAGAATGTTAGTAAATAATACTTACTTTAATTTGGTGCTTGATTGATTTTATTTAGAATAGAGGGCTCCATTGTAACACCCTCACTTTTAGTTAGTTAAATTAAGTTTCATTTAAAATGGTACTTGAAAATTTCGATGAAAATCCGGTAGAGTTTCCTCTGTTTTTCGGGCTTTCCCAAAAAATTGACAAATTTTAAACCTGTCAGTCCAGAGTAAATTAAAACTAAAACTTAAATTTATGTTACAACCATAATATCCTAATGCACTGGTAAGAAAATAATATAAGATGTGGGCTACAACTATTAAACTATACAAATTACACTACTTTAATTTTTTTAGTTCTCTCAATGCCTAATTTACACTCCACAGTGTGGAGTTTACTCCTGCTCGACCATGCATAGTGTAAGCTCCATCTTCGTACCTGTAAAAAAATAGGCAAGAAGGGCAACATTACACAGAGCATAGGAAATAACCTCTACGAGGTCATAGTAATAACTAAGCCTATCATTATTATTAACATACAACCGCATAGTCATTCATACATTCATTCTCATTCTTTTCTCTTTTCACTTTCTTTTCTTCATTCTCTTCCTTTTCTTTATTCTCTTTCTTTTCCTTATTCTCTTTCTTTCCTTTTTATCATTTGGCCACAAGGTCTCACAACCATCCTGCGCCGTTTACCTTTTATTACTTGGCCACAGGGTCTCACAACCATCCTGCGCCGTTTACCTTTTATTATTTGGCCACAGGGTCTCACAACCATCCTGCGCCGTTTACCTTTTTATTATTTGGCCACAGGGTCTCACAACCATCCTGCGCCGTTTACCTTTTTATTACTTGGCCACAAGGTCTCACAACCATCCTGCGCCGTTTACCTTTTTATTAATTGGCCACAGGGTCTCACTACCATCCTGCGCCGTTTACCTTTTTATTATTTAGCCACAGGGTCTCACAACCATCCTGCGCCATTTACCTTTTATTATTTGGCCACAGGGTCTCACAACCATCCTGTGCCGATCTGTTGTTTCTTTCTCATCACTAACTTATCTTTTCTCTTCGTTTTTAGTTCCTTAGTTCTCTTTCGTTCTTTTAATTTCTTAGCTCTTCTTAGGTTTCCATTCATTATTCACTTCTCTCATTCCTTTCATTAGTGATCTACTATCATCTTCATTTCATCCCATTGAGGGTTAACAAACGATTCATACATTCATTACATAACCAAACATACCCTTTTCATCCCTTACTTTGTGATACTTATTAGTTTACTATATCCTAAATTCATTTTCAAACCCGACCCCACATACACTTCACATACATAACACATCATTCATGCCCACAATAA
This sequence comes from Crotalaria pallida, assembly GCA_037953625.1. NCBI lineage: Eukaryota > Viridiplantae > Streptophyta > Magnoliopsida > Fabales > Fabaceae > Crotalaria > Crotalaria pallida. The sequence continues at coordinate 19,984,802 of CM075650.1, forward strand.
TCATAAACACACAAGTGGTCTCATTATCCTCATTTTCCTACTTAACCTATTATTAACATTTCTATTATATTTCCACACATTACAAACATCGACATACAATACATATATTCACAACATGCAATTAGTTTCCTTTTACCTTATTTCCATTCTTATCCTATTGACAATATCAACTACTCTATTAATTATCCTCATAGCTAATTTCATATTATCCCTTATGGTTTACAAACAAATTCAAACATTCAGTGCACACAAACATACACAATAATCTTCATCCTACCAACCCTTAATCCTCTTCTATTATCCTTATTATTAACTTATCGTTTATTCTTGGTTACACTCCTTAGCTTATGATGCCCATTAGCTTTACACTTATCCTAGGTCCATTTCGAATCCCACCCCTCATACACATCATTACACACAACAAATATCAACATCCAGCACATATATTTACAACATTCAATTTATATTCACTTTTATTTATTTGCATCCTTAACTTATTGGCAACATTAACTACCCTATTGTTTATCATCCTAACTAATCTTTTCTATTCCTAGCCATCACCATAAACAACATAGAGATCATGTCCTAAATAGAGGTAACACAACCCTCTTACCTTAACCTTATAGAGAGAGAAGGGAGTACCAAACCCTAACTCTTTAAAATCCCCCTTTTTAGCTCCAACCAAATAGCCTCCAAATGTGTAGTGAGAGAGAGTTTGCTTCTCCAAGCCTTAATGTAGAGAGAGAAAGCTTCAAAGCTATGGAGGAGAGAGAAAATGAGCCATGAAGCAAAAGAAGTGAAATTAGTTAGAGATTATGGAGGGAAATTCGTATCACAAGAAGGAAATGAGGAGGAAAGCTTGAATCTCACTTACTTTGAGCTTGAAATGGTGGAAATCAAGAGTGGGTGTTGAAGCCTTTGAACCCTAACTCATACCCATGGCTTGAGAGAGAAAGCAAGGTGGGGAGGGTGATGATGATGATGAGGATGATGGAGATGATGATGGTGAAGCTTGGATGATGAAGGAAAAAGCTTGGAAATGAGCTATGGAACCTTGGGTTGTCTTGGAAATTTGATATCCCAACTTGGGGAGGAAGAATGGGGCATTTCGTGTGCCCCATGACCTTTATTTTTTTTCTCTGCAGACTCGTGGTACTCGAGTAGTCCATGCACTACTCGAGTAGCCACTGCTACTTCCCTTTTTATTTTTCTCCTATTTTCCTTTTATTTTCATCTTGCTTTCAAATCGCCATAACTTCTTTGTTAACCGTTGGATCTTGCTCAAATTTTAAAGCAAGCTTCCCTACATACTATTCTTCACATCCAACGGTGGAATTCTTGTTTAGAGTTTTAAATCTTTTATTTTGAATTTCCTAATATAGGGTGTTTACAACACCGAAAACATCGCTTCTAACGCTCTTCTGTTCATCTTTCAACCTCCTTTCTGATGTCAATGCTTCTTGACTCCTTTATGGAATTCAAAGAACTCCTAATCCATCATTTCAAATCCTTTTTAGAATAATCCTCACTTCCAAATCTTATCATTATTCTAATTACTATTTGAATTAAAATTCGGGATGTTACATCCATCAACTCTTGTGTATTCCCCATCATCCTCCTCTTCTTGCTCTGATAAAGTTTTGTAACCACCACCCAAATTAATAAATTAATAAATTCAATTTAAAATAAATATTGGTAGATTGTATGAAATCGTTTAGGATGGTGAACCAATTAAAAAAATTTTGAATCAATAATAGTAGAAAAACATATTTGTATCCTTATTTATTCACAAAAATATATTTATACACCAGTGTTCTTCCAACATTATATGTTTTTCCAGAAGGAAAATTATTTACATATTATCAATATAGAAGAAAATCATCATTTTGTATTCTTTAAAAATATATTTCCTTATTTAGTTTTTACAATAAGATTCTTTATATATATATATATATATATGTGTGTAATTCTTATAAGATTTTCACTTTTCAACATTTGTTGTCTCTACATTAAATATAATTTTCTTTTTAATGCAAACGTAAAAAGTATTATCTTTTTAATAGTGGTAACTATCGCGGCCAGGGTCAGGGGTTGCCCTATGGGCCTCGCCTACGAGTGGGGGTCGATTGACCCAACAAGGAGTCGTCACCGCATTTTGTTGCCAAAGCGCAAAATAATTAATACTTTATTAAAAAGGATAAATCTTGGTCTCGAACTAGGTAGATTTCGAGTTCGGGAGTCGGTTACGAGTCGGGGAAGGTATTAGCACCCGTTTGCCCATTCTGTGGTGGACTCGGCCTAGCCGAGGTCCTCTGACCCCTTGCCTAAGGCCTCACGGCCCTATAAGAAGCCCTCTGTGTGCTGGGCTGAGCTCAAGGCTCAACGGCCAAACAGATACCAGAAACGGGCCGACCTCATATTCCAACCCAGATCCGACTTCCCTGTCTGACACCTCCCAGAGTCCGACACCAAGGACAGGGTGACGTGTCTCACCTTATCCGTAAGGACAGCTCATCCACTCATAGCTCAATACAGGCTGGCCCTACTTGGGCCTAAAGCAAGCCCATTAGGGCAACCAGCTCCCCCCTATAAGTAGCTCCATACTACATGGGGCTCAGGTACGTCCTCTAACCCTAATTGTCACTCTCACACACCAGTGATTAGGGTTACTTCCTGGCTCCCTTCCTTAGCCACTTGAGGACTCCCACCAAACATCACATAGAAACCCTAGACTGAGGCTCCTTTGAAGGTCTTCTCCTATACCCTTGGAGGACCTCACCGTTTAGGACATCACATTGGCGCCGTCTGTGGGGAAAGATAAACTTCATTCCCAGAAATTCTACCATGTCTGAAGCACAACCAGATCAGAAGAGGAGGAGGGAGCGCCCAGGGAGAATCCCGTCAACTGAGGGCCTGCGATCACACCTTGAGGCTAACAGGGCAGCAAGGTCTCCACCACCCCCCTCCTCACCCACCGTCACTATCGTCGCATCAGAGATTGCCCGTGCGGCATCCCGTCGAACGAGCCACCGTTCAAGCCTCAGCCCCCGATGGGTCCCAACAACAACCAAGAAATTTTGTTGTACAAGATCTGTTTAAGACACCGGAAAATTTCAGGGTGGAAACTATATCTGGAGGTTTCGCCGGTGGCGGCGAGAAGAAGTTGGAAAGGAAAAAGTACGTTCAGCAAGTATTAGCTGTTCGCCACAAGCCTATTGGTAAAATACCATCTCGGAACATCCCAATCAGTTTTTCTGATCAGGATCTAGGAGATATCATCCCGGATCACAATGACCCAATGGTGATCGCGGCGATGATCGGCAACTTCGAAATCGCCCGAGTTCTCGTCGACCAAGGAAGCTCGGCCGAAATTCTTTTTCTCCACACATTTCAAGCACCGAAACTAAGGTCCGCCGACCTCGTACATTTTGAAGGGCATCTTATCAGCTTCACGGGCGAGGCAATACGCCCCCTTGGAGCCATCCTCCTCCCGGTGACCTTGGGAAAATTGCCTTCGGCCCGAACGGAGATTATCAAGTTTTTAGTGGTTGATTCTGAATCCCCATACAATGTGATACTGGGACGAACCTGCCTACAAGTCTTCGGGGCAGTGGTCTCAACAGTTCACTTAGCAATGAAATTCGTCGGTTCTGATGACAAACTTGTCACTGTCAAAGCCGACCAGCTCAAAGCCCGACTTTGCTATAACGCGAGTCTACGGGAAAGTAAGAAAAAGCAAGAAGAACTCTCTGGTCCAACATTAGCCAAAGGGAAGGTCCTTTTGGCCGAATTGGATGTTCGGGCCGAGCAGGATGACCTTAGGCCTTCTCCTCAAGGAGAGTGGTTGGCAGTTCAAATTGTCCCCTCTAACCCCGACAGAACCGTCAAAGTGGGTGCCGACCTCCCTAAGGAGATCCAGGATGAGATCATCGCACTGTTGCGAGCTAATTTGGATTTGTTTGCTTGGACCTCGGCCGATATGCCGGGGATCGACCCCAACTTTATATGTCACAAGCTCAGTGTAAACCCGAAGGCAAGGCCAGTAGCACAGAAGATGAGACGGGTTGGGACCGAGAAAGCAAAAGTCATCCAGGAAAAGGTGTCCGAGTTGCTCGAAGCCGGGTTTATAAAAGAAGTCCCATACGCCGAATGGGTTGCAAACACTATTTTGGTTAAAAAGGCAAACGGCAGTTGGAGGATGTGTGTGGATTACACCGACCTCAACAAAGCCTACCCCAAGGACCAGTATCCGCTGCCGATTATTGACCAGCTCGTCAATAATTCGGCAGGCTACCAGTTGTTGTCATTCACTGATGCATATTCGGGATACAATCAGATCCCTATGTATCCCCCTGATCAAGACAAGACCACATTCACGACCGGAAAGGCAACTTACTGTTACACTGTCATGCCTTTCGGCCTAAAGAATGCTGGCGCAACCTATCAAAGGATGATGAACAAAGTTTTTGATGGGATCATTGGTACCACCATGGAGGTCTATATCGATGACATGATTACAAAGAGCAAGAAAAAGGAAGACCATGTCCGAGATCTGACCATGGTTCTGGAGAGGGTAAGAGCACATAGGATGAGGTTGAATCCGGAGAAGTGTACCTTCGGGGTCCCCACTGGTGCTTTCCTCGGGTTCATGCTCTCTGAGATAGGAATCAAAGAAAACCCCGACAAATGCCGTTCTATATTAGAAATGAAGAGCCCTGCCGACCTCAGAGGGGTGCAACAATTAACTGGCAGGATGGCGGCACTGTCTAGATTCCTTCCTCAAGCTGCTAAGAAGGCCTTACCTTGGTACCAACTTTTGAAAAAAGGTACAACTTTTAACTGGGATCAGAACTGTGAAGCCTCTTTCCTTGCGCTTAAGGAATATCTCTCTTCCCCTCCAGTTCTCTCCAGCCCTCGAGAGGGGGAGAATCTTTTTATTTATCTTTCAATAGGGGATTCCGCCCTCAGATTATTATTTATCTTTCAGTAAGGCACCTAGGATTATTTTTCTGGCCTTCAACAGATTTTTGATAAATATTATCCCTTAGTGGCCCACTTTGAGCCTATTGATATATAATTTCTTTGGTACCCTTTTCATAAATGTTATATATTTTTGGTATCTTTGAAATGTGAATGGTGCAATTGGGAATATGTTAATTCAGAAAGTGTTGAGCTGAAAGTATTAATTGTGATCTCTATTTCTCTTAAAAAAAAAAGGAAAAAAATATAAGGAAAAAGAGAAGAGAATAGAGAGAATGGGAATGAAAAAGAATGAAGGGGAATTAAATATTGGAGTTGATATTTGTTATAAAACCAATTCTCCATTCATATGTTAAAGGGATGTTGTTTGATTTCATATTTTTAGCCCTTTGTATAATCCTTTGTTTCTTTTATCCCACCTTTCATCTTTAGTCATGGCCTCGTTACAACCAAAATTAAGACCTTTTGATTTTTGCATGTATCATTACAAGAATTATCTCGGACAGCTACGAAATTTTGCTACGAAATTCTTTCCTAGCAATTTCATAGCAAATTAGCTATAGAATAGATACGAAATTAATTTCCGTAGTTAGTTTTCAATACTATAAAATACACTTATTATATGAAAAACAACTATGGAACAACTACGCTTTAGCTAGGGAATATTGGTAACAATATAAAATTCCGTAGTAGATTAGTTTGCTAGGAAATATTCCGTAGCTGATGAATTTTTTTTGGCACCCGCGAAATTTTCACCCCTCTCGCTGCCACTTCCTTTGCTCCCGCCGTTACCTTTTCCTTTTCCTTCTTTTTTTTTCCCAACTCTTTCAACTCCTTTCTCCACTATTTCCTTTTCCTTCTTTTTTTTGAACTCTTTTCTCCACTGTTCCTTTTCCTTCTCTTTTCTCTCTCTCTTTTCCCTTCGTTTTGTTCCCTCCGCCTCCATCCTTACCGCCTCTGCCGCCTTCCCTTCTCCCTTCACGTTCTCCCTCACGTTCTCCCTCCTTACCACCTCCGCCGCCTTCCCTTCTCTCTTCCCCTCTCCCTCACCACCGCCTAAATCCCTAAATCCCTAACTTCACCACCGCCTCCCTCCTTCACGGCCTCTCCCTCATCCTTCCCTCCTTCCCTGCTTCAATTTCACTAAATCCCTAATTCCCTAACTTCCTTCCTTCCCTATCTCGGTGACGGATTGGGTTTGCTTTTACTCTCTTCCTCTATTCGAAGGTAAGCTTCTACTTCTTTTGCTTCTGCTTCGAAGGTATGCATGCGATTTTTGTTTTGTTTTGTTTCTTCTTCGATGTGTGTTTTTATGCACTTTAAAGAGTCTACATTTGAAAAGGCCAAATCGGATAACCTCAGAATAAAGGGTTTGCTTATTACCAACCCATCAAACCCATTAGGAACCATAATGGATAGAGAGACATTAACAACAGTTGTGAGTTTCATTAACCAAAATCATATCCACCTAATATGCGATGAAATATATGTTTTGGTTGAAGCTGTGTTTTGTTTTTATTTTTGAGTATTTGTTTGGGTTCAGTTATGTGTAATTCTTATTTTTCGTTTTTTGCTTTCTTTTCAAATTCTTCTTTTTTGTTTTAATTTTTTGGTTAGTTCAGTTAATGAGTGTTTCTGTATTTGAATATTTGGAGTAACTGTTTGTTATGTTTCTTTTGCTTTCAGTTTGCAAGTAAATCTGCACCTACCACTAATGGAGTGAAGAAGCCTTACCGTTATCGTTCTGGAAGTTTGCTCTTCGGTGAGTCTTGAAATTTAACTTTACAATTGCTAGTTACTTGGTGTTCATTTATTTTTGGGGCTTGTATTTGATTGGTTGTTTTGTAATATAAACAGTGAGATTAGGAAATACCAGAAGAGTAGTGAGTTGCTCATCAGGAAGCTTTCCAGAGGTTGGTTCCTGAAATTGCTCAGGAATTCAAGGTATTGTAATAGTGTGGTTTGTACTTAATGCATAACTGTATAGTTGAACTGATGAATTCCAAAAAAGAACGAATTTCTTCCAGATGTCTTATTTAGCATGAGAAAAATAAATCAGAACTACAGTGGGAAATACAGAAAGTGCATCATTGATAGAGTAGCCAAATGAGAGGAAATGGTAGAGAGCTGCAATGTATTGTTTATAATGCATAACTAGTATAGTTGACCATGAGAGGATTTTATGGTCCATGCTTTGAACATTCGGATGATGCACTGTTCTAATTTCAAATCCATTATATGAATCATGATTCTTGAAATCTATCCAATATTAAAACTTTCCTTCATTACTGTGCCATACCTCATGATCATGGTGAGGTGCATTGTGTTCATAGGTTCTGCAATGACAATATCATGTTAGTATTTCATAGAACAAAAAATGTTTGTTTTCATTGCAGTCTCGTCAAGGATTAGTTTGCATTCTTTCTCCGGAATGTATAAGATGATATCTCGTCAAGGATTAGTTTGCATTCTTTCTCCGGAATTTAGAAAATTAAGCATAAAGATTGAACTGATTGACATTTTCTATGTTTTGTTAACAGTTAGGTGTCCTTGATGCATAAATTAAACTAAATCTTCCAAGTTCCAATCACTATATATTTGATTGTCGGTTGTTTCTAGTATTTACCGTGAATCATTGCGATAGAGGATGGACTTCGTTGCTTGCATATATATAAGTCTATTGGCTTATTTTTCCAACCTTGAATCCTGGACCATTAACTTGCTCCCTCAAAGAATACTTGTACATTGTACCGGTGTTCTAATTTCTATAGGCATTAATTAATAATTCTGTTTAATTAACTAATTATTATGGACATAATCATATTTGGAACAAGGATTTGTAAGTCATGATCATTGCAATTTCTTATCCTTTTCAAATTAAAGCCCTAGTAGTTATTTAAGCTACTGCTTAGTTATCATCTCTAAATAGAATTTTACTAGCATGGATGGAAGACAATATCAACTTTAGCAAGTTAGCAATATTTTATAGTATATAATATTTTAGGATAAAAATAATGCATCTGAGAAACTCCCAAGAAGTTATTTCTGTGTTTTTGTCAGTCATCATCGTGAATAACATTAAATAAATTTCCCGATCTAAAGGACTAGTTATTGTTCTCCAATCATCTTTTATTAACATTTAATAGGTCTTAAGTTTGACATGAACAGTGAGTTATTCATCACTTTATTGCACTCTCTTCTTTCCAGGTTTGACAAGGAACTCAACAAAGAAGTCGCAATCAAAGTGATCGATTTGGAAGAATCGTAAGTCTGTTGTCCCCCTTCTTTTCTTTTATAGAACCTTGAAACTCAAGGAACTGCAGTATTGGTCATATCAGAGCATTAACCAATTTTATAATTTATAGTAATGGGAACCTGAAAATACATTGAGAACATCTTTTCATTGAATTATCAAGGACTGTCTGTCTGTCTGTCATTAAAATTTCAGATCTCTGTTTTTGATAGGCGTAGTTTTGGGGCTGATGTTACTGTTGTTATTAATTTTTCTCTGGGTTTTGTGCGGTTGGTTGGGGTTTCTGGTGGGAAAATTTGCTTTCAACTCTAATGATTTTTGGGTTTGGCTGCTGAAGTATAACTTATACTTTGGCTGATTATTTAGAGAGTTTAATATTAGCGGTGGAAATTATTTAGAGAGTTTGATTTAAAGAAGGGTGAATACTTCGATACCCTTTAGTTTATGAAGGGTTTGGTAGCACTAAACGATAAGAGTTTTATTCTTTTGGTGTTATTCTTTCTCTCTTTCTTCAAGGGTTGCTGAATTTCTCAATTTCCTTTCATATTGAGTAGAGGGTTTTCTCTTCTCTCTCCACTGTGTAGATCTCATGTCCTTGGGATTTGTTTTTTTTTGCTGTGTTTTTGATCTAAATCTTTTGCTTTTAATTAAAGTTTGGTGCATGTTGTTTGTTGCAATTTGAAGCGTGATGTGGAGAACATCCAAATTCAGCACTTCTGGATTGTGGATTAGGTGTTTGTCTATTCCTGGTATACCTAACTACATTAAAATGGGAACCAGGTGGCTGAAAGAAACATGAAAGATACAGAAGAACTAAGAAAACAGATTTATTATTGAGTGAGATAGATACATAATATTTATACATAAGTTTGGTTTAAGAATAGTGAGAATTGAAATATTATTAGTTAGGTGTACTGTAACAGCTGCAACTAAGTTGTTTATTCTTGTCTTATTGCAGCAACTGTGAATTTTATTGTTGATTTTCTGTTCCCAACACTAACTCTTGTTTTCTTTCTTTTGCAGATTATATAATTCATACTTCTCAGGTACTTGTTATTCTCTTCTGAATTCCTTATTCTGTTTACTTGTTGGAATAAGAATCAATCTGTGCTAAGTATTTATTTGTAATTGTTATACCCGTTTTTAAAGTAAGAGAAGAGTTTTAGGAGATAGTTTTGTTTTCAGAAATAATGAGACCCGATAGAAGTTGGATGCTGCGAAGACATGATTGTACCGGCCACGTTAGTGATGAGTATATGAATGGAGTAGAAGAGTTCATTAAGATAGCTAGCATGAACCCAACTATTGCTGATGCATTAAGTCGCATTCTTTGCCCGTGTTCAAGATGTAAGAATTGTGAGAGAAAGGAGTTATTTTGGGTAGAAAAGGATATGTATCAATATGGATTTATGGAGGGTTACATTAATTGGACTGTTCATGGCGAGGATAGATGGGGGATATTAGTTCACCTTTCGTTGTCCATGATGAAGTGCAGAATGAGAATCCATATGTGGATATGGTTCGGGATGCTGCTGGTGATAGATTAAATTTTCAATCTCAAGATGTAGAAGAGGATCCAAATCCTGATGCTTCAAAGTTTTATGATTTGCTGAGAGATGCCGATGAGCCTTTGTGGGATGGTTGTGATAAGCAGACAATATTGTCAGCTGTCACTCAACTCTTCAATTTAAAGTCTGAGTTCAACATGAGTGAGAAGTGCTATGATCGATTGAGTGCTATTATTAAGAGCATGCTTCCAGATTCAGAAAGGTTACCTGAAAGCTTCTACAAATCGAAGGCCATGGTTAGTGAGTTGGGATTAGGATATGAGAAGATAGATGCATGTCCTAATCATTGTATGCTATATTACAAAGAAACGGTTGATTGCACAGCTTGTTTAGTTTGTGGGCACGCGCGATTCAAACCGAAGGCTGGGGGTTCGTTACAACAAAAGGATATTCCATATTCACAGTTGCATTATTTTCCCATTACTCCTAGGCTACAACGCCTATATATGTCCAAAAACACTGCTCCCAATATGCTTTGGCACTCCAATGGAGTGCGCCAAGATGAATCAGTGATAACCCATCCTGCTGATGCTGCAACATGGAAACATTTTGATGCTACCTGGCCAATATTTGCACAAGAACCTCGAAATGTTAGGCTTGGCCTTTGCACGGATGGTTTTAATCCTTTCAATGGCACAACTACTCCGTACTCATGTTGGCCTGTTTTTGTCACACCCTATAATCTTCCACCAAGCATGTGTATGAAGAGGGAATATATATTTCTTAGCCTCGTGATTCCTGGACCAAAATCACCTGGTAAAAGTTTAGATGTGTATCTTAGACCTCCAATCGATGAGCTTAACATGTTATGGGGAGAAGGGGTGAACACATATGATGCATGGAAAAAGCAAAATTTCAATATGAAAGCAGCTTTATTGTGGACAATAAGTGACTTTCCAGCTTATGGAATGCTAAGTGGATGGAGTACTCATGGAAGACTTGCTTGTCCATATTGTATGGATCATAGTAAGTCATTTGTGTTGAAGCATGGTAGGAAATGTTGTTGGTTTAATTGCCACCGTCAATTTCTACCTCCTGATCATCCGTTTCGTCGTGATCGAAACTCTTTCAAGAAGAACTCAATGGAAAGTTCTTTACCGCCTGAACGATTAAATGGAACAGATATCTTGGGTGAAGTGAATAAACTTGAGGAATTCATCTTTGGTTTGAAAACACCAAAGCAAACACAACCTGGTTTTGGTAAATCTCACAATTGGGTAAGGAAGAGCATATTTTGGGAATTGCCTTATTGGCATACTTTACTAATACGTCATAATTTAGATATGATGCATGTTCAGAAAAATGTGTTTGACAATACCTTCAACACCGTTGCGGACATGAAGGGAAAAACAAAAGACAATGCAAATGCAAGAGAAGATATGAAGAAGATATGCAAACGTCCCAACTTAGAGCTGATTGATGATAATGAGAGGTTTAAGAAAAAACCAAGGGCATCATATGTCGTGGATGACAATAAGAAGAGGTTAGTCTTTGAGTGGTTAAAACAATCAAAATTTCCTGATGGATATGTGTCAAACATTGCACGTTGTATTAATTTAGATGAGATGAAGATATATGCAATGAAAAGTCACGACTGTCATGTTTTTATGCAAAGGCTTTTTCCTTTGGCATTTCGTGGTTTGCTGCCTAAACCTATATGGGGAGCATTAGCATAACTTAGCTTGTTTTTTAGAGAAATTTGTGCACCTGTAATACGTGCTTCTGACATGGAGAATGCAGAGCTTTCCATTGTTCAAACAGTTTGCAAGTTGGAAAAGATATTTCTGCCAGCTTTTTTCGATGTGATGGAACACTTGCTTGTGCATCTCCGTTATGAAGCTAAAGTTGGAGGTCCTGTGCAGTATAGGTGGATGTTTCCATTTGAAAGGGAAATGTTGTACTTGAAAAAGAAAGCTCGAAATAAAGCAAGAGTTGAAGGGTCTATTTGTGAAGCATATATTTTGGAAGAAATTTCCAATTTTTCTTCCATGTATTTTGATCCAAGCATACAAACAAGGCGCACTCAAGTTCCTCGGAATGATGACGGTGGTGAAGATAAGAATGATAGATGCTTGTCTATTTTTAAACACCCGAGTCGCCCTATTGGCAAAGGTAGAAAAAAATACTTAAGCGATGAGGAGCATCAAAAAGCCGAGACATATGTCTTTGTGAATTGCAAAGAACTAGAACCTTATCTTCAGTAAGTATACTCCTTAACCTGTGAATTTTTTAATTTTATTATTATTCAATATTAATTATTGTATTTTATTAGACAATTCGAGGATTCTCTAAGGGAAAGAAATCCAAATATAGACGAGGATCAAATATTGGAAGATCGAGATAAAAACTTTAGCAAGTGGCTAAAAGATCAAGTAAGTGAAGTATATAATCGTATATATCATACAAATAAATATAACTATCTATTGTACCTTTACCTAATCGTATATATCCAGGTGAGAATAGGTCGAATTGAAGATCCATTGATTCGACATATATGCTTCGGTCCATCTATGCGTGTGACTTCTTACAATGGCTTAAAAGTTAATGGTTATAGATTCCACACTAAGGACTACGAACAGAATAAAGCTAGCATGAACAGTGGCGTATGTGTTAGAGGAAGTATATATGGTGACAATGAATTGGATTACTACGGCATTGTTGAGGATATAATGGAATTATCGTATCTAGGAAATCAAAACAAAGTATTTCTCTTCAAGTGTTACTGGTTTGATCCGATTCACGGGGTCAAGGTTGATGAAAAATATGGATTGGTTGATGTCAAGCATAGTTCAAGGCTTGGCTCAAATGAACCATTTGTATTAGCTGAACAAGTGCAACAAGTGTACTATACAGCATATCCACACACCCGGGGCAAAGCTATTAGAGAATGGTGGGCAGCTTGCAAAGTTAGACAAAATCTTTTTGAACCTGAAGTGTTCAATGATGAGCATGGTGAATCTGATTCAGATGAGATCGTGGTGACTAATTATTATCAAGAGGATGGGTCCTCAAGAACATACATTGTCATCCCTGAAGATGAAACGATTTTGTTAGCTGATTTCGATGCCCCTATGGAAGAAGTTAATGTAAATGATATATATGTTCCCTTGGAAACTGGAGAAGATGAGCAAATCAGCGATGATGATGAATATGGTGATGATAATGAGTTCATAGAAGAGGATGAGGAACTATATTATTCAGATGCAAATAGTGATAGCTGAATATTGTTCAAATATTTTGAATGGATTATCTTATTGTGAAATTTGTTTCAGTTTTGAAAAATGAAAATGTAATAGTTATGAATGGTTATTATTCAGTGTGCTTATGTTTCAGTATTTTATGTGAACTATATTTAGTGTTTTATGAATAGTTATTATTCAGTATGATTCACTATTTTATGTTATGACTTAGTGGTTATTATTCAGTATGAATAGTTATGACTTATGTTTCAGTATGTTCCATTGTATTATCATATACTATCTTTATCTCTTTTAATTTATTAGATAGATATTTCCCATGCCAATCCGAGGAAGAGGTGGATGGAATCGAGGTCGTCGTCGTGGTCGCGGTCACCATGATCCACCATCAACGTCTCAAGCACGCACCGGTTCACCACCACTAGAGCCTGCTCAGCCTGTTCAGCCTGCTCCGCCTTCTCAGCCGGTTCAGCCTGCTCCGCCTTCTCAGCCTGCTCCGCCTTCTCCTGATTCGATCTCCTCGGGTATACCTTTTTCAAATGTTTAATAATCTAAAATATAATGGATTTATGCTAATGGCTTGTTTACTTGTAAATATATTAGGTGCTACTTCGACTGCTGCCCCAGTGATCAATGATGGAGTATCAACTTTTGCCCCATCCTCTAGTGATCAACCAACAAGTGTCCCACATTCAGTGCCTTCGAGTGGAGGGTCTCAAGGATATACTAATAGAAAGAGAGTCATAAGTGTGGAGGCTGTCCCTGAACCGTAAGTAACATTGAAGAAATGTTTTATTAAATATATTTTACATTTAGATCAGATATTTAACAAATATTGTTGCATTTGTAGGAGGAGATTTGTTTCACCATCTGTGACTCATAACATTATGTCTAATGTGCTTCCGTGGATGCCTGAACCGGCTGAAAGGTGGAAAGACTATTGTCCTATCATGAAAAAGGAATTGTTTAAGGATTTCATGGTAAATCTATTTCTAGCATCATGTATTAATTATTTTTGTCTATTATAACGGTACGGATTTATATTGTATTATTGGTGTAGAATTCATATGAGTTTGCGTCCGATTGGGATCGCAATATGGCTGAAACTGTTTGGAACAGAACATGCATGGACCGTTACCCAAACCACTTGTCTAATGCAAGGAAGAATGCCTTGAAGAAAGTCAATTCAGATAACCTGGCTGATACCAAGGGCCATGGGCCCAAGGGAATGAGGAAAGAAGTATGGGATGGCTTGGTGGACATTTGGTTGACCCCAGAGTGGAAGAAGAAATCTGATGCTGGTCGAAAGAATAGGGCAGCCATGCCTGATGCTGTGTTGCACACTGGAGGTTCAGTAGGTTTTCAAATACATAAGACTAGAATGGTATGTTTTGCTTTTACTATCTGCATTATTTTTTTCAAGCACATAATAATAGTAAGAGTACATTAGGATGAATAGGGACTTGAATCATTGAGTAGACTTGTGGTTAGGCTTGACACTCTCGGTATATTCAATATGAGATATTCTGACTTGGTTCTTAAGTTATTTGCATTCCGAGATATTCTGAAATATGAGAATTAAAAATCATACTTTAATCTTTTCACTTGTTTTCTGGAATGCTGGTTGTGATCTTTTCACTTTAATCTATAAAAAATCATACTTTAATCTTTGTCTTTTTTGGAATGCTGGTTGTGATCTTTTGAGATGCTGTCGTTGGGTTGGGTTGAGATGCAATGTGATAACCAGAGTAATTTTGTCTTGGCTTGGCTGAAGTGCAATTTCAATTTTTCTGATATCAGTCTGTCCTGTGTTGTTTGGCAAAGATATTCCTTATTTTTTTTATATATGTGGCACTTAAGATTCATCTGCAAAACCATTAAGATTCCTTATTGTACTTAAGATTCACAAATGCATTGCTTGATTATTGGCTGATGAACGGAGAAGTGTGATAGGAAATTTGTTTTGTTAAGTTATATTGTTGTACGAAGTTCTTCTGCATGAAGAATTGTTTTTTCATGCTCTAATGAAAGAAAGAAAATATTTGTACTGCTTTGTACTGATATAAGTTTGCATCTGATTATATTGTGTCCCTTGATATAAGTTATATTGTCTGATTATATAGTACTTCTGTATAGTGATATAAGTTATATTGTTTGATTATATAGCACTTCTGTATCTGATTATATTGTTGTATCTAATTATATTGTGTCCCTTGATATAAGTTATATAAGTTATATTCATCTATGGTACTTCTGTTGTGGCTGAATATATAGTGATAGAGGTAGTGGTAATGAACTTTGATTGATTGCGTTTTTGCAAATAATGTTGATTGATTGCATTTGTACTACAACTTTACTTGATTGATTGCATCTTCTTTTTAATTATATTAAGCTTACCATTCAGATTTAAACTCATTTTTGTTTATTACAGGAGGCACAATTGAAACGTCATGTTAACTTTAAAGAAGTATATGTGCAAATCCACAAGAAAAAGGATGGAGAATTTGTTTCTGAGCGGTCTAAAAATTTTGTTGTAGGTGTTTCAAGATTATAAATAACTAGTCTTATTTAATAAATGACAACATTGATGACTATTCTTGATTTCATGTTTTAGGAATCATATGACACAAAAATGAATGAGAAGTATGGAGAAGACTCAGCAGCACACCCTGTGGTTGACTCTGAGGTGTGGGCAGAAGCATCAGGTCCCAACAAGAAAAGACGGGTCCTTGGGGGTCGTACCATAGATATTGGCAAGCATGGGTGCAACTCTTCTTCATTCTCGGAGGCATCTACCTCATCAGCTCCACAAATAGCTAAAGAACAACTTAAGGAGGTAGTAAATTCAGTAATGAGAGAGTTTATTCAAACACAATTTATGCCTATGTTGGCGCCTATGATATCCAGCATTGTTGGCTCTCAAGTAGGAAATGTTGGGCAGCAAGCATCCTTTCAATGCGGAGGAGTCACAAATGATCATGAGGATGATGATAGGGATAACATAGACTGAATATGGAATTTTGTTGTTAGCTTGTTTATAGACTGATTACAAGGATGGTATTTTGAAAAGTTGTTCTGAACTGAGTTTGAGTTGGGTTTTTTGACATGGTTGGGAAGTAGAAATATGAAGATAGTGGAAGAGCCACAAATGACCATTAGGAAATGGTAATGAAGACTTGTTTTGAAGTAGACTTAGACCAGAATTTATAACATTATTGAGAAGTG
Organism: Crotalaria pallida; assembly: GCA_037953625.1. NCBI lineage: Eukaryota > Viridiplantae > Streptophyta > Magnoliopsida > Fabales > Fabaceae > Crotalaria > Crotalaria pallida. The sequence continues at coordinate 20,001,025 of CM075650.1, forward strand.
GCTAGCTAATATAAAAATTATGACATTATTATTTTGCTTGATATATTTTTTAGCTTGTGTTCTTTCTTTGAAACAATCTATATGGAGGTTATTATAAATATGCATTTCGATGATATAAAAATTAAGTATGTTAGTAATGTAATTTAGCTATTAAATCCAGAGAAAAATAAAATATAATTGCTATACAATAATAGCTTTAGAAGAATAAATATAGAATTCCAATGTAGTTATGGAATTGCTACAGAATAGCCATCAAATAATGCCACAAAATAGGTAGAGAACAGCTAGGAAAAAAGGTACCCAATTGCTACTGAATTGCTACAAAATGTGATGCGAACAATTAGGAAACAGGTACCAAACTGCTACCGAATTGCTACAGAATTGTTTCGCAACACAGCTAGGGAATAGCTAGAGAACACCTAGGAAAAACAGCTACTGAATAGCTTCAAAATTGCTAGGGATGATATGGTTATCTTTCACCCAACAGCTAGGAAATAGATGCAACTTTGCTACAGATTCAGAAAAATTGGCTACGAATCAGCTACCGAATATTTCTAGCTGAAAAGCTACGAAAAAAATACTATACTTACTTTAAAGTGAGCAATTATTTTGCTACAGTATTGCCACGGATTTGCTACAACTATTTTTTAATTAGCTTTGGAATAGCTACGGAATAAATCGGTAGTGAATTAGCGACCTGAATTACGCTACGCACCGTGCTGTAGCTGTTCCGCGGCAATTCCGTAGTTATGACTACTTTGCTAGAGTACAACAACGGAATTGCTACGCAATATTCCGTAGCTGTCCGAGAAAATTCTTGTAGTGTATTCAATAATTTCAGTGGAGATATTGGTCTATGGTCAAGCATATGGTAACACATTGTCATTGGATGAACTTGAGTGAATTGTTATAACCCTTGATACACATGAGAGACATACACGGTGAGGTTGAAAGAATTCACTAGTTCCTGCTTCTTTTGGAGTTTGTTTCTTTAATCAGTTTTTGATGAAAGTTATTGCTTGTGAAGAAAAGTGTATGAGTCATGAGTCTGGAGTCTTAGATTAGGTGTTTGCATACTACTTTAGAAAATGGTCCTGTGTTTTAAAATTTTTATTTTACTTTTGCCTGGGACATGCAAAATGCTAAGTTTGGGGGTGTGATTGGGGTCTAATATGTGATGTTTTTGTACCTCTTTTGCCTCCCTTTTACATAGTAGTGGCTTGTTTCTTGAGTAAATTGGAATAAAACAATGGAATTTTGTCATTATAAGATTTCTGGAACCTTTTGATGTGTTTGGTTTGTTTTCAGGTATTTAAACTCTTAAAACAACGATTTTTGCAAAGGAATGAAGAAGGAGAGCTTGGTACTTGAATTGAGAAGAAAAAGAGGAAAAAATGAAGAAAAGTTGACCGTGGCGCCCAGGCGCGGGTCTCATGCGCTCAGGCGCTGGCTGGGGTCAACTGGCCAAAAATGGGGTGCATTTGGTTGATTTTTTCAGACAGCCGCACGCCCAGGCGCAGGAGTTTCACGCCAGGGCGCGCAAAATGCGAGAAAGTGACACTGTTCGCTGTTTTGATCATAACGTGAGCTAAGCTTATCCAAATGAGGCGATCTAGGTATCATTTTAAAGCTAAGGAAAAGATCTACAACTTTTCTAGAAATAGCCTTGCTCAAATTCGTCCATCTTGGGGGTCAAAATCAGTGGCGAAGTTGCTGTCAGACACAAATACGGGATTCTAGAAGGATTTTAATGATAAATTCTATTTGTAGATAATATTCTTAGAGATTAGTTTATTCTAATAGGATCTTATCATATTATATTCAGATTTAGGATTAGTTTTATTCAAATAATAATCTTATCACATTAGATTGAAAATTAGGTTAGTTTTTATCTATATAATAATAGGATTAGGATTCATTCAAACCAGAAAGCTTTGAGAGAGGGAGTTACCACGTTTTTAGAGAGAGCAATAGTGAGAGAGCTTTTGGAGGCAAGTTGAAGGATTGCACTTTGTGATTGGAGATTGGGGTAATTCCATGTCTCTCATTATGATTTTCATTATTCTTCTTCCTTCTTCTCTAAATTATGTGTAACTAAACTCCTTTTTGGGAACATGTGGATTTGTATGGAACCTTCATAGTTTTTGTTTAAGGAATTAATGTTTTTCCGATTAAGTATTGTGTTTGATTATGTTTTAATTGTTCATCATGAATTTGGTACCGTTTATGATTTGGTAATTCTAATTGAATAGGAATATTGAATTAGGATTTAGACCTTTAATCAAACAATTCAATTACATAGGTATAGGAATATGTCGATGAATTGGATAACCTTCTAACAATTTTGATTGAACATTAATTGGTAAGATTAGGATTTAAAACTCTGCTTAAGGAATTAAGGGAGATTAAATTACTAAGAAACAGGGTTGACCTAAGGAATTAGGCTGCTTTTACCTTTGCAAAATTGGTTCAATACTTGGGAAAATCATTGATTCGTTAGCAATTATTATAGGAACCTACAATGAAACAAGTTCCCAAGCTTTCCCAAATTCTTTCACAACCACTTTTAATTTGTGTTTTTGTTTTTCTTTTTAATTTCCTTTAAAATTTCACAATCAATTTAATTTTAATTTGAATTTCACGTAATAACTACGACTTAGGTGAGAATTATTTTAATCGATTTTAGTCCTCGTTGGGAACGACAACCCACTTCCACTTTATTACTTGTCACGAACTGGTGAACTTGCCAGAACGCCAACACACGGCGGCTACGATAATATTTCCAAATCCACCCTATTGTCGTAAGAACCGCCCAGCCCATTAAACAAGTTCTGCAAAAGCCCGACCTCGCCGGGAGAATGATGGCCTGGGCAATCGAACTGTCCGAGTTCAACATCTCCTAAGAACCGAGGAAGGCAATCAAGTCACAAGTATTGGCAGATTTTGTGTCCGAGTTCACAGAGCCCCACCAAAGCTCTAGCTCGGATACTTGGGTGATATATGTTGATGGTTCGAGTAATCAAAAGGGTGCAGGAGCTGGTGTTATTTTGGAAAATGCGGAAGGACTCAGCATCGAATACTCCCTGAAATTCGAGTTTTTAACCTCGAACAATCAGGCCGAGTATGAAGCAGTTATTGCCGGCCTCCGCATGGCTAAGGAGCTCGGTGCAACTGAAGTCCAAATTATGAGCGATTCCCAGTTGGTGGTTTCCCAAGTCGTTGGAGACTACCAAGCCAAAGAGCCCATCCTACAGAAATACCTTGATAAAGTTAAATCCATGGCTCTTGATTTTGCCAAGTTTTCCATCACCCATATCCCCCGCAGTTCAAACTCCCGAGCCGATGTGCTTTCCAAGTTGGCAAGCACGAAAGGCGGATGGAACAATAAAAGCCTCATTCAAGAACAAATCTCGACCCCAAGCGTAGTAATGGCCATTTCAGTATTGCCGAACTGGATGCATCCGATAAGGGCATACCTCGAACATGGAATACTCCCTGCCGATCAAAAGGAAGCAAAGAAACTTAAGAGAAAGGCGGCTGAGTATGTCATTATGGATGGAGTCCTTTATAGAAGAGGAATGTCTTCCCCACTCCTCCGATGTCTTACCTCCGAGGAAGCTCAGGAGACCTTGAACGAGGTCCATGGAGGAATGGGGAGCCACCACGTCAGAGGAAAATCCTTGGCAAGGAAGATACTGAGGGCTGGATATTTCTGGCCGACCTTAGTTATGGATTCCATTGACTATGTTCGACGATGTCCTCAATGCCAATTCTTCAGCGATGTTTATCAGAAACCCTCCGAGGAGCTCCACTCTCTAGCTTCCCCCTGGCCTTTCAGCATGTGGGGAATGGACATTGTGGGACAGTTCCCAACGGCTCCAGGCCAGCTAAAATTCATCGTGGTAGCAATAGACTACTTCACCAAATGGATCGAAGCTGAGCCCCTAGCAACCATCACTTCGGCAAGGATCCAGAAATTTTTTATGAAACAAGTCATCTCCCGTTTTGGCCTTCCACTCACATTAATCACCGACAATGGTAGTCAGTTCGCTGCCAACAACTTCCAGATATTAGCTGAGAATCTCGGGATCTCTCATCGGTTTTCTTCGGTAGAGCACCCCCAGACTAATGGCCAAGCTGAGGCCGCCAACCGAGCTATCGTTGACGGCCTCAAGAAGAGAATTACGCAGGCCAAAGGTGCATGGGCCGATCTTCTACCAGAGGTCCTCTGGTCAATCAGGACCACGGTTCAGTCCTCAACCGGAGAGACCCCCTTCAGACTCACCTATGGTTGTGATGCGGTCATCCTCATCGAACGAAGGATTCATACCTTCCGAATGAGGGACAGACCCGAGGAAGAAAACGAAAATTTGATCAAAGAAAACTTGATACTGGCCGAAGAAATCCGGGACGCCGCCTCTACTCGGGAAAAGAAAGCAAAAGAAAGGCAAGCCAAGCAGTATAACAAAACGATACAACCCAGGTCTTTTGAGGTCGGAGATCTCGTTCTCAGGAGAGCTGACATCAGTCTTAAAAACTGAAGAGATGGGAAATTTGCTCAAAATTGGGAAGGCCCCTACAGGGTCATTTCAAAAACACACTCTGGGGCATACAGACTGGAGACTCTTGAAGGAGCCGAACTCAAAAATTCTTGGAACATTGCAAAACTGAAAACCTACTTCAGCTAGGTTTACCTCAGATGTTATCAGCCGCCCCAGCTAAAAGTTTAAGTTCTATCCTCATTTCTGTTAACATTTTACACTTACTTCCCCTAGTCATGCTCTTATTTTCCACTTTGGGATATACCCACCTTTTTAATTCATAGGCAATGTACTCATGTTTAAAATTAATAAGAGAGTACAAACTTGACCATTACTCAAGTGCTACAGTTTTATATATGTACGTACTAGCTTCTCATTTAGCACTAGCCACCTAAATGTTGCATGGCGCTATGCACAGCCAACGTCTTGTAAAGGAGATCGGCTCATATGCACAGTGTACAAGGGACACCCGATAAAGAACAGACTGCTCTGAAATGTTTCCACATAGCTTCACTCAGCATTCTCTTTTACATCGGGGCCGAGTGTGAATTCAATGCTCCTAATTATGTGGATTATGTTTTGATGATGACAAAATAATTAACAAATCATGCCTTGAAGATATTGCAACATCAACATCAACAAGAAGTCAAGAAAAGAAGACAAGTGCCCAATCATTCTCAATCAAATATTAAGTGTAAATTTCTAATTTATGTTGAGAGTGGTTGAGAGTGGGTAGAAATAGTTAGTCTCTTCTAGGAATAAATTTTTATATGATTATTAAGTTGAGATTGACCAAAATTAATACTTGAGAAGAAAAATAAAATTGAAAAATAATTTTTCCCATATCTGATCAAAATACTCGAGTATTTTGAGAAAGACTCGAGTATATACTTGAGTATTTATCGAAAAACTCGAGTATTTGTGCCAGGTCAGCAAATATGACCGTTAGTCTTGTTTGTGCACCAATTCACTCGTGACCGACCAAAAAGACTCGAGTATTTACCAAAAGACTCGAGTATTTTTGTCCAGTCAGCAAAAATGAACGTTGGAGAGACTCAAAAAACTCAATTGAGGGCATTTGAGTCTCATCCAACCCCAAGAGAGTATTCTGAACCTCATTGTAAAATTGCTATTTGAATTTGTGCAAGAACAAACAAGACAACCAGATCATAGTGTGTTCAAGCTTTTATAATTTCCTCTTATCAAGTGTTAATTCCAAAAAAAAAAGCTCAACTTCTCACTCATATTGTCATTTTATTCCAAGTTGAGTTTTAGGTCTCAATTCTTACATTGAGCTGTGCTTATTTGTGCTAATCCATTGTGAGATTAGTAATACACATACAAAAAGCTTGATTATTCAAAGTCTTGGATTGTTCCCAAGCAAACCCTAAGTGGCTTAGGGTGTTGGAAGTCTTGAGAGGTTCTCAAGCACAAGACTAGGAGGTTCCTAGCCCGGTGGAGTTTCTTGAAGGGAGTTCAAGGAAGCTTTGTGAAGAGTTCTTCAATCATCGGAATCAAATTGGGGTAGAAATCAAGAGTTTGGTACACTCTTGAAGGGTTAGGTTGAGTGAGGCCATTCTCAAGCAATCCTTTGTAATTTCTAACAATTTGATTATTAGTAGAAACTCCTAAGTGATTAGGAGGACTGGATGTAGCTCATTGTTGGAGTGAACCAGGATAAAATTGCTTGAGTGGTGGTTTATTGATTTTAATCTACTTTCTAGCTCAATAGACTTAAGTCATTTCAATCAATTAGGATTTATACAATTAGGTAGCAATTTCAAGGAATCTTTGTGTTAAAAGTTATTTAGATTGCTTGCTATTCTGTTGGATAAGTTCCTGTTTATTATTGAATTGATTTGAGTTAAATTGCTGAATTTTCGTTTCTGGTTTTTCTGCTATCTAATAGGAAAAACTCGAGTATTTCAGAAAAGACTCGAGTTGTTCATCACTGAAAAACTCGAGTATTTAACAAAAGACTCGAGTCTTTTGTGTCTGATTCCAGAAAATTCAGTCTTAGCTCCATTCTTCAATTATCAATCGAAATATTTGGTATTAGTGCTTCAAAATACTATTCACCCCCCGTCTAGTATTTGCTTAGCCCGCTTGTTGGTTTCCAACAAGTGGTATCAGAGCTCGGTCGAAAGATCGAGTGTAACAACTTTTTCGAAAAAGATCCTTTTGGAAACTTAATGGGCTCTAGCAATAACTTTGGTGGAGAAGGAGCTTCAATAAACCGTCCTCCACTATTTAATGGTGAAGGATATGTTTATTGGAAAACTCGCATGAAAGTTTTTATTGAAGCAATTGATATGGATATTTGGGATGCAATTGAAAATTGTCCTTTCATTCCCAAAAAGAAAATAAATGATGAAATTGTTGAAATTCCAAGGAGTAGTTGGAATGATGATGAAAAGAGAAAAGTCTCATTTGATTTAAAAGCTAAAAACATCATCTTTTCGGCTCTATCCCATGATGAATTTTATAGAGTTTCCCAATGTAAATCGGCAAAAGAAATGTGGGATACTTTGCAAGTCACACATGAGGGAACAAGTGAGGTTAGAGATGCAAGATTGAATTCTCTAACACACGAATATGAATTGTTCCACATGTTGCCAAATGAAACCATTAGTGACTTGCAAAAGCGATTCTCTCACATAGTTAATCATTTGATTTCCTTGGGAAAAGTATTTCGCAATGGTGAAACTACTAACAAAATTCTAAGATGTCTTGATAGGAGTTGGCAACCTAAGGTAACCGCCATCAAGGAATCAAGAGACATAAATAGCATGGACTTAGCCACTTTGTTTGGCAAACTCCAAGAGCATGAGATGGAACTTACAAGACTTGGGATGCATGAGGAATCGGACAAAAAGAAAAAGGGCATAGCACTCAAAGCTTCAACTAAAGCTACAAAAGAAGTTGAAGAATGCTCTACAAGTGGAGATTCCGATGGTGAACCAAATCAAGAAGAATTTGGGATGTTTGTGAAAAGATTCAACAAATTTTTCAAAGGGAAGACAGGTGGATCTTCATCCAATTTCAAGAGAACCAAAGACTCCAAACAAAGAGAAAAGAGTACCAATGATGGAGTTAAGTGTCATGAATGTGGTGGGGTTGGTCACATAAGAATGGAATGTGCTACATTCTTGAAGAAGAATGACAAGAAAACCCAAGAGACCAAAGGGAAGCGTGCATACATTGTTTGGGATGCACCGGAGAAGAGCAATGAATCATCTTCAAGTAGTTCCGGTGATGAAAATGCAAATCTTTGTCTCATGGCCAAGAACAATCATGAGTCCTCATCAAGAGCTAATCATGACATGGGTTAAAGTGATGATGAGGTAACCTCTAGCTCTTCTTGTTCCTCTTCAAACTCCATTTCCTATGATGATTTTCAAGAAGCCTACAATGAAATGTTAATTCAATTTAGAAGGCTTGCTAAAATCAATAAGGAAAAAGGAAAGAAAATTTTGGAGTTTCAACAAGAAATTGATGAATTGCAAAAATCTATAAATGAGTTGAAACTTCAAAATGAATCCTTGGAACTTATTAATTCTAGTCATCAAAGTGATTGTGCAAATCATGAGGAGATTATCACTCCATGTGAGAGATGTGATGAACTTGAAAAAGAAGTGAAAGAGTTGAAAAACAAACTCACAATCTCACATAGTGATAGAAACCTCAACCGGTTGTTGAACTCTCAAAGACATAATCACAACAAAACCGGTTTAGGATATGTTCATAAAAAGGACAAAAAGTACAAGGTGGTTGGAACATTTTCTAAGAAAAATTCATCAAAGAGACCAACTTGTACTTATTGTGGAAAAGTTGGACATATCAACATTGAGTGCCACATTAAGAAGTTTGAAATGAAAAAGGGCACTTATATGTGGATTAAGAAGGGAGAAAGTCCCAACACTAACCCTAAGGGACCCAACATTGTTTGGGTACCCAAAGTGAACAAGTGATTTCATTTTGTAGGTGTGTCTTGGAACGGGAAAACAATTGTGGTATCTTGATAGTGGATGTTCGAAGCACATGACGGGAGATAAGCGGCACTTCATTGAGCTTACTCCAAAGGAAAAGGGTTATGTCACTTATGGGGACAACAACAAAGGCAAAATCCTTGGTATTGGTAAAATCGGAAACTCTTCAAACTTGATTATTGATAATGTGCTCTATGTTCAAGGATTAGAACATAATCTCTTGAGCATAAGCCAATTATGTGATATTGGCAATCATGTAGTTTTTACCTCTACCCATTGCCTCATTAAAAGTGACAAAGATGAATCAATCAAATTGTTGGTAGAAGGTCAAATAATACTTGGTTGATTTGAACAAAGTCACTTCTTTGGTCTCTACTTGTTTAGTGAGCAAAGAAAATGACACTTGGTTATGGCATCGTAGGACCGCTCATATAAATCTAAACCAATTGAAGAAAATTCAACCTAAAAATCTAGTAGTTGGTTTACCAAAGCTAAATTTTTCTATTGAAGGTGTTTGTTCCCCTTACATGAAATGTAAACAAACTAAAAACACCTTTGGATCAAAAATGGTGATGTCCACATCAAGGCCATTAGAAATGCTTCATATGGACTTGTTTGGACCATCACAAGTAAAAAGCTTTGGTGGCAACTATTATGCATTGGTGATTGTTGATGACTTCTCTAGGTTTACTTGGACTTTATTTTTAACTACTAAGAGTGAGACCTACAAATCTTTTAAACATAATGTCAAACTTTTGCAAAACCAAGTAAATCAAAAAGTAATTATTATTCGTACCGATCATGGTGGTGAATTCGAAAACCACAAATTTGATAGATTTTGTGCTAAAAATGGTATTGAGCACCAATTCTCCGCACCAAGGACTCCGGAACAAAACGGAGTGGTAGAGCGGAAAAATAGGGTGCTAGTGGAACTTGCTAGAACCATGTTAAATGATTCTCAAGTACCTCAATATTTTTGGGCCGATGCCGTCAATACGGCTTGTTATGTTTTAAATCGTATTTTGATAAGGCCCTCTTTGGATAAAACCCCCTATGAACTTTACAAGGGAAGAAAGCCAAATATATCTCATTTTCATGTCTTCGGATGCCAAGTTTTTGTTTTAAATAATGGAAAAGAACACATTGGCAAGTTTGATTCCAAATCCGATGAAGGCATATTTTTAGGCTATTCTTCTCATAGTAAAGCTTATAGAATTTTCAATAAAAGAACTTTAACTATTGAGGAATCAATTCATGTGGTTTTTAATGAGTCTTCGAAAGAAGATAGTGTTTTATGTGATACTAGTGAAGATGGCATTGATTTTTCAAAAGAAGAAAAAGAGAGAGAGAAATCAAAAGTTGATGAAGGAGAAGTAAGGGAAGAACTTCCTCCAACTTGGAAATCGGTCAAGGCTCATCCTATAGACAATGTCATAGGAGATATGTCAAAGGGAGTACTTACTCGTAGGTCTATTCAAAACATTTTCCACTATGTCTCATTTGTTTCTCAAATTGAACCCGATTCAATTAAAAAGGCCATTGAGGATGATCATTGGGTTCTTGCTATGCAAGAAGAATTAAACCAATTTGAAAGAAATGAAGTTTGGGATCTAGTCCCTAAACCCGATGATCATACCATAATTGGTACTAAATGGATTTATAGAAACAAACTTGATGAATCCGGGTTGATTATAAGAAACAAAGCTAGACTAGTAGCTCAAGGGTACAACCAAGAGGAAGGTATCGATGATGAGACCTTTGCTCCGGTTGCACGTCTTGAAGCAATCCGAATTTTACTTGCTTATGCTTCAATCATGAAATTCACTTTATATCAAATGGATGTTAAAAGTGCTTTCTTGAATGGGTTTATAAATGAAGAAGTGTATGTCAAACAACCCCCCGGTTTTGAAAATAGTGAATTTCCAAACCATGTTTATAAATTGAAAAAGGCACTCTATGGATTGAAACAAGCTCCTAGAGCTTGGTATGATCGATTGAGTTCCTTTCTATTAGAAAACAAGTTTCAAAGAGGGAAGGTTGATAATACACTATTTATTTATAAAACCAAGGATGACATTTTGTTAGTACAAATCTATGTTGATGATATCATTTTCGGTGCTACTAACGTGTCTCTTTGTAGAAAGTTTTCAAATTTGATGAAAAAGGAATTTGAAATGTCAATGATGGGAGAACTCAAGTTATTCCTAGGCTTACAAATAAAGCAAGTCAAGGAGGGGATATTTGTGCATCAAGGGAAATATTGCAAAGAGCTCCTTGAGAAATTCGGATTGGACAAGTGCAAGGAATCCTACACTCCAATGAGCACATCATGCTACCTAGACAAGGATGAACAAGGTACACCGGTTGATGTTAGTAAGTATAGGGGTATGATAGGTAGTCTCCTATATCTCACTGCATCTAGACCGGATATTATGTTTAGTGTATGCATGTGTGCTAGATTTCAAGCTAATCCTAAAGAATCTCACCTATCCGCAGTTAAACATATATTTAAGTATCTAAAAGGAACAATTAACACTAGTTTATGGTATCCTACTGATGCCACTCTTAGTTTAGTTGGTTACTCGGATTCTGACTTCGCGGGATGCAAGCTTGATCGCAAAAGCACCAGTGGTACTTGCCATTTCTTGGGATGTTCATTGGTGTCATGGTTTTCTAAAAAGCAAGCTTGTGTCGCTCTTTCTACCGCCGAAGCGGAATATATCGCAGCCGGTAGTTGTTGTGCTCAACTGTTATGGATGAAACAACAATTATCGGATTTTGGTTTGAAACTTGAAAATATTCCGATTAGATGCGATAACACGAGTGCAATCAATTTGACTAAGAATCCGGTGTATCACTCAAGAACTAAACACATTGAAATAAGACATCACTTTTTAAGAGATCATGTACAAAAGGGTGATTGCACAATTGAATTTGTTAGCACCACAAATCAATTTGCCGACATTTTTACAAAACCTCTACCAAGGGACACCTTTTATCATATTAGGAGAGAACTTGGTATTTTAGATGAAGCTAATATAGGCTAATTGCATTGTGTGTCATTTTTTGAAAAATCACCATATTAGTCTTACTCTAATGTGATATTGATTCTTAGTTAAATTGTCCTTGATGATATTTGAAATTGTATGTGTTAATTGTGTGTGATTCTGTACTGTATTCCAAGTTGGTAGTGAAGCATTTGTGTTTGATTTGTGTTTGGTCTTTTAAAACTGTGTTTTTACTTTCTGTTCTGTCAAAATACTCGAGTTTTTCCAAAAACACTCGAGTATATTAATTCAAAATTAAATCAGTTTTAAATTGAAAAAGTTTTTAATCAGGGTCTGATAAAAATACTCGAGTGTTTTTCAAAACACTCGAGTCTTTCGAAACCCCCAATTTTTGAACTTTCAGACCAAACTCGAGTATTTTCCAAAAACTCGAGTATTTTGCGTTTTCCTGAAATTTGAACTTTCGGACCAAACTCGAGTTTTTTAGTTTTTACTCGAGTTTTCTGGGAAAATCTGGGTTGAGTCACGAACGACTCGAGTATATTCTCAAAAACTCGAGTATTTTTCAACGAACAACTTGAGTATTGTTGAATATACTCGAGTATTTTGGCGAGTTTATATATACTCCAGCCCCCACAAACTCGAGTTTCACGAACCCCTTTCTCTTCTCTCTCGGTTTTCTCATATCTCTCTCCTCAAAACTCCGTTTTTACTCAAATTTTTGCCAAATCTTACTAGTTTTACATCCTCTAATCACTTTTCTACCATTATTTCAACGAATTTCAACTCTTTTCAACCTCAAATCCGTCACCCCCTTTTCAAACCCTAACTTTCCAAAACTTCAATTTTCATCAATTCCTCTATGGCTTCATCATCTGGTAAAGGAAAGAGAGTTAGGATTGCCGAATCATCTTCTGAGGAGGATATTCCGGAGTACTATCAAGAAGATGAATGCTTGGAACGGTTGGAAGGCTTTGCCACTAGGGAGTTCGGAGTTATCTCTTGGATCAACAGTGCATTCCTTGAAAGTAAGGGTTTCTCATTTGTTACTAACCTTAGGTATCAAAAACTTATTCAATTTCTGGAATTTAATGGCCCTATCTATCCTAGGTTAGTTAGATCCTTTTATGCGAACCTTAGGCTACATAATGATGTCATAGAAACCATGGTTGACGGTGTTAGATTCAAAATTAGCGCTAAGGACCTTTTTGTTGCTTTTGGGACTACACGACACGGGGACAATTCTTTAAAGGCAGATGCGGACGGAATTTTTCAAAGTTGTTTGCGCCCCGGTCGTGTATGGACCGAAGGAATTAAGCATTCCTCATATATGACTGTCCACACTAGGGTGTTGCACTATATAGTATGCCATCAGTTAGTGCCTCAAACCTCACCCAATTATGCTAAGCCCACAAACAATGAACTTAGGCTTCTTAGTGCCATCCTGAACAATGAGAAGCTAAATTGGTCTCGCATAATTTTGGACCGAATGCTCCTTGCTGCAAAGTCTAAACACCCGAAAACCTTGCCTTATGCCATGCATGTTTGTTTCCTGTTGAGTTACTTCAAGGTGCCTATCCCACGGAATGAAGAGAAAAAGACTCTTCATGTGAACCAGCACTGCCTCAACAAAGGCACCTTGAGTCATCAAGACATGGCATTTCATGAACCCTCTGGCCAATACTTGTACCGATCTGATATTGCTGAGATGGAGAGGGTTGCGAATGTTGCAGCTCGACAAGGGGTGGATGCCCAACAGATGGAAGAGGAAGCTGCAGCATTTGCGCAGGCTGAAGGAGGGGACCCTATTGAGGATCAGATTAATTTTGATGACTTTACTGGATCTCAATCTGGGTTTGATAACTTGGGCTGGAGAGACAATGTTATCACACGGCTGGACACTTTAGATGGGAGGATGGACTCCCTTGTGCATGCTATGGACGCCCAGCGTGATGATTTTGTTAGCTTAGACACTAGGATGAGTGCAGAGTCTGTCATGTTTTATTCTCATTTGGATCAGCACTCGGCCCAGATTAATGCCCGCCTGGACCAGCAGTCAGGGGAGATGCACCGCCGGTTTGATGAGATGATGGCGGCCTTCTCTCGGTTCTATCCTCCTCCAGATGATCCAGCTCCTTCCATGTTTTGATGCTGCTGCTTATGGATTTTCTATTTTAGTTTTCATTATGTTTTTCATCATGTTGATCTTGTTGCATTTTCTGTACTTTGAGAACATGGTGTTTTGAGACTTTGGGTTTATTATTGCACCTTTTGATTTGGACCTTTTATGATGTTTTTATGTTAATGAATTTGGTTTTCATTATGATGTTTGTGCAAAGCTTCAGGGGGAGCTCCTTATGTTTATTATTAAGTCTATTTTTTTTGCATAGTTGGTTATGGGGTTTTCCAATTATGCACCTCTCCTCCCTTGATATTTTTTTTAAATTGTTACATCTTTTTGGCGTATGGCAAAAAGGGGGAGAGATATTATACACTTGTCTTGATATTGTTGCACCTAAAATCTCTAATTATGGTATATACTCTGATAATTGTTAAATACTCGAATACCATAGGCTTGGTGCTAAAATTAAATTGTCATAACATCTTGCTCAAGCTGAATTTTTAGATAGGTGAAAAGTATCATATAGTAAGGGGGAGTTGCATCTCCAAGTGGATCAAGCTCAACAAATGGATCAAGTGTTAATTATTTTGTCATCACCAAAAAGGGGGAGATTGTGAATTCAATGCTCCTAATTATGTGGATTATGTTTTGATGATGACAAAATAATTAACAAATCATGCCTTGAAGATATTGCAACATCAACATCAACAAGAAGTCAAGAAAAGAAGACAAGTGCCCAATCATTCTCAATCAAATATTAAGTGTAAATTTCTAATTTATGTTGACAGTGGTTGAGAGTGGGTAGAAATAGTTAGTCTCTTCTAGGAATAAATTTTTATATGATTATTAAGTTGAGATTGACCAAAATTAATACTTGAGAAGAAAAATAAAATTGAAAAATAATTTTTCCCATATCTGATCAAAATACTCGAGTATTTTGAGAAAGACTCGAGTATATACTCGAGTATTTATCGAAAAACTCGAGTATTTGTGCCAGGTCAGCAAATATGACCGTTAGTCTTGTTCGTTCACCAATTCACTCGTGACCGACCAAAAAGACTCGAGTATTTACCAAAAGACTCGAGTATTTTTGTCAAGTCAGCAAAAATGAACGTTGGAGAGACTCAAAAAACTCAATTGAGGGCATTTGAGTCTCATCCAACCCCAAGAGAGTATTCTGAACCTCATTGTAAAATTGCTCTTTGAATTTGTGCAAGAACAAACAAGACAACCAGATCATAGTGTGTTCAAGCTTTTATAATTTCCTCTTATCAAGTGTTAATTCCAAAAAAAAAAGCTCAACTTCTCACTCATATTGTCATTTTATTCCAAGTTGAGTTTTAGGTCTCAATTCTTACATTGAGCTGTGCTTATTTGTGCTAATCCATTGTGAGATTAGTAATACACATACAAAAAGCTTGATTATTCAAAGTCTTGGATTGTTCCCAAGCAAACCCTAAGTGGCTTAGGGTGTTGGAAGTCTTGAGAGGTTCTCAAGCACAAGACTAGGAGGTTCCTAGCCCGGTGGAGTTTCTTGAAGGGAGTTCAAGGAAGCTTTGTGAAGAGTTCTTCAATCACCGGAATCAAATTGGGGTAGAAATCAAGAGTTTGGTACACTCTTGAAGGGTTAGGTTGAGTGAGGCCATTCTCAAGCAATCCTTTGTAATTTCTAACAATTTGATTATTAGTAGAAACTCCTAAGTGATTAGGAGGACTGGATGTAGCTCATTGTTGGAGTGAACCAGGATAAAATTGCTTGAGTGGTGGTTTATTACTTTTAATCTACTTTCTAGCTCAATAGACTTAAGTCATTTCAATCAATTAGGATTTATACAATTAGGTAGCAATTTCAAGGAATCTTTGTGTTAAAAGTTATTTAGATTGCTTGCTATTCTGTTGGATAAGTTCCTGTTTATTATTGAATTGATTTGAGTTAAATTGCTGAATTTTCGTTTCTGGTTTTTTCGTCTATCTGATAGGAAAAACTCGAGTATTTCAGAAAAGACTCGAGTTGTTCATCACTGAAAAACTCGAGTATTTAACAAAAGACTCAAGTCTTTTGTGTCTGATTCCAGAAAATTCAGTCTTAGCTCCATTCTTCAATTATCAATCGAAATATTTGGTATTAGTGCTTCAAAATACTATTCACCCCCCTCTAGTATTTGCTTAGCCCGCTTGTTGGTTTCCAACACCGAGGACACCCACCTCGGCTAAGGCGGGGAGATCCGAGTTCCCTACCGTACGCACTTATATACAGTACCTCTTTTCAGAGGAAAACTTATAAGATTACTGCACTTACTGAGTCGTCCGAGCTCGGCCTCATTATCCAGGTCTGATCAAGTTTTCTTATTTTGGGTCCAATCAATTCCGAATACAACAAGTTTAAACAAGAACTTGCATAAAAGTTACAATATGCGACAAGTCTCAAACTCTTGCATTCTTTTTTAAAAAGCCTTCTTGGTGACTACCTAATTGATCGTAGTTCGGATCCGAGGACGTACGAGTAAACATGCAACGAGTTGGTAAAACTCGCATTCATGCAACAAGTTAAAGAAAAGGCTTGCATAACTCCGACCTCGGACATAGTACATATGCAACAAGTTGAAATAAAAACTTGCATAAATATAACAGCATGCAACAAGTTAAAACTAGAAAGAACTTGCATAAAAATAAAATGTTGTACACAATACAGCAAAATACAACCCAACATTGTCAAACATGTTACAAAAAACATAGATAAATCGCAAGCTGCCCAGCATAAGGGACTTATGCCGCTTCATCCTCAACATCGGACAGGACAACCGAGCTTGGGTTGAACTCCTCATCCGATTTCTCCACCAAAGGATTGGGCAGATTCTCCTCGGGCTGGTCAAGGTCAACCTCGAGCCCATCCTTGTCGTAATCGACCATCTTCCCGTCCTCCACCCCGAACCCAGCAGAGGCGCCGACGTACCGAACTCGGAGCCCTTGGTTCAGGTGAAGAATCTGCTCTACCGCACTGGTAAAAATTTTACTTGCCGCCTTCTCAAGATTGAAATCCGATTCATATGCGGCTACCTTGTGCTTAAGAGCTTGAGCGGCTCTTCTCTTCAGCAATGTCCTCACCTTCTCCACCTCGGCCAGGCCTTCTTGCCGACCAGCCTCCTTTGCATCCGCCTTCGCTTGGGCCAGGGCCTCCTCTTGACTTTTCCGAAGCTCCTCCATCTGCTGACGGTGCTTCTCTTCTAACTCGGCCAACTTTTGCTCGGCAGAGTTTTTTGTAACACCCCGATTCGGAAAACTCGAAATAAACACTCATCAAATGTTAATTAATTCTTTTAGGAAAAATAGGGAATTTTTTTTTAACAGGAACAACACTCGACTATCGAGTTTCCCAAAACAAGGTATTACTTTTAAAATCCTTCTTGTCAAAAACGTTTGCGGAAGTTTCTATGGTTCTTTCACGACAGTCCTTCGAAAATAGTTTAGGAAACAGACCATAAAGGTTCTTTCAAAAGTGGCCACCACAGAACATTGGTGCCATTCTTACATAACATTGTTCTTACCAAAATATTTCAAAAGAAAAGGGGTACACTTGATACATATCAGCAAGGGTCCATCGAGGAACCTAGTTATAACTACTAGCAGAAGCTTTTCTCGATCCACAGCGTAAGTCCTCCACAGCAATCCTCGTCGTCTAATAGTAGCCCTCTCGTCAGCACATCACGATCAGTAGGTCCTTCCTCCAGGAGTAGCATCACTAGCTCCGCCGTCTTTTAGAGTCGAAGATTTATAGTCACATGTGCACAAGAAGTTGAGAGAGTAAGTTATCCGAATGGAATTACTCCCATCGACTTCTTGGAATTACACTAGCGACGCATACCAGAACATAACAAACAATACAACAAACAATATAGCAGGCAATTATATAAGGTGCATGAAGAGGCAATGCAATCGTCGCATTGTCTAATCTTTTATCTCTCGCTTGAGGGAATCCCTAAATCAATTATCTCGTAAAACTGAATCTCTTTAACCACTCGTCTCGCAAAGTCGAAGTCTCTTGATTAGTTCGTCTCGTCTAGAAGAAGTCCTCTCGTTCACATATCTCGAGTCCATAACATCAGGAATTCAGGCTTTATAGTTTTAGGTCTTAGGTCTACATCTCCTCGGGATCCATCCACCTAGTCGGAAGCAATCAGGAGTACAGGATCTCTAACCACACCGGCTTTTACTGGATGGCAAAGTGAATGCATTCATAAAATAACAGCCCGGGAAAATAAATAAATAAAATAACCTCATCCGGCCGTGTTCGAGCATCCCTCTCACTGATCAAGAATTAGTCAAGGGGGTGTCAGTCCTCTGTCTAGTGTACATGTGGTACTTCGTCCACACCACTGAGTGACCAGCTCCGACTGGTTCAGCCAGGGCCCCTATGGTTTTTCCCACCTAGACAGACTTCTCAAGGCTTCTTGACAAATCACCGTCATTGCCGTCCCCTATCTTAATCATCCAGCTGAACACCACAAGGGTAATTCAGGAGTATCTTCCTCTCCACTACTTCGGGTTAGGGTTTCAAGGTCGTGGGGTTATACTTTTCTGTCCTAACGTCGACCCATCCTAAGTCATCTCCGCCATACAGCTCCGACTATATGCGGAATGCTTCTGTGGGACTCGACCACTGTCTCTGATGGGCTCCAACCCATCCTGAATCATTTCGGCATACGGCTCCAACTAGTATGCAGGATATCCACAACTTGTCTGACGGGCTACAACCCAATCAGAATCAACCTCGCCATATAGCTACGACTATATGCGGAACATTAATCATCCTTCTGAAGGGCTACGACCCACTCAGAATCACCATCAGCATACGGCTCCGACCATATGCGGGATATCCATCAAACATCGATAGATAGGCTCCGACCTATCCCAAATCATTCTCACTCAACATATGGCTACGACCATATGGAGGCTATCTCAACACATGGCTACAACCACGTGGAAACTATCATCATAGAACTCAGCACTCATGGCGTTCACGTCCAAAGCGTCGTCGTCACAGCATCAGCTCGTTCCACGTACTCGGCGTATCAGCATCATCCAGTTCCATCACGTGTTCCACCCCTTAAAGTTTCGCTCTAATCGTCGAGGAATTTCTTACAGTTTTCTATGTCTTTTCTATTCCTATCTTATGTCGCGGGATGATGCAATATGCTCATGCAATGACAATTTCATAACAATACATCTTAGCATAAACAATTATATCAATCAATCAGTACCATATAATGGTATAGGTCTGAGTCTTCGTATACCACGATACAAACAATCACACAATTTATCGGGTATACTACTAACTTCGATAGACCTTTACTCCGACTTTGAGAGATTACGGAGTTTCCTAGCATACTCACTAGACACCAAAGCGTCTTAGGATAACTTCTCTCTCACCTGGATTCGCAGTTACCGAATCTACAAGTTCCGAGTGATTCGCTTCCTTCCTCGTCTGCCCGACTCCAACTTCTTTCATGTCCCAAAAGATAGATATGTGAGTATTAGGTTTTATTAATTGTTATTCTTAAAATTATTCCCAAGACAACTTAAGGAAATTCGAACATTGTTTTCATTTAAAACCGAAACGTCAATTCTCTTTAACTCAAACTTGTCCCAAGTCAAACACTAACTTTTATGCTTTGAAATCATGAGAAAATAATCAATTAAATTTATTCAAATAAAAGTTTCTTTGCTGGTCCTTCTTGGACAGCATTGAGTTCAATTCTAAAAACACCGAAAAATCGCACTTTTAAAACCAATTTTGTCTCAGATCAAGTACTCATAAAGGCTCAACTTAAAAACACTTTCAAAAACACTTTATACAAGAAATATAACTTAGGAAATTCTGGGCAGCATTATGTCCTAAGTTCAAAACTCATTTTCCATGGTTGAAAACCAATTCAAACACATAGATAAATCAAGCATCTTGAAAACAATCCAATAGACACTTAAATCAATAATTCACCAAGTTCAAACACTTAAATATTCATGAGGGCAGCAAGGTATTCAAGCAACACAAATCCAACAAACATTCTTTCATTCTAAGCATTTCACAATCACAAACCATCAAGTTGCACATAAACATGTTCACAAATTTATTCATACACATAGCCCAATCAAATGAGGAAATCTAACACTTAAGCATTTACAAACCAAATCATGCATTACATATATTCTTAGTCACATTTTCATGCATCTTTCACTTAATTAATTTCATCTTAGCAAAACTTCATCTTATCATGCAAAACTATGTCAAAACCGTATGCATCATGGGTTGTTTAGGAAATCATTTCTTCAAAGATCAACTTCACAAATCAACACATAATCTCATGACATGAACACATATTCATACAAGAGAATTTTACTTAAAAATTTAGGTCTAAACCGTGACCTAGACTAGCTTTTGCTCAAAAATACTTTCAAAGTTTCAAGACTTAAAAACAACTCTAAATCCAACAACGATTTCACATAATTCATCAAGAAGGTAAAACATAGTCCTAGCATGCATTTCCTACATGAAACCGTGGCATACATAGGGTTCTTAAACAAATTAGATTTCATTTTTAACACACAAGAATCAACTCAAAGTTCATGGAAATCACATATACATGACCAAAATCCAACATTAAAACTTCTAACTTAAGGATCAAGTCTAAACCGTGATTATCATGGCAAATCACACAATTTACATTCACTCAAAACATCATTACATCTCAAGATCATCACATGCAAGAGTTCAAGCAAAAGAAAATCAAGCATCCATGCATGACAACATAAAATCGTGACCAATACAAGGAAAGCATCAAGAAGGTTCAATTATTTTTAGAGATCTTAACCATCAAAGTCCAAATATCAAGAGCACCATAGATCAAGTATAACTCTTGACATGCATGAAGTCACAAACACTAGACCCTTGGAAAACTTTTCATGAAAACTTGAAATCAAACCCTCTTCCAAAACGTTTTCAAGAATTAAAAGAGAAAACTCAAGATCATGAAGAAAAACATTTTCTTAATGAAACTCTTAGAATCAAGCTTAGAAAAATAACATGCATCAACACTTTTTCAAACAAAATCAAAGTTAAGAAAGAAAAGAATAAGAATCAAAGAAAAGTTTGAAACCTTTAAGATCATAAAACAAGTTCTTACTTAATAAAAACTTTAAGAATTTAAGTCCAAAGTCTTTGATTTCTCTCCTCTCCTCACGGTTCACTTGTTCTTCTTAAGGTCCATGGTTTTTCTTCTCCTTTTCCACAAGCTTGGCTTAATCTTGCTTAGGTGATGAAGGATTCAAAGCTTGGTTCTCTTACTCACTAGATTCGGCCACTCTCTCTCTTTTTCTCTTTCTCACTTTCTCACTAAGAGCTTGATGGTGCTCTTAGTGTTAGGTGTTGGAAATGAAATGGAAACAAAGAAAGTGTTTGATGAATGAATGAAGAATTCACTCACGGTTTGGTGTTGATGTTTTGTGTTGGTATTGTTGTTTGTTGAGAGAAAGAAATGGTGAAGATGAAATGAAGAATGAAAGAGTGAAATGAGCTCCCTCTCTCACGGTTTGGTCCCTTTTTCTTTAGTTCTACTTTTTCCTATTTGCCAAAAAGGGTTTGCATGGAGGGTTGGTTTGCAATGCTTAAGGATTAAGTCTCAAAACTTGGAGGCCAAGTTTTTGCCCCAAGGCCCTCACGGCCTCTCCCTCTCTTCTTCCTAGTCTTCACTTTTTCTTCTTCCTTAAGTCATGCTTAGGTCATTAGAGTGATGTCATCATGTTGACTATTAAGGCATGCCACTTGTTGATCAAGTAAACAAGCTTGGTGGCTAGGCTAAGCACATGGCCATTCGGCCAAGGTAGGTTTAGGGTGATTTAGATTTACTAATTAGGTTTAAGGCACTTAATTAGGGTTCTAATCATGATTAGGGTAGGATTAGGTTAATTAATCTAGGTTTAGTCCACTAATCCTTAGTAATTAAAGCTTAATCAAGGATTAAGGCACTAATCAAAAACTTAATCTTGGGTTTAAGGAAAACTAATTTTGGATTAACTCACTAACCAAAAGAATTTAGGGTTCAAGAGAGTGATTAAGCACTTAATCAAAGCTTAAGAGCTCGATTAGGGTTTAATCCACGATTAGGGCATCAATTAGGGTTTCTAGAGGCAATTGGACTTTGATTCTTTAAAGCCTAGAGAAAATAATTTTCCATAAGATCATATAAATCAACAAAGCAAAATCTTAATCAAACTCTAAACAATCTAGCACACAAGGTCACACACACAAACAATACAAATTTCAAAACATGAGAACTCATCATGAAATCAAAACTCTTTTTAGGTCAATTCTTTAATTAATTAGCTTAAAACAATTTTCTTGATTAGGGACTTGTTGAAGTGAGTCAAATGGCAGATGTTACATCCTCCGCAACTTAGAAATTTCTCGTCCTCGAGAAATCACGTACCTGTATCAAACAAATGAGGGTACGAATCCCTCATGCTACTCTCACGCTCCCATGTAGCATTCTCACCATTTACAGAATTCCAAACAACCTTAACCAGAGGAATTTCCTTTCCTCGAAGGGTCTTTACACTCCGACCGTCTATCCTTAAGGGCATAGTCTCGTACGTTAGATTTTCCTTGAGTTGAATAGAGTCGGGTTCGATGATGTGGGACAGATCACTAATATATTTCCTAAGTTGTGACACATGAAAGACATTGTGTAGTTTGGAAAACATTGGGGGTAAGGCAATTTCATAAGCTACTGGTCCTACACGTTTCAGAATTTGGTAAGGCCCTATAAATTTTGGGGTAAGTTTTCTGGTTTTAAGCACTCTGCCGATCCCAGTAGTGGGTACTACTCGCATGAATACATGGTCACCTTCATTAAACTCGATAGGATTTCTCCTCTGATCATAGTAACTTTTTTGCCGACTCTGAGCACTTCTCATCTTCTCCTGAATCATCTTGATCTTCTCCGTCGTTTGTTGAACCATTTCCGGACCCAAAATAAGATTCTCTCCAGTTTCAAACCAACATAACGGCGTTCTGCACTTCCTCCCATACAAAGCCTCATAAGGAGCCATCCCTATACTTGAGTGATAGCTGTTGTTGTACGTGAATTCAATCAGTGGTAGAAGAGTATCCCATTCTCCTGCTTGTTCCAAAACACAAGCTCTAAGAAGATCCTCTAGCGATTGAATAGTCCTTTCTGATTGTCCGTCCGTTTGAGGATGATAAGCCGAACTCAACTGAAGTCTTGTTCCGAGTGCAGCATGCAGACTATTCCAAAACTTCGAAACGAATCTCGGATCTCTATCCGATATGACGCTTGTCGGCACTCCATGAAGTCTCACTACCTCGTTGACATATATGTTGGAAACCAACAAGCGGCTCAATATAGTCTAGAGGGGGGGTGAATAGAATATTGAAGCCTTATTACAGATTTTTCGTCCACCTAAGAGAATGGTTTTATGAAAATAAATTTTCTTAAGAATTCAGTTCAGATTACTCGAGTAACTCAAGCCTTCACTCGAGTAATACGCAACCAAAAATAATTTCACTCGAGTATTCAGCAAATCACTCGAGTATTACGAAAACAAATTTTAAATCACTCGAGTAACAGAAAACCTACTCGAGTAATGTTTATAAACTGAAAGCAGATTACTCGAGTGACAAGAACTTTACTCGAGTAAACTGGGTAAAATTCAATTTAAAACTTAGTTTTCAATGGAGTTCTTCAAGAATAACAATGCTATGATGATTCAACAAATTATGAATGATTAATATGAACAATTTCAAGTAATATTAACATGCAATTTTAGATCAATTGAGTAGAATTAAGAAAACCCCAATTCTAACCTAAAAATGCAAATGTTAATGAATTAATGAAATACAAGGAATGAAAATAAAAGAGACACAAGGATTTATCCTGGTTCACTTTCACCCACTTGAAAGCTACTCCAGTCCCCTCTTAAATCAAGAGAGATTCTTCACTAGAAATCTTCAAATGTAGATTTTACAATGTTTTAAGATGCAACTAGATTCTTAGTTCTCCTATCTTAAAACCCAACTCAAAGTGTGTACCAAACACTTTGATCTAATCTACCCCTTTTGAGTATTCTAGATTTCCTTGCTAATTGATTGAAGATGCTTCCAACCAATCCTCTTTTCTTGCTTTGATTTGATCCTCAAAGTCTTCCTTGTGAGATTCTTCACTTGTGTTGAAACTTCAATGATGCAATCACAAATTGCAAATCTTCAACAACCACTAAGAACAAAAATATGATCTCAAGAATATTTGAACAATGATAGAAAATAGAGTGAAGAATGAAAAGTTCTTTGTTGAATCTTGATAGCTCTTGAAAGATGTAAAATAGCTCTTGAATTACTTTTCAAAGTGTATTAGAAAATTGTAAGAATGAAAGTCTCTTCCTTTGAAAGAGAAAATTAAGTCCTTTTAAAATTTTCCCAACACTGATTGAATTACTCGAGTAAACCAAACAACGTCACTCGAGTGAAACATGTCAGATTAAGTTACTCGAGTGATGTGTAAACCAATACTCGATTAACCTGTCAGAACATAAATTACTCGAGTGAACCAATACTCATTACTCGAGTAAACTGATCAGAATCTGAATAAAAACAAAGTTTTTCTAAAATGATTTTCACAAGCTATTTAATCAAGATTTAAAGTATCTTCACTCTTAATCAGACATTATTTAAATATTCTTAAAATCACCTAAGCTACCCACACCAATGAGATGCATTGCATAAAATAAAGATTACATTGAAATAGAATTAATAAAAATCCTAATTCTAATCTTCATGTGGTGTAGCTTGCTTGTTGCCAATGTTGTTGCTTGGAGAGAGATTGTTAGCATCAAAACATGAGAATCCTACAAACTCTCCCTTTTTGATGATGACAAACCTCCTTTCAAATTAAGCACTAAGTTTTAACATACTCCCCCTAAATGTAAAACATCTAGGAAAAATATAATAAAACTTAACCTACAAGAACAACATCAACAAAATATTCTCCCCCTTTTGGCATCATTAAAAAGATAATATTTTTGAGAAAAGTCCTTTGCCAAAAGTTGAAGGTAAGTAGTTCACAATGGTATAGAAAATATATAACAATAAAGATAATACCAAAATAAACCACAATAGTGCCTCAACGTATATAAACAACGAATATAAACGAACAACGAATATAGCACCATAAATCAGAGTATCAGAGCATCACACTATGCAGCAAATCATAGCAGATAATCAAAACGAAAACTAAACAAACTAGACCATACACAAGGTCCTAAAGTCATAGTAGCAACAGAGTCAGAAACATGAAACAGAAACATAAACAGAGAATATGCAAATGAAACATGCAACAGAAATCAACAGCAAACATCATCAGCATCCACAGGTCTAGGAATCAGGTGGAGGAGGAGGAAAATGATGAGAAAATAATCCAGACATGTAATCCATCAAACGATGCTCCATGGCAATATTCTTCACATCCTGTCTCATCTCCAACTGAGTGAATTGAGCATTGATGTGCTCAACTAATGACTCATGAGCAGCTTGTGCATCAAATGGAGTACCAAGATTATCCAAATCGATATAGTCCTCAATACGATCGGTATCCATCGGATCAGTAGAAGTAGGAGGAACAGAAGAGGATGCACCAGCCCTATCACCAAATAAATTCCTTTTCCTAGTACCTGAAACTCTTGCAGCCTTTGCAGCTTCAGCCATTTCCTTAATCTGTGATTTCCATAACCAAGTGCGACTGTCCCTATGCCAAGCAATTTTCATATAACTAATGTGCGAATCATTAAGACACCAGTTATTTTTCTTTTCCTTTTCAGCTGGCTCATCATCAGGGATTGGAACACGATAATACCTCATGATCTTGGTGACATGCATAGGATATGGCAAGAATTGGGTAGGAGGAGATTGAGCAGCAGCTTCCATACGAGCTAAAAACATTTTATTCCAATTCATCTCATACCTCTTTTTAATCCCATGAAACAAAGTAAGATCATCATCTCCCAATTGAGCATAATTTTGATTGCATTTTGGAATCAAACAATAAGAGATAATATACATGAGCACCCTATCCACAGCATGCAAAGGTGATACAGTTCTAGTAGTTCTATCACCCCAAGATTCACCAGTACGCAACAAATCAGTATAAATCTTATTAGTATCCACATCCAAATCCAGACATTCAGTATCACCAATAAAAGTTCCCTTGTTTTCTAAACCAAACATCATAGTCAAATCCGCAGGCTTTATAACAAAATGATGTCCTCTAACCATTGTTTGATACTCACCATCTAGCTTAGTAAAATTTTGATAAAATTGTCTGACAAGCCTAGGGTAATAATGAGTCTCAAATTCCAAAAACCTCTTCAAATTCTGAAATTCTAAATCCTCTACAAACGGAAATTGCTCCTTATGCAACCAAGCAAATTTAACATACCTTGTAAGACCAAAAGAGCGATTGATAAATGCCGGTTCCCGCAAATCTCGGTTGATTCCAGAAAACCAAGTATCATTACGACCTGCTCCTTGCTTTGCTTTCTTTTGAGGAGGTTGATAGTGAGAGGAAGAAGCCATTGATTCAGAAAAAGCAAATTCGGTTTTGGGGGTTAGGGTTTTGATTTGGGGTTTTCGGATTTTTGGATAAAATTGGTGAAATTGATGAATGAAAGGAGTAGAAATGATGATATAATGATGAAATATGGAAGAAATTTGTATGATTTGTGAGTTTTGTGGCTGAAAGATGATGATTTGATGAAGACCCGTATAAGAGAGAAGAGAGAAAGACGAACAAGAGAGAGAAAAAATCGTGAAAATGATGCAGATTTCAACAGTTCAGCTTTTAAAATCACGTAAGTTACTCGAGTAATGTTCATACGTTACTCGAGTGATTCGAGCAGAACTCGAGTGAAAGAGTATGTTACTCGAGTATGCCGAAAGATAAAAAGATTTTACTCGAGTGATGGATGAACTTAATCGAGTGATACGCAAGTCATTTTAAAATTAATCGAGTGACAGACAGAATTACTCGAGTAATACGAAAGAGTTTTTAAAATTACTCGAGTGAAATTTCTGTTACTCGAGTGAACTGTCCAGAATTTCAAAAATTTCAATTTTTCAGCAAAATCATTTTTCATGCACAAACACAGAGAAACACTTAGCATGTAGCAAGTAACACACATACAAATAAAGCAATTAACATATTATAGAAAACATACACACATAACTGCATAAAAAAAATGATAATCACTTTAATAAGATACAACAACTCAAAATACAAGTCACATTGAAATAGGCTTGAAGGTGAGTATAAAAAGCATCAAATACAATTAGCTAATAGTTAATTCATCAAAAATACCAAGTTCTCTTCGAATCTTATAAAATGTGTCCCTTGGTAATGGTTTTGTAAAGATATCAGCTAATTGATCCGAAGTTTGAACAAACTCAATAACACAATCACCTTTTTGAACATGATCTCTCAAAAAGTGATGCCTAATTTCAATATGCTTTGTCCTTGAGTGTAATACTGGATTTTTAGTCAAATTAATTGCCGAAGTGTTATCACACTTTATAGGGATATTTGTTAAATTTAAACCAAAGTCAGATAATTGTTGCTTCATCCATAAAATTTGAGCACAACAACTACCTGCAGCTATGTATTCGGCCTCCGCGGTTGATAAAGCTACACAATTTTGCTTTTTAGAAAACCACGATACAAGTGAATTACCAATTAAATGGCATGTTCCGCTTGTACTTTTTCGCTCAACTTTACAACCGGCAAAGTCAGAGTCCGAATATCCTATAAGTTTTAGAAAAGCATCCCTAGGATAATAAAGTCCAGTATTCGTTGTACCCTTTAAGTATTTCATTATTCTTTTGACAGCAGTTAGATGCGACTCTTTCGGTTTTGCTTGAAAACGTGCACACATACATACACTAAACATGATATCAGGCCTAGATGCAGTTAAGTATAACAAACTACCAATAATACCACGATACTTCGTTACCTCTACCGCTTTTCCAGCCTCATCTTGATCTAGGTAGCATGCAACGCTCATTGGTGTAGAAGCGGATTTGCACGAATCCATTCCAAAACGTTTGAGAAGCTCTCTACAATATTTACTCTGATGAATATAAATGCCATCATTAAGCTGCTTTATTTGAAGGCCAAGAAAGAATGTAAGCTCTCCCATCATCGACATCTCGAATTCACTTTGCATCAATTCTGAAAACTTCTTACACAAGTTATCGTTAGTAGCACCAAATATAATATCGTCAACATATATTTGAACCAATAAAATATCCTTACCGGAACGTTCAATAAAAAGTGTAGTGTCAACAGTGCCTCGTTTAAAACCTTTTTGTAATAAAAAATTGCTTAGTCAGTCGTACCAAGCTCTAGGAGCTTGTTTCAAACCGTACAAAGCCTTTTTCAGTTTGAAAACGTAGTCCGGATGTTCAAAACTCTCGAATCCGGGAGGTTGTGACACATAAACTTCCTCTTGAATGTATCCGTTAAGAAAGGCGCTCTTAACATCCATTTGAAACAATTTAAAATTCATAATTGAAGCAAAAGCGAGAAGAATACGAATAGCTTCTAATCTAGCAACGGGAGCATATGTCTCATCGTAATCGATTCCTTCTTCTTGACTATAACCTTGTGCTACCAACCTAGCTTTATTCCTAACAATAATACCCGATTCATCTAACTTATTCCTATATACCCACCGAGTACCAATTTCAGGACGATCATCGGGTTTTGGCACAAGCTCCCAAACTTGGTTTCTTTCAAATTGATTTAATTCTTCTTGCATGGCCATAATCCAATGATCATCTTGAAGAGCCTCTTTGATATTCTTAGGTTCTATTTGAGATACAAAGGCAACATAATAACAAAAATTATTTAAAGTGCGTCGGGTTACCACTCCCTTCGCAATGTCACCTAAGATATTAGAAATCGGATGATTTTTGTTGGACTTCCAAGCTATTGGTAATTGAGGTTGTATCTCTTGTGCTAAGTCTTTATCTTGTGCTTGCACCTCTCGATCTTCATTTTGATTCTCTTCCATTTGTTGTGGTGTTGAATTCTCATGATCCAAAAATGTACCTATATAATCATCACAAGAAACAACACAATCTCCTTTCGAAGATTCATCAAATACAACATGCACGGATTCCTCAACGGTTAATGTTCTTTTATTGTAGACTCTATATGCTTTGCTATGAGTTGAATAACCTATGAATATGCCTTCGTCGGCTTTAGAGTCAAACTTGCCGACCGGTTCCTTTCCGTTATTTAAAACAAACACCTTACACCCAAAAACATGAAAATGTGAGATATTTGGCTTTCGCCCTTTTAAAAGTTCATAAGGTGTTTTATTTAAATGCGGATGAATAAGAACCCTATTAAGCACATAGCAAGCGGTGTTTACCGCATCAGCCCAAAAATATTTAGGAACATTTGATTCTATCAACATAGTACGAGCAAGTTCCACTAATATTCTATTTTTCCTTTCTACAACTCCGTTTTGCTCCGGAGTCCTAGGGGCCGAAAATTGATGATCAATACCAAACTTATCACAAAACGCATCAATCCTAGTGTTTTCAAACTCACCTCCGTGATCACTTCTAATAGACACAATTTTCAAACTTAGTTGATTTTGGATGAGTTTGGCAAATTTTTTAAAACATTTATAAACTTCACTTTTTGCGGATAAAAATAAAGTCCATGTGAATCTAGTAAAATCGTCTACTAAAACAAATCCATAGTAATTGCCACCTAAACTTTTAATTTGTGAAGGGCCAAACAAATCCATATGGATTAGCTCCAAAGGCTTTGTTGTGCTTATCACATTTTTAGGTTTAAAAGAACTTTTAACTTGCTTGCACTTTTGACAAGAGTCACAAATGCCATCAAGCTTAAAGTTTAATTTAGGCAAACCAATCACTAAATCTTTTCGCAAAAGTTTGTTCAATTGATTCACATTCACATGAGCAATTCGTCTATGCCAAAGACGAATTTCATCAACAAAAGATTTGAAACATTTTGAAAATAGTGAAGTTATCTCATCCAAATCAATTAAGTAAGTGTTATTAGAGCGACGACCAACAAACTTAACACTATCATCTATAGAAGACTTAATGAAACATAATTCCGGAGTAAATGTCACATAATTTCCCATATCGCATAGTTGGCTTATACTAAGCAAGTTGTGTTCTAAGCCTTCTACGTATAGGACATTTTCTATGACAAGATTAGATACGTTACCGATTTTCCCGACTCCTAGAATTTTGCCCTTGTTGTTGTCGCCGTATGTCACAAATCCATCATTTTTTGGAGTAAGTTCCATGAAGTGCGTTTTGTCTCCCGTCATGTGTCTCGAACAACCACTATCCAAGTACCATTTTCGCTCTTTGGTTCGAAGACACACCTACAAGAAAGATATCATTTGGTTGACTTAGGTACCCAAGTGGTCTTGGGTCCTTTGTTGTTAGCATGAGGAGAAGTCCCCTTAACAATCCAAATATATTCACCGCTTGGTATACCAAATTTCTTTATATTACATTTATTCGTGGTATGCCCAAAGATTCCACAATAATGACAAGTTGGGTTTTTAGAAATCTTATTTTTTGAAAATCCACCAACTTTGCGATAATTGCGTTTCTTAGGTTTGGTATAGCCAAGACCGGATCTATTGCTATTGTTCCTTTGAGTTGAAAGCAAATGATCTAAAGAAGTATCTCCTTTCATGAGCCTTGCAAGTCGATCATTCAAATTAAAAACTTCTTTTTCCAAAGACTTGCAATTTTCACAAGATGGAGTCTCATTTGATTTCAATTCACAATTGCATGTAGAGTTTGCATAAATGAGTTCTAGAGTTTCATTTTGAAGCTTAAGTTCTTCTAAATCTTTTTGAAGTTCAATTATCTTTTCATGTTGCTTCATTATGAAATTCTTTCTTTCAACATTTATTTTAGCAAGTTTCTTCAACTCTTTATGCATCTCTACATACACATTGTACAATTCATTGAATGAAGGAGAATTAGAACTTGAGCTAGCATCGGAAAGATAATCTACCTCATTGACGTTCTCACTTGATTTAATGCTCGAAGATTCCTCTTCATCAAGCTTTGTCATTAAACATAGATTTGCAAGTTCTTCATCATCCGATGAGCTAGATGTTGATTGACTCTCCACTTCATCCCATACTATGTAAGCCCTTTTTCCTTTAGAAGAATTGAATTTTGAGTTGTCACCTTCCGACTTCTTAGAATGAGTTGGACAATTCGATCGATAGTGACCAAGCCTTCCACATCCATGACACTTGATGTGATCCTTGTTAGTCTTATTTCTTGGTTGTGAGTCCTTAGAATCTCTTTGTCTATTTCTATTAAAGTTCCCCTTTTTCTTAAGGAACCTACCAAGCTTTTTAACTAGCAAGCCAAGGGTCTCATCATCTATATCGGAGTCCGAGTCATCCACTTGAAAGTTTTCCTCTTGTGCCTTAAGGGATTTTGAAGTTGATTTAAGAGCTATCCCCTTTTTCTTCCTATCGGCATCTTCATTCATGGATAACCGTCCAAGCTCCATTTCATGCTCTTGAAGCTTTCCGAATAGAGTTGCTAAATCAATTTGATCCACGTCTCTAGCTTCCATAATGGCCGTCACCTTAGGTTGCCATTCCCTGCTAAGACATCTCAAAATCTTATTAACAACTTCACCATTAGATATAACTTTTCCAAGTGCAGAAAGATGATTAATGATATGAGTGAACCGCTTTTGCATGTCACCTATGTTTTCATTAGGTAACATACGAAAGAGTTCATATTCATGCATGAGTGTATTTAGCCTAGCCCTTCTAACCTCCGAAGTGCCCTCATGTGTGACTTGTAATGTGTCCCACATTTGTTTAGCATCAACACATTGAGATACTCGAAAGAACTCATCATAAGAAAGAGCGGACGTGATGATATTTTTAGCTTTTAAATCAAATGCAACTTTCTTCTTATCATCATTGTCCCAACTCGATTGAGGTTTAATTGAAACAACATCATTTACTTTCGTTTGAGGAACAAAAGGTCCATTCTCTATGGCGTTCCAAATTTCCATATCTATGGCTTGAATAAAAATTTTCATGCGGACCTTCCAATAAGCGTAACCCTCACCACTAAATAGTGGAGGACGATTAATGGAAGTTCCTTCACCACCGAAAGGATTTGAAATTGAGCCCATTGTTTCCAAGTAAAAAGGATCTTTTCGAAAAAGCTTTTTAAGGCTCGGATTTTTTTCGTCCGAGCTCTGATACCACTTGTTGGAAACCAACAAGCGGCTCAATATAGTCTAGAGGGGGGGTGAATAGAATATTGAAGCCTTATTACAGATTTTTCGTCCACCTAAGAGAATGGTTTTATGAAAATAAATTTTCTTAAGAATTCAGTTCAGATTACTCGAGTAACTCAAGCCTTCACTCGAGTAATACGCAACCAAAAATAATTTCACTCGAGTATTCAGCAAATCACTCGAGTATTACGAAAACAAATTTTAAATCACTCGAGTAACAGAAAACCTACTCGAGTAATGTTTATAAACTGAAAGCAGATTACTCGAGTGACAAGAACTTTACTCGAGTAAACTGGGTAAAATTCAATTTAAAACTTAGTTTTCAATGGAGTTCTTCAAGAATAACAATGCTATGATGATTCAACAAATTATGAATGATTAATATGAACAATTTCAAGTAATATTAACATGCAATTTTAGATCAATTGAGTAGAATTAAGAAAACCCCAATTCTAACCTAAAAATGCAAATGTTAATGAATTAATGAAATACAAGGAATGAAAATAAAAGAGACACAAGGATTTATCCTGGTTCACTTTCACCCACTTGAAAGCTACTCCAGTCCCCTCTTAAATCAAGAGAGATTCTTCACTAGAAATCTTCAAATGTAGATTTTACAATGTTTTAAGATGCAACTAGATTCTTAGTTCTCCTATCTTAAAACCCAACTCAAAGTGTGTACCAAACACTTTGATCTAATCTACCCCTTTTGAGTATTCTAGATTTCCTTGCTAATTGATTGAAGATGCTTCCAACCAATCCTCTTTTCTTGCTTTGATTTGATCCTCAAAGTCTTCCTTGTGAGATTCTTCACTTGTGTTGAAACTTCAATGATGCAATCACAAATTGCAAATCTTCAACAACCACTAAGAACAAAAATATGATCTCAAGAATATTTGAACAATGATAGAAAATAGAGTGAAGAATGAAAAGTTCTTTGTTGAATCTTGATAGCTCTTGAAAGATGTAAAATAGCTCTTGAATTACTTTTCAAAGTGTATTAGAAAATTGTAAGAATGAAAGTCTCTTCCTTTGAAAGAGAAAATTAAGTCCTTTTAAAATTTTCCCAACACTGATTGAATTACTCGAGTAAACCAAACAACGTCACTCGAGTGAAACATGTCAGATTAAGTTACTCGAGTGATGTGTAAACCAATACTCGATTAACCTGTCAGAACATAAATTACTCGAGTGAACCAATACTCATTACTCGAGTAAACTGATCAGAATCTGAATAAAAACAAAGTTTTTCTAAAATGATTTTCACAAGCTATTTAATCAAGATTTAAAGTATCTTCACTCTTAATCAGACATTATTTAAATATTCTTAAAATCACCTAAGCTACCCACACCAATGAGATGCATTGCATAAAATAAAGATTACATTGAAATAGAATTAATAAAAATCCTAATTCTAATCTTCATGTGGTGTAGCTTGCTTGTTGCCAATGTTGTTGCTTGGAGAGAGATTGTTAGCATCAAAACATGAGAATCCTACAATATACGCTTGCTAACTTCTCCAACGGATACCTCACATTGACAGGTAGGAAATGAGCGCTTTTGGTTAATCGGTCAACAATTACCCAAATAGCGTCAAATCCTCTTCGTGTCTTTGGTAAAGCAGTTACAAAATCCATGGAAATACTGTCCCATTTCCAACTTGGAATTTCCAATGGTTGTAACACTCCACCGGGTTTCTTGTGTTCGATATTAGCCTTCTGACATACTAGACACCTCGACACATACTCCGCTAGTTCCCTTTTCATACCAGGCCACCAAAACATCTTCTTCAAGTCTTGGTACATCTTGGTTGCTCCGGGATGGATACTCAACTTACACTTATGAGCTTCCTCCAAAATCATCTCCCTTATTTCCCTGTCTTGTGCCACACAAATCCAATCTTTACGCTTTAGCAATCCATCAGCTTCTACTTGAAATTCAGTCTCCTTTCCTTCTAAAATCATCTATTTCTTTGTTAGCAACTCCGGATCGTCCAACTGTCCTTTCTTGACTCGTTCCATAAACTCATTCGATACGACCAACATTCCCAAAATCATACTCCTCGGACTCATCCTAACTTCCAGGTTCATATCTCTGAATCGCTCGATTAACTCCATCTCTTTCACCATCATTGCAGACACATGAAGGGATTTCCTACTCAAAGCATCGGCTACTACGTTCGCTTTCCCCAGCTGGTATTGTAGCTCGAAGTCGTAATCCTTCAAAAATTCCATCCATCGCCTTTGTCTCATGTTTAACTTCTTCTGATCAAAGAGATACTTAAGACTCTTATGATCACTAAATACCTCAATCCTTGCTCCGTAGAGGTAATGTCGCCATATCTTCAGAGCAAAAACTACCGCGGCTAACTCCAAATCGTGAGTTGGGTAATTCTGCTCATGAACCTTCAGTTGTCTAGAGGCGTAAGCTACGACCTTTCGCTCTTGCATCAGGACGCAACCTAAACCTTGCTTCGACGCATCGCAATAAACACTGAAACTCTTCTCCGGGTCGGGCAAAACAAGCACTGGAGCTGTAGTTAGCCTCCTCTTTAACTCCTGAAAACTCTCTTCGCACTTCGTGGTCCACACGAACGGTTGTCCTTTCCTGGTTAACTTCTTCATTGGCAAGGATAATCTTGAAAATCCTTCAATAAAACACCTATAATATCCTGCCAAACCGAGAAAACTCTGGATTTCCGTCACCGTCATTGGCACTTTCCAGTCCAATATCGCCTTCACTTTAGCTGGATCCACTGCTATTCCTTCCTTCGAGATTACATGACCCAAGAAATTCACTTCCTCCAACCAAAATTCACACTTCGAGGGCTTCGCATATAACTGCTTCTCCTTCAAAATCTGCAGAACTATCCTCAAATGTTCCCCATGTTCCTCCTTGTCCTTGGAATAAATGAGGATATCGTCTATGAGTACTACCACGAACGAATCTAAATACGGCTGAAAGATTCTGTTCATGTAGTCCATAAACACTGCAGAAGCGTTAGTCACTCCAAAAGGCATGACTAAGTACTCAAAATGCCCATATCGGGTCCTAAAAGCAGTCTTTGGAATGTCGTCTTCCTTCACTCGAATCTGGTGGTAGCCCGATCGAAGATCGATTTTCGAAAACACCGCAGCTCCTCTCAACTAATCCATCAGGTCATCTATCCTAGGCAGAGGGTACTTGTTCTTGATCGTCACCTTATTCAACTGGCGATAATCGACACATAATCTCATACTACCGTCCCTCTTCTTCACTAGCAAAACTGGAGCTCCCCACGGCGACACGCTGGGTCTGATGAGTTGCTTTTCCGCTAACTCCTCGATTTGCTTTTTCAGCTCAGCTAGCTCCACTGGTGCCATTCGGTAAGGCGCTCTAGAGATTGGTCCAGTTCCCGGTATCACATCGATTGAAAACTCGACCTCTCGAACAGGTGGTAATCCAGGAATATCGTCAAGAATACTTCTGGGAAGTCTCGAACTACAGGCAGCTCGTGAATGTGATTGTCCACATCGACGTCCAAAGAATTTGAGATCATGTATACATGGGCTCCCTCTCTAAGAGAAGCCATGACTTGATTGGCAGATACGTGCTTGGGTAAGGATTCGTCAGGGTTTTCAAAAGTTAGGGTCTTAGTAAAACAATTCAATTGAACATGGTTAGCAGATAACCAGTCCATCCCTAAGATAACATCAATTTGGGACAAGGGTAATACTATCAGGTCAGTAGGAAAAGTCTTATTGTTTATCACTACCGGACACTTAGGGCAAAAAGTTGAAACTGTGACCGGGTCACTAGTAGGGGTAAACAGAATCAAATCATATGGTAGAGAAGCTACCATTAAGTGCAACCTACTCACAACTGTTAGAACCTACAATCGGTGGTTGAAACAACTAGGAAACACTAGGAGAACACCTAGAAGGGGGGGTTGAATAGGTGTTTAAGAAACCTTGAAAGATTTTCGCAAGAAACAAATCAAAACGATTAAAACAAATGATTTTCTTGAAATTCTTTAGCCTTAATCGATTAATGACATGAACTAATCGATTAATGCCTCTGTATATTGAAAAAATCACTTTTCAATCAAATACGAAAATCAATCAATTCACAAGTACAACCAGAGATTTAGCGGAAACAATTAACACCAATATTCTTATTGATTACCTAGGTTATGAAAATGATTTTCCCTTTATCAATTTGAACAATAAAGATTCAATTCAATCAATTATGAAAAAATCACTTTTTCTAGGTTTTCAACCAAGAACACAATTAATAACAAGAATTGTAAAGAGTAGAAAGTTTAGAGATACGACACAGTGATTTATCCTGGTTCACCTCCATCCACTTGAAAGTTACTCCAGTCCCCTCTTCAACCAAGAGAGATTCTTCACTATGAGGAATTAGAGTTTCTCAAATTACAAGTAAATGCCTCACAAGACTCCCTTCTTGCTAGCCTACAAGAGATACCACACCCTTGCCTTGTAATCCTATTGATATCTAATCTAACCTCTTCTCTTGCTTGCCGATACCCCACAACAAGACTTCCAATGCTTGCTTTACTACAAGACTTCCAATTGCTTGTTAACACAACAAGGCTTCCATGTGCTTGATGAAATGCCACACCAAGACTTCCAATATAACTTTGCTTGATTCACAACCAAGACTTCCAATTGTTGTAGATAGCTTGACTCTTGCAAAGATTACAACTCAAATGAAAACAAAAATAACAATCCTATGAATCTCTTTCAAAAGCTATGAAAATATCAACATGAGAGATTCAAGGTTCTTGATCAAAGAATGTAAAAATTAAAGCTTTGATCTTGAGAAAGTGAGAGAGAATAGAGTGGCTTTGATTCTTTGTAAAACTTGTATGAAAATGATAGGTAATGATTACAAAGGTTAGGAATAGGTTTATATAGAATACCCAAAAGTTAGAAATGGTTAGAAGTGCTTTTGAGAAGTGAAAAACTCATTTAAAAACAGTTACAGCTCGTGTTACTCGAGTAACAAAGTTACTACTCGAGTAACAAGTGTAAAACTTGTTCACTACTCGAGTATTTAAGTTTCTACTCGAGTATTTACGCAAGGCTGAATAATTCTACTCGAGTAATAAGCCCCTTAATCGAGTAATTGCGCAAGACACAAAAATTCTACTCGAGTAAACAAGTGGCTAATCGAGTAGTCAGTTCAAAAAACACTTAAAAACTTGTTTTCTCAAAATCTAAACCTTTTCTTTCAAACCTTTAAGACACCTATTGATTTTAGGCAAAGTGAATACTCAAAATATGATATAATCATGCAATCAAAAGAGATTCACTACCCTCTAAGAACTCTACCCAAACTCATAAACTAAGAGACTTGTGAGGCAAAATATAAAACAATAAAACACAAACTACCAAACTAAGTCTTCATGAGTTGGCTCTCTCTTCATAACTTGATGTTTGTTGTTGCTTGTTGAGCTTGAACTTGATCAACACATTTAAGCTTGTTCAAAACCTTTTGTAGCTTGTTCAAAACCTTTTGGCATTTATCAAAACATTCTTCATGGATCTTACAATCTCCCCCTTTTTGAAAATGACAAACATGTTTTGAAGTTGTGAAGTTGTTGATGCTTGAACCATTTGATCACTTGGTGAGACTCTTGCTCCCCCTCAATTTATGCTTTTGACATTTGAAATCTAATTGAGATAAAAGCTTGATTCTCCCCCTATCTTCAACAACTTTGCTCAACCTACATAAAAACAACAAAACAAACCTTTCTCCAAACACACCATTTCATTTCTCCAAAATGATCAAGACATAATATTTCTCCCCTTTTTCAAAACATCATATTTCTCCCCCTTTGGCATTATCAAAAAGAAATATATACCAATTGAAATAAAAGATCTAAGCCAAAATAGAGAAATTAATGAGATATAACAACCAAAGCATGATAATCACCTAATGATTACTCAATGATATCAATTATAACAAATTGTATACCAATAATATGATACCAATTGTAAAACAATTGTAAGAATTTGATACCAATAGTATTATCTCAATAGTATAAACAATATCACATTATAAGAAATAATACCAATTGAGAGAACTATGAGCAATATCCAACAATATCAAATTGAATATACCAATTGTATAATATCGAATGTTACCAATTTGTAGGATTTTCTCCTTAATACCAATTGAAGAAGCAAATGAATGAATATCACATGAAAGTCCTTTTGCTCTTCAATCATACCTACAAAAACAATCATGCTTTGCTTTTTGGTATCCAAATGGTTTTGGATCCATTTTTGTTAGTGTAGGGACTCTCACCCTTTTTCACCCAAACAAAATCTCCTTTAGGTATACCATGCACTTTAATATAACACACATTTGAAGTATGTCCATGAGTACCACAATAGAAACATGTTGGTGCATTTGAAAAATCAACTTTAGAAAAATCAACAACATTTTTATGAGATTTACTCTTAGCATTAGTATAACCCAAACCAAACTTGTTTGAATTTTCTCTTTGAAAATTTAACAATGTGCGCAATCTAATATCACCATTTGTGAAACTTGCAAGCTTATTTTTCAAAATAGCATTTTCATCCTTAAGCAACTTGCAATTCTCACAATCAACCACAATATTCAATCTACTAGCACAATCACAAGAAGAACTAGCATATATAAGATCAAGAGTTTCATTTTCAAGATTAAGCTCA
The DNA here is from genome assembly GCA_037953625.1 of Crotalaria pallida. Taxonomy (NCBI): domain Eukaryota; kingdom Viridiplantae; phylum Streptophyta; class Magnoliopsida; order Fabales; family Fabaceae; genus Crotalaria; species Crotalaria pallida. The sequence goes on from CM075650.1 coordinate 20,039,793, forward strand.
TCAACTTGTTTTTGAAGTTATAAAATCTCTTGTTGATGTTTCAAAATGAGCTTCTTCCTTTCAATGTTTTTCAAAGCTAGTTTCTTAAATTGTTCATGCATTTCTTCATAAGCATTATATAACATTTCATATTTAGAAGAAATTTCGGATTTAGTAAGACTTACATCGCTATCCTCGCTTTGATAACTTGATTCATCATTTGAACTTTGTTCTTCATCATCTACTAGAGTTATCAAGTTGAGACAAGCGGCATCTTCATCATCCGAAGAACTATTTGATGTACTTTTCTTGTCTTTTTCATCATCACTATTCCAAACTATGTATGCCCTTTTAGTTTTCTTTTCTTTCTCCTTCTTCTTAAGATACTTAGAGCATGAGTACTTGAGATGATCGGGCTTTCCACATTCATGGCAAAATATACCTTCTTTTGATGTCTTGGTCTTGTAGTGTGGGGGATTCTTCTCTTTACTTTTGTCTTTGTTCAACCTTCCTTTTCTCCTTAGAATCTTATTGAACTTTCTTAGTAGAAGCTTCATCTCCTCTTCATCAATGTCCGAATCGGTATCTTCATTATTATCATCATCATCATCATCGGAACTCTCTTCCTTTTTATATGACCTTTGAGCTTTAAGAGCAATTCCTTTTCTTTCTTTGTTCTTGTCCGATTCTTCATGCAAATGCAAACGTTCAAGCTCCATTTCATGTTCTTGTAGCTTTCCGAAAAGTGTTGCTAAGTCCATGGTGTCCAAGTCCTTTGATTCAACAATTGCGGTAACCTTAGGTTGCCATTCCCTACTTAGACATCTTAAAACTTTGTTAACAAGTTCACAATTCAAGAAAGTTTTACCAAGAGCAATGAGATGATTAACAATATGAGTAAAACGTTTTTGCATAAAACATATAGATTCATTAGGCAACATACGAAACAATTCATATTCATGCATCAAAGAATTTAATCTAGCACGCCTAACTTCACTAGTGCCTTCATGTGTGACTTGCAAGGTGTCCCACATTTCTTTGGCATCACGACATTGGGAGACTCTAAAGAACTCATCATAAGATAGAGCGGAGGTGATGATATTCTTTGCTTTTAAATCATATTGAATTTTTCTTTTATCATCATCGGTCCACTTATCTTTGGGAGTTAGGGTAAGCACACCTTCTACATCTTTTGAGGGAATATAAGGACCATTTTCAATGGCTTCCCAAATGTTCACATCTATAGCTTCTATAAAGATACTCATCCTAATTTTCCAATAATCATAACCCTCTCCACCAAACATGGGAGGGCGATTAATTGAAGCACCTTCACCGCCAAAAGGATTCGTAGAACCCATTGTAGTTTCTCAAGGATCTTAACGAAAAAGCTCTATGCTCGTGTCTTTCGACCGAGCTCTGATACCAATTGTTAGAACCTACAATCGGTGGTTGAAACAACTAGGAAACACTAGGAGAACACCTAGAAGGGGGGTTGAATAGGTGTTTAAGAAACCTTGAAAGTTTTTCGCAAGAAACAAATCAAAACGATTAAAACAAATGATTTTCTTGAAATTCTTTAGCCTTAATCGATTAATGACATGAACTAATCGATTAATGCCTCTGTATATTGAAAAAATCACTTTTCAATCAAATACGAAAATCAATCAATTCACAAGTACAACCAAAGATTTAGCGGAAACAATTAACACCAATATTCTTATTGATTACCTAGGTTATGAAAATGATTTTCCCTTTATCAATTTGAACAATAAAGATTCAATTCAATCAATTATGAAAAAATCACTTTTTCTAGGTTTTCAACCAAGAACACAATTAATAACAAGAATTGTAAAGAGTAGAAAGTTTAGAGATACGACACAGTGATTTATCCTGGTTCACCTCCATCCACTTGAAAGCTACTCCAGTCCCCTCTTCAACCAAGAGAGATTCTTCACTATGAGGAATTAGAGTTTCTCAAATTACAAGTAAATGCCTCACAAGACTCCCTTCTTGCTAGCCTACAAGAGATACCACACCCTTGCCTTGTAATCCTATTGATATCTAATCTAACCTCTTCTCTTGCTTGCCGATACCCCACAACAAGACTTCCAATGCTTGCTTTACTACAAGACTTCCAATTGCTTGTTAACACAACAAGGCTTCCAAGTGCTTGATGAAATGCCACACCAAGACTTCCAATATAACTTTGCTTGATTCACAACCAAGACTTCCAATTGTTGTAGATAGCTTGCCTCTTGCAAAGATTACAACTCAAATGAAAAAAAAAATAACAATCCTATGAATCTCTTTCAAAAGCTATGAAAATATCAACATGAGAGATTCAAGGTTCTTGATCAAAGAATGTAAAAATTAAAGCTTTGATCTTGAGAAAGTGAGAGAGAATAGAGTGGCTTTGATTCTTTGTAAAACTTGTATGAAAATGATAGGTAATGATTACAAAGGTTAGGAATAGGTTTATATAGAATACCCAAAAGTTAGAAATGGTTAGAAGTGCTTTTGAGAAGTGAAAAACTCATTTAAAAACAGTTACAGCTCGTGTTACTCGAGTAACAAAGTTACTACTCGAGTAACAAGTGTAAAACTTGTTCACTACTCGAGTATTTAAGTTTCTACTTGAGTATTTACGCAAGGCTGAATAATTCTACTCGAGTAATAAGCCCCTTAATCGAGTAATTGCGCAAGACACAAAAATTCTACTCGAGTAAACAAGTGGCTAATCGAGTAGTCAGTTCAAAAAACACTTAAAAACTTGTTTTCCCAAAATCTAAACCTTTTCTTTCAAACCATTAAGCCACCTATTGATTTTAGGCAAAGTGAATACTAAAAATATGATATAATCATCCAATCAAAAGAGATTCACTACCCTCTAAGAACTCTACCCAAACTCATAAACTAAGAGACTTGTGAGGCAAAATATAAAACAATAAAACACAAACTACCAAACTAAGTCTTCATGAGTTGGCTCTCTCTTCATAACTTGATGTTTGTTGTTGCTTGTTGAGCTTGAACTTGATCAACACATTTAAGCTTGTTCAAAACCTTTTGTAGCTTGTTCAAAACCTTTTGGCATTTATCAAAACATTCTTCATGGATCTTACAACAACATCATCGGATATAAAAGAGTGCGTAGCACCCGAATCATACAACACATTCAAGGAATTCTCGCGTATAAGACATGTACCTTGGATGAGACCGTCGTGGTTTGAAGTCTCTACACCACTCATCGTAAACACCTTTCCCCTAGCTTGTGGCCTCGCAGCATTTCCAGCATCATTTCCATTCCTTTGTTTGGGGCATACCCTTGCAAAGTGACCAGGTTCTTGACAGATGAAACAAACGGGTTTGGGATTACACTCATTACCGAAGTGGCGTCTACGGCATCGGGTACAGAAGGGTGGTGATGTTTTAGAGTTCCTATCAGTAGGGTTATTGCTGTAACGGCTTCTACCCCCGTTGTGGCTCCAAGTGTTGGCGTTTCTATTTCCCTGGTTGCCATTGTTGCGATTGTTGTTCCTTTGGAATCTCGATCCTCCATACCGATTGTCCCTTCTACCTCCGAATCGATCGTAGGGTCCTCACCCATGCTGGGTTCCTTGCCTCATGTTCTGGTAATTGGGGTTGTTCCTCATTGGTCCATGGAAACTCGAGGGTACAGAAGTCTTATTGCCCACATTCTTCGCCTTAAGCCCATCCTCATAGATTCTGCATCGGCTTACTAAGAGTGGAAAGCTCTCGATTCCCATATGTATAAAAGCCATCTTAATCTCAGTCTTAAGTCCATCGAGAAACTTCGCGCATTTCGACTGATCGTTTCCGGGTTGATTGTAGTGTGGCACGTACTTCACCAGTTCCTCAAACTTTGCAGCATACTCACCGACCGACATATTCCCTTGGGTCAGGTGCATGAACTCAATTTCCTTTTTCAGTTTCATGTCGATAGGGAAGTATTTCTCCAGGAATCTTTGCTTGAAAGAGTCCCAAGTAATAGCTTCCTGCTGAACCTCCATAACTTGCCTCGTATTCTCCCGCCAATCAGATGCCTCTTTGGTTAACATGTAAACCAAGTAGGTTACCTTCTGAGCATCGACACATTGCATAGCGGTAAAGATCTTCTCTAACTCCCTAATCCATTCATTAGCATTCTCCGAAGCATATCCACCGGCGAATTCCTTAGGGTTCCTCTTACAAAACTCATCTAATCCCCTATATTCCTGAGGTCCTAAGTTTTGGTTCTGGTTGTTCTGCTGAGCTTGCTGGTGCATCGCGTTGAGATTCTCATTCATGCCTAGAACTGCAGCAGTCAGCTCGTTCAGCATGTCCTCGGTGTTCCGAGCCGCTTCAGGCACATGACGACCTCTTCCTCTTCCAGACATCGTGAGCTATATTCATTAACGCACTAACGATTCAATATACCTACTAACGCATCTAAGCATACAACCTAATATATCTAGAGAGAACACAACAGAGAACATGTAAGGCCATGTTCAGGCCGCATGGACAACCATTGCTCTGATACCACCAAGTGTAACACCCCGATTTGGAAAACTCGAAATAAACACTCATCAAATGTTAATTAATTCTTTTAGGAAAAATAGGGAATTTTTTTTAACAGGAACAACACTCGACTATCGAGTTTCCCAAAACAAGGTATTACTTTTAAAATCCTTCTTCTCAAAAATGTTTGCGGAAGTTTCTAAGGTTCTTTCACGACAGTCCTTCGAAAACAGTTTAGGAAACAGACCATAAAGGTTCTTTCAAAAGTGGCCACCACAGAACATTGGTGCCATTCTTACATAACATTGTTCTTACCAAAATATTTCAAAAGAAAAGGGGTACACTTGATACATATCAGCAAGGGTCCATCGAGGAACCTAGTTATAACTACTAGCAGAAGCTTTTCTCGATCCACAGCGTAAGTCCTCCACAGCAATCCTCGTCGTCTAACAGTAGCCCTCTCGTCAGCACATCACGATCAGTAGGTCCTTCCTCCAGGAGTAGCATCACTAGCTCCGCCGTCTTTTAGAGTCGAAGATTTATAGTCACATGTGCACAAGAAGTTGAGAGAGTAAGTTATCCGAATGGAATTACTCCCATCGACTTCTTGGAATTACACTAGCGACGCATACCAGAACATAACAAACAATACAACAAACAATATAGCAGGTAATTATATAAGATGCATGAAGATGCAATGCAATCGTCGCATTGTCTAATCTTTTATCTCTCGCTTGAGGGAATCCTGTAACATCCCGTGTTTTAATTCTAAGAGTAATTAGAATAATGATAAGATTTGGAAGTAAGGATTATTCTAAAAAGGACTTAAAATGATGGATTAGGATTTCTTTGAATGCCATAAAGGAATCAAAAAGCATTGGCATCAAAAAGGAGGTCGAAAGATGAACAAAAGAGCGTTAGAAGCGATGTCTTTGGTGTTATAAACACCCCATATTAGGAAATTCAAAATAAAAGATTTACAACTCTAAACACAAATTCCACCGTTGGATGTGAAGTAGGATATGTGAGGAAGTCTGTGTCAAAATTTGAGGAAGATCCAACGGTTAACGAAGAAGTTATGGCCTTCCAAAGTATGAATGCTGCAAAACTGAGCAGCTTAATCGATTAAGCTGCAGAGTAATCGATTAAGGTCAGAAAGTTTGAAAGTGCTTAATCGATTACTAATCTATTAAAGGCTGTACTGTGAGAAAAAAATAAAAGCAATTCACGCGTGATTCTTGCCATAAACTCGAATTTCCTCTCTCTAGGGCACACAACCTCTCATCCCAAATCCATCAAGCTTCAAGGGAATCACCCCCAAGTCTATCATGAAGTCCCTTCTTGTTTCTCCAAGTAAGTATTTGTGTTCTTGAAGTTCTTCTTTCTCTCTAATTTGGATTTTCTCTCTCTCTCTCTTTCCCCTCTTTGGGAAATTCGAATTCCCTCTTGAAATTGGGCACTAATCTCATCATCATTCCATTCCTTTGGCTAGGGAAGAGTATCATCACTCTCTCCATCTTCTTGGCTTGGGAGCTCTTTGTTTTGGGAGCGTTCGGAGCTAAAGCTTGGGTTTTTCCACTTTCCCTCTCTTGGGTTAAGGTAAGGGGGTGGATATAGTGAGCATTGGCTTGTTCTAGGAAAGGGTTTGTATTTAGATATAATGGTTGGCTAGGAGTTTATGTGTTAGGGTAGAAAATTAGAAATCTCGATTTAGGAATAAGGAAAATGTTAAAAATAGGCTTAATTGGTAATTATGGAACTCTAGGAAGTAAAGAATGAGGTTAGGTTTTAATTAAGAAAAATTAAATGGCATGAACCCCTAAATTAGGATTTTAAATCAATGATTTGGACAAGTGCAAAAGAAATGTGGGTGTTGCATGATTACATGAAAGGTGATGTTTGTTATTATTTGTACTCTAATTGTTTATGTGAAAAATGAATTGTGGTTATTTGATTATAAATATGATAGTGCTTGTGATTGGAATAATTTTGTAAATACTAAGTGGAATTGGTAGACAAATTAATGGCATGTAATATGGACAACTAACATTGGATAAGAATGGTGATGTATCGTAGGCCTTCGATTTGGGGGAGACGATACATCGTAAAATGGTGTTGTATTGTAGGCCTTCGATTTGGGGGAGACAATACAACGTAAACGGGGCGATGTATGTAGGCCTTCGATTTGGTGGAGACATACATACACCCTAAATAAAAAGGAAAAAGGAAAGGACAATGGATAAAATAAGGTAAAGGTAATGGAGACGCGATGTATGTAGGCCTTCGATTTGGTGGAGACATACATCGTGACTGGTGTATGTATGTAGGCCTTCGATTTGGTGGAGACATACATACACCATAAATACAAGGAAATGAATAAAGGAAACAGGGGAATAAAGTTGAATAAGGTAATGGTAATGGAAACACGATGTCTGTAGGCCTTCGATTTGGTGGAGACATACATCGTGATTGGTGTATGTATGTAGGCCTTCGATTTGGTGGAGACATACATACACCGAAGATAAAAGGAAATGAATAAAAGAAACAGGGAATAAAATTGGACAAGGTAAAGGTAATGAAAACGCGATGTATGTAGGCCTTCGATTTGGTGGAGACATACATACACCGTAAAAATAAGTAAAAGGTAAGGGTGTTAAAAAGGGATTTCTTTGTAAACGGGGAAAAACAAATAAAAGGGAACCATATGGTGGAAAGGAACTAACTAAAAAGGGAACCAACATTTATAAATTAATGGAATTGGAAAATATGGTATGCTTGCGATGAATTGGTATTTATGTGAATAAATTTGCTAATTGTGTTTGGCCTGGTTAGTTGTTATGTCTATCTAGAAACTGCTATTCTATTTCACGTGCAATGCTCACTCCCTTACAGTTTCAGGTACGGAGATTGAGCTGGCACAGCCCCCGGCCGAGTAGGAGTACTTTCCCTTACAGGGAGAGTAGGGTTATTATGGGATATGGAAGAATATTGTGAACTTAAGCCTCCTACACTATTTTGATGTAAAATTTGTTATTCATATTTTAAGTGAGGCTTAGGATGTTTTATTTTGCTAAAGTTATAACTTTTGGTTTTAATACTCAAACTTAGTATTTTTCCGCTATTACTCTGATTAATTATGCACGTTGATATATTTGGAGCCCATGGGGCCTTGATATGATTTAGAAATATAATCTGAAGCCCTGCTGGCTATTAGTTGTTTATTTGAAAATTGTTTATACAGGTTAAATTTTGGAAATCCGATAAACAGACAAAACTCCGTCCGTTTGACGGGTGATTTTACTAAACTAAAAAGGAATTTTTAAGTTCACATTTTTAATACTTGGGAATTAAGGGTAGAATTTATTAGGGTGTTACATTTATGGTATCAGAGCCAGGGCCGGGTCGGTGTGCCAACGGGGACGTTGGGCCTCCAAGGGGGTGGATGTAAGGTGAAGCCTTAGTCCCACATTGGCTGGTAAGGAGAACGAAGCATGCCTTATATAGGGTGTGGATACCTTACCTCACGTGGACGCGTTTTGGGGCTCACTGTTAGTGTGAGACCAAGAGCAAAACCGTGAGGGTGAAGGATGCCCAAAGCGGACAATATCCACGTGGCGGTGCGCTGGGTCCCAGTGCCCAGTACTGTACGGCTAGCTGGGGCTGGGCTGTTACATTTGGTATCAGAGCAGTTTTCCTCGGCCTTTGGAGTTTAAACTCATAACTCCTGTGGTTTACTCAACAAGCGAGTAACCAATAGATAGTGTCAAGTTCTATATTAGTTACTTAGGTTTATAGTTATAAAACCCTATGTAGTTATGTACTAAATTATATACATGTCCGCATCAACAGAATCCTTTGTTGCCACATTGTAGCAACATGGAGAATCAGCTCTCCCATTCTCCTTCTAGCAGTTCGGCTACTGATTGTAAGATCAATTCCCCGGGTGATTCTTTGAAATCCAAGCCGTATGACATCTGTTTTCAAGAAGGGCAAACTGCTGCAATGGGTGAGCTTAGATCGACTATTGGAGACAAGGAGCAATATGTGGGGGTGAAAGTTGGTGAGAAGAAGAATATAATTTTGAGACCGGGAATGGTTCTCTTGAAGCAACACTTGACTCATGAAGAACAAGTGGGCGTAGTAAAGAACTGTCGTGAGATGGGTTTAGGTCCTGGAGGTTTTTATCAACCAGGCTTTACAAGCGGAGCCAGACTCCGACTGAAAATGATGTGCCTCGGCTTAGACTGGAATCCTAAAACCCGAGTATATGGACACAAAAGGGTAATTGATGGAAGCGAACCGCCCAACGTTCCTGACCATTTCATCCAGCTGGTTATGGGAGCGATGCAAGAAGCACAATCGTCAATTGAGAAGGAATGCGGTGTAAGTGAAGTGGAGGACATACTCCCTTCCATGTCCCCTGATGTCTGCATTGTCAATTTCTATGAAGGGAATGGAAAGCTTGGTCTTCATCAGGACCGTGACGAAAGTGTTGGAAGCTTGCAAAGAGGGATACCGGTAGTATCGTTCTGCATTGGTGACTCGGCTGAGTTTCTCTATGGAGATCAGAGAGATACAAGGAAAACAGAAAGAATTATTTTGGGATCGGGTGATGTACTAATATTCGGTGGCGAGTCTCGTCACATCTTTCATGGAGTGTCGGCGATCATACCAGACACAGCTCCAGAGGGATTACTCAATGACACAGGACTTCGTCCTGGACGTCTCAACCTTACATTCCGACAATATCAGTTTCCTGGTCCACACCCTTAAGGTCTGCGATACAGCTACTTAAGGAGATCAGGGCCAAATCAACAAAAGGTACGAGACGATTCTAAAAATTTAGATAAACATTTTTAGGTACTTTCAATCTGCATCTCTATTAAGTTTTAGTGTAGAACATCCTAAATCAATTCTCTTGGAATTTTAAATTCCTAATCCTGTATTTCTAGTAGTTGTGAAACCTAAGAAAGACTCATCTTCAATCCAATCTTGAATACCATCTAAAGGAACACGTAGGAAAAACCTTACTTAGTTATAAGACCGTAACAAGAGACCTAACCAAAAACCTGGTGATAGTATCGTTCTCTAATAGAGTGTAGGGTCAGGATTGGTCATCCTTTCTCTTGCACCTGTTAAAAGATAATGCTATCATTCAATAACACAATGATGTACAGTCAATAAATGTGAGATTGGGACTGACCACCTCGGTCTTCGCGTTTGTTGACATGTTATATTATTGCAATCATATAGTTGAGATCCGAATAAACCGTCTAGGAATTCTATCTCCGTCAAAAGCCCGGTTAGACTTTAATCCTATAGGATCTTTACTAAGACTCATAAACAGTAATTCGCAAACCAACCCCATTCAAGACACTCATATTCTATATTTCCACCGAGAACATCCAACTAAATGATCGAACCACCCCTCTAACTTGCATGAGAACTTAGCCGTATACGTAAGTATGAAGAGCCATTATATCCTGGAAAATTCGAAACAACACCAATAATACCGATTAACAGTCAACTCAATCCCATGTACCACCTCGCCAACCAATTAAGAACCTAGCTAATCAATTCTGGGAATCAACCCAGTTTCCTCCATGTCTTCGACTTACTCAGGTATGTTGATATCAAGTGGGGGAGACTTGACGACTCAATTCGGATCCTATCCGAGCAACAATAACTAGTAATCATACCATAAGCCATAGGACTACTAAACAGATAATTCCAAACACTTCGCAGAGAATCGAATGAGGGTTAAACTAGAGATAAAACAAGACCTTCCCAAAATGACACCAAATTGAGAAACAACAACTGGATCTGGATCTTGACCCTCAAGTGGAGTCGATCTATGGGAATTATTATACCAAATTGAAATTAGTAAATGAATGGGAAGGAAGTAGTATAGAAGTGAGCTGCGAGTACGGTGGAGATTGATTTTAAGAGTGACCTTGCTAAACTCACTTGAAGGAGTAAAAGGTGAACTGGATAAAAGTGCAGTCGCAAGGTGGAATCACAATCAAGATGTTACGTCAGAACACCGAAAGTGATAATCAAAGTTTTTTTTTGGGACTCTGTGCATTTGATGGGACCCTGGTCGACCGATACCAATCAATTAACCGCAGATCCATAGAAAACGCATCCTTCGATAGCTCTCTGCTGAGAATGCACAATTTGGAGATAATCTCCATTGTCTTTTTGCTTGACATGTGTCCAGTCCATCCTGGGTCATCTTGCGAAGACCATGAGACTCATTCTTGAGTGCTTCATGTTTCTTCTTTTCATCTTCACTCTCTTCAAGCTTCAAGCATCTCAGATGCCTAGGTGAGAATTTTCCAAGTCGTAGAAACCCGGCATAGTTCTATGCCTACCGATAGATAGTTACCCATGTATCCTCTTTTCAACCTTGAATACCGGTTGGGAACCTGTGTACTCTATTCTGGGCAACGGATGATTGTGCCCCTTGGCATGGATATAACCAAGTATGTCAAAGCTAAGTGGGGGAGGATTTCAATCCAAGGAATGGGAGATGGGGAATAAAGACCGAAGGGAAGTGAAAAGTGTAGTAAGAAGCTTTACCAATGGTATGGTTCTCCAATTACGGAACTCAACGGAATTTCGGGGACGAAATTCTAATAAGTGGGGGAGAATTGTAACATCCCGAGTTTTAATTCTAAGAGTAATTAGAATAATGATAAGATTTGGAAGTAAGGATTATTATAAAAAGGACTTAAAATGATGGATTAGGAGTTCTTTGAATTCCATAAAGGAATCAAAAAGCATTGGCATCAAAAAGGAGGTCGAAAGATGAACAAAAGAGCGTTAGAAGCGATGTCTTTGGTGTTATAAACACCCCATATTAGGAAATTCAAAATACAATATTTACAACTCTAAACACAAATTCCACCGTTGGATGTGAAGTAGGATATGTGAGGAAGCCTGTGTCAAAATTTGAGGAAGATCCAACGGTTAACGAAGAAGTTATGGCCTTCCAAAGTATGAATGCTGCAAAACTGAGCAGCTTAATCGATTAAGCTGCAGAGTAATCGATTAAGGTCAGAAAGTTTGAAAGTGCTTAATCGATTACTAATCGATTAAAGGTTGTACTGTGAGAAAAAAATAAAAGCAATTCACGCGTGATTCTTGCCATAAACTCGAATTTCCTCTCTCTAGGGCACACAACCTCTCATCCCAAATCCATCAAGCTTCAAGGGAATCACCCCCTAGTCCATCATCAAGTCCCTTCTTGTTTCTCCAAGTAAGTATTTGTGTTCTTGAAGTTCTTCTTTCTCTCTAATTTGGATTTTCTCTCTCTCTCTCTTTCCCCTCTTTGGGAAATTCGAATTCCCTCTTGAAATTGGGCACTAATCTCATCATTATTCCATTCCTTTGGCTAGGGAAGAGTATCATCACTCTCTCCATCTTCTTGGCTTGGGAGCTCTTTGTTTTGGGAGCGTTCGGAGCTAAAGCTTGGGTTTTTCCACTTTCCCTCTCTTGGGTTAAGGTAAGGGGGTGGATATAGTGAGCATTGGCTTGTTCTAGGAAAGGGTTTGTATTTAGATATAATGGTTGGCTAGGAGTTTATGTGTTAGGGTAGAAAATTAGAAATCTCGATTTAGGAATTAAGGAAAATGTTAAAAATAGGCTTAATTGGTAATTATGGAACTCTAGGAAGTAAAGAATGAGGTTAGGTTTTAATTAAGAAAAATTAAATGGCATGAACCCCTAAATTAGGATTTTAAATCAATGATTTGGACAAGTGCAAAAGAAATGTGGGTGTTGCATGATTACATGAAAGGTGATGTTTGTTATTATTTGTACTCAAATTGTTTATGTGAAAAGTGAATTGTGGTTATTTGATTATAAATATGATGGTGCTTGTGATTGGAATAATTTTGTAAATACTAAGTGGAATTGGTAGACAAATTAATGGCATGTAATATGGACAACTAACATTGGATAAGAATGGTAATGTATCGTAGGCCTTCGATTTGGGGGAGACGATACATCATAAAATGGTGTTGTATTGTAGGCCTTCGATTTGGGGGAGACAATACAACGTAAACGGGGCGATGTATGTAGGCCTTCGATTTGGTGGAGACATACATCGTCGGTGGTGTATGTATGTAGGCCTTCGATTTGGTGGAGACATACATACACCCTAAATTAAAAGGAAAAAGGAAAGGACAATGGATAAAATAAGGTAAAGGTAATGGAGACGCGATGTATGTAGGCCTTCGATTTGGTGGAGACATACATCGTGACTGGTGTATGTATGTAGGCCTTCGATTTGGTGTAGACATACATACACCATAAATACAAGGAAATGAATAAAGGAAACAGGGGAATAAAGTTGAATAAGGTAATGGTAATGGAAACGCGATGTATGTAGGCCTTCGATTTGGTGGAGACATACATCGTGATTGGTGTATGTATGTAGGCCTTCGATTTGGTGGAGACATACATACACCGAAGATAAAAGGAAATGAATAAAAGAAACAGGGAATAAAATTGGACAAGGTAAAGGTAATGGAAACGCGATGTATGTAGGCCTTCGATTTGGTGGAGACATACATCGTGATTGGTGTATGTATGTAGGCCTTCGATTTGGTGGAGACATACATACACCGTAAAAATAAGTAAAAGGTAAGGGTGTTAAAAAGGGATTTCTTTGTAAACGGGGAAAAACAAATAAAAGGGAACCATATGGTGGAAAGGAACTAACTAAAAAGGGAACCAACATTTATAAATTAATGGAATTGGAAAATATGGTATGCTTGCGATGAATTGGTATTTATGTGAATAAATTTGCTAATTGTGTTTGGCCTGGTTAGTTGTTATGTCTATCTAGAAACTGCTATTCTATTTCACGTGCAATGCTCACTCCCTTACAGTTTCAGGTACGGAGATTGAGCTGGCACAGCCCCCGGCCGAGTAGGAGTACTTTCCCTTACAGGGAGAGTAGGGTTATTATGGGATATGGAAGAATATTGTGAACTTAAGCCTCCTACACTATTTTGATGTAAAATTTGTTATTCATATTTTAAGTGAGGCTTAGGATGTTTTATTTTGCTAAAGTTATAACTTTTGGTTTTAATACTCAAACTTAGTATTTTTCCGCTATTACTCTGATTAATTATGCACGTTGATATATTTGGAGCCCATGGGGCCTTGATATGATTTAGAAATATAATCTGAAGCCCTGCTGGCTATTAGTTATTTATTTGAAAATTGTTTATACAGGTTAAATTTTGGAAAGTCCGATAAACAGACAAAACTCCGTCCGTTTGACGGGTGATTTTACTAAACTAAAAAGGAATTTTTAAGTTCACATTTTTAATACTTGGGAATTAAGGGTAGAATTTATTAGGGTGTTACAAATCCCTAAATCAATTATCTCGTAAAATTGAATCTCTTTAACCACTCGTCTCGCAAAGTCGAAGTCTCTTGATTAGTTCGTCTCGTCTAGAAGAAGTCCTCTCGTTCACATATCTCGAGTCCATAACATCAGGAATTCAGGCTTTATAGTTTTAGGTCTTAGGTCTACATCTCCTCGGGATCCATCCACCTAGTCGGAAGCAATCAGGAGTACAGGATCTCTAACCACATCGGCTTTTACTGGATGGCAAAGTGAATGCATTCATAAAATAACAGCCCGGGAAAATAAATAAATAAAATAACCTCATCCGGCCGTGTTCGAGCATCCCTTTCACTGATCAAGAATTAGTCAAGGGGGTGTCAATCCTCTGTCTAGTGTACATGTGGTACTTCGTCCACACCACTGAGTGACCAGCTCCGACTGGTTCAGCCAGGGCCCCTATGGTTTTTCCCACCTAGACAGACTTCTCAAGGCTTCTTGACAAATCACCGTCATTGCCGTCCCCTATCTTAATCATCCAGCTGAACACCACAAGGGTAATTCAGGAGTATCTTCCTCTCCACTACTTCGGGTTAGGGTTTCAAGGTCGTGGGGTTATACTTTTCTGTCCTAACGTCGACCCATCCTAAGTCATCTCCGCCATACAGCTCCGACTATATGCGGAATGCTTCTGTGGGACTCGACCACTGTCTCTGATGGGCACCGACCCATCCTGAATCATTTCGGCATACGGCTCCAACCAGTATGCAGGATATCCACAACTTGTCTGACAGGCTACAACCCAATCAGAATCAACCTCGCCATATAGCTACGACTATATGCGGAACATTAATCATCCTTCTAAAGGGCTACGACCCACTCAGAATCACCATCAGCATACGGCTCCGACCATATGCGGGATATCCATCAAACATTGATAGATAGGCTCTGACCTATCCCAAATCATTCTCACTCAACATATGGCTACGACCATATGGAGGCTATCTCAACACATGGCTACAACCACGTGGAAACTATCATCATAGAACTCAGCACTCATGGCGTTCACGTCCAAAGCGTCGTCGTCACAGCATCAGCTCGTTCCACGTACTCGGCGTATCAGCATCATCAAGTTCCATCATGCGTTCCACCCCTTAAAGTTTCGCTCTAATCGTCGGGGAATTTCTTACAGTTTTCTATGTCTTTTCTATTCCTATCTTATGTCGCGGGATGATGCAATATGCTCATGCAATGACAATTTCATAACAATACATCTTAGCATAAACAATTATATCAATCAATCAGTAATATATAATGGTATAGGACTGAGTCTTCGTATACCACGATACAAACAATCACACAATTTATCGGGTATACTACTAACTTCGATAGACCTTTACTCCAACTTTGAGAGAGTACGGAGTGTCCTAGCATACTCACTAGACACCAAAGCGTCTTAGGATAACTTCTCTCTCACCTGGATTCGCAGTTACCGAATCTACAAGTTCCGAGTGATTCGCTTCCTTCCTCGTCTGCCCGACTCCAACTTCTTTCAAGTCCCAAAAGATAGATATGTGAGTATTAGGTTTTATTAATTGTTATTCTTAAAATTATTCCCAAGACAACTTAAGGAAATTCGAACATTGTTTTCATTTAAAATCGAAACGTCAATTCTCTTTAACTCAAACTTGTCCCAAGTCAAACACTAACTTTTATGCTTTGAAATCATGAGAAAATAATCAATTAAATTTATTCAAATAAAAGTTTCTTTGCTGGTCCTTCTTGGACAACATTGAGTTCAATTCTAAAAACACCGAAAAATCGCACTTTTAAAACCAATTTTGTCTCAGATCAAGTACTCATAAAGGCTCAACTTAAAAACACTTTCAAAAACACTTTATACAAGAAATATAACTTAGGAAATTCTGGGCAGCATTATGTCCTAAGTTCAAAACTCATTTTCCATGGTTGAAAACCAATTCAAACACATAGATAAATCAAGCATCTTGAAAACAATCCAATAGACACTTAAATCAATAATTCACCAAGTTCAAACACTTAAATCTTCATGAGGGCAGCAAGGTATTCAAGCAACACAAATCCAACAAACATTCTTTCATTCTAAGCATTTCACAATCACAAGCCATCAAGTTGCACATAAACATGTTCACAAATTTATTCATACACATAGCCCAATCAAATGAGGAAATCTAACACTTAAGCATTTACAAACCAAATCATGCATTACATATATTCTTAGTCACATTTTCATTCATCTTTCACTTAATTAATTTCATCTTAGCAAAACTTCATCTTATCATGCAAAACTATGTCAAAACCGTATGCATCATGGGTTGTTTAGGAAATCATTTCTTCAAAGATCAACTTCACAAATCAACACATAATCTCATGACATGAACAAATATTCATACAAGAGAATTTTACTTAAAAATTTAGGTCTAAACCGTGACCTAGACTAGCTTTTGCTCAAAAATACTTTCAAAGTTTCAAGACTTAAAAACAACTCTAAATCCAACAACGATTTCACATAATTCATCAAGAAGGTAAAACATAGTCCTAGCATGCATTTCCTACATGAAACCGTGGCATACATAGGGTTCTTAAACAAATTAGATTTCATTTTTAACACACAAGAATCAACTCAAAGTTCATGGAAATCACATATACATGACCAAAATCCAACATTAAAACTTCTAACTTAAGGATCAAGTCTAAACCGTGATTATCATGGCAAATCACACAATTTCATTCACTCAAAACATCATTACATCTCAAGATCATCACATGCAAGAGTTCAAGCAAAAGAAAATCAAGCATCCATGCATGACAACATAAAACCGTGACCAATACAAGGAAAGCATCAAGAAGGTTCAATTATTTTTAGAGATCTTAACCATCAAAGTCCAAATATCAAGAGCACCATAGATCAAGTATAACTCTTGACATGCATGAAGTCACAAACATTAGACCCTTGGAAAACTTTTCATGAAAACTTGAAATCAAACCCTCTTCCAAAACGTTTTCAAGAATTAAAAGAGAAAACTCAAGATCATGAAGAAAAACATTTTCTTAATGAAACTCTTAGAATCAAGCTTAGAAAAATAACATGCATCAACACTTTTTCAAACAAAATCAAAGTTAAGAAAGAAAAGAATAAGAATCAAAGAAAAGTTTGAAACCTTTAAGATCATAAAACAAGTTCTTACTTAATAAAAATTTTAAGAATTTAAGTCCAAAGTCTTTGATTTTTCTCCTCTCCTCACGGTTCACTTGTTCTTCTTAAGGTCCATGGTTTTTCTTCTCCTTTTCCACAAGCTTGGCTTAATCTTGCTTAGGTGATGAAGGATTCAAAGCTTGGTTCTCTTACTCACTAGATTCGGCCACTCTCTCTCTTTTTCTCTTTCTCACTTGAGCTTGATGGTGCTCTTAGTGTTAGGTGTTTGGTCTTGGAAATGAAATGGAAACAAAGAAAGTGTTTGATGAATGAATGAAGAATTCACTCACGGTTTGGTGTTGATGTTGTGTGTTGGTGTTGTTGTTTGTTGAGAGAAAGAAATGGTGAAGATGAAATGAAGAATGAAAGAGTGAAATGAGCTCCCTCTCTCACGGTTTGGTCCCTTTTTCTTTAGTTCTACTTTTTCCTATTAGCCAAAAAGGGTTTGCATGGAGGGTTAGTTTGCAATGCTTAAGGATTAAGTCTCAAAACTTGGAGGCCAAGTTTTTGCCCCAAGGCCCTCACGGCCTCTCCCTCTCTTCTTCCTAGTCTTCACTTTTTCTTCTTCCTTAAGTCATGCTTAGGTCATTAGAGTGATGTCATCATGTTGACTATTAAGGCATGCCACTTGTTGATCAAGTAAACAAGCTTGGTGGCTAGGCTAAGCACATGGCCATTCGGCCAAGGTAGGTTTACGGTGATTTAGATTTACTAATTAGGTTTAAGGCACTTAATTAGGGTTCTAATCATGATTAGGGTAGGATTAGGTTAATTAATCTAGGTTTAGTCCACTAAACCTTAGTAATTAAAGCTTAATCAAGGATTAAGGCACTAATCAAAAACTTAATCTTGGGTTTAAGGAAAACTAATTTTGGATTAACTCACTAACCAAAAGAATTTAGGGTTCAAGAGAGTGATTAAGCACTTAATCAAAGCTTAAGAGCTCGATTAGGGTTTAATCCACGATTAGGGCATCAATTAGGGTTTCTAGAGGCAATTGGACTTTGATTCTTTAAAGCCTAGAGAAAATAATTTTCCATAAGATCATATAAATCAACAAAGCAAAATCTTAATCAAACTCTAAACAATCTAGCACACAAGGTCACACACACAAACAATACAAATTTCAAAACATGAGAACTCATCATGAAATCAAAACTCTTTTTAGGTCAATTCTTTAATTAATTAGGTTAAAACAATTTTCTTGATTAGGGACTTGTTGAAGTGAGTCAAATGGCAGATGTTACATTTTTACTATTCCTCAGCTCCGCCACCTCCGCTGCCATATCAGATCGGGCCCTCTTCTTGGCTGGCGACACGCCTTCCGCAACGTCATCAGCAACTTCGGCCAACACATTGAAAATATTTGTTGATCTCTTCAAGTGATAGGCCAACCCTTCGGCTATCTTCTTCCACTCGGCTCCCGACATCTTTACAAGAGCCTCTTTGACCGAGGTCCTAGTAGTGGGGGTCGCCGGCCTTGTTGTACCGGCAGTATTGACGAGCTCGATACTTGGAGTCGGAGATTGAGGAGGAGGTGGGGCAATGATCGCCGCAGGTGGAGTAGGGTGTGGAGGAGCAGAGTCGGTCGACGTTGTATCAGCGGTCGCGGCCTCATTGGAAGTACTCTCCGGCCTCTTTCTTTTGCGGCTCAACGCAACCTTCAGTGCCTTAGATGACATTGCCGACCAATGTTCCTCTGCAAACAAAAAGATAAAGAAAAATCAGTAAGAGAATTAAAAGAAAATTACAAGAGTATAAGTGCGAGGTTAACTACCAATTTTGGCTAAAACTTCGTTGTCAGAACACTTCATGAAAACTCCAACATCAAGTTGGAATTTCCGAGCCTGATATTCAGTTTGGAAATGGTGGACTGTGACGGCCTCGTCGGCATCAAGGGTCGCGCCTGACCACCTTTGTGGCGTGCCGAGGTGGCGATCGAAGAACTCCGGGGTCCACTCTAAGGGAAACCTCGGACCCGTCTCGTCCCGGAACCAAGGTCGACCAGTGCCCACGAACTTGTACTTGAAGAATCTGGGCTTAAAATGTTTCCAAGATTCCGTAAACATTCCGAATAGCCCACAACGAGCTCGGGCTTTGGCCGATACCCAAAGTCGACCAGTAACCCCGTCTTTGTTACTGACGAACGGGTTGCACATCCACAGAAAGAGCCGAACTGTACACACCAACATTTTGGCCCCGCAATACTTTTGAAACGCCCTCAGGAACGACCAGGTGTTGGGATGAAGTTGCGAAGGGGCCAGTCCGAGCTCTTTCAGAACCCTCATCTCCAGGTCGGTGAACGGCAAGGTCACGCCGAGGTTGTGGATCAAGTCGGCATAAAAAAAGAAGGAGTTGTCATCAGTCCTGGTGCATATTCTGTCATTCGCCGAACAAGGGAGAACTTCATAAGAAGTACCAGCGGCATCTCCCGAACAGGGTAGTACAGCTCTCTTCACGTCAGAGAGCTTATCCTCGGAATCTAAACTAGATTGCACTCCCTTCGGCTCCACGTCGACCCACTGATATTGATCGGCGTCGGAGGGCGCAGGATAAAGTTCAGGTCGGCTTACGCACTTTCTTGGCGGCATGGTACCTGTGGAAGAATAGGGGAGCTCGGCGTTAGTCTTACGGGTTTCAAAAAATAACCCCCCAGAAAACCCCCTTGAAGTTGTTCCGAGAGGCGAGCATCTCCCCTCTACCATGAATACCCACCGTTCATACGTCCTCTCTCTCTTCTCCTCCCAATCCCGAGGATGGACGACCTCAACGGGATCGATATCCAGGTTTTGTCTCTCACACCTACGCCTATACTCCCTATGGCGACGAAGTGCCTCGTCCACCTCCGTGGAGGAGCAGGACGTAGAGGAAGGGTCGTCCTCCTCCTCACTACTGCTTGGTGACAGGAAAATTACCCCTGCCCATTTCCTAAACTACTCCCTACTCATATTTCCCCAATCCACCTCTTTGGTTTTCTGAAAAACCAATACAAAAACATGAAAGTAAAAACCCTCCAACAAGTCCTAAAACGTTCCAAACCCAGAAACATTATAAGCCACCAATTTCATTCCCCAAAGAGACTAACACAAAACCCGACAGCCAGAAAAAACCACCCCTCACTATAGAAACAAAGCCTTTAGAATCCTAAATCCTGCCCAGGCAAACCAGAACAGAGAAGAAGAAAAGGCAAAAACGAAAAAGATGGAGTAAGAGAATACCTTAAGTATGCGATCGTAAAGAATGAATGGGAGGGAGAGATTAACTTGCTGTTGATCTTCTCCTGAGAAGGAAGGTAAGAGGAGCACAGGTCCAAAAAGTAGTTTCGAAGGGAAGAGGAAGGATGGGACTGGTGTGAGTAAATGAAAGAGCAACCGTTTGGTAGAGAGAAGAAGAGGAACGGTTTTTGTCAAAATAGGAGAAGAAAAACATCTTCCTTCCATTTTCGAAGTTTGGGCCTGCCCCAAAAAGCCCAACCCAACATGCAGCCACACATATGGAGACACGTGGCGCAAAATAGCCGGAAGCACGAACCTCGAGCAACGTCGCAGTAATGGCGACGCTTCGATAGGTGTAATTTCTGACACGTGTCAGACATGGAGAATGCAAGCGTCACTTCGGAGCAGGTGAAAGGACAGCTCTCAGACCTACTCCGTCATAATGAAAAGACGTCAGAGACAGCTGGATCCAGCTCTCGACACTTCACCGTCCGAACTCCCTAGAACCTCGGAACAAGGCTCAGATAACCTTGACCGAGCTGGGGGGCTTATGTGGTGGACTCGGCCTTTATACGGTGGATTTGGGAAAAGGACCTAAACCAAGACCTCGGAACAAGGCTCAAATAACCTTGACCGAGCTGGGGGGCTTATGTGGTGGACTCGGCCTAGCCGAGGTCCTCAGACCCCTTGCCTAAGGCCTCACGGCCCTATAAGAAGCCCTCTGTGTGCTGGGCCGAGCTCAAGGCTCAACGGTCGAACAGATACCAGAAACGGGCCGACCTCATATTCCAACCCAGATCTGACTTCCCTGTCCGACACCTCCCAGAGTCCGACACCAAGGACAGGGTGACGTGTCTCACCTTATCCATAAGGACAGCTCATCCACTCATAGCTCAATACAGGCTGGCCCTACTTGGGCCTAAAGCAAGCCCATTAGGGCAACCAGCTCCCTCCTATAAGTAGCTCCGTACTACATGGGGCTCCGGTACGTCCTCTAATCCTAATTGTCACTCTCACACACCAGTGATTAGGGTTACTTCCTGGCTCCCTTCCTTAGCCACTTGAGGACTCCCACCAAACATCACATAGAAACCCTAGACTGAGGCTCCTTTGAAGGTCTTCTCCTATACCCTTGGAGGACCTCACCGTCTAGGACATCACACATTCGAAAATGGTACCTTTGATTGATTTTAATTAAAAGACCAAATTAATTGATTTGCCAAAATTATTTGTTTTTTATTATTGTGCCTGATAAGGTTGGCCCTTGTCCTAGTACCCTCATAAAATGAGAAATCAAGGATACGTAATTCATAAATTATTTTTTAATGTTTTATATATATATATATATATATGTTTTAAAAAAAATTGTTTGATGCGGAGAGGAAATTTGCACAAGACCTCAACATTTAGACAAGGAGGATTTACAAAACGCACATTGTTAATATTTAATTACAAAATCTATTTAGTTTTACTTTAAAAAATGTTTTTTTCTTTTAGATTTTATAATTTATTTATATAAAAAAATATTTTTTATGTGTATATATATTTTTTGTGCGAGAGGAAGTCCGAGAGATCTCTCTAGTGTATTTGGGAGAGAAAAATTGATTTACCAAAACGCAAAAAATTTTTAAAACAACAACTAAAATATCTACATTTATACTTTGTTATTATTTTCAATAAAATTATTTTTATATATTTATTTTTGGTGTGGAGAGAGAGTCCAAGAGATCTCACAACTAATATTATGTTTGGGTGAGAAAAATTGACTTACCAAAACACAACGAATTTTAGATAAAAATTAAAAAATGACTACATTTTAAATTATTATTTAATTATTTATTATAAAAAATAAATTAAAAAAAGTAATAAATTAATAAATTAGTAAAAAACAAGCCTGAGGATGGGATAGAGGGAGTAGTGCAGCAGACACTGGTACGAAGGGAGTAGTGTTGGGATGCTTGGCACGAAAACCGGAGAGAGGAAAAAAATTGAATCTGGACTGTAGTGCGGCACTTGGCACGAATACCGAATTGAGCACAAGTGTTTTTGGCTATACTTTTTTATAAGAAAATTGCATTCCAAAAAATTTGGTATCTTCATGATTGTGTGTTTTTGAGGTGAGGGAGAGAGCTTTATTTATAGAAAAAAATTAGGTTAGGAAAAGTAGGTTTTTTAACGGGCTTTGGAAGCCCAATAGAATATTCTTTGGTTTATTCCTTAATCAAATCTTTCAAATTTTGTTAAGGATCAACTATCAATCTTTTTTAAATAAAAACAAATTTGATAATATTCCTTTCATTTATTAATTTAAAAAAACAAACAAATCTTTTTAACATAAAAACCTTTTTTTTGTTGCCTATCCAGTACTCCAAGTACTACCTAAGTAAATCCAGATCCAACCCGGGTTGAGTGCCTAGTTATGGCAAGTGAGTCTCCCAACATGCACGAATTTTCTACATTCACGAGGAATCGAACCCAGACCTTGCTTAAGAGAGATCGTGCTGCTTAGCTCTCGTCCCAACCTATATTGGTAAAAACTTTTATCTATATCCTCACAGAAAACTGACCAAATCTTTTTTCAAAAAAATTTTTATCTTATCTTTTAAAAAAATAATTTTTTTTCATTCTTTAAACTTTTTTTAAATTAAAAAATCTTATTTTTTTCAAAATTCCTTTTTTTTTTACATTTTTGTTTTCAAAATCTATATCAAACAAAGTTTTATCTTAGTTTTTCAAAATTTATTATTTTTTAATTATTTACACAAACAAAATCTTCCGTTTTTCCAAAATTCGTTTTTTGTTTGGAATAAAAACCTTTTTTTTCTTTTTTTTTTGTATTTTAATATTTTTTTTGTTTTACGGGACAAAATTGGGTGTTAACAGTAATTCAAGACAAAAAATTAAATTCCTTTTAGAAAATATGAAATGACTTATAAATAGGATTAATAAACATTTCTATAATATAACCTATAAATAAGGGCAAAGGATGTTTTACTGGTAGGATTACTTATATACATATTAATATTTTATTTAAAATTTTTGGTTGTGATATATATATCACAGTGATGGTTAAAATCATAAGAAAGAAATTCAAAAATCAAGATTTTAATCATTTTGTCTGATTCTAAAATCTATAAATGTTGACAACAATATTTGGCATTAAGTTTATATTTTTCCCAAAAAAAATTAGAATTTATCTATAAATTAAAAAAGAAAATCATTTTGAGTTTTTTTTTTTAAATTTTCCTTATGTAGTTTTTAAATTAAAATTCCTTAATATATAATTTAGATATGATTTTAATTATTTTTACATTTAGCTTAAATGTTTTTTCTATTGTAGATAATATAATAAATTACCTTTTCAATGCAAAAATAAAAAGTATAATTATATTTATAGAAATATTATTAAAGGTACAATACTAATGGAAGATTTTCGAATGGTTTTTTCCAGCAATCTCAACAATTAGTATCGGGGTTTGAGAGGAACTAAAAACTACTAAATTAAGTTTTTTTATTTAAATATGGTCCTTCGAGTTTTGGTATCTGTGATGTCCTAGACTGAGAGGACCTCAAGGTTAGGAAAGAAGACCTTAAGGAAGCCTCTGTCTAGGGTTTATCTGTGATGATTGTGGGTGTCCTCAGGTGGCAAGGTAGAGAGCCAAGAAGTAACCCTAATCACTGATGTGTGAAGGTGACAATTAGGGTTAGAGGACATACCTGAGCCCCATGTAGTACGGAGCTACTTATAGGGGGGAGCTGGTTGCTTGAGGCCCAAGTAGGGCCAGCCTGTAATGAGCCATGAGTGGATGAGATGTCCTTGTCGATAAGGTACGTACGTCATCCTGTCCTTGGTATCGGAATCTCTGCGTGGTGTCGGACAAGGAAGTTGGACCTTGGTAGGAGCATAAGGTCGGCCCGTGTCTGGTGTCTGTTCGGCCGTTGAGCTTTTGAGCTCGGCCAAGCACACAGAGGGCTTCCTAAAGGGTCATCAGGCCCTGAGTGAGGGTTCCGAGGATCTCGGCTAAGCCGAGTCCACCACATAAGCCCCCCAGCTCGGTCAAGGCTATCCAGCTGTCTCTGATGTCCTTTCACTTTGACGGAGCAGATTTGAAAGCTGTCCTTTCACCTGCTCCGACATGACGTTTGCTTTCTCCGTATTTGACATGTGTCAGAAATCACGTTGAACGATGCGTTGCCATTATTGCTACGTTGCTCGAGGTCTGCCATTCCACTCATTTTGTGCCACGCGTCCCTGAGTATGTGGTAGAACACTGGGTTGGGCTGTTGGGCTGAGCCCATAATCCAGGAAAGAGAGGGAAAACTGCCTATTTAAACCCCCCCATCCCTCCTTTACCTCCTTTTGACTGTTCCACTTCTTCATACTCCCAAACCGTCCCTCTCTCATACTGAAACCGCTCCTCTTCCTCTGCAACCCATACTGAAACCGCTCCTCTTCATCTGCAACCTCCCTTCTTCCTTTTACCCGTAGCACGAATTGCATCCAACCTTCCTACCTTCTTCCACATTCTTCTTCACTGTTCTAATTTTAAGGTACTGCTTCTTCTCCTTCGCCATCTTCTTCATCTCTTTCCTCTTTCTTCCTTCTTTATTGCTTTCTGGTTTGCATGTAAGGGGTTGGTATTTCCTGGTTATTTTGGGTTTGATATTTTGGTTTCGGGAAATAGTCTCGGGGACTTGGCGCTCTTGGGTTCGGGGTGTTTAGGCCTTTGGAGAGTTGTTGATTTTTGTTTTTGTTCTTATTTTTCAGAAACCCAGAGGAGTGGATTGGGGAAGTAGGAAGATGAGTAGGAGTAGAGAGTGGTTTAGGAAATGGGTAGGGGTAGTTTCGTTGTCCACCAGCAGTAGTGAGGAGGAGGACGGCTCCTCCTCCTCATCCTGCTCCTCGACTGAGGAAGACGAGACGCTTCGCCGCCAAAATGAGTATAGGCAGAAGTATGAGAAGCAAGTCCTGGAGGCCGACCCCCTTGAGGTCGTCTATCCCCGGGATTAGGAAGAGCAGAGAGAGTGGATAAAACAGTATGCCTGGGCCGAGTTCATCGATGGTAGGGAGCGTTACGACTTTGAAACGATGGAGAGAGAGAGACTGTTTGAGCGAGGGGTTCCTGTGGAAGAGGGGAGATGCTCGCCCCTCGGAACAACTTCGAGGGGATTTTCTGGGGGATTATTTTTCGTAACCCGTAGGACTAACGCCGAGCTCCCCTGTTCTTCCACAGGTAACATGCCACCCCGGAAGTGCATCAGCCGACCCGAGCTCTACCTCGCACCTCCTGATGCTGCTCACTACCAGTGGGTTGATGTTGAGCCCAAGGGAGTTCGGTCCAGCTTAGATTCCGAGGACAAGCTCGCGGACGTGAAGAGGGTTGTGCTGCCATGCTCTGGAGATACTGCTGGAAATTCTTATGAGGTTTTGCCTTGCTCCGTGAACGATAGGATATGCTTGCGGACTGATGAAAACTCCTTTTTCTTCTACGCCGACCTGATACAGAACCTCGGAGTGACCCTCCCTTTTACTGATTTGGAGGTGAGGGTTTTAAATGAACTCGGACTGGCTCCTTCCCAACTACACCCCAAAACTTGGTCATTTCTTCGAGCCTTCCAAAAATATTGTGGAGCCAAAGGGTTGGTGTGTACAGTTCGGCTTTTCTTATGGTTGTACAACCCATTCGTGAGTAACAAAGAAGGGGTAACTGGTCGGCTTTGGGCGTCGACCAAGGCCCGAGGTCATTTCGGGCTCTTCGGCATGTTCACGGATTCTTGGAAGCATTTCAAGCCAAGATTTTTTAAGTATAAGTATGTGGGCACGGGGCGACCTTGGTTTCGGGCCGAGACAGGACCGAAGTTCCCCTTGGAGTGGACCCAGGAGTTCTTCACTCTCCACGCCGACACACCGCAGAGATGGTCGGGTGCAACACTTGATGCCGATGAAGCTGTAACGGCCAACCACTTTCAGTCTGAGTACCGGGTCAGGAAATTCCAGCTCGATATCGGAGTGTTTATGAAGTGTCCGGATAATGAAGTCGTTACAAAGATTGGTAGTTAACTTTACTCTTGCACTTGTATTTTTTCTTTCAACTTTCTGAATGATTTTCTTTATTCTTTTGTTTTCAGACAACTACTGGTCAGACATGTCGTCAAAGGCGCTCAAAGCTACGATGGAGGCCTGAAAGAGGAAGAGGACCGACAGCCCCTCCACCGAAACCGTGTCTGCCGAAGTCTCTACCGACACGGCCTCCACAGACTCGGCTCCTCGGCCGCGACCTACTCCTGCAGTGATCCTTGCCCCTCCTCCTCGGTCTCCGAGCCTTAGCACCGAGGTGGTTACTGCTGCTGATCCCCCCCTTCGTCATCAGGTCCGAGGAAGGGAACTGATATTCTTCTGAGGCCGCCAACCACTACTGCCAAACCCTCGGTTAAGGACACTTTGATCCAGATGTCCGGGGCTGAATGAAAGAGAATGGCCAAGGAGCTGGCCTATCAACTGAAGAGGTCGACCACCATGTTTAATGTGCTGGCGGAGGTCTCGGATGACGTAGCGGAGGGTGTATCACCTGCTAAGAAGAAGGCCCGAGCTGAGTTGGCGGCCGAGGTGGCTGATTTAAGGAGTAGTAAAAATTATGTCGATCAGAAACTGGCTGAGTTGGAAGAGAAGCACCGTCAGCAAATGGAGGAAATTCTCAAAAACCATGAGGAGGCACTGACCCAAGTTAAAGCAGATGCCCAAAAGGCGGAGGAGGTTGCTAAAGAAGCAGGTCGGCAGGAAGGCCTCGCCGAGGTTGAGAGGGTCAGGTCAATGCTGAAGAGAAGGGCTGCTCAAGCACTTAAACACAAGATAGCTGTGGCAGAGGCAACCTTCGATTTTGATAAGGGGGGAAGCAAGATCTTTGCCAATGCTGTTGAACAGATTCAGCATCTGAACCAAGGGATCCGAGTTCGGGTTGTCGGCGCCAGTGCTGGGTTTGGGGTCGAGAATGGGAAGATGGTTGACTTTGAAAAGGATGGAGCCGAGGTAGATCTCGACCAACCTGAAGAGAACCTTCCCAACCCCTTGGAGGAGAAACCCGAGGAGTAGTTCGATCCAACCAAGGTTCAGCTTTCTGATGATGAAGATGATGCTGCGTAAGTCCCTTATGCTGGGCAGCTTGTATTAATGTTTTTGTACAACTTGTGTTGACATCATTGTAACAGTTTTATTTTTCTGGTTTTGTATAACATTTCCTTTGGTTTAATGCAAGTTCTTTTCTGATTAACTTGTTGCATCATGTTGTTTTTATGCAAGTTTTTCGTTTTAACTTGTTGCATATATACTATGTCCGAGATCGTTTTTATACAAGCCTTTTCTTTAACTTGTTGCACAATGCGAGTTTATTTTGTTAACTCGTTGCATGTTTGCTTTTGATACCTCGGATCCGAATTGCGCTTGGTTGTCGGGTCAACAAGGAAACTTGTTTTGTTAAAAACGCAAGTCCTTGAGACTTGTTGCACTTTGTTTAGTTTCCTGTTTTGATCGGACCTAGTCGGACCTGAGCTGTGGTCAACTGTTAAGTAAACGAGTAAAATTGTTGGTAAGAATACAAGTCCTTTTTTACTTGTTGTATTCGGATTTAATCGGACCTGAAAAACTCATGATAAAGACACTTTTGCTGTCCTTCGTTAAAACTTAATATAAATAATTAGGTTGTGCTCGGACGACTCAGTAAGTGCAGTAATCTTATAAGTTTTCCTCTGAAAAAAGGTACTGTATATAAGTGCATACGGTAGAGATCTCGGATCCACCCACCATAGCCAAGGTGGGTGTCCTCGTCCCCGATGTGAAAGAGGTTGCTAAGTGAAGTTATGTAAGAACATTTCACAGCAAGCTGTACTTTATCGGGTGTCTCTTGTACACTGTGCATATGAGCCGATCTTATTTACAAGATGTTGACTGTACATAGCGCCATGCAACATTTAGGTGGCTAGTGCTAAATGAGAAGCTAGTACGTACGTATGTAAAACTGTGGCACTTGAGTAAGGGCAAGTTTGTACTATTTCATTGATCACAAATATGAGTTCATTGCCATTTAGGGAATTTAAAAGTGAGTATATAACAATGGAACAAGATGTAAATAAAGGAAGCAGACATAAAGACTTTAACAGAAACTAAAATGAACTTAAACTTGAACTTGAGCTGAAGGTGCCGGTGATTGCTGATAATATCCAAGGTAATCCTAGCTGAAATAGGTTCTCAACTTCGCAACGTTCCAGGAATTCTTGAGCTCGACTCCCTCGAGGGTTTCTAACTTGTATGCCCCAGAGTATGTTTTTGAAACGACTCTGTAGGGGCCCTCCTAATTCTGGGCAAATTTTCCTTCCCTTCGATTCTTGAGACCAATGTCTGCTCTTCGAAGTACGAGGTCTCCGACCTCGAAGGACCTGGGTTGCACTGACTTGTTGTATTGCTTGGCTTGTCTTTTCTTCGCTTTCTTCTCTCTAACTGAATCGGCTTCTCGGATCTCCTCGGCCAATACTAGGTCTTCTTTGATCAGATTCTCATTTTCTTCCTCGGGCCTGTCCCTCATTCGGAAGGTATGGATCCTTCGTTCGATGGGGATGACCGCGTCACAGCCGTAAGTGAGTCTAAAAGGGGTCTCTCCTGTTGAGGTCTGTAATGTGGTCCTAATCGACCAAAGTGTTAGAATTATTGATAGGATTGGCAGCTGTCACCCAAGAGGGGGGTGAATTGGGTGTTTATGAAAACATTGGAAAATATTCGATTTAAATCATTTTCAATAAACTTAAAGAGATTTTGCAGTGGAAAACAATATAATATTGAAAAGCGATTGCGCGGAAGCTAATTATATTAACACTATTATGAAAACTATTATGCGCGGCACAAATAAAACGATAACAACGAGAAACGTTACCGCGCTAATTAATTTAAAACAATTAAATTAATTTATTAAGAAAATAGTTGTTATGATGCAATACGATAAATAACAACAACGGAATATAAAAGAGATAGGGATAGAAGAGATTGCACCGGAGATTTTATCCTGGTTCGGCAAACCCGGCCTACTCCAGTCCCCAAGCGACCCGCTTGAGCTTTTCACTAAACCAAGACGCCACGCGTCCCCAAGTACAACCAGAGCGCCCCGCAAGCTACTAGGAACCTCCTTTCGCCAGGGACCTCAACAACAACCAGATAGCCTAACTACTAGGTGCCCCACCGTTCGTCTAGCACTACCCAATACAGAAGGGTTCCTCACCCTACAACCACGAACGCAGCACGTCCGCACTAGGAGATTCACTCCCTAGTCACTAAGGGTCACACACCCCTTACACAAATGGTTACGGTATGAGTGATTGGTACAGTACCTATATTGCACTCTTAATAGTGTGGATACAACAATATAAGGCTCTAACAAAAGTGTGTTCTATACAACACGAATACAACAATAAAGCTCTATGGCAATGAAGTTAAATCACAAGTGTATAGGCCAAATTAAGTTTTTCTTCTCAAAAGATATGAACGATAAAACCAGAGAATTGAGAAGGAGAAGAAGAAGAAGAATGTGTAAAGGTTTTTCAAAAAAGTTATCAGGATAAAAACTTGATTCAAATCCTTTTTATAAAAACAACAATTAACACATGTTTAAAATCAAAAACCAAATCATAAATATTTAAGACATAAAACTAAAGATTTGAGAATATTTGAAATTCAAATTTTGAATTTGAAAAATAGAATCAGAATCAAATCAAAACTGATTTTGGAAATAAATCAAATTTAAAATAAGAACGAAATCAAATCCGGAAATATTCAAAATTGATTTTCTGAAATCAAATAGGTAAAATAATATTTTTGAAATCAAAATCAAATCAAATAGATTTAAAGAATAAAATAAAAGAGAATAAAATCAATTTTGAAATCAGAAACAAATAAAATAGATTTAAGAGATAAAACGAAGATTTGATTCTTAAAAACAAATAAGGAAATATTTCAAAATAGTATTCAAATTCGAATTTTGAAAATAAATCAGAATCAATTATGTAAAAACAAATCAGGAAATAATCAAAATGATTCTGACACGTTTTTCAATAAAACATGAAGTAATCGATTACTTTATGAAGGTAATCGATTATTCCTTCAAAAATAGAAATTCTTAAATACATTTGAAAAACAAGTAATCGATTAGTCCAATAGTGGTTAATCGATTACATCACTTCTGTTAATATATGATGCAACTCATTTAATCGATTACTACTCATCAAATAATCGATTACTGAGTCTCTGATCATTATGTGATGCAACATATGTAATCGATTACTACACAGCCTGTAATCGATTACTGTGCCTCTGGAAAATATATGATGCAACAATTCTAATCGATTACTTGAACAAGGTAATCGATTACTCTCATAAGAAAGTAATGGATTAGCAAAGTTCACTTAATCGATTACAACCTCTCTGATTTTTCTATGATGCAACAAAGTTAATCGATTAACTCTAGCAAGTAATCGATTACTCTCTCTTGCATACATAAAAATATTCAGAGTTTTGTAACATCAGTTATTTTCACACAAACTCAGATAAAAATATATTTTCACTAAAACTCATTTTGCAATTAAAACATTTTTCATAAAAAGTTCTTTTCTTCTCCTTAACATGAAAAACTAATTTTGGCCATTAGACACTTGTAATAAAAATTCATTACCTTAAAAATTTCCTATGGGCCAGGCTATACTAAACTTGAACATGAAGCTTGAGCCTTGACTTTAGCCTTGAAACTTGATGCTTGAACTTGATGCAGCTTGATGCTTGAAACTTTGAATCTTGTTTGTAATCATCAAAACATTATCTTCTAGAATCCTTCTAGCATTACTCTTTACGTCCTTTGGGGCAAGCTTGACTTCCAACACAAAGGACCTCAGGTAGCAAATCGGCTCATACTCCCTTAGCCTGTGTAACTCTCTTTTTAAGGCCATCAATAATAGCCCAATTAGCAGCTTCGGCTTGCCCATTAGTCTGGGGGTGCGCGACCGAGGAGAACCGATGAGAGATTCCGAGGTTTTCAGCCAATACTTGAAAGTTGTTGGCAGCAAACTGGCTACCATTGTCAGTAATCAGAGTGAGTGGAAGTCCGAAACGAGAAATGACTTGTTTTACAAAAAAAATTTGGATTCTTGCAGAAGTGATGGTTGCTAATGGTTCAGCCTCAATCCACTTAGTAAAGTAGTCTACTGCTACCACAATGAACCTTAGCTGACCTGGAGCTGTTGGGAACTGTCCCACAATGTCCATTCCCCACATACTGAAAGGCCAGTGGGAAGCTAGAAAATGGAGTTCCTCAGCAGGTTTCTGATACACATCACTAAAAAATTGGCACTGAGGACACTTCCTGACATGATCGATGGAATCTGTTACCAAGGTAGGCCAAAAGTAACCAGCCCTCAATATTTTCCTTGCTAAAGACTTGCCTCCCACATGGTGGCTCCCTATTCCTCCATGAACCTCGTTCAAGGTTTCTTGGGCTTCGTCGGAGGTGAGACATCGGAGGAGCGGGGAAGACATTCCTCTCCTGTAGAGGATTCCATCAACAATGACATACTCGACCGCTTTTCTGGTTAGCTTCTTTGCTTCTTTCTGGTCGGCAGGGAGTATTCCATGCTCCAAATATGCCCTGATCGGATGCATCCAGCTCGGTGATACAGCAATAGCCATTATTACACTAGGTGCCGAAATCTGTTCTTGAATGAGGCTTCTGTTATTCCCTGCTCCTTTTGTGCTCGCCAACTTGGAAAGCACATCGGCGCGGGAGTTTGAGCAGCGGGGAATGTGGGTGATGGAAAATTTGGCAAAGTCCTGAGCCAGAGTCTTAACTTTATCAAGATATTTTTGCAGAATGGGCTCTTTCGCTTGGTAATCTCCGATGACTTGGGAAACCACCAATTGGGAGTCGCTTAGAATTTGAACTTCAACTGCGCCGAGTTCTTTAGCCATACGGAGGCCAGCAAGGACCGCTTCTTACTCAGCCTGATTATTCGAAGTTAAGAACTCGAATTTCAGGGAATATTCGATGTTGAGACCTTCCGCGTTCTCCAAGATCACCCCGGCTCCTGCTCCCTTCTGATTGCTTGAACCATCAACATATATTACCCAAGTGTCCGAGCTAGAGCTTTGGTGGGGCTCTGTGAACTCGGACACGAAATCTGCCAACGCTTGTGATTTAATTGCCCTCCTCGGTTCGTAGGAAATATCGAACTCGGAAAGTTCGACTACCCACGCCATCATTCTCCCGGCGAGGTCGGGCTTCTGAAGAACATGCTTAATGGGTTGGGCGGTTCTTACGACAATGGGATGACTCTGAAAGTATTGTTGTAGCCGTCGTGCAGCGAGGATCAAACAAAATGCGAATTTTTCAACCTTGGAATACCGGAGCTCGGGACCTTGTAGAGCTCGGCTTATGAAGTAAATGGGAAACTCATTTCTGCCCTCATCTCGGACCAACACCGAGCTGAGGGCTAAATCACCAACAGATAAATAAATGAAAAGACTCTCTCCCTGCAAAGGGCTGGAGAGGACTGAGGGAGAAGCTAAATACTCTTTAAGTGCCAAGAAAGATGCTTCACAGTTTTGATCCCAATTGAAAGTTGTTCCTTTTTTCAAAAGTTGGTACCAGGGTAAAGCCTTTTTTGCGGCTTGAGGGAGAAACCTTGACAGTGCTGCCATTCTGCCTGTTAACTATTGCACCCCTTTAAGATCGGCAGGACTCCTCATCTCTAAAATAGCCCGGCACTTGTTGGGGTTTGCTTCTATCCCCCTCTCGGATAGCATGAAGCCGAGGAAGGTGCCCGTAGGGACCCTGAAGGTGCACTTTTTTGGGTTCAGCCTCATACTGTGCGCCCTTACCCTTTCCAGCACCATGGTCAGATCTCGGACGTGGTCCTCCTTTTTCCTGCTCTTTGTAATCATGTCATCAATGTAAACCTCCATGGTGGTGCCAATGATACCATCAAAGACCTTGTTCATCATTCTTTGATAGGTTGCTCCTACATTCTTAAGACCAAAAGGCATAACAGTATAGCAATATGTCGCCTTTCCAGTTGTGAATGTGGTTTTATCCTGGTCGGGAGGATACATCGGGATCTGATTGTATCCTGAGTAGGCATCTGTAAATGACAACAGTTGGTAGCTTGCCGAACTATCAACGAGCTGATCTATGATCGGCAGCGGGTACTGATCCTTGGGGCAGGCTTTATTGAGGTCGGTGTAATCCACACACATCCTCCAACTGTCGTTTGCCTTCCTTACCAAGACTGTGTTTGCAACCCACTCAGCATATGGAACCTCTCTGACGAATCTTGCTTCGAGTAACTCGGAGACCTTCTCCTGAATCACTTTTGCTTTTTCTGCTCCAACTCTTCTTTTCTTTTGTGCTACTGGCTTTGCTTTCGGATCCACGCTGAGCTTATGACAGATGAAGTTAGGATCAATCCCTGGCATGTCGGTCGAGGTCCAAGCAAACAAATCTCGGTTGGCCCTTAACAGGTTGATGATCTCGACTTGAATTTTCTGAGGGAGGTCGGCTCCCACCTTAACAGTTTTGTTGGGATCAGAAGGATCAATGGGAATTGCCAACCACTCCCCCTGAGGGGAAGGCCTAAGATCATCCTGTTCGGCCCAAACATCCAGCTCAGCTAATAAAACTCTTCCTTTGGCCAACGTCGGACCAGTCAGCTCTTCTTCTTGTTTCTTTTTTATTTCCCGTAGACTCGCGTTGTAGCAGAGTCGGGCCCTTACCTGGTCGGCTTTGACAGTGACGACCTTGTCGTCTGAACCAACAAATTTCATAGCTAAATGCACCGTTGAAACGACCGTCCCAAAGGCTTGCAGGCAAGTTCTTCCCAGTATCACATTACAGTGGGATTCTGAATTGACAACGAGAAACTTAATGATCTTCGTTCGGGCCGAAGGCTGCTTGCCTAAGGTCACCGGGAGGTGGATGGCTCCCAGGGGGCGAATCGCCTCTCCTGTGAAGCTAATAAGATTACCTTCAAATTTGACGAGATCGGCTGACCTCAACTTTAGTGCTTGAAAGGTGTGGAGAAAAAGAATGTCGGCCGAGCTCCCCTGATCAATGAATACTCGGGCGACTTCAAAGTTACCAATCAACGCCGTGATCACCATTGGGTCATTGTGATCCGGGATGATGTCCTCCATGTCCTGATCGGATAAAATAATGGGGATGTTCCGAGATGGTTTCTTATAGATGGTTTTATGATGAACAGCTAACATTTGATTGACATACCTCTTCCTTTCTGATCTTTTCTCACCACCACCGGCGAAACCTCCCGAAATGGTTTCGACTTTGAAATTTTCTGGTGACTTATCCAAATCCTTCACCACGACCATATTCACTCGTTGTGGCTCGTCGGTTTTCTTTTCTGGGATGGGTCAGCTTTGGCTTTTTCCTTTGTCTCTGTTCGGACTCCGAGACCGTCTTCGGCCTCTTCTTTCCACAGCTTCTCGTACGTACTGTTGCAACTTACCCTGTCTCACCATGTCTTCGATAACGTCTCGAAGCCAGGTTCACTGGTCGGTATGGTGGCCATACCCATCATGGAAGTTGCAGTACTTAGATTTGTCTCTGATGTTATTTTGGTTTCTAAGGAAAGGTGGCCTGGGTACATGCAGAGTTCAGTCTGCATGGTTTCCCTCCATACTTGCGACCTCGGAACTTTCAGTGGGGTATAATTATCATATTTGGTGACATAAGGACGACGGCGGTCATCCTGCTGGCCAACATGAGGACGTCGCCGGTCACCTTGGTCTACCCTTCCACCTCTGTCGTCCCTGTTTCCTCGAGGGCGACTTCGAGGAAGGGCATTCTGTGAAGCAGCTTGGGCTTTCTCCATCCTGCTTGTTTGACCTTTGCTGAACTCCTCCAGGTTGATATACTTGTTGGATCTTTGTCTGAGCTCGGCCATATCTCTTGGTGGCCTACCTATTAGTGAGTCTTTGAACCCTCCCTCTGCAAGACCTTGAGTAAAAAGGAGGACGGCCACCTCGGGAGATAAGTTGGGAACCGAGCTGGACTCGTTATGAAACCTATGTAGATAAGCACGTAGCGATTCATCAGGTTTTTGTGTCACTGTTGCTAGTGTGTGGTCGGATCTTGGTTGCGCACAGCTAGCAGTGTACCTATTGAGAAACGCGCGCTTCATCTCTGCCCAGCAGTTAATAGAATTCTTAGGTAATGTCGCATACCATCGGAGAACTGGAGCTTGGAGGGTCATGGAGAAAGCTCGGCATTTGAGCCTATCTCCACCGCCATAGAAGTTCATAGCCCCCTCGTAAGAGAGTACGTGCTCTTGAGGATCTTTCAAGCCATTATACCTAGGTATGTTGCTAGGTCCGAGGTATCCTGGTGGTGGTTCATAGGACATCACAGCTGCTGTGAAAGGGTGTCCAGGGTGAGAATCATCTAAGTCGGGTTGTTGATGGTCACGGAGGGGTGGTGTAGGTGTTAGTTGGGTGATGACGATATGTGGTGTTGTTAACATTTGTGGTGTTAACGGGGGTGGTGGTGGTGGTAAGTTTTGAGCTGGGGGTACCATAGTGCCCCGTTCATCTGGAAATCCCAAAGACTGTGGAAGTTTGTTTGGGGCTGGAGCTTGTATGACGGCTCGTTCAGCCAAACGCTGCATGGTAAGCTGCTAGAGGTCTGCTATGGTTTGGCCTTGCTGCTCTATGATCCTCATTTGTTGTCTCATCATGGCCAAGACCTCTGCATCACGAGAGCGTGAAGATTGACGTGAGTGAGAACGATGTGTAGTACTGACAGAGTTGGCACGTTCGCCAAGTTGGCGGTGCTGTTCTGTGTTGGTTTCCCCAAGTTGGGAGCGTAGCTGCACGCACCGACCTCCTTCCTGGTGCTGAGTTGGATTTGAGGTATCTCCAGTGTGGATGGTGTAAGGTCCACTGTGGGTGTGGGTAAACTCTGGGGGTGGTGGGGGAGGTGGAGGTGGTGGTGGTGGTGGAGGAGGTGGTTGTGGGGACCTTGCTGCTCTATTGGCTTCAAGGTGGAGGCGCAGGTCCTCTGTTGTTGGCACCCTCCTTGGACGGCCCCTCCTCCTCCTTTGAACTGGTGGTACATCAGTCATGGTAGATTCTTTGGGTGGGGATGAAGTTTTGCTCTCTCCCCATAGACGGCGCCAATGTGATGTCCTAGACTGAGAGGACTTCAAGGTTAGGGAAGAAGACCTTAAGGAAGTCTCTGTCTAGGGTTTATCTGTGATGTTTGTGGGTGTCCTCAGGTGGCAAGGTAGAGAGCCAAGAAGTAACCCTAATCACTGGTGTGTGAAGGTGACAATTAGGGTTAGAGGACATACCTGAGCCCCACGTAGTACGAAGCTACTTATAGGGGGAGCTAGTTGCCTTAATGGGCTTGCTTGAGGCCCAAGTAGGGCCAGCCTGTAATGAGCTATGAGTGGATGAGCTGTCCTTGTGGATAAGGTACGTACGTCATCCTGTCCTTGGTATCGGAATCTCTGCGTGGTGTCGGACAAGGAAGTCAGACCTTGGTAGGAGCATAAGGTCGGCCCGTGTCTGGTGTCTGTTCGGCCGTTGAGCTTTTGAGCTCGGCCAAGCACACAGAGGGCTTCCTAAAGATTCATCAGGCCCTGAGTGAGGGTTCCGAGGAGCTCGGCTAAGCCGAGTCCACCACAGTATCGAAGCTCCCTGCAATTTTATGTTATTTATTTGTTCCAAAGTGGTTCCTTATATTTTTCTCGTTCGAAAAATGGTACCTTAAGTCTTATTCCATTATCGTTGTTAATCCTTTTGTCGATTTTTCCATTAAAATGATTAATAAAACATTATTTTTTTTCTCCCTGTGATTATCTTCTCCGACAAAATCCTTGCTTTTTCCGGTGAAAGCTCCATATTTTTTTTACAATAATTCCATTCTTTAACATCCCACTCTTGCTATTGAAAAAAAGTTAAATTAACAAGTGATCGCGTAAATACAAATTATAACATGTCCAATTGGAGATAAGATCAAAATATGTGTACGTGATACCAAATAAGTACACAACTATCAGAATTAGTGTAAAATTCATCCAATTTGTGTTCATCTTCAAATCGTTAATTAGAGAGGGAAAGTAGAGAATTAAGAAAAGAGGAATGACGTGCAATGAAAATATTTCTCATCTCATCCTGATAGGCTCTTTATAAGTGGAAAATAAACAAAATGGGGTTGTATTTACAAGAAATCTGAATAAATAGAATTTCGATAGACTTATTAATTGGGAAGTCTCTAGCCTTATCAGTTTAGGGTATGGACCTTTCACCGAGCATACTAAATGAATAACCCAACCCATAACTAGTTTCATTTTTAATATTGGCAACAAGTTTAAATTATAAAACTAGCTTTTATTTGTTAAAATAAGCTATAACATCCGTCTACTATTTAAGTGTTGTAGATTATTTTTGGTAAGATTATATTTGTAGACCCTTGTAATTTTCATTTTTTTTCCATTATCACTCCAACAACAATAACTAACTCTATAACTCTTTTTTTGTAATTTATTCAATAAGAATATTCCAAACAAGATAGACTAGTTTAAATTCATTTTTAAGCTAAGAGTTTCAAACACAAACATATCATAATTTTACCAGAATTTAATCTTACCGTAATATAATCACATATAACAATAATCATAATATAACTTTTCCAATTATACGAAACACATACATAATAAAAATTTTCTCTAGCAACTTAACGATCAATCTTTTACTAGCCTCGTCAATACCTTCGTCTCATGACCCAACAATGGCTCAAATGTACTAAATATAATTGCTTCTGAATAGCCAAATAATGATTTAAGAACTTCTTGCTGTGGCCCAACTCTATATTTGTTGTCCTTTAAGGTGAATAAGTTGAATTTCATAAATGTTCTGTCAATGCACATATAAAAATGGAAGTGTATCTCCTTAATTTTCATAAGGCAAACCACAAATGTCGTTGCATGTCTCTAAAGTGGAATCTGACCTTAGAACGTAGCAGCTTCATCATCTTCTGCGCATCATATCCACATAGACCAAGAACTTCCAATATCTTATTCTGTTGTTGGCAGTTTCCTCAAGTGAAGGTGCGTAAGTTTCCTCCACTTGGGGCTTAGCAGTTTCCAACTTAAGGGATGCAGAAATTTTCTCCTGTTGGAATTTAGTAGTTTTCTCTTATGGGGGTGCATCAATTTCTTTAGGTTGAGGATTAGAATAATGTCCTACCTATGGTCAGACAAGGAAGGTTGGAATTAGTTTTGTAGAAGCTTTTTCAATCTTTGTGTAGATAACAATGGTTAATGGCCAAGGTGTTCAACATTATATTTTATAGGTTGAAAAAGGTTCCACATAACCATTGCCACTTGTACTAAAGGTGACACCCTTAAGAATCAAAGACTTGCAGCTAAAGATGGAAGGAGGCAACTCAATTTCATGTTTGAGACTTCATAAGATAGAAATGGTCAATTGTTGGATAGAATGTGATAAAGCATATCTAATGACCCTATTCAAGAGCGTAGTTCTAGTGTAGCCATAGCTCACAACAACAAGTTTATGCAAGGGAGAAAAACCAAGACGACAAGACAGAATTCTTGGCAGAATTTGTCGAAAATGCCACTCCTTTTGAAGGACGAGTATGCAAAATGATCCAATTTGAGAGTATTGAGAATTCTTCCAGAGGTGTTTCCACAGTTTAGACAACACGCAAGTTTGAATAGCTTCTTTTGTTTTCAATAATTCCATTATAAGAATAAGAACATCGTCACGTAGGTCACTTATCCTATCCTTGTTAGCATTTACATCATTTGCACTCTTCCTCCGTCTTCTCTTCACTTTCAACTTTCTATTTTTTTTATTTTCCTCCACAATTTTCTCTGTCTCTTCATGTTTAACTTCAGTGCTTTCACTTTCCCTTCCTTTATCTTTAAATAGAAAAAAAAATACTTGATAAGTTTAATTAGGTTTTGATATTGAGCAAAAATAAAATAGAGGAAACAAATAATAAAAGTCACATGCAACAAATAGATATACTTCTAAAATTTAATGCTTGCAAGTATATATAGTAAAAAGAAAGGATGAAGGAGAAACCCAATGAAAGAAGAATACTTAAAATTGATTTTTTTCTTCTTAAAATCATGAGTCGTGAAACAATTACAACACGTTATTGCAATGAAATGAATGAACAAAACATTTAATCTCTCTGTCACACTTTAAAATATCATTTATTGTAATGCACTCGGATTAACTCATACTTTTACTAAGCATAAACAAAAGCAATTTGAGCTATATTATTTAGTCAACTTATGCTAACATATTTAAAGTACAACAGTTGGATTGAATAATTCTTTCGATGAATAAGTGAATTATCTATGAAGTAACTAGATTGAGAATGTTAGTAAATAATACTTACTTTAATTTGGTGCTTGATTGATATGATTTAGAATAGAGGGCTCCATCAACTCTTGTGTATTCCCCATCATCCTCCTCTTCTTGCTCTGATAAATTTTGTAACCACCACCCAAATTAATAATTAATAAATTCAATTTAAAATAAATATTGGTAGATTGTATGAAATCGTTTAGAATGGTGAACCAATTAAAATTTTTTTGAATCAATAATAGTAGAAAAACATATTTGTATCCTTATTTATTCACAAAAAGATATTTATACATTAGTATTCTTCCAACATTATATGTTTTACCAGAAGGAAAATTATTTACATATTATCAATATAGAAGAAAATCATCATTTTGTATTTTTTAAAAATATATTTCCTTATTTAGTTTTTATAATAAGATTCTTTATATATATATATATATATGAAATTCTTATAAGATTTTCACTTTTCAACATTTGTTGTCTCTACATTAAATATAATTTTCTTTTTAATGCAAACGTAAAAAGTATTATATTTTTAATAGTGGTAACTATCGCGGCCCGGGTCAGGGGTCGCCCTCTGGGTCTCGCCTACGAGTGAGGGTCGATTGACCCAACAAGGAGTCGTCACCGCATTTTGTTGCCAAAGCGCGAAATAATTAATACTTTATTAAAAAGGATAAAGCTTGGTCTCGAACTAGGTAGATTTCATGTTCGGGAGTCGATTACGAGTCGGGGACGATATTGGCACCCGTTTGCCCATTCGAAAATGGTACCTTTGATTGATTTTAATTAAAAGACCAAATTAATTGATTTTAATTAAAAGACCAAATTAATTGATTTGCCAAAATTATTTGTTTTTTATTATTGTGCCTGATAAGGTTGGCCCTTGTCCTAGTACCCTCATAAAATGAGAAATAAAGGATACGTAATTCATAAATTAATTTTTAATGTTTTTTATATATATGTTTTAAAAAAATTGTTTGATGCGGAGAGGAAATTTGCACAAGACCTCAACATTTAGACAAGGAGGATTTACAAAACGCTCATTGTTAATATTTAATTACAAAATCTATTTAGTTTTACATTAAAAAATGTTTTTTTCTTTTAGATTTTATAATTTATTTATATAAAAAATATTTTTTATGTGTATATATATATTTTGTGCGAGAGGATGTCCGAGAGATCTCTCCATTATATTTGGGAGAGAAAAATCGATTTACCAAAACGCAAAAAAAATTTAAAACAACAACTAAAATATCTACATTTATACTTTGTTATTATTTTCAATAAAATTATTTTTATATATTTATTTTTGTGTGGAGAGGAAGTCCAAGAGATCTCACAACTAATATTATCTTTGGGTGAGAAAAATTGACTTACCAAAACACAACCAATTTCAGATAAAATAAAAAAATGACTATATTTTAAATTATTATTTAATTATTATTATAAAAAATAAATTAAAAAAAGTAATAAATTAATTAATGAATAAAAAACAAACCTGAGGATGGGATGGAGGGAGTAGTGCAGCAGACGCTGGTACGAAGGGAGTAGTGTTGGGATGCTTGGCACGAAAACCGGAGAGAGGAAAAAAATTGAATCTGGACTATAATGCGGCACTTGGCACGAATACCGAATTGAGAACAAGTGTTTTTGGCTATACTTTTTTATAAGAAAATTGCATTCCAAAAATTTGGTGTCTTCATGATTGTGTGTTTTTGAGGTGAGAGAGAGAGCTTTATTTATAGCAAAAAATTAGGTTAGGAAAAGTAGGTTTTTTAACGGGCTTTGGAAGCCCAATAGAATATTCTTTGATTTATTCCTTAATCAAATCTTTCAAATTTTGTTAAGGATCAACTATCAGTGTTTTTTAAGTAAAAACACATTTGATAGTATTCCTTTCATTTATTAATTTAAAAAAACAAACAAATCTTTTTAACATAAAAACTTTTTTTTGTTGCCTATCCAGTACTCCTAGTACTACCTAAGTACATCCAGATCCAACCCGGGTTTAGTGCCTAGCTATGGCAAGTGAGTCTCCCAACATGCACGAAATTTTCTACATTCATAGAAAACTGACCAAATCTTTTTTCAAACAAAATTTTTATCTTATCTTTTAAAATTTTTTTTTTCATTTTTTAAACTTTTTTTTTAAATTAAAAAATCTTACTCCTCTGTCCCATTATCTTGGTAAAAGTCAACCAAGTCAATGAAAATAAGAGAATATCTGTTTAATATAATACATGATTCATTCATTAATTACAAATTGATATTATACAAAATTTCATATCATTACAATTAATACATAATGCAATATTGTCTCCAAAAAAAATCTTTAAATGTTTTTTCCTTACTTACTTATCAATCATCTATACAATATATAATCTTTAAGATTTTTCATTTATCTTTTTACTTTAATATGGGACAAATTTTTAAGCATTTTTTACCAAGATAATGGGACGGAGGAAGTATTTTTTTCAAAATTCCTTTTTTTTTTTACATTTTTGTTTTCAAAATCTCTCTCAAACAAAGTTTTATCTTATTTTTTCAAAATTTATTATTTTTTAATTATTTACACAAAAACAAAATCTTCCTTTTTTCCAAAATTCGTTTTTTGTTTGGAATAATAACTTCTTTTTTTAATTTTTTTAATTTTTATATTTTTTTTGTTTTGCGGGACAAAATTGGGTGTTAACAGTAATTCAAGAAAAAAAATTAAATTCCTTTTAGAAAGTATGAAATGACTTATAAATAGTATTAATAAACATTTCTATAATATAACCTGTAAATAAGGGCAAAGGATGTTTTACAGGTAGGATTACTTATATACATATTAATATTTTATTTAAAATTTTTGGTTGTGAGATATATATCACAGTGATGGTTAAAGTCATAAGAAAGAAATTAAAAAATCAAGATTTTAATCATTTTGTCTGATTCTAAAATCTATAAATGTTGACAACAATATTTGGCATTAAGATTATATTTTTCCCAAAAAAAATTAGAATTTATCTATAAATTAAAAAAGAAAATCATTTTGAGTGTTTTTTTAAAAAAAAATTCCTTATTTAGTTTTTAAATTAAAATTCCTTAATATATAATTTAGATATGATTTAAATTTTTTCACATTTAGCCTAAATGTTTCTTCTATTGTAGATAATATCATAAATTAATTACCTTTTCAATGCAAACATAAAAAATATAATTATATTTATAGAAATATATTAAAGGTACAATACTAATGGAAGATTTTCGAATGGTTTTTTCCATCAATCTCAACAATTAGTATCGGGGTTTGAGAGGAACTAAAAACTACTAAATTAAGTTTTTTTATTTAAATATGGTCCTTCGAGTTTTGGTATCGAAGCTCCCTGCAATTTTATGTTATTTATTTGTTCCAAAGTGGTTCCTTATATTTTTCTCGTTTGCACCTTAAGTCTTATTCCATTATCGTTGTTAGTCCTTTTGTCGATTTTTCCATTAAATTGATTAAAACATTATTTTTTTTCTCCCTGTGATTATCTTCTCCGACAAAATCCTTGTTTTTTCCGGTGAAAGCTCCATATTTTTTTACAATAATTCCATTCTTTAACATCCCACTCTTGCTATTGAAAAAAAGTTAAATTAACAAGTGATCGCGTAAATACAAATTATAAGATGTCCAATTGGAGATAAGATCAAAATATGTGTACGTGATACCAAATAAGTACACAACAATCAAAATCAGTGTAAAATTCATCCAATTTGTGTTCATCTTCAAATCTTTAATTAGAGAGGGAAAGTAGAGAATTAAGAAAAGAGGAATGACGTGCAATGAAAATATTTCTCATCTCATCCTGATAGGCTCTTTATAAGTGGAAAATAAACAAAATGGGGTTGTATTTACAAGAAACCTGAATAAATAGAATTTCGATAGACTTATTAATTGGGAAGTCTCTAGCCTTATCAGTTTAGGGTATGGACCTTTCACCGAGCATACTAAATGAATAACCCAACCCATAACTAGTTCCATTTTTAATATTGGCAACAAGTTTAAATTATAAAACTAGCTTTTATTTGTTAAAATAAGCTATAACATCCGTCTACTATTTAAGTGTTGTAGATTATTTTTGGTAAGATTATATTTCTAGACCCTTGTAATTTTCATTTTTTTTCCGTTATCACTCCAACAACAATAACTAACTCTATATCTCTTTTTTTGTAATTTATTCAATAAGAATATTCTTTACAACATCCAAACAAGATACACTAGTTTAAATTCATTTTTAAGCTAAGAGTTTCAAACACAAACATATCATAATTTTACCAGAATTTAATCTTACCGTAATATAATCACATATAACAATAATCATAATATAATTTTTCCAATTATACGAAACAGATACATAATAAAAATTTTCTCTAGCAACTTAAGGATCAATCTTTTACTAGCCTCGTCAATACCTTCGTCTCATGACCCAACAATGGCTCAAATGTACTAAATATAATTTCTTCTGAATAGCCAAATAATGATTTAAGAACTTCTTGCTCTGGCCCAACTCTATATTTGTTGTCCTTTAAGGTGAATAAGTTGAATTTCATAAATGTTCTGTCAATGCACATATATAAATGAAAGAGTATCTCCTGAATTTTCATAAGGCAAACCACAAATGTCGTTGCATGTCTCTAAAGTGGAATCTGACCTTAGAACGTAGCAGTTTCATCATCTTCTGTGCATCATATCCATATAGACCAAGAACTTCCAACATCTTATTCTGTTGTTGGCAGTTTCCTCAAGTGAAGGTGCGTAAGTTTCCTCCACTTGGGGCTTAGCAGTTTCCAACTTAAGG
Organism: Crotalaria pallida; assembly: GCA_037953625.1. Lineage (NCBI taxonomy): Eukaryota > Viridiplantae > Streptophyta > Magnoliopsida > Fabales > Fabaceae > Crotalaria > Crotalaria pallida. The sequence continues at coordinate 20,084,365 of CM075650.1, forward strand.
GATGCAGAAATTTTCTCCTGTTGGAATTTAGTAGTTTCCTCTTATGGGGGTGCATCAATTTCTTTAGGTTGAGGATTAGAATGATGTCCTAATTATGGTCAGACAAGGAAGGTTGGAATTAGTTTTGTAGAAGCTTTTTCAATCTTTGTGTAGATAACAATGGTTAATGACCAAGGTGTTCAACATTATATTCTACAGGTTGAAAAAGGTTCCACATAACCATTGCCACTTGTACTAAAGGTGACACCCTTAAGAATCAAAGACTTGCATCTAAAGATGGAAGGGGGAAACTCAATTTCATGTTTGAGACTTCATAAGATAGAAATGGTCAATTGTTGGATAGAATGTGATAAAGCATATCTAATGACCCGATTCAAGAGCGTAGTTCTAGTGTAGCCATAGCTCACAACAACAAGTTTATGCAAGGGAGCAAAACCAAGATGACAAGACAGAATTCTAGGCAGAATTTGTCGAAAATGCCACTCCTTTTGAAGGACGAGTATGCAAAATAATCCAATTTGAGAGTATTGAGAATTCTTCCAGAGGTCTTTCCACAGTTTAGACAACACGCAAGTTTGAATAGCTTCTTTTGTTTTCAATAATTCCATTATAAGAATAAGAACATCGTCACGTAGGTCACTTATCCTATCCTTGTTAGCATTTACATCACAAGCACTCTTCCTCCGTATTCTCTACACTTTCAACTTTCTATTTTTTTTATTTTCATCCACAATTTTCTCCGTCTCTTCATGTTTAACTTCAGTGCTTTCACTTTCCCTTCCTTTATCTTTATATAGAAAAAAAAATACTTGATAAGTTTAATTAGGTTTTGATATTGAGCAAAAATAAAATAGAGGAAACAAATAATAAAAGTCACATGCAACAAATAGATATACTTATAAAATTTAATTCTTGCAAGTATATATAGTAAAAAGAAAGGAAGAAGGAGAAACCCAATGAAAGAAGAATACTTAAAATTGATTTTTTTTCTTCTTAAAATCATGAGTCGTGAAACAATTACAACACGTTATTGCAATGAAATGAATGAAAAAAACATTTAATCTCTCTATCACACTTTAAAATATCATTTATTGTAATGCACTCGGATTAACTCATACTTTTACTAAGCATAAACAAAAGCAATTTGAGCTATATTATTTAGTCAACTTATGCTAACATATTTAAAGTACAACAGTTGGATTGAATAATTCTTTCGATGAATAAGTGAATTATCTATGAAGTAACTAGATTGAGAATGTTAGTAAATAATACTTACTTTAATTTGGTGCTTGATTGATTTGATTTAGAATAGAGGGCTCCATCAACTCTTGTGTATTCCCCATCATCCTCCTCTTCTTGCTCTGATAAAGTTTTGTAACCACCACCCAAATTAATAATTAATAAATTCAATTTAAAATAAATATTGGTAGATTGTATGAAATCGTTTAGGATGGTGAACTATTTAAAAAAATTTTGAATCAATAATAGTAGAAAAACATATTTGTATCCTTATTTATTCACAAAAATATATTTATACATCAGTGTTCTTCCAACATTATATGTTTTTCCAGAAGGAAAATTATTTACATATTATAAATATAGAAGAAAATCATCATTTTGTATTCTTTAAAAATATATTTCCTTATTTAGTTTTTACAATAAGATTCTTTATATATATATATATATATATATATGTAATTCTTATAAGATTTTCAGTTTTCAACATTTGTTATCTCTACATTAAATATAATTTTCTTTTTAATTAAAACGTAAAAAGTATTATCTTTTTAATAGTGGTAACTATTGCGGTCAGGGTCAGGGGTTGCCCTATGGGCCTCGCCTACGAGTGGGGGTCGATTGACCCAACAAGGAGTCGTCACCGCATTTTGTTGCCAAAGCGTGAAATAATTAATACTTTATTAAAAAGGATAAAGCTTGGTCTCGAACTAGGTAGATTTCGAGTTCGGGAGTCGGTTGCGAGTCAGGGAAGGTATTAGCACCCGTTTGCCCATTCGAAAATGATACCTTTGATTGATTTTAATTAAAAGACCAAATTAATTGATATACCAAAATTATTTGTTTTTTATTATTGTGCCTGATAAGGTTGGCGCTTGTCCTAGTACCCTTATAAAATGAGAAATCAAGGATACGTAATTCATAAATAATATTTTAATGTTTTATATATATATGTTTTAAAAAAATTGTTTGATGCGGAGAGGAAATTTGCACAAGACCTCAACATTTAGACAAGGAGGATTTACAAAACGCACATTGTTAATATTTAATTACAAAATCTATTTAGTTTTACTTTAAAAAATGTTTTTTCTTTTATATTTTATAATTTATTTATATATAAAAAAATATTTTTTATGTGTATATATATTTTTTGTGCGAGAGAAAGTCCGAGAGATCTCTCCATTGTATTTGGGAGAGAAAAATTGATTTACCAAAACGCAAAAAATTTTTAAAACAACAACTAAAATAACTACATTTATACTTTGTTATTATTTTCAATAAAATTATTTTTATATATTTATTTTTGGTGTGGAGAGGAAGTCCAAGAGATCTCACAACTAATATTATGTTTGGGTGAGAAAAATTGACTTACCAAAACACAACGAATTTTAGATAAAAATTAAAAAATGACTACATTTTAAATTATTATTTAATTATTTATTATATAAATTAAATTAAAAGAAGTGATAAATTAATAAATTAGTAAAAAACAAGCCTGAGGATTGGATGGAGTGAGTAGTGCAGCAGACGCTGGTACGAAGGGAGTAGTGTTGGGATGCTTGGCACGAAAACCGGAGAGAGGACAAAAATTGAATCTTGACTGTAGTGCAGTGTAACACCCTATAATATTTACCCTTAATTCCCTTTATATCAAGAATACGGATTTAAAATTTCATTTTTATTACATTAAAATCAACCGTCAAACGGACGGAGTTTCGTCTGTTTTTCGGACATTTCTAAATCTTCAACCTGATAAACACATTTATTTAATATCAACAGTAGCCAACAGGGCTCAAATATAGATATAAGTGCATCACATAGTTGCCCCATGGGCTCAAGTGTAAAACATCAACGTCAGTGTGTTAGAGTGCCAGCAAAAGTGCTAAGTATGCAAAACAAGAGACCATATCCGCAACTATGCCCAATAATGAATCATATGCAATGCACAAAAGAAACTATCCTAAGCCTCTCACAAAAGAGCATATACAACACATATACACCAAATAATACAGAGGCTTAGGTCAAAAGAATGCATCTAATCCCAACCCTATTCTCCTTGTGAGGGAGAGTACTCCTGCTCGGCCTGGTCATGTGTAAACTCTGCCTCAGTACCTGTGGAAATAGTAAGGAGTGAGTATTACACATAAAATGGGGAAGCAGTTTCCAATTACGCCATAATGCTATACCAAGCCAAACACATTTAACAATTCGATAACAATATAATACAATTCAACATATCACAATTCGATGTCAACATATCCATTGGTTTTACAATTCAATTACTTCCACTTTATTATTACTCATCGTTTGTACCAAGTCTTTTAGTCTATACTTTTCCATTATAATCATATCTCTTTTTATTTTGTCCCTGGTCACGACCTACTGCGTTCGTACTCATGCACGGTCACGACTTACTGCGCCCGGATATGTTACTTTCATCTTATTCCCCTGGTCACGACCTACTGCGTCCGCACCCATGCGCGGTCACGTCTTACTGCGCCCGGGTATGTTTTCATTCTCATTCGTTCCCCTGGTCACGACCTACTGCGTCTGCACTCCTGTGCACTCACGTCTTACTGCGCACGGGTATATTTCATATTCATTTTCTATAATAACCCTTCCTCTTAATCATATTAACCATTTCATTATTCCCGACAACCACTTAAACTTTTTAACAAGTACATTACTCAAATTAATCACAACATTTCACATTTACTTTATCAACTCATCACAATTATGTCTTATAATTTTAATTAGCACAAATCAACAACTTTATTAATATCATCACCATCATCCTTAATTCATACTTAATTTCCACTCTTTACCTTGGTTTTTTAAAATAATATCATAACTCCATCATTTAGCAAAATGAGCACTTAAATTATAAACAACACCAAGTCACAAGCTTATATACCAAATATTAAAAATAAAGCATATCATCATCTAATTATTTTTCCTATGTCATAAGCTCTAGTTATTTATTACCCTGTAGTACAACAACCTAACTAACACATAACTCTTAGTACCCATTATATGCATATTGTAAAATAAACCCCAGAGTAAGGTAATACTCACTATAACCCACTCCTTACCTCAAGCTCTTAGAGATAGAGAGAGAATTGGAGCCTTGGAACACGCTTGAGCAATAGCCACGACTTAGAGGGAAAAGGAGGAACCTAAAATCAACGGAATAACGAAGTAAATTATTAAACTTTGCCCAAAAATCTTGAGGGAAAATCGTGCCCCATCAATATTCCTCTATGTGGAGTGATTAGAGCATCATGGAAGGAAGAGAGAGGGAAAAACCGAATTCTAGAGAGAAAGGAAAAGAAGAACACAAACACAAACACTTACTTGGAGGAACAAGGAAGGAATTGGATGATGAAATTGGAGTGATTCCCTTGAGGATTGATCTATTAGAATGAGTGAACTAGTGCCCTAGGAGAGGGAGATTCGAATATGGCAAGAAAGAAGCGAGGGAACGCTTTTATTTTTTTCTGCACCTACAAGTTTTAATCGATTAATAATCGATTATGCACTTTCCAATTTTCTGGGCTTAATCGATTAAGCTGCAGCTTAATCGATTAAGTTGCAGAGTTTGCAGCACCCCGACTTTGAATGGCCATAACTTCTTCGTTACCCGTTGGATCTTCCTCAAATTTTAAGGCAAGCTTCCTCACATATCCTACTTCACATCTAACGGTGGAATTTATGTTTTAAGCTACCAATCTTGTTATTCTAATTTCCTAAGTTCCTATGTTTTAAACTTACGGTTGCATGCTAATTTTGGCTAAGTTTCTAACTTATGCTCTCATTTCTTCTACCCTAAGACCATCGCAGCATAAATTACAATATAAATAAAGTTTGGGATGTTACAATTCTCTCCCACTTACCCGAATTTCGTCCTCGAAATTCAGTTGTGATTGAACAAGTGTGGATGAGATTGTCTGATCTTGCTTTCCAACTCCCAAGTAGCCTCCTCCACATTGTTCCTGTTCCATATGACCTTCACCAAACTAATCTCCTTGCCTCTTAACTGTCTCACTTGCCTGTCTTCAATCCTCACTGGTAACACCTCAAAAGTCAAATTCTCCTTCAAAGGCAAATCATCTAGTGTGACCACATGAGTGGGATCATGAATGTACTTCCTTAGTTGGGAAACATGGAATACATCATGAAGCCTAGCTAAGTGAGGGGGCATAGCAATCCTGCAAGCTACCGGACCAACCTTCTCCAGAATCTCATAAGGTCCAACAAACCGAGGAGTTAGCTTCTTGGACCTAATTGCTCTACCAATACCTGTGATCGGGGACACTCTCAGAAACACATGATCCCCAACATCAAATTCCAAAGGTCTCCTTCGCCTGTCAGCATAATTCTTCTGGCGATCCTGGGAAGTTTTCATCTTGTTCTTGATCATGGTGATCCTCTTCGTTGTTTCCTTCACAATATCAGGACCTGTCAACAAATTCTCTCCTATTTGGAACCAACACAGAGGTGTCCTACACTTCCTGCCATAGAGAGCCTCAAATGGTGCCATGCCAATACTGGAGTGAAAACTGTTATTGTAAGTAAACTCCATCAGCGGCAATAACTGCTCCCAACTACCAGCCTGCTCCAGAACACATGCTCTCAACAAGTCCTCTAGTGTCTGGATAGTACGCTCAGATTGTCTGTCTGTCTGCGGATGATAAGCCGTACTAAATTTCAGCTTAGTACCCAATGCCTGTTGAAGACTCTGCCAAAATCTAGACAGAAACCTCGGATCACGATCAGATACAATACTGGTAGGAACACCATGCAACTTCACTATGTCCCTGATATACAGCCGAGTCAACTTCTCCAGAGTGTACTTCTTGTGAATCGGAATAAAATGAGCATCAACCACCCAAACTGCATCACATCCTGCAGCCGTTCTAGGTAGACCCGTCACAAAGTCCATAGCTATGTTATCCCACTTCCACTCCGGAATCTCAAGTGATCGCAACGGACCACCCGGCTTTTGATGCTCTATCTTAACTTTCTGGAAGGTAAGGCAATGGGATACATGATCTGCTACATCGGTTTTCAACTTTGGCCACCAATAAATTATTTTCAGATCTTGGTACATTCTTGTTGCACCAGGATGGAAATTCATTTTGGTCCGATGTGCTTCCCATAGGATATCCCTTCTGATCTCGAAGTCCATGGGAACACATATCCGACCCCTAAATCGGATGATGCCATCTGAACTCTTTACAAAATCGGGCTCTTCATTGCCCGATGCCCCTTCCAACAACTTCTGTAATTCTGCATCATCAGCTTGTCTTTCTCTAATAAGACCCATCAAGTCATTAGTAACCTACAACATTTCTAGAACAATGCTCTTCTCTTTCACTTGCATGTTCAAATTGAGGTCACTAAACTCTTGGATTAACTGCATCTCCTTCACCATCAAATTGCTGACGTGCAAAGTCTTGCGACTTAATGCATCAGCCACTACATTTGCTTTGCCTGGATGATACTGGAGATTGAAATCATAGTCCTTCAGAAACTCCATCCACCTCCTCTGTCTCATATTCAACTCCTTTTGATCGAAGAGATAGCGAAGGCTTTTGTGATCGCTAAAGACTTCAAACTTTGAGCCATATAGATAGTGCCTCCATATTTTTAGAGCAAAAACTACTGCCGCCAATTCAAGATCATGAGTGGGGTAGTTCTGCTCATGCTGCCTCAATTGTCTGGATGCATAGGCTATGACTTGTCCTTCCTGCATCAGCACGCAACCCAACCCTTGTTTTGAAGCATCACAATACACTACAAAGGATTGAGTCGGATCCGGCAGAATCAACACTGGAGAACTAGTCAATCGCCTCTTCAACTCTTGGAAGCTATCTTCACATTCGGGGGTCCATTCAAACGGAACACCTTTCCGCGTAAGAGTGGTCAAAGGAAGGGCTAGTTTAGAGAACCCCTCAATGAACCTCCTATAATACCCAGCCATACCAAGGAAGCTTCTGATCTCAGTGATGGACTTGGGTCTCTCCCACTTAAGCACCGATTCCACCTTAGAAGGGTCAACGGCAACACCCTTTTCAGAAATTACATGCCCCAGAAAATGCACTTCATTTAACCAGAAGCTACATTTAGAAAACTTGGCATAAAGATGCTTGTCTTTAAGAACTTGGAGCACCGTTCTCAAATGCTCTTCATGCTCCTTCTGGCTCTTGGAATAGATAAGAATGTCATCAATGAACACAATGACAAATGAGTCTAAGTACGGCCTGAAGATCCTGTTCATGTAATCCATGAAGATAGCAGGTGCATTCGTGAGACCAAAGGGCATCACAACATATTCGAAATGCCCATACCGAGATCTAAAAGCAGTTTTAGGAATGTCCTCCTCTCGGATACGGATTTGATTATATCCAGATCGGAGGTCAATTTTTGAGAAAACTGCAGCTCCCCTAAGCTGATCCAACAAATCATCAATGCGTGGGAGCGGATATTTATTCTTCACCGTCACCGCATTCAACTGACGGTAATCAGTGCACATGCGAACACTTCCATCCTTCTTTTTAACAAAGAGGATAGGAGCTCCCCATGGGGAAACACTCGGTCTTATGAAACCCTTCGCCAATAGCTCCTCCAACTGCTTCTTCAACTCTTCCAACTCTGGAGGGGCCATTCTGTAAGGCGCTTTAGATACCGGGCCGGCACCAGGCATAAGATCAATGCCAAATTCTACTTCTCTGGCTGGAGATAATCCGGGAATGTCAGCTGGAAAAACATCCGGAAACTCACAAACCACTGGGAGCCTACTGATATCTGATGCTTCTTCATCATCTAATGCCGACGCCGAAACTTGACAGAAAATTACTGACTTCCGGCTACAATCGAGAAGGACACGGTTCTGGGACATCCAGTCCATGCCTAGAATGATATCTAGCTTGGTTAAGGGCAAACATATCAAGTTTACTTTGGATTCCCGCCCTAATACTCGAAGAGGGCAATCCAAGCACATCAAAGATGTAACCACAACTGAATTCGTAGGGGTAGACACAGACAATTTAAAAGGCATCTCAATAGCAGATAACTTTAATCTTTTCATGCAATTGACAGAAATGAATGAGTGTGTAGCTCCACAATCAAAGAGAATGCCACATGCAACATCATCTATATGGCCAATACCTCGAATCAGCTCACCAGCCTCTGTAACTTCCTCGCCATCCAGAGTATACACCTTGCCCTTCTGAGTTACCCGATTGTCACAACCTTTCTGTACCTTGGCCACATTCACCTCTTTCTTCACTGCACTTCTGGGACAATTCGCCATAATGTGACCCGGCTGACCGCACTTGTAACAAACTATTCCCCCCTTACTCGGATCCAACCTCCAACAATCTCCCCTATGCTGCTTACCACAATGTGGACAAGTCGGAATAGGACCATAGGTACTCACTGCTGGGCCTGTTCTAGGCTGGGAGTAAGGACCTGGTCGCTGCACCGAAATCTTGCCCCTAATAGGACCTCCAGCTTTCTGTACACTTTTGTTTCTTTTCTCAGCTGCTCGTTGTTTCCGACTCTTTTCATAAGTACTAGTCATGTTGATCAATTGAGACAGGTTGGCGATGTTCTGATACTCAAAAGCCATCTTGATTTCAGAACGAAGTCCGGTCTCGAACTTGATGCACTTGGTCCTTTCATCAGCATCCCTGTAACTCCCTGCATATCGGATCAAGTCCTCATACCTAGCAGCATACTCCCCAACACTCATATTTCCTTGCACTAGCTGCAGAAAGGCTATCTCCTTCTCTCTACGAACATCCTCAGGAAAGTATTTGCCAAGAAAACGGTCCTTGAACAAATCCCAAGTGATCGCCTGGTTGCTCGCCTCCAAACCCCTCCGCATCTGTTGCCACCAGTGTTCTACTTCACTAATCAACATGTATTGTGCTAGCAGAACCTTTTGTTCCTCCGGTGGTGCCATGGTATTCAAGATCTTTTCAATCTCCTGCAACCAAAGTTGTGCCCCATCGGGATTGAACCCTCCTTCAAACTTCATTGGATCATTCTTTCTGAATCGGGCTAGCCAATCAATTGCAACTGGAGCTGGGGGTTGAGGATTCGTTGATGCTGTTGTGGCTGTTGCTGCTACTGCAGCTGCTGCTGCTATGTTATTCCCCTGGTTGTGATGCATTTGCGCCATGTTAGCAGCCTGATCCTGTTGCATCTGTACCAGATGTTCCAGAATAGCGCGGATCCCGTCATTATTGTGATGTCCTAGACGGTGAGGACCTTCAAGGGTGTAGGAGATGACCTTCAAAGGGACCTCTGTCTAGGGTTGATCTGTGATGTTTGGGGGAAGTCCTCAGATGGCTAAGGGAAAGAGCCAAAAAGCAACCCTAATCACTGGTGTGTGAGGATGGCAATTAGGGTTAGAGGACGTACCTGAGCCCCATGTAGTACTGAGCTACTTATAGGGGGGAGTTGGTTGCCCTAATGGGCTTGCTTTAGGCCCAAGTAGGGCCAGCCTGTACTAAGCTAGGAGCGGATAAGGTTGGATGAGTTGTCCTTGTGGATAAGGTAGTGAGCTGTCCTTGTGGATAAGGTAATGAGCTGTCCTTGTGGATAAGGTAGGGGGACGTCATCATGTCCTAGATGTCGGACTCGGGGAGGTGTCGGACCTGGATGTCGGGACTGAGTGGGAACACGAGGTCGGCCTGTTTCTGGCATCTGTTCGGCCGTTGAGCATTGAGCTCGGCCGAGCGCTCAGAAGGCTTCCTAAAGGGTCCTCAGGACTTCGGCGAGGCGGTTTAAGGACCTCGGCCAGGCCGATTCCACCACATAAGCCCCCCAGCTCGGTCAAGGCTATCTGAGCCTTGTTCCGAGGTTCTGGTTTATGTCCTTTTCCCAGGTCCACCTCACAAGGGCCGAGTTCACCACATAAGCCCCCCAGCTCGGTCAAGGCTATCTGAGCCTTGTTCCGAGGTTCTAGGGAGTTCGGACGATGAGTTGCCGGTAAGTTGGATCTAGCTGTCTCTGATGTCCTTTTATTATGACAGAGTCGGTTTGACAGTTGTCAAGTTATCAGTACCGGAACGACGTTCGTTCCACGCGTCAGAAATCAGGATTCTCGAGGCGTCACCATCATTGTGACGTTGCTCGAGGTCCACACTTTTCTCTGCTGTGCGCCACGTGTTTTAATATGTGTAGTTGTAAGCTGGGTTGGGCTTTTTGGGGCTAGGCCCAAACTTCGAATTTGAGAGGGAAAGCGGTTTCCCTTCCCCCTCTATCCCAGGAAACTGCTTCTCTTTCTCTTTCTATCGATCATTCTCTTTCCCCTTCTTTATCTCCCCACAAAAGCACTCCCATTGAACCCTATTCCTCTTCTCCGCCCAACGCCTTCTTCTTCTTCAGCACTGACTTTTTCACTTTACAAGTTTACGATTTCCTCTGCTCCCATTCTCACTAAGGTACTGTTACACTTGCTTTTTCTTTTTCGTGTCTGTTTCCTTCTTCTTTCTAGCTTTTACTTCTCTCTTTACTGCTCTATGACTTATACGGTGGGGGATTGAAATGTTTTATTTCTGGTTTTTATTTCTGGTTTCTATTTTCATGGCGGTGGGTTTTTTCCTTTAGGTTTTTGGCTCTGATTTTGGGGAATAACACTGGGGTTTGGGGTTTTTCTGGATTTGGGTGTTTTGATTCCTGGGGGTTTGGCCTTCTTCGGGTTAGGCATGTTTTGAGATTTTTGGAGAGTTTTTGATTCATGTTTTTTTTTGTTCATTTTTCAGAAATCCAACGGAGTGGATTGGGTTCAGTATGAGTAGGGAATGGTTTAGGAAATGGGCTGGGGTAGTGTCCCTATCGTCTAGCAGTAGTGATGAGGAGGACGGCTCCTCCTCCTCGTCCTGCTCCTCCACGGAGGTAGACGAGGCGCTCCGTCGCCAAAGGGAGTATAGGCAAAAGTACGAAAGGAGGGTTCTGGAGGTTGATCCCGTCGAGGTAGTCTATCCTCGGGACTGGGAGGAGAAAAGAGAGTGGATACGGCAGTACGCTGGGCTGTGTTTGTTAACGGTAGGGAGCGTGCCGATTTCGAGAGGATGGAGAAGGAGGGAATGAACGAACGAGGGGTACCTGTGGAAGAGGGGAGATGCTCGCCCCTCGGAACTACTTCGAGGGGGTTCTCTGGGGGGTTATTTTTCGTAACCCGCAAGACTAATACCGAGCTTCCCTGCTCTTCCACAGGTACCATGCTGCTCAGGAAGTGCGTCCGTCGACCTGAACTTTACCCTGCACCTTTTGACGCCGAACAGTATGAGTGGGTGGACGTGGAGCCCAAAGGAATTCAGTCCAATCTTTGCTCCAAGGACAAGCTTGCCGAGGTAAGGAAGGCCATGCTGCCCTGCCCAGGGGACACCACCGGAACTTCTTACGAAGTGCTCCCCTGTTCGGCAAATGACAGAATATGCAGCCGGACTGACAATAATTCTTTTTTCTTTTATGCCGATCTGATCCACAATCTCGGCGTGACCCTGCCCTTCACCGACCTAGAAATGAGAGTCTTAGACGAGCTCGGACTAGCTCCATCCCAACTTCATCCTAATACTTGGTCATTCCTCCGAGCGTTCCAGAAGTATTGCGGTGCCAGGCGTTTGGTGTGTACGGTTCGATTATTTTTGTGGATGTACAACCTGTTCATCAGTAATAAAGACGGGGTTACTGGTCGTCTTTGGGTGTCGGCCAAAGCCCGAGCTCATTGTGGGCTGTTTGGCATGTTTTCTGAGTCTTGGAAGCGCTTCAAACCGAGATTCTTCAAATACAAGTATGTTGGGGCGGGGCTGCCCTGGTTTCGGTCCGAGACAGGACCGAAGTTCCCTCTGGAGTGGACCTCTGAGTTCTTCAATCGTCATTCCAGTACACCGCAGAGGTGGTCGGGTGTAACACTAGATGCCGACGAATCTGTGACGGCCCATCACTTTCAAACGGAATACCGCGCTCGGAAAGCCCAACTTGATGTTGGAGTTTTCATAAGGTGTCTTGACGATGAAGTCTTGACAAAGATTGGTAGTTACTTTTTCTCTTGCACTTGTGCGTTTTCTTTCGATTCTCTTATACTAATGTATATTTTTTTTTTTACAGAAGAACATTGGTCTGAGATGTCTTCCAGAGCGCTGAAAGCTGCTTTTGAAGCTCGGAGGAAGAAAAAGCCCGAGGTTTCTTCTGCCGACGCCGTGTCGTCCGAGGTTTCTACGGATACGCTATCGGTCGACTCTGGTCCCCTCCATCCTACCCCTTCTGCCGTTATTATTGCTCCTCCTCCTCCTGCCTCGCCGAGTCCCAGCACTGAGGTAGCCCTTGTTGCAAATGTGCCGCCTCCAAGCACTGAAACTCAATCAAGGCTGACAGCTACCCCCACCAAGCCATCACTCAAAGACACTCTTGTCAAAATGTCAGGTGCGGAATGGAAGAGGAAAGCGGAGGAAATGGCTTCCCAGCTGAAGAGAGCCACTACTATGTTTAATGTGCTGGCCGAGGTAGCTGATGATGTGGCGGACGGTCTTTCTCCTGCTAAGAAAAAGGCTCGGTTGGCTATGGCGGCGGAGGTGGAAGAGCTGAAGAGTAGCAAGAGGTCAGCCGAACAAAAATTGGCTGAGGCTGAGGAGGAGCACCATCGACGGATGGAAGAGCTCCGAAAAAGGCATGAAGAGGACTTGGCGAAAGCCAAAGCAGATGCGAAAGAGGTAGGTCGGCAGGAGGGCCTGGCCGAAGTGGAAAAGGTTAGGGGTCTGCTGAAGAAGAGGGCTGCCCAGGCTCTAAAGCATAAGGTAGCGGCTCGGGAGTCGGACTTCGACCTTGAAAGGGTGGCCGGCAAGGTTTTCACCAACGCAGTTGAGCAGGTTCTTCACCTGAACCAGGGGCTCCGCATTCGGTACGTCGGTGCATCTGCCGGATTCGGAGTGGAGAATGGAAAGATGGTTGACTATGAAAATGGTGGAGCTAAGGTTGATTTGGACCAGCCTGAGGAGAATCTGCCCAACCCACTGGTGGAAAGGATGGATGAGGAGTTCGACCCGCGGACGGTCGTCCTTTCTGATGTTGAGGAAGATACAGCGTAAGTCCCTTATGCTGGGCAGCTTATATTTTGTCTATGTCCTTTTATATCTGACAATGTTGACATCTATTTAACTTATTGTAGCTTATTTAATTTTACAGCAAACAGTTTTAGCCTGTTGCGTGCCGTCGTATTTATGCAAGTTCATACACTAACTTGTTGCATACGTCCGATGTCCGAGGTCGGAATTGTGCCCGCATCTTTGGGAACTCGTTGCGAGCTATTGCATGTTTATTCGTTCGACCTCGGGTTCGGTCTTCGATTGATTAGGTGGCCACTAGGGAGATTTTTAGGAAAAGATGCAAGTGTTTGGAACTTGTTGCATGCTGAAACTTTTTATGCAAGTTCTTGTTTTAACTTGTCGCATATATATTGCATCCGAGATCTTTTTTATAAACAAAGCTACTTTACAAGTCTTTTGCCGGCTTGTTGTATTTCGGCCTGATCGGACCTTAGGAAAACTTGTACCCAATCATTGGTGTTTGAAATATCAGAAGACTCAGTAAGTGCAGTAATCTTATAAGTTTTCCTCTGAATAAAGGTACTGTATATAAGTGCATACGGTAGGGAACTCGGATCTACCCCCCTTAGCCGAGGTGGGTGTCCTCGGCCCCGATGTAAAAGAGAGTGCTGAGTGAAGCTATGTATAAACATTTCACAGCAGTCTGTTCTTTATCGGGTGTCCCTTGTACACTGTGCATATGAGCCGATCTTATCTGGAAGATGTTGGCTGTGCATAGCGCCATGCAACATTTAGGGGGCTAGTGCTAAATAAGAAGCTAGTACGTACGTATATAAAACTGTGGCACTTGAGTATGAGCAAGTTTGTACTTTTCATTGAATAAAATTATGGGTACATTGCTTTTTCTTTTGAAAGGTGAATATCTCACAATGAAAACTAAAGACATGAACGATAATTAGCAGGAAGGAAATTGAAAATAAAAGGAAGTTAAAATAAAAACCCTCAGGGGGGGTGCTGGTTACTGCTGAGATGCCTGAGGTAAACCTATTTGAACAGGTTCTTAGTGTTTTGAAGTTTTTGGAAATCCTTGAGTTCGGTAATTACCCAGAGTATGTTTCTAGAACGCCTCTGCTGGGGGTTATCGATCTCGGGGTTAGTTCCCGCTTTTCTGGCCGTTAGGGCCGATGTCCGATCCTCGGGGCACGAGGTGATCAGATTCAGAAGACCCGGGTTGCTTTCCTTTCTCGTCGCGGTCGGCTGGCTCTTTCATCGTTATCCTCTTCGGACCAGGAGCGCCTTGTCGGATTTACTTGTTATTGTCCTCCGAGGTGGGCTGATAGGAAAGGCTGCCGAGACTGTTGGTAATGTTGAAAAGTGAGGACCTTTCCATCTTGAAGTTCCTGAGCTTAGGGGTCTGAAAAGCTCGGCTGAAGATATGGGCGAGAAAGTCACTTCGGCCCTTAATTCGGAGATGTGCCGAGTGAAGGGCGGGGTTAGTGAGAACTAGATGAAAGAGCAAATTCTCCCCATGCAGGAAGTAGGAGAGGACTGAAAGAGAGAGAGGATCTCCTTTGACTGCATCTTGGATTTTTCGGAGGGGTTTATCATTCGCGATAGCATCTTTGCTCAGGAGAGAGGTGAAGGGGGGAATTACCACCCATTCTTCATAGGTGTTTCGTTCAGACTGGAGTTCGGCCAATAAGACTCTTCCCTTGGACAGTGTCGGATTGGGGAACTCTTTTTGCTTCTTTTTTCCTTCCCGTAGGCTCGCATTGTAGCAGAGCCGGGCCTTCACTTGGTCAGCTTTTACCGAAACCACTTTATCATCGGATCCAACAAACTTCATTGCCAAGTGCACTGTTGAGACTACTACCCCAAAAGCTTGTAGGCAAGTTCGTCTCAATATTACATTGTACGGGGAATCAAAGTCAACAACCAAAAATTTGATGATCTCCGTTCGGGCCGAAGGCTGGTTTCCTAGGGTCACCGGGAGATGAATGGCTCCCAGGGGGCGGATTGCTTCACCTGTGAAGCTAATGAGATTTCCTTCGAATCCTAGGCGGACCTCAACTTCAAAGCTTGGAAAGTATGCAGAAAGAGGATGTCGGCCGAACTCCCTTGGTCAACGAAGACTCGGGCGACCTCAAAATTGCCTATCAACGCCGTTATCACCATAGGATCATTGTGATCTGGGATGACGTTTTCCATATCCTGGTCGGAAAAGATGGTGGGAATATTCCGAGAAGGCTTTTTGGGGACGGGTTTGTGATGAACTGCCAAAACCTGGTTGATGTACCTTTTTCTTCCCGCCCTCATCTCACCGCCGCCAGCGAAACCTCCCGAGATGGTTTCTACTCGGATGTTTTCTGGCAACTTATCGAGGTCCTGAACCACGACCATGTTTACCCGTGGTGGCTCCTCTTCCTTCTTCTCTGGGGACGGGTCGGCCTTAGCTTTTCCTTTATCATTGTCCGGGCTGCGATATCTTCTCCGACCTCGTCTTTCCACTGCCTCTCGGACATACTGCTGTAGCTTGCCTCTTCTTACCATATCCTCGATGACATCCCGAAGCCATGTGCATTGGTCGGTATTGTGGCCGTACCCTTCATGAAAATTGCAGTATTTGGACTTGTCTCTCACATAGTTTTTATTTCTGAGGAAGGGGGGGCGGGGTACACTCCTTAGTTCGGTCTGCATGGTCTCTCTCTAGACTTGAGACCTCGGGACCGTGAGGGGGGTGTAAGAGTCATATTTGGTGATATATGGACGTCGGCGGTCCTCTTGTTGAGAGCGGCCTCGGTCTCCCTGATCTGCTCTTCCTCCTCTTTCATCCCTGTTGCCCCGAGGACGGCCTCGGGGCATGGCGTTCTGCGAGGTGGCTTGAGCATTTTCCAGTCTGCTCGACTGTCCCTTGCTGAATTCTTCAAGGTTTATATACTTGTTTGATCTCTGTCTCAGTTCGGCCATATCCCTTGGTGGCTTTCCAATAAGTGAATCTTTGAAGCCTCCTTCGGCCAATCCCTGGGTCAAAAGGAGGACGGCCACCTCGGGAGATAAATTTGGGACCGAACTGGACTCGCTGTGAAACCTGTGCAAGTACGCACGTAAGGATTCATCTGGCTTCTGGGTCACTGTCGCTAGCGTGTGGTCCGATCTGGGTTGCACGCAGCTGGCAGTGTATCTGTTGAGGAAGACGCGCTTCATTTCTGCCCAGTTGTTGACAGAGTTTTTAGGAAGCGTTGAATACCACCGAAGGACTGGGGCCTGGAGGGTCATAGAGAAAGCTCGGCATTTCAGCCGATCTCCTCCTCCATGAAAGTTCACGGCTCCTTCATAGGAAAGGACATGTTCCTGAGGGTCAGTAAGGCCATTATATCTGGGGATGTTACTGGGCCCTAGGTACCCAGGCGGTGGTTCATAGGACATGACGGCAGGGGTGAAAGGATGTCCAGGATGGGAATCGTCCAGCTCAGGTTGTTGCTGGTCGGGAGTTGGTGTAAGTTGTGTGACAGTCGTGTGTGGTGTTGCAAAGGTTTGTGGAGTTAACGGGTTTTGTGGTGGAAGAGATGGGGGAGGGGGTGGTGGAGGGAACTCGTTCCGGGCCGGGGCTTGGACAGAAGCTCGTTCAGCTAATCGTTGCATAGCAACTTGTTGGAGATCTGCAATAGCCTTACCTTGTTGCTCTACGATTCTCATTTGCTGTCTCATCAGAGACAAGAGTTCAGCATCCCGTGAGAGCGTAGACTGTCGTGAGTTTGAACGGTGTGTTGTACTGACTGAGTGAGCACGCTCGTCGCAGTGGCGGTGCTATTGAGTGTTGGTTTCTCCGAGCTCAGAGCGTAACTGCACGCGCCGACCTCCACCAAGAAGCTGGGTTTGGTTTGCGGTGTCTTCAGTGTGGATGGTGTAGGGTCCACTATGGGTATGAGTGAACTCTGGTGGAGGAGGTGGTGGCGGGGGAGGAGGCGGTGGAGGGGGTGGTGGTGAGGACCTCGCTGCCCTGTTGGCTTCTAGGTGCAGGCGCAGGTCCTCAGTCGACGGCACCCTTCTTGGACGCCCCCTCCTCCTTCTCTGGACCGGCTGCTCTTCTTCAGACATGGTGGAATCTTCTGAGTGGGGTTGAAATTTATCTCTCCCCACAGACGGCGCCAATGTGATGTCCTAGACGGTGAGGACCTCCAAGGGTGTAGGAGATGACCTTCAAAGGGACCTCTGTCTAGGGTTGATCTGTGATGTTTGGGGGAAGTCCTCAAATGGCTAAGGGAAAGAGCCAAGAAGCAACCCTAATCACTGGTGTGTGAGGATGGCAATTAGGGTTAGAGGACGTACCTGAGCCCCATGTAGTATTGAGCTACTTATAGGGGGGAGCTGGTTGCCCTAATGGGCTTGATTTAGGCCCAAGTAGGGCCAGCCTGTACTGAGCTAGGAGCGGATAAGGTTGGATGAGCTGTCCTTGTGGATAAGGTAGTGAGTTGTCCTTGTGGATAAGGTAATGAGTTGTCCTTGTGGATAAGGTAGGGGGACATCATCATGTCCTAGATGTCGGACTCGGGGAGGTGTCGGACCTGGATGTCGGGACTGAGTGGGAACACGAGGTCGGCCTGTTTCTGGCATCTGTTCGGCCGTTGAGCATTGAGCTCGGCCGAGCGCTCAGAAGGCTTCCTGAAGGGTCCTCAGGACTTCGGCGAGGCGGTTTAAGGACCTCAGCCAGGCCGAGTCCACCACATAAGCCCCCTAGCTCGGTCAAGGCTATCTGAGCCTTGTTCCGAGGTTCTGGTTTATGTCCTTTTCCCAGGTCCACCTCACAAGGGCCGAGTTCACCACAATTATCGACCCGTCTACCAGCCATACTGTTCAGTCATGGACAAGGCCGACAGTTAATGCTTAACAAAATAAATAATGGTATGAACATCCTATAAATAAATTCTAGACTCTAAACTATAATTATTGATTACTCGCTCGGTGAGTAATCACTGGAGTAGCTCATAACTCCAATGGCCGAGGGAAACTGCTCTGATACCATAAATGTAACACCCTATAATATTTACCCTTAATTCCCTTTATATCAAGAATACGGATTTAAAATTTCATTTTTATTACATTAAAATCAACCGTCAAATGGACGGAGTTTCGTCTGTTTTTCGGACATTTCTAAATCTTCAACCTGATAAACACATTTATTTAATATCAACAGTAGCCAACAGGGCTCAAATATAGATATAAGTGCATCAAATAGTTGCCCCATGTGCTCAAGTGTAAAACATCAACGTCAGTGTGTCAGAGTTCCAGCAAAAGTGCTAAGTATGCAAAACAAGGGACCATATCTGCAACTATGCCCAAAAATGAATCATAAGCAATGCACAAAAGAAACTATCCTAAGCCTCTCACAAAAGAGCATATACAACACATATACACCAAATAATACAGAGGCTTAGGTCAAAAGAATGCATCTAATCCCAACCCTACTCTCCGTGTGAGGGAGAGTACTCCTGCTCGGCCTGGTCATGTGTAAACTCTGCCTCAGTACCTGTGGAAATAGTAAGGAGTGAGTATTACACATAAAATGGGGAAGCAGTTTCCAATTACGACATAATGCTATACCAAGCCAAACACATTTAACAATTCGATAACAATATAATACAATTCAACATATCACAATTCGATGTCAACATATCCATTGGTTTTACAATTCAATTACTTCCACTTTATTATTACTCATCGTTTGTACCAAGTCTTTTAGTCTATACTTTTCCATTATAATCATATCTCTTTTTATTTTGTCCCTGGTCACGACCTACTGCGTTCGTACTCATGCATGGTCACGACTTACTGCGCCCGGATATGTTACTTTCATCTTATTCCCCTGGTCACGACCTACTGCGTCCGCACCCATGCGCGGTCACGTCTTACTGCGCCCGGGTATGTTTTCATTCTCCCCTGGTCACGACCTACTGCGTCCGCACCCATGCGCGGTCACGTCTTACTGCGCCCGGGTATGTTTTCATTCTCATTCGTTCCCCTGGTCACGACCTACTACGTCTGCACTCCTGTGCACTCACGTCTTACTGCGCCCGGGTATATTTCATATTCATTTTCTATAATAACCCTTCCTCTTAATCATATTAACCATTTCATTATTCCCGACAACCACTTAAACTTTTTAACAAGTACATTACTCAAATTAATCACAACATTTCACATTTACTTTATCAACTCATCACAATTATGTCTTATAATTTTAATTAGCACAAATCAACAACTTTATTAATATCATCACCATCATCCTTAATTCATACTTAATTTCCACTCTTTACCTTGGTTTTTAAAATAATATCATAACTCCATCATTTAGCAAAATGAGCACTTAAATTATAAACAACACCAAGTCACAAGCTTATATACCAAATATTAAAAATAAAGCATATCATCATCTAATTATTTTTCCTATGTCATAAGCTCTAGTTATTTATTACCCTATAGTACAACAACCTAACTAACACATAACTCTTAGTACCCATTATATGCATATTGTAAAATAAACCCCAGAGTAAGGTAATACTCACTATAACCCACTCCTTACCTCAAGCTCTTAGAGATAGAGAGAGAATTGGAGCCTTGGAACACGCTTGAGCAATAGCCACGACTTAGAGGGAAAAGGAGGAACCTAAAATCAACGGAATAACGAAGTAAATTATTAAACTTTGCCCAAAAATCTTGAGGGAAAATCGTGCCCCATCAAGATTCCTCTATGTGGAGTGATTAGAGCATCATGGAAGGAAGAGAGAGGGAAAAACCGAATTCTAGAGAGAAAGGAAAAGAAGAATACAAACACAAACACTTACTTGGAGCAACAAGGAAGGAATTGGATGATGAAATTGGAGTGATTCCCTTGAGGATTGATCTATTAGAATGAGTGAACTAGTGCCCTAGGAGAGGGAGATTCGAATATGGCAAGAAAGAAGTGAGGGAACGCTTTTATTTTTTTTCTGCACCTACAGGTTTTAATCGATTAATAATCGATTATGCACTTTCCAATTTTCTGGGCTTAATCGATTAAGCTGCAGCTTAATCGATTAAGTTGCAGCTTAATCGATTAAGTTGCAGAGTTTGCAACACCCAAACTTTGAATGGTCATAACTTCTTCGTTACCCGTTGGATCTTCCTCAAATTTTAAGGCAAGCTTCCTCACATATCCTACTTAACATCCAACGGTGGAATTTATGTTTTAAGCTATGAATCTTGTTATTCTAATTTCCTAAGTTCCTATGTTTTAAACTTACGGTTGCATGCTAATTTTGGCTAAGTTTCTAACTTATGCTCTCATTTCTTCTACCCTAAGACCATCGCAACATAAATTATAATATAAATAAAGTTTGGGATGTTACATGCAGCACTTGGCACGAATACCGAATTGAGCACAAGTGTTTTTGGCTATACTCTTTTATAAGAAAATTGCATTCCAAAAATTTGGTGTTTTCATGATTGTGTGTTTTTTAGGTGAGGGAGAGAGCTTTATTTATAGCAAAAAATTAGGTTAGGAAAAGTAGGTTTTTTAACGGGCTTTGGAAGCCCAATAGAATATTCTTTGGTTTATTCCTTAATCAAATCTTTCAAATGTTGTAACACCTACACTTTTCTACCCTTAACTACCCATTATTAAAATAGTGAAATTAAAATTTTCGTTTTAATTATTAAAAATCTCCCGTCAAACGGACGGAGTTTCCTCTATATTTCGGAATTTTCCAAAATTTATATTTTTCCTGCAACCTGCTAAGCATATTCATTTATAACATACAGAGCCAGCAGGGCTATCAACAATACATAAACATAAACATAAATCAGTGCTATAGCATCGGAACTAAAATAAATTAATTACAACCAAATCATCCATAATTCCCTCTAACTAACTTACACTCCACAGAGTGGAGTGTGCACCTGCTCTGCTAATAATCGTGTAAGCTCAATCTCGGTACCTGAAAAATAGTAAGGAGGTGAGAATTACACATAAAATAGGAATAGTAGTTTCTGATATGACATAATAACTGACTAAGCCAAACACAATTAAACCAAGTAGTTCACATAGACACTTAATCATTCCAGTCACGTCCACATGCACATCAGAACAATATTATCAGTTTCTCATCTTATTCACTTTAACACTTGTTCATTCAAGTTATATTCACATGCACATCAAAACCAAAATGTCATTTTTCTCATAACTGCACATATATCAAACTTCACATCTTTTCATGCTTTCCTCTCATACTTAAGTTTTATTGTATTTTTTTTCAACTTTTGATCCATTGCAGTCTTACATAAGTTTTAAATCTCTTTTGGGTATTTTATTCAAATCCATCAAGTCTTTTAAATAATAAATAACTAGTCCTCCTCGCGTTCTAGCCGATTCGCGCACCCGCAGTCGGCCCCGATTCGCGCACCCGCAGTCGGTCGCAGGAGGATTAGTTACTATACCCTTCGTGTTCTAGCCAATTCGCGCACCCGCAGTCGGCCCCGATTCGCGCACCCGCAGTCGGTCGCAAGGGTTTATGGTGAAATCCTTTGACGCGGACTATCCGATTCGCGCACCCGCAGTCGGCCGCAAGGGATTATCACCAAATATCACGGACTATCCTATTCACGCACCCGCAGTCGGATTCCGTGCATCATTCTCTTTTATATTTGGTGGTGGACTATCCGATTCGCGCACTCGCAGTCGGATTCCACCCATTTTAATATCTCTTTGTCGTGGACTATCCGATTCGCGCACCCGCAGTCGGATTCCACACAATATTAAATCTTATTCTTTATTAAAACTTCTCTCAAACATATAATTTGTACAATTATCCTTTTTCTTTTCTCATCAACTATTTATTAATTCTCTTCATATTTTTTGAGTCCTTAACCAATTATCATTATTAACCATCATTCATTCCTTAGCACATACAAACACATACAACACAGAACATCACCAATAATTCACAACCCAAGTTATTTTCTCTTTACTTAACAATTATCAATTAATTATATATACATTTTCCAAACATTTTCAACAACAACAACATAAGCACATATTCACAAATATACACAAATTCACAAGTAGGCATATATTCATCACATCAACAATAACTTAATTAATTTACTTCCATACTTTAGTAATCATTCACATTCACTACCTTATGATTTTATACCCTAAACTACCAACCAATTTTAACCAATCACTATGAACATACCAGAAACCCAAACCTAGATTAAGGTAACACCCACTCCTTACCTTGCGTTTAAACATGATTCTTTTCGTACGATAGAGACCAAACGTATCCGAGTCCACTGCTTATGTGCGGCGACAAGTTCTAAAGCTCCTTCAGCGTCTAATCATATTATATAAAATAAATAACAATTAATTTTGAAATCAAACTAAGACAAACACTTTAAAGCTTTACGACAAAGGGACTTTAGCTTGGAAATCGAAACAAGCAAATTTCGAAAACATTTAATTATTCATAAATCAAAGTCAAATAGAAATTTAAACTTAAAATCATTATTCCCTTAATAAAATGGTACAAGCTTTTTGTTGAAATTACACTAACCTTCAACACTAACGAATTTATCAAAAATATGTTAAAATTCGGTAGTTGTAGCTTCAAATCACCAAAATCAAAGTTATGTTGCTTGACACCATTGATCCCAAATTAAAAGGAAGTATTCCCAATTCGAAATAAGTCTAACTCACGTTTCCAACATCCAGGTAATTACACTTCCTTTCAACTTGGAATTAACGTGCAACACTAGCAATTCGAATTAACGTTATGCCAATTATGTCAGGTTCCTAATTAACTGGTGTATTGTTCAGCCTAGGGACAAGTCCACCAAGCTAAACTACAGCTCATTTACTTAGGAACCCAACACGTTTAACTAAAATACTCTTTAAAACAATTCATTTGACATAACGTTTAATCCGATATTATTCCAAATCAAAGTAACCACTTAAAATCATTATATATATATCAGTATATAAAAATCAATATTAAACTAAAATATCATTTGTTTTTCCAAAACAACAACATTCTAAAACCATTTAACACTTTGTAATTGTTACCGATAACACTAAAATTAGCATTAGTATGAAAAATTAAAACGCAACATGGTGAAAATTTTTTACCATCCTTTGACTTTTCTATCCTAGGGTTTTGGCTTCGTTCTTTCTCACGGTGGCTTCTTGTCGCCGGCGTTGACACTATCATGTCAAAAAAGAAGCGAGGCCGTCCACTCAATCCTTCATCTGCTAGCAAACAAACCCCACCCTCTGTGATTAAACTGACTTCGGATCCTCTTGACTTTTCTCTGATTAATGATAGCCTTCTTAACCTTCAGGGTTTCGATGCCTTAACCAGCAAGCAAGCGTCTGATCTTTTGAAGAACCTTGATGCGATCAAGGAAAAACTGAAAGGTAAGCAGACAACATCTGTTGATGATGAGACTGTCCCTGAAACACAGTTGGTTCAAGAGAAGAAGGGTGCAGAGACGAATAAGAATGATCCACCCAGGAAAGCATCTATATGGGATAACTTTGACATTTCTAAATTGAGAAATGCAGGAGGGAAGTTGGAATTTCATAAACCTTTGATCAAAGAAGGTACTGCCATTGGTAAGATTGTGAAAGATGATATAGAAGATGAGATCAAATATTGGGAATCTGCATTGACTTGCTACATCCTTGGTGCTAGACCCCCCTATCAGGTTTTCAATGGATTTATCAGAAGAGTATGGGGTAAACATGGAGTGGATAAGGTGTTGATCAATTCGGATGGTACTTTTGTGGTAAGATTCAATTCTGTGGAATCAAGAAATAATGTTCTTGAGATTGGTATTTTCCATTTTGATGGAAAGCTAGTTATGATGTCTCCTTGGCATGGAAAATTCATAAACAGAGGAAAACCTGATAGAGTGCCAATATGGATTCAGTTAAAAGATTTGGATGTTAAATTTTGGGGGACTAAATCTTTGAGTAAAATAGCCAATCTTGTTGGACTTCCAATTATGGTAGATAAAATGACACAGGACAGAGAAAGAATTAATTTTGCGCGTGTTGTTGTTGAGGTTGATCCTCTTGTTTTACCTGATGAAATCTTCTTTGAGGATGAGAATGAGCATGTCATTACCCAGGCAGACACTTATGAATGGAAGCCTGTGTTCTGTGAGCAATGCAAAATGTTTTGCCATGATAAAAAAATGTGCAGAAAAGGTACAAAGAAGGAGTGGGTTGTGAAAAAGAAACCGACTCAGGATGAGGTTCTGGAAATAGCAGAGGAGGCTAAGGCCAAGGATATTGAAGCAAAGTACGCTGCAGCAGTTGAATGCTCAACTCCTAAGCACACTTCTCAATCTGATCCTTTAGAGAATGAGCAGCTGGTGGACATTAATAAGCAAAATCATGAGGGTGGCAGTAATATAGGAGAGTCTGGAGCAGAAACTTTTACTGAAAATCAGTGGCAAATTGTGACAAGGCAGAAAGCAAAAGGTAAAGGTAACTCTCCTTCTACTCTGGCTAAGCCAGATCATGGATAATATTGGTGCCTGGAACATTAGGGGAGCTAATCACCCTAATAAACAAAAAGAGATTAGCATTTTTTGTAAGAATAATAATATTGGCTTATTTGGTATATTGGAGAATAAAATCAGAAGTGTTAACTTCAATGAAATAAAGGAAAGGGTTGCTCCTGGTTGGGGATCCTTCATGGACTTTGGTAACAATGTTAGAGGAAGGATTTGGTTAATATGGAATCCTGATATTTTTGATGTTCAAATCCTTAACTATGACACTCAATACATTCACTGTCTGGTTAAAGAGAAAAGAATGAATAAGGAGTTTGCAGTCACTTTGGTCTATGCTGCTAATGATGCTCAAGAAAGGAATCTGTTGTGGAATGCCTTGATCTCCATAAGTTCTGCTATGGATAAGCCCTGGCTAGTCTTGGGAGATTTTAATGCCTTCCTTGAATCGCATGAAAAGTTAGGTGGTAATCAAGTTGATGTTAATGATCTGACTGAATTCAGGAATTGTGTTGCTCTTTGCCATTTGACTGATATGAAGTATTCTGGAAATCTGTATACATGGGATAATAAGCAAATGGATGAGGCAAGGGTCTTCTGCAAACTGGACAGAACTTTGATAAATGAAGCATGGATCCAGGATTGGCCTCAAGCTCAGACTGATTTCTTACAGGGTGGTATCTCTTATCGTTCTCCCATGGTTATTTCCTGGCAGCATTCTGAGATTTGGAGGAGGGGAGGATTTAAGTATTTTAACATGTGGGCTGCTGATGCTGATTTTAAGCAGTTAGTTCAAGAAGCTTGGGATGTTGATATTGATGGCTATCATATGTACAGATTTACTAGGAAGCTAAGAAGGGTCAGAGAAGTGTTGTCCCAATTCAATAAAGAGAAGTTTGACAGTATTGATAAAAAGGAAATAATTCTCAGAGCTCAGTTAGATGAAGTCCAGAAGAAGCTGCAGGATGATCCTGCAAATGCTGTAATTCAGAGGCAAGAAAGGGCTATCTTCCACTTGTACAGAGATGTTGCTCAGAAGATTTTTATCTTCATGAAGCAGAAGACAAAACATAAATGGTTTCAGGATGGTGATCAGAATACAGCTTTTTTTCATAAAGCTATCAAAGCCAGGCAGTACAGAAACCGGGTTTTAAAAGTTAATGACTCTATTGGCAATTGTTATTATACTAGCAAAGACATTCAACAAGCTTTTCTGGATTATTATATTGATCTGTTAAATGGTAATCAGAAGATTTGGAATGTAACTTCTGCAGAGATAGCTATGGGTAATATCCTCTCAGTTGAGCAGCAATTGAAACTTATTCAGCCTTTTTCAACTGAGGAAATTAAGAGTGCTGTTTTTTCTATTCATAGGGACAGCAGTCCAGGGCCTGATGGCTTTGGATCTGGATTCTATCAAGATGCATGGGAAATCATTGGTTCTGATTATTGCCTAGCAGTCTCAGAATTCTTTAAGTCAACAAAAATGCTTACTGAGATTAATGCCACTACTATGGTCTTGATTCCTAAAAGTGATTGTGCTAATTCTGTGGTGGACTACAGGCCAATAGCTTGCTGCAATACCATCTACAAGTGCATCTCTAAGCTTATCTGCAAAAGGCTAAGTGAGGTAATTCCTTTTCTTGTGAATGAAAATCAGACTGCTTTTATTAAAGGGAGAAGCATTTTACATAACATCTTAATAACTCAGGAGTTACTGAGATTGTATGGAAGGAAATCTATATCTCCAAGATGTTTGTTCAAAATTGACCTTAAAAAAGCTTATGATATGATTGATTGGGGATTTATTCAGAATATGCTATATGAGTTCAGATTTCCCAAAAAGTTTGCTGGTTGGATTTTGTGCTGTATCAAGTCTGCCACTTTTTCTCTGTCCTTGAATGGTTCCAGCTTTGGTAAATTCAGAAGCAGTAGAGGCATTAGGCAAGGGGATCCTATGTCCCCTCTGCTTTTTGTGCTTGTGATGGAAGTCCTAACAAGAAAGTTGAGATATGCAGCTGGAACTCCTTCCTTCAGATATCATCCTCTCTGTAAGGACTTTGGCTTAGTAAACATTGCATTTGCTGATGACTTAATGATTTTTTGCAAAGGCAAAAAGGAGAGTGTTAGAATTCTGGTTGATGCCTTTAACAAATTCTCAGATTCTTCTGGCCTATGTGCTAATCTTCAAAAATCTCAGATATTCTTAGCTGGTGTTAAAGATTGGGAGCAGAATGAGATTTTGCAACTCACTGGATTTCAGAAAGGCTCTTATCCTTTCAAATACTTAGGTCTGCCTATCTCTCATAAGAAGTGGTCTAATTCATCTTGCCAAGTTCTGGTTGACAAAATAACTGCTAGGATCAATTCTTGGTCTTCAAGACATCTTTCTTACCAAGGTAGGGTACAGCTTATCAATTCTGTTTTGATGACTTTGCATACCTATTGGGCATCAGTCTTCCTGATTCCTAAAGCTGTGATCAGAGGAATTGAGAGGAAATGCAAGGACTATCTCTGGGGTTCTAGTAAGGCTCAGGTAGCATGGGAGCAGATTTGTAAAAGCAGAAAGCATGGTGGGCTAGGCTTCAAGAATTGCTGGATTTGGAATGTGGCTGCAGTGGGCAAACAATGTTGGCAGATTATTAGTAATGCTGATGCTTTGTGGATTAAATGGATTCATTCCATCTACTTAAGAGGTAATGATTTCTGGAGTTATGAAGTCAAACCAAGTGATGGTTGGCACTGGAAACAATTAATCAAGGTCAGAGATAAATTGATGAGTGGCTTCTGCAATAATTCATGGAGGGGTAGCAGCAATGGAATTTATTCCATTAATTCAGGCTACAAGTGGTTACTTGGTCAGCAAGAAACTTTTTATATGCACAAGTTTATTTGGAATAATGCTTCAATTCCGAAACATTGTTTCATAGCTTGGTTAATGGCTCACAACAGATTAAAGACTAAGGACAGGGTTGCCAATTATGCAGCAATTGATAAAACCTGTGTCTTGTGTAACTCTGATTTGGAATCAGCTCAACACCTTTTCTTCGATTGTGTTTGGTCGAAAGAGTTGCTTGATCTGGTTTGCAATTGGCTTTGCATCCAGAATTACAGTTCAAGATATGGGAGATGGACTCACTGGATCAGATATGCCTTTAATAAATCTAAAGCCAGACAGAAGATGATTTATGCAGCCTTCTCTGCTTTGGTCTACCGAATATGGCAAGAGAGGAATGCTCGCTGCTTTTCCAACCACAAGCATCATGCTTTCCAATTTTTTAAGCTTTTGAAATCAGAAATTGCTTTTAGAATTAATTATGTTTTTGACATTCATAAGGTTTTCACTACTACAAAAAACACATTTTAGACTAGTTGATTCAGACCGGTTCCGTGCGGAACCAGTCTCTAAATGGATATTTGTTAAAACTAGACTGGTTACTTTGTATAAACAGTCTGAAAATATATTAAATAAGACTGGTTCCACACGGAACCAGTCTCTTTTTGGGTCTTTTGTTAAAATGAGACTGGTTCCGCACGGAACCAGTCTCATACCCTGGTACAAATCAAACTGGTTTCACACGGAACCAGTCTCTTTAGACTCTTTATTAAGGCCGGTTCCGTGCTGAACCGGTTTGGAATTGACATTAAGTTCAAATGAGAGTGGTTCATTTAGACAACCAGTCTAAAAGATATATTAATGAGCCCCTGTGCACTGCACGGACAAAAGTCCTTCCCTAAACCTAAAATTCCCATTTCCCTCACAAACAATCGATTCTTCCTCTCCTTCCTCTGAGTTCATCTTCTTCTCCTTCTGCCACCGTCTCCTCTGCTTTCTCTCTCCGGTTCGTCTTCTCTCTTCTCCCTCTAGTTCATCTTCTTCGTTATTCTTCATCGTTCGTCTTCCCTCTAGTTCATCTTCGTCGTTCTTCGTTCTCTACTCCCCATCGAAGCCACCACTCTCTTCGCTGTCCATCGTTGTCGCCGTTGTTGTCCGCTCCGTCGTTACTGTCCGCACCGTCGTTGCTGTCGTTGCTATCCGTCGGTCCATCGAAGCCACCATGTTCCTCTCCTTCATCGTTGCTGCCCAGCCATGACGTTCCTCTCCTTCATACCCATCGATCGCTCCTCTCCTTCATACTCTAAGGTAATTGTTGTTTCTAATTTTTCATTATGTCCATAGTTTAAATGATTTCCTCTAGTATATCTTTTAAGGTTCTTGTTACTTTATAATCCGTGGAAGCTAAGGTAGAAAGGTAACAAGTAAAAATGTTTCACCAATACATACATTGCATGATTAGATTAAGACTATTTGGACACCAAATGCTTACTGAACCATACTATGGCAGGGACATTACAATTTTTTTTTAATAAAGCAAGAATGTATTAGTAGATAAATATTAGTTCTATTTGTAGGCTTTCTGTTAACATATAAAACAAGAAAAGTTAAATTCTTAAAGTTCTAACTAGAAACAAGATTGTGTTATTAGATACCTATAATTGAGTAATTGAATAATCATATGTTTAATATGGTTCAGCACATAGAATGGCAGCAATTATTAGAGTGATAATGGTTTCATATAGTTATACTGATAGCCTACACTTATTTGTATGTTAAATTTACTTTTCCAAAATCAATACCAAGAGTGATTTGAAAATGATAAAGGTAAGTATAAGGAAAACTAAATTATGAAAATAAGACCCTTATCTTGTTATGTGTTATGTACGGCTCTGGCTTTGAAACAGTTGCCAAGTTGGTTTTATACTGTTCAAGTGTCAGTCTTCCACTTACATCATGAATTGGTTCAATGGTACCCTTGGTGAATCTTTTTTGTGTCCTCATAATTTAGAGCAATTTTTGTTGGTTAGCTTCAAAGAGTTTGGCAGGAATAAAGAGGAAAAGACTTTATGGCAGCATACTGTTTATGTTGGTATTTGTTGTATTTAGTTAGAGTGAAAGTTTGTTTTTTCAAGAATATTATCAACCTCTGATCTGTCTTGGGGATAGACTTGCATATATGGCATCTCTTTGATAATTAGCCCATGACCTCATTAAGAGTTAGATATGGAGAGGGATTGCAGAGATTTATGGTACTTTTGGAACTCTAGTTTTGTTTCTGTTTCATGTCATTGTCGTGGAGGATATCATATCCATCTCTTGTATTTTGTATAGATAAAATAAAATAAAATGAAATAGTTTCTTTTTCCTTTTTATCTTGATTCTAAGTTCATTAAAACTGTAAAATGAGATTTTCCGTTTTAGTTTTCCTTTTTATCTTTAAATGAGATTTTTAGTTTTGCTTCCCTAGGTTATATAGTTTGCATTATTTTGGATGTTAAAGTATTACAAAAATTAACTTGTGAAGGAAAGAAGCCAGCTAGTTGCGGCAATGTGTAATCTATCCAACTCTTTTGTGCATTTAGTTGAAGTGTCATTCCCTCTTCTTTGAATGAGAAGCTTCATTGGGATAAGATTAGGCATTTGACTTCTATTCAGTATAACATTCAGTCTTTTTACATGGGCTCCTCTAGCATATATGTTTAGAGATTGGATAGCTTTACCTCATGTGACTTCAATCTCGGTTTGTTTTGGATTTTTTTATAGAGGATCTCTTATCTCCTATCCTTTTGAAATCACCTCTTTTTATTTAAGAATGTCTTCTTTTATCAAAAAAATATAAATAATGATGATCTCTTCTAGTGGATTATTGGTGCCTAAATCCCACCCCCGGTCAAAAACTTTGCTTATCAAGAAAACTAATGATCTCTTCTTATTTTGTCTCAATATTTTTTTTGATGTCTAGATAGAAATCCGAAATAATAAGTTGGAAATGCAATCAGTAAATCAAAGATCTCTCATTATTGAGCTTGATAAGCTTCTAGAGCCACTGAGTATTCCTTCTGAGTTATGCCTTAGAGTTGTGAATTATCGTAGTTTGAGTTTGGTGAACTTACTTAGCTTGGAATTTAATTTAATGATGTTTCAATGGGTGCAGTATTCAGCATGTTTGACAGGAGATTCATTTGATGAACCGAAAAAGCTTCAAAACGTATGTGAGTGGTTGATAAGTGCGATGCAGGGTCTTGACGTGCCTAATATCGATCCTACTTTTGCAAAAACGCGAGCTGTATGTTCTTTGCTTTACTTTTCACTTGTTCAAAATATTTGGTAAAGAATGTTATTGATAATTTAGGAAACAAAACTGTTCATGGTATAGTCATGTTTGTTTTATTTTCAAAAAAAGTTCATTAGTTTCTTCCTTTCTTATTGGTTTTAGACACTGTATGTGTGAGGACTATGATTTTTGGCTCATGCCCTTGACTGCCGCTGGTATGGGCCATATGTGTAGGACCTAAAAGTCATCTTTTTTTTTTGGTTCTTTCTTCTACACCTACAGGTTAAAGAGAAGCGAGGAGAACTTCAAATATTAAAATCTACTTTTGTCAGGAAAGCTTCTGAATTCTTGAGAAATTACTTTGCTAGTTTCACTGAATTCATGATGAATGATAAAAGTTACTTTTCTCAGGTATTTTTTGCATAAATTCTTTATAGAATTGTATGTTTTTCTAATTCTCGGAATCATTCATCTTCGATTTGTCCGCTTTCTCTAATCAGCAGGGACAATTGAAAAGTCCAGATCATGCTGACCTGAGGTTCAACTGCAGGACTTATGCAGGCCTTCTGCAATATTTAAAGGTAGTATGGATGAACTACAATCTTTGCTCAAGGTTTTGTTTTGCATACTTATATTTGTTTAGTTTTTAATTTTCCTCCCTAAATTATCTTCTTGTAAACTTGCAGATTCTTGATAAGAATTGCTTGGGTCCTTTGAGAAAAGATTATTGTTGTTCTCTAAACTTGCTTCTTCGCCGGGAGGTCTGAGATCAAACTATTCTTACACCATATTGATGTTATTTTTTAATTCCTAGTCATCTAGCAATAAAATTCTTGCTAAGGCTTGCACTTCAGGTTTTTATGAACTGAGACATTAGCCATTATGCATGTAGTAGAAATATATTCATTGGTGTGTTTACTTGAATACAATCAAGATTTAAAAATAAAATATAAAAAAGATCTACAATGAGCATGAGGGGTTCTGAAGTATTCCACAGAGAATAAAATCCCTCTTCTATCTCTCATGACATCAAGATTTATTGTGTGTTTAATTGTATAGAGTCAAGATTGGAAAATAAAATATAAAAAATATCTTTTATGAGCATGAAGGGTTATGAGATGCCCTGGAGAGAATAAAATCCCTCTCTAACCTCTCCTTGACTATCTTCTGAGTGATATAGAACATTAAAGTTATAACTCATTCTGATCTTTCTGATCTTTCTGCTTAACTGGACTTCTTTGCTTAATTGTTACACTTAGAGCAGATGGTGAGCATGAGTTCTTGTTTTTCCGAAATCCCAGTGCTGATATGCTTCTTCATGAGTCAGAGCTGGATATAAAACTCATAAAGCAGGTATTTTCAATTTCCTTTTTGTATTTATGAAATGTGTCTCAATACCTTTGGTTTAAGTTAGCATACTCTTGGCATTGATTGCAGGCTAAAATATTCCATTACGGTTCCATCAGCTTGATTGATGAGCCGTGCAAGTCAGCTCATCTTGCTGCTTTGAGAATCGCTAAAGACTCTGGTTGTATTCTCTCATATGATCCAAATTTGAGATTGGCACTATGGCCATCAGCCGAGGCTGCTCGGGACGGCATAATGAGTATATGGGATGAAGCCGATGTCATACAGGTAAAATATGTGGCTTGAAGATTTTTATGCTTCATAATGCCATTTCAAGTTGTTTTATTTTCCTTTCTTGATTATGTTTCATTTTGAAAATAAGCTTTACCTGATATGGCATTCTATTGAGTATGTGCAGATAAGCGAGGATGAGATCACATTTTTGACTGGTGGTGATGATCCTTACGATGATAATGTTGTACTAACGAAGCTTTTTCACCCAAACCTTAAGCTTTTAATTGTTACTGAAGGGTCGGAGGGTTGTCGGTATTATACCAAGGTAAAATTCCAGGGTCATTTGATTATGATGTCAGTCGTCTAATTGGTGGCATAATCCCTCATTTCATCATTTTCTGTTGTAAATTGATGGCTGTGACTTGTTGAATGTGAATTTATGTGTGTAACTCCATCTTGTTGTAATGTACTCGATGACTACTTGAGTGTTTAATCAGGATTACTAAATTTCACATGCCTTTCTATTGTTTCGTGAGTGATCGCCATTGTTTAGCTAATAGTGATTACCAAACTTCTGTGCAGGAATTTAAGGGAAGGGTTGCTGGTGTTAAAGTTAAACCTGTTGACACGACCGGCGCAGGTGATGCATTTGTTGGTGGGTTTGTCTATAACATAGCTTCTGACCTAAATGTTCTCAAGGTAATTCAGGATTTTTATTTGACACATCTTGGTTGTTGATTAATTTCTCCTATATTTATCTCACAAAATAAAATTTCTTGATCCCTATTTTTGAATAGCTTGTTTTCTGCTTAACTTCTGGTATTGAGTATCAAAAACAGCAAACAGATTTCATAGAAAATTTCATGTAAACTGCCATTCAGGTTTTCTGTTTAAAACTACTATTAAAGTTTTTTCTCTGCAATATGCATATTGGTGGAATCCAATGCCATACTGTGCAAAAATTGGTGCTCTGTGCAAAAATTGATGTATTCCACATTCAGTCAGTTTTCAATTTAAAATTATATAACTGTTCCACCATGTTTTGGAAGAGTAAATTTGTGCAATTATATCCTTTTAATCAACACAAATAATCAAAACTTATGATCATTTAGGAGATAGTACACACAAATGGAGCAATTAGCACTTACATACCCGTAGCTTTTAATTGTCATAATGTCATACCTTATTGGATCTGATGAGTGAATGGAAGATTTTTTTAAAGCAGTTGAGTATATATGCTCCTAATTTTATTAGCACTTATCTTTTTGGTAAATTAGTTTTCAAATGGAATCTAAGTGGCGGCAGGAATTGTTTTATATTACATACTTTGGATCTATATTTAGAAATTTTATGTTTCTTCTTACCATGGAAAGCTATATATTTCACTTGCAGATATGTTTTTATATTCTATCTTGATAGATTGTTGGATCGAGGAAGGCAGAATGTGATGGCTGGAGAAGATAGAATGATGCATTTTTGATTCAGGAAGGGATAGTTTGCAGCTTATCGCTCTAGATATAAGACTTTTGTGTAGTTTATGTTAGTTTCACTAGGCATAGTGTTATATACTTGTGTTGATCAATCTTGTACTAGATATGCATATAACGTGGTTTTTATAATATAATTTTAGAATCTAGTTATGTCTAGATAATTATTATTTATTAGTTTTATTATATATTTATGTGTTTTTTTTAATTGAGACCAGTTGAAAACATCAAACGAGACTGGTTAAAAATTTAATTGAGATCTGGTTCAGATTTTAATGAGATCGGTTCAAAACACTCAATGAGACTGGTTTAAAAAGCTATTGGGAGGATATGTTAACTCTTTGTCATAAATGTAAAACGAATTCAAATTTCTAAGAGGCAACATAAAAGATAGTGCTAAGTAGTAGCTTTAAAAATCCAATTGGTCTAAACAAAATCAGCATTATGCATATGGTTTGAGTTCGTATAACATGTTCAGCACCTAAAACAGTAAGATATTTGAAAATCTTGCTGAGAACAATTCTTGTAAGAAAACATAATTCACTTACACATTCGAATGCGATATTAATTTTGTAAGAGCTTGAAACAGGAAGAGTGGCACCTCTCTTTTCTACAAGAAATAGAACAAGAAAAAAAAATCTATGCAAGAGTTAAGATCCCAAAAAGAAAGGAATTAGTAATCATGGCTAAACCAATAGTGTCATTTTCTTAAATGGATGTTAGTTTAAATACAAGGAGAAAACTGAAACCTAAAAAGAATTAAAAATTTGTTAAGCTAGCGTTCAAAAACATTTTCCCTAGCATGATAGTTTTGAGAAACTGCTTAGAATAAACCGAATAACATAGTAAGTTGGTATTTGCCAATTCTAATAAAAAAAATTTATGAGTAATATGCTAAGCAAGAAAAGCTATTGGTTGAAATTTACTTAATAATTTTCGTTCAGAAGGATATAATCAATGGTTCAAAATCCAAGATTCCTCATTTTCAAATACATGTGCATGCAGTCATGTGAAATCATGTAACAAATCTATTTAAATTGAAAAGTCAACAAATCTAGCTTGCATTTTACATGAACTCTAAAACAGAAATCCATAAAATTAGGATCATAGAGACTGAATCAAAAAGGAATCCAACAGTAAAAAGAGCTAACTATTCAGAAGTGTAAGAGCTAAGTCATGAACAATTAGAGCAAATTATCATCTCAACAAACGTATTCTTCCAAGTGGATTGGAAACAGGTAGAAAATTTAGAGAACGTAGAAGCAATAGAACTTCAAAAGTCCATAATCGAATAAAATTGTATTCAATGAAATCAAATATCTGACACTTCATCAAAGCAAAAACATAAACATATGTTTTAGAAAAAGAAAAGCATATGTATGAATTAGACTTTTGTAAAGTGTAACACCCTAATTGAATTTCCCTTATTTTAAAATTTACAACTTAAAAATTTCTTTTAATTCTTAAAAATGTTAAGTAAAATTTTTCCGAAAAACGGAAAGAGTTCTATTTGTTTTACGGATATTTCCAAATATTCGGTTTTCCCTGCCACCTGTCAAAATCAAATATAGCATACACAACAGACAGGAATAAACATCATGAGCCTCTTAGGGCCATCCATAGTGGGACTTGAAGAAACCGCAATTGGTGGTTGGAGAGACAA
This sequence comes from Crotalaria pallida, assembly GCA_037953625.1. Classification (NCBI taxonomy): domain Eukaryota; kingdom Viridiplantae; phylum Streptophyta; class Magnoliopsida; order Fabales; family Fabaceae; genus Crotalaria; species Crotalaria pallida. The sequence continues at coordinate 20,120,054 of CM075650.1, forward strand.
AGGAACCCTAGGAATACACCTAGAAGGGGGGGGGGGGTTGAATAGGTGTACAAGATACCTTGAAAGATTTTCGAACGAAACAAATCGAAACAATTAAAACAAATGATTTTTGCAAATTCTACAGGACTTAATCGATTAACCTGAAATTTAATCGATTAACCTGCAATTTAATCGAGTATTAATCGATTAAACCTGAAAGTTCAAAAGTCCTTAATCGATTAAACGAACACTTAATCGATTAAATCTATCAGAAACTGAAAAATCACTTTTCAATCGAATACGAAAATCAATCAATTCACATGCAAGATCAGAGATTCAGCGGAGATGATTAACACCTATATTCTTATTGATTAACCTAGTTATGAAAATGATTTTCCCTTTATCATTTTGAACAATTAAAGATTCAATTCAATCAATTATGAAAATCAATCTTTCTAGGTTTTCAACCAAGAACGCAATCAAATGACTTGAATATAAAGAGTAAGGGTTTAGAGATACGACACAGTGATTTATCCTGGTTCACTTTCATCCACTTGAAAGCTACATCCAGTCCCCTCTTCAACCAAGAGAGATTCTTCACTATGAGGAATTAGAGTTCTCAAATTACAAGTGATTGCCTCATAAGACTTCCTTCTTGCTAGCCTACAAGAGATAACCGACACCCTTGCCTTGTAATCCTATTGATCTTCTCTCTAATCTAACCTCTACCCCTTGTTGATAATCGACACAACAAGTCTTCAATTGCTTGATGATAAACCACACACCAAGGCTTCACTTGCTTGATTCACAACCAAGACTTCTTCTTCTTCTTCAATAAGAATGCACTTGCTTGATGATAAAATCGACACACCAAGGCTTCTTGTTTGTTGTAGTGACTTGCCTTCTTGCAAAGATTACAACACAATAGAAAACACAAAACAATCCTATGAATCTCAATCAAGAGTTATGACAATTCACCATAAGAGATTCAAAGGTTCTTGATCAAAGAATATGAAAATATGAGAACTTTGATCTTTAGAAAATGAGAGAGAATAGAGTGGCTTGATTCTTTGTAAAACTTGTATTAAAATGATTCTAATTGATCACAAATAATAGGAAAAGGTTTATATGGAATACCCAAAAGTTGTAGCACTTGAAAACTGATTTTGAGAAGTGAAAAACGTATTTTAAAAATCAGTTCAGCAGTACTTAATCGATTAAGTTGTAGACTACTCGAGTAGTACTCGATTAAGTTAGTCACTTAATCAATTAAGTTGGTACTGCACATGTTCAAAACTTGTTTTCTCAAAATCCAACCTTTCCTTTAAAACCTTTAAGCCACCTATTGATTCTAGGTTAAGTGAAAACTCAAATTATGATTAAATCATGACTTATGAATGAGATTCACTACCCTCTATAATAATCTACCCAAATAAAAAACCTATGAAGCTTGAGAGGCAAAAGATAAAAGAAATACAAATACACTCAAACTTAGGTCTTCATGAGCTTGCTTTCTCTCTTCTTCATTTGATGTTTGTTGTTGCTTGTTGAGCTTGAAACTTGATCAACACTTGTAGCTTGTTCAAAAACACTTTGTCATTATCAAAACATTCATCATGTTCATCATGGAACTAACAATCTCCCCCTTTTTGAAAATGACAACCCATGTTTTGAAATCGCTTGAAGTTGTTGATGCTTGAAACATTTGATCACTTGAGAAGACTCTTTCTCCCCCTCAATCAATGCTTTAACACTTGAATCCAATTGAGATAGAAGCTTGATTCTCCCCCTATCTTAAACAACTTAGCTCAACCTACATAAAAACAACAAAACAACCTTTCTCCAAATATAATATCATATTTCTCCCATGTTTCAAAACATACCATTTCTCCCCCTTTGAGAAACATTTCATTCAATTCAAAACATCATATTTCTCCCCCTTTGACATTATCAAAAAGTAATATATACCAATTGAAATATAAGATCTAAGCCAAGGTAAGAAATCAATGATCATTTCTTTACAACATTGATACCAATTGAACAAATACAATAGATCTGTACTTTGAAATGTGATATCAATTGGTAAGAGAATATAACAATGAAATATAATACCAATTGAGAACTAAAAAGATCATAATATCACTTAACAAAGAAGATATCAATGCAAAGAAATATAACACCAAAGCATCATATTTTAATAAGATTTCAATTATATGATCATCATGCTTTAATCAACTCAATGATATCAATTGAATTAACTAAACATTTAGAAAAGTAATATCAATTGAGAAGATACCAATCGAAATAATATATCAATATCAAATATTACCACTTTGTAGGACATTCACTTGAGATGCAAGTGTGATACCAATTGAAGATGTGAATATAGACATTCATAGTTGAGACCAATTGAGAGCATGTGTCATTCATTTGCATCTTCAATCAAACCTACAAAACAATCATGCTTTGGTTTTTGGTATCCAAATGGTTTTGGATCCATTTTTGTTAGTGTAGGGACTTTCACCCTTTTTCATCCAAACAAAATTTCTTTTAGGTATACCATGCACTTTAACATAACACACATTTGAAGTATGTCCATGAGTACCACAATAGAAACATGTTGGTGCATTTGAAAAATCAACTTTAGAAAAATCAACAACATTTCTATGAGATTTACTCTTAGCATTAGTATAACCCAAACCAAACTTGTTTGAATTTTCTCTTTGAAAATTTAACAATGTGCGCAATCTAATATCACAAATGGTGAAACTTGCAAGCTTATTTTTCAAAATAGCATTTTCATCCTTGAGCAACTTGCAACTCTCACAATCAACCACAACATTCAATCTACTAGCACAATCACAAGAAGAACTAGCATAGATAAGATCAAGAGTTTCATTTTCAAGATTAAGCTCATCAACTTGTTTTTGAAGATCTAAAATCTCTTTTTGATGTTTCAAAATGAGCTTCTTTCTTTCAATGTTTTTCAAAGCTAGTTTTTCAAGTTGTTCATACATTTCTTCATAAGCATTATGTAACAATTCATATTTAGAAGAAATTTCGGATTTAGATTCACTTACATTGCTATCCTCGCTTTGATAACTTGATTCATCATTTGAACTTTGTTCTTCATCATCTACTAGAGTTATCAAGTTGAGACAAGCGGCTTCTTCATTATCCGATGAACTACTCGATGTGCTTTTCTTGTTATCTTCATCACTATCCCAAACTATGTATGCTCTTTTAGATTTAGAATTTTTCTTGTCTTTCTCCTTCTTCTTGAGATACCTAGAGCATGAATACTTGAGATGTCCGGGCTTTCCACATTCATGGCAAACTACACCTTCTTTTGAAGTTTTGGTCTTATAGTGTGGGGAATCCTTCTCCTTACTTTTGTCCTTGTTCAACCTTCCTTTTCTCCTTAGAAACTTGTCAAACTCTTTTAACAAAAGTTTCATGTCTTTTTCATCAACATCGGAATCGGAATCTTCACTATCATCATCATCAGAACTATCTTTCTTTTTATATGCACTTTTGACTCTAAGAGCAAGTCCTTTCCTTGATTTGTTCTTATCCGACTCTTCATTGATACTTAATCGTCCAAGCTCCATTTCATGTTCTTGAAGCTTTCCGAAAAGTGTTGCTAGATCCATAGCATCCAAATTTTTAGATTCAACAATAGCCGTTACTTTTGGTTGCCAATTCCTGTCTAAACATCTCAACACTTTGTTAGAAAGTTCACCTTGAAGAAAAGTTTTACCAAGAGGAAGTAAATGATTTATAATATGAGTAAAACGCTTTTGCATATCATTTATAGATTCATTTGGAAGCATAGTAAATAACTCATATTCACGCATCAAAGCATTCAATCTAGCTCTCCTAACCTCACTAGTTCCTTCATGAGTCACTTGTAAAGTGTCCCACATTTCTTTGGCACTAGAACATTGGGAAACCCTAAAGAACTCATCATATGACAAAGCGGACGTGATGATATTCTTAGCCTTATAGTCATATTGTACTTTCTTTCTATCATCATCTTTCCACTTGTCCTCGGGGGTCGGAGTTACTACACCATCTTTTGAACTAGAGGGAATATAAGGGCCATTTTCTACTACTTTCCAAATTTCACTATCTATGGCTTGGATAAAGATTTTCATTCTAACTTTCCAATATGCATAGCCTTCTCTGGAAAACAATGGAGGACGACTTATTGAATAACCTTCACCACCAAAGGGATTCGTAGAACCCATTGCGATTTTCTTAAAGGATCTTTACGAAAAAGCTCTTATGCTTGTGTCTTTCGACCGAGCTCTGATACCAATTGAAGAAACCACAATTGGTGGTTAGAGAGACAAAGGAACCCTAGGAATACACCTAGAAGGGGGGGGGTTGAATAGGTGTACAAGATACCTTGAAAGATTTTCGAACGAAACAAATCGAAACAATTAAAACAAATGATTTTTGCAAATTCTACAGGACTTAATCGATTAACCTGAAATTTAATCGATTAATCTGCAATTTAATCGAGTATTAATCGATTAAACCTGAAAGTTCAAAAGTCCTTAATCGATTAAACGAACACTTAATCGATTAAATCTATCAGAAACTGAAAAATCACTTTTCAATCGAATACGAAAATCAATCAATTCACATGCAAGATCAGAGATTCAGCGGAGATGATTAACACCTATATTCTTATTGATTAACCTAGTTATGAAAATGATTTTCCCTTTATCATTTTGAACAATTAAAGATTCAATTCAATCAATTATGAAAATCAATCTTTCTAGGTTTTCAACCAAGAACGCAATCAAATGACTTGAATATAAAGAGTAAGGGTTTAGAGATACGACACAGTGATTTATGCTGGTTCACTTTCATCCACTTGAAAGCTACATCCAGTCCCCTCTTCAACCAAGAGAGATTCTTCACTATGAGGAATTAGAGTTCTCAAATTACAAGTGATTGCCTCACAAGACTTCCTTCTTGCTAGCCTACAAGAGATAACCGACACCCTTGCCTTGTAATCCTATTGATCTTCTCTCTAATCTAACCTCTACCCCTTGTTGATAATCGACACAACAAGTCTTCAATTGCTTGATGATAAACCACACACCAAGGCTTCACTTGCTTGATTCACAACCAAGACTTCTTCTTCTTCTTCAATAAGCATGCACTTGCTTGATGATAAAATCGACACACCAAGGCTTCTTGTTTGTTGTAGTGACTTGCCTTCTTGCAAAGATTACAACACAATAGAAAACACAAAACAATCCTATGAATCTCAATCAAGAGTTATGACAATTCACCATAAGAGATTCAAAGGTTCTTGATCAAAGAATATGAAAATATGAGAACTTTGATCTTTAGAAAATGAGAGAGAATAGAGTGGCTTGATTCTTTGTAAAACTTGTATGAAAATGATTCTAATTGATCACAAATAATAGGAAAAGGTTTATATGGAATACCCAAAAGTTGTAGCACTTGAAAACTGATTTTGAGAAGTGAAAAACGTATTTTAAAAATCAGTTCAGCAGTACTTAATCGATTAAGTTGTAGACTACTCGAGTAGTACTCGATTAAGTTAGTCACTTAATCAATTAAGTTGGTACTGCACATGTTCAAAACTTGTTTTCTCAAAATCCAACCTTTCCTTTAAAACCTTTAAGCCACCTATTGATTCTAGGTTAAGTGAAAACTCAAATTATGATTAAATCATGACTTATGAATGAGATTCACTACCCTCTATAATAATCTACCCAAATAAAAAACCTATGAAGCTTGAGAGGAAAAAGATAAAAGAAATACAAATACACTCAAACATAGGTCTTCATGAGCTTGCTTTCTCTCTTCTTCATTTGATGTTTGTTGTTGCTTGTTGAGCTTGAAACTTGATCAACACTTGTAACTTGTTCAAAAACACTTTGTCATTATCAAAACATTCATCATGTTCATCATGGAACTAACAGGACTTAGTGAGATGTCACCACATCATCAAATCCAGCAATAAAATCAGAGTATCACCAGCAGAATAACATATAGTATGCCACTAAACAAAACAAAACACCACACCCAACCCAAGGGTGAATAGATCCCGGGCCACCCCAACCATAATATGTACAACAAAAAGATATCATACAAGTCTCAACAACATATAATACATGAGACTCAAAACATGGCCCGGAATCCCATCATGACTACTAGGGGAAAGCTATCACACTCCCTCAGCGGGAGTGGGGTCCTGCTCGGCCTCCGTCTCGATGTGCTCAAACTCAGTACCTGAAATGTTTGTAAGGGTGAGTACCGCACTAACTAGCAATGCATAAAGTATGCCAAGTCAATCACAATTAGTCACAATTAACATATAATGAACATAGATACAAATCCTGATTCACACTCTACGCTACAAACACATGCGTCTCCATAAGTGTTAACCACCCCCCGAATGACTTTATGACCACTTCCTCTCATTACTAACATTCTACTTTATTTACACTATTCCTTTTAACTACTTCTTCCTTTCTTATTCTCTTATCTTTCTTTTCCTTTTTCGGCATTGTGGGATACTTCCACTGCGTTCCCCGTCCGTCGAGGATACGACTTACCGATGCGTACGGATCCCCAAAGGCCGCACGTCTTACTCAACCCATGCGATTGGTAGGCTTTTGACTTACTGCAGGTGTCGTGCACCCGGCTTACAACACCCCTTCGCACGTCTTCTAGGGTTAGTATTCACAACCCGGGGAGATGGTAATGCGAACCCTTCCACTGCATTCCCCGTCCGTCGAGGATACGACTTACCGATGCGTACGGATCCCCAAAGGCCGCACGTCTTACTCAACCCATGCGATTGGTAGGCTTGTGACTTACTGCAGGTGTTGTGCACCCGACTTATGGCACCCCTCCGCACGTCTTCCAGGATTAGTATTCACATTCCAAGGGAGTCTTTAATCATATTTACTTTTATTTTCTTATTCATTCTTTCTCTTTTTAGTGTCTAATTAATTCTCTTCCTTGTCTAGTAATCTACTCCTACTCTTAATTTCCTTTATGTCTACCACTTACTTCCAACTACTCACTTAATTGTCCTATGTGTTATTTACCCCTTTAATCTCGTGGAAGCCAATTCCTACGTATATGCATAGCTTTACACAACATCTAGCATACATCAATAAATCAAACATCATAAGCATAAACCAATCAAAATTTAATTCACATAATTTGAGCATTTAGTAAAGTAAAGTTCTAAGCTTCCTAAATTACTCCAGCCTCTATTCTCCTCCTTATCCTAATTTCTCCTAAGTAAACAAACCAAATAATCTATACACATTCACACACCACTAGCTATACAACCACCGTACGACGATACATCCCCTTACCTTGAGATTGAAATGGAAAAGAGAAAACCTTAATGGGTATTGAACCCTAGAACAAAAGTACCCTTCCAAGCTTAATACCCACAATGACTCTTGAATGTGTAGAGAGATGTTGAGAGGCAAGAATATGATGATGATATTGTTCCTCTAGCCTTTACAAATATGAGAACTTCAAGTAATAGATAAATCCATGCCCCTTTGTTAGAAAATAAGAGGGATAACTCTATTTTAGAAAATGAACATAATAATCAAAAATCAAGAAGTGAAAAGGGAAAGAAGTGGTTTCATTTACTTACTCAATCTCTTGGAATCAAGAAGGAGCAAGATTGAGGGATGAGGGAGCTAACTCATGAGGTCAATCCATGGAGAAAGAGAGGAAACAAGCTTGGTGATGTTGCCTTGATGATAAGCTTGAAGGAGAGCTCCAATGGAAGGATGAATGATCAAGAACCAAAACCCTAAGCTTGGAGGGAAGTGATTTTTGAGTGGAGAAGAGGAAAGAATGATGAAGATAGTGTTTATCCTCCAATGGTTCGAACTTGTGGCCTATATGGTGTTTGGGTGGAGGAAAACCCGAAAATGCCCGAAAAAATCCCGAAAACGTGTTGCAAATAACAGAGTTTTCGCTTAAGCGAATCGGTCTCAGTAATGTCACGAATGGATTTTCGCTTAAGCGGCCATTTTCGCTTAAGAGAAATGGCCATAGTGGGGAAGCTTTCCGTTTTCGCTCAAGCGACTGATTTTCGCTTAAGCGAAACGTACAGGCACTGCTACTTTCAGTTTTCTATTTTTCAGCTATTTTCTCCCCAACTTCAAATAGCCATAACTTCTTCGTTCACCGTCGGATCTTGCTCAAATTTGGCGAGCAACTTCCTAAAAATCATACCTTCATATCCAACGGTGGGAATTGTGTTTTAAGTCCTAAATCTTTTATTTTAATTTCTTATCCTATTTATTTCGTTTAACACTGAATCACCCGTTTGCCTCGTCCTTTCCTAACTTAATTTACTACTTCTTTATATTTTTAGAATTAAGTTACACTTATATAATAATAAAAAGAGGGATGTTACATTTCTCTCCCACTTACCTGAATTTCGTCCGCGAAATTCATCGGAAGAGAACAATTGTGGATGCAATTCTCTCATTTTATCTTCCATCTCCCAAGTTGCTTCTTCTACATTGTCCCGATGCCATATAACTTTGACCAAAGATATCTCCTTGCCTCTTAGCCTCTTGGTCTGTCGGTCATCAATGCGAATGGGTTGAATTTCAAAAGTGAGATTATCCTTCAAGGGTAACTCGTCTGGAGCTATCACATGAGAAGGATCATACACATATTTCCGGAGTTGGGAGACATGGAAAACATTATGTAATCTAGACAGATGTGGAGGTAGAGCGATCCTGTATGCCACTGATCCGATCCTTTCTAGAATCTGATAAGGTCCAATGAACCTCAGTGTAAACTTCTTATGTTTCAATGCTCTTCCGATCCCCTTAGTAGAAGACACCCTTAAAAAGACATGATCTCCAGCATTGAATTCAAGAGGCTTCCTTCGTCGGTCTACATAGCTCTTCTGACGGTCCTGGGAAGCTTTCATTTTATTTCTGATCATGGTAATTTTCTCAGTAGTTTCCTGCACAATCTCAGGACCAGTCAATAGATTTTCACCAATCTGAAACCAACACAAAGGGGTCCGACACTTCCTACCATAAAGTGCCTCAAACGGTGCCATACCGATACTAGAGTGGAAGCTATTATTATAAGTGAATTCGACTAACGACAAAAGTTGCTCCCAGCTGCCAGATTACTCTAACACACAAGTCCTCAACAAATCTTCCAAGGACTGAATGGTGCGTTCAGACTGCCCATCGGTCTGAGGGTGGTAGGCTGTGCTGAAACTCAACTTAGAACCTAGGGATTTCTGAAGACCTTGCCAGAATTCAGATAGAAACCTGGGATCACGATCTGACACTATGCTTGCGGGAATACCATGTAATTTCACTATGTCCCGAATATATAACTCTGTCAGCTTCTCCATTTTGTACTTCATGTTCATTGGAATAAAGTGGGAACACTTTGTCAGTCTATCAACAACAACCGAAATAGCATCACAACCAGCTCTTGTCCTTGGCAATCCAGACACAAAGTCCATAGCAATACTGTCCCACTTCCATTCAGGAATGTCAAGAGATTGCAAAGGGCCACCGGGCTTCTGATGTTCAATTTTTGCTTTCTGACACACCAAGCAATGAGAAACATAATCTGCCACATCGGTTTTCAGCTTTGGCCACCAGAATAGCTTCTTCAAATCCTGATACATTTTTGTGGTACCCGGATGAAGACTTAGTTTATTTTTATGAGCTTCCTCCAGAATATTCCTCCTAACTTCAAAATCCAGAGGAACACAGATCCTTTTTCTGAACCTGATAATTCCATCTGAACCTTTTGTGAAGTCAGGTTCTGCATCATTAGCCACCCTTAACAATTGTTGTTGAAGTTCCTCATCATTCGCCTGTCTCTCTTTAATCAATTCAAGAAACTCATTTGTAACTTGTAACATTTTAAGGACAATGCTCTTCTCTTTTCTTTTCACCCCAAGATTGAGGTTACTAAACTCTTGCATCAACTGCATTTCTTTCACCATCAAGCTACTGACATGCAGGGTCTTTCTACTTAGAGCATCCACCACAACATTGGCCTTGCCTGGATGATATTGAAGTTGAAAATCATAGTCCTTCAGAAACTCCATCCAGCGTATCTGCCGCATGTTGAGTTCTTTCTGATCAAAGAGATATTTGAGACTCTTGTGATCACTAAAGACCTCAAATGTGGTGCCATAGAGATAGTGCCTCCAGAGTTTTAGAGCAAAAACCACTACTGCAAGTTCTAATTCATGTGTGGGGTAGTTCTGTTCATGCGGTCTGAGCTGTCTGGATGCATAGGCAACAACCTTACCCTGCTGCATTAATACACAACCCAGCCCTTGTTTAGAAGCATCGCAATACACCTGGAATGGCTGAGTTGGATCAGGTAGGATTAGGACCGGAGAGCTAGTCAACCTTTCTTTCAACTTTTGAAAACTTTGCTCACATTGAGGGGACCATTCATAGGGCACATCCTTCCGAGTAAGAGTAGTCAAGGGAAGGGCTATCTTAGAGAACCCTTCAATGAACCTCCGGTAGTAACCTGCTAAGCCAAGAAAACTTCTCACCTCAGTTACCGTTTTAGGCCTCTCCCACTTTAATACTGCGTCCACCTTGGATGGATCAACGGCAACCCCATGCTTAGAGATTACATGGCCCAAAAAGTGAACCTCGTCAAGCCAAAAACTGCACTTTTCAAATTTGGCGTAGAGTTGTTTTTCTTTCAAGATCTGTAGCACAGTCCTCAAATGTTCTTCGTGCTCGCTTGGACTCTTTGAATAGATTAGGATATCATCAATAAACACTATGACAAAAAGGCCTGAAGATCCTGTTCATATAGTCCATGAATACTGCAGGCGCATTGGTCAAGCCAAAGGGCATTACCACATGTTCAAAATGCCCATAACGAGTCCGGAAGGCGGTTTTTGGTATGTCCTCCTCTTTAATGCGAATCTGGTGGTATCCTGCACGAAGATCAATTTTGGAGAAGATGGCAGCTCCTCGTAATTGATCTATTAGATCATCAATCCGCGGGAGGGGATACTTATTCTTCACTGTAACCGCATTGAGTCGCCTATAATCAGTGCACATCCGGAGACTCCCATCTTTCTTTTTGACAAATAAAATAGGAGCACCCCACGGAGATACACTGGGCCGAATGATTTTTTTAGCCAAGAGCTCTTCTAACTGCTTCTTTAACTCTGCAAGTTCTGGAGTGGCCATTCGATATGGAGGAATAGAGATTGGCCCCGTACCGGGAACTAGATCAATATTGAACTCAACCTCTCTATGAGGTGGTAGTCCAGGAACGTCTTCAGGAAAGACTTCTAAGAATTCTTTGACCACTGAAATCTTGCTAATACTCAATGCCTCATCAACTTCCATGGCAGCAAGAGATGGAGAATTAAAGATCACAGACTTCTCCTTACAATCAATTAAGACATGATGGTGTGACATCCAATCCATGCCTAGAATGATATCCAGGTTGGTCAAGGGGAGACAGATAAGATTGACAGTGAAATCTCGCCCTAAGACTTGGAGAGAGCAACTCAAGCATATCTGGGATGTAATAACAGGAGAATTGGCAGGAGTAGCAACAGATAACATAAAAGGCATTTCTATAGAAGTTAATCCCAGTTTCTTCATGCAAGCATGAGAGATAAATGAATGGGAGGCGCCGCAGTCAAATAGAATATCGCAAGATTTATCATTAATAAAACAAGTACCTGAAATGAGAAAGGGATAGAAATGACACAATTAGAGTAAATGTTGATTGATATCGCACTAATGTAATATTTACCTCTGATGAGATCGTCAGATAGGTCCACCTCCTCGCCATCCATAGTATAGACCTTGCCCTTTTGAATGGGCTGGCCTCCTGCAGAACGCTGCCCCTGAGTTCCATTTCCCTCCTTCTTGATGGTGTTTTTAGGACAATTAAGAGCAAAGTGTCCAGGTTGTCCACATAAGAAACATAGGCCTTCCTTTATGTGATGATCCCTACCATTATACCAACAAGGTCCACGATGATTCCTCCCACAAATAGAACATGAAGGAATAGGACCAGGGGGAACAGAGCCTGGCCCATTAGATCGAGGAGGTACTGCCCGAGTAGTGGGATAAGGACCTTGTCTCTGGGCAGGAGCCTTGCCACGGATTGGGCCACCAATCCTTTGAGTCAATCTGCTACGATCTTCTGCTGCCTTTTGTTTGAGACCCTTTTCATAAGTACTGGTCATATTAACCAGTTGAGAGAGATTGGAGATATTTTGATATTCAAATGCAAGCTTGATTTCAGTGCGCAGGCCAGATTCAAACTTAATACATTTTGTACGCTCATCGGCGTCACGATAGCTACCCGAATATCGAATCAGATCCTCGAATTGGGCTGCATATTCTCCCACGCTCATATTGTCCTGCACCAATCTCAGAAAAGCCAGCTCATTTTCCCTCCTAACATCTTCCGCAAAATATTTACCAAGGAAGCGAATCTTGAAAAGATCCCATGTGACTTCTTGGTGAACTACCTCATAGCCTCTCCTTTGTTGCTCCCACCAGTGCTCGCCCTCACCAGATAACATGAACTCAGCTAGGCGAACTCGGTGATCCGCTGGTGGTTGCAAAGAACGCAGAATTTTCTCAATCTCCTGTAGCCACCTTTGAGCCCCATCGGGGTTACAACCCCCTTCAAACCTTGGCGGGTCATTCTTTCGAAATCTCGAAAGCCAGTCAATATCGGCAGGAATTGGAGGATAATGCTGATTAATAGCTGCGGCAGCCGCTGCAGCTGCAGCTACTGCAACCACTTCCGCCTGGTTCTGATTTTGTTGAACCAGATTCTCCAGAATTTGAGCAAGACGGTCATTATCAGCCCGTCGTCCTGCCATAATGTCACCCTGAAGAGGAGACAAGTTAAGCACTAATAGGCAATGAGTAAGAAAATGATAAAGACTATCACTATATATATAGATAGGTATATTTTATAATTAACACTAATTTAACTCTACTTTTGGGTTACTCTCTTGGTGAGTTAACCATGGGAGTGAACCACACTCCGAAGCCGAGGACAAAACGCTCTGATACCATAAATGTAACACCCTAATTGAATTTCCCTTATTTTAAAATTTACAACTTAAAAATTTCTTTTAATTCTTAAAAATGTTAAGTAAAATTTTTCCGCAAAACGGACAGAGTTCTATTTGTTTTACGGATATTTCCAAAAATTCGGTTTTCCCTGCCACCTGTCAAAATCAAATATAGCATACACAACAGACAGGAATAAACATCATGAGCCTCTTAGGGCCTTCCATAGTGGGACTTAGTGAGTTGTCACCACATCATCAAATCCAGCAATAAAATCAGAGTATCACCAGCAGAATAACATATAGTATGCCACTAAACAAAATAAAACACCACACCCAACCCAAGGGTGAATAGATCCCGGGCCACCCCAACCATAATATGTACAACAAAAAGATATCATACAAGTCTCAACAACATATAATACATGAGACTCAAAACATGGCCCGGAATCCCATCATGACTACTAGGGGAAAGCTATCACACTCCCTCAGCGGGAGTGGGGTCCTGCTCGGCCTCCATCTCGATGTGCTCAAACTCAGTACCTGAAATGTTTGTAAGGGTGAGTACCGCACTAACTAGCAATGCATAAAGTATGCCAAGTCAATCACAATTAGTCACAATTAACATATAATGAACATAGATACAAATCCTGATTCACACTCTACGCTACAAACACATGCGTCTCCATAAGTGTTAACCACCCCCCGAATGACTTTATGACCACTTCCTCTCATTACTAACATTCTACTTTATTTACACTATTCCTTTTAACTACTTCTTCCTTTCTTATTCTCTTATCTTTCTTTTCCTTTTTCGGCATTGTGGGATACTTCCACTGCGTTCCCCGTCCGTCGAGGATACGACTTACCGATGCGTACAGATCCCCAAAGGCCGCACGTCTTACTCAACCCATGCGATTGGTAGGCTTGTGACTTACTGCAGGTGTCGTGCACCCGACTTACAACACCCCTCCGCACGTCTTCTAGGGTTAGTATTCACAACCCGGGTAGATGGTAATGCGAATCCTTCCACTGCGTTCCCCGTCCGTCGAGGATACGACTTACCGATGCGTACAGATCCCCAAAGGCCGCACGTCTTACTCAACCCATGCGATTGGTAGGCTTGTGACTTACTGCAGGTGTTGTGCACCCGACTTATGGCACCCCTCCGCACGTCTTCCAGGATTAGTATTCGCATTCCAAGGGAGTCTTTAATCATATTTACTTTTATTTTCTTATTCATTCTTTCTCTTTTTAGTGTCTAATTAATTCTCTTCCTTGTCTAGTAATCTCCTCCTACTCTTAATTTCCTTTATGTCTACCACTTACTTCCAACTACTCACTTAATTGTCCTATGTGTTATTTACCCCTTTAATCTCATGGAAGCCAATTCCTACGTATATGCATAGCTTTACACAACATCTAGCATACATCAATAAATCAAACATCATAAGCATAAACCAATCAACATTTAATTCACATAATTTGAGCATTTAGTAAAGTAAAGTTCTAAGCTTCCTAAATTACTCTAGCCTCTATTCTCCTCCTTATCCTAATTTCTCCTAAGTAAACAAACCAAATAATCTCAACACATTCACACACCACTAGCTATACAACCACCGTACGGCGATACATCCCCTTACCTTGAGATTGAAATGGAAAAGAGAAAACCTTAATGGGTATTGAACCCTAGAACAAAAGTGCCCTTCCAAGCTTAATACCCACAATGACTCTTGAATGTGTAGAGAGATGTTGAGAGGCAAGAATATGATGATGATATTGTTCCTCTAGCCTTTACAAATATGAGAACTTCAAGTAATAGAGAAATCCATGCCCCTTTGTTAGAAAATAAGAGGGATAACTCTATTTTAGAAAAAGAACATAATAATCAAAAATCAAGAAGTGAAAAGGGAAAGAAGTGGTTTCATTTACTTACTCAATCTCTTGGAATCAAGAAGGAGAAAGATTGAGGGATGAGGGAGCTAACTCATGAGGTCAATCCATGGAGAAAGAGAGGAAACAAGCTTGGTGATGTTGCCTTGATGATAAGCTTGAAGGAGAGCTCCAATGGAAGGATGAATGATCAAGAACCAAAACCCTAAGCTTGGAGGGAAGTGATTTTCGAGTGGAGAAGAGGAAAGAATGATGAAGATAGTGTTTATCCTCCAATGGTTCGAACTTGTGGCCTATATGGTGTTTGGGTGGAGGAAAACCCGAAAATGCCCCCAAAAATCGCGAAAACGTGTTGCAGATAACAGAGTTTTCGCTTAAGCGAATCGGTCTCAGTAATGTCACGAATGGATTTTCGCTTAAGCGGCCATTTTCGCTTAAGCGACATGGCCACAGTGGGGAAGCTTTCCGTTTTTCGCTCAAGCGACTGATTTTCGCTTAAGCGAAACGTACAGGCACTGCTACTTTCAGTTTTCTATTTTTCAGCTATTTTCTCCCCAACTTCAAATAGCCATAACTTATCGTTCACCGTCGGATCTTGCTCAAATTTGGCGAACAACTTCCTAAAAATCATACCTTCATATCCAACGGTGGGAATTGTGTTTTGAGTCCTAAATCTTTTATTTTAATTTCTTATCCTATTTATTTCGTTTAACACTGAATCACCCGTTTGCTTCGTCCGTTCCTAACTTAATTTACTACTTCTTTATATTTTTAGAATTAAGTTACACTTATATAATAATAAAAAGAGGGATGTTACATAAAGCATATAATGTGCTTTATAAATTCTTTAAGAAAGCAATATGAACTATTCAATATGAACTATTCCCTAAGCTTTAAAAATGAAAATTATTCAAGCATTTAAGAGGAAATTCATCTAATTAAAATAAAAATCCAGTGATCAAAGCTGACAAAATATTTGAAATGATTTTTGGTTACTTCCGCTGCGCACTCTGATTTGGGGATACTTAGGACTCTAGAATTTAACTACAACAGACTATTTCCCTAAGGTTCTAAGACTTCACTCAACTCAAGAGATATTCTGGAAATCGGGGATTTGATGATTTCACCTTCCAACAAATGTAGTCCTCAAGATGGCCAGTCTCGATTATACATTACCTTGGTGGTAAAATCACTTCGTCCTTCCTAAGTTTCAGAAATGAAATTCGAAAACATATATTGTTATATTGTCACATTTAAAAATTGGCGTACTTACTTCGAAACCAAGGATCGTTCCTTCCCGTTGGGGTAGCAATTCCATGCTCTGGCCCGTTGGGGTTCTTTCACTTTCCTTAATTTCAGATTTCATCCATTTTCTAAATGCGACAACGTCCATTTTCCAAGAAATCGGGTTCATTTGGGCAAAAATCGAGACGCATAAACCAAAATTGATTAAGATTTCAATCCGACACTATAATATCATTACAAAATTCTAGCATAAATCTAGCAACTTGTTACTCTATTCATCTAACTTAGATACTAAGCTATCTATCAGTTACTCGCTTGGTGAGTAACGCAACAGGAGTTGTGAGTCCACACTCCAAGGCCGAGGAGAAACTGCTCTGATACCATAAATGTAACACCTACACTTTTCTACCCTTAACTACCCATTATTAAAATAGTGAAATTAAAATTTCCGTTTTAATTATTAAAAATCCCCCGTCAAACGGACAGAGTTTCCTCTATATTTCAGACTTTTCCAAAATTTATATTTTTCCTGCAACCTGCTAAGCATATTCATTAATAACATACAGAGCCAGCAGGGCTATCAACAATACATAAACATAAACATAAATCAGTGCTATAGCATCGGAACTAAAATAAATTAATTACAACCAAATCATCCATAATTCCCTCTAACTAACTTACACTCCACGGAGTGGAGTGTGCACCTGCTCGGCCAATAATCGTGTAAGCTCAATCTCGGTACCTGAAAAATAGTAAGGAGGTGAGCATTACACATAAAATAGGAATAGCAGTTTCTGATATGACATAATAACTGACTAAGCCAAACACAATTAAACAAAGTAGTTCACATAGACACTTAATCATTCCAATCAAGTCCACATGCACATCAGAACAATATTATCAGTTTTTCTCATCTTATTCACTTTAACACTTGTTCATTCAAGTTATATTCACATGCACATCAAAACCAAAATGTCATTTTTCTCATAACTGCACATATATCAAACTTCACATCTTTTCATGCTTTCCTCTCATACTTAAGTTTTATTGTATTTTTTTCAACTTTTGATCCATTGAAGTCTTACATAAGTTTTAAATCTCTTTTGGGTATTTTATTCAAATCCATCAAGTCTTTTAAATAATAAATAACTAGTCCTCTTCGCGTTCTAGCCGATTCGCGCACCCGCAGTCGGCCCCGATTCGCGCACCCGCAATCGGTCGCAGGAGGATTAGTTACTATACCCTTCGCGTTCTAGCCAATTCGCGCACCCGCAGTCGGCCCCGATTCGCGCACCCGCAGTCGGTCGCAAGGGTTTATGGTGAAATCCTTTGACGCGGACTATCCGATTCGCGCACCCGCAGTCGGCCGCAAGGGATTATCACCAAATATCACGGACTATCCTATTCGCGCACCCGCAGTCGGATTCCGTGCATCATTCTCTTTTATATTTGGTGGTGGACTATCCGATTCGCGCACCCGCAGTCGGATTCCACCCATTTTAATATCTCTTTGTCGTGGACTATCCGATTCGCGCACCCGCAGTCGGATTCCACACAATATTAAATCTTATTCTTTATTAAAACTTCTCTCAAACATATAATTTGTACAATTATCCTTTTTCTTTTCTCATCAACTATTTATTAATTCTCTTCATATTTTCTGAGTCCTTAACCAATTATCATTATTAACCATCATTCATTCCTTAGCACATACAAACACATACAACACAGAACATCACCAATAATTCACAACCAAAGTTATTTTCTCTTTACTTAACAATTATTAATTAATTATATATACATTTTCCAAACATTTTCAACAACAACAACATAAGCACATATTCACAAATATACACAAATTCACAAGTAGGCATATATTCATCACATCAACAATAACTTAATTAATTTACTTCCATACTTTAGTAATCATTCACATTCACTACCTTATGATTTTATACCCTAAACTACCAACCAATCTTAACCAATCACTATGAACATATCAGAAACCCAAACCTAGATTAAGGTAACACCCACTCCTTACCTTGCGTTTAAACATGATCCTTTTCGTACGATAGAGACCAAACGTATCCGAGTCCATTGCTTATGTGCGGCGACAAGTTCTAAAGCTCCTTCAGCGTCTAATCATATTATATAAAATAAATAACAATTAATTTTGAAATCAAACTAAGACAAACACTTTAAAGCTTTACGAAAAAGGGACTTTAGCTTGGAAATCGAAACAAGCAAATTTCGAAAACATTTAATTATTCATAAATCAAAGTCAAATAGAAATTTAAACTTAAAATCATTACTCCCTTAATAAAATGGTACAAGCTTTTTGTTGAAATTACACTAACCTTCAACACTAACGAATTTAGCAAAAATATGTTAAAATTCGGTAGTTTTAGCGTCAAATCACCAAAATCAAAGCTATGTTGCTTGACACCATTGAACCCAAATTAAAAGGAAGTATTCCCAATTCGAAATAAGTCTAACTCACGTTTCCAACATCCAGGTAATTACACTTCCTTTCAACTTGGAATTAACGTGCAACACTAGCAATTCAAATTAACGTTATGCCAATTATGTCAGGTTCCTAATTAACTGGTGTATTGTTCAGCCTAGGGACAAGTCCACCAAGCTAAACTACAACTCATTTACTTAGGAACCCGATATTATTCCAAATCAAAGTAACCACTTAAAATCAATTCATTTGACATAACGTTTAATCCGATATTATTCCAAATCAAAGTAACCACTTAAAATCATTATATATATATATCAATATATAAAAATCAATATTAAACTAAAATATCATTTGTTCTTCCAAAACAACAACATTCTAAAACCATTTAACACTTTGTAATTGTTACCGATAACACTAAAATTAGCATTACTATGAAAAATTAAAACGCAACATGGAGTAATTAAAAAGGTATTAGAGATATACCCTCAAATATGATGTTGAAGCGAATAGAGACAATGTCGGTTCACAGCTTCACAGTCCCGGCATCCCCGAACGGCGTCGATGACGAGAACGGCATGGATCTGAACCGGAAAGAGAGAGAGAACGAGCTTTGAGCTCCGAAGCTCCAACAATGATATCACTAAACGCCACAACACCCAGGATGCGGCGACGGCGGATCTGCAGCATCTGTAGGAGAAGGAACACGTGAGAGACTGGACCCTTCGACTACTAACAGAAGCGGCTCGCGGTTTCGTCAGCGAAGAAGGACGCGAGCGCGACGACGGTCGTGGGTGTGGCGGCAGCGGAGAGAGAGACCGTGGCGGAGTGAGAAACGCGACAGAGGAGAGCTTAGAGAGAGAGAGAGTCGCGAGAGAGAAAGCAACAACGAAGGGAGAGAGGCTAAAGGCGGAGGCGGTGATGGTGTTTGAGCGGCGGTGACCGGATCGTGGAAGAAAGAGAGCGGCTGGGAGAAAGAGAGTCATGGAGGGTGGGGGTGGCGGCTCCCCTTGAAGAAGAAGAAGGAAATAGATTTTACCCCCCCTGCACACACCTCACAGACGCTTTCTTCTTCTCTTTTTTTTTTAAACTTTTGTTTATTTATTTATTAATTATAGTAATTAGAAATCAATATTATTTTTATGAGCATCTAAAAATAAAACTTAGTCGTCAAATCAAATAAGCAAATATATTTTTAAGAATGTCCTAGAGTCAAATATTTAAAAACACAAAACATAATTCATTGTTGAATATATAAAGGTTATGTAAAGTATTTAAAACGTTTAGCATTATTTTAATATAATAATTTTTCTTTAAAAGAATTAACTTTAAATATAATTAGATACTCTTTCGTAATTAACATAATGTATTTTTATGAAAATACCCAGCACTTAATTGATTGCTTTCAAGACAAAATTATTTAATTCGATAAGACTTATAATTAGACTAGGGATTAAAATTAGGGATGTTACAAATGTCGTTGCATGTCTCTAAAGTGGAATCTGACCTTAGAACGTAGCAGCTTCATCATCTTCTGCGCATCATATCCACATAGACCAAGAACTTCCAATATCTTATTTTGTTGTTGGCAGTTTCCTCAAGTGAAGATGCGTAAGTTTCCTCCACTTGGGGCTTAGCAGTTTCCAACTTAACGGATGCAGAAATTTTCTCCTGTTGGAATTTAGTAGTTTCCTCTTATGGGGGTGCATCAATTTCTTTAGGTTGAGGATTAGAATAATGTCCTACTTATGGTCAAACAAGGAAGGTTGGAATTAGTTTTGTAGAAGCTTTTTCAATCTTTGTGTAGATAACAATGGTTAATGACCAAGGTGTTCAACATTATATTCTACAGGTTGAAAAAGGTTACACATAACCATTGCCACTTGTACTAAAAGTGACACCCTTAAGAATCAAAGACTTGCAGCTAAAGATGGAAGAGGGCAACTCAATTTCATGTTTGAGACTTAATAAGATAGAAATGGTCAATTGTTGGATAGTGTAGATACCCAATTTTGTCCCCCCAAACAAAATAAAAAGTGCATTGAAAATTTTTAAGAAGAAAAATTAATTGAAAAGATTGCGTCCAAAATTTTGACAAAATCAATTTAAAAGATTGAAAATCAATTTTTTTAAAAAAAGAAAGATTATGAGAATTGATTAAAAATCAATTTAGAAAATCTTGAGAATCATTTTAAAAAATTTGAAAATCAATTTGAGGATTGAGAATCAATTTGATCGAGTTAAGAATATTTTTTTTTCAATCGGAAACTTTTTATTTCAAATCAAAAAATTATTTGGAAAGGATTATCCTCTTTTTGAAATGATTGAAAATCAATTCAAATTTCGACAATCAATTCAAAAGATTGAAAATCGTTTTTTTTAATCAATTCAAGATCAATTTAAATATAAAAAATCAATTCAGAATTGTGATGTCCAAGACGTTGACGACCTCCGAGGGTAGGAGAAGACCTTTGAAGGAGCCTCTGTCTAGGGTTGATATGTGATGTTTGGTGGGAGTCCTCAAGTGGCCAAGGGAGAGAGCCAGGGAGTAACCCTAATCACTGGTGTGTGAGGGTGGCAATTAGGGTTAGAGGACGTACCTGTGCCCCATGTAGTACGGAGCTACTTATAGGGGGGAGCTGGTTGCCCTAATGGGCTTTCTTTAGGCCCAAGTAGGGCCAGCCTGTACTGAGCTATGAGTGGATAGGCTGTCCTTGCGGATAAGGTGGTGAGCTGTCCTTGTGGATAAGGTGGTGAGCTGTCCTTGTGGATAAGAAGGGAGACGTCATCAAGTCCTAGGTGTCGGACTTGGGAAGGTGTCCGACTTAGACGTCGGACCTGAGTTGGAGAGTGAGGTCGGCCTGTATCTAGCGTCTGTTCGGCCGTTGAGCATTGAGCTCGGCCAAGCGCTCAGAAGGCTTCCTGAAGGGTCCTTAGGACTTTGGCGAGGTCGTCTGAGGACCTCGGCTAGGCCGAGTCCACCACATAAGCCCCCCAGCTCGGTCAAGGCCAACTGAGCCTTGTTCCGAGGTTCTGGTTTAGGACCTTTTCCCAAGTCCACCTCATAATCCCACCTCGTAAGGGCCGAGTTCGCCACATAAGCCCCCCAGCTCGGTCAAGGCCAACTGAGTCTTGTTCCGAGGTTCTAGGGAGTTCGGATGATAAGTTGCCGATGTGTTGGATCCAGCTGTCTCTGACGTCCTTTCATTATGACGGAGCAGGTTTGACAGCTGTGTACTTTGCCAGTACCGAAGCGACGTTTGCTTTTACCTGATCTGATATGTGTCAGAAATCGCGACCTACGAAGCGTCACCATCATTGTGATGTTGCTCGAGGTCCACAATTTCCGCTGCTGTGTGCCGCGTGTCTTAATATGTGTGGCCGTACGCTGGGTTGGGCTTTTTGGGCTAGGCCCAGACTTCAAATTTGAGGGGGAAAACGGTTTCTCTTCCCCCTCTTCCCCAGAAAACCACTTCTCCTTCTTACTCTATCACTCATTATCTCTCTCGATACTATTACCTTTTCTCTCTCTACCAGATATTCTCTCTTCGAAACCGCACCCCTCTCCCCTCGAAACCGTTTGAAATCGCACCATTTCCGGCGCCTTTCTTTTTCTATTGTATTTTCTTCTCTCCCAACCTCCAACAGTGAATATTGTTTGATCTTGCAAGCTCTCTCTTCGACTTTTATATTCATCAGGTATACTCATTTTCCCCTTTCTTCAACTTTGATACTGGCATTTCTTCTTTCTTTACGGCTTCCTGATTTGCACGGTAGGGGATTAGGATTTCTGGTTTTTGGTTTCTATTTTCATGGCGGTGGGGTTCTTCCCTTAGGCTTTGTGGCTCTGATTTTGGGGCATAGTGCTGGGGTTTGGGGTTTTTCTGCATTCGCGTGTTTTGATTTTGGGGTTCATTCCTGGGTTTTAGCCTTCTTTGGGTTAAGCGTGTTTTGAGACTTTTGGAGAGTTTTTGATTCATGTTTTTTGTTTATTTTTCAGAAAACCACAGCAGTAGATTGGGTTCAATATGAGTAGGGAATGGTTTAGGAAATGGGTTGGGGTAGTTTCCCTGTCATCTAGCAGTGGTGAGGAGGAGGACAGCTCTTCCTCCTTGTCCTGTTCCTCTACGGAGGTAGACGAGGCGTTCCGTCGCCAAAGGGAGTATAGGCGAAAGTACGAGAGGTGGGTTCTGGAGGTTGATCCCGTTGAGGTAATCTATCCTCGGGGACTGGGAGGAGAAGAGAGAGTGGATACGGCAGTACGCCTGGGCCGAGTTTGTTGATGGCAGGGAGCGTGCCGACTTCGAGAGGATGGAGAAGGAGGGAATGTACGAACGAGGGGTACCTGTGGTAGAGGGGAGATGCTCGCCCCTCGGAACTACTTCGAGGGGGTTCTCTGGGGGGTTATTTTTCGTAACCCGTAAGACTAATACCGAGCTCCCCTGTTCTTCCACAGGTACCATGCCGCTCAGGAAGTGCGTCAGTCGACCTGAACTTTACCCCGCGCCTTTCGATGCCGATCAATACGAATGGGTCGACGTGGAGCCCAAAGGGGTCCAATCCAGCATTTGTTCTGAGGACAAACTTGCCGAGGTAAGGAGGGCCGTGCTGCCTTGCCCAGGGGACACCACCGGAACCTCTTACGAAGTGCTCCCCTGTTCGGCCAATGACAGGATATGCAGCCGGACTGACAATAATTCTTTTTTCTTTTATGCCGATCTGATTCACAATCTCGGGGTGACCCTCCCGTTCACCGACCTGGAAATGAGGGTCTTAAACGAGCTCGGACTAGCTCCTTCCCAACTTCATCCCAACACTTGGTCGTTTCTCCGAGCGTTCCAAAAGTACCGCGGAGCCAGAAATTTGGTATGCACAGTTCGGCTGTTTTTTGTGGATGTATAACCCGTTCGTCAGCAATAAGGACGGGGTCACTGGTCGTCTTTGGGTGTCGGCCAAGGCCCGAGCTCACTGTGGGCTGTTCGGTATGTTCTCCGAATCTTGGAAACATTTTAAGCCGAGATTTTTTAGATACAAGTATATTGGAGCGGGGCTACCCTGGTTTCGGTCCGAGATGGGACCGAAGTTCCCGTTAGAGTGGACCCCCGAATTCTTTAGTCGCTATATCAACACGCCGCACAGGTGGTCGGGTGTGACATTGGATGCCGACGAGTCCGTAACAGCCCACCATTTTCAGACAGAATATCGTGCTCGGAAATTCCAACTTGATGTTGGAGTTTTCATAAAGTGTCCTGACAACGAAGTCTTGACAAAAATTGGTAGTTACTCTTGCTTTTATACTTGTACATTTTCTTTCAACTCACTTATACAATTCTTTTTTTTTCAGAAGAACATTGGTCAGAGATGTCTTCCAGGGCTCTGAAAGCTGCTTTAGAAGCTCGGAGGAAGAAGAAGTCCGAGGCTCCTTCTGCTGATGCCATGTCGTCCGAGGTTTCCACGGATACGCTCTCAGCCGATTCTGGTCCACTCCATCCTACCCCACCTGCCGTTATCATTGCCCCTCCTCCTCCTACCTCGCCAAGTCCCAGTACCGAGGTAGCCGTTGTTGCGGATGTGCCGCCCTCAAGCACTGGAACTCAACCGAGGCCGCCAGCTACCCTTGCCAAACCTTCGCTGAAAGACACTCTTGTCAAGATGTCGGGTGCGGACTGGAAGAAAAAAGTGGAAGAAATGGCTTGCCAATTGAAAAGGGCCACCACCATGTTTAATGTGTTGGCCGAAGTGGCTGATGATGTGGCGGACGGTGTTTCGCCTGCCAAGAAAAAGGCTCGGTCGGCCATGGCGGCCGAGGTGGAAGAACTGAAGAGTAGCAAAAGGTCAGCCGTACAAAAGTTATCTGAGGCTGAAGAGGAACACCGCCGCCAAATGGAGGAGCTTCAAAAAAGACATGAAGAGGTTTTGGCCCAAGCCAAAGCAGATGCGAAGCAGGCTGGTCGGCAGGAGGGCCTTGCCGAGGTGGAAAGGGTTAGGAACTTGCTGAAGAAGAGGGCTGCCCAAGCTCTTAAGCATAAGGTGGCAGCACGTGAGTCGGACTTCGACCTTGAAAGGGTGGCAAGCAAGGTTTTTACCAGTGCGGTTGAGCAGATTCTTCATATGAATCAAGGGCTCCGAATTCGGTATGTCGGCGCATCTGCCGGGTTCAGAGTGAAAGATGGAAAGATTGTGGATTATGATAGGGGTGGGGCCGAGGTTGACCTGGACCAGCCTGAGGAGAATCTGCCCAACCCCCTGGTTGAGAGAATGGATGAGGAGTTCGACCAGCGTTCGGTCGTCCTTTCAGATGTCGAGGATGATGCAGCATAAGTCCCTTATGCTGGGCAGCTTATGATTTGTCTATGTTCTTCTCTATAACATGTTCGACGATGTTGGGTTATACTTTGCTTTATTGTGCACGGCATTTGATTTCGATGCAAGCTTATTTCACCTACAACTTGTTGCATGTTACTATTTTTGTGCAAGTTTCGTACTTATACTTGTTGCGTGCGTATAGAGTCTGAGGTTATTTTTATGCAAGTTTTTCTTCTAACTTGTTGCATAGATGCGAGTATTTGTTTACCAACTCGTTGCATGTTTGTTCGTTCGACCTCGGATCAGAATTGCGTCCACTTAAGTGGCAACCTGGGAAATTCAAGAAAGGACGCAAGTGTTTGAGACTTGTCGCATATTGTAATTTTTATGCAAGTTTTTGTTTTAACTTGTTGCATGTATACCGAGTCCGAGGTCATTTTTAAATAACTAAGTAAAACTACCTTTGAGAATACAAGTGTTTTACCAACTTGTTGTATTTCGGCCTGATCAGACGTAAAATGTCGTATTAATAGCTCGGACGAATTCGGATGACTCAGTGAGTGCAGTAATCTTATAAGTTTTCCTCTGAATAAAGGTACTGTATATAAGTGCATACGGTAGGGAACTCGGATATACCCACCTTAGCCGAGGTGGGTGTCCTCGGCCCCGATGTAAAAGAGAGTGTTGAGTGAAGTTATATGAAAACATTTCACAACAGTCTGTTCTTTATCGGGTGTCCCTTGTTCACTGTGCATATGAGCCGATCTTATCTAGAAGACGTTGGCTGTGCATAGCGCCATGCAACATTTAGGTGGCTAGTGCTAAATGAGAAGCTAGTACGTACGTATATAAAACTGTTGCACTTGAGTATGAGCAAGTTTGTACTTTTCATTAATTGTAGTCATGAGTACATTGCTTTTTCTTTTGAAAGGTGAATATCTCACAATGGAAATTGAAAAACATGAACAGTATTTGAAGGAAACGAAAAATAAAAGGAAGTTGAACTTGAATTCCTCAGAGGAGGGTGTTGACGGCTGCCAAAATATCTGAGGTAAACCTATTTGAACAGGTTCTCATTGTTTTGAAGTTTTGGGGGTCCTTGAGTTCGGTAACTACCCAGAGTATGTTTCTAGGACGCCTCTGTTGGGGCTTACCGATCTCGAGCTCATTTCCCGCTTTTCTGGCCGTTAGGGCCGATGTCTGATCCTCGGGGCGCGAGGTGATCAGACTTGGATGACCAGGGTTGCTTTGCTTTCTTGCCATAGTCGGCTAGCTCTTTCATCGCTATCTTCTTCGGACCAGGAGCGTCTTGTCGGATTTCCTTGTAATGGTCCTACGGGGTGAACTGATAAAAGAGGCTGCCGAGATTGTTGGTCATGTTGAAAAGTGAGGGAATTTCCATCTTGAAGCACCCGAGCTTGGGATCTGAAAAGCTCGGCTGAAGACATGGGTAAGAAGTTTAACTCGGCCCTCAATTCGGAGATGTACCGAACGGAGGGCGGGGTTACTGATAGTTAGATGAAAGAGAAAATTCTCCCCGTGCGGGGGGTAGGGGCGGACTGAAAGAGAAAAGAGATTTCTTTTGACTGCACTTTGGACTTTTTGGAGGAGTTTGTCATTCATGATAGCATCTTGGCTTGGGGGAGAGGTGAAGGGGGGAATTACCACCCGCTCTTCATGAAGGGGGGACATATGGAAATTTCGTTCGGACTGAACCTCGGCCAATAAGACTCTTCCCTTGGATAGTGTCGGATCGATGAACTCTTTTTGCTTCTTCTTTCCATCCCGTAGGCTCGCATAGTAACAGAGCCGGGCTTTCACTTGGTCAGCTTTGACCGTAACAACCTTATCATCTGATCCGACGAACTTCATTGCCAAGTGCATTGTTGAGACCACTGCCCCAAAAGCTTGTAGGCAGGTTCGTCCCAATATTACATTATACGGGGAGTCAGAGTCAACTACCAGAAATTTGATGATCTCCGTTCGGGCCGAAGGCTGGTTGCCTAGGGTCACCGGGAGATGAATGGCTCCCAGGGGGCGGATTGCCTCACCTGTGAAGCTGATGAGATTCCCTTCAAACCCTACGAGGTCGGCAGACCTCAGCTTCAAAGCTTGGAAAGTATGCAGAAAGAGGATATCGGCCGAGCTTCCTTGGTCAACGAAGACTCGGGCGACCTCAAAATTGCCAATTAACGCCGTTATCACCATAGTATCGTTGTGATCTGGGATGACGTTTTCCATATCTTGGTCGGAAAAAATAATAGGCACATTCCGAGATGGTTTTTTGCCAACGGGTTTGTGATGGACAACGAGAACTTGGTTGATGTACCTTTTCCTCTCCGCCCTCCTTTCTCCGCCACCAGCGAAGCCTCCCGAGATGGTTTCTACTTGGAAGTTCTCTGGCGACTTGTCCAGGTCTTGAACTACGACCATGTTCACCCGCGATGGTTCCTCTTCCTTCTTCTCAGGGGACGGGTCGGCTTTAGCTTTCCCTTTATCATCGTCCGGGTTGCGAGACCTTCTTCGGCCTCGTCTTTCCACCGCTTCCCGGACGTATTGCTGCAGCTTGCCTCTTCTTACCATATCCTCAATGACATCCCGGAGCCAGGTGCATTGATCGGTATGGTGGTCGTACCCGTCATGGAAATTGCAGTATTTGGATTTGTCCCTGACATAGTTTTGATTTCTGAGAAAAGGGGGGCGAGGTACACTCCTGAGTTCGGTCTGCATGGTCTCTCTCCAGACCTGAGACCTTGGGACCGTCAGGGGGGGTGTAAGAATCATATTTGGTGATGTGTGGACGCCGGCGGTCCTCTTGTTGGCCGACGTGAGAGCGGCCTCGGTCTCCCTGATCTGCTCTTCCTCCTCTTTCATCCCTATTGCCGCGAGGACGACCTCGGGGCAGGGCATTCTGCGAGGTGGTTTGAGCGTTTTCCATCCTACTTGACTGCCCTTTGTTGAATTCTTCAAGATTGATGTATTTGTTTGATTTCTATCTCAGCTCTGCCATGTCCCTTGGTGGCTTTCCAATAAGTGAATCTTTGAACCCTCCTTCGGCCAGTCCTTGGGTCAAAAGGAGGACCGCCACCTCGGGAGACCGATTTGGGACCGAACTGGACTCGCTGTGAAACCTGTGCAAGTATGCACGTAAGGATTCTTCTGGCTTCTGGGTCACTTTCGCTAGCGTGTGGTCCGACCTGGGTTGCACACAGCTAGCAGTGTATCTGTTAAGGAAGACCCGCTTCATTTCTGCCCAGTTGTTGACAGAATTCTTGGGAAGCGTTGAGTACCATCGGAGGACAGGGGCCTGGAGGGTCATAGAAAAAGCTCGGCACTTGAGCCGATCTCCTCCGCCATGAAAGTTCACAGCTCCCTCATAAGAGAGGACGTGTTCCTGAGGGTCCGTGAGGCCATTGTATCTAGGGATATTACTGGGTCCGAGGTACCCAGGTGGTGGTTCATAAGCCATGACAGCTGGTGTGAACGGATGCCCAGGGTGGGAATCATCCGAATCAGGTTGTTGCTGGTCGGGAGGTGGTGTAAGTTGTGTGACGGTCGTGTGTGGTGTTGCAAAGGTTTGTGGAGTTAACGGAGGTTGTGGTGGAAGAGGTGGTGGGGGGGTGGGGGAACTCATTTGGGGCCGGAGCTTGAACAACAGCTCGTTCGGCTAAGCGTTGCATGGCGACTTGTTGGAGATCAGCAATAGCTTTACCTTGCTGCTCCACGATTCTCATCTGCTGTCTCATCAAAGATAAGAGTTCAGCATCTCGAGAGAGTGTAGACTGTCGAGAGTGGGAACGGTGTGTTGTATTGACTGAGTTGGCACGTTCGCCGCGGTGGCGGTGCTGTTCAGTGTTGGTTTCTCCAAGCTCAGAGCGTAGCTGCACGCGCCGACCTCCGCCCAGAATCTGGATTGGATTTGTAGTGTCTCTAGTGTGGATGGTATAAGGTCCACTGTGGGTGTGGGTGAATTCTGGTGGTGGAGGTGGCGGGGGAGGAGGTGGAGGTGGTGAAGGGGGTGGCGATGAGGACCTCGCTGCCCTGTTGGTTTCGAGATGCAGGCGCAGGTCCTCAGTTGACGGCACCCTCCTTGGACGCCCCCTCCTTCTCCTCTGGACTGGCTGTTCTTCAGACATGGTAGAATCTTCTGGGTGGGGGTGAAATTTATCTTCCCCACAGACGGCGCCAATGTGATGTCCAAGACGTTGAGGACCTCCGAGGGTAGGAGAAGACCTTCGAAGGAGCCTCTGTCTAGGGTTGATATGTGATGTTTGGTGGGAGTCCTCAAGTGGCCAAGGGAGAGAGCCAGGGAGTAACCCTAATCACTGGTGTGTGAGGGTGGCAATTAGGGTTAGAGGACGTACCTGAGCCCCATGTAGTACGGAGCTACTTATAGGGGGGAGCTGGTTGCCCTAATGGGCTTGCTTTAGGCCCAAGTAGGGCCAGCCTGTACTGAGCTATGAGTGGATAGGCTGTCCTTGCGGATAAGGTGGTGAGCTGTCCTTGTGGATAAGGTGGTGAGCTGTCCTTGTGGATAAGAAGGGAGACGTCATCAAGTCCTAGGTGTCGGACTTAGACGTCGGACCTGAGTTGGAGAGTGAGGTCGGCCCGTATCTGGCGTCTATTCGGCCGTTGAGCATTGAGCTCAGCCAAGCGCTCAGAAGGCTTCCTGAAGGGTCCTTAGGACTTTGGCGAGGTCGTCTGAGGACCTCGGCTAGGCCGAGTCCACCACAAGAATCAATTTGATTTAATCGAGAATTTTCTTTTAAAATCAAAAATATTTGAATAGAGATTATCATTATTTTGAAAAGATTTGGAATTGATTTTTAACAAACTTTTCTTAACTTATTTTTTACTATAAATAGAGGTCCCTTCTTCACTTTGGGGAAGAGGAGCAAAATATTTGAAGAGAGGTGCACAAAAATCCGAGAAAAAAATTGAGGGAAAAAAATAGAGAGAGAAACTATACCAAAGAGAAAAGGCAACACACAAAGACCGAATATACAGAAGGAACAAATAAAAGAGTAGCAGTCCTTCACTTTCACCGAGGATCATTCCAATAGGTTTTCTATTATTATGCACATTTTTTAACCTAATTTGTTTATTTTTCTTTTTGTCTATCTTCTACTTGTACTGTAATTGAGAGATTCTGTTTGAATTTTAATGTTGAGTAGTGTCTTTAGAGGTGTAAATTGTTGTTGCATGTGTTCTTAATAGATCGCAGTTTTGTTTATTAACTTACATGAATTGATATGTTAACAAAATTATACATATATAAATATAAATATATGCATGTGGCTATATTGATGTGATGATGGACAAATTTCAGCCAAAGTGATAACAATATATACGTGCCTTATTGTTCCTGCTTCGGTGGTGATTGGCAGTGTTGTATTGATGTGTTGTTGCTTTGTGCTATTAAATAAGCATGCATGGTTTGCTTCTTCAATCATGTAACCTTATTGCAGATGCGAAATTTTTAAAACTAATATTTCAATTTCCCCTTCTCTGTATAATTATTTTTTTTTTTAAATTTAAGATGGACTATAAAATACTCATAATTAATCAGGACAATGCTTTATATTTGGTTGAATTTTTTGGTTGTGTTTTGGTAAGTCAATTTTTCTCACCTAGGAGATCAACCTAAAACCTAGGAGTTTCTTTGAAGATCAAGTGCTAGAAGACCCTTTTTCCTTGGTATAAACCGAAGACCTAGAAGTATTAGACTTAGTTTTGTTTGTAATCTTGTAATTTTTCTTTTCTTCTCTTTGCATGTTTGATTTTGGTGTTTAAAACCGTGAATCCAAAGGTGTTTATGTGTTTATTTGGTAAACCTATGTTTGATCTAAACTTATTTTTAATTTTTAGTCTTGCATGTTGTTTGAAAGTGATTTGTATGACCTTGAACTCTTGCATGTCTTGATTTTTGGTTTAATCTTAGGTAAAGCTTTGATTTGTGTCTTGATCTTTGATTTTGTTTTGATCTTGAATTTTATATGTGGTCTTTGAACCAAAAGCTTTAGTGTTTTCTCAACATATGTCACGGTTTTGCCTTTTTCTTACTCAAGATGATTTTTGAAACAAAAGCTTTCTTATTTTCTTTAAGTGTGCCTCGGTTTTAGCCCCTTTTCGTTTAAAATAATTTTTGACTTTGATTTGTTCTAATATGTTAATTTCATGACTTGATATACATGATTTAAATGCATGCATGTTGATTTTGAACTTTGAAAAGTTATTTTTATGTTTCTTTGAGAAATAAATTGAGAATGTTGGGTTGATATATGATTTTTTTGCATGATTTGCTAGAAAAGCTTAAGATTTAGTCTTGCATGTTAAATCTAAATGAAGAGACTATGTGTTCTTTGTTGCATGTCTCGGTTTTAAAAGAAAATTAGGGAGAACAAAATGATTTTTTTTTAAATTGATCTATGTTCTATGTCCTTATATGATCTTTGCTTTGATTTGATTTAAGAAAATAAATTAAAGTGTTGATTTCATGCATGTTGTATTCGGCTATGTTTAAATTCATATCTATGTTTTTATTTTGTGAAAGTTTGATATGTGCTCTATGTTCTTGTATGATTCTTGATTTGATTCAAGTGAAGAAAATGAATTAAAGATTGATTGTTTTCCCAAGATGTAGCTCACGGTTTTGTTAGGAAAAAGAAGGAAATAATTGCATGATTTTGTGTATTTGATGATAAATGAATCTTGCTTTAATTTGTGATAATTCTCGGTCTATGCATGTTAATTAGGTTAGAATTCTTTTCCATGTAGTAACATAGGAATAATGCATGTATTTTGTAAAATAATTGATTAGGAATAAGTTGTGTTTAAATAAATTTATGTGTGTGTATTCGGATTTGTGAGTTTAAGTATGCCTAAATGATTTTGTTTTATTGAAAATGAAATGATTATGTGTTGAATGATTGAATCTAATGATTGACTTGTAAAATATTTGCTTAAGAATGAATGTTTGTTTTGTAGTATAATTGATTAATTGTTTATGTGCCTTGATTATCAAAAAGTGTTGCCAATTGTATGTGTGGTTTTGAAATTTATTTGATTCAATTTATTTGAGTTTATGAGATTGTGTTTATAATTTTCTAAAACTTGTTTTATAACAAAAACTTGAGTTTTAAAGAATTAATATTGAATTAAAAAGTATTTGAAACAAAACGAGTTTTTACGATGTTTTCGGATTTTATTAAATTGATTTTTGTGAAACTATTCCTTGCTGTCCAAGTTTATTTAAAATTGTTTTCTTGATTTCTAAATTGAGTTCACGAGACTCAAAGTTTGGTTTTCAAAAGGTCATTGATTTTAGAAAAACCCGGATTGAAACCGGTGAATTTTTCGGTGTTTTTGAATGAGGTTATGGTGCTGTCCAAGACGGACCAGTAACCTAACCAATTAATTTAAATTCTTTTATTTGATATTTTCAAAATGGTTTTTAAGTGCTTAAAGAACTAATAAAAGTTAAAAGTGTTTTGAGAAAGCAATCTCATTTTTTTTAAGATTTCCGACGAGGAACGAAGGAACGTTTTAAGTTAAGAAAAGTTTTCTTGAAACAAGTTGATAATTAAAATGTGTTTTAATTAATTCGAGGGATGATACAGACAAGGGATTAAGGCAGTGGGAGCAACCAAGATCAGAGAAGACTGCACGTATTCAATCGCTGGACCTCAGGTGAGAGAGTAGCTTTCCTAAGACACCGTGGTAGTAGGTGTTATATTAAGACGTTCCGTATCAGCTCAAAGATCGGAACTTAGTGGTTCTGAGTCAGTAGTATAGTGGCAATTGTTTGCTTTGTGTGGCCACTTATACGAAGAGGACAAAGACCACTTTGTTGTGTGTGATGGTTGTATGCTAATGATATGTTGTTTATATTGGTTCATATATGCATGTTGAAATTATTATTTGTCGAATATGAGATAATGTGAAATAATTGATAACAATAATAAAAGAGATGAGAATTAAAAGACACCAAGAAGAGATAACCCTTGTG
The DNA here is from genome assembly GCA_037953625.1 of Crotalaria pallida. NCBI lineage: Eukaryota > Viridiplantae > Streptophyta > Magnoliopsida > Fabales > Fabaceae > Crotalaria > Crotalaria pallida. The sequence goes on from CM075650.1 coordinate 20,153,051, forward strand.
TGGCTTAAGTCCTTGTGGAGTAAGGCAGCCTGAGCCTGATAAGACATTGAGAGTGGAGATAATGATAAGAGGATTGAGAATGATCGGAAAGGAAATAGAAAAGAAAGATTGAAAGTGGTAAAGAGATGAGATTGGAGATGATGGTTTGATAATGATGCGAATGAGCCAGAGTGAGGAAGGAATGTTGATGATGTTTGGAAAGTAAAAGGTGATTAGAGTGAAGCTTGATTCTTGTTAAAATTTCTTGGACTGAGTCTAGCGTTGAGTTGAGCTTGCTCCTCCACTAGTTCTCAAGAAGAGAAAGTTTTTGTGAAAAACTTTTAAAATGAAATTTTTGAAAAGGTTTTCGAAAATGGGATTTTTGGAAAGGACTTATAAAAAGAATTTTTGAAAAGAGTTTGCGAACTGAATTTTTTGAAACGAATTTACGAAATGTAGTTTTGAAAGGGGTTCCCAAAATGAGATTTTTGAAAAGAGTTTACAAAATGTATTTTTAAAGGGGTTCCCAAAATGAAATTTTTTTTCCAAAATAGATTTTCTGAAAGGGATTATGAAAAGAGGTTTTGAAAGAGGATTTTGAAAGGAAATTTTTTTTTGAAACAAGTTTCGAAAGGAGATTTTTGAAAAGGATTTATGAAATGAAATTTTTAGAAAAGGATTTATGATTTGAAGTTTTGAAAGAGTTTTTACGAAATGAAAATTTTTGAAGAGGAATTGTGAAGTGAGATTTTGAAAGTTTACGAAAAGAGATGTTAAGAAAAGGTTGTTTGGGGAAAAGTTTTTGTGATGAGATTCAAGTTGTGATTGTGATCCTGCTCTGTGCCAAGTTGAGGAATGAAAGGAAAAGTGATGCAAAGTTAGCGGTCAGGACTCATTGAAGGGATGCACGAAGGGTGAGCTGACCATTAGGTTAATAAAAGATAAAAGCTTTTAAAAGATATTAACAGCGAATGCGGTGAGGTATGAGAGTTAACCCGAAGTAGTGGAGAGGAAGGAACCATAGGTATCTTCGGATACTTAGGAGGAGATTGCATTAGGGGAGGACGATGACGGTGAAACGTCAAGAATTCTAGAGTACTTTTCTAGGAGGAACGAACTCCACAAGTGGCGCACTCACGTGGTGGGGACTGGGTCTAATGCCGTGGCAAGTTCTGCATGATCAGCTAGAAATTGTACTGTCGCCCCTTAGATTGCAAGTCTAGAACAGTGAGAGGAACTGGAGTGGGGCATCTTGTTTGCCACTGTAGTGAGACAGTGTGCCTTGTATATGTATATGAATTGAATTGATATGAATTGAGGCTGAGTCCTCCTGGTTTGGGACCATTTGTTGTGTGACAGCTGTCGTGCCCGCACGGTAAAGGTTCTGCACTCCTATTTGCTTCTGACTAGGTGGATGGATGGCCGAGGAGATGTAGACTTAAAACGTGAGTGCTAACTACGAACGGACGTGTACCTCGATGATTCTCTAATCCCCCAATCATCGATGGTTATAATTAAATAAGAATTGTTAAGGAAAGATTTATAATTAAGAAAAGTAAAGTTTATGAAGCTTTGATGATGAGGAGGTGAAGTTTGGGATAAGAGATGGAAACCCTTGAAGAGGGAAAGGGAATAAGTGAAAGATTGAGAATGGTGAATGAAGAAGTGATTGAGGAAATGTTTGGAAAATAAAAGATGATTATATAAGAATGTTAATAAGTTAATATAATAAGAATTGTAATGTTATGCTTGAGTGTTGTGTGGTGTGCCTTGTTTGTATTGTGTGTGCTGTCTTGATATTTCGCCTGTGGTAAATCCACAACGTCGACGACTTGTCGTTCGGTTCGCTAACTCTCTCCTGCCCGTTGGTATATCGGTGCTTCTGGTACTCCAACGTGCAGATGGAGTATCGCATGGAGATTGCAACATGGACTAGACATGGATGTGGCTGGAAACGTACCCCGTCTGGTTGGGTATGGATTGGCGACACTCAGATCGTGATTCCGGATCCAGAGCATCGACTTTGCGGAGCTAACTTAGGACCTCTCTTGGGGCAAGTGTCTGTCCGTGGATACAGAGACTACGAGGAGAAAGTTCGATGTGAAGCTCAGCGAATCTCTGCTACTCCAGCTAGGATGCAGTGGGTGCCAAAGAATGGCGGACCAGCAGCAACAACAATGGCTTCATCTTCTGGAGCTAAGCAAGGACGCAAGAAGAAGGATCATGAGTTGCACCCCATAGTGTTTATTAGGAAGAGTCAGAGGTAGGGTAAATAGTTTAGGTTGTTGCTAGTGTGTGAGTCAAGGATTATCCTAGCAAAGTACCACTGCTGTAATTATGCCCTACTTTTATTTTGTGAACTGGCCGAATCTCTGTTTTATCAAAAATGAAATCGTTTTGAAAGATTTGAAAGTGTAGGTGCAGAAAGGTTTTACGTAACAACCCAGTTTTCACGGATGGGTGTTATGATGCACCAACGGTTTTTTAAAAAAAAAATTCCCAAATCTTTAGCAACTTTTTAAATAAATGATGATTATTTTCGGGAGGTGAAAATCGGGCTGTTACAGAGGTGGTATCAGAGCGATGTTAATCCTTTGTGGCCTTAAGCCCATGCTTACAAGCTTTGTTTGTTGTTTGTTTGTTTATTTGTTTGTGTGACTGAGTGTGCTTGCTAGTGTAAGGATAGGAGTATGAGATTAGGTTTTCGTCTTTCTAAGAGGTTAGACTTGTTCATATCTCTAGTGTCCGCTGTGTTAGGATCCTGTTGGTTAAGTAGCTTAGAGAAAGTAGGCTAAGTAAGTGCGAATAGATTCTAAGGATAAATTCCCATGACCCTTGATGTAGTATTGTTGTTGGATAAACCTAAGTTCGTTGACCCCGATGTACCCTTTTTGGTACAAGGGTAGTTTTCACCTCTAAGGATGTAGGGTGTTATTCTTGAGACCCCGTGTTTGTTGAATTGATTCAACAAGACAGTCAGAGTAGTTGAAATCCAAACTTTTCTTCATAAACCCTCCTAATCTTTTCTGAGATTTGTTAACCTAGTTTGTGGTATTAGGAGTGTCATAGTTGCCCAAATAGTTTAAGCTTGAATGATTGTGGATGGATAAATGGTGGTTAATTGAGCAAGATATAGGACAATGATGAGTCTAGTAGTGAGTTTAGCCAAAGTTGGGGAGCCACAAGAAAGGAAAGGAGGTATATATTGGTCTTAAGTAGAGGGAATAGTGAGGAAGATTAGACCCTTTTGTTCCCTAATTAGATGTTAGACAGAGAAAGTGGTAGGTTTGATTGATGTTTAGAAGGATAGGTGAAGTTATTCTGAGGTAATAGAACCCAAGTCGTCATAGAAATCCCCTTAAGATGGAAGCATAGTAGATGGAAGTCTTAGAGTTAGAAGAGAAATTAGAGAAATGAGTGATCGTTTGTAAGTTAGTGAGGACTTTAGGTTGCAGGAGGTAGTAAATATCTCAGGATTTTAGGCTAAACCTGGTGCTTTTGGAGATGTGTGAATTTTGTTTGCTTGTTTTCCCTGGGTTTATACCCAATATTGTGTTTTCTGCGGCGACGATCAGTTAAAGGAGCGACATCTTCTTCGGTTAGTCTGCGTGACTTAACCCGGTTTGACATGTAAGTGGTTTGCTATGGAGCTCCTTCATCCGAGAGCAACACACGAGAGTGTTGTGCAGAGCCTACGGTCAGTAAGAGAGAGGACGACCTTAAAGCAAAAGTGAGGATGACGTGAGAGTTGTTGTGCCCTGCTTCCCAATCCGCAACGTATTTCTCGGGGACGAGAAATCTTTAAGTTCGGAAGAATGTAACACCCCTCAAAATCCTCGTACGGTTTTAATTTCTAAAAGAAACTATTTTTGGGAAAAGTATTTTTTTAAAGGATATTTTCTTAAATAAATGACTTGATTCACGATTTCAAGGTGGAAAATGATCTTAAAATGATTTTTCATGAAATAATATTATGATTTTCAAAGTTGAGTTTTTGGAAATAGGTATGTGCTTAAAATGATTTTAAGGAAATAGTAAATTTTTCAACAAGAAACTATTTTATGAAAAAGCGATTTAATTTATAAAAATATGTGTGCTTGATATTTTTGGGTGTTATCGTGATCAATATACATGAATGATTTATTTTCTATGTGTGTGCATGTACGGTTTTTGTATGTATGTATGCTTTTGATTATGTGAAAATTTAATTAGTGAGAAGTATATGCATGTGTGTATGTGTAACGTGTAAATGCATGAATATAAGTGTGATTAATATGTGTATGTGAATATGTATATATGTATGTGTGTATGTGGGTAACGTGTAAGTAAGTGAGTGTGAGTATGCATATGTGTGTGTGTGTGTGTGCCGTATGTGTGAGTGTGAAAGCCTAGAATTTTCTCTAAGTGTGGAGACCAAGTAACCAAATCCTAACCAAGACCTAACCATGTCCTAACTAGATTAATGGAAACCCTAATGGAGAATCAACAAGTCAAAAACCTAGAATGACCCCTAAGCTCTAATGTTCCCTACCTTGTCTCCTTAAGAGATGCTAACCTCCACCCATGCAAAAATAGGGAAGACCGAATTTACCCCTCCCTCTAGAAGCTTGTGGCTGAACCAACCAAGGGCAAAATAGGAAACCATGAGTTGCTTATATAAGTCTTGGCCTTTGATGCATTTCACTCACTTCTCATTTCTTCATTTCCTTCGCCCCAAACACAACCACCAAACACAAGTCTAAGAGATTCTTAAACTCTTAAGACTAAGAAAATAGAATTAGAAAATAGAGAGAAAGAAGAAGAGTTGGCCGTGAGTTAGGGGAAGGAAGAAGGAGAGGAGATCAACCTAAAACCTAGGAGTTTCTTTGAAGATCAAGTGCTAGAAGACCCTTTTTCCTTGGTATAAACCGAAGACCTAGAAGTATTAGACTTAGTTTTGTTTGTAATCTGGTAATTTTTCTTTTCTTCTCTTTGCATGTTTGATTTTGGTGTTTAAAACCGTGAATCCAAAGGTGTTTATGTGTTTATTTGGTAAATCTATGTTTGATCTAAACTTATTTTTAATTTTTAGTCTTGCATGTTGTTTGAAAGTGATTTGTATGACATTGAGAGTGGAGATAATGATAAGAGGATTGAGAATGATCGGAAAGGAAATAGAAAAGAAAGATTGAAAGTGGTAAAGAGATGAGATTGGAGATGATGGTTTGATAATGATGCGAATGAGCTAGAGTGAGGAAGGAATGTTGATGATGTTTGGAAAGTAAAAGGTGATGAGAGTGAAGCTTGATTCTTGTTAAAATTTCTTGGACTGAGTCTAGCGTTGAGTTGAGCTTGCTCCTCCACTAGTTCTCAAGAAGAGAAAGTTTTTGTGAAAAACTTTTAAAATGAAATTTTTGAAAAGGTTTTCGAAAATGGGATTTTTGGAAAGGACTTATAAAAAGAATTTTTGAAAAGAGTTTGCGAACTGAATTTTTTGAAATGAATTTACGAAATGTAGTTTTGAAAGGGGTTCCCAAAATGAGATTTTTGAAAAGAGTTTACAAAATGTATTTTTAAAGGGGTTCCCAAAATGAGAAAAATTTTCCAAAATAGATTTTCTGAAAGGGATTATGAAAAGAGGTTTTGAAAGAGGATTTCAAAAGGAAGTTTTTTTTTAAACAAGTTTCGAAAGGAGATTTTTGAAAAGGATTTATGAAATGAAATTTTTAGAAAAGGATTTATGATTTGAAGTTTTGAAAGAGTTTTTACGAAATGAGAATTTTTGAAGAGGAATTGTGAAGTGAGATTTTGAAAGTTTACGAAAAGAGATGTTAAGAAAAGGTTGTTTGGGGAAAAGTTTTTGTGATGAGATTCAAGTTGTGATTGTGATCTCGCTCTATGCCAAGTTGAGGAATGAAAGGAAAAGTGATGCAAAGTTAGCGGTCAGGACTCATTGAAGGGAGGCACGAAGGGTGAGCTGACCATTAGGTTAATAAAAGATAAAAGCTTTTAAAAGACATTAACAGCAAACGCGGTGAGGTATGAGAGTTAACCCGAAGTAGTGGATAGGAAGGAACCATAGGTATCTTCGGATACTTAGGAGGAGATTGCATTAGGGGAGGACGATGACGGTGAAACGTCAAGAATTCTAGAGTACTTTTCTAGGCGGAACGAACTCCACAAGTGGCGCACTAACGTGGTGGGGACTGGGTCTAATGCCGTGGCAAGTTCTGCATGATCAGCTAGAAATTGTACTGTCGCCCCCTAGATTGCAAGTCTAGAATGAGACAGTGTGCCTTGTATATGTATATGAATTGAATTGATATGAATTGAGGCTGAGTCCTCTTGGTCTAGGACCATTTGTTGTGTGACAGCTGTCGTGCCCGCACGGTAAAGGTTCTGTACTCCTGTTTGCTTCCGACTAGGTGGATGGATGGCCGAGGAGATGTAGACTTAAAACGTGAGTGCTAACTACGAACGGACGCATACCTCGATGATTCTCTAATCCCCCGATCATCGATGGTTATAATTCAATAAGAATTGTTAAGGAAAGATTTATAATTAAGAAAAGTAAATTTATTAAGCTTTGATGATGAGGAGGTGAAGTTTGGGATAAGAGATGGAAACCCTTGAAGAGGGAAAGGGAATAAGTGAAAGATTGAGAATGGTGAATGAAGAAGTGATTGAGGAAATGTTTGGAAAATAAAAGATGTTTATATAAGAATGTTAATAAGTTAATATAATAAGAATTGTGATGTTATGCTTGAGTGCTGTGTGGTGTACCTTGTTTGTATTATGTGTGCTGTCTTGATATTCCGCCTGTGGTAAATCCACAACGTCGACGACTTGTCGTTCGGTTCGCTAACTCTCTCCTGCCCGTTGGTATATCGGTGCTTCTGGTACTCCAACGTGCAGATGGAGTATCGCATGGAGATTGCAACATGGACTAGACATGGATGTGGCTGGAAACGTACCCCGTCTGGTTGGGTATGGATTGGCGACACTCAGATCGTGATTCCGGATCTAGAGCATCGACTTTGCGGAGCTAACTTAGGACCTCTCTTGGGGCAAGTGTCTGTCCGTGGATACAGAGACTACAAGGAGAAAGTTCGATGTGAAGCTTAGCGAATCTCTGCTACTCCAGCTAGGATGCAGTGGGTGCCAAAGAATGGCGGACCAGCAGCAACAGCAATGGCTTCATCTTCTGGAGCTAAGCAAGGACGCAAGAAGGAGGATCATGAGTTGCACCCCATAGTGTTTATTAGGAAGAGTCAGAGGTAGGGTAAATAGTTTAGGTTGTTGCTAGTGTGTGAGTCAAGGATTATCCTAGCAAAGTACCACTGCTGTAATTATGCCCTACTTTTATTTTGTGAACTGGCCGAATCTTTGTTTTATCAAAAATGAAATCGTTTTGAAAGATTTGAAAGTGTAGGTGCGGAAAGGTTTTACGTAACAACCCGGTTTTCAAGGATGGGTGTTATGATGCACCAACGGTTTTAAAAAAAAATTCCCAAATCTTTAGCAACTTTTTAAATAAATAATGATTATTTTCCGGAGGTGAAAATCGGGTTGTTACACTTTGTATGCCCCGAAATAGATTTTTTTACACAGATCTTGACACATACGAAAACCCTATACCCGGGTACTGTTGTTGAAACCCTAAGTTTAGGGGTGCTTTTTCCCTACCTTTGACTTACCAAGTGTATAGTCTCTTGTAGTGTGTGAAAGTACTACTCGGATTGGGAACCTTTTCTCGTGAGCATGACTTTTGGGAGGTGCGTCCTACCTTGTTTTAGGAGGCGTAGCCAAGCTCTTGTCGATAGTTTGCGAGGTGGGTCCTCACCTTAAAGAGTGAGGGCAATCCAGGGACCTTTATAAGTCTATAGCCACCGTTGAGTACACATTGTGTAATATTCTATCTTGAAACTTGAATAAGTTCGACAGGATTCCCCTTCATTCACTATCAAAGGATAAAAGGTATCAGGACCTACTTAACCTTCGAAAAAGCTGTGGGGATTGTGTCAATCAAAAATTAAAAAATATATACAATTTTTCAAGTTATCAAATTAGAGTGTTACACTTTAGTTGTACCATAGAACAATGTCATAGGATTGTGGTCTATAGATATTTCAATCACCCCAAATAGGATCTTGTAGATTCTAAGGACGCTGCATCATGCATTTTACATCATCATATTCATGTGCATCATGCATTTTGCATCATCATATTCATGTGCATCATTCATAAAAAAATTCTTTGAAAAGTCTAGGTTCCATCGCTATTTCTCCAAAGCACCTTCTTGGACTCGATTATAAGCAAGGTCCATTGACACGTTGAAGTCATCAAATAAGCTCAAGAACATGGTAGATTGAATGAAGGGACAAGTGAACCATTTTGAATGAGGCTTCAAACCCTCGGTTACACAAGCTCAACAATGAAGAGATCACAACTGACCATTCATTTCATTATGGCAAAAAAAAACCAAAAAAAAGTTGTCATTGCATATCATTTTAACAAGCATTTAATAGTGTTTGATCATGTGAATAAACCATCTCACCACATTTTCAATAAATAAAAATCATTAAAAAAATTGATTCTTGCATTAACTTGAGATGTTTGATTCAAATTTGAAATTAGAAGGAGTAATTGAAACCCATCAATGGTGTGGACCCTCAAGTAGATTCTTTCAATGATACAAGGCACTCTTTGTAAATTCCAAATACCAAGGAGATACCCCTAGTTACCCTCACTGAGCTTTGACATTTTGAAAGGGAGATCATTTCATTTAACCCATATCATGTGTATAACCTGGGGCGGTTAGTTTTTCAAACAATTTTTGTCAATTATTCAAATATCAAAGAGGATTACTTTTTTTCATAAACCCAAATACACTTGATCCATTGTTCACCTCATTTGGGCTTCAACAGAAATTTTATTCTCAAAATCTCAAAAACAATTTTTACCCGAGCAATAATGAGAATCAAATGTAAAGAAAGGGGTTTCCGTGATTCAAGTGCAAGCAAGAGAAATAAAGAGCTCACGGATATCCCAAGAAAACTAAAGTTAAAAGAATGAAATCAAAAATACAAAAAAGTTCAAGAAGCATGATGGGAATCCGCGATGCTTGCACAGACCACGCTAAGAGCCACACCAAAGAAAGATTCTCATTTAAACTCCACATCAATCTTGGGCCTCTATATCCATTCTTTCACAAGCCACATCATCACCCCTTAACCACGTTACAACCATTAGAAAATCCTCTTGATGATTTGAAAATTGTGCAAAATTTGTTTGGAAAGATTAGGTAGAAGGAGAAAATGGAGAAATAAGACGTGTAAGGGAAGCACAAATATTTTGAGCCTCATGTCCATTTGTTTGAAAATTAAAGCCTTGAATCCCTTGGCCACGTTACAAGCTTAAAAGACCTCGTCGAGAATTGATCTACTTGAGAAACACACTAAGATGAAAAGAAAACTGATTTCAGTGATTTTGTGAAGATTTGGATGAAAATATCTCATTTCTAATGTATGCATTAATTTACACCAAGACCATCACTTTCATATCAACTCAAACACTTTTATATCACATGATCTTTGCATTAGTATTTCTTGTTAAATAAATATGCATTCCAAAAAAAAAGAAGAAAAAAAAAGAAAAAAAGGAAAATCGCTCGCTAGGTTGAAAACTCGAAAGGGCGGCCTAGGCAAAAGTTAGAGCAACCCGCTAGGTTGAAAACCTGAAAGGGCGACCTAGGCAAAAGTTAGGGTCAAATAAAAAGGAATGAGTGAAGTCTTCACATAAGGGCAATTCATGGCGGGGTGTGATCCCTCTTCAAAGTCAACACTGGGGCAATATTGTTGAGTTGATTCCCTAATCCTCTCAGGCACATACATTGGGCCCTGATATTATTCGAACATAAAGCAAGCCAATACTGAGGCAGATTTTTTATTATTTTCTTTTATGAAGAAAAATAATAAAAAATCTTGCGATCGATCGCCACTACAGATTAAGCTTTCTCCTAAGCTCTCTCAAGCACTTATTGGGATCATATGCTATTCAAGACGAATCAAGTCAACACTGGGGCAGATTTTTTTTATTATTTTTCTAAAAAAAATAATAAAAAAAATGTGATAGCCAAGCACAAATCAAGCTAATACTGGGGCAGTTTTTGGGGTAAAATTGTCTTTTGAAATATGAAGATTACCAGTAAAGATGAAGAAACTAGGGCAAATTTATTCTTGTCATTTCAAATGGTGAACCATGCTTCGGTCGAGTCCATTATGGTTGCAAAAAAAAAAAAACAAAAAAAAGGGACATGTTACATTGAGTTAGACTTCATTCCAAACGCATGCATAATACATCATGCATCATACCCCTAAAAAATAATTTGCATCCTGCATCATATTTCATAAATGCATCAAACTCATGCATACCCCTAAAAAATAATATGCATCCTGCATCATATTTCATAAATGCATCAAACTCATGCATACCCCTAAAAAATAATATGCATCCTGCATCATATTTCATAAATGCATCAAACTCATGCATACATTTGAGGTCATAGCATTTCATTACAAAATTCAGTCGAAATTCAAATAAAAATAAATACTTCAAGCATCATTACATTTCATAACATTTTGATAATGCATCACATTACATCATAACATTCAAACATTCAAAAACACTTTTTGTCATTCCATTAATTACTTTGTTCATAAATTTATCAACCATTTGAGTAACTGATCCAAGGTTATCTCATTTTTCGAGCAACTGATCCAAGGTTTTCTCATATTCCGAGTGACTGATCCAAGGTCATCTCAATTATTCGAGTAATCGATCCACTGTTATCTCATTTTTCGAGCAACCGATCCAAGGTTGTCTCATATTCCGAGTGACTGATCCAAGGTCATCTCAATTATTCGAGTAACCGATCCAAGGTTATCTCATTTTTCGAGCAACTGATCCAAGGTTGTCTCATATTCCGAGTGACTGATCCAAGGTCATCTCAATTATTCGAGTAACCGATCCAAGGTTATCTCATCTCTTCGAGCAACTGATCCAACGTTGTCTCATATTCTGAGTGACTGATCCAATGTCATCTCAATTATTCGATTAACAGATCCAAGGTTATCTCATCCCTTCGAGTAACTGTTCCAAGATTTTTTACTCCTCTCGAAAACAAAATTGGTATCTATTTCTTTACCCATTCCTTACAATGATAACTTGTGAAACTCTTTGAATCACATGTTATCAAGTAAGAAACAGGTAAAGAGGGGCAGCTGTAGATACCCTATTTTGTCCCCCCAAACAAAATAAAAAGTGCATTGAAAATTTTTAAGAAGAAAAATTAATTGAAAAGATTGCGTCCAAAATTTTAACAAAATCAATTTAAAAGATTGAAAATCAATTTTTTTTAAAAAAAGAAAGATTTTGAGAATTGATTAAAAATCAATTTAGAAAATCTTGAGAATCATTTTTAAAAATTTGAAAATCAATTGGAGGATTGAGAATCAATTTGATCGAGTTGAGAATATTTTTTTTCAATTGGAAACTTTTTATTTAAAATAAAAAAATTATTTGGAAAGGATTATCCTCTTTTTGAAATGATTGAAAATCAATTCAAATTTCGACAATCAATTCAAAAGATTGAAAATCGTTTTTTTAGAATCAATTCAAGATCAATTTAAATATAAAAAATCAAGTGAGAATCAATTTGATTTAATCGAGAATTTCTTTTAAAATCAAAAATATTTGAATAGAGATTATCATTATTTTGAAAAGATTTGGAATTGATTTTTAACAAACTTTTCTTAACTTATTTTTTACTATAAATAGAGGTCCCTTCTTCACTTTGGGGAAGAGGAACAAAATATTTGAAGAGAGGTGCACAGAAATCCGAGAAAAAATAGAGGGAAAAAAATAGAGAGAGACTATACCAAAGAGCAAAGGCAACACACAAAGACCGAACATACAGAAGGAACAAATAAAAGAGTAGCAGTCCTTCACTTTCACCGAGGATCAAATTGATTCATAATAATAGGTTTTCTATTATTATGCACATTTTTTTAACTTAATTTGTTTATTTTTCTTTTTGTCTATCTTCTACTTGTACTGTAATTGAGAGATTCTTTTTGAATTTTAATGTTGAGTAGTGTCTTTAGAGGTGTAAATTGTTGTTGCATGTGTTCTTAATAGATCGCAGTTTTGTTTATTAACTTACATGAATTGATATGTTAACAAAATTATACATATATAAATATAAATATATACATGTGGCCATATTGATGTGATGATGGACAAATTTCAGCCAAAGTGAAAACAATATATACCTGCCTTATTGTTCCTGCTTCGGTGGTGATTGGCACTGTCGTATTGTGTTGTTGCTTTGTGCTATTAAATAAGCATGCATGGTTTGCTTCTTCAATCATGTAACCTTATTGCAGATGCGAAATTTTTAAAACTAATATTTCAATTTCCCTTTCTCTGTATAATTATTTTTTTTTTTAAATTTAAGATGGACTATAAAATACTCATAATTAATCAGGACAATGCTTTATATTTGGTTGAATTTGTTGGTTGTGTTTTGGTAAGTCAATTTTTATCACCCAAATTTGTTTAGTGGTGGAATCTTTAGGACTTCCTCTTCACACCCGAAAACGAGTACTATATAATTCATCTTTAAAATAATTTATATTTTTTTTTAGATAAAAACATGTTTAAAATAATAATTAATTAATTTTATTAATTCGGTATTGACAATTCGCACTTTGGAAACTCATTTATCCTCGTCTAAATGTTGAGGTCTTATGTATTTTCCTCTTCGCATAAATTCTATTTTTTAAAGTAGTAAAATAAAACGTTAACTTACTATTACAAATAAATAGTGAAATTAAAAATAGTTTTTTTTATATAAATATTAAATGAATTTTATTAAATAAGTTTTATTAACCAAATGCGTTTTGGAAATCCACCTTTCCTTGCCGAAACGACAAGGTCTTGTGCATGTTCCTCTTCGCATCAAACCTTTTTTCTAAAAAATATAAAATTAAAACAGTAACAACTACGTAGCCTGTAACATCCTGAAAAATTAATATTAAATATAATAACTTTAGATGTATATATATAGTATATAATGATTTATTTAGGAATAGGATTAAGTCGTAGAGGTTGTATAAGGGCCGTAGGGTGATAGGAAGCATAGGCCGACCTAGTATGTAAGTATTGGACCTCGGACCGATCCCAGCCGAGCTAAATGGGGTCAAATGCGGAACCCGTTGTCAAGCTCGGATTAGCCGACCTCAGCGCACCTCACATTATTATCCGAGAAGGAAGCTCGGACTACTGCTGTTCCTCTATACCGAGCCGACGTATCCCAGCTCCTTCGTGACAACTCATGTTGAGCTGTTGGCCCATTGGGTTTCGCATCATCCGTACGATGTACTATCATTCACTTTATGTCACTATCATTGCTTTATGTCCCTATCAAGTCACTATTCATGGCTTCCTTTAGAAGCCAATGAATCCTATCCATATATTCTAGCTTCTCAAAGAAGCCTCCAATGAGAACCACACAAATGTTTCCCCTAAAGCAATAAAAGAAAATCCAAATACACAACACACGACACTATACTTCTCATTCTTTTGCTCCTTCGTCTCTCTCTCATTTTCTTCTTTGAAGTTCCAGCAACACTCAAACCCCAACATATTTTCTTTCTCTCTTCTCACTCACGAACATCCCTCTCTTCCACCAAGTTTCACCGGTTGGAAACCCTTCTTCTCTCCGTTCTCCTTCCGTTTCGGACGCCCCTGGACAGTCGTGGCATCCGGTGTGCAACAAGGAGGAAAGGACCCAAGAGGTGTGAAGCTGACAAGGTCAAGCATTAAGGAAAACCATTCTCAAACCCTCAACTCTTACTCCTCACGGTTTGAGGTAAGGAGTGAGTGTTACCTCTACTTGAGTTTGGGTTTCTAGGGTGTTCATAATGGGTGCTAAGAGTGGGTGTTAGATTAGGGAATGGATATAGGTTAATATTAGAGAAAAAAAGGTAAAAAAAGGGGTAATGGGAACCAATGAATAAACAAGAAACATGAATTTTAGGTGAAGAGGGAACATTATTTTCGGTTATATGCTTATATGATGGACTGGTTAAATGCTTTATTCATATTGTTGTTGTGGTATAAGTGTTTATGAGCTTTGATATTTGTTCTTTATATCTGTGGCCGAGCTAGGAGAGGGTGAGAATGGGAAGTGAGAAAATGGTAAATATGAAAAATAGGAGAGTTAGAGTAATATGTCTGATAATGAGAAAGGTTAATGGAAAAAGGGAATGGATAACAGGGTGAGTCGAGAGAGGCCGAGCTAAAAAGAGATGGTTAAAAAGATAAGAGGAATTAAAGAGAAATGGTTGTGTGATCGGGTCATAGCAGATGCATACTGGGTGCGTGCATTGATCGCGTCAGACGCATACTGGGTATGCGCAGCTGTAAGACGGGTACTGGGTGCTCGCAGTTATGATTCACACGAGGTTTCGAGCACGAAATCGGTGGGATGTGTTCCTGGTCATAGTAGACGCGTACTGGGTGCGTGCATTGATCGCGTAAGACGCCAAGATGCGCCGCTGTAAGACGAGTATCGGGTGCTCGCAATTATGGACACTCCTTGCCCCATAAAATGATCGGAGGTAGTGCTCCTAGTCATAGAAGACTCGTACTAGGTGCGTGCATTGATCGCGTCAGACGCATACTGGGTATGTGCAGCTGTAAGACGGGTACTGGGTGCTCGCAGTTATGGACACTCCGATATCCGACCCTAAATGGTGTAAGACATGCACTCGGTGTATGCATCCGAGAAGAGTAAAAGATTATAAGCTATGTAAAAGTGGAATAATGAGTAATGAGTAATGAATCCGAGATAGAGATGGCTTACCGAGGTAAGAGAGTAGCGGCCGAGAAACCGAGTGTAAGAATTAAGGAAAGGGTATAAGGGGAATTCATCGGATGAACCGAGGTATAACTGATGTGAGCCGAGCTAAATGAGATTGTATGCATGTGAGCCGAGCTAAGTGAGATTGCATGATGTGAACCGAGCTAAGTGATGATGTATGCATGTGATATATGGTTTGATTACTTGTTATTTATGTGCTAATTGACTACTTGTGTTTGGCTTGGTAGTTCGGTATGGCATGTTAGAAACTGCTTATTTAAGTTCTGTGTAATGCTCACCTCCTTACCATTTTTCAGGTACTGGGCCCGAGCAGACGCAGTCCCTGGCCGAGCAGGTTCACTCTCCCCCACAGGGAGAGTAAGTCATTAGAGTCGGATAGCCTAGATACTGGCCGAGCTAAAATACTGTTTTGCATTTTGGATATTGAACTCGGTGTAACTATGTTGTTTCACTTTTACTTGTTGATGTATTAAGTCTTCCGCTTTATAACTCTGATGTTTTTGTATTAATGAAAGGAAATATTACTTTGCCAATTTATCATATTCATTTTAAAAAGAAATTTTAAATCCTAATTTTCGGGTTGAAGGGTAATTATTGCATAGTGTTACATTTTTGGTATCAGAGCAGTTTCTCCTCGGCCTATTGGAGTTGCAAAGGACTCCAGTGGTTACTCACCAAGAGAGTGACAAATAAGTAAAGTCTAGAAGTCTAAGTTAGATAATAGAGCTCATAGATGTATATGTTTATGTATATATATATATATATTTAAATTGTTCGATGGTTAACTGGCTTTCTCTCCATGACCGAGCAGCATGGCTGGGAGAAGAGCTGATAACGATCGAATTGCTGCTGTGTTGGAAACGCTGGTTCAACTGCAGCAGAACCAAGCGCAGGCTCAGCAGAACCAGGCTGAGAACCTCGCTAAGAACATCGCCGCAGCAGCTGCAGCTGCAGCCCTTCAGCCTCAACCTCCGGCTCCGGTCGAGATCGACTGGATGAGACGATTTAGAAAGAACGAACCACCTCGGTTTGAAGGGGGTTATAATCCAGATGGAGCTCAGAGATGGCTCCAGGACATTGAGAAGATTTTCCGATCTCTGCAACCGCCCTATGAGTACAGGGTGAGGTTAGCTGAATTTGTGCTGGCGAGTGAAGCCGAGCACTGGTGGGAGCAGCAGAGCCGTGGACTGGAAGCGGCTAATGAAGCCATTACTTGGGATCTGTTCCGAACTCGATTTCTCGGAAAGTATTTTCCCGAAGATGTCAGAAGAGAGAAGGAACTTGCGTTTCTCAAGCTGGAGCAGAGGAACTTGAGTGTCGGAGAGTATGCCGCTCAGTTCGAGGATTTGATCCGTTATTCTGGAAGCTACCGAGATGCTGATGAGCGTACCAAGTGCATCAAGTTTGAGTCTGGTCTCCGTGATGATGTTCGGATCGCTTTCGAATATCAGAACATGGCCAATCTCTCGCAGTTGGTGAACATGGCTAGCACCTATGAGAAGGGGCTCAAAAGGCAAGCCGACGGAAAGCGGAGCAGGTCGGCACAAAAAGCAGTGGGTCCAATCCGAGGAAAAGGAGTTGTCCAGAGATCTGCTCCCTATGTGAATCCGAGCTCCAGAAGGTCAACAGCTCCGAGGAGTGGTGGTCGGATGGTGGTTGTTCCTGGTCCCTATCCGATATGTCATCACTGTGGAAAGCAGCACAAGGGAGAATGCTGGAGTCTGGATCCGAGCAGAGCAAGAGGATCCTGTTTTCGCTGTGGCAAGCCTGGTCATTTTGCATCTCGGTGTACCGAGAACATTGTGAAAGAAGAGGTCAATGTGACCAAGGCTCATCAGACTGGTGTTAACCGACCAATGCAGAGAGGCAAAGTTTACACTATGGATGGTGAAGAAGTGACTGATGCCGATGAGCTAATCCGAGGTACTTGTCAAGTAGACAACATTACGTGTGCTGTGTTATTTGACTGTGGAGCCACACATTCTTTCATTTCCCTTGACTGTATGAACAGACTAAAGCTATCCCCTGTAGAAATGCCTTACAAACTATCCATTTCTACCCCAACCAATTCTTCTGTAATTACCTCCCAAATGTGTCTAGAATGTCCTATCCAAGTGTTAGGTCGAGAGTTTAAGGTCAACTTGATTTGCTTGCCCCTAACCAAACTAGACATTATCCTCGGCATGGACTGGATGTCCCAACACCATGTCCTGCTCGACTGCCGAGAGAAAACTGTCATCTTTAGTGGCCCTTCTGTTGCAAAGTTAGAGGCAACAGAGGAAGCGACCTTAGACCGAATTCCTGTAGTCGGAGAATTCCCAGAGGTTTTCTCGGACGAAATTCCTGGCTTACCGCCGAGAAGAGAAGTAGAGTTTAGTATAGAATTGGTTCCGATAACTGGCCCGATTTCAATTGCTCCATACAGAATGGCACCTCCCGAGCTAGAAGAGCTTAAGAAACAACTGGAAGAACTTTTGGCCAAAAAGCTAATCAGACCGAGCGTATCACCTTGGGGAGCTCTGATCCTGTTCGTTAAAAACAAAGATGGTAGCCTCAGAATGTGTACTGATTATAGAAAGCTCAACGCGGTAACGGTGAAGAACAAATATCCCCTCCCTCGGATTGATGACTTGTTAGACCAACTTAAGGGAGCGTCGGTATTCTCTAAGATTGACCTCCGATCTGGATACCACCAGATCCGTATCCGAGATGAAGATATTCCGAAGACGGCTTTCAGGACGAGATATGGGCATTTTGAGTATGTGGTTATGCCCTTTGGACTTACCAACGCCCCTGCCATCTTTATGGACTACATGAATAGGATCTTCCGACCTTATCTAGACTCGTTTGTGATAGTCTTCATCGACGACATCCTCATCTATTCTCGGAGTCCGAATGAACATGAGCAGCACTTGAGAACGGTGTTGCAGGTTTTGAAGGACAAGGAACTCTACGCCAAGCTTTCTAAGTGCAGTTTTTGGCTCAAAGAGGTTCACTTCCTCGGACATGTGATATCCGAGCATGATGTTGCAGTTGATCCCTCCAAGGTAGAAGCTGTACTCAAGTGGGAGAGACCCAACTCGGTAACCGAGATCAGGAGTTTCCTTGGTCTTGCAGGGTACTACAGGAGATTCATTGAAGGATTTTCTAAACTGGCTCTACCCTTGACCTCGTTAACCCGAAAGGATACCCCTTACCAGTGGTCCGAAGTGTGCGAACAGAGCTTTCAAGAGCTAAAGAAAAGGTTGACGAGTTCGCCCGTGTTGATTTTGCCTGATCCGACCAAAGCCTTTGACGTATTTTGTGACGCCTCGAAGCAGGGTCTCGGCTGTGTGTTGATGCAACAGGGAAAAGTGGTGGCTTATGCCTCTCGGCAACTTCGGCAACACGAGCAGAATTACCCCACCCATGATCTTGAATTGGCAGCCGTGGTGTTTGCCCTTAAGATTTGGAGGCACTACTTGTATGGAACGAAATTCGAGGTGTTCAGTGACCACAAGAGTCTTGGCTACCTGTTCGACCAGAAGGAACTGAACATAAGGCAGCGCAGATGGGTAGAATTCTTGAAAGATTACGATTTCAACTTGCACTATCATCCCGGAAAAGCCAACGTGGTGGCCGACGCACTGAGTAGGAAGAGTCTTCATTTGAGCAACATGATGGTCCAAGAGATGCAGTTGATGCAAGAGTTTAGCGATCTTAACCTCGGCATACAGAAGAAGGAAAATAGTGTGGTGCTGGAAATGCTGCAAGTAACAAATGATTTTGTAGGATTTATCAAGGAAAGACAAGCTGCCGACTTAGAGCTCCAGAAACTACTAGAAAGAGCAGGAGACAAGGACGAACCTGACTTCACTAAAGGACCCGATGGTCTCGTACGATTTCGGGGCCGAGTATGCATTCCTATGGACTTTGAAGTCCGAAGAGAGTTAATGGAAGAGGCTCATAAAACGAAGATGAGCCTTCACCCAGGAGCCACAAAGATGTACCAGGATCTGAAGAGGTTATTTTGGTGGCCGAAGTTGAAGACCGATGTGGCAGATTATGTGTCTCGGTGTTTGACATGCCTGAAAGCCAAGATCGAGCACCAGAAACCAGGAGGATTACTCAAATCTCTGGAGATTCCGCAATGCAAGTGGGACAGCATTTCGATGGATTTTGTGTCGGGCTTACCAAGAACGAGATCAAGGCAGGAAGCCATTTGGGTTGTGGTGGACCGACTAACAAAGTGTGCCCATTTCCTGCCGATCAGCATGAAGTATGTAACACCCCTAATTTTCGTCTCCCGGATAATAAGGAAATTAATAATAAAAGTTTTATTATTAATTTATATGGCTTTCCAATTTTATGTTTTGTATTTAATTAGCCTGAAATATAAAAATAAATTGGAATATTTTTATATGGCAAATAAATGCAAAATATAAGAATATTGCATTTTAGTCCCTGAAATAGGACCTAAATGTAATATTGAAAAGGTTCTTGGAGGGAAAGATTTAAAAATATTAATTTTTAAATTTTGAACTAATCTAACCGGTTAGTAATGCCCTGTAACCGGTTAGACGATGAACCCAGAAACTAGGTTAGTGGATTTTGATGAGTAATCACTTGATTAATCACGGAATCGCCACGATTACAGCCTAAAACCAGTGGAAAAACACGCGTCAACGTGCATGTAATTCTTGTTGGTCTATAAATAGCTAAATTTCTGATGATTTGGGGGTTGATTCAACTGGTTTTGTGTTGAGAGGTGGAATTAGGGTTTTGATTTCGTCTGAAACGATTCTCCTTCTTCACTGAGTGTTAGAAAGTGAGAGATACACTTTTGGAAAGCTTAAATCAAGAGCTTTCCATTAATATAAAGATTGTGAGTCAAAAGTGTGTGTGTGAGGAGGAATCAACCAGCAAAGCTAAGTGTTGAAAACTGGACTCTGTCTCTTCTTAGTTCGGGAAGCTGTATTTGGACTTGGATTTTGATCAGTTCAGGTAACCTCTAGGCCCCAAATCACTTTCATTCATTCGTGCATGTTACCTAGAGAAATCTCTAACTGTTTTCCCCAATTTTCTTGGTCAATTGTTATGTCAAACCTTCTGTTCTTTGGACCCTTTTGATGGAAATCATGGCTGAGAGCAGAACCTTGGGTTTGTGAGAAATCTGTGGAGTTTCCTTCAAGATCAGTGTTAATAGTCATCAAAATCAACTTAGAGGTATGGGAGAAGTCTACCTTATACTAGATTTAGACTAAAAATCAAGTGATTTAGGATTTGAGTTAACAAAACTCAAAAGGGCATTATGTGTTTAAAGCACAAAGGCTTTGAGGCCAAAATTCTGGCTCAATTCTGTGTGAGAAAATTTCAATTGATGCATGCAAGTGATTTAAGGTTTAAAATCTGAAATTAATTGTTGATTATGAGTTTTGAGGTATTGATTGGTGTTTGCATTGATTTCTATGCAAATTGATACCATAATCTTGATGCATGCAAATTGAATGTGTTTCTGGGTATGAACATATTTCTCTTATGGCATATGAAATTTGAGAATGTTGAAATTGGGTTAGATTTGAGAAATGAAAAGAATGATTTGTCAAAACTATTGTTTTAGTGGACTGACTGTATAATCTAACCGGTTACCCGATAATTGTAACCGGTTAGACACTGTAAAAATTTCAGAAAAAATCAGTTTATCAAATCAGTCCTGAAGTCTTAGTGATTTTGGCTCAAATCTATACTTTAATTTCATTATAAATAATCTGAAGATGCGTGTTTATAATATCATGGTTCAGATTGAGGGAATGGAGTTAATGCCTTAAGTCAATGAGATAGATTCAAGAGGAAACTATGCTCATTTGAGAAGAGAAAGTGATTTAGACTTTTGAAGGATGAAAACAGTGATTTTTGAGGCATAAAACAATGTTAAACTTGTTTATAGATTGGGTAGAGAATTCAAGAAAAAGGGTTTTCTGAATTACAATGGTAAACAGTTCAGGTCTGTAATTCTAACCGGTTAGCCTGAAACTGTAACTGGTTAGTACCTGAATCTGAAAAATAAAAAGTTAAGTTTTTGAATACCATTGGTTATGTTTTTCCCAATCTAAGCTTAAGGGCATGTTTTTGAGATAATTCAAAGGAGAATTTTTGTGCCAAAGATTATGCCTCAAATAAATCATTCAAAAGAAGAAATTGGAATATTTCTAAATAACATTAATTAATGTAAAGATAAAACCAACCCTGATATTTGTGCATCCATATAGACTAGAAGCTTGGTTGGTAGGAACGTTTATCATATTCTGGGAATATGAGGAGGGTACTCCGGGAGTACCAAATTATAACCTACTTGATGACACATTATAGATATGTGGCCAGTGTCCGGGACCTGGTTTTTATGCGTTCTGGGAACGTATGCGTTATGGGAACGTATGCGTTATGGGAACGTGGTGCACACTCCGGGAGTGATGCTTATTATCCAAGTATGGTTCGGCATTACGTTCTGGGAACGAATGTCGGTGTTCCGGGAACACAAGGGTGTATTGGATGGATGTCCAAGATGGACTTTTAGAGGCCTCAGTTGTGGATAGAAAATCATACATCATGCCACTTGCATTATAAGAGATATAATGTTGAAAAATTGGTGTGCTCATATGTACTTGCATTATGATCTGTCCATGATATAATTGTGTTTGTAATTTTAGTCTTTATCAATTATGTATATGTGTATACTTACTCCCTGTGCCCTGTTTAGGTGATGGCCAGATACCTAGCTTGCAACGAGATACGCCCTATCCCTAGTGGCATATGGACGTATGAGGAGCACCGTGCCACTTTTGAGGGGGAGGTTGAGATCACTCTCTACTACCCTAACCCTCTGGTGCGAGTGCGACCTCGTCGATTTAGGATCCCATTAGTCTATACTATGCATGTTCCACCCTTTTATACATATAGAGGACCACCCCCGGCTTGACCTATGCGTCGTTTTCATAGTTTTCGTTTTAGAGCTGCCACTCGTTCTCATCCTTCCTCCCATAGAGTTGTCACTGAGGAGACTCCTTCTCCTGGTCCGACTGACTATGATAGGACTGCTTCTGCAGATCCTAGACCCAGTGGTGGGGTCTCCACACAGTCGGGCGAGGTCGAGGAGGACCCTGTGGAGGATGAGAGCGAGGAGGAGGTGCATGTTGAGCCGACTGTTTCTGCTAGAGGTGGACCCGCTGGTTCATAGGAGCTTGCATAGCGTAGATGTTTTGGATCCTAGATCCTAGGGATAGAGCTGTGGAGGATCTGAGGAGCTGATGAGGACACAGATGACCTGCTCTGGGACTTCTACTTTTGGATTTTGCCATATATTGTATATATTTGAGAGGTCTTAGAGTGAGGTTTTATTTTATGCAGCTGGTCTGTATATGTTTCACCAAACTTGCTATCTCGACTCTTTACTACTTGTTACTGACTATACTGATGGGGTTTTTATGTTATGACATATATATATATATATATATATGATGCCTTATTTACCTCAGCAGTGCCCCATAAGTATTATTTTTACTTCTGCGAACTCTGATTTCTATTTCAAAGGATTCGGCAATAAGTTTATGTTTTATATATTCAAATCCAACTCGAGAGACAAATGATATGTTTTAATAAGAATCACAAATAACGTTTCCTATGATTAAGGAAATGTTCTCTCGAGAGCCTTTTTGAAATTAAGATATTACTAAGCCGGATTCAATTAATAGTTCATGTTAAAAAGGGTTTATAATCGAGCAAGTATGAATTTAAAAAGGAAAAATTTTCTAGTCCTAATTTTGATACAAGTATTTCAATCTTTTGGAAATATTAATTATTTTCAAGATACAAAATAGAGCGTCACACCTTTGGTGGTATCAGAGCATTGGTCCTGTTCCTCATGGCCCCGATGATGCAGCTAAGTATGGTATTCAATGGTAGTTGAATATGTTTTGAGTAAGTTAGAATCATTTATGTTTCAAAGACCTTTTTAGTAACCCAAAGCCCATAGTGCAGGTCTTTCTATGGCAACCAGAAATAGAAATATTACTAACGAAATGTTAGAACGAATCACGACCGTGCTGGAAGGCATGCAACAGCAGCAGCGACAACAGCCATCTCAGGGGCAAGCTGGTAATCCACCCGTTGGCAATATGGCGAATCTTGATGCTAAGACTCTGTCGGAGTTCAGGAAGTGTAATCCACCAAGGTTTGAAAGAGGATACAAACCTGATGAGGCGAACAAGTGGTTGTATGAGATCAATAAGATCTTCCGAACTCTGGAGTGTTCTGATGAACAGAAAGTAACCTATGCAGTTTACATGCTTCATGGGAAAGCTGAAAACTGGTGGGATCACACTGTCCAATTGCTGAATTTTGAAAGAAGAGCAATCAACTGGGGAGTATTTATGGAGAAATTTCTTAATAAGTACTTTCCAGAAGATTTAAGGAAGAAGAAGGAAGTGGAATTCATGCAATTGAAGCAGGGGGATATGAGTGTAGGAGAGTATGCTGCCATATTCGAGGAGCTGATGAAATACTCTCCCTACTACTTGAATAACCCTGATGAGAGGAGCAAGTGTGTAAAGTTTAAAGGTGGGCTGAGACCGGAGTTGAAGTCTATTTTCACTTACCAGAGGATTCAGAGTTTCCCTGCACTTGTAGATATGTGCAGAATGTATGAAGATGACAAGAAAGCTGAGTTGGTTGGAAGTTAAGGGAAAGGGGTTGGACCGAGCTATGGACCACAGAGGAAGAAGAAGTTTGATCATCGGAATAATGGTCCATATTCTCAGAAGAACAAGGGTAAGGGTAAGGCTGTGACGGATAACAAGAACAAATCTTGCGATAATGCTCCATATTACGAGAAGTGTAGGCATTATCATCATGGTCAGTTCTGCTGGTCCACAGGAGGATGTTTCAAGTGTGGAAAGCAAGGTCACTTTGCTCGTGAGTGCAAAGAATTTGCAAAGGGTGATGCAAAGGAATCTGCTGGCAAGCCTGTGGTACAAGGAAGAGTGTTTACCCTGAGTGGTAATGAAGCAACCCAAACCCCGAATCTCGTGCAAGGTAACTTTCTGCTTAATAACCAACCTTGCAAAATCATGTTTGATTCTGGAGCTACACATTCTTTTGTTTCTCCTGAATGTGTGAATAGGCTGAATCTTGTTGTTTCCGATTCACCTTGCTATCTTAGTATAGATACCCCTACTGGAAGACCGATTTTCACCGCTAAAGTCTGTTTAGGGTGTAACGTAGAAATTTTGGGCCGTTTTTCCAAGGTAGATTTGGTTTGTCTCCCTAAGTTACAATTGGATGTGATCTTGGGTATGGATTGGTTGATGAAGAACCAAGTGATCATCAATTGTGAGGAAAAGACAATTCAATATAGGACCCTTGAACCTGAGGATTATATGTGTTTGTTCTCTGCTACTGGAGAAGAAGAGTTGATGCCGATAGAGGATATTCCGGTTGTGAGAGAATTTCCGGAAGTATTTCCTGAGGAGATACCAGGATTACCTTCGAAGCGAGAAATAGAGTTTGGAATTGATTTAGTCCCTGGAGCTGGTCCCATCTCTATTTCTCCTTATAGGATGGCACCACCGGAAATGGCAGAAATGAAGAAGCAGTTAGAAGAATTGCTGCAGAAGCAGATGATCAGGCCAAGCGTTTCGCCTTGGGGAGATCCATTACTGTTTGTAAAGAAGAAATATGGGAGTATGAGAATATGTGTGGATTACAGACAGTTGAATAAGGTCACCATTAAGAATAAGTATCCTTTGCCAAGGATTGATGACCTTATGGACCAAGTTAGGGGAGCTGCAGTATTTTCCAAGATTGATCTGAGATCGGGTTATCATCAGATCAGGATAAAGGAGGAGGATATACCCAAGACGGCATTTCGATCTCGATACGGTCATTATGAGTATGTTTGATGCCGTTCGGATTGACTAATGCACCTGCTATTTTCATGGATTATATGAACCGGATCTTTAGACCATATTTGGATTTATTTGTGGTGGTGTTTATTGACGACATTCTGGTCTATTCTAAGAATCCGGAAGGGCATGAAGAGCATCTCAGGATTGTGTTAAAAGTCCTGAAGGAGAAGCAATTATATGCCAAACTTACGAAATGTGAGTTTTGGTTGAATGAAGTGAAGTTCTTAGGGCATGCAATCTCTAAAGAAGGAATTGCGGTGGATCCAGCAAAAGTAAGTTCAGTGTTAAGTTG
Source organism: Crotalaria pallida (assembly GCA_037953625.1). Lineage (NCBI taxonomy): Eukaryota > Viridiplantae > Streptophyta > Magnoliopsida > Fabales > Fabaceae > Crotalaria > Crotalaria pallida. The sequence goes on from CM075650.1 coordinate 20,178,186, forward strand.
GGAACAGCCTAAGACTGTGACGGAGGTGAGAAGTTTCTTAGGGCTGGCTGGATACTATCGTCGGTTCATAGAAGGATTTTCCAAGATTGCATTGCCTTTGACCAAGTTGACTCGAAAAGATCAACCGTTTGTGTGGGACGATCGGTGTGAAGTTAGTTTCCGTGAGTTGAAGGAAAGGTTACCATCGTCTCCTATGTTAATCTTACCTGATCCTCACAAAAGCTTTGAAGTGTACTGTGATGTATCTAAGCAAGGTCTGGGGTGTGTATTAATGCAAGAAGGAAGAGTAGTGGCTTATGCATCGCCACAATTGAAGAATCATGAGGTGAACTACCCGACACACGATTTGGAATTGGCTGCAATCGTGTTTGCCTTAAAAATATGGAGACATCATCTCTATGGCACTACGTTCCAAGTATTTAGTGACCATAAGAGTTTGAAATATCTGTTGGACCAAAAAGAGTTGAACATGAGGCAAAGAAGGTGGATGGAGTTCTTGAAAGATTATGACTTTAAACTCCACTATCATCCGGGTAAAGCAAATGTGGTTGCAGACGCTTTGAGTAGGAAAGCAATCCACATAAGTGCGATGATGGTTAAGGAAGCAGCGTTGATTGAGGAATTCAGAGACTTGAGCATGTTGACACAAGTGGAGTCAACAAGTATCAAGTTAGGGATATTGCATATCACAAATGAGTTCTTGGAAAGAATTCGGGAGTTGCAACAAGCGGATGGAGAATTGATGGAAAAGATGAGACTGGGTTCAGAAGGAAAGGAACCTGATTTCAAGATTGGACAGGATGAAATCCTTCGTTTTAGGACAAGGATTTGTATACCAAGAGATCAGGAAATTAGAAGACTGATTCTTGACGAAGCACATAAGAGTCGGATGAGTATGCATCCCGGATCAACCAAAATGTATCAGGACTTGAAGAAGATGTTTTGGTGGTCTGGATTGAAAAAGGATGTTGCTGAATATGTGGCGGCGTGTTTAATTTGTCAAAAAGCTAAGGTAGAACATTAGAAACCAGGAGGACCGTTGCAACCTTTGAGTATTCCCCAATGGAAGTGGGATAGCATCTCAATGGATTTTGTGTCTGTTTTGCCAAGGACAGCAGCAAATCATGATGCAATCTGGGTGGTTGTGGATAGGTTGACCAAGTCGGCGCATTTTATTCCGATAAATATGCGCTATCCTTTGAACAAGCTTACCCAGATCTATATCAAGGAGGTAGTTCGTCTTCACGGAGTGCCTTCAAGTATTGTGTCTGATCGAGATCCCAGATTTTCTTCGCAATTCTGGCAAAGTTTACATGATGCTATGGGAACGAGATTGAAATTGAGTTCTGCGTATTGTCGTGTCCTTTACCAAGATCAACCTTAAAGCTATGGAAGAGCCTTCAAGAATGATCTCGGCTAAGATGTTAATGTAGGACTTTTTAGGATTTCTGAATATCCAGTTGGGATAATCAGGTTCTCCCTAGTCAACAATGTGTGTGCTAGTGTCAACTTAGGGATGAGAAGACGTACCTTTGCCCCTATAGCATGGTGGTTCTTATAGGGGATTACCTATGTGGGTTGTGCCGTCTTGATAAGCTTCCTGAAGAGTTAGAAGGCAAATAGGACTCGTTAAGGGTATGATAAGATCATATCCATAAATCCTCTAAATGATAAACATTATCCAAGGCTGTTTTATCTAGCCAAGAGTCGTGGGAATCTAGGAGTGGTTACGGCTTTGATGAGGCTGTAAATGATAAGGATCAGATTGAGAGTCCTGTGCTCGGTGTTAACCTCATCAGTACGTGACCTACATGTAGAAACCCAGTTTGCTCGGTATAAGGTCCGATCGTTGGCCCTGTATCAGTATCGTACTTAGTAGGAGTCATGAGGCTTTCAGTCGGTCGACGCTCGGTCTACTACAAGTCCACTACATAAGCCCCCCAAGCTCGGTTGGGTGATTTGAGCCCTGCCGAGCTAATAAGACGAGCGAATTATCTTCCGACCAAGCTTTACTAGAACGAGATATGTAACCATCCGAGTAATTTTACTAGAGCTGACGTTTGATTGACCCAGACGCGACCCTTCACTTCTTCCTGTGCTTCCACGTGTCCTTTACTTCGTTGGGAAGAGGAACGTTATGATTTCAAACTCACCAGCGGTGCCACGTATTTAGTTTTCAATACTAATGGGCTTTCTCTGACTTAGGCCCAAACCTTTTGAGATAGTGGAGGGAAGTTTTAAGGCGGATTTCAAAGGGCGGTTTCACCATTCGTTCTAAACATAACCTTTCAAATTCTCCTTCATCTTTGTTCATCATCTTCCTGAGTTTTTGGAACTCGAAGCCAGATCTCCTCCAAGACATCCCTGCTACTACTTCGTTTATCTTCCCAGTACACGTTTCTTGTTTCGTGGTCCTCGTTCTTCTCTAGTTTCTTGATCACTCATTGTTAGCAGGTAATGAAACTCTTCCTTTCTCTGACTAGTTTTTCTTTTTTCTCTTTCTTCTTTGCTGTCTTGCATGCTCTTTCCTTTTTGCTGTCTTGCATGCGATTGCTTCTGGTATTTACTGTGTGTATGTGCTTAGAATTTTCTTTTTATGCATTAACTCTGGCCTCTCTTCACTGGTTCCTTGAATAGATTTTTCTAGGGTTTGAACAAATCCCAATTTTGTTGTTGTAATACCCCCACTGGCCCTTCAAAATTCTTTGTCCGCCTTTATCATTTACTGAGTGATCGCTGTAGCATTTCTTAGGTCTGTTTTACGTTTTGCTGCACTTAACTTCTTAGGGTTGGTACTGAAGCGGCGTTTATCATGAGTGAGGAATCCGTAAACTCTGATGTTCCAAGAACACATAAAGGAGGAAACCCAGAAATTTGTGTTAAACCGATAGCCACGCATTTTCCTCAGACTTTGAAAGAGTTCAGGCAGGGTGTGATTCACTATAGGATTGCCGAGAGGGTAGAATAGAGGAGGTTAAGGAATCGACAGAGAGGTATTTAGACATTTCAATCGGTTTGGGAAATTTCTGCCCTGAAAGGGAGGTGTTCTCCAACCGATCGAAACTGTAAGTATTTGAACGGAAATAGTTAAGTTTTTCTGCTTCTGACTCCAAGTGTGCCCCCCTTTTCCTCAGGTATGAAGAGGAAGTGTGTCTCTAATCCCGAACTTTATCCATTTCCATCAGACGCAGATCAATATGATTGGGTGGACCGAGAAGTTCTTGGTACTCAATCTGAGCTCTCAACAGAAAACTCATTAGATCAAACACGGGCTATAATTCTGCCGTGTCCTGGTGATAATACTGGGAACCAATACTCTATTAGTCCTGTGGGTTTGAATGAACGGGTCTGCAGTCAAATTCCGGCGGGTAACCCGGGCTTTTATTTTTATGAAGAAGTCATTACTCGGCTAGGGGTTAGGATGCCTTTTACCGATTTTGAGATAGGTGTTTTGAACACTTTAAGAGTGGCCCCATCCCAGCTGCATCCCAACGCTTGGGCATTTGTGAGGGGTTTCCAGCAAGTGTGCACAGCCATGGAGTGGTCTTGCACTCTTCCAATTTTATTCTACCTATTTGCTCCTCAATGCAATACTTTTGAGAAAGGATCGGCAAGACGACCCTGGGTCTCACTGAAATCCCGCAATGGCTATACCCTTTTCACCAAGTATTCTGAATCTTGGAAGGGTTTTAAACCTTTTTTCTTTAAATACAGCTTTATTGGCAATGGAGTTTGCTGGTTCACCCGACCTGGTGAATCCCGACCAATTCCTCGGTTTCCTCTCCAGTGGACTGCGAGCTTCTTTAACCCATCGATAGCCTCATACTCTTCAGATTGGAAAGAACTGGCTGAACATGAGAAGGAGGTGTGTCGAGCAGTAGAAAGTTACATGAAATCTAATGGGAGGATAGAAACTAAGGATATTGTGAACATCCCATCATCAGATGTTAAAGCAGAACTTGGTAAAACTGTTTTCTTTTGATTGTTTGCATTTGCTAAGTTGATCCGTTCTAATTTTACTTTGTTTTTCTTTGTACTTTGCAGAAAAAAATGGCTTCTCGGCTGGCTTCTTTGGTTCAAGGGGGAAAGAAAAGGAAGACCCAGGCAACAAGCACGTCATCCGGGTCTTCAAGCTTGAGTACCCCGAGCCTGAGTATCTCTACTCCAACTGCATCACCAGCCGAGGCATCCCCTCAGCCAACTTCAAACGTGGTAGCGGTGCTACGATTTCACTGGGCCCTAGCGGCCAAGTTCAAAACATTTCACCCCTTCAGCCTCAACTTCGTCACCGACGTATTGATAAAGGAAAAGAGATAGTGACCGAAGGGGCGAATCCTCGGGTTGAAGGTTCAAGTGCTAAGGCTGCTGCTGTTCCTTCTTCTGACAACGCTCCTTCCTCTGCTGCGACCCCTCCGGAAACATCTATATGGGACCAACAATTTGATGAAAGATTTGGTCAATACATCTGTTCTGAATCTGACTGCACTCGTTTTGGAACTCTTTCTTCTGATCAATGGTCTCGTTGTAACATGACTCTTGCCAAATATCTGCTGCGGGGTGCCAACCTTGCGTATTTTTTGGCTAAGCAACCTGATGGACTTTTTGCTGGTTATAATGCCGAGCAGAGGGAGGCTCGCGAATTGTCTGCTGCTCAAAAAGCTAGCCTCTTAGATGAGCTGAATCTTGTAAAGAATGAGTTGGAAAACTTGAAAGCTGATAAAAATGAGCTGATTAAGGAGAGGGATGCTTTGAAGGTTTCCCAAAAGGTTGCTGAAGATAAGAAGAAGGAAGCCGAGGAAGCATTGAAGAAGGAATTAGAGGAGAGCCGGCAGAGGATGGAAGAGCTGAGGGCAGAAGTCGAGAGGTCTGCTGTGGTTGCTCAAAAATTGAAGGAGAAAGCCCTTCTACACAAGAAAAAGGCAGCAACCAACTTCTATAACTGGAGTAAAAGCGTCGATGATTCTTTTGTCTCAGCCATCAAGCAAATTCAGTTTTTGAACCCTGAGACTGAGTTCAGGGTGGTCGGAGCTCATCCACTTCATCTTCTCGAGAATGGAAAGCTAATTGATATCGAGACCAAGGCTGAAGTTGATCTACAAGGTGAGGATCTGCCAAATCCTCTTGTTGATCTGACCGAAGCCCCTGACTTCGATGATTCCAACGTTGTTCTGTCCAATATTGAGTAGTGATCATTTTTTGTTGCAATTCTGTCTGATTTAATATTTCGTTGCTCGTTGTTACCGAGCGTCTTTTCTGAACAATTTTTGCTTTAATTTGTAGCTCGTTGTAATCGAGCGTTAATCTTGTTGCTCGTTGTAATCGATCATACTTCTTTATGACCATGAACAACCTTTTTGCTTCTGTTTAAATTTTAATCCGCTTTCCTTTATATCAATTGTGTTTGGGTTCCGTTTGTCACGTGACCCTTGACTTTACTGCTATTATCGATCAAACAGGCTAATTTAGGAACTGCGTTATTTGAATAAATTATTGTGAGTAGAACTCGGATCGCCGACTTTAGCCGAAGCGGGACCCTCGGACCGCGAAGCAAGGAAAGTAATTTCCTGAATTCGGGCGTTCTATGAATAAGTTGTTAAACTCTCATAAAGAGTTGTATCTCGATTCCGCTCGGTGGCTAGCCGAACAAAATGAGGCGTATGTCACATCACAATGTTCATAAAAGAGATTGAAGGAAATTGGTGGACTGCGTTTTATTAATAAAAGAATACAAAAAACGATGTTGCTCATTTGTCAACTAACTCCTAACAATTGTTTCTAAGCTAAGAAGGATGTTTTCCTTCATTTATTCCGCCTAAACATTTTCGAGTAATAAACTAACCTATCTGTAAAAAGTGAAAAATAAAATAGGAGCTTAACTGTAATAAGCTCTGAGTTTGGCCACGTTCCAGCTGTTGTTGATTTCCATGCCTGAGAGAGTCTCCAATTTGTAAGCACCAGATCCGGATTTAGCTTTCACTAGGTATGGGCCTTCCCACTTTGGCTTCAATTTTCCAACTCCAACATTTCCTTTGCCGATATCCGCTCGGCGAAGGACTAAATCCCCTACTTCAAAACTTCGCACACGAACCTTCTTGTTGTACTCCCGAGCTTGCCGCTCCTTCATTTTTATTTCATGAGCGGCGGCGTTCTTTCGAATTTCCTCGAGAAGAATGGGCTCTTCGCTGATCAGATGGTCGTTAGTTTCTAAAGGACGTTCAAGAGTCCTAAAGGTGAGGATTCGCTTTTTGATCGGAATGACTGCGTCACATCCATATGTCAAACGAAAAGGAGTCTCTCCAGTAGATGAGTGTACAGTTGTCCTGTGTGACCATAAAATGCTCGGAAGTTTATCCGCCCAAGTTCCGGCTGCATTACCGAGTTTTTTCTTAATTCCATCCAAGATGGTTCTGTTAGCAGCTTCGGCTAACCCATTTGTTTGTGGATGTTCAACAGAACTGAAGTAGTGAGTGATTCCCAAGTCAGCTGCTAGTTGTTGAAAGTGAGAGGCTGCAAATTGTGATCCATTATCAGTAACTATGGCATGAGGCACCCCGAACCGAGAGATAATTTCCTTCACAAAGAAAGATTGAATACGGGCCGAGGAGATTGTTGCTAACGGGACCGCCTCAATCCACTTAGTGAAATAGTCGACAGCCACTACCGCAAACTTGAGTTGCCCTGGTGCGGTGGGAAACTTCCCAATGATGTCCATACCCCATTGGTAAAAGGGCCAAGGGGCACCGAGGGAGTGTAACTCTTCAGCCGGTCTTTGGTAAATGTCGCTGTGGAATTGGCATTGAACACACTTCTTAACATGATCCATGGCGTCCTTTTGCAGTGTAGGCCAAAAGTAACCCGCTAAGATTACCTTTCTTGCAAGGGATTTTCCACCCATATGGTGGCTGCAAATCCCGCCGTGAATCTCCTCCAGTATCTCCTCAGCTTGGGATGGGTTGACACATCTGAGCATGGGGGAGCCAAAGCCTCTTTTGTACAGAACTCCATTCAGAATTGTGTATTGAGCTGCTTTCTTAATCAATTTCCGAGCTTCTGCCTGATCTTGGGGGACGAACCCATGTTGCAAATAAGTAAGAATCGGATCCATCCATGATTGGGATAATGAGATAGCCAAAATGACACTCGGTCGGGGAATAGTTTCTTGTATCAATGTTTTATTATTTTCCGACCCCTTTGTACTTGCCAATTTAGATAAAATGTCGGCTCGGGAATTCGAATCCCTCGGGACATGGGAAATGTCAAATTCTGAAAAGTTTGAGATGATTCGCTTTATCTCTTCAAGATACTTTTGTAGGATAGGCTCCTTTTCCGAGTATTGACCCTTGATCTGAGAAACTACTAGTTGTGAATCACTGAAAACTGATACTCGCTCTACTCCGAACTCATGAACCATTTTGAGGCCTGCAAGAACTGCCTCGTATTCTGCTTGGTTGTTCGATGTTTGGAACTCGAATTTCAAAGAGTATTCCATGCATAATCCTTCGGGGTTTTCAATGATGACCCCTGCTCCCGCTCCTTTCTTATTGCTTGATCCGTCAACGTATACTGACCATAAGTTTTGAGAGACGTTCGAAGGGATATCTGTGAACTCAGTGACAAAATCGGCAAGAGCTTGAGATTTCATCGCCTTCCTTGGTTCGTAGGCAATGTCGAATTCGGATAGTTCGACAGACCACGAAACCATCCTACCTGCTAAGTCGGGTTTATGAAGCACTTGTCTGAGAGGTTGGGCTGTTCTTACCAATATTCTATGTGCCTGAAAATACTGTCTCAATCTTCGAGCTGACACGACCAAACAATACGCGAGTTTTTCCAGTTTTTGATATCTCAGCTCCGGTCCTTGAAGCGCTCGGCTAACAAAATATACTGGGGCCTCAATACCTGACTCCTCTCTTACCAAAACCGAACTGACCGCTGTTTCTGCTACTGACATGTATAGAATGAGGTTTTCACCAGGAAGTGGGCTGTGGAGGACGGGTGGGCTGGAAAGATACTCCTTTAATTGATCAAAAGCTTGCTCACAGTTCTCGTCCCAAAGGAATTCTTTGTTTTTCCTAAGGAGCTGGTACCATGGCAAGGCTTTCCGAGCAGCTTGGGATAAGAATCTGGAGAGTGCTGCCACTCGGCCCGTGAGTTGTTGAACTTCTTTAAGATTAGTTGGGCTCCTCATTTCAAGTATTGCTTTGCATTTATCTGGATTGGCTTCGATCCCTCTCTCGGTTAACATAAAACCGAGGAAAGAACCGGCTGGGACTCCGAACACACATTTCTCCGGATTCAACCTCATAGAGTACTTCCTTACTCGGTCCAGTATTGTTGCGAGGTCCTGGGCATGGTTTTCTTGCTGTTTGCTCTTTGCAATAATATCATCGATGTATACTTCCATGCTCGAGCCGATCATGCCTTGGAAAACCTTGTTCATCATCCTCTGGTAGGTAGCACCCGCATTCTTCAACCCGAAAGGCATGACATTATAACAATAAGTTGCCTTGTCGGTGATGAATGCGGTTTTATCTTGATCATCCGGAAACATTAGGATCTGGTTGTAACCAGAGTAAGCATCCATAAAGGACAAGAGTTTGTAACCGGCTGAACTGTCGACAAGTTTGTCAATAACGGGAAGAGGATACTGGTCTTTAGGACAGACTTTATTCAAGTCCGTGTAGTTGACACACATCCTCCATTTTCCATTGGGTTTTTTGACCAAGACGGTGTTAGCTAACCAGTCTGTATAGTCAATTTCCCTAATGAAACCTGCTCGGAGTAATTCAGCAACCTTTTCTTCAATGGCAGCGGCCTTTTCCGCACTAACCTTCCTTTTGCGTTGTGCCACCGGTTTCGACCCCGGAATGATACTCAACTTATGGCAGATAAAATTTGGGTCGATTCCTGGCATATCCGCTGATGTCCATGCGAACAGATCTTTATTTGAAATCAACAGAGTGGTTAACTCCTCTCTTACGTTTGCGGGTAGTTCAGATCCGATTTTTATTTGCCTAAGGGGATCGTTGGTCAATGTCAAGAATTCCCACTGTCCCTTCGGGGTTGGTCTATTTCTGTCGGATTGATCCCTCATATCCAGATCCGCAATATTAACGTTGCCCTTTCCGAAAGAGACTTTTTCCAAATTGCTCGGATCCTTGTTTTTAACCTTCCCTAAACTGGCGTTGTAACATTTCCTTGTTGCTTCTTGCTCCGCCTTGACAGTCACCACTCTATCATCAGTTCCGACGAATTTCATAGCCAAGTGAACTGTAGATACTACCGCCTCAAATGCCTGTAGAGAAGTTCTCCCAAGAATGGCATTGTAGGCCGCTGGACAATCAACCACCAAAAATTTGACTATCTCGGTGATGAGCATTTTATTTCCCATTATTCCTTGCATTATTTTACTCCTATTATTGATACTTGTTGCCTATTTGACATTGTTTAGCTTGATTTAGTGATTTAGAGTTTATTGGACTAATATTCTGAATATTGTTTAATTTGGGATTATTTAGCCTAATTAATTCTATTTCTATTTTCAGGTCATATTTGGCACAAGGGCTTTTTGGACATTTTGGGAATGAAGATTTAATTTTGGAAGAGAAGATATATGATGAAGTGAAGATTGTAATCTATCTTTAGGATTAGTTGAGATTTAGTTATATCTTTTAAGATTTAGATTTTATCTATAAGATATTTTTTTTTTAGATTTAATTTAGAGATAAGCTTTCCTTAGGATTTGGGCCCATGATTTAGGCCCGTTTTGTGATTTAAAAAGCCATATTCGTGTAAACCCTTGGGGGGAGACCTTTCAATCACGTTTTTTACATTCTCTCTCATAGAGAAGGCTTAGTTTTGCTCTCCAAGCTTGTGGTGGCTGCTAGGGTTTCTCTCTCTTCCCTTTTCTACACGTTTTTGGTATTTTTCTTCATGGAAGGCTAAACTCTTAGGTTAAATCCCTTTGGTAATGTATCACATACTCTTGAGGTTTTATTCTTAATGCTATTTTGTTTTTATTCACTGTTTTCATGCTTATTGATATGTTATGGTTCGCTTAGTTCCATTATATAGAGATAATCCATGTGTATGAATGCTTAATTTATGCAAACTCGTAAAAACTCCATGCTTTGGCTTTTAATGCTTAATTAGAGGTTTGGGTTTTGGGGTGAGAATTGAATTTTCGCTTAGTATTTAATTCTCACGAGTTGGACAGTGAAGAGGAAAGAAATTGATCTTTTGTGACCGATGATAGAGTTGTGAACGCGAGCCAAAGGGGTTTATCCGCTTTTCCTTATCTGTTTCTTCGTTTTGATTTAATTCTGTTTTGATTTCAATTATTCAATATTCAATACAAAAAAAAAACCCTGTTTTCTATGCATACTATGTGTTCGACCTTTTGCTTGATAAGATATTCCTTGGGAGACGACCTAGGAGTCACTTCCTAGTACTATACTTAAACTGTTTTTATTTGTATCGGGTACGGCCTCGATCAAATTTGGCACCGTTGCCGGGGAGTATTGGTTCTTGCCAAAGGTCATTAGTAGTTAGTTAGTGTCGTAGTTAGTATAGTTATTATAGTGTGTCGTGTCTGATTTAGGGTCTAGTAGTCAATTCTGATAACCGGTTGAAGTTGCACTGTTTGCTGTTTTGCTATTTTGTTGCAATTAGTGTATTTGATTGATTCTGTGGTTGCTAGTTCACATAGTTGTGGGTGGAATTTTTCCACGAAAATTTATATCCACACTACTTTTATCATATAAAAAGGTTTCGAGGCACCACGATCACTCAGATCATCACTGGTTGTGAGTTCCAGAAAAATTTTCCAAGTTTTAGCAGCACTTTCTTCAAATCGTCGCAACTTTTGACCCGTAACTCGGAATTTGACGAATTTTATATCAAATCGAAGGGAATTTTCTGAATAATCTGATTTTTCTCACTTCGTTAGAAAATTCCTTTGTCTGGATCCTGAAAAGCCGTTTTACTATTTCTTTTTTATTTTACAAGTTTTATTTTCTTAGTTTTTGGTCTCTGATTTAATTGTTTGACTTGGTTCCCTTTTGAATTTTGTCCTCAAACTTTTTGTGGTATGTTTTCATGATTTTAGGGTGCTGAAAAAAATAAAGGAAAAAATTTTAAAATATAAAAAAATTTTGTTGCCTATTTTGGTCATGTATATTAGTGACAGTTTGCTATGCTTAATGGTGTTCTGTTCAGTACATGACTAGGGGCAACCCAAGCTACTTGCATCCATATAACCCTGAAATTGATAGAACTTATCACAGACTAGTTAGACAAAATAGGAACCAGTCCATAGGTAGTGAGTCTATTGAGTCTTTACATAGTGAGTCTGCTTCTTTTTCTTCTATTCCTATAAATTCTGATTCTTATTCTGATTATTCTGAAAATATGGCTCAACTCCACCACGTGAGAGGACATTGAGGGAGCTGGCTGCACCTGATTTCACTATTGAAGATTTGTGCATCCAGTATCCCGATGACCCGTATGAGCTAAGGTCTGGACTAATTCATTTGTTGCCCAAGTTTAATGGTCTTGCAGGTGAGGATCCTCATAAACATCTCAAGCAGTTCCATATTGTCTGTGCTACTATGAAACCACATGATGTGCAAGAGGATCATGTTTGTCTTAAGGCATTCCCACACTCCCTAGAGGGGCTAGCCAAGGATTGGTTGTACGATCTGGCCCCTGGTTCTATCACAGTCTGGGATGACCTGAAGAGGGCATTTTTGGAGAAATTCTTCCCTGCATGCAGAACAACAGCAATCCGAAAGGATATATCAGGCATCAGGCAACAAAGTGGAGAAAGTCTCTACGAGTATTGGGAGAGATTCAAGAGACTGTGTGCGAGCTGCCCCCACCATCAGATCTCAGAGCAGCTGCTTATTCAATATTTCTATGAAGGTCTCAACCTCATGGAGAGAAACATGCTTGATGCTGCAAGTGGTGGTGCCCTAGGAGACATGACACATTTAGAAGCCAGAGTCAAGATTGAGAAGATGGCTTCCAATTGTCAACAATTCCATGCAAGGGGCAACAGCGATGCAATCATAGTGAGAGGCGTGAATGATGTTGGCACAAGTTCTGGTAAGGTTGAGAAGCTTGAACAGAAGATAGATTCACTTACAACTTTGGTCACTCAATTGGCCATCAACCAGAAGAAGTTGTCCCTGCCTGCTAGATTATGTGGCATATGCACATCCGCTGAGCACCCCACAGATGCATGCCCTTCTGTGCAGCAGCAACCAACGACTGGTGCTGACCAACCTGAGGCATATGCCGCCAACATCTTCAACAGTAGAAACCAGCAGCCACAGAACTTTGATCTCTCTACCAATAGATACAACCCTGGTTGGAGGAACCATCCCAACCTGAGATGGTCTGATCAGCAGCAACCTTCACAGGTTCAATTTCAGAACAATTCTAGACCACCATATGTACCTCCTCCAGTCCAGCAACAGAGACAACAACAAGCTAATTCTGCACCACCAGCTCCTAGTACTGAGCAGCAGCCTTCATTGGAAGAGCTGATGAAACAGATGACCATGCAAAATCTCCAATTCCAACAGGAAACTAGAGCATCCATTCAAAGACAAGGGGCCTCCATTCAATCTTTGACCAATCAGATGGGACAGATGGCAACAGCAATCAACACTATGCAATCTCATAATTCTAACAAGTTGCCATCCCAAACAGTGATCAATCCAAACCAGAATGTGAATGCTATTAGTCTAAGGTCAGGGAAGCAGATTGTCACACCCACACCAGAATCTGACCTCAACAAAGATGATCTAGTTTCAACCAACAAGAAGAGCCAAATGGTCGAGGAGAGTGAGCACACAAGTACCAGAAAATCCCATCCAGCTCAGCCTTCCACAAGCACAACACCTGCTGCTGCCCAACAACCACCCCCCATTCCTCTTCCTTTCCCACCAAGGGGGGTGACTCAAAGCAAGAAAATGGAAGAGATTGACAAAGAGATACTTGACACATTCAAGAAGGTGGAAGTCAACATACCCCTTCTTGATGCAATCAAGCAAATTCCAAGGTATGCAAAGTTCTTGAAGGATCTATGCACACACAAACGGAAGCTCAAGGGCAATGAGAGGATCAACATGGGAAGAAATGTCTCTGCTCTTATAGGTAAACCCGTCCCTCATATTCCTGAAAAGTGTAAGGATCCTGGAACTTTCTCTGTGCCTTGTATCATAGGTAATACTAAATTTGAGAATGCTTTGCTAGATTTAGGAGCATCTATTAATGTTATGCCTATGTCTGTTTTCAAGTCTCTTTCACTTGGACCTCTTCAACCTACGGGTGTGGTTATTCATTTGGCAAATAGATCTACTGCCTACCCCGCAGGTTTGATAGAGGATGTCTTGGTTCGGGTTGAAGAGCTTATCTTTCCTGCTGATTTTTATATTCTTGATATGGAAGAGGACACCTCTCGTAGTGCTGTCCCTATCATATTAGGGAGACCATTTTTGAAAACAGCCCGAACCAAGATAGATGTGCATGCAGGTACACTTTCCATGGAATTTGATGACAGTGTGGTTCGATTCAATATTTTTGATGCTATGAAACATTTTTCTGATGACCACTCTGTCTTTCATGTTGACTTGATTGATGATCTGATTGATGAGCATGTTCTAGACTTTTTGCATGATTATGATTTGCCATCTTTCACTAGCTCATTTACTTGTTCTGCATGTTCTAATTCCGAAATTTGCACTGCATGCATTGAAATTGACCAGTTTTTAAATTCTGCTACTGCATCTGTTGATTCATATAATATAGATTCAGGTCATGCTAACCCCATTTCTGTTTTGCATGAGTCTAATTCACTTGTTCAGGTGCAGGCGGCAGAATCCAATTCTGCTGCTCCTTTAGTTCCATCTGTGATGCAGGCACCTTTATTGGACCTGAAGCCCCTTCCTCCTCATCTCAAATATGCTTACTTGGAGGCTGAGCAGAAACTTCCAGTGATCATCTCTACCTCCCTTTCTGTTGATCAAGAGAAGCAACTGCTGGATGTGATTAGAGCAAACAAAAGGGCAATAGGATGGACTTTGGCAGACATACCTGGTATTAGCCCCTCCATGTGCATGCATCGGATTTTATTGGAGGATGGGGCTAAACCAGTGAGACAATCCCAGAGACGGTTGAAGCCCCAGATTCTTGATGTGGTGAAGAAAGAGGTCACCAAGCTGCTGCAAGCTGGCATTATCTACCCCATTTCAGACAACACTTGGGTAAGCCCGGTTCAAGTAGTTCCCAAGAAGTCTGGGGTGACAGTTGTCAAAAATGAGAAGGATGAGCTGATTCCCACTAGAGTGCAGAACAGTTGGAGTCTGCATTGATTATAGGAAGCTCAACCAGGCGACCCGCAAGGATCACTTTCCTCTTCCCTTCATTGATCAGATGTTGGAGCGCCTGGCAGGTAAATCTCACTATTGCTTCTTAGATGGTTTCTCTGGTTATTTCCAAATCTGTATTGCACCAGAGGACCAACATAAGACTACATTTACCTGTCCTTTTGGTACATTTGCTTATAGGAAGATGCCTTTTGGCCTATGCAATGCTCCTGGCACTTTTCAAAGATGTATGATGAGTATTTTTAATGACTTACTTGAGCATTGCATAGAGGTCTTCATGGATGATTTTAGTGTATATGGTTCCTCTTTTGATGCATGTCTTGATAGTATGTCTAAGGTGCTTAATAGGTGCATTGAGACTAACCTTGTCTTGAATTTTGAAAAATGTCATTTTATGGTAGAACAAGGCATAGTCTTAGGGCACATTATTTCGCATAAGGGCATAGAGGTTGACCCTGCTAAGCTGCATGTAATATCACATTTGCCTTACCCCTCTTGCGTGCGAGAGGTGCGATCTTTTCTTGGCCATGCAGGTTTCTATCGCAGGTTTATTCAGAACTTTAGCAAGATAGCCCTTCCACTATCCAACTTGCTTCAAAAGGATACCGCATTTGAGTTTGGAGACCAATGCAAGAAAGCATTTGATGAGTTAAAGAGAGCACTCACCACCACTCCCATCATCCAACCACCTGACTGGACTCTCCCATTTGAGCTCATGACCGAAGCCTCGAATTATGCTTTGGGAGCAGTTCTCTCCCAAAGGGTTGGTAAGATGTCTCATGTGATTTATTATGCATCTAGGACTTTAGATTCAGCACAAGTTAATTACACCACAACTGAAAAAGAGCTGTTAGCCATTGTCTTTGCACTTGATAAGTTTAGATCATATCTGTTAGGTTCTAAGGTTGTGGTGTATACTGATCATGCTGCCCTGAAGTATCTTTTGAAAAAGACAGATTCCAAACCTAGGTTGATTAGATGGATGTTTCTCCTCCAGGAGTTTGATCTTGAGATTCAGGATCGGTGTGGTGCACATAACCTTGTCGCAGACCACTTGAGTAGAATAGAGAGAGAGGAGGATGCATTTCCTATCCGGGATGACTTCCCGGATGAGCAGCTTTTAGTTTTGCATGTTTCACATCCCCCTCCCCTTATTCCTTGGTTTGCTGATATTGTAAATTATATAGTTGCATCTGTTTTTCCACCCTTGGCATCCAAAGCTCAAAGAGACAAATTGAAGAGCGATGCCAAGTATTATGTATGGGATGACCCCTATTTGTGGCGTTTTTGCAGTGATCAGGTCATTCGCAGGTGCATTCCAGACCAGGAGATCCAATCGGTTCTCCAATTTTGCCATGCTTCACCAGTTGGAGGCCACCTTGGCACTCAAAGGACAGCACGAAAGGTGCTGGATTCTGGATTTTATTGGCCTACCATCTTCAAGGATGCAAGCAAAATCTGCAGCTCATGTGAGCAATGTCAAAGAGCAGGAGGCGCCCTATCTTGGAGGCAACAGATGCCGCAACAACCTATGTTGTTCTGTGAGGTGTTTGATGTCTGGGGTATAGATTTCATGGGTCCCTTTCCTGTTTCTTTTGGTTTTTATTATATCTTACTTGCTGTGGATTATGTATCCAAATGGGTGGAAGCTAAGGCCACCAGGACTAATGATGCTCAGGTTGTTGTAGATTTTGTCAGGACTAATATCCTTTGCAGGTTTGGCATACCTAGAGCCATAGTCAGTGATCAAGGCACACACTTCTGCAATACATCCATGCAAGCTTTGCTCAAGAAGTATGGGGTTGTGCACAAAGTTTCTACACCATATCACCCCCAAACCAATGGGCAAGCTGAGATTTCAAACAGAGAGATCAAGCGGATTTTGGAGAAGATGGTGAAGCCTAATAGAAAGGATTGGAGCACACGATTGGAGGATGCTCTATGGGCCCATCGGACTGCTTACAAGGCACCCATAGGGATGTCACCCTATCGGGTTGTTTTTGGTAAGGCATGCCACCTGCCTGTGGAGATAGAGCACCGTGCATATTGGGCTGTGAAGCAATGTAACTTAGCTCTTGATCAAGCGGGTGAGGAGAGGAAGCTGCAGTTGAGTGAGCTAGATGAGATCCGTTTGGAGGCCTATGAGAATTCCAAGTTCTACAAAGAGAAGACCAAGAAGCTCCATGATAGCTCAATTTGCAGAAAGGAGTTCTTGGTTGGTCAAAAAGTGTTGCTCTACAACTGTAGGCTTGGACTCATGAGTGGAAAGCTCCGCTCTAAATGGATTGGACCGTTTGTAGTCACCCAGGTGTTTCCTTATGGCACTGTGGAGATCAAGAGTGAGTCCACAGACAAGAGCTTCAAAGTCAATGGCCACCGACTCAAGCCTTTCCTAACCTCTCCTACTTTGGATGATGCACCTGTGGAGGAGGCCTCATTGGTCGACCCCATTTTTGATCCACCATGATTTCGGGAGTCTTCTTTTCTCCTTCCTTACTCTTTTTATTGCACTTGTCTATATCTATCTGATTCTGCTATTTGTGTTCCATTGAGGACAATGTGTGATTTAAGTGTGGGGGGGAGAGTAGTTTAGGTTGCATATTTTTGCTTTGATTTTTTTAGGTTTTGCTAAGTTTTGGGCATTTTCTTGCATGTCTGTGCTTCATTTTGGTAGAGTCTTGGTATCTTGTGTCTGAATTCATGCATTTCTGTGTGTAAAGTTGCTTTTGATAATTAAGAGGTGGTAACACTGTGATAGAATTGTCCCTTTTGTGAGGATTTGAGCCTTAATTGTGGGTGGATTGCTATATATGCCACCTAATTTTTCTTTCATGTGTGATTGCACTCTGGATTACTTGCACTCTAGAACTTGACTTGACTCTTGTTGATACTTGATATTCCCATGCACATTTTGAAATGATTTAGGCATTGTTTTTTTTCTTGAATAAGCCACTAGCCATATGAGCCTACCTTGAATGAATTTATCCTTTGATAGCCCCTTTGAGCCTTTATATCCCTTTTCTTTGTTCTTTAGCTCATTACAAGCCTATGTCTGAAAAACCATGATTGTCCTAACCTTAGGGAATGTTGGAGCTTTGGAATTGTTTTGGGAATGGGTATTAAGTAAGCGAGGGTGCTTTGTTCTTCATCTCTTGTGAGTTCTGGGTTTTGCCTCTATGGTCGGTGATGTAATTATGGCTTTATCTCATTATGCCATTTTTATTGTTTCTTCTTTTCTTTCGTTCATGAAGTTCTGCAATGTAATGCAATTCAAAAAAAAAAATTGAAAAAATGAATGATGAAAAAAAAAAGAAAGAAAGAAGAAGAAGGAAAAAAAAGAAAAAAAAATAGAATAAAAGGTTGATTGAGGCATGGAGGATTGGAATTAGAGGTTGTTGTTATGTTTACCATTTCATTCTGGGGTGGATTGTGCTTATTTTTTTTACTTGTTCCCCATTGCTCCTCTATTCCCTGGGTTTTAGCTACATTTCCCATATTTTTATCCTACCCTGTCCTTGGCCCCATTACAACCCTGAAAAGACCTTTTGATCTTAATGTGCATGTGTGTTGATTGTTGATGTTAGAGGCTTGTCAAGCCTATGGTTGTGTTTGTTTTTCATGATGTGCCTTGAGTGTAAACACTGATTAACCTTAAACACTTGAGTGTAAACACTATTGAGTGATCCTTGTGAGTTTCTATCATCTTTGTGACTACCCTCTTGATGTCATTGGTTTTCTTTGCATATTTGAAATAATTGGATGATGTTCATGGATGCTTTGATTCTTTGGTCCTTATTCTCTTCGTGTGCTCGATTTTGCCCATTTCTTTGCATTTCCTAGAATTCATTGTGAATTATGTAATCTCTTAGGTTTGCATTCATTAGTTTTAGTAATCTTGTTACATGATTCACTTTGGTGCATATTGATCTTCTCAGTCCTAATTCTTAGTTTTGCCCAGGAGTGCAAAAGGATAAGTGTGGGGGTATTTGATGAGCATTTTATTTCCCATTATTCCTTGCATTATTTTACTCCTATTATTGATACTTGTTGCCTATTTGACATTGTTTAGCTTGATTTAGTGATTTAGAGTTTATTGGACTAATATTCTGAATATTGTTTAATTTGGGATTATTTAGCCTAATTAATTCTATTTCTATTTTCAGGTCATATTTGGCACAAGGGCTTTTTGGACATTTTGGGAATGAAGATTTAATTTTGGAAGAGAAGATATATGATGAAGTGAAGATTGTAATCTATCTTTAGGATTAGTTGAGATTTAGTTATATCTTTTAAGATTTAGATTTTATCTATAAGATATTTTTTTTTTAGATTTAATTTAGAGATAAGCTTTCCTTAGGATTTGGGCCCATGATTTAGGCCCGTTTTGTGATTTAAAAAGCCAAATTCGTGTAAACCCTTGGGGGGAGACCTTCCAATCACGTTTTTTACATTCTCTCTCATAGAGAAGGCTTAGTTTTGCTCTCCAAGCTTGTGGTGGCTGCTAGGGTTTCTCTCTCTTCCCTTTTCTACACGTTTTTGGTATTTTTCTTCATGGAAGGCTAAACTCTTAGGTTAAATCCCTTTGGTAATGTATCACATACTCTTGAGGTTTTATTCTTAATGCTATTTCGTTTTTATTCACTGTTTTCATGCTTATTGATATGTTATGGTTCGCTTAGTTCCATTATATAGAGATAATCCATGTGTATGAATGCTTAATTTATGCAAACTCGTAAAAACTCCATGCTTTGGCTTTTAATGCTTAATTAGAGGTTTGGGTTTTGGGGTGAGAATTGAATTTTCGCTTAGTATTTAATTCTCACGAGTTGGACAGTGAAGAGGAAAGAAATTGATCTTTTGTGACCGATGATAGAGTTGTGAACGCGAGCCAAAGGGGTTTATCCGCTTTTCCTTATCTGTTTCTTCGTTTTGATTTAATTCTGTTTTGATTTCAATTATTCAATATTCAATACAAAAAAAACCCCCTGTTTTCTATGCATACTATGTGTTCGACCTTTTGCTTGATAAGATATTCCTTGGGAGACGACCTAGGAGTCACTTCCTAGTACTATACTTAAACTGTTTTTATTTGTATCGGGTACGGCCTCGATCACTCGGTTCTGGCCGAAGGCTGTTGTCCGAGGGTTACGGGGAGTTGGATGTATCCCTTTGGCTCAATGGTATCCCCCGTGAAACCAATTAATTCACCTTCGAAGGGAGTGAGATTGCACTCCCTGAGTTTAAGGGCTTTGAATAGAGGGAAAAACATGATGTCCGCCGAGCTCCCTTGGTCGATGAAGACTCGTTTAACCTCGTAATTACCAATAAGGGCAGTAATCACCATGGGGTCATTATGTCCTGGGAGGATTCCATCCAAATCGCCGTCATCAAAAACAATGGGAACGTTTTTTGTTGATCTCTTGGCTATAGGCTTCTGACTGACTGCCAGAATTTGGTTGATGTATTTCTTCCTGTCGGCTTTCTTCTCTCCACCTCCAGCAAAACCTCCCGCAATAGTATTAACCAAGAATTCATTTTTATTAGCATTCGTATCAGGAGCTGGGGTGGGATCGGTTCTCTGCCTCCCGGCATTTCTATCGTCTAGCGACCTACTTCTCTGCCGTTTGGACTTTGCTGGTGACTGAGATCTATTCCTACTTCTTCGGCCAGCTGCATCCCTGATGTATTGTTGTAACTTGCCATCTCTGATCATCTCTTCAATCAAATCCCGCAACCAGATGCACTCGTCGGTCGTGTGGCCGTATCCTCTGTGGAAGTCACTATACTTTGACCTGTCACGCTGTGCGCCCTTTGTCAAAGACAGAGGTCTTTGGGCCGAGCGCAGGTCAGTCTGCATTGTTTCCCTCAGGATTTGACTCCTTGGAACAGTTAGAGGAGTGTATTCCTGAAATTTATTCCTTTGAGGAATCCTTCGGTCTCGATCATTCCTATCTTGTCTTCCACCAAAACATTCGTCACGCTTTTGTTTATTTTGGCCTTGAGGATCAGCTCGTTGCCTTTCTTCTCTGACTTTCTGTCCCTTGTGGAATTCCTCCAAATTAATGAACTTATTCGACCTCTGTCTTAGCTCGGCCATATCTTTTGGAGGTTTTCCAATTAAATATTTTCTGAAGTCTCCCGACTGTAAACCCTGTGTGAACAATAGTACTGCCACACCAGGTTCTAATCGAGGAACTGAGCTAGCCTCTGCATGGAATCGCGAAAGATAATCCTTCAATGACTCATCTTGTTTCTGAGTCACTGCTGCTAAGGTGTGGTCGGATTTGGGCTGGACGCAACTAGCCGTGTATCTATTTAGAAACACTCTTTTCATCTCCTCCCAAGAATTAATTGAGTTCCGAGGGAGGGATGAGTACAATCGTAACACTGACGGCTCTAGGGTCATGGAAAAGGCTTGGCATTTCATCTCCTCCCCTCCTCCGTAGTAATTCATCGCTCCTTCATAAGAGACAATATGGTCCACTGGATCAATGAGGCCGTTGTAGTGTGGTACATTAGTAGGGCCCAAGTAACCTTGAGGAGTTTGGAATGCCATAATATATGGAGTAAAGGGATGACCAGGGTGAAAATCACCCTGATCCTGGTTCATGGTAGGGTTAGCGTGGGTATTTTGTGGCGGGGGAAGCTGCATTACTGGGAGTGGTTGTGGGTCCATGGTTTGAGGTATTGTATTTTGGGGTAGTATGGTGGATGGTTGACTCTGTGCAATCCTTGCCATAGCTTTCTGTTGGAGGTCGGCAATAGCTCGTCCTTGTTGTTCAATTAAAGTCGTTTGTCTGTTTAGGATGTTAATCATCTCTTGCTCCCGAGCCCGAGCAGATGTAGATGTTCCATAGGACCTTCCGATGGAGTGGCTATGATGAGAGTTTCCAGGAGCAGTTCTTCCTGGATTCAATCTGGTTCTAGGGGTTGTACTTATGTGGTCGGTATTGGGTGGGACAGGAGGGGTACGTTGGGTATTTCGGCCATGATGTGCTCGAGTTCCAGTGGTCCTGGATGTGTTTCGAGTGGTTGGGGCTGTGCTGCTCGAATCACCATGGGTGGAGGGT
Source organism: Crotalaria pallida (assembly GCA_037953625.1). Lineage (NCBI taxonomy): Eukaryota > Viridiplantae > Streptophyta > Magnoliopsida > Fabales > Fabaceae > Crotalaria > Crotalaria pallida. The sequence goes on from CM075650.1 coordinate 20,199,649, forward strand.
GGTGGTGTTGGAGGGGGTGGAGGTGGTGGTGGAGGCAGTATGGTTCGTAGAACTTGGAGCAGTTGGGGGTTGCTTCTAGTCCTAGGATGAGAAGATTGTGGTGTTTGGGAATGAGTAGCATGATTATTACTACGATTAAGGCTGCGATGAGGGGGTGGATGATTCTGTGAATGGTTTGGTGGCTGAGAATTATTCGCTGCACTAGAATGGGAGGTTCGTAGTGGTTGTCCATTATCTGCACGATTATGGTTGAGAACATCGCACAGATCACCAGCAGAATGGGGCTGTGGGTTGTTGTTATCAGCGTTTCTGGGCCTGCCACGGGTGCGGGTGATGCGGTCACGGAGGTCACCAACTTGACTTCTGGTGGTAACCATGGTGGTGGTGGGAATGATATGTTATTCAGTTTTCCACAGACGGCGCCAATGTCGTGTCCTTTACCAAGATCAACCTTAAAGCTATGGAAGAGCCTTCAAGAATGATCCCGGCTAAGATGTTAATGTAGGACTTTTTAGGATTTCTGAATATCCAGTTGGGATAATCAGGTTCTCCCTAGTCAACAATGTGTGTGCTAGTGTCAACTTAGGGATGAGAAGACGTACCTTTGCCCCTATAGCATGGTGGTTCTTATAGGGGATTACCTGTGTGGATTGTGCCGTCTTGATAAGCTTCCTGAAGAGTTAGAAGGCAAATAGGACTCGTTAAGGGTATGATAAGATCATATCCATAAATCCTCTAAATGATAAACATTATCCAAGGCTGTTTTATCTAGCCAAGAGTCGCGGGAATCTAGGAGTGGTTACGGCTTTGATGAGGCTGTAAATGATAAGGATCAGATTGAGAGTCCTGTGCTCGGTGTTAACCTCATCAATACGTGACCTACATGTAGAAACCCAGTTTGCTCGGTATAAGGTCCGATCGTTGGCCCTGTATCAGTATCGTACTTAGTAGGAGTCATGAGGCTTTCGGTCGGTCGACGCTCGGTCTACTGCAAGTCCACTACACGTATCATCCACAGATTGATGGCCAGACGGAGAGAACGATTCAGTCTTTGGAAGATGTGTTGCGGGCTTGTGCACTTGAAGAACAAGGAAGTTGGGATCAAGTGTTACCTCTTGCAGAATTCACATACAACAATAGCTATCATGCAAGCATTGGAATGGCACCGTTCGCGGCGTTGTATGGAAGGAAATGTCAAACCCCGCTATGTTGGTTCCATGTGGGGGAGAATTTAGTGGTTGGACCGGAAATAGTACAGCAGACGTCTGAGACGATCAGAATGGTTCAGGCAAAAATGAAAGCGGCTCAAAGTCGGCAGAAGAGTTATGCTGATAAAAGGAGAAAACCATTAGAGTTTTCGGAAGGCGATCATGTGTTTCTTCGGATAGTTCCGATGAAAGGAATCAGTAGAGCTTTGAGAACCCGAAAGCTTTCGGCTAAGTGTATAGGTCCATACCAAATCCTTAAGAGAGTTGGTCCTGTTGCTTATCAACTAGCTTTACCACCCTCTTTATCCAATTTGCACAACGTCTTTCACGTTTCGCAATTGAAGAAGTATGTGCATGACCCATCAGTTATTCTAAAACTCCAACCTGACAACCTAACTCTGAAGGAAAACCTGACCTTTGAGACCAGACCAGTTCAGATAGAAGATCGAGAAGTTAAGCGGCTCAGGGGAAAGGAGATACCTTTAGTTAAGGTTGTATGGGAAAACGCAGACGTATCCGAAGCTACATGGGAGTTAGAGGAAAAGATGCGTCAAGAGTATCCGGAGTTGTTTTTGTAAGCTAGAATTTCGGGGACGAAATTCCTTTTAAGTGGGGGAGTAGTGTAACACCCCTAATTTTCGTCTCCCGGATAATAAGGAAATTAATAATAAAAGTTTTATTATTAATTTATATGGCTTTCCAATTTTATGTTTTGTATTTAATTAGCCTGAAATATAAAAATAAATTGGAATATTTTTATATGGCAAATAAATGCAAAATATAAGAATATTGCATTTTAGTCCCTGAAATAGGACCTAAATGTAATATTGAAAAGGTTCTTGGAGGGAAAGATTTAAAAATATTAATTTTTAAATTTTGAACTAATCTAACCGGTTAGTAATACCCTGTAACCGGTTAGACGATGAACCCAGAAACTGGGTTAGTGGATTTTGATGAGTAATCACTTGATTAATCACGGAATCGCCACGATTACAGCCTAAAACCGGTGGAAAAACACGCGTCAACGTGCATGTAATTCTTGTTGGTCTATAAATAGCTAAATTTCTGATGATTTGGGGGTTGATTCAACTGGTTTTGTGTTGAGAGGTGGAATTAGGGTTTTGATTTCTTCTTAAACGATTCTCCTTCTTCACTGAGTGTTAGAAAGTGAGAGATACACTTTTGGAAAGCTTAAATCAAGAGCTTTCCATTGATATAAAGATTGTGAGTCAAAAGTGTGTGTGTGAGGAGGAATCAACCAGCAAAGCTAAGTGTTGAAAACTGGACTCTGTCTCTTCTTAGTTCGGGAAGCTGTATTTGGACTTGGATTTTGATCAGTTCAGGTAACCTCTAGGCCCCAAATCACTTTCATTCATTCATGCATGTTACCTAGAGCAATCTCTAACTGTTTTCCCCAATTTTCTTGGTCAATTGTTATGTCAAACCTTCTGTTCTTTGGACCCTGTTGATGGAAATCATGGCTGAGAGCAGAACCTTGGGTTTGTGAGAAATCATTGGAGTTTCCTTCAAGATCAGCGTTAATAGTCATCAAAATCAACTTAGAGGTATGGGAGAAGTCTACCTTATACTAGATTTAGACTAAAAATCAAGTGATTTAGGATTTGAGTTAACAAAACTCAAAAGGGCATTATGTGTTTAAAGCACAAAGGCTTGGAGGCCAAAATTCTAGCTCAATTCTGTGTGAGCAAATTTCAATTGATGCATGCAAGTGATTTGAGGTTTAAAATCTGAAATTAATTGTTGATTATGAGTTTTGAGGTATTGATTGGTGTTTGCATTGATTTCTATGCAAATTGATACCATAATCTTGATGCATGCAAATTGAATGTGTTTCTGGGTATGAACATATTTCTCTTAAGGCATATGAACTTTTAGAATGTTGAAATTGGGTTAGATTTGAGACATGAAAAGAATGATTTGTCAAAACAATTGTTTTAGTGGACTGACTGCATAATCCAACCGGTTACCCGATAATTGTAACCGGTTAGACACTGTAAAAATTTCAGAAAAAATCAGTTTATCAAATCAGTCCTGAAGTCTTAGTGATTTTGGCTCAAATCTATACTTTAATTTCATTATAAATAATCTGAAGATGAGTGTTTATAATATCATGGTTCAGATTGAGGGAATGGAGTTAATGCCTTAAGTCAATGAGATAGATTCAAGAGGAAACTATGCTCATTTGAGAAGAGAAAGTTATTTAGACTTTTGAATGATGAAAACAGTGATTTTTTAGGCATAAAACAATGTTAAACTTGTTTATAGATTGGGTAGAGAATTCAAGAAAAAGGGTTTTCTGAATTACAATGGTAAACAGTTCAGGTCTGTAATTCTAACCGGTTAGCATGAAACTGTAACCGGTTAGTACCTGAATCTGAAAAATAAAAAGTTAAGTTTTTGAATACCATTGGTTATGTTTATCCCAATCTAAGCTTAAGGGCATGTTTTTGAGATAATTCAAAGGAGAATTTTTGTGCCAAAGATTATGCCTCAAATAAATCATTCAAAAGAAGAAATTGGAATATTTCTAAATCACATTAATTAATGTAAAGATAAAACCAACCCTGATATTTGTGCATCCATATAGATTGGAAGCTTGGTTGGTAGGAACGTTTATCATATTCTGGGAATATGAGGAGGGTAATCCGGGAGTACCAAATTATAACCTACTTGATGACACATTATAGATATGTGGCCAGTGTCTGGGACCTGGTTTTTATGCGTTCTGGGAACGTATGCGTTCTGGGAACGTATGCGTTCTGGGAACGTGGTGCACACTCCGGGAGTGATGCTTATTATCCAAGTATGGTTCGGCATTACGTTCTGGGAACGAATGTCGGTGTTCCGGGAACACAAGGGTGTATTGGATGGACATCCAATATGGACTTTTAGAGGCCTCAGTTGTGGATAGTAAATCATACATCATGCCACTTGCATTATAAGAGATATAATGTTGAAAAATTGGTGTGCTCATATGTACTTGCATTATGATCTGTCCATGATATACTTGTGTTTGTAATTTTATTCTTTATCAATTATGTATATGTGTATACTTACTCCCTGTGCCCTGTTTAGGTAATGGCCAGATACCTAGCTTGCATCGAGATACGCCCTATCCCTAGTGGCATATGGACGTATGAGGAGCACCGTGCCACTTTTGAGGGGGAGGTTGAGATCACTCTCTACCACCCTAACCCTCTGGTGCGAGTGTGACCTCGTCGATTTAGGATCCCATTAGTCTATACTATGCATGTTCCACCCTTTTATACATATAGAGGACCACCCCCGACTCGACCTATGCGTCGTTTTCATAGTTTTCGTTTTAGAGCTGCCACTTGTTCTCATCCTTCCTCCCATAGAGTTGTCACTGAGGAGACTCCTTCTCCTGGTCCGACTGACTATGATAGGACTGCTTCTGCAGATCCTAGACCCAGTGGTGGGGTCTCCACACAGTCGGGCGAGGTCGAGGAGGACCCTGTGGAGGATGAGAGCGAGGAGGAGGTGCATGTTGAGCCGACTGTTTCTGCTAGAGGTGGACCCGCTGGTTCATAGGAGCTTGCATAGCGTAGATGTTTTGGATCCTAGATCCTAGGAATAGAGCTGTGGAGGATCTGAGGAGCTGCTGAGGACACGGTTGACCTGCTCTGGGACTTCTACTTTTGGATTTTGTCATATATTGTATATATTTGAGAGGTCTTAGAGTGAGGTTTTATTTTATGCAGCTGGTCAGCAGTGCCCCATAAGTATTATTTTTACTTTCGCGAACTCTGATTTCTATTTCAAAGGATTCGGCAATAAGTTTATGTTTTATATATTCAAATCCAACTCGAGAGACAAATGATATGTTTTAATAAGAATCTTAAATAACGTTTCCTATGATTAAGGAAATGTTCTCTCGAGAGCCTTTTTGAAATTAAGATATTACTAAGCCGGATTCAATTAATAGTTCATGTTAAAAAGGGTTTATAATCGAGCAAGTATGAATTTAAAAAGGAAAAATTTTTCTAGTCCTAATTTTGATAGCAAGTATTTCAATCTTTTGGAAATATTAATTATTTTCAAGATACAAAATAGAGCGTCACAAAGTACAGCTTAGAGAAGCTGACGCAACTGTACATAAAGGACATTGTTCGGCTTCATGGTGTTCTGAGCAGCATAGTGTCGGACCGTGATCCTCGTTTCTTATCCCGATTTTGGCAGAGTTTGAAACAAGCCATGGGTACAAAGTTGAGGTTTAGCATAGCTTATCATCCTCAGACCGATGGACAATCCGAGCGCACCATTCAGACTCTTGAGGACTTGCTGAGGACATGTGTGCTCGAACAGTCGGAAAGTTGGGAAGCACTTCTGCCCTTGGTCGAATTTACCTACAACAACAGTTTCCATTCAAGTATCGGAATGGCTCATTTCGAAGCATTGTATGGTCGGAAATGTCGGACGCCGTTATGCTGGTTCCAGATAGGAGAAAACTTGTTGATTGGTCCTGACATTGTTCATGAGACGACCGAGAAGATCCGAATGATACAAGGAAAGATGAAAGCAGCTCAGGATCGACAGAAGAGCTATGCCGACAAGAGAAGAAAACCCTTGAACTTCATTGAGGGAGATCATGTATTCCTGCGGGTATCCCCTGTAATGGGTATCGGCCAAGCTATCAAATCAAAGAAGTTGTCCCCTAGGTTTGTCGGACCATACCAGATATCGGAGAAGATTGGACTAGTAGCTTACAGAATTGCCCTGCCTCCGCACTTGTCTAAACTCCATGATGTATTTCACGTCTCACAACTTAGGAGGTACATTCATGACCCCTCACATGTGATAGCAGTGGACGAGCTGCCGCTAAAAGACAACCTGACTTTCGAAGTTCTTCCAGTCCGAGTTGAGGACAAACAAGTCAGACGGCTCAGAGGGAAGGAAATCTCTTTGGTCAAGGTCGTCTGGAATCGGAATGATGTGGAGGAAGCTACTTGGGAACTCGAGGAGAAGATGAAGCAGTCATATCCGCAACTGTTCAATGCCGACTAAATTTCGAGGACGAAATTCCTGTAAGTGGGAGAGGAATGTAACATCCTGAAAAATTAATATTAAATATAATAACTTTAGATGTATATATAGTATATAATGATTTATTTAGGAATAGGATTAAGTCGTAGAGGTTGTATAAGGGTCGTAGGGTGATAGGAAGCATAGGTCGACCTAGTATTTAAGTATTGGACCTCGGACCGATCACGGCCGAGCTAAATGGGGTCAAATACGGAACCCGTTGTCAAGCTCGGATTAGCCGACCTTAGCGCACCTCACATTATTATCCGAGAAGGAAGCTCAGACTACTGCTGTTCCTCTATACCGCGTCGACGTATCCCAGCTCCTCCGTGACAGCTCATGTTGAGATGTTGGCCCATTGGGTTTCGCACCATCCGTACGATGTACTATCATTCACTTTATGTCACTATCATTGCTTTATGTCCCTATCAAGTCACTATTCATGGCTTCCTTTAGAAGCCAATGAATCCTATCCACATATTCTAGCTTCTCAAAGAAGCCTCCAATGAGAACCACACAAATGTTTCCCCTAAAGGAATAAAAGAAAATCCAAATACACAACACACGACACTATACTTCTAATTCTTTTGCTCCTTCGTCTCTCTCTCATTTTCTTCTTTGAAGTTCCAGCAACACTCAAACCCCAACATATTTTCTTTCTCTCTTCTCACTCACGAACATCCCTCTCTTCCACCAAGTTTCACCGGTTGGAAACCCTTCTTCTCTCTGTTTGCCTTCCGTTTCGGACGCCCCTGGACAGTCGTGGCATCCGGTGTGCAACAAGGAGGAAAGGACCCAAGAGGTGTGAAGCTCACAAGGTCAAGCATCAAGGAAAACCATTCTCAAACCCTCAACTTTTACTCCTCACGGTTTGAGGTAAGGAGTGAGTGTTATCTGTACTTGAGTTTGGGTTTCTAGGGTGTTCATAACGGGTGCTGAGAGTGGGTGTTAGATTAGGGAATGGATATAGGTTAATATTAGAGAGAAAAGGTAAAAAAGGGGTAATGGGAACCAATGAATAAACTAGAAACATGAATTTTAGGTGAAGAGGGAACATTATTTTTGGTTATATGCTTATATGATGGACTGGTTAAATGCTTTATTCATATTGTTGTTGTGGTATAAGTGTTTATGAGCTTTGATATTTGTTCTTTATATCTGTGGCCGAGCTAGGAGAGGGTGAGAATGGGAAGTGAGAAAATGGTAAATATGGAAAATAGGAGAGTTAGAGTAATATGTCTGATAATGAGAAAGGTTAATGGAAAAAGGGAATGGATAACAGGGTGAGCCGAGAGAGGCCGAGCTAAAAAGAGATGGTTAAAAAGATAAGAGGAATTAAAGAGAAATGGTTGTGTGATCGGGTCATAGCAGACGCGTACTGGATGCGTGCATTGATCGCGTCAGACGCATACTGGTTATGCGCAGCTGTAAGACGGGTACTGGGTGCTCGCAGTTATGATTCACACGAGGTTCCGAGCACGGAATCGGTGGGATGTGTTCCTGGTCATAGCAGACGCGTACTAGGTGCGTGCATTGATCGCGTAAGACGCCGAGATGCGCCGCTGTAAGACGAGTACTGGGTGCTCGCAATTATGGACACTCCTTACCCCATAAAATGATCGGCGGTAGTGCTCCTGGTCATAGAAGACTCGTACTGGGTGCGTGCATTGATCGCGTTAGACGCATACTGGGTATGTGCAGCTGTAAGACGGGTACTGGGTGCTCGCAGTTATGGACACTCCGATATCTGACCCTAAATGGTGTAAGACATGCACTGGGTGTATGCATCCGAGAATAGTAAAAGATTATAAGCTATGTAAAAGTGGAATAATGAGTAATGAATCCGAGATAGAGATGGCTTACCGAGGTAAGAGAGTAGCGGCCGAGAAACCGAGTGTAAGAATTAAGGAAAGGGTATAAGGGGAATTAATTGGATGAACCGAGGTATAACTGATGTGAGCCGAGCTAAATGAGATTGTATGCTGTTGGAAACCAACAAGCGGCTCAATATAGTCTAGAGGGGGGGTGAATAGAATATTGAAGCCTTATTACAGATTTTTCGTCCGCCTAAGAGAATGGTTTTATGAAAATAAATTTTCTTAAGAATTCAGTTCAGATTACTCGAGTAACTCAAGCCTTCACTCGAGTAATACGCAACCAAAAATAATTTCACTCGAGTATTCAGCAAATCACTCGAGTATTACGAAAGCAAATTTTAAATCACTCGAGTAACAGAAAACCTACTCGAGTAATGTTTATAAACTGAAAGCAGATTACTCGAGTGACAAGAACTTTACTCGAGTAAACTGGGTAAAATTCAATTTAAAACTTTGTTTTCAATGGAGTTCTTCAAGAATAACAATGCTATGATGATTCAACAAATTATGAATGATTAATATGAACAATTTCAAGTAATATTAACATGCAATTTTAGATCAATTGAGTAGAATTAAGAAAACCCCAATTCTAACCTAAAAATGCAAATGTTAATGAATTAATGAAATACAAGGAATGAAAATAAAAGAGACACAAGGATTTATCCTGGTTCACTTTCACCCACTTGAAAGCTACTCCAGTCCCCTCTTAAATCAAGAGAGATTCTTCACTAGAAATCTTCAAATGTAGATTTTACAATGTTTTAAGATGCAACTAGATTCTTAGTTCTCCTATCTTAAAACCCAACTCAAAGTGTGTACCAAACACTTTGATCTAATCTACCCCTTTTGAGAATTCTAGATTTCCTTGCTAATTGATTGAAGATGCTTCCAACCAATCCTCTTTTCTTGCTTTGATTTGATCCTCAAAGTCTTCCTTGTGAGATTCTTCACTTGTGTTGAAACTTCAATGATGCAATCACAAATTGCAAATCTTCAACAACCACTAAGAACAAAAATATGATCTCAAGAATATTTGAACAATGATAGAAAATAGAGTGAAGAATGAAAAGTTCTTTGTTGAATCTTGATAGCTCTTGAAAGATGTAAAATAGCTCTTGAATTACTTTTCAAAGTGTATTGGAAAATTGTAAGAATGAAAGTCTCTTCCTTTGAAAGAGAAAATTAAGTCCTTTTAAAATTTTCCCAACACTGATTGAAGTACTCGAGTAAACCAAACAACGTCACTCGAGTGAAACATGTCAGATTAAGTTACTCGAGTGATGTGTAAACCATTACTCGATTAACCTGTCAGAACATAAATTACTCGAGTGAACCAATACTCATTACTCGAGTAAACTGATCAGAATCTGAATAAAAACAAAGTTTTTCTAAAATGATTTTCACAAGCTATTTAATCAAGATTTAAAGTATCTTCACTCTTAATCAGACATTATTTAAATATTCTTAAAATCACCTAAGCTACCCACACCAATGAGATGCATTGCATAAAATAAAGATTACATTGAAATAGAATTAATAAAAATCCTAATTCTAATCTTCATGTGGTGTAGCTTGCTTGTTGCCAATGTTGTTGCTTGGAGAGAGATTGTTAGCATCAAAACATGAGAATCCTACAAACTCCCCCTTTTTGATGATGACAAACCTCCTTTCAAATTAAGCACTAAGTTTTAACATACTCCCCCTAAATGTAAAACATCTAGGAAAAAATATAATAAAACTTAACCTACAAGAACAACATCAACAAAATATTCTCCCCCTTTTGGCATCATTAAAAAGATAATATTTTTGAGAAAAGTCCTTTGCCAAAAGTTGAAGGTAAGTAGTTCACAATGGTATAGAAAATATATAACAATAAAGACAATACCAAAATAAACCACAATAGTGCCTCAACGTATATAAACAACGAATATAAACGAACAACGAATATAGCACCATAAATCAGAGTATCAGAGCATCACACTATGCAGCAAATCATAGCAGATAATCAAAACGAAAACTAAACAAACTAGACCATACACAAGGTCCTAAAGTCATAGTAGCAACAGAGTCAGAAACATGAAAATGTGAGATATTTGGCTTTCGCCCTTTTAAAAGTTCATAAGGTGTTTTATTTAAATGCGGATGAATAAGAACCCTATTAAGCACATAGCAAGCGGTGTTTACCGCATCAGCCCAAAAATATTTAGGAACATTTGATTCTATCAACATAGTACGAGCAAGTTCCACTAATATTCTATTTTTCCTTTCTACAACTCCGTTTTGCTCCGGAGTCCTAGGGGCCGAAAATTGATGATCAATACCAAACTTATCACAAAACGCATCAATCCTAGTGTTTTCAAACTCACCTCCGTGATCACTTCTAATAGACACAATTTTCAAACTTAGTTGATTTTGGATGAGTTTGGCAAATTTTTTAAAACATTTATAAACTTCACTTTTTGCGAATAAAAATAAAGTCCATGTGAATCTAGTAAAATCGTCTACTAAAACAAATCCATAGTAATTGCCACCTAAACTTTTAATTTGTGAAGGGCCAAACAAATCCATATGGATTAGCTCCAAAGGCTTTGTTGTGCTTATCACATTTTTAGGTTTAAAAGAACTTTTAACTTGCTTGCACTTTTGACAAGAGTCACAAATGCCATCAAGCTTAAAGTTTAGTTTAGGCAAACCAATCACTAAATATTTTCGCAAAAGTTTGTTCAATTGATTCACATTCACATGAGCAATTCGTCTATGCCAAAGACGAATTTCATCATCAAAAGATTTGAAACATTTTGAAAATAGTGAAGTTATCTCATCCAAATCAATTAAGTAAGTGTTATTAGAGCGACGACCAACAAACTTAACACTATCATCTATAGAAGACTTAATGAAACATAATTCCGGAGTAAATGTCACATAATTGCCCATATCGCATAGTTGGCTTATACTAAGCAAGTTGTGTTCTAAGCCTTCTACGTATAGGACATTTTCTATGACAAGGTTAGATACGTTACCGATCTTCCCGACTCCTAGAATTTTGCCCTTGTTGTTGTCGCCGTATGTCACAAATCCATCATTTTTTGGAGTAAGTTCCATGAAGTGCGTTTTGTCTCCCGTCATGTGTCTTGAACAACCACTATCCAAGTACCATTTTCGCTCTTTGGTTCGAAGACACACCTACAAGAAAGATATCATTTGGTTGACTTAGGTACCCAAGTGGTCTTGGGTCCTTTGTTGTTAGCATGAGGAGAAGTCCCCTTAACAATCCAAATATATTCACCGCTTGGTATACCAAATTTCTTTATATTACATTTATTCGTGGTATGCCCAAAGATTCCACAATAATGACAAGTTGGGTTTTTAGAAATCTTATTCTTTGAAAATCCACCAACTTTGCGATAATTGCGTTTCTTAGGTTTGGTATAGCCAAGACCGGATCTATTGCTATTGTTCCTTTGAGTTGAAAGCAAATGATCTAAAGAAGTATCTCCTTTCATGAGCCTTGCAAGTCGATCATTCAAATTAAAAACTTCTTTTTCCAAAGACTTGCAATTTTCACAAGATGGAGTCTCATTTGATTTCAATTCACAATTGCATGTAGAGTTTGCATAAATGAGTTCAAGAGTTTCATTTTGAAGCTTAAGTTCTTCTAAATCTTTTTGAAGTTCAATTATCTTTTCATGTTTCTTCATTATGAAATTCTTTCTTTCAACATTTATTTTAGCAAGTTTCTTCAACTCTTTATGCATCTCTACATACACATTGTACAATTCATTGAATGAAGGAGAATTAGAACTTGAGCTAGCATCGGAAAGATAATCTACCTCATTGACGTTCTCACTTGATTTAATGCTCGAAGATTCCTCTTCATCAAGCTTTGTCATTAAACATAGATTTGCAAGTTCTTCATCATCCGATGAGCTAGATGTTGATTGACTCTCCACTTCATCCCATACTATGTAAGCCCTTTTTCCTTTAGAAGAATTGAATTTTGAGTTGTCACCTTCCGACTTCTTAGAATGAGTTGGACAATTCGATCGATAGTGACCAAGCTTTCCACATCCATGACACTTGATGTGATCCTTGTTAGTCTTATTTCTTGGTTGTGAGTCCTTAGAATCTCTTTGTCTATTTCTATTAAAGTTCCCCTTTTTCTTAAGGAACCTACCAAGCTTTTTAACTAGCAAGCCAAGGGTCTCATCATCTATATCGGAGTCCGAGTCATCCACTTGAAAGTTTTCCTCTTGTGCCTTAAGGGATTTTGAAGTTGATTTAAGAGCTATCCCCTTTTTCTTCCTATCGGCATCTTCATTCATGGATAACCGTCCAAGCTCCATTTCATGCTCTTGAAGCTTTCCGAATAGAGTTGCTAAATCAATTTGATCCACGTCTCTAGCTTCCATAATGGCCGTCACCTTAGGTTGCCATTCCCTGCTAAGACATCTCAAAATCTTATTAACAACTTCACCATTAGATATAACTTTTCCAAGTGCAGAAAGATGATTAATGATATGAGTGAACCGCTTTTGCATGTCACCTATGTTTTCATTAGGTAACATACGAAAGAGTTCATATTCATGCATGAGTGTATTTAGCCTAGCCCTTCTAACCTCCGAAGTGCCCTCATGTGTGACTTGTAATGTGTCCCACATTTGTTTAGCATCAACACATTGAGATACTCGAAAGAACTCATCATAAGAAAGAGCGGACGTGATGATATTTTTAGCTTTTAAATCAAATGCAACTTTCTTCTTATCATCATTGTCCCAACTCGATTGAGGTTTAATTGAAACAACATCATTTACTTTCGTTTGAGGAACAAAAGGTCCATTCTCTATGGCGTTCCAAATTTCCATATCTATGGCTTGAATAAAAATTTTCATGCGGACCTTCCAATAAGCGTAACCCTCACCACTAAATAGTGGAGGACGATTAATGGAAGTTCCTTCACCACCGAAAGGATTTGAAATTGAGCCCATTGTTTCCAAGTAAAAAGGATCTTTTCGAAAAAGCTTTTTAAGGCTCGGATTTTTCGTCCGAGCTCTGATACCACTTGTTGGAAACCAACAAGCGGCACAATATAGTCTAGAGGGGGGGTGAATAGAATATTGAAGCCTTATTACAGATTTTTCGTCCGCCTAAGAGAATGGTTTTATGAAAATAAATTTTCTTAAGAATTCAGTTCAGATTACTCGAGTAACTCAAGCCTTCACTCGAGTAATACGCAACCAAAAATAATTTCACTCGAGTATTCAGCAAATCACTCGAGTATTACGAAAGCAAATTTTAAATCACTCGAGTAACAGAAAACCTACTCGAGTAATGTTTATAAACTGAAAGCAGATTACTCGAGTGACAAGAACTTTACTCGAGTAAACTGGGTAAAATTCAATTTAAAACTTTGTTTTCAATGGAGTTCTTCAAGAATAACAATGCTATGATGATTCAACAAATTATGAATGATTAATATGAACAATTTCAAGTAATATTAACATGCAATTTTAGATCAATTGAGTAGAATTAAGAAAACCCCAATTCTAACCTAAAAATGCAAATGTTAATGAATTAATGAAATACAAGGAATGAAAATAAAAGAGACACAAGGATTTATCCTGGTTCACTTTCACCCACTTGAAAGCTACTCCAGTCCCCTCTTAAATCAAGAGAGATTCTTCACTAGAAATCTTCAAATGTAGATTTTACAATGTTTTAAGATGCAACTAGATTCTTAGTTCTCCTATCTTAAAACCCAACTCAAAGTGTGTACCAAACACTTTGATCTAATCTACCCCTTTTGAGAATTCTAGATTTCCTTGCTAATTGATTGAAGATGCTTCCAACCAATCCTCTTTTCTTGCTTTGATTTGATCCTCAAAGTCTTCCTTGTGAGATTCTTCACTTGTGTTGAAACTTCAATGATGCAATCACAAATTGCAAATCTTCAACAACCACTAAGAACAAAAATATGATCTCAAGAATATTTGAACAATGATAGAAAATAGAGTGAAGAATGAAAAGTTCTTTGTTGAATCTTGATAGCTCTTGAAAGATGTAAAATAGCTCTTGAATTACTTTTCAAAGTGTATTGGAAAATTGTAAGAATGAAAGTCTCTTCCTTTGAAAGAGAAAATTAAGTCCTTTTAAAATTTTCCCAACACTGATTGAAGTACTCGAGTAAACCAAACAACGTCACTCGAGTGAAACATGTCAGATTAAGTTACTCGAGTGATGTGTAAACCATTACTCGATTAACCTGTCAGAACATAAATTACTCGAGTGAACCAATACTCATTACTCGAGTAAACTGATCAGAATCTGAATAAAAACAAAGTTTTTCTAAAATGATTTTCACAAGCTATTTAATCAAGATTTAAAGTATCTTCACTCTTAATCAGACATTATTTAAATATTCTTAAAATCACCTAAGCTACCCACACCAATGAGATGCATTGCATAAAATAAAGATTACATTGAAATAGAATTAATAAAAATCCTAATTCTAATCTTCATGTGGTGTAGCTTGCTTGTTGCCAATGTTGTTGCTTGGAGAGAGATTGTTAGCATCAAAACATGAGAATCCTACATATGCATGTGAACCGAGCTAAGTGAGATTGCATGATGTGAACCGAGCTAAGTGATGATGTATGCATGTGATATATGGTTTGATTACTTGTTATTTATGTGCTAATTGACCACTTGTGTTTGGCTTGGTAGTTCGGTATGGCATGTTAGAAACTCCTTATTTAAGTTCTGTGTGATGTCCTAGACTGTGAGGTCCCCAAGGTTAGGGAAGAAGACCTTAAGGAAGCCTCTGTCTAGGGTTTATCTGTGATGTTTGTGGGAATCCTCAGATGGCAAGGTAGAGAGCCAAGAAGTAACCCTAATCACTGGTGTGTGAAGGTGGCAATTAGGGTTAGAGGACATACTTGAGCCCCATGTAGTACGGAGCTACTTATAATGGGGAGCTGGTTGCCCTAATGGGCTTGCTTGAGGCCCAAGTAGGGCCAGCCTGTACTGAGCTATGAGCGGATGAGCTGTCCTTGTGGATAAGGTGAGACACGTCATCTTGTCCTTGGTATCGGAATATCTGGGAGGTGTCGGACAAGGAAGTCGGACCTTGGTAGGAGTGTGAGGTCGGCCCGTATCCGGTGTCTGTTCGGCCGTTGAGCTTTGAGCTCGACCAAGCGCACAGAGGGCTTCTTACAGGGCCGTGAGGCCTTAAGCGAGGGTCCTGAGGACCTCGGCTAGGCCGAGTCCACCACATAAGCCCCCCAGCTCGGTCAAGGCTATTTGAGCCTTGTTCCGAGGTCTTGGTTTAGGTCCTTTTCCCAAGTCCACCACATAAGCCCCCCAGCTCGGTCAAGGCTATTTGGGCCTTGTTCTGAGGTTCTAGGGAGTTCGGAAGGTGAGCTGCCGCGAGTTGGATCCAGATGTCTCTGACGTCCTTTCATTTTGACGGAGCAGGTCTGAAAACTGTCCTTTCACCTGCTCCGACGTGACGCTTGCTTTCTCCAGATCTGACTCGTGTCAGAAATCACGTCCCATGAAGCGTCGCCATTATTGCGACGTTGCTCGAGATTCAGCCTTCCACTTGTTTTGCGCCACGTGTCTCAGAGTATGTGGCTGCATGCTGGGTTGGGCCTTTTGGGCCAGGCCCATACTTCGAAAATGAGGGGGAAAACGGTTTCTCTTCCCCCTCTTTCACAAAACTGTTTCTCCTTCTCTCTCTACCAGCCACTCTCTCTTCCAGTTTCGAATTCCTTCTTCCTTTCTACACGAAGACATTCCTTCTTCCTCTGCATATTCCTTCTCTTCCATTTTCGAATTCCTTTCTCCCTCTCTGCCCTTCACTTTGTTCCTCACCAGCAGCGGATCCATTGGATCTTGAAAGCTCCTATTCTCCTTCGCTTTAATACACTCAAGGTACTGTTCTACTCCTTTCTTCTCCTTTGCTTTTTGTTTCTTCTTCTTTCTGTATTGCTTTATGGTGTGCATGGGAGGGGTTAATATTTTTTGTTTTCATTTCTGCTTTTGTGGAATGGGGTATTCTTCCTGGGTTTTGGGGTTTTGATTTTGGGGAATGATCTTGGGATTTTGGCAGTCCCTGGGTTGGGAGTGTTTTAGGATTTTGGAGGGTTTTTGATTCATGTTTTTGTTTTGATTTTTCAGAAAACCAAAGGAGTGGATTGGGGAAGTATGAGTAGGGAATGGTTTAGGAAATGGGTAGGGGTGGTTTCCCTGTCAACCAGCAGTAGTGAGGAGGAGGACGGCTCTTCCTCCTCGTCCTGCTCCTCCACCGAGGTAGACGAGGCGCTCCGTCGCCAGAGGGAGTATAGGCAGAGGTACGAGAAACGAGTCCTGGAGGTCGATCCCCTCGAGGTCGTCTATCCTCGGGATTGGGAAGAGAAGAGAGAGTGGATAAGGCAGTATGCTAGGGCCGAATTCGTCGATGGTAGGGAGCATTCCGACTTTGAAAGGATGGAGAGAGAGAGAGGATGTACGAACGGGGGGTCCCTGTGGTAGAGGGGAGATGCTCGCCCCTCGGAACAACTTCGAGGGGGTTTTCTGGGGGATTATTTTTTGTAACCCGTAGGACTAACGCCGAGCTCCCCTGTTCTTCCACAGGTAACATGCCGCCCCGAAAGTGCATCAGCTGACCTGGGCTTTACCCTGCACCTTCTGACGCCGATCAATACCAGTGGGTCGACGTGGAGCCTAAAGGAGTGCGGTCCAGTTTAGACTCCGAGGACAAACTTGCCGGAGTGAAGAGAGCTGTGCTGCCCTGCTCGGGGGATGCTACAGGGACCTCTTATGAAGTTCTCCCCTGTTCGGCAAATGATAGAATATGTTCTCGGACTGATAACAACTCTTTATTTTTCTACGCCGATCTGATCCACAACCTTGGCGTGACCCTGCCATTTACCGACTTGGAGATGAGGGTTTTGAACGAGCTCGGATTGGCCCCTTCACAACTTCATCCCAACACTTGGTCATTCCTTCGAGCGTTCCAAAAGTATTGTGGAGCCAAAAGGTTGGTGTGCACAGTTCGGCTCTTCTTGTGGATGTACAACCTGTTTGTAAGTAATAAAGACGGTGTTACTGGTCGGCTCTGGGTGTCGACCAAGGCCCGAGGTCACTATGGGCTCTTTGGCATGTTTAAGGATTCTTGGAAGCATTTCAAGCCCAGAATTTTCAAGTATAAGTATGTAGGCACAGGGCGACCTTGGTTTCGGGACAAGACGGGGCCGAAGTTTCCTTTGGAATGGACCGACGAATTCTTCACTCGTCATGTCGGCACGCCGCAGAGATGGTCGGGTGCGACACTCGATGCCGATGAAGCTGTGACTGCTTACCACTATCAGTCTGAGTACCGAGCTCGGAAATTCCAGCTTGACATCGGCGTTTTCATGAAATGTCCCGATGATGCAGTTGTTGCAAAAATTGGTAGTTAGCTTTACTCTTACACTTGTACATTTTTTTTATTCTTTCAACTTTTTGAATGGTTTTGTTTTGTTCTTTTGTTTTCAGACGAACACTGGTCGAACATGTCGTCCAAGGCGCTCAAGGCAGCAATGGAGGCCCGCAAGAGAAAGAGGTCGGAGAACCCTTCCGCTGAAATAGTGCCTACTGAGACTTCTGCCGACACGACCTCTACCGACTCGGCTCCTCCTCATCCTACTCCTCCTGCGGTGATTATCGCCCCTCCTCCTCGGTCTCCTAGCCTTAACGCCGACGTTGTGATTGCTGCTGATACCTCCCCTTCGTCGGCAGGTCCGAGGAGGGGAATTGATATACTTCCGAGGCCGCCGACTACTACTGCCAAACCCTCGGTAAAAGAGACTTTAATAAAAATGTCCGGGGCAGAGTGGAAAAGAATGGCCGAGGAACTGGCATGTCAATTGAAGCGGTCAACCACAATGTTTAACGTGTTGGCCGAAGTAGCAGATGATGTGGCGGAAGGTGTATCACCTGCCAAAAAGAAGGCCCGAGCTGATCTGGCAGCCGAGGTGGCCGGTCTCAGGAGTAGCAAAAACTCTGCCGATCAGAGATTGGCTGAATTGGAAGAGAAGCATCGCCAACAAATGGAGGAGCTTCTCAAAAAGCATGAGGAGGCACTGGCCCAAGTAAAAGCAGATGCTAAGGAAGCTGGTCGGCAGGAAGGCCTGGTCGAGGTTGAAAGGGTCCGCTCCATGCTGAAGAAAAGGGCTGCTCAAGCACTTAAGCACAAGGTAGCTGCAGCCGAGGCAACCTTTGACTTTGAGAAGGGAGGAAGCAAAATTTTTGCTAGTGCTGTTGAGCAGATCCAGTTTTTGAATAAGGAGATCCGAGTCAGGGTGGTCGGCGCCAGCGCTGGGTTTGGGGTCGTAGATGGAAAGATGGTGGATTATGAGAATGATGGGGCCAAGGTAGACCTCGACCAACCCGAAGAGAATCTTCCTAACCCCTTGGAGGAGAAGCCGGATGAGGAGTTCGATCCGAGCAAGGTTGTGCTTTCCGATGTCGAAGATGATGCAGCGTAAGTCCCTTATGCTGGGCAGCTTGCAATTTGTCTATGTTTTTGTATAACATGCTTGACAGTACTGGATTGTATTTTATTTTGCTGATTGTGTACAACATTTCTTTTAGTTCAATGCAAGTTACATTCTGTTTAACTTGTTGCATCACGTCATTTATATGCAAGTTTTCTATTTTAACTTGTTGCATATATACTGTGTCCGAGGTCGTTTCTACACAAGCCTTTTCTTCAACTTGTTGAATAATTCGAGTTTGTATTGTTAACCCGTTGCATGTTTGCCAACGATACATCGGATCCGAATTGCGACTAGGTGTCGGATTATCAAGGAAATTTGTTCTGTTGGAAAAAACGCAAGTCATTGAGGCTTGTTGCATTTTGTTTGGTTGCCTATCGTGATCGGTGGTTGTCGGACACGAGCTGTGGTTGCTCATAATAAAGACACTTGTGTTTTCCTTCGTTAAAACTTTAGTATAAATAATTAGGTTAAGCTCGGGCGACTCAGTAAGTGCAGTAATCTTATAAGTTCTCCTCTGAAAAAAGGTACTGTATATAAGTGCATACAGTAGGGATCTCGGATCCACCCATCATAGCCAAGGTGGGTGTCCTCGTCCCCGATGTGAAAGAGGTTGCCGAGTGAAGTTATGTTAGAACATTTCACAGCAAGCTGTACTTTATCGGGTGTCCCTTGTACACTGTGCATATGAGCCGATCTTATTTACAAGAGATTGACTGTGCATAGCGCCATGCAACATTTAGGTGGCTAGTGCTAAATGAGAAGCTAGTACGTACGTATATGAAACTGTGGCACTTGAGTAAGGGCAAGTTTGTACTTTTTCATTAATCATAAACGTGAGTACATTGCCTTTCAGGGAATTGAAAAAAGTGAGTATATCACAATGGAACAGAATGTGACTAAAGGAAGAAGATGTAAAAACATTAACAAAAACTAAAACAAACTTAAACTTAAACTTTAGCTGGAGGTGTTGGTGACTGCTGATGATATCCGAGGTAAACCTAACTGAAATAGGTTCTCAGTTTTGCAACATTCCAGGAATTCTTGAGCTCGGCTCCTTCGAGGGTCTCTAGCTTGTATGCCCCAGAGTATGTTTTTGAAATGACTCTGTAGGGGCCTTCTCAATTCTGAGCAAATTTTTCATCCCTTCGATTCTTGAGACCAATGTCTGCTCTTCGGAGCACGAGGTCTCCGACCTCAAAGGACCTGGGTTGCACTGTTTTGTTGTATTGCTTGGCTTGCCTTTCCTTCGCTTTCTTCTCCCGAATAGAAGCAGCTTCTCGGATCTCTTCGGCCAGTATTAGATTTTCTTTGATCAAATTCTCATTTTCTACCTCGGGCCTGTCCCTCATTCGGAAGGTATAAATCCTTCGTTCGATGGGGATGACAGCATCACAGCCATAAGTGAGCCTAAAAGGGGTCTCTCCTATTGAGGTCTGTACCGTGGTCCTGATCGACCATAGGACCTCAGGTAGTAGATCGGCCCATACTCCTTTAGCCTGTGTAATTCTCTTTTTGAGGCCATCAACAATAGCCCTATTAGCCGCTTCGGCTTGGCCATTAGTCTGGGGGTGCTCGACCGAGGAGAACCGATGAGAGATTCCGAGGTTTTCAGCCAATATTTGGAAATTGTTGGCAGCGAACTGGCTACCATTGTTAGTGATTAGTGTGAGTGGAAGTCCGAAACGAGAAATAACTTGTTTCAGGAAAAATTTCTGGATTCTTGCCGAAGTGATGGTTGCTAATGGTTCGGCCTCAATCCATTTGGTGAAATAATCTACTGCTACCACAATGAACTTTAGCTGACCTGGAGCTGTTGGGAACTGTCCCACAATGTCCATTCCCCACATACTGAAGGGCCGGGGGAAGCTAAAGAGTGGAGTTCCTCGGAGGGTTTCTGATACACATCACTGAAAAATTGGCACTGAGGACACTTTCTGACATGGTCGATGGAGTCTGTCACCAAGGTAGGCCAGAAATATCCAGCCCTTAGTACCTTCCTTGCTAAGGACTTGCCTTCAACATGGTGGCTCCCCATTCCTTCATGAACCTCGTTCAAGGTTTCTTGAGCTTCTTTGGAGGCGAGACATCGGAGGAGTGGGGAAGACATTCCTCTCCTATAAAGGATTCCATCAACAATAACATACTCAGCCGCTTTTCTGGTCAGCTTCTTTTCTTCCTTCTGGTCGGCAGGGAGTATTCCATGCTCTAGATATGACCTTATCGGATGCATCCAGTTCGGCAATACAGAAATAGCCATTATCACACTTGGGGTCGAGATCTGTCTTGAATGAGGCTTTTGTTATTCCCTGCACCTTTTGTGTTTGCCAGCTTGGAAAGCACATCGGCGCGGGAGTTTGAGCAGCGGGGGATGTGGGTGATGGAGAATTTGGCAAAGTTTTGAGCCAGGGTTTTAACTCTATCAAGATATTTTTGCAGAATGGATTCTTTTGCTTGGTAGTCTCCGATGACTTGGGAAACCACCAACTGAGAGTCGCTTAGAATTTGAACTTCAACTGCGCCGAGCTCCTTAGCCATGCGGAGGCCAGCGAGGACTGCTTCGTACTCAGCCTGATTATTCAAGGTTAAGAACTCGAATTTCAGGGAATATTCGATGTTGAGACCTTCCGCGTTCTCCAAGATCACCCCCGCTCCTGCTCCCTTCTGATTGCTTGAACCGTCAACATATATCACCCAAGTGTCCGAGCTAGAGCTTTGGTGGGGCTCTGTGAACTCGAACACGAAATCTGCCAATGCTTGTGACTTAATTGCCCTCCTCGGTTCGTAGGAAATATCGAACTCGGAAAGTTCGATTGCCCACGCCATCATTCTCCCGGCGAGGTCGGGCTTCTGAAGAACTTGCTTAATGGGCTGGGCGGTTCTTACGACAATGGGGTGACTCTGAAAATACTGTCGTAGCCGCCGTGCAGCGAGGATCAAACAAAATGAAAATTTTTCAATCTTGGAATATCGGAGCTCGGGACCTTGTAGAGCTCGGCTTATGAAGTAAATGGGGAACTCACTTCGGCCCTCTTCTCGGACCAACACCGAGCTGAGGGCGGAATCAGCAACAGATAGATAAATGAAAAGACTCTCCCCCTGCAGAGGACTGGAGAGAACTGGAGGAGAAGAGAGATATTCCTTAAGTGCCAGGAAAGAAGCTTCACAGTTTTGATCCCAATTGAAAGTTGTTCCTTTTTTCAAAAGCTGGTACCAGGGTAAGGCCTTTTTTGCGGCTTGAGGGAGAAACCTTGACAGTGCTGCCATCCTGCCTGTTAACTGTTGCACTCCTCTAAGATCGGCAGGACTCCTCATTTCTAAAATAGCTCAGCACTTGTCGGGGTTTGCTTCAATTCCCCTCTCGGATAGCATGAAGCCGAGGAAGGCACCCGCGGGGACTCTGAAGGTGCACTTTTCTGGATTCAACCTCATCCTATGTGCTCTTACCCTTTCCAAAACCATGGTCAGATCTCGGACATGGTCCTCCTTTTTCCTACTCTTTGTAATCATGTCATCAATATAGACCTCCATGGTGGTACCAATGATACCATCAAAAACCTTGTTCATCATTCTTTGGTAAGTCGCTCCAGCATTCTTCAGACCGAAAGGCATGACAGTATAGCAGTAAGTTGCCTTTCCAGTCGTGAATGTGGTTTTATCTTGATCAGGGGGATACATGGGGATCTGATTGTATCCCGAATAGGCATCAGTAAATGACAACAGCTGGTAGCCTGCCGAACTATCGACGAGCTGGTCAATAATCGGCAGTGGATACTGATCCTTGGGGCAGGTTTTGTTGAGGTCGGTGTAATCCACGCACATCCTCCAACTGCCGTTAGTCTTCCTTACCAGAACAGTGTTTGCAACCCATTCGGCGTATGGCACTTCTTTGACGAACCCAGCCTCGAGTAACTAGGAAACTTTCTCCTGAATAACTTTTGCTTTTTCTGTCCCAACTCTTCTCATCTTTTGTGCTACTGGCCTTGCTTTCGGATCCACACTGAGCTTGTGACAGATAAAATTCGGATCAATTCCCGGCATGTCGGCCGAGGTCCAAGCAAACAAATCAAGATTAGCTCGTAACAGGTTGATGATATCGCCTTGGATCTCCTGAGGGATGTCGGCACCCACTTTAACAGTTTTGCTGGGGTCAGAAGGGTCAATGGGAATTGCCAACCATTCCCCTTGAGAGGAAGGCCTAAGATCATCCTGTTCGGCACGAACATCCAGCTCAGCCAATAGAACTCTTCCTTTGGCCAACTTCAGACCGGCCAGCTCTTCTTGTTTCTTTTTTGTTTCCCGTAGACTCGCATTGTAGCAGAGTCGGGCCCTGATCTGGTCAGCTTTGACTGTGACGACCTTGTCGTCGGAGCCGACAAATTTCATGGCTAAATGCACCGTTGAAACCACTGCCCCAAAGGCTTGCAGGTAGGTTCTTCCCAGTATCACATTGTAAGGGGATTCGAAATCGACAACCAGAAACTTGATGTTCTCCGTTCGGGCCGAAGGCTGTTTACCTAAGGTCACCGGGAGGTGGATTGCTCCAAGAGGGCGAATTGCTTCTCCCGTGAAGCTAATAAGATTGCCTTCAAAGTCGACGAGGTCAGCTGACCTCAACTTTAGTGCTTGAAAGGTGTGAAGGAAAAGAATGTCGGTCGAGCTTCCTTGATCAATGAATACTCGGGCGACCTCGAAGTTACCGATCAACGCCGTGATCACCATTGGGTCATTGTGATCCAGGATGATGTCTTCCATGTCCTGATCGGAAAAGATGATGGGGATGTTCTGAGATGGTTTCTTACAGATGGGTTTGTGATGAACAGCTAACACTTGGTTGACATACCTTTTCCTTTCTGATCTCTTCTCACCGCCACCGGCAAAACCTCCCGAGATAGTTTCAACTCGGAAATTTTCCGGTGACTTATCCAAATCCTGCACCACAACCATATTCACTCGTTGTGGTTCTTCATTTTTCTTTTCTGGGGATGGGTCAGCCTTGGCCTTTCCTTTGTCTTGATTCGGACTCCGAGATCGTCTCCGGCCTCTTCTCTCGACAGCTTCTCGTACGTACTATTGCAACTTACCCCTTCTCACCATATCTTCGATAACATCTCGAAGCCAGGTGCGCTGGTCGGTATGGTGTCCATACCCATCGTGGAAGTTGCAGTACTTAGATCTGTCTCTGATGTTATTTTGATTTTTGAGGAAAGGTGGCCTGGATACATGTCTGAGTTCGGTCTGCATGGTTTCCCTCCATACTTGCGACCTCGGAACCGTCAGGGGGGTGTAAGTATCAAACTTGGTGATATAAGGACGTCGGCGGTCATCCTGCTGGCCGACATGAGGACGATGTCGGTCCCCTTGGTCCGCTCTTCCTCCTCTCTCTTCCCTGTTTCCTCGAGGGCGACCTCGAGGAAGGGCATTCTGTGAAGCAACTTGAACATTCTCCATTCTACTTGTTTGACCTTTTTAAAATTCCTCCAGGTTGATGTACTTGTTGGATCTTTGTCTGAGCTCGGCCATATCTCTTGGTGGCTTTCCTATTAGTGAGTCTTTGAATCCTCCCTCGGCCAGACCTTGAGTCAAGAGGAGGACGACCACCTCGGGAGATAAGTTAGGAACTGAGCTGGACTCATTGTGAAACCTGTGTAGGTAAGCACGTAGCGATTCGTCTGACTTTTGTGTCACTGTTGCTAGTGTGTGGTCGGATCTCGGTTGCACACAACTAGCAGTGTACCTATTGAGAAATGCTCGCTTCATCTCTGCCCAGCAGTTAACAGAATTCTTAGGTAACGTTGAATACCATCGGAGAACTAGAGCTTAGAGGGTCATGGAGAAAGCTCGGCACTTGAGCCGATCTCCACCGCCATAGAAGTTCATGGCTCCCTCGTAAGAGAGTACGTGCTCTTGAGGATCGGTCAGGCCATTATACCTAGGTATGTTGCTGGGTCCAAGGTAACCTGGTGGTGGCTCGTAGGACATGACGGCTGCTGTGAAAGGGTGTCCAGGGTGAGAATCATCTAAGTCAGGCTGTTGATGGTCAGGGGGTGGTGTTTGTGTCAGTTGTGTGATGACAGTATGTGGTGTTGTTAACGTTTGTGGTGTTAACGGAGGTGGGGGTGGTGGAAATTCATTTGGGGCTGGAGCTTGAACGACGGCTCGTTCAGCCAAATGCTGCATGGTGAGCTGTTGGAGGTCTGCTATGGCTTGGCCTTGCTGTTCTATGATCCGCATTTGTTGTCTCATCATGGCCAAGACCTCTACATCACGAGAGCATGAAGACTATCGTGAATGAGAACGGTGTGTAGTACTGACGGAGCGAGCACGTTCGCCGTGTCGGCGGTGCTGCTCTGTGTTGGTTTCTCCAAGTTGGGAGCGTAGCTGCACGCGCCGACCTTCCTCCTGGTGGTGAGTTGGGTTTGAGTTATCACCCGTGTGGATGGTGTAAGGTCCACTGTGGGTATGGGTAAACTCTGGTGGTGGGGGAGGTGGAGGTGGAGGTGGTGGAGGGGGTGGTTGCGGGGACCTTGCTTCCCTATTGGCTATGAGGTAGAGGCACAGGTCCTCTGTTGTTGGCACCCTCCTTGGACGGCCTCTCCCCCTCCTCTGCACTGGTGGTACGTCAGTCATGGTAGATTCTTTTGGTGGGGATGAAGTTTTTCTCTCCCCACAGACGGCGCCAATGTGATGTCCTAGACTGTGAGGTCCCCAAGGTTAGGGAAGAAGACCTTAAGGAAGCCTCTGTCTAGGGTTTATCTGTGATGTTTGTGGGAATCCTCAGATGGCAAGGTAGAGAGCCAAGAAGTAACCCTAATCACTGGTGTGTGAAGGTGGCAATTAGGGTTAGAGGACATACCTGAGCCCCATGTAGTACGGAGCTACTTATAGGGGGGATCTGGTTGCCCTAATGGGCTTGCTTGAGGCCCAAGTAGGGCCAGCCTGTACTGAGCTATGAGCGGATGAGCTGTCCTTGTGGATAAGGTGAGACACGTCATCCTGTCCTTGGTATCGGAATATCTGGGAGGTGTCGGACTCCGGGAGGTGTCGGACAAGGAAGTCGGACCTTGGTAGGAGTATGAGGTCGGCCCTATCCGGTGTCTGTTCGGCCGTTGAGCTTTGAGCTCGGCCAAGCGCACAGAGGGCTTCTTACAGGGCCGTGAGGCCTTAAGCGAGGGTCCTGAGGACCTCGGCTAGGCCGAGTCCACCACACATGATGTGAACCGAGCTAAGTGATGATGTATGCATGTGATATATGGTTTGATTACTTGTTATTTATGTGCTAATTGACTACTTGTGTTTGGCTTGGTAGTTTGGTATGGCATGTTTGAAACTGCTTATTTAAGTTCTGTGTAATGCTCACCTCCTTACCATTTTTCAGGTACTGGGCCCGAGCAGACGCAGTCCCCGGCCGAGCAGGTTCACTCTTCCTCACAGGGAGAGTAAGTCATTAGAGTCGGATAGCCTAGATGGGTCTCGGCCAGTTGGCCGAGCTAAAATACTGTTTTGCATTTTGGATATTGAACTCGGTGTAACTATGTTGTTTCACTTTTACTTGTTGATGTATTAAGTCTTCCGCTTTATAACTCTGATGTTTTTGTATTAATGAAAGGAAATATTACTTTGGCAATTTATCATATTCGTTTTAAAAAGAAATTTTAAATCCTAATTTTCGGGTTTAAGGGTAATTATTGCATAGTGTTACATAGCCTTGATTCCTCATTTTATGAGGGTACGTAGGACCAGGGGCAACCTTGTCAGGCATAATAATAAAAAACAAATAATTTTGACAAACCAATTTATTTAGGTCTTTTAATTAAAATCAATCAAAGGTACCATTTTCGAATGGGCGAACGGGGTGCTAATACCTTCCCCGGCTCGTAACCGACTCCCGAACTCGGAATTTATCTTGCTCGAGACCAATCTTTATCTGTTTTAATTAATAATATTTTTTTTCCACGTTTTTGCAACAAAATGCGGTGGGGACTCCATATCGGGTCAATCGACCCCCACTCGTAGGAGAGGCCCCGAGGGCGACCCGGGACCCCGGCCGCGACAGATAGAATGTGATAAAGCATATCTAATAACCCTATTCAAGAGCTTAGTTCTAGTGTAGCCATAGCTCACAACAACAAGTTTATGCAAGGGAGCAAAACCAATACGACAAGACAGAATTCTTGGCAGAATTTGTCGAAAATGCCACTCCTTTTGAAGGACGAGTATGCAAAATAATCCAATTTGAGAGTATTGAGAATTCTTCCAGAGGTCTTTCCACAGTTTAGACAACACGCAAGTTTGAATAGCTTCTTTTGTTTTCAATAATTCCATTATCAGAATAAGAACATCGTCACGTAGGTCACTTATCCTATCCTTGTTAGCATTTACATCACTTGCACTCTTCCTCCATCTTCTCTTCACTTTCAACTTTCTATTTTTTTTATTTTCCTCCACAATTTTCTCTGTCTCTTCATGTTTAACTTCAGTGCGTTTGTAACATCCCAAATTTAATCCCTAGTATAATTGATGATGGGTCAAGCCTAGAGTGAAGGAAATAATGATATTGAGTTAAAAATAGTGGTTTGAAGGCTTGATTTAGGATTAATAACATAGGATATTAGGAAATTCAAAATAAAAGATTTACAACTCTAAATACAAATTCCACCGTTGGATATGAAGATATGATTTTTAGGAAGTTACTCGTCAAATTTGAGCTAGATCCGACGGTGAACGAAGAAGTTATCTAGAATTGAAGAAGGAAGAAAATAGGAGGAAAATAGGAAAATGAATAAATGGGGTACTGGGCAAAAATACTCGAGTCTTTCGGAAAAGACTCGAGTCTTTCGGAAAAGACTCCAGTCTTTTGGAAAAGACTCGAGTCTTTTTGAAAAGACTCCAGTATTTTTAAGGAAAACACTCGAGTCTTTTTGAAAACACTCGAGTTTTTTGTGCAGACAGCCTTAAAAACGTGTTTCAGCCAACAATCTCATTCATAACTCAACTTCACTCTCTCTCCTAGGTCACGAACAAGCTCCCATTCTCTCTTCAAATTTCATCTCAAATCATCAAATACACCCATGATAAACCATTAAAAACCAATCCCCATCACTCACCAACATCATCTCTTCCATCAATCTCTCCTATTGTTCTCTTTCAAGCCATGGGTATGAGTTAGGGTTCAAGAGCTTCAACACCCACTCTTGATTTCTACAATTTCAAGCTCAAAGTAAGTGAAATTCAAGCTTTCCTCCTCATTTCCGTCATGTTATACGAATTTCCCCCATAGTCTCTAACTAATTTTACTTTTTTTGGTTCATGAATCACTTTCTCTCTCCTCCAAGCTTGAAGCTTTCTCTCTCTTGTCTTCCATGGTGGTTTTCAACTCTAGGCCATGGAAGCTTCTCATTTTCTTGAGCTTTGTCAAGAGGCTATGGCATAAATGCTAACTCTTCTTGTTATGGCTATTATATTAGGTTCCTCACTTCTCTCTTGGGTCATAACTCAATTGGTGGCAAGGCTCTCAAGCTTAAAGCAAGTGTAACCGCCTTATCTCTAAGTGTTGAGGTAAGGAGTGTGTATTAGTGAGTATTACCATACTCTGGGGAATAGTTTATAGTATGTATATAATGCTTGCTAAGAGATAGGTGTTAGTATAAGGAATTGGAAACCTAAGTTAGAAAATGATGGTAAATTCTAGAAACGAACCTAGTGTAACTCTACGATGGGGAATAGGAATAATACATTGATTAGGCAAACCAATAAATTGAACTAGCTAAATGCATGATCTTGCTACTATATGTTATTATAGGTGCTACTTGAGAATAATTGTTAAGTGCTAATGTGTAGGATATTTTATGTGCTTATCTGAGTTGTTGCTAATGATTATATATATATTTGGTGTATTCTTGATAATTATTGTGAACTGTTCATTTGTTGCTCTAAGTGTTTAAGCGTTGTGAATTGTAATTGTGTTTATTTACTAGATGGTTTATATGAGATGATAGGAATGGCGTGTTTACTATGGTATATTGATATTTGTTGTTTGTTATGATTATTTGGAAGTAGTGAGTATGTTGGCCTTTGACCTGAGGTGACATACTTTGTGAATATGGTAAGTATGTGGGCCTTTGACCTGAGGCGGCATACTTAACATGTGTGAATAGGGTGAGTATGTTGGCCTTTGACCTGAGGTGACATACTTTGTGAAGTTGGTAAGTATGTGGGCCTTTGACCTGAGGTGACATACTTATCATGTATGTATGGGGTGAGTATGTTGGCCTTTGACCTGAGGTGACATACTTTGTAAACTAGGGATGTATGTGGGCCTTTGACCTGAGGTGACATACATCGCAAATAGAAATTGGAAAAATAAAGGAAATGAAAGGGATTGGAAGAAAGGAATGAAGAATGAAAATGGAGAAAAGAAAAAGATACACGAAACACAAGATAGGAAGGTTAGTAGAAGGACATAACGAGATAATTTGGGATGGTAAAGAAGTGTACTAGTAATAATAGGACAATAAGGTATGTAAAACGAATTAATGAGTTAGGTAATTAATGGGTAAAAAGGAAGCGAAAATAGGAGCATAGGTGGTTTTGTCGGATAGGAAAATGAACAATAACCTAGGAAAAATAATGGAATCGGAATATTGATGCATATTGGTATGAATGTGACTGTTGTGCAATTGATTGAACTATGTGGTAATTGTGTGTGACTTAGTCGGTTATTATGTCATATTGGAAACTGCTTTCCCATTTTATGTGTAATGCTCACTCCTTACTATCTCCACAGGTACTGAGATTGAGCTGGCACAGCCCCCGGCCGAGCAGGAGTACTTTCCCTTACAGGGAGAGTAAGTCATATTAGTAGAGTCGTGTGTCCCGTCCTGACTACTTTTGGGATTTTTGTATATGATGATGATTATGTGTATGTACTGAAAAACATCATTTTGGGGTATAGTCAGGACCACTCCTTGTGGGAAGGGAGTTATTTTGGAGTATTTCATGGAATTTAAATAACTGCTAAAACTTGTATTAGTTTATAATTTTCCGCCGCACTGAAACTCTGATTATGAATGCTTTAATATATGGTTTGACCCTGATGGCTTTCTGATCTCACTTAAATTATTAAATTAATAGGTTTGCAAGAAAAACTAATTCTTGGAATGTCCATATTACAAAGTAAACTCTGTCCGTTTTGACAGAGATTTTCATAAGTTAAAATGGTATTACTCAGAAAAATTTAAAATCACTATTTTATTATGGGTATTTAAGGGTAATTATTTAGGGTGTTACATTTTGGTATCAAAGCAGTTTCTCCTCGGCCATGGAGTTGTACAAACTCCAAATGATTACTCACCTAGCGAGTAATTGATGCTCATAGTAATAGTTTAGGATTATAATAAGATAATTATAGTACTATGTATTTACTTAGTATTTGAGTCTTATTGGTCGGTTCACTCTGGCTAAGCAGTTGATATTGTTGCAGGTAACTAACGTTTGGCAAGTCCATACGAAGTGCTTTTAAATTTGAAGTTGTGAAGTTAGATTGCTCTTCTGTTAGCTAAATATTGAACTAGTAATGTTTTAGGATAGAAGTGTTTAAAATACTTTGGATTTGCCTTTCCAAATACAATCCTGTTCTTATAGAGAACGTATGAAAGACCTTATAAGGAATTCTTCAGTTTGAGAATTCTAGTATCAAGTAACCAATATTATGTTGTGATGTTGTTATTTGATGTAATGTAAGGTTAGAATTGATCACTCTAAACCTTGCATTTGTTAAATGATGACATTACTGATAGAACCCGACAGTGATGTGTTGTTGGTAGACGTGAGGATGGGATTGATCACCTCAATTCTTGCATCTATCAATAAATGCTATCATTGTAACCTTTAAAGTGAAAGTAGACAACCAAAGAAGTGACATCGAAGGAAAATAATTCTTGTAAGTGAAGCCAACCTTACCCCGAAACATTCGTTCAAAAGCTTCATATAGAGTTAGAGAGTAGATAGAAAATAGTTCTAAAGAAAAGAATTCTTGGTATATGCTACTTGTTCCAAAGTAGTATAGCTAAGTGCTAATCCCTTGGATGAGTTAAGACAGCTCTCCAGAAGTTATTCTTAACCATCATATTAACTAAATCAATCTTGAAGCAATTTGACAGTTGCTTCGAATCTTTTCCCGGTTCTTAGATAACCACTCATAAGAATAGCCGGTTTTGCCGAATTTGTAAAATCCCTGCGTTGAGACCAAACATCTTAATAATTGACTCAGCCAACGGCAAGTTGTCGTACCCTTCACATTTGGTAGTTGGGTAAATCTTGGAACTAATGTGGACTTCTTCCTTCCTAATCTTTTTAGTCGACTCATGGAAGAAGTTGATTGTGGGGCATTTAGTAGGAATTGTGTATGCTCTAATCAACTAAGCATTGGGGTGCTTCTTGTTCATGAATGATTGTGTTTTTGAAAGATCCTAAACCTTACCGGTGCTAGTCAATCCTGGTGAGAAGATAAACTCTAAGGCGTTCTATCCTACAAAAATCTTCACATGCCTCGATCCCAGGGTATCTATTCTGGGAAAGATTCTAAAACTATTCTGGAAATGCTAAATATTTCGAGTTTTCCCGTATCTAGCTAATGCAACTCCTGTCTTGCATCTATCCGAAGGACGATCGGAGGCGGATTAACCCGATCCCACACCCTTTAGCAAAGCGGTAATTGGGTATGTTGATGCCAAGTGGGGGAGCACTTCCTACCCTAATTTAAATTCTGTCTAGGTAAGGGAAAATCGAAGGACTGACGGAAGAAACCAAAGGGGGATTAAAGATAGGAATCGCGAGTCCTATCACCGGGGTGATTCTCCATTTACAGAACCTAACGGAATTTCGGGGACGAAATTCCAATAAGTGGGGGAGAATTGTAACATCCCAAATTTAATCCCTAGTATAATTGATGATGGGTCAAGCCTAGAGTGAAGGAAATAATGATATTGAGTTAAAAATAGTGGTTTGAAGGCTTGATTTAGGATTAATAACATAGGATATTAGGAAATTCAAAATAAAAGATTTACAACTCTAAATACAAATTCCACCGTTGGATATGAAGATATGATTTTTAGGAAGTTACTCGTCAAATTTGAGCTAGATCCGACGGTGAACGAAGAAGTTATCTAGAATTGAAGAAGGAAGAAAATAGGAGGAAAATAGGAAAATGAATAAATGGGGTACTGGGCAAAAATACTCGAGTCTTTCGGAAAAGACTCGAGTCTTTCGGAAAAGACACCAGTCTTTTGGAAAAGACTCGAGTCTTTTTGAAAAGACTCCAGTATTTTTAAGGAAAACACTCGAGTCTTTTTGAAAACACTCGAGTTTTTTGTGCAGACAGCCTTAAAAACGTGTTTCAGCCAACAATCTCATTCATAACTCAACTTCACTCTCTCTCCTAGGTCACGAACAAGCTCCCATTCTCTCTTCAAATTTCATCTCAAATCATCAAATACACCCATGATAAACCATTAAAAACCAATCCCCATCACTCACCAACATCATCTCTTCCATCAATCTCTCCTATTGTTCTCTTTCAAGCCATGGGTATAAGTTAGGGTTCAAGAGCTTCAACACCCACTCTTGATTTCTACAATTTCAAGCTCAAAGTAAGTGAAATTCAAGCTTTCCTCCTCATTTCCTTCATGTTATACGAATTTCCCCCATAGTCTCTAACTAATTTTACTTCTTTTGGTTCATGAATCACTTTCTCTCTCCTCCAAGCTTGAAGCTTTCTCTCTCTTGTCTTCCATGGTGGTTTTCAACTCTAGGCCATGGAAGCTTCTCATTTTCTTGAGCTTTGTCAAGAGGCTATGGCATAAATGCTAACTCTTCTTGTTATGGCTATTATATTAGGTTCCTCACTTCTCTCTTGGGTCATAACTCAATTGGTGGCAAGGCTCTCAAGCTTAAAGCAAGTGTAACCGCCTTATCTCTAAGTGTTGAGGTAAGGAGTGGGTATTAGTGAGTATTACCATACTCTGGGGAATAGTTTATAGTATGTATATAATTCTTGCTAAGAGATAGGTGTTAGTATAAGGAATTGGAAACCTAAGTTAGAAAATGATGGTAAATTCTAGAAACGAACCTAGTGTAACTCTACGATGGGGAATAGGAATAATACATTGATTAGGCAAACCAATAAATTGAACTAGCTAAATGCATGATCTTGCTACTATATGTTATTATAGGTGCTACTTGAGAATAATTGTTAAGTGCTAATGTGTAGGATATTTTATGTGCTTATCTGAGTTGTTGCTAATGATTATATATATATTTGGTGTATTCTTGATAATTATTGTGAACTGTTCATTTGTTGCTCTAAGTGTTTAAGCGTTGTGAATTGTAATTGTGTTTATTTACTAGATGGTTTATATGAGATGATAGGAATGGCGTGTTTACTATGGTATATTGATATTTGTTGTTTGTTATGATTATTTGGAAGTAGTGAGTATGTTGGCCTTTGACCTGAGGTGACATACTTTGTGAATATGGTAAGTATGTGGGCATTTGACCTGAGGCGGCATACTTAACATGTGTGAATAGGGTGAGTATGTTGGCCTTTGACCTGAGGTGACATACTTTGTGAAGTTGGTAAGTATGTGGGCCTTTGACCTGAGGTGACATACTTATCATGTATGTATGGGGTGAGTATGTTGGCCTTTGACCTGAGGTGACATACTTTGTAAACTAGGGATGTATGTGGGCCTTTGACCTGAGGTGACATACATCGCAAATAGAAATTGGAAAAATAAAGGAAATGAAAGGGATTGGAAGAAAGGAATGAAGAATGAAAATGGAGAAAAGAAAAAGATACACGAAACACAAGATAGGAAGGTTAGTAGAAGGACATAACGAGATAATTTGGGATGGTAAAGAAGTGTACTAGTAATAATAGGACAATAAGGTATGTAAAACGAATTAATGAGTTAGGTAATTAATGGGTAAAAAGGAAGCGAAAATAGGAGCATAGGTGGTTTTGTCGGATAGGAAAATGAACAATAACCTAGGAAAAATAATGGAATCGGAATATTGATGCATATTGGTATGAATGTGACTGTTGTGCAATTGATTGAACTATGTGGTAATTGTGTGTGACTTAGTCGGTTATTATGTCATATTGGAAACTGCTTTCCCATTTTATGTGTAATGCTCACTCCTTACTATCTCCACAGGTACTGAGATTGAGCTGGCACAGCCCCCGGCCGAGCAGGAGTACTTTCCCTTACAGGGAGAGTAAGTCATATTAGTAGAGTCGTGTGTCCCGTCCTGACTACTTTTGGGATTTTTGTATATGATGATGATTATGTGTATGTACTGAAAAACATCATTTTGGGGTATAGTCAGGACCACTCCTTGTGGGAAGGGAGTTATTTTGGAGTATTTCATGGAATTTAAATAACTGCTAAAACTTGTATTAGTTTATAATTTTCCGCCGCACTGAAACTCTGATTATGAATGCTTTAATATATGGTTTGACCCTGATGGCTTTCTGATCTCACTTAAATTATTAAATTAACAGGTTTGCAAGAAAAACTAATTCTTGGAATGTCCATATTACAAAGTAAACTCTGTCCGTTTTGACAGAGATTTTCATAAGTTAAAATGGTATTACTCAGAAAAATTTAAAATCACTATTTTATTATGGGTATTTAAGGGTAATTATTTAGGGTGTTACAGCGTTCACTTTCCCTTCCTTTATCTTTAAATAGAAAAAAATACTTGATAAGTTTAATTAGGTTTTGATATTGAGCAAAAATAAAATAGAGGAAACAAATAATAAAAGTCACATGCAACAAATAGATATACTTCTAAAATTTAATGCTTGCAAGTATATATAGTAAAAAGAAAGGAAGAAGGAGAAACCCAATGAAAGAAGAATACTTAAAATTGATTTTTTTTCTTCTTAAAATCATGAGCAGTGAAACAATTACAACACGTTATTGCAATGAAATGAATGAACAAAACATTTAATCTCTCTATCACACTTTAAAATATCATTTATTGTAATGCACTCGGATTAACTCATACTTTTACTAAGCATAAACAAAAGCAATTTGAGCTATATTATTTAGTCAACTTATGCTAACATATTTAAAGTACAACAGTTGGATTGAATAATTCTTTCGATGAATAAGTGAATTATCTATGAAGTATCTAGATTGAGAATGTTAGTAAATAATACTTACTTTAATTTGGTGCTTGATTGATTTGATTTAGAATAGAGGGCTCCATCAACTCTTGTGTATTCCCCATCATCCTCCTCTTCTTGCTCTGATAAAGTTTTGTAACCACCACCAAAATTAATAATTAATAAATTCAATTTAAAATAAATATTGGTAGATTGTATGAAATCGTTTAGGATGGTGAACCAATTAAAAACTTTTTGAATCAATAATAGTAGAAAAACATATTTGTATCCTTATTTATTCACAAAAAGATATTTATACATCAGTATTCTTCCAATATTATATGTTTTTCCAGAAGGAAAATTATTTACATATTATCAATATATAAGAAAATCATCATTTTGTATTTTTTAAAAATATATTTCCTTATTTAGTTTTTACAATAAGATTCTTTATATATATGTAATTCTTATAAGATTTTCACTTTTCAACATTTGTTGTCTCTACATTAAATATAATTTTCTTTTTAATGCAAACGTAAAAGGTATTATATTTTTAATAGTGGTAACTACCGCGGCCAGGGTCCGGGGTTGCCCTCTGGGCCTCGCCTACGAGTGGGGGTCGATTGACCCAACAAGGAGTCGTCACCGCATTTTGTTGCCAAAGCGCGAAATAATTAATACTTAATTAAAAAGGATAAAGCTTGGTCTCGAACTAGGTAGATTTCGAGTTCGGGATTCGGTTACGAGTCGGGGAAGGTATTAGCACCCGTTTGCCCATTCGAAAATGGTACCTTTGATTGATTTTAATTAAAAGACCTAATTAATTGATTTGCCAAAATTATTTATTTTTTATTATTGTGCCTGATAAGGTTGGCCCTTGTCCTAGTACCCTCATAAAATGAGAAATCAAGGATACGTAATTCATAAATTATTTTTTAATGTTTTTTATATATATGTTTTAAAAAATTGTTTGATGCGGAGAGGAAATTTGCACAAAACCTCAACATTTAGACAAGGAGGATTTACAAAACGCACATTGTTAATATTTAATTACAAAATCTATTTAGTTTTACTTTAAAAAATGTTTTTTTCTTTTAGATTTTATAATTTATTTATATAAAAAAATATTTTCTATGTGTATATATATTTTTTGTGTGGGAGGGCGTCCGAGAGATCTCTCCATTGTATTTGGGAGAGAAAAATCGATTTACCAAAACGCAAAAAAATTTTAAAACAACAACTAAAATATCTACATTTATACTTTGTTATTATTTTAAATAAAATTATTTTTATATATTTATTTTTAGTGTGGGAGGAAGTCAAAGAGATCTCACAACTAATATTATGTTTGGGTGAGAAAAATTGACTTACTAAAACACAACCAATTTTAGATAAAAATAAAAAAATGACTACATTTTAAATTATTATTTAATTATTTATTATAAAAAATAAATTAAAAAAAGTAATAAATAAATTAATTAATAAAAAACAAACCTGAGGATGGGATGGAGGGAGTAGTGCAGCAGATGCTGGTACGAAGGGAGAAGTGTTGGAATGCTTGGCACGAAAACTGGAGAGAGGAAAAAAATTGATTCTGGACTGTAGTGCGGCACTTGGCACGAATACCGAATTGAGCACAAGTGTTTTTGGCTATACTTTTTTATATTAAAATTGCATTCCAAAAATTTGGTGGCTTCATGATTGTGTGTTTTTGAGGTGAGGGAGAGAGCTTTATTTATAGCAAAAAATTAGGTTAGGAAAAGTAGGTTTTTTAACGGGCTTCCAAAGCCCGATAGAATATTCTTTGGTTTATTCCTTAATCAAATCTTTCAAATTTTGTTAAGGATCAACTATCAATCATTTTTAAATAAAAACAAATTTGATAATATTCCTTTCATTTATTAATTTAAAAAAACAAACAAATCTTTTTAACATAAAAACCTTTTTTTTGTTGCCTATCCAGTACTCCAAGTACTATAAGTACATCCAGATCCAACCCGGGTTGAGTTCCTAGCTGTAACATCCCTAATTTTAATCCCTAGTATAATTATAAATTTTATTAAATTAAATAATTACTTCTTGAAAATCAATTAATCAAGTGCTGGGTATTTTCATAAAATACATTGTGTTAATTACGAAAGTACTTTTAATTGTATTTTAAAGTAAATTCATTTAAAAAAAATTAATTAATTACCCTATTTAAATAATATACTTTCTATTCTTTACTTTGATTTTTTTTTTGCAAAGATTCAATATTAAACAAATTTTTATTATTTACTAGTATCTAACTAATTTCTTACTTTATAGTTTTCCTGTATGAAACTATATGATGTTAAATTTTTATTTATTAATATTTTTGGGAACAATTAAATAAATAAATGAATGGGAGTATATGTTAAAAAAAAAAAAGATGTGCGTGAGTGTGTTAAGTGTGTGGGCATGAAGCCCTATCCTTCTTCATCAAAGGGGTCCAGCCGCCACCCCCATCCTCAATCTCTCTCTCTACTCGTGTTTCCTCTCCCCACGCGAGCTCCCTCTCTCACCCGTCCCTTGCCATTCATCGTCTTCCGCCGGCGTCCATGATCGCCATAGCCGCCGCCCTTAACCATCACCTTCGGCCTCTCTTTCTCGTCCTCGGTCCCTCTCTCTCTCTCTAATTCAACCAGACTCGCGATCTCCATCTTCGGTCGCTGCTTGTGTGGCTCTTCCCTCCTCTCCACCGTTTCCGTCACCATCTCCATGGACGAAAGTGGCAACCTCCGCCTTCGTCTTCGCCTCCTCCGATCCATGGTTCACGCCGCCGTCGCCGGAAGTTCGCAGTGTCGGTCTAAGTGAGCTGCGAACCGGACCGAACCACCGCCGGCAAAGCTATCGCTTCAGACCTTGTTGTGCCGTGTTGATGTTTGAACCGGTTTAGGATCATTTGTTGTGAACCGGATCTGAACCGAACCGACGCCGGTATCGTCGTCATCGTTACCGGGGCCAGCCTCTCTATTGTGTTTGAACCGGGTTAACCGAACCGGCATCCAAAACCGTCTTCGAGGGTAAATCTCTAATATCTCTTTTTAATTGCTTTATGTTGTATTTTAAAAATAATAATGATAATAATATTAATAATATTGGTAATAATTATATAATGTTAAATTGTTTTAGTACATGATTATTATTTTGAAAAATGAATTGTACTATGAATTAGTGTTTATCTTAGTTAAAGTATTATTTTTAATGATTTTAATTAGTTACTTTGATTTGGGATAATATCGGATTAAATGTTATGTCAAATAAATTGTTTTAAAGAGTACTTTAGTTAAACGTGTAGGGTCCCTAAGTAAGTGAGCTGTCGTTTAACTTAGTGGAATTGTCCCTAGGCTAAACAATATCTCAGTTAATTAGGAACCTCATATATTTGGCGTAACGTTAATCCGAGATAGGGCGTTGAACATTAATTTCAAACTGAAGGGAAGTATGCTTGTTTTAATGTTGTAATGGTAACTTGGATTTATTTTTGAACCGAGAACGCTTCCTTTTAGTTCGGAATTAATAATGTGAGGTGACAACATTTGATTTTGTAACTCAAAACTAAAATTGCTTTACTTTAATGCATTTCTGACGAATATGTTACTTTTGAAAGTTAGCGTATTTTTAACAAAAAGATCTAGTATTTTATTTAGAAAGCAATAATCTTAAGTTTAAATTTCTATTTGACATTTATTTATGAATTTTAGTTAAATGATTTTGAGATTAACTTATTTCGAATTCCAAGTTAAAGTTGCATAACTTTAAACGTATTCTAACGATTATCTTAGCCTGGAGGTTAAATGCTTTTCAATAAGAAACTACACTATTTTATTGAGAAAACAACGGTTTTAATATGAAACTTCATGTCAATTGTTGCGATTTCAAATTGAGACGATTTTGGCGCAATAAATTGATTTCTATTTGATTTAATAATATAGTCAGACGATGAAGGACTTTAGGACCAGCTAGAATGCGAGCAACGAACCACGTAATGCCGTGAGTAGAAACAGGATCTCCTCGTCGTGCCTCGAAACAGGTTCTGGTAGAACCCCAAGGTAAGGGGTTTATTTGCCGTCTCGGTGGGTGAGATACTAGTACTGTATAATCTGGTTCAAGGTTAATTGTTCATGTGTGATAAGGGAATTTAGAATTTATTTTAATGAGACAATATGCTTATTTGAGATAAATGCTATTTGAAATGTGATTATTGATACTTTGTTGATGTGGTTTGATGTTTGCAAAGTTATGTTGGACTTGGGAATTATAAAGTGAATATGAGTGAGAAGATTGAAATGAAGATGATTTTATTGTTGGTAGTGCCTTGTGTAATTGGAAATTAAAAGTATAAAGGGTTTATAAAATTGATAAATTAATGAAAGAGATTACAAGGAAATGAAGTGAGTGAAATAAGTTGTTAAAATATTTAAAGGAAAAAGAGTGTGTGATCCAGATCTTGTAAGACGTTGTCCGTAGGAGACTGTACGCATTGATCGCGTAAGACGCACTAGATGCGCTGCTGTAAGACGTTGTCCGAAGGAGACTGTACGCAATTATGGACACACACACCATATATTAATTAAAGGTATAATTGGATTGTGCCTCTCCAGATCTTGTAAGACGTTGTCCGTAGGAGATTGTACGCCTAGATCGCGTAAGACGCACTTGATGCGCAGCTGTAAGACGTTGTCCGAAGGAGACTGTACGCAATGATGGATGCACCTTCCGATTGTGGAATCCAGGTCTTGTAAGACGTTGTCCGTAGGAGACCGTACGCATAGACCGCGTAAGACACACATTGTGTGCAGCTGTAAGACGTTGTCCGAAGGAGACTGTACGCAATGATGGAAATCCACGAAATAAATTCTAAAAAGCTATGTAAAACTCAAAAGAGTATGAGAAAAGAAAATGTGAAATTATGTAATGAGTTGAGAAAGATATCAGATTGTATAAGTTGTAAATGTATGAAATAAAAGAGTTTAAAGAATTATAAAAGAACTGTTTGTGATTGGTATATATATGTGTGTGACTTGGCTGGGGCTGGATTACCTAATGAAAAATGGAGTTAATAAAATAGGGTTAATGGGTCAAGTGATTTTGGTGTAAATAGGTAAGTGGCGAAATAGATTAAGTAAGGACATGTGTGAGAAGGTGCTAATAATTGGAGACGATTGTGTTTGTAGTGAATAGGTGATTGGGTGTGATTATGATGGTGTTATTTGACTAATTGCTAAATGTGTATGACTTGGCTCGTATTATGCTTTACTAGTTGTGCAATTCTCACCCTTACAACCACCACAGGTACAGGTCAGGAGCATAGCTGTTATTTGGGCCGAGCAGGAGCACACTTCCCCACGGGAAGTGTGAGTAATTTATTATCTGTTTATGTTGGGTCGTACCGGGCCATATCATGGAATACTATGTATTTTTAAGAATTTATTAATAACTGTATTTTAAATCTCAGGTGTATATTTGATGGCCCGAGTTCTTTAGTTAACTTTTGAAAAATTAAGTATTTTCATCTTAGTATTTTATCCCCGGATATTGGGAGAAGAATTAAATTATATACGTATATTTATCTTAGATGTCTGGTTGTTGTTGAATCTGTTTTGAACAGGTTGCAGGTCAAAGATAATTTTTGGGAATGTCCATAAAACAGAGGAAACTCTGTCCAATTTTCAGGAAAAATTATAATAAGTATTTTAATTAAAAAGAAATTTTCAAATCCATATTCTTAAAATAGGTTGTTACATTTATGGTATCAGAGCAGTTTTCCTCGGCCTTGGAGTAACTCATTACTCCTGTTGTGTTACTCACCAAGCGAGTAACTGATAGATAGCTTAGTATCTAAGTTATGTAATAGAGTAGCAGGTTTCTAGCCTTATATTGAAAATTTTGTATTGAAGCAAATAGTGTTTGATTGAATTTAAAAAAAAAATAGTTTTGGTTTATGTGTCTCAAGTTGTTGACGAAAGAACCTGATTTCTTGGGAAATGGACGTTGTCGCATTTAGAAAATGGATGAAGTCCGAGATTAAGGAAAGTGAAAGAACCCCCAACGGGCTAGAGCAAGTAATTGCTACCCCAATGGGAAGGAACGATCCTTGGTTTTGAACTAAGTACGCTAATTTTTAAATGTGGCAATGCAACATTGTATTTTTATGTTTTGAATGTTTGAAACTTAGGTAGGACGAAGTGATCTTACCACCAAGGTAATGTATAATCGAGACTGGCAATCTTGAGGATTACATTTGTTGGAAGGTGAAATCATCAAGTCCCCGAGTTTCATAATATTTCTTAATTTGCGTAATGTCTGAGAACCCTTGGGGAAATAGTATGTTTTGGTTAAATTCCATAGATCCCTAAGCACCCCCAAATCAGAGTGCGCAGCGGATGTAACCAAAAATCATTTCAAGTATTTAGTAATCTTTGATCATTGGATTTTATTTTAGATGATTTTTCTCTTTAAATCCTTGGATAATTTTTCTTTTTAGCCGAACAAACTTTTCTTGGAAATCTTCATAAGTGGTCTACTGCTTAGACAAGAAGGGTAATCGTTTACTAGCCTGAAGTAATCAGTTACCTCCTTGATGCAACAATTATAGTACAATTTTCAGGGGTCAAGGAATCGATTACCACCTCCAAAAGTAATCGGTTACTTCATCAAAACTCAAAGTAATCGATTATGCTACCAATGTAATCGGTTATTTTTGCTGCAACTTTTGTGTGATTATTACCAGGGAGCAAGTAATCGGTTACTTCCTTCAAAGTAATCGATTACCTTGCTGGAAATCCTATTTTGATGGTTTTCAACTCAAAATCATTTCCTTATGTTCTTATTTTCATGCAAGCTTGATCCACTACTCATAACCTTACCTAAACTTAAAAAGTTCGCAATATTTTATTTTGATTTTAGACTTTGAGAATTTGTTACTTTTACGTTCTCTAATTTACTACCTTGTTTCCAATCCACTTGAAAGAATATGTTTGTGGAGATGATAATTTGCTTTGTTTGTTAATGACTTATCTCTTACATTTTTGTACAGTTAGTTTCTCTTGTTTTGGGATTCCTCTTTGATTTAGCCTTTATGAACTTAAATTTCATGGATTTTGTTTTAGAGTTTATGTAAAATGCAAGTTAGATTGTTGACTTGTGGTTTAAATGAATTTGTTCCATGACCTTATATGATTGCATACACATGCGTCTGAAAATGATGTATTTTAGATTTTGAGCCATTGACTATTTCCTTTTGAAATGAAAATTGTTCAACAAGTTTAAGCAAGTAGTTTTCCTGCTTAACACATTACTCATAAGTCTTTTGTATTAGTATTGGCCAATGCAACCTATTATGTTACTTAGCTTATTCTAAGAAGTTTCCCAAAAACGATATTGCCAAGGAAAATGTTTTTGAACACTAAACACTAACTTAACGAATTTCCTCAGTTTTCTCCTTGTATTTAAACTGATTTACATTTAAGAAAATGACACACTACTGGTTGAGTCATGATTTCTAATTCTTATCTTTTTAGGATTTAAATTTCTACATAGATTTTATTATATGCTTTATTCTTGTAGAAAAGAGGTGTGACACTTCCTGTTTCAAGCTTTTACAAAAATTAATACCACATTCGGACGTGCAAGTGAATTGTGTTTTTCTTACCAAAAATATTTCTTAGTAAGATTTTCAGAAATGGTATCATTTTAGGTGCTGCACTTATTATCCGAATTCAAACCACATGCATAATGCGTATTTTGTTTAGACTGATTGGATTTTCAAAGCTCTTACTTTGCACTATATTTTATGTCGCCTCTTTGATATTTGAATTTGTTTTACAATTATGACAGAGTTAAAATATCTTTCCAATAGCTATCACCTGCTAAAATGTTAAAATTCTTTTTCAGTTTTTAGAACTTAAATGATTTTGCTTGAAACTG
Source organism: Crotalaria pallida (assembly GCA_037953625.1). NCBI lineage: Eukaryota > Viridiplantae > Streptophyta > Magnoliopsida > Fabales > Fabaceae > Crotalaria > Crotalaria pallida. Next base: position 20,242,454 of record CM075650.1, read on the forward strand.
ACTTAAGGATAGTTGCCATTTTGTCCACCAAGTGATGATTTCTTTATTTGGCATTGTCATAAAAAATGGTTTCCTCAATGATTGAATTTGAGAACCTTTTTCTTAACCAGTCATTGAAACTCTTTTTGCTAAAGTTACATTTTTATTAGCACTGTTTTATTTCTCCTCTTAAATGATTTTAGAAGACCCTTGTGCTATATGTAGTGTTTGTTTTTGCTTGTGTTTGTCTAATTTGATCGGAATGATAAACAAAGGTTCTTAAATCCTAACTTTGCGATTTACACTAATCAAATTTCGAGGACGAAATTTCTTTTTGGGGGGAAGGATTGTAACATCCCCAATTTTAATCCCTAGTATAATTATAAATTTTATTAAATTAAATAATTACTTCTTGAAAATCAATTAATCAAGTGCTGGGTATTTTCATAAAATACATTGTGTTAATTACGAAAGTACTTTTAATTGTATTTTAAAGTAAATTCATTTAAAAAAAAATTAATTAATTACCCTATTTAAATAATATACTTTCTATTCTTTACTTTGATTTTTTTTTGCAAAGATTCAATATTAAACAAATTTTTATTATTTACTAATATCTAACTAATTTCTTACTTTATAGTTTTCCTGTATGAAACTATATGATGTTAAATTTTTATTTATTAATATTTTTGGGAACAATTAAATAAATAAATGAATGGGAGTATATGTTAAAAAAAAAAAAAAAGATGTGCGTGTGTGTGTTAAGTGTGTGGGCATGAAGCCCTATCCTTCTTCATCAAAGGGGTCCAGCCGCCACCCCCATCCCCAATCTCTCTCTCTACTCGTGTTTCCTCTCCCCACGCGAGCTCCCTCTCTCACCCGTCCCTTGCCATTCATCGTCTTCCGCCGGCGTCCATGATCGCCATAGCCGCCGCCCTTAACCATCACCTTCGGCCTCTCTTTCTCGTCCTCGGTCCCTCTCTCTCTCTCTCTAATTCAACCAGACTCGCGATCTCCATCTTCGGTCGCTGCTTGTGTGGCTCTTCCCTCCTCTCCACCGTTTCCGTCACCATCTCCATGGACGAAAGTGGCAACCTCCGCCTTCGTCTTCGCCTCCTCCGATCCATGGTTCACGCCGCCGTCGCCGGAAGTTCGCAGTGTCGGTCTAAGTGAGCTGCGAACCGGACCGAACCACCGCCGGCAAAGCTATCGCTTCAGACCTTGTTGTGCCGTGTTGATGTTTGAACCGGTTTAGGATCATTTGTTGTGGACCGGATCTGAACCGAACCGACGCCGGTATCGTCGTCATCGTTACCGGGGCCAGCCTCTCTATTGTGTTTGAACCGGGTTAACCGAACCGGCATCCAAAACCGTCTTCGAGGGTAAATCTCTAATATCTCTTTTTAATTGCTTTATGTTGTATTTTAAAAATAATAATGATAATAATATTAATAATATTGGTAATAATTATATAATGTTAAATTGTTTTAGTACATGATTATTATTTTGAAAAATGAATTGTACTATGAATTAGTGTTTATCTTAGTTAAAGTATTATTTTTAATGATTTTAATTAGTTACTTTGATTTGGGATAATATCGGATTAAATGTTATGTCAAATAAATTGTTTTAAAGAGTACTTTAGTTAAACGTGTAGGGTCCCTAAGTAAGTGAGCTGTCGTTTAACTTAGTGGAATTGTCCCTAGGCTAAACAATATCTCAGTTAATTAGGAACCTCATATATTTGGCGTAACGTTAATCCGAGATAGGGCGTTGAACATTAATTTCAAACTGAAGGGAAGTATGCTTGTTTTAATGTTGTAATGGTAACTTGGATTTATTTTTGAACCGAGAACGCTTCCTTTTAGTTCGGAATTAATAATGTGAGGTGACAGCTTTTGATTTTGTAACTCAAAACTAAAATTGCTTTACTTTAATGCATTTCTGACGAATATGTTACTTTTGAAAGTTAGCGTATTTTTAACAAAAAGATCTAGTATTTTATTTAGAAAGCAATAATCTTAAGTTTAAATTTCTATTTGACATTTATTTATGAATTTTAGTTAAATGATTTTGAGATTAACTTATTTCGAATTCCAAGTTAAAGTTGCATAACTTTAAACGTATTCTAACGATTATCTTAGCCTGGAGGTTAAATGCTTTTCAATAAGAAACTACACTATTTTATTGAGAAAACAACGGTTTTAATATGAAACTTCATGTCAATTGTTGCGATTTCAAATTGAGACGATTTTGGCGCAATAAATTGATTTCTATTTGATTTAATAATATAGTCAGACGATGAAGGACTTTAGGACCAGCTAGAATGCGAGCAACGAACCACGTAATGCCGTGAGTAGAAACAGGATCTCCTCGTCGTGCCTCGAAACAGGTTCTGGTAGAACCCCAAGGTAAGGGGTTTATTTGCCGTCTCGGTGGGTGAGATACTAGTACTGTATAATCTGGTTCAAGGTTAATTGTTCATGTGTGATAAGGGAATTTAGAATTTATTTTAATGAGACAATATGCTTATTTGAGATAAATGCTATTTGAAATGTGATTATTGATACTTTGTTGATGTGGTTTGATGTTTGCAAAGTTATGTTGGACTTGGGAATTATAAAGTGAATATGAGTGAGAAGATTGAAATGAAGATGATTTTATTGTTGGTAGTGCCTTGTGTAATTGGAAATTAAAAGTATAAAGGGTTTATAAAATTGATAAATTAATGAAAGAGATTACAAGGAAATGAAGTGAGTGAAATAAGTTGTTAAAATATTTAAAGGAAAAAGAGTGTGTGATCCAGATCTTGTAAGACGTTGTCCGTAGGAGACTGTACGCATTGATCGCGTAAGACGCACTAGATGCGCTGCTGTAAGACGTTGTCCGAAGGAGACTGTACGCAATTATGGACACACACACCATATATTAATTAAAGGTATAATTGGATTGTGCCTCTCCAGATCTGGTAAGACGTTGTCCGTAGGAGACTGTACGCCTAGATCGCGTAAGATGCACTTGATGCGCAGCTGTAAGACGTTGTCCGAAGGAGACCGTACACATAGACCGTGTAAGACACACATTGTGTGCAGCTGTAAGACGTTGTCCGAAGGAGACTGTATGCAATGATGGAAATCCACGAAATAAATTCTAAAAAGCTATGTAAAACTCAAAAGAGTATGAGAAAAGAAAATGTGAAATTATGTAATGAGTTGAGAAAGATATCAGATTGTATAAGTTGTAAATGTATGAAATAAAAGAGTTTAAAGAATTATAAAAGAACTGTTTGTGATTGGTATATATATGTGTGTGACTTGGCTGGGGCTGGATTACCTAATGAAAAATGGAGTTAATAAAATAGGGTTAATGGGTTAAGTGATTTTGGTGTAAATAGGTAAGTGGCGAAATAGATTAAGTAAGGACATGTGTCAGAAGGTGCTAATAATTGGAGACGATTGTGTTTGTAGTGAATAGGTGATTGGGTGTGATTATGATGGTGTTATTTGACTAATTGCTAAATGTGTATGACTTGGCTCGTATTATGCTTTACTAGTTGTGCAATTCTCACCCTTACAACCACCAACCACCACAGGTATAGGTCAGGAGCATAGCTGTTATTTGGGCCGAGCAGGAGCACACTTCCCCACGGGAAGTGTGAGTAATTTATTATCTGTTTATGTTGGGTCGTACCGGGCCATATCATGGAATACTATGTATTTTTAAGAATTTATTAATAACTGTATTTTAAATCTCAAGTGTATATTTGATGGCCCGAGTTCTTTAGTTAACTTTTGAAAAATTAAGTATTTTCATCTTAGTATTTTATCCCCGGATATTGGGAGAAGAATTAAATTATATACGTATATTTATCTTAGATGTCTGGTTGTTGTTGAATCTGTTTTGAACAGGTTGCAGGTCAAAAATAATTTTTGGGAATGTCCATAAAACAGAGGAAACTCTGTCCAATTTTCAGGAAAAATTATAATAAGTATTTTAATTAAAAAGAAATTTTCAAATCCATATTCTTAAAATAGGTTGTTACACTAGCTATGGCAAGTGAGTCTCCCAACATGCACGAATTTTCTACATTCATGAGGAATCGAACCCAGATCTTGCTTAAGAGAGATTGTGCCGCTTAGCTCTCGTCCCAACCTATACTGGTAAAAACTTTTATCTCCTCACAGAAAACTGACCAAATCTTTTTTCAAACAAAATTTTTTATCTTATCTTTTAAATTTTTTTTTTCATTTTTTAAACTTTTTTAAATTAAAAAATCTTATTTATTTCAAAATTCCTTTTTTTTTACATTTTTGTTTTCAAAATCTCTCTCAAACAAAGTTTTATCTTATTTTTTCAAAATTTATTATTTTTTAATTATTTACACAAAAACAAAATCTTCCTTTTTTCCAAAATTCGTTTTTTGTTTGGAATAAAAACTTTTTTTTCTTTTTTTGTATTTTTATATTTTTTTGTTTTGCGGGACAAAATTGGGTGTTAACAGTAATTCAAGACAAAAAAAATTAAATTCCTTTTAGAAAGTATAAAATGACTTATAAATAGGATTGATAAATATTTCTATAATGTAACTTGTAAATAAGGGCAAAGGATGTTTTACAGGTAGGATTACTTATATACATATTAATATTTTATTTAAAATTTTTGGTTGTGAGATATATATCACAGTGATGGTTAAAATCATAAGAAAGAAATTAAAAAATCAAGATTTTAATCATTTTGTCTGATTCTAAAATCTATAAATGTTGACAACAATATTTGGCATTAAGATTATATTTTTCCCAAAAAAAATTAGAATTTATCTATAAGTTAAAAAAGAAAATCATTTTGAGTTTTTTTTAAAAAAAATTTCCTTATTTAGTTTTTAAATTAAAATTCCTTAATATATAATTTAGATATGATTTTAATTTTTTTCACATTTAGCTTAAATGTTTTTTCTATTGTAGATAATATGATAAATTAATTACCTTTTCAATGCAAACATAAAAAGTATAATTATATTTATAGAAATATTATTAAAGGTACAATACTAATGGAAGATTTTCGAATGGTTTTTTCCAGCAATCTCAAAAATTAGTATCGGGATTTGAGAGGAACTAAAAACTACTAAATTAAGTTTTTTTATTTAAATATGGTCCTTCGAGTTTTGGTATCGAAGCTCCCTGCAATTTTATGTTATTTATTTGTTCCAAAGTGGTTTCTTATATTTTTCTCGTTCGAAAAATGGTACCTTAAGTCTTATTCCATTATCGTTGTTAGTCCTTTTGTCGATTTTTCCATTAAAATGATTAAAACATTATTTTTTTCTCCCTGTGATTATCTTCTCCGACAAAATCCTTGTTTTTTCCGATGAAAGCTCCATATTTTTTTTACAATAATTCCATTCTTTAACATCCCACTCTTGCTATTGAAAAAATTTTAAATTAACAAGTGCTCGCGTAAATACAAATTATAACATGTCCAATTGGAGATAAGATCAAAATATGTGTACGTGATACCAAATAAGTACACAACTATCAGAATCAGTGTAAAATTCATCCAATTTGTGTTCATCTTCAAATTGTTAATTAGAGAGGGAAAGTAGAGAATTAAGAAAAGAGGAATGACGTGCAATGAAAATATTTCTCATCTCATCCTGATAGGCTCTTTATAAGTGGAAAATAAACAAAATGGGGTTGTATTTACAAGAAACCTGAATAAATAGAATTTCGATAGACGTATTAATTGGGAAGTCTCTAGCCTTATCAGTTTAGGGTATGGACATTTCACCCAGCATACTAAATGAATAACCCAACCCATAACTAGTTCCATTTTTAATATTGACAACAAGTTTAAATTATAAAACTAGCTTTTATTTGTTAAAATAAGCTATAACATCCGTCTACTATTTAAGTGTTGTAGATTATTTTTGGTAAGATTATATTTGTAGACCCTTGTAATTTTCATTTTTTTTCCATTGTCACTCCAACAACAATAACTAACTCTATATCTCTTTTTTTGTAATTTATTCAATAAGAATATTCTTTACAACATTCAAACAAGATAAACTAGTTTAAATTCATTTTTAAGCTAAGAGTTTCAAACACAAACATATCATAATTTTACCAGAATTTAATCTTACCGTAATATAATCACATATAACAATAATCATAATATAATTTTTCCAATTATACGAAACACATACATAATAAAATTTTTCTCTAGAAACTTAACGATCAATCTTTTACTAGCCTCGTCAATACCTTCGTCTCATGACCCAACAATGGCTCAAATGTACTAAATATAATTTCTTCTGAATAGCCAAATAATGATTTAAGAACTTCTTGCTGTGGCTCAACTCTATATTTGTTGTCTTTAAGGTGAATAAGTTGAATTTCATAAATGTTCTGTCAATGCACATATATAAATGGAAGTGTATCTCCTGAATTTTCATAAGGCAAACCACAAATGTCATTGCATGTCTCTAAAGTGGAATCTGACCTTAGAACGTAGCAACTTCATCATCTTCCTCGCATCATATCCACATAGAGCAAGAACTTCCAATATCTTATTCTGTTGTTGGCAGTTTCCTCAAGTGAAGGTGCGTAAGTTTCTTCCACTTGGGGCTTAGCAGTTTCCAACTTAAGGGATACAGAAATTTTCTCCTGTTGGAATTTAGTAGTTTCCTCTTATGGGGGTGCATCAATTTCTTTAGGTTGAGGATTAGAATAATGTCCTACCTATGGTCAGACAAGGAAGGTTGGAATTAGTTTTGTAGAAGCTTTTTCAATCTTTGTGTAGATAACAATGGTTAATGACCAAGGTGTTCAACATTATATTCTACAGGTTGAAAAAGGTTCCACATAACCATTGCCACTTGTACTAAAGGTGACACCCTTAAGAATCAAAGACTTGCAGCTAAAGATGGAAGAGGGCAACTCAATTTCATGTTTGAGACTTAATAAGATAGAAACGGCCAATTGTTGGATAAAATGTGATGCAGCATATCTAATGACCCTATTCAAGAGCGTAGTTCTAGTGTAGCCGTAGCTCACAACAACAAGTTTATGCAAGGGAGCAAAACCAAGACGACAAGACATAATTCTTGGCAGAATTTGTCGAAAATGCCACTCCTTTTGAAGGACGAGTATGCAAAATAATCCAATTTGAGAGTATTGAGAATTCTTTCAGAGGTCTTTCCACAGTTTAGACAACACGCAAGTTTGAATAACTTCTTTTGTTTTCAATAATTCCATTATTAGAATAAGAACATCGTCACGTAGGTCACTTATCCTATCCTTGTTAGCATTTACATCACTTGCACTATTCCTCCGTCTTCTCTTCACTTTCAACTTTCTATTTATTTTATTTTACTCCACAATTTTCTCTGTCTCTTCATGTTTAACTTCAGTGCGTTCACTTTCCCTTCCTTTATCTTTAAATAGAAAAAAAAATACTTGATAAGTTTAATTAGGTTTTGATATTGAGCAAAAATAAAATAGAGGAAACAAATAATAAAAGTCACATGCAACAAATAGATATACTTCTAAAATTTAATGCTTGCAAGTATATATAGTAAAAAGAAAGGATGAAGGAGAAACCCAATGAAAGAAGAATACTTAAAACTGATTTTTTTTTCTTCTTAAAATCATGAGCCGTGAAACAATTACAACACGTTATTGCAATGAAATGAATGAACAAAACATTTAATCTCTCTGTCACACATTAAAATATCATTTATTGTAATGCACTAGGATTAACTCATACTTTTACTAAGCATAAACAAAAGCAATTTGAACTATATTATTTAGTCAACTTATGCTAACATATTTAAAGTACAACAGTTGGATTGAATAATTCTTTCGATGAATAAGTGAATTATCTATGAAGTATCTAGATTGAGAATGTTAGTAAATAATACTTACTTTAATTTGGTGCTTGATTGATTTGATTTAGAATAGAGGGCTCCATCAACTCTTGTGTATTCCCCATCATCCTCCTCTTGTTGCTCTGATAAAGTTTTGTAACCACCACCCAAATTAATAATTAATAAATTCAATTTAAAATAAATATTGGTAGATTGTATGAAATCGTTTAGAATGGTGAACCAATTAAAAACTTTTTGAATCAATAGTAGGAAAACATATTTGTATCCTTATTTATTCACAAAAAGATATTTATACATCAGTATTCTTCCAACATTATATGTTTTTTCAGAAGGAAAATTATTTACATATTATCAATATAGAAGAAAATCATCATTTTGTATTTTTTAAAAATATATTTCCTTATTTAGTTTTTACAATAAGATTCTTTATATATATGTAATTCTTATAAGATTTTCACTTTTCAACATTTGTTGTCTCTACATTAAATATAATTTTCTTTTTAAAGCAAACGTAAAAAGTATTATATTTTTAATAGTGGTAACTATCGCGACCAGGGTCCGGGGTTGTCCTCTGGGCCTCGCCTACGAGTGGGGTTTGATTGACACAACAATGAGTTGTCACCGCATTTTGTTGCCAAAGAGCGAAATAATTAATACTTAATTAAAAAGGATAAAGCTTGGTCTCGAACTAGGTAGATTTCGAGTTCGGGATTCGGTTACGAGTCGGGGAAGGTATTAGCACCCGTTTGCCCATTCGAAAATGGTACCTTTGATTGATTTTAATTAAAAGACCAAATTAATTGATTTGCCAAAATTATTTGTTTTTTATTATTGTGCCTGATAATGTTGGCCCTTGTCCTAGTACCCTCATAAAATGAGAAATCAAGAATACGTAATTCATAAATTATTTTTTAATTTTTTATATATATATGTTTTAAAAAAATTGTTTGATGCGGAGAGGAAATTTGCACAAGACCTCAACATTTAGACAAGGAGGATTTACAAAACGCACATTGTTAATATTTAATTACAAAATCTATTTAGTTTTACTTTAAAAAATGTTTTTTTATTTTAGATTTTATAATTTATATATATATAAAAATATTTTTTATGTTTATATATATTTTTTGTGCGAGAGGAAGTCCGAGAGATCTCTCCATTGTATTTGGGAGAGAAAAATCGATTTACCAAAACGCAAAAATTTTTTAAAACAACAACTAAAATATCTACATTTATACTTTGTTATTATTTTAAATAAAATTATTTTTATATATTTATTTTTGGTGTGGAGAGGAAGTCCAAGAGATCTCACAACTAATATTATGTTTGGGTGAGAAAAATTAACTTACTAAAACACAACCAATTTTAGATAAAAATAAAAAATGACTACATTTTAAATTATTATTTAATTATTTATTATAAAAAGTAAATTTAAAAAAGTAATAAATAAATAAATTAATAAAAAACAAACCTGAGGATGGGATGGAGGGAGTAGTGCAGCAGACGCTGGTACGCAGGGAGTAGTGTTGGGATGCTTGGCATGAAAACCGGAGAGAGGAAAAAAATTGAATCTGGACTGAAGTGCGGTACTTGGTACGAATACCGAATTGAGCACAAGTGTTTTTGGCTATACTTTTTTATAAGAAAATTGCATTCCAAAAATTCGGTGTCTTCATGATTGTGTGTTTTTGAGGTGAGGAGGAGAGCTTTATTTGTAGCAAAAAATTAGGTTAGGAAAAGTAGGTTTTTTAACGGGCTTTGGAAGCTGAATAGAATATTCTTTGGTGTATTCTTTAATCAAATCTTTCAAATTTTGTTAAGGATCAACTATTAATCTTTTTTAAATAAAAACAAATTTGATGATAATCCTTTCATTTATTAATTTAAAAAAACAAACAAATCTTTTTAACATAAAAACCTTTTTTTTTGTTGTCTATCCAGTTCTCCAAGTACTACCTAGGTACATCCAGATCCAACCCGGGTTGAGTGCCTAGCTATGGCAAGTGAGTCTCCCAACATGCACGAATTTTCTACATTCACGAGGAATCGAACCCGGACCTTGCTTAAGAGAGATCGTGCCGCTTAGCTCTCGTCCCAACCTATATTGTATCACCCCTAATTTTCGTCTCCCGGATAATAAGGAAATTAATGATAAATAAAGTTTTATTATTAATTTATATAAATTTTCCAAGTTTATGTTTTGTATTTAATTAGCCTTGACATATAAAAATAGGTGAAGGTATTTTTATATGATAATTATATACAAAAATATGGATATTGCATTTTAGTCCTTGGGTGAGGACCTATATGTAATATTAGAAAGGTTCTTGGAGGGAAAGGTTATAAAAGTGTTAAATTTTAAATTTTACACTGATCTAACCGGTTAGTAATGCCCTGTAACCGGTTACACGATGAACCCAGAAACTGGGTTAGTGCATTTTGATGAGTAATCACTTGATTAATCCATGAATTGCCACGAATCCAGCCTATAATTAGTGGGAAATACGCGTCCTTATGCATGTTAGCCGAATTTCTCTATAAAAGCCTGGATTAAACACGAATTTGGCTTCATTTGGTTCAATTGCATGTGTTGAAGCTCTGTTAGGGTTCTGAAATCCGTCCCTGTAATTCTCCTTTGATTCTGAGAGGTAGATATTGAGTGATACACGAACACGAATCTTACATCCAGAGCTTCATGTTGATATAAATTTTGTAAGCTAAAAGTGAGTGTGGAAGAAGAAATCAAGTTCTGAAGTGGAAGCTTGAAAATTGGTTCAGAGATTGTTCTGGTTTCTGGAAGCTAGGTCCAAGCTTTGATTGTGGTAAGTACAAGTAACCTTTAAGCCTCAAATCACTTCGATCCTTTAGTGCATGTTGCATAGAACAAAGCCTAATAATTTTCCCCAATTCGTTTGTCCATTTCATGTGTCAAATCTTCTGTTTTTGGGACCCTGTTGAACCTGTTCTGGCTGAAAACAAAGGTTGTGGATTTTGTGGAGTTTTAGCATTTTTCAGTGATTCAACTCATCAAACACTATTCTAAGGTATGGGAGAAGTTTACCTTATACTAGATTAAGGCTAAAATATGTGTTTTAGGATTTGAGTCAACAAAGACTCAAAAAGGGCATTATGTAAATATGTTAAAAAGGCTTGGAGGCCATTTCTACAGCTCACTACTTTTTGAGCAAGTTTGATAACCTGCATGCAACTGATTTTGATGATTGAATCATAATCTAAATGCTTATTATGAGTTTTGTGATATCAAGTTGTGTTTATGTTGATTTATATGCAATTTGATACTCTAAATTGAATGCATGCAATATGAATATGTTTCTGTGGTTAAACATGTTTATATTAAGGTATGTGAACTCTGTTTATGATTGAAATTGGTTAGATTTGAGTATGGTAGAGAATGGTATACAAAACCCCTTTCTGCAGTGTACAGACTGCATAATCTAACCGGTTATTCGAATTCTGTAACCGGTTAGATTCTGTCAGTTTTCAAAGAAAATGAATTTCTGAAATTGGCCCTGTGTTCTTACCATTTTCGCTCAAGTCTATACTCTAATTTCATTTGAAATCAATCTGAAAACATGTTAATGAACACTGTTTGTTTCAGATTGTGATTGATGAGTCAATGCCTTAATGTTATAAGATAATTTCAAGAGGAAATTATGCTAAATTGGAATTGGATTGTGATTTAGACTTTTGAATGATGAAATCAGTGAGATTTGAGGTATATAACAAAGCTAAGACTCTGTTTGCGGATTGGGTAGAGAATTCAAGAAAAAGGGTTTTCTGAATTTCAATGGTTAGTAGGTTCAGGTCTGTAATTCTAACCGGTTAGCCTGAGACTGTAACCGGTTAGTACCTGAAACTGAAAAATAAAAGTTAAGTCTTTTAAGTGAAAAGTTTGATACCATTGGTTAAGTTTTTCCCAATCCAAGTCTAATGGCATGTTTTTAAGTTAATTCAAGGATGAATTTTCATGCCAAAGGTTATGCCTCAAATTAATCATTCAAAAGAGAATTTGAGATATTTCTAAATCACAATAATTAAATTAAAGATAAAAACCAACCTTAATAATTGTGCATTCATGCATAGAGGATGGAAAATAGGTTGGTAAGAAACGATTATCATATTCCGGGAATATGAGGAGGGTACTCTGGGAGTACCAAATTTGTGTAACCTACTTGATGACACACTCTGAGAATGTGGCCAGTGTCTGGGACATGGTTTTTATGCGTTCCGGGAACGTGATACACACTCTGGGAGTGATGTTTGTTTTTCCAAGTATGGTTTTCCATACGTTCTGGGAACGTATGGTAGTGTTCTGGGAACACATTGGTGTATTGGATGGACATCCAAGATGGACTAGTATTGGAGGCCTCAGTTGTGGATAGAAATCATACATCATGCCACTTGCATTATAAGAGATATAATGTTGAAAATTGGTATGCTCATATGTACTTGCATTATTGTCTATCCATGATATACTTGTGTTTGGAATTTTAGTCTTTATTGATTATGTATATGTGTATACTTACTCCCTATGCCCTGTTTAGGTGATGGCCAAATACCTAGCCTGCATCGAGATACGCCCTATCCCTAGTGGTATATGGACGTACGAGGAGCACCGAGCCACCTTTGAGGGGGAGGTGGAGATTACTCTCTACCACCCTAATCCTTTGGTTCGGGTGCGACCTCGTAGGTTTAGGATCCCTTTAGTCTATACTATGCAAGTTCCACCCTTTTACTCATATAGAGGACCACCCCCGGCTCGACCAATGCGTCGATTTCATAGTTTTCGTTTTAGATCTGCTACTCGTACTCATCCTTCTTCACAGCGAGTTGTTACTGAGGAGACTCATTCTCCTGGTCCGGCTGATTTTGATAGGACTGCTTCTGCAGATCCTAGACCCAGTGGTGGGGTCTCTGCACAGTCCGGCGAGGTCGAGGAGGACCCCGTGGAGGACGAGGAGGAGGAGGTGCCTGTTGAGCCTACTGTTTCTACTCGAGGTGGACCTGTTGGTTCCTAGGAGCTTTCATAGCATAGATGTTTTGGATCCTAGGTCTAGGGATAGAGCTGCAGAGGATCAGAGAAGCTGCTGAGGACATGGATGACCTGCTCTGGGACTTCTATTTTGATCTTGTTATATATTATACATATTTTGAGAGGTCTTAGAGTGAGGTTTATTTTTGAGCAGCTGGTTATGTATATGTTTTACTAAAAACTTGCTATCTCGACTTTGTTACTTGCTACCTGATACTGGTGGGGGTGTTTTATCTTATGACATATATATCTATATGATGTTTTACCTCAGCAGTGCCCCACAAGTATTATTTTTACTTCCGCATACTCTGATTTTGGTTAAAAAAAAAGGATTCGGCAAATAAGTTTATATTCTACAAATCCGATTAAGCTCAAGAGACAACTAATATGTTTTTAATCAACGCTACGGATATGTTTTATTGTATTAAAAAGGCGTTGTCTCGAGAGATTTTTGTAGTTAAGGTACTAATAAGCCGAATTCAAATTATTCGTCAAGGTTAAAGGTGTTTATAATTGAGCAAGTATATAGTAAAAAGGAAAAATTTTCTATACCAAATTTTTGGATAGCAAGTACTCTATATTTGGAAATATTTATTATTTTCAAGATATAAAACAAGGGTGTCACATATATTGGTAAAAACTTTTATCTTTATCCTCAGAGAAAACTGACCAAATCTTTTTTCAAACAAAACTTTTATCTTATCTTTTTAAAAAATTATTTTTTTTCATTTTTTAAACTTTTTTTTCAATTAAAAAATCTTATTTTTTTTTTCAAAATTCCTTTTTTTTTACATTTTTGTTTTCAAAATCTCTCTCAAACAAACTTTTATCTTATTTTTCCAAAATTTATTATATTTTGATTATTTACACAAAAAAAAATCTTCCTTTTTTCCAAAATTTGTTTTTTGTTTGGAATAAAAAAAATTTTCAATTTTTTTTTTCTTTCTTTGTATTTTTATATTTTTTTGGCAAAACTATTAGATTGGTCATGTAAGTTATTTCTTGGTTGCGATTTCGTCCCTTAACTTTTTTTCGTTTCAAAAAAATCCGGAAGTTTGTATCTTATTTCAAATAAATCCTTCCGTCCAATTATGTTTTAACAACATTAATGGGAGCCTCCTACGTGGCAACCAATGGTCTTACAAGGCTAAAAATCAACGTTACATCCCAAAAAGATGTCGTATGAGATCAAAATAGAAGCTTATTGGGCTATCCCTAACTGTTTTAGTTTTCTCTTTTGGCCTCATATGACATCATTTTGGGGTGTAACGTTGGGTTTTAGCCACGTAAGACCAATGGTTGCCACATAGGAGGCTCCCATTAACGGTGTTAAGACAAAATTGGATGGAAGGATTTATTTGAAACAAGTTACAAACTTACGGATTTATTTGAAACGAAAAAAAGTTAAGGGACGAAATCGCACAATCTAGTAGTTTTGCCTATTTTTTTTTGTTTTGCGATACAAAATTGGGTGTTAACAGTAATTCAAGACCAAAAAAATTAAATTCCTTTTAGAAAGTATGAAATGACTTATAAATAGGATTAATAAAAATTTCTATAATATAACGTGTAAATAAGGGAAAATGAAGTTTTACAGGTAGGATTACTTATATACATATTAATATTTTATTTAAAAATTTTGGTTGTGAGATATATATCACAGTGATGGCTAAAATCATAAGAAAGAAATTAAAAAATCAAGGCTTTAATCATTTTGTCTGATTCTAAAATCTATAAATGTTGACAATAATATTTGGCATTAAGATTATATTTTTCCTAAAAAAAATTATAATTTATCTATAAATTAAAAAATAAAATCATTTTGAGTTTTTTTAAAAAAAATTTTCCTTATTTAGTTTTTAAATTAAAATTCCTTAATATATAATTTAGATAAGATTTTAATTTTTTTTCACATTTAGCCTAAATGTTTTTTCTATTGTAGATAATATCATAAATTAATTACCTTTTTCAATGCAAACATAAAAAGTATAATTATATTTGTAAAAATAATATTAAAGGTGCAATATTCATGGAAGATTTTCGAACGGTTTTTTCCAGCAATCTCAACAATTAATATCGGGGTTTGAGAGGAACTAAAAACTACTAAATTAAGTTTTTTTATTTAAATATGGTCCTTCGAGTTTTGGTATCGAAGCTCCCTGCAATTTTATGTTATTTATTTGTTCCAAAGTGGTTCCTTATATTTTTCTCGTTCGAAAAATGGTACCTTAAGTCTTATTCCATTATCGTTGTTAGTCCTTTTGTCGATTTTTCCATTAAAATGATTAAAACATTATTTTTTTCTCCCTGTGATTATCTTCTCCGATAATATCCTTGTTTTTTCCAGTGAAAACTCCATGTTTTTTTTACAATAATTCCATTCTTTAACATCCCACTCTTGCTATTGAAAAAAAATTGAATTAACAAGTGATCGCGTAAATACAAATTATAACATGTCCAATTGGAGATAAGATCAAAATATGTGTACCTGATACCAAATAAGTGCACAACTATCAGAATCAGTGTAAAATTCATCCAATTTGTGTTCATCTTCAAATTGTTAATAAGAGAGGGAAAGTAGAGAATTAAGAAAAGAGGAATGACGTGCAATGAAAGTATTTCTCATCTCATCTTGATAGGCTCCTTATAAGTGGAAAATATACAAAATGGGGTTGTATTTACAAGAAACCTGAATAAATAGAATTTCGATAGACTTATTAATTGGGAAGTCTCTAACCTTATCAGTTTAGGGTAGGGACCTTTCACTGAGCATACTAAATGAATAATCCAACCCATAACAGGTTCCATTTTTGTAACACCTAAGTTTATTTACCCTTTTTTTACCCTTAATTAAAAATAGCAACTTGAAAATTTCATTTTTAACTTATAAATTGATTAGTAAAAACTCTTAGTTATTTTTAATTCATAAGAAAATCTCCCGTCAAACGGACGGAGTTTCGTTTGTTTTTAAGACTTTTCCAAAATTTCTGTTTTCCTGCAACCTGATAAATAACATATTTTCAAATTTCAAAGCCAGCAGGGCTATTCACACACACACATATATATATATATATATATATATATATATATCAGCTAGTGCATCTTCGTGCACGCGTCAGAAACAAGTTTAAAACATCAGAATCTAGTCATCAGAGTTAGCGGAATATAAACAAGTTAGGAAAATAGTTTTTCCCCAAAATAGACCCCTTTCCCAAAAGGAGTCGTCCTGGGCCCCCAAAAGCTATTTACATTTATCTACAACAAAAAGGATTCACATCATCGGGCCCAGGACATTTGCATGTCCTACATAATAATAAGTGTCCTACTCTCCCTGTGAGGGAGAGTACTTGTGCTCGGCCTGATCTTGTGCAAACTCTTCCTCAGTACCTGTGGGGATAGTAAGGAGTGAGTATTACACATAAAATGGGGAGGCAGTTTCCAAATAAGACATAATGCAACACTAAGCCATACACATGTAACAATTCAATCATAACATACTAAATAAGAGTCAATTCATCACAATTCAATTTTAAGTATTCATTAGTTTCTCAAATCGATTTTTATTTATCATTTTCTTAAGTCTTTCGTTCCATGTATTTTAATCATATTATATTCCTTTTTATCTGTCCCTGGTCACGACCTACTGCGTCTGCACTCCTGTGCACTCACTGTAAGTTCCATGATGAATGTTTTGATAATGACAAAGTCTTTTGAACAAGCTACAAAGATGTTGATCAAGTTTCAAGTTCAACAAGAAACAACAAACATCAAGTGAAGAAGAGAAAACAAGCTCATGAAGACTTAGTTTGAGTGTAATTGTAATTGTTTTATCTTTTGCCTCTCAAGCTTCTTAGGTTCTTTTATTTTGATGAGTTTGGTTAGAGTTAATAGAGGGTAGTGAATCTCTATAATAGTCATGATTAAATCATAATTTGAGTTTTCACTTAACCTAGAATCAATAGGTGGCTTAAAGGTTTGAAAGGAAAGGTTTAGTTTTGAGAAAACAAGTTTCTAACATGTGCAGTGTGGATTTAATCGATTAAGTCACAATTTAATCGATTAATACTCGATTAAGCTAAAATTTAATCGATTAAGTACTGCAGATATGATTTTTTAAAATACGATTTTCACTTCTCAAAATCAGTTTTCAAGTGCTCCAACTTTTGTGTATTCTATATAAACCTTTTCCTAATATTTGTGATCAATTAAAACACTTTTATAATCAATTTTACAAATAATCAAGCCACTCTATTCTCTCTCAATTTCAAAGATCAAAGCTTTCATATTTTCATATTCTTTGATCAAGAACCTTTGAATCTCTTGTGTGATTTGTCATAGCTATTGAATGAGATTCATAGGAGTGTCATGTGTATTCATTGAGTTGTAATCTTTGCAAAAAGGCAAACCAACTATAACAACAAAGAAGACTTGGTGTGTCGTTTATCATCAAGCAAGTTCATTCAAGCAATTGAAGAAGAAAGTCTTGGTTGTGAATCAAGCAAAGTGAAGACTTGGTGTGTGAATTATCATCAAGCAATTGAAGACTTGTTGTGTCGATTATCAACAAGGGGTAGAGGTTAGATTAGAGAGAAGATCAATAGGATTACAAGGCAAGGGTGTGGAGTATCTCTTGTAGGCTAGCAAGAAGGGAGTCTTGTGAGGCATTTACTTGTAATTTGAGAACTCTAATTCCTCATAGTGAAGAATCTCTCTTGGTTGAAGAGGGGATTGGATGTAGCTTTCAAGTGGATGAAAGTGAACCAGGATAAATCACTGTGCCGTATCTCTAAACCCTTACTCTTTACATTCAAGTCAATTCATTGTGTTCTTGCTTGAAAACCTAGAAAGATTGATTTTCATAATTGATTGAATTGAATCTTTATTGTTCAAATTGATAAAGGGAAAATCATTTTCATAACTAGGATAATCAATAAGAATATAGGTGTTAATTGTTTCCGCTGAATCTCTGATTATACGTGTGAATTGATTGATTTTCGTATGCGATTGAAAAGTGATTTTTCAGTTTCTGATAGATTTAATCGATTAAGCACATTCATAATCGATTAAGGAAAAGTTTACTTTCTGTCTTAATCGATTAGAATTCAGATTAATCGATTAGAGGCTGTATAATTTGCAAAAATCATTCGTTTTAATTGTTTCGACTTGTTTTATTCGAAAATCTTTCAAGGTTTCTTTTACACCTATTCAACCCCCCCCCTTCTAGGTAACTCCTAGGGTTCCTTAGTTGTTTCAACCACCAATTGCGGTTTCCTCAATACACTTACTGCGCCCGGGTAATCCCCTGGTCACGACCTATTGCGTCTGCACTCCTGTGCACTCACGACTTACTGCGCCCGGGTATGTTTCTCAATCCCCTGGTCACGACCTACTGCGCTCGCACCACCGCGCGATAGCGACTTACTGCGCCCGGGTATGTTTCTCAATCCCCTGGTCACGACCTACTGCGTTCGCACCACCGCGCGATAACGACTTACTGCGTCCGGGTATGTTTCTCAATCCCCTGGTCACGACCTACTGCGCTCGCACCACCGCGCGATAACGACTTACTGCGTCCGGGTAATCCCCTGGCTGAGCCTGGGTATAATTCATTTAGTTCCTTTATCATTATCAATTCTTTAGCACATTTCCATTACTCAAAATTAACCACCACATTACCCATTTCCACTATCCAATGATCACAAGTATATTTTATAACTTAATTAGCACAATTCAACCTAATATCTCATCTCAAATCATTAGACAATATAAGCATTTAATTCATCAATATCACCAAATCACAAAATGCAATATATCAACATCAAAATAAATTCCCTAAGTCATAAATTCTATTCTAACAATTATTCTATATCATATCAACCTAAACTAACACAAAAATCTTAGTACCCATTATATGCATATTGTAAACTAAACCCCAGAGTAAGGTAATACTCACTATAACCCACTCCTTACCTTAAATTAGCAAGAAGTAAAGTGAGCCCTAGCTCAAAATCTTGGAAACTTGAGCTTCCTAAGTCTAGCTTGCCACCTCAATATGGAAATGATGAAATGATCCTTGTCTTTGCCTTGGTTTGAGTTGGAAAAGCATGAAAAGAAAATCCCTATATAACAAAGAGTGCAAGAATCCTAGGGTTTTAAAGCTCAATTTCTATGAGTCAAAGAAAGTTGAAATGGAAAGGAAAATAACTCATGGCATGAAGCTACTTACCCAATCAATGGTGGAAAAATTGAAAAACCAAGAAGAGTGAAGGTGGGAGTGATTCGTGTGAGCCCAAGAAGGAAGAGGATGAAGCTTTAATCAATATCCATGGTGAAAGCTTGTTGGGTTTTGTTTGATTTTGGGTTGAGGTGCCCAAAAATCAAAGGTGTATGGTGGTTCGGTGGATTTATGGTGGAGATGGTCTTGGAATGGAGGGAACTTGATGAGGATGATGGGTTGATGAAGGAGTTGAAAGGTGGTGGAATGATGTATTTTTGGTGTTTTATTTTTGCCTTGGATGTTGCTGGAGAATCGTGTGGCTATGATCAAAACTTTGGCCCCAAGTTTCAATTTCAACGCACCAGATCTGGTGTTGCTGAGCGCGCGCGCCTGGGCGCACGTCTGGCTCGCCTGGGCGCACGTCTGGCTCGCCTGGGCGCGAGAGCTGCACCAGCTCGTGTTGCTGGTGCGTGGTGCGTGGGCTGGTGCGTGTGGTGGGGGGCCTTGGCGCGCCAGCATGGAGCTGGTGCGTGGCTGGTGCGATTTGCGCGCCTGAGCGCACGGAATGGTGCGCCTGAGCGAAAAAGCTCCTGAGTTGGTGCACCAATGAACAGTGGTGCGCCTGGGCGTGCACCATAATTTCCAAACTTCGATTCGTCGTAACTTTTTCGTTAACCGTCGGATCGGGTCCAAATTTTTAGACAAGCTTCTTCACCCCATAAACTTCATATCCAACGGTGGAATTGATTTTCTTAGCATCCTATAATAAATTTCTAATTTTCTCTTTTCGGTCGATTTCTAACATCTAAAACGCCGATTTAACTCCCGATTTCGCTTATATGACTTTGCCCGAAGCCACAACTACCTTCTATACAACTCCTAGGACTTATAATCACCACTCACCTATCTACCAAAATTCATTAAGTAATTATTCCAATTTTTCTTAGGTTTTTATTTAATAATTTCATTTAAAATAAAGTTTAGGATGTTACAATTTTTAATATTGGCAACAAGTTTAAATTATAAAACTAGCTTTTATTTGTTAAAATAAGCTAAAACATCCATCTAATATTTAAGTGTTGTAGATTATTTTTGGTAAGATTATATTTTGAGACCCTTGTAATTTTCATATTTTTCCGTTATCACTCCAACAACAATAACTAACTCTATATCTCTTTTTTTG
The DNA here is from genome assembly GCA_037953625.1 of Crotalaria pallida. Lineage (NCBI taxonomy): Eukaryota > Viridiplantae > Streptophyta > Magnoliopsida > Fabales > Fabaceae > Crotalaria > Crotalaria pallida. Next base: position 20,262,768 of record CM075650.1, read on the forward strand.
TAATTTATTCAATAAGAACATTCTTTACAACATCCAAACAAGATAGACTAGTTTAAATTCATTTTTAAGTTAAGAGTTTCAAACACAAACATATCATAATTTTACCAGAATTTAATCTTACCGTAATATAATCACATATAACAATAATCATAATATAATTTTTTCCAATTATACGAAACATATACTTAATAAAATTTTTCTCTAGCAACTTAGCGATCTATCTTTTACTAGCCTCGTCAATACCTTCGTCTCATGACCCAACAATGGCTCATATGTACTAAATATAATTTCTTTTGAGTAGCCAAATAATGATTTTATAACTTCTTGCTGTGGCCCAACTCTATATTTGTTGTCCTTTAAGGTGAATAAGTTGAATTTCATAAATCTTCTGTCAATGCACATATATAAACGAAAGTGTATCTCCTGAATTTTCATAAGGCAAACCACAAATGTCGTTGCATGTCTCTAAAGTGGAATCTGACCTTAGAACGTAGCAGCTTCATCATCTTCTACGCATCATATCCACATAGACCAAGAACATCCAATATCTTATTCTGTTGTTGGCAGTTTCCTCAAGTGAAGGTGCGTAAGTTTCCTCCACTTGGGGCTTAACAGTTTCCAACTTAAGGGATGCAAAAATTTTCTCCTGTTGGAATTTAGCAGTTTCGTCTTATGGGGGTGCAGCAATTTCTTTAGGTTGAGGATTAGAATAATGTCCTACCTATGGTCAGACAAGGAAGGTTGCAATTAGTTTTGTAGAAGCTTTTTGAATCATTGTGTAGATAACAATGGTTAATGACCAAGGTGTTCAACATTATATTCTACAGGTTGAAAAAGGTTCCACATAACCATTGCCACTTGTACTAAAGGTGACACCCTTAAGAATCAAAGACTTGCAGCTAAAGATGGAATGGGGCAACTCAATTTCATGTTTGAGACTTAATAAGATAGAAATGGTCAATTGTTGGATAGAATGTGATGCAGCATATGTAATGACCCTATTCAAGAGCGTAGTTCTAGTGTAGCCATAGCGTGTAACGATCCGATTTTTATTAATCTAAAAATTATATTTTATTTTTATGGAAGCGAAGTGTGAAAAATGATTTACAACTATTTTCTTAGTAAAAACATATATGTACATAACTATGTGGAGCTAAGGTATATATATGCATATGTATAAGTGTTTGTAATTATTTTCTTAAGGTATATGTGTGTGTGTATGTGTATTTTTATATATACGTAATTTAGAATAAGGTTTGGGTAGGGAAATGTAATTGGAGTCGGTGTATAGGCCTAAGGTATATGTGTCCCAATGTTGATGGAACACCACGATGTGTTTGATGGGTTGTTGCAGCTGACGAGGGTGACCCCGGTCCTACGTACCCCCAGTGATAAGGGGATCAAGCCACACGTAGTTCTTGAGATTAGGGATGAGAGAACATACCTGAAACCCTAGATGTGATGAGTTATTTATAGGGTTTGGAGGAGGTTGATATGGGCCGTTTGGGGCCTGTATCAGAGTTGTGCTGAACCAGGACTCTGTGAGATAATGTCGGATAATTATGCTTAGAATCTGGTTAGGATCAGCTGAAAATCTCATGTCTAGGCTGTTGCGAGAATCTAGGAGAGATTTGCGGAAGGGATAAGAAGCCTCGGCGAGCCTGAGCTTATCCGCGAGCCGACGGTATGTCTCGGTCCTAGAGTCCCGAGCCTGATGGATTGAGGACCGATGGTGAGGCTCGGTTCCATTAAGTTCGAGCCTGGCCCTTTCGTATTGCTCGGATCCTACGAGTCCGAGCGAAGGACTTTAATAGCAGGTGAACCGAGCAAAGTGCCCTTCGAGAATCCCTTTGGTGAGACCCGGGTCCGTATATGGTCGGCAGACCCTACAAGCCCCCCAGCTCGTAAGACTTGGAAAGTCTGTGGCGAGATAACAAGTGGCTACGGTTGACCTTTAGCATGTCTTGGTTCAGAAGTGCGTGACAACTGTTTCCAGCCTTAACCATATAGCTTGTTCGAGGTGACGTTTTAGGTTTTTTAGGTACGATACGTGCCCTGGGAAGTTGTGCCAGATCATTCATTATTTCGAATTTTGAAGGAGGCCGAAGAGGATGCCACAGCTCTGCGGGAGACTACAGAGAAGGCTCGGAAAGCCGAGGAGGATGCTGCAGTAGCTCGAGAGCAACTCGAGGATGCCAAAGATGAGGCCGCCGGACTCCGAGCATCTCTAGACAAAATGAGAGCGAAAGCTCTTTAAGCACAAAAGGGCAGCCAAAGAGAATTTTTATAACTGGGATCATGCAGTTGAAGACTCTTTCCTCAATACCGTCAAGTAGCTTCGCATCCTGAATCCTGGCGGAGATCTCGGAATGAGTTCGGCGTACGGTCGGTTAAGATGGGGGTAGGTCGGACCGGAGTCCGGTCCACGATTTAAGCCCCCCAGCTCGGGAAGAGTCATAGAGACTCTGTTACGAGTTTAGAGCCCTTTTGGGTCTATCAGACGTTCTTTTCTGAGGCTTGGTGGTGACGTAAAAGAATGTTCGCAGCCGAGGTCTTTTACTCGGAAGAGTATCGCGATTCGGAGATTCATACACCTCTCTCATCGGGGTGTGTTAAAAGTAATATCATGAATTGGATCGTAACGTCTACGGGGGATGCTGTCGGAATGACTGCCTTGGCCGAGGTGCATTCCTCGATCCTGTGACGTATTTGGCCGATGGCCAAGTTATCGAGGTAGCAATCCCTGTTTTCACTTGTAGCCACGCCGATCTGGTCGGCCAACCGAGATCGTAGGCAAGTGTGTCGGGACGTGATCCGAAATGAGTGAATATTTATAATACCTGTTATGATTTTGTGCTTCTCATATTGTTCTTTTAGTTATGAATTCAAGTGTCACGACCTCGAAACTGCAACGCTTTAGCCAAGGTGGGTTCCTCTATCCGCGATGTAAAATGATTTTAAAATAATCATGTTTGAATCGGGAATCTTATAAAGTACTTGACGAGTTATAAGCTCTTGTTCGAGTTGTTTATAATCGTTCGCGTCATAAACGGTGGCTAATCGGTTATGAGTAAAAGTATGTAAATACAATGAATTCAGAAACAGAACTTTTATTTAATTGAAGCAGTAAATACAATGGGCTTGTGGATTTAGACCTGTGGTCGGCTTGTGCATGTTTTCGGATGATAGGAATCCTGACTTGGGTTATGAGTGAAACACTCGAATCATTTTTGGCCATCGTGCTCGGGCTATCGCGCCCGGTAGTTTTAAGCATCAAATTTGTACCTTTACATGATGTAAAAAAAACAACTATTAGAATATCAAGTAGTAAATGATATGTAATGACATTAATAGCGAAGTATGAGCTGTTTCACTGTTAATTATGAGTATTATCTAAGATAATATAGTGTTGTGCAGCAAGTGATTTAATAACAATGAATGTGAAGCTTAAACCATGCAATGTAAATGACGTAAATGAGATAATGAGAAAGATCTTTCCCTGTTAGTCTTTATGGGACTATTTTTGAATTTTGATACATTCGGCATCCTTTTTGGCATCAACGTTGATATGCTCGGCGTCATTTTGGCATTGAGACCTTTCTTCTATTGCTAGAACGTGTGCTCGCTTGGTATTCTTCTTCTTCTTCCTACCAAACACCCTGTATGCCGTTATGGGCGGATCATTGTATAGCGCCCTTGTGAGCAATGCTGGGATCTCGAGAAGAGATGTTGACGGGATCGTCTTTTGGCTTTTAGTGACCATGAGAGGCAAGGGTGTCGTGGTAGAAGGGACCGATCAATTCGAGGATATCATTGGTCGGTTGATATCATAGCCTGATATCCTACTACGGGTGTAGGGATCTGGTAGGAAATCGGTGGAATGGACTGTTTATCCCTATTTGTACCTCGTATATGTATAGAAAATTAATAATCAGTAATCGTCATTTGAACTGACAATGTATAATAATTAAATTGCAATAATGAAAATTATTGGCAAGTTTACAGAATAAAATATTGGTATGTAAATAGTACGATTCTAAAAATATCACACGTAATAATAATTGTAATAAGCGACACGTATACCAAAAAATCATCCCTTAGAGAATATAAAATAATTAGTGACATGTAATGAAATTATAAGGAATCAAGCATTAGAAGCACATGTCAAAAGTACTGCATCAGGTAAATTAATATGTGTACGCATAACCCAAGTAAACAAGAGAGTAATATAGGAACGAGAATTCCTTCCCTGAATCGCTGAGGTGAGGAATGTTGGATTGAAGTCTTATGTTAATCCTTTCCAAATGAGCTCCGTCGAGCAGTTGACTTAGCTAGGGAACATGGTGCGAGGTTTCCACAGTCGTCTTATGAACCCGAGGTAGTGCATGGTTCCCGCTATTCTGAATGTATGAGATACCAATAAGGGGACGCTGTCGAGGGTCCGCGCGCAGTTGGCACATGTATTTGAAGCAAGGAACCGTACACAGGCTTCTCTACACTCGGAACATAAGCGCAAAGAGGGAAACTCGGCACGGGGGTCCTCGCCATCATCAATACGTTTCGAATAGAGTAACATGTTATTGTGTTCACTATGCTCGAAAAATGATTTGCCCATTGATGAGAATCTTGAAATGGGTCACTCAGCTGCTCGGGCCATCATACGTGTACCTTGCATGTGTGTACGAAAACAATAATTAATTAGTTATTGTCGTCCAAGTTGATTATTTATAACCACAATAATGATAATTATTGGCAATTAATAAATGACATGTAATGACATTAATTAGCGAAAGTATAATTTATTTTTGCTGTTAACTAATAGTCATGTGAGTCAATAAAATATTTGTGCAATTATTAAAAATTAGAAGAAATAGCTTCCCTGATTTAGGAGTGGGTATTAAGTTGCTGGACCCCTAGAGGTGTTGATATCCCTAAGAATGCCTTGTCAAGAATTTGTCCAATTGGGCCAAATGAGTGTTGATAGTCCATTCCTCCTTTTTTTTTGGTTTGGGCCTGTTAAGGCCCCTTTTTTTTTGGCATTTGGGCCAACAGCCCATTAGGTCAAGGGAACCTAATGGGGTTGGCAGCAACTGCTGCACGCGAGAGTGGGCTCTGCTATAGAACAGCGGCGGCGGCGGCGGCAAGCATGGATCCAGAGGTGACGTCGCTGGACGGTGGCGGTTGCAACTGGGAAATGCCTCTTGGGTTGGTGCAGCGGTGGTCGCAGATGCAATCACGGCGGTGGTTCCTTCGCTGTCGTGTGCAGAGGCGGCTTCACTTAGTTGACGGTGGAGAAGCTATGTGCGGTGGGGAACACAAGCCTCACGGTGGTGGCGGCGCGAGAATAATCACCATTTTGATGTAAGGGATGGTGGTGAGGGTGTCACCGTGGACAGCGAGAACCACCATCGTTCAGCACCGTGAGTTCGAGCAACACTAGGAGCGGCCCATGCGGCGAGAAGTGAACGAGGACCACAATCGGCTTCTTCTCGTCACAGACATGAAGCCCCACTTCCGACAGGGGTTGTTATCGTCACGATGCTCAAAGCTCCAGTTCCGACCCTTGACCAACATGCGACGATGAGCCGAGGGTAGCTAGAGATGGCTCGATCCAAGCAGTGGTCGGGTTGTCTCATCGTGGTTGCGAATCAGATTTTGGTTCGGATCTGCACAGGCTTTGGTGGTTGGTGGCATCGACGGTGATAGCGATGGACGCCACTGCACCGTTGTACGCGTGTCGCCATCGGTGTTGCCACGAGTAGCACCACATAGAGATGCCAATGGTTGATCGCACCACCGTGGAAGATGGCGGTGTGGAGATTCGGGGCCACCGTGGATGGAAGAGGAGACCGTTGTTTGTGTGCGCGACTGTGGTTGGTGGCATCGGGGGTTCGGTGCCGTACCGACAGCAATGGCGGCGCCCGGTGGTGATGGCGGAGGTGGTGGATGTTACCGTGAAGGAGAATGAACCGCTGTTGTTGATGTTGTGTTTTTTTTAATGTGGATGGGAATCGAAGTTTATCGTTTCCCACAGACGGCGCCAATGTAGTGTCCCAATGTTAATGGAACACCACGATGTGTTTGATGGGTTGTTGCAGCTGACGAGGGTGACCCCGGTCCTACGTACCCCCAGTGATAAGGGGATCAAGCCACACGTAGTTCTTGAGAATAGGGATGAGAGAACATACCTGAAACCCTAGCTATGATGAGCTATTTATAGGGTTTGGAGGAGGTTGATATGGGCCGTTTGGGCCCTGTATCGGAGTTGTGCTGAACCAGGACTCTGTGAGATAATGTCGGATAATTATGCTTAGAATCTGGTTAGGATCAACTGAAAATCTCATGTCTAGGCTGTTACGAGAATCTAGGAGAGATTTGCGGAAGAGATAAGAAGCCTCGGCGAGCCTGAGCTTATCCGCAAGCCGACGGTATGTCTCGGTCCTAGAGTCCCGAGCCTGATGGATTGAGGACCGATGGTGAGGCTCGGTTCCATCAAGTCTGAGCCTGGCCCTTTCGTATTGCTCGGATCCTACGAGTCCGAGCGAAGGACTTTAATAGCAGGTGAACCGAGCAAAGTGCCCTTCGAGAATCCCTTTGGTGAGACCCGGGTCCGTATACGGTCGGCAGACCCTACAATATGTAAATTAGACTTTGACTGCTTAGAATCCGTGTAGGTTCGAGTACCAGGGTTGTTCAGAGTTCGAGCGAGCTTTCTTTGAGCCTTGACCTTGATGGAGCAATTGGATAGAGAATCCTAAAAATTGATTTCGAGTGTAAGTGTAAGCCTTAGTGCTAGTGCTCGGGGAATTCTCTCGGAATCATGTTTCAAGTGAATTCCTGAAAATAATAGGTTTTTTAAGGCAATCGGAGTCTATCCGACCTTTTTGGTTATGCCTTGAGCGTGTGTAGTCCTAGATTTATGAGGCTAGAGAGTTGCCTTAAGTCGATCGGGTTAGATTGAGCGTAAGAAAAGAGTTAAGGTTAGAATTCGGTTTTTAGTTCGTTCGTTTGATTTTTTCGGTGTTTGCGATTTATTTGTTTAATATTATGAATCTATGATTTTGATGTTTGGAATGTATTTTAATGTTATTTGTGTTTGGTTTAGTGTTAGAATGGGTTAGAAGCCTTGGAATCGGGTCTATAAGGGCGAAAATCGGCGTTTTGGGGCTTCTGGTGCGCCGGTGCGCCCAGGCGCACCAGGGTGCATCAAACGCACCAGATCAGTGGCTTTTTCACCCAGGAGAGATGCAACTCTTGCCCAGGCGAGCACGGATTGATCGATCACGCATAAGATGTTCGTGGCGCTCGCGCAGGCACACGCGATCCCGCGCCCAGGCGCACGGGGGCTGAAATCACGCACCAGCTGTAAATCCAGCAAGGAATGCGTTATTTTGATGAAGACAAATAGCCTGAAGAGTCAACAACAACAATCCTCTTAGAGTTTTCCATTTCCCGCTCCTTTGTAATATTTTATATTTATATTTGAGTGTGGGTGGTAGACTTAGGTTTTTACTCAAGCGATTATGAATTAGTTAGCATGCATACTAGCTGAGTTAAATAGTTGAAAAAGCTTAGAAAGGGATTAGCACAATTGAAAACAATTTTTAGAACTGTTTTATGAAAGTAGCAGTGACTACTCGCGTAGCTTGTGCACTACTCGAGTAGCCTGCTAAACAGAAAATATGTGATTTTTTGTTCGCTCGAACTACTCGAGTAGTGGCTCAACTACTCGAGTAGTCTGCCCATCAGATAATCATCAACTTCTCTGTCAACTCGCACTAATCGAGTAGTGCCTCAACTACTCGATTAGCACGAGTAAATTTCATCAGTAATTAAGTTCCATATATGGCTGTTGAAGAGGTAATCATGGAGGAATCTTTCCAAATATGTTTTCTTTGGCTCCTCCCTGATTCTTGTGGATTTCAATTATTTATTGATTGCCTCTTCCAACAACACGGGAGACTGATCATTGAGAAAAACTTTTAAACTGTGCACGAAGATCTTTTTGCCATTCATTCAATCCCTTTCTAAGACCTAATCTCAATTAGTATTCAAGCTTTCACATTCATTATCAATTGAGATCCTTTGGAGCCGCTTCTCTGTCATTTGAATTCACCATTGAAGAAAGGAAGGAACTCTTGAAGGTTTCAAGGAGTCCTCCTATTGGAAGCATTGAAGAGGTTCTTCAACCGTCAAGATCAACAAAAATTGGGGTAGATTTCAAGAGTTTGGTACACTCTTGAAAGGGATAGGATTTATAGAGTGAGGTTCGCTTGTATCTCCTATTGTAACCAATTTTAACTGATTTTGAGTAAAATTCTCCCTAAGGTTTAGGGGGGACTGGACGTAGCTCTCAAGTGGGTGAGAGTGAACCAGTATAATATTTCTGTGTTCTCTTCTTATCGCTTTCATTTATTTCCGCATATTTAATCTCTCCATCTGAACCTTAAGTTAGAAAATTATCTCGCTTGTGTTCTTGGCATTCTTGGCTGTGAAACTAGTTCTCTGAAACTCTGTTCTCTGCCTGAAACTGATCGCACTACTCGATTAGTCCTTGAACTAATCGAGTAGTTCATCAAATTTGGACAGAAAACTAATTTTGTTAAAATCAGCAAGCGTGTTATTTGTTAATATCAATTATATCCAAAAATTAATATCGTTACTTCAATTTACTATTCACCCCCTCTAGTAAACTGTTAAGCCGCTTGTTGGTTTCCAACAAGTGGTATCAGAGCTCGGTCGAAAGATCGAGTGTAAAAACTTTTTCGAAAAAGATCCTAAGGAAACCATGGGCTCTAACAGTCCTTTTGGAGGGGAAGGCTCTTCAATAAACCGTCCACCACTATTTAATGGTGATGGATATGCTTATTGGAAAGCTAGAATGAAAATATTTATTGAAGCAATTGATATCGATGTTTGGGGTGCAATTGAGAATGATCCCTATATACCTAAAAGAAAAATAAATGAAGTTGTAGAAATTCCTAGGGCAAGTTGGAATGATGATGACAAAAAGAAAGTATCCTATGATTTGAAAGCTAAAAACATCATCACTTCCGCCTTGTCCTATGATGAGTTTTTCAGAGTCTCACATTGTAAAAATGCTAAACAAATGTGGGATGTTCTACAACTTATTCATGAAGGGATAAGCGGGGTTAGAAGGGCTAGATTAAATACATTAATGCATGAATATGAGTTATTTCGCATGCTCCCTTTTTTTTTTGGTTTGCACCCTGGTATCCGGCCCACTGGGCCGACTAATCCAGTTCGAGGGGGGTCCCGGGGTTAAGGTTTTATTCCTCTCCCAACGTTGTTGCGGGGGATCGAACCGTGGTTCGCCCTACCAAGTGCAGCCCCTGGCACCACTGCACCAACAGCTCGTTGGTTCGCATGCTCCCTAATGAGTCAGTAAATGACATGCAAAAGCGATTTACTCATATTATAAATCATATCATTGCACTTGGTAAAACGTTTCTTAACTCGGAAGTTATTAGCAAAGTGTTGAGATGCTTAAGCAGGGAATGACAACCCAAGGTCACAGCTATTATGGAGTCAAAGGACTTGGATGCCTTGGATCTTGCAACGTTCTTCACGAAACTTCAAGAGCATGAGATGGAGCTATGACGTCTATCCATGCATGAGGAGTCAGATAAGAAGAAAAAGGGGATATCTCTAAAGGTGTCTACTAAGACCCCCAAGGTAAGTAAAGACTCTTCTGATAGTGAATCAAATTCTGATATTGATGAGGAAACCTTTGGTCTCATGATTAAAAAGTTTGGAAAGTTTTTTAAAAATAAAAGAAATTTTAAAGGCAAGGGAAAAGAGACCAAAGATTTCCATCATAAAGGTAACAATTCAAAAGATAAGATCAGGTGTCATGAGTGTGGTGAAGCGGGACACATCAAAGTCTATTGTCCCAAATTACACAAGAAAAGCGATGATGAAAGAAAGAAAAGCAAAGACTATAAGTCAAAACGGGACTACAGCGTTTGGGATGCGCCTCAAGAGAATGAAACTTCAGATTCAGATTCGTCAGATGATAAGGAGGCAAATCTATGCTTAATGGGAAGATTTGATGAAGAAGCCTCTCAAAGCCATACCTCAACTGAGCACGAAAATGAGGTAACCTCCGATATTGAATCCGATACTGAATTTGAATTTGATGATTATGAAGATTTATATTTTGCTTATATTGACATGCAATCTGAATTTAAGAAACTTGCAAAAAGTTATCTCAAACTGAAAAAGAATGTTTTAAAATACAAAGAGCAAGTTCTTGAATTGGAAAATTGCATGGAAAATTTAAAAAGCGAAAATGAATCTTTAGAACATTCTATCACTTGCTTGAAAAGTCAAAATTGTGAAAATTGCATTAAATATGAAAAAGAAATTTTGGATTTAAAAACCACAAATGCAACTTTCTCAAATAGTGATAGAATGCTAAATAGATTACTTATTGATCAGCAAGATAATTCAGACAAAACAGGTCTTGGTTACCAAAATGCCAACAAGAAAATTTTCCAAAAAGTTGGCTCATTTTCAAAATTAAATCACTCTAAAAAGCCAACATGTTTTTATTGTGGCATTCATGGTTATACCTCGAATGTTTGTAAAATAAGGCATTATGGTATAGCCAATGGCTCTTTCGTTTGGATTGTCAAGGGAGAAAATCCCTATACTAACCTCAAGGGACCTAAGACCATTTGGGTACCCAAAATGAGTAAGTAATCATTGTCTTGTAGGTGTGCTTTTGAACGAAGGAAAATCGGTGGTACTTGGATAGCAGCTGTTCGAAGCATATGACTGGAGATAAGCAACACTTCATAGAGCTTACTGTAACACCCCGATTTATAATTAAAAGATTAACAAATTTAAGTTTAAAATAAAATAGTGAATTGAAAATTCTTTTTTTTACAAAACAAGTTTATAATACACATTCGGGGAATTCATTCATAATATACATAGCTTTAACTGGAATTCCCTTCTTTCGACTTGTCCGCTGCGCACTCTGATCTTCAAGCTTCTTGTACAAATACCTAAAATGTTAACCACTAAGGGTGAGACCTTTTCAAAACACAATGAATCAGGAGATTATAAAGAGTAATTATCGCGCTGGGTACATATGACCTTCGCATATCGCGCTGGGTACATATGACCTCGCATTATAAAAAATAATTATCGCGCTGGGTCAATATGACCTTCGCATTATTGAATATCATTAGTTCCTAACAAATATAGGCAATTATGGGCACATAAAAACACGTAACATCATCACTATAAATTCATCAATCCACACCAACAGCACCAATACATTTTCAGATATTCATTAAACATATACAAGGAAAATAACAAGCAGTATCCAGCAAATAATCACACCAGCCAATCGACATACTCAGGTATGTCTCAGAGTGTCATAACAGAAGTCAGCTCCCTAGGGTTCTTCACTTCCTGTTTTAATAACATACAAAAAGGATTTAACATAAACATGTCCAATAATGTGAAAATCAACCAAGAATACAATAATCACCCATAATCAACTTCAATCAAGGACTATTTTGCTACCCACACTCTAATTTAACTATTAAACTCAAATACTATTATAAGCTTTAACTATCCCTAACTCAAAGTGTAGAAAAGTGACTTCCCTTGCCTGAAAATCCTAGCAATAACGACAGAGCCACGTTCACATCCGCGACTTCTCCAAGGTCAAGGTCAATAACAACGTGTTGAATCTAAATAGGGACATATGATAAAACTAATTATAACATTAAAAATATATATCAAATAAACTCATTTTTGTCAAAACAATATATATATATATATATATATCATTATACAATAAAGATATATCACTTTTTCCCAAAACATCTCTTTATTTGAAAATATAGGGATAATAAAAATATTAACGGATCGTAAATAAATTATATAGATAGGTAGAGGGAGTTGAGGAGATTATATATCTAAAAAGGATTTGAGATTGGAGGGTTGGATCTTGAGTTATTGGACATAGAAGTTTCAAAACCTTAAGTTTCTTCTCCTCTGTGCCGAGTCTCCCACTCTCTCTCGTCCCTCCGTCTTTTCTCACTCGCTCTGATTCACTCTCTCTCACATCTACTCTCTTTTTTTTTTCTTTCTTAGTATTCATCCTTTATTTATTTCTCTTTGATGAGCTGTACGGTGGGGAAAGGGGTTTCATGCTTTTATTTTGGTTTGAGTGGCCGTGTAGGCTACAGGGCACATGGGTAGATAATTAGGAAAAATCAATACATATTTTATATTTTGTTCTCACTTGTGGGTCAACGTGTGTAAATATTTTGGATTATAACCAAAAGTTGGATGATACTAAAAATAAAATACGTTTAAGTAAAATAATATTGTATTTTGAATTACTCAAAACTGATTGAAAAATAATAAAGTTACCTGTCCCTTCGGATAGCTATTGCCTAAGAAAAATTATCGAAATTCAAAAGTAAATATATTTTCTAAATCTTGATATTAAACTTAATAATATATAATATTTAAAATTTTGAAGTAGAAGATTATTATATATAACTTAAATCGGCAATATATTAAACCGGTCCAGAAGTTAAAAATAAAACAACCTCCGAACACTATAAAAATTTACAGGGACGCTCAAAATATTAAGTTAAACATATTTTTCTGAAGAAACTATTTATAAAAGTGCCTATAAGGCTTGCCACTTGAGCTCCCTGTCAAAATGTTAATTAAACTAAATAAACGTACTACTTTATGTTTGGAAAACGTATGATAACAAATTTATACTTATTTCGATTAAGAAACATATTTCAAATATAATGATGAAATCGGAATTTTATTCGGAGACTCAAATATTGAAAACATCATATTAAATCATTTAATTATTTTGCTAGAGGTATTAGAAATAACGGGATGTTACACTTACTCCAAAGGAAAAAAGACATGTCACGTATGGAGACAACAACAAAGGTAAGATACTGGGTGAGGGTAAAATTGGTAATTCCTCCAACTTGATTATTGATAATGTTTTATATGTACAAGGTTTAGAACATAATCTTTTAAGTATAAGTCAACTTTGTGATATCGGTAATCATGTTGTTTTTACCTCCACTCAGTGTTTTATTAAAAGTGATAAGGACAATTCTATTAAATTTGTGGGAAAAAGATCAAACAATACTTATTTGATTGATTTAAATGAAATAACCTCTTTGGTATCCACTTGTTTGGTTAGCAAAGAGAATGATACTTGGTTATGGCATCGTAGGACAACCCATATTAATGTAAATCAATTAAAGAAACTTCAATCAAAAGACCTAGTAATTTATTTACCAAAGCTGAAATTTGAAATTGATGGAGTTTGCACAGCTTGCATTGTAAAAAGTGCTAACAAATTAAAAATAATTTTTCTTCAAAAACGATGGTTTCCACATCAAGCCCATTAGAATTACTTCATATGGACTTGTTTGGACCATCGCAAGTAAAGAGCTTTGGTGGCAATTATTATGCCTTGGTAATTGTTGATGACTTTTCTCGATTTACTTGGACTTTGTTTTTAACTGCTAAAAGTGACACTTTCAAAAGTTTTAAAAATCTTGTCAAACGAGTCCAAAACCAAGTAAACCAAAAAGTAATTGTAATTCGAACAGACCATGGTGGCGAGTTCGAAAACCACAAATTTGATAAATTTTGTTCAAAATTTGGTATTGAACATCAATTTTCTGCTCTATGAACTCCCGAGCAAAACGGAGTTGTGGAACGGAAAAGTAGAGTACTTGAGGAACTTGCTAGAACTATGTTAAATGAATCTCAAGTACCACATTACTTTTGGGCTGATGCTGTCAATACTGCATGTTATGTAATAAATCATATTTTGACTAGACCTATTTTAAAGAAAACTCCTTATGAACTTTACAAGGGTAGAAAACCAAATATATCTCATTTTCACGCTTTTGGATGCAAAGTTTTTATTTTAAATAACGGAAAAGAGCATCTTGGAAAATTTGATTCAAAAGCGGATGAAGGTATATTTTTAGGTTACTCTTCTCATAGTAAAGCATTTAGAGTTTTTAATAAAAGAACGTCTACTATGGAAGAATCAATACATGTTATTTTTTATGAGTCTCAGAAAGGAGATACTTTGAGTGGTGCAGAAAGTACAGGTAATCTAGTGGACTTAACTAAAAATCAAAAGGAAGACATTCAAATCTCAACAGGAGAGGAAACTCAAAAAGATGCACTTCCTCCAGCTTGGAAAACAAGCAAGAACCATCCAATTGACAACGTGATAGGTGATATCTCAAAGGGAGTATTAACACGTCGTTCCATTCAAAATTTTTGTAATTTCGTTTCCTTTGTTTCTCAAATTGAACCTAATTCTGTTCAAAAAGCAATTGAGGATGAACATTGGGCTATTGCTATGCAAGAGAAACTAAATCAATTCATCAGAAATGATGTCTGGGATTTAGTTCCTAAGCCTGATGATCATACTATAATTGGCACAAAATGGATTTTTCGAAATAAAATGGATGAATCAGGGATAATTATAAGAAACAAAGAGAGACTTGTTGCTCAAGGCTACAACCAAGAGGAAGGTATCGATTATGACAAAACCTATGCTCCGGTTGCACGCCTTGAAGCAATTCGAATTTTACTTGCTTTTGCATCATTAATGAAATTCACTCTTTTTTCAAATGGACGTTAAAAGTGCTTTCTTAAATGGTTTTATAAATGAAGAAGTTTATGTTAAAGAACCTCGTGGCTTTGAAAACCACGAATTTCTCAACCATGTTTAAAAACTTAAAAAGACTCTTTATGGTTTGAAACAAGCTCCAAGAGCTTGGTACGACCGATTAAGTTCTTTTCTTTTAGAACAAGGTTTTGAAAGAGGGAAGGTTGATACTACCTTATTCATTTATAAATCCAACAAGGACATTTTATTAGTACAAGTGTATGTAAATGATATAATTTTCGGTGCTACTAATATGTCTTTGTGTAAGAAAATTTCAGCTTTGATGAAAGGTGAATTTGAGATGTCGATGATGGGGGAACTCACGTTCTTCCTAGGACTTCAAGTAAAGCAAGTTAAAGGATGGATTTTCGTGCATCAAGGGAAATACTGCAAGGACCTCCTAAAGAAATTTGGAATGGACAAGTGCAAGAATGCAGCAACTCCTATGAGCACCTCTTGCTACCTCGATAAGGATGAGTCAGGTAAGCTGGTAGATGTAAGTAAATATAGGGGAATGATAGGTAGTCTACTGTATTAAATTGCATCAAGACCAGATATAATGTTCAGTGTTTGCATGTGTGTACGTTTTCAAGCAAAACCAAAAGAATCTCATTTATCTGCTGTAAAACGCATTTTTAAATATTTAAAAGGGACTGAAAACACTGGATTATGGTATCCTAGTGATGCCAATCTTAGTTTGATTGGATATTCTGATTCTGATTTTGCGGGATGCAAGCTTGATAGAAAAAGCACTAGTGGAACATGCCATTTATTGGAAAGTTCGCTAGTGTCTTGGTTTTCCAAAAAGCAAGCTTGTGTTGCTCTTTCTACCGCTGAAGCAGAATATATTGCTGCCGGTAGTCGTTGTGCTCAAATCCTTTGGATGAAACAACAACTATCGGATTTTGGTTTAAATCTAGATCACATTCCTATCAAATGTGATAATACTAGTGCAATCAATCTAACTAAGAATCCTGTGTATCACTCACGAACAAAATACATCGAAATAAGACATCATTTTCTATGCGATCACGTTCAAAAGGGTGACTGCTCTATAGAGTTTGTAAGTACTGAAAATCAATTAGCAGATGTTTTTACAAAACCCCTGCCAAGAGACACCTTCTATCATATAAGAAGGGAGCTAGGCATTTTAGACGAATCAAGTGTAAGCTAATTGATTTCAGTATCTTATTTATTTTAAAAAGTCACCTAAACTCAAAGTCTTATTTCAATATGATGTTTTTTGTGCTCTCTTTTAAATATTCACTTTAATCTTTTGGGCTTGAAAGTGAACATAAGTATATTGAAGCTTGCATGTTTTAAAAAGTTTTCATGTATTTTAAATTCTCTCCTATGTTTAATTGTTGCTGGTTCTGATTTTTTTTCGTACTACTCGAGTAGTCCCTTGACTAATCGAGTAGTTCCCCCAAAACTTATTTTTCCCACTCTCTGTGAGGCTGGACTAATCGAGTAGTTGTAAGGGTACTCGAGTAGTCGCCATATCTGCAGCTATAAAATAGGATTGAGTCTTCTTCTTCCTCATTCTCTTTCTCTCTCAAAAACGCGATTTTCACTTCTCTCTCTCATTGGGTTTCACTATTTTCTGCATCCTTTCACATATTTCTTCAACAAATTCTTCACTTTATCAATCTCTAACTTTAAATCTTTACTCTATCTTCTCTATTTCTTCATAATTTTCTCTATTTCGAATTACCCCCTTTTCAAACCCTAAGAATCTTTTTGAAAATCTCCAATGACATCATCCTCTGCTCCTCCTCCAAAACGCACCAAGAAACGGGCTAATCAGATTGATCTTGGTCATTACTTCTCCGCTGCTTCTCGTAATGCTCGCTGGTCGCGCTATGCACAGAGGGAATATGCAGAAATTCGTTGGGTCAATACTCAGTGGTTGCGTCAATAACGCCTTCAACTGGTAAATCTCCTTGAAGCTACCGGTTTACAACACTTACTAGAATTTAATTGTCGCATTTACCGTAGGATAGTGAGACAATTTTATGCAAATCTGGTCAAACAAGGAGACATATATTTTTCTTGGGTTTGTGACACTGGGATTGATTTCTCACCTGCTGATTTGAATTCTCTCTTTGGTCTATCTACTACTGGGGCATCATTAGTCAATAAGGGTTTAGATTGTGATGTATCCCAAGTTTATCTTCAAGCCTTGCGCCCTGGGTTTCAGTGGAATAGTGGCAATAAGAAGGTTAAGCCATTAACTGTAGAAAACAGAATTTTACTCTATATTATTACATATTGCTTGTTTCCAAGAACTTCCAGGAACTATGGAGAGGCCTTTGAGGATGATCTTAAGATTCTGAATGGCATAAATAACAACATCCGCACAAATTGGTCTCAAGTAGTTATTGAACGAATGCTTATGGCTGCTAGTGTTTCGAGTTCTGGATGGCTGCCTGTCGTGTCCTTAACCAAGATCAACCTTAAAGCTATGGAAGAGCCTTGAAGAATGATCCCAGCTAAGATGTTAATGTAGGACTTATTAGGATTTCTGAATATCCAGTTGGGATAACCAGGTTCTCCCTAGTCAACAACGTGTGTGCTAGTGTCAACTTAGGGATGAGAAGACGTACCTTTGCCCCTATAGCATGGTGGTTCTTATAGGGGATTACCTATGTAGGTTATGCCGTCCTGATAAGTTTCCTGAAGAGTAAGAAGGCAAGTAGGACTCGTAGAGGATATGATAAGATCATATCCATAAATCCTGTAAATGATAAACATTATCCAAGGCTGTTTTATCTAACCAAGAGTCGTGGGAATCTAGGAGTGGTTACGGTTTTGATGAGGCTGTTAACGATAAGGATCAGATTGAGAGTCCTGTTCTCGGTATTAACCTCATCAGTACGTGACCTACATGTAGAAACCCAGTTTGCTCGGTGTAAGGTCCGATCGTTGGCCCTGTGTCAGTATCGTACTTAGTAGGAGTTATGAGGCTTTCGGTCGGTCGACGCTCGGACTACTACAGGTCCACTACATAAGCCCCCCATGCTCGGTTGGGTGATTTGAGCCCTGCCGAGCTAATAAGACGAGCGAACTATCTTCCGACCAAGCTTTATTAGAACGAGATATGTAACTATCCGAGTAATTTTACTAGAGCTGACATTTGATTGACCCAGACGCGACCCTTCACTTCTACTTGTGCTTCCACGTGTCCTTTACTTTGTTGGGAAAGGGAACGTTATGATTTCGAACTCACCAGAGGTGCCACGTATTTAATACTAATGGGCTTTTTCTGTCTTAGGCCCAAACCTTTTGAGATAGTGGAGGGAAGTTTTAAGACGAATTTCAAAGGGCGGTTTCACAATTCATTCTAAACAGAACCTGTCAAATTCTCTTTCATCTTTGTCATCATCTTCCTGAGATTTTGGAATTCGAAGCCCGAGCTCCTCCAAGGCATCCCTGCTACTACTTCGTTTATCTTCCTTGTACGCGTTTCTTGTTTCGTGGTCTTCGTTCTTCACTAGTTTCTTGATCACTCATTGTTAGCAGGTAATGAAACTCTTCCTTTCTCTGACTAGTTTTTCTTTTTTCTCTTTCTTCTTTGCTGTCTTGCATGCGATTGCTTCTGGCATTTACTGCGTGTGTGTGCTTAGGATTTTCTTTTTATGCATTAACTCTGGCCTCCCTTCCCTGGTTCCTTGAATAGATTTTTCTAGGGTTCGAACAAATCCCAATTTTGTTGCTGTGATACCCCCACTTGTCCTTCGAAATTCTTTGTCCGCCTTTATCATTTAATGAGTGATCGCTGTAGTATTTCTTATGTCTGTTTTACGTTTTGCTGCACTTAACTTCTTAGGGTTGGTACTGAAGCGGCGTTTATCATGAGTGAGGAATCCGTAAACTCTGATGTTCCAAGAACACATAAAGGAGGAAACCCAGAAATTTGTGTTAAACCGATAGCCACGCATTTTCCTCAAACTTTGAAAGAGTTCAGGCAGGGTGTGATTCACTATAGGATTGCCGAGAGGGTAGAACAGAGGAGGTTAAGGAAGCAACAGAGAGGTATTTAGGCATTTCAATCAGTTTGGGAAATTACTGCCCTGAAAGGGAGGTGTTCTCCAACCGATCGTAGCCGTAAGTATTTGAACTGAAATAGTTAAGTTTTTCTGCTTCTGACTCCAAGTGTGCCCCCCTTTTCCTCAGGTATGAAGAGGAAGTGTGTCTCTAATCCTGAACTTTATCCATTTCCATCGGACGCAGATCAATATGATTGGGTGGACCAAGAAGTTCTCGGTACTCAATCTAAGCTCTCAACAGAAAATTCATTAGATCAAACACGGGCTATAATTCTGCCGTGTCCTGGTGATAATGCTGGGAACCAATACTCTATTAGCCCTGTGGGTTTGAATGAA
Organism: Crotalaria pallida; assembly: GCA_037953625.1. Classification (NCBI taxonomy): domain Eukaryota; kingdom Viridiplantae; phylum Streptophyta; class Magnoliopsida; order Fabales; family Fabaceae; genus Crotalaria; species Crotalaria pallida. Next base: position 20,281,875 of record CM075650.1, read on the forward strand.
CGGGTCTGCAGTCAAATTCCGGCGGGTAATCCTGGTTTTTATTTTTATGAAGAAGTCATTACTCGGTTAGGGATTAGGATGCCTTTTACCGATTTTGAGATAGGTGTTTTGAATACTTTAAGAGTGGCCCCATCCCAGCTGCATCCCAACGCTTGGGCATTTGTGAGGGGTTTCCAGCAAGTGTGCTCAGCCATGGAGTGGTCTTGCACTCTTCCAATTTTCTTCTACCTATTTGCCCCTCAATGCAACACCTTTGAGAAAGGATCAGTAAGACGACCTTGGGTCTCTCTGAAATCCCGCAATGGCTATACCCTTTTCACCAAGTATTCATCTTGGAAGGGTTTTAAACCTTTTTTCTTTAAATACAACTTTATCGGCAATGGAGTTTGCTGGTTCACCCGACCTGGTGAATCCCGACCAATTCCTCGGTTTCCTCTCCAGTGGACTGCGAGCTTCTTTATCCGATCGATAGCCTCATACTTTTCAGATTGGAAAGAACTGGCTGAACATGAGAAGGAGGTGTGTCGAGCAGTTGAAAGTTACATGAAATCTAATGGGAGGATAGAAACTAAGGACATTGTGAACATCCCATCATCGGATGTTAAAGCAGAACTTGGTAAAACTGTTTTCTTTTGATTGTTTTCATTTGTTAAGTTGATCCGTTCTAATTTTACTTTGTTTTTCTTTGTTCTTTGCAGAAAAAATGGCTTCCCGGCTGGCTTCTTTAGTTCAAGGGGGAAAGAAAAGGAAGACCCATGCAACGAGTACGGCATCCGGGTCTTCAAGCTTGAGTACCCCGAGCCTGAGTATCTCTACTCCAACTGCATCTCCAGCCGAGGCTTCCCCTCGGCCAACTTCAAACGTGGTAGCTGTCGGTGCGATGATTTCATTGGGCTCTAGCGGCCAAGTTCAAAACATTTCTCCCCTTCAGCCTCAACTTCGTCGTCGACGGATTGATAAAGGAAAAGAGATAGTGGCCGAAGGGGCGAATCCTCGGGTTGAAGGCTCAAGTGCTAGGGCTGCTGCTGTACCTTCTTCTGACAACGCTCCCTCTTCTGCTGCGACCCCTCCAGAAACATCTATATGGGACCAACAATTTGATGAAAGATTTGGTCAATACATCTGTTCTGAGTCTGACTGCACTCGTTTTGGAACTCTTTCTTCCGATCAATGGTCTCGTTGTAACATGACTCTTGCCAAATATCTGCTGCAGGGTGCCAACCTTGCGTATTTTTTGGCTAAGCAACCTGATGGACTTTTTGCTGGTTATAATGCCGAGCAGAGGGAGGCTCGCGAATTGTCTGCTGCTCAAAAAGCTAGCCTCTCAGATGAGCTGAACCGTGTAAAGAATGAGTTGGAAAACTTGAAGGCTGATAAAAATGAACTGATTAAGGAGAGGGATGCTTTGAAGGTTTCCCAAAAGGTTACTGAAGATAAGAAGAAGGAGGTCGAGGAAGCGTTGAAGAAGGAATTAGAGGAGAGCCGGCAGAAGATGGACGAGTTGAGGGCAAAAGTTGAGAGGTCTGCTGCGGTTGCTCAAAAATTGAAGGAGAAAGCCCTTCTTCACAAGAAAAAGGCAGCAACCAACTTCTATAACTGGAGTAAAAGCGTCGATGATTCTTTTGTCTCGGCCATCAAGCAAATTCAGTTTTTGAATCCTGAGACTGAGTTTAGGGTGGTCGGAGCTCATCCACTTCATCTTCTCGAGGATGGAAAGCTAATTGATATCGAGACCAAGGCTGAAGTTAATCTACAAGGTGAGGATCTGCCAAATCCTCTTGTTGATCTGACCGAAGCCCCTGACTTCGATGATTCCAACGTTGTTCTGTCCGATATTGAGTAGCGATCATTTTTGTTGCAATTCTGTATGGTTTAACATTTTGTTGCTCGTTGTTACCGAGCGTCTTTACTGAACAATTTTTGCTTTAACTTGCTGCTCGTTGTAATCGAGCGTTAATCTTGTTGCTCGTTGTAATCGAGCATACTTCTTTATGACCATGAACAATTTATTTTTGCTTCTGTTTAAATTTTGATCCGCTTGCCTTTATATCAATTGTGTTTGAGTTCCGTTTGTCACGTGACCCTTGATTTTACTGCTATTATCGATCAAAAATGCTAATTTAGGAATTGCGTTATTTGAACAAATTATTGTGAGTAGAACTCGGATCACCGACTTTAGCCAAAGCGGGACCCTCGGACCGCGAAACAAGGAAAGTAATTTCCTGAATTCGGGCGTTCTATGAATACGTTGTCAAACTCTCATAAAGAGTTGTATCTCGATTCCGCTCGGTGGCTAGTCGAACGAAATGAGGCGTATGTCACATCACAATGTTCAAAGAGATTGAAGGAAATTGCTACGTTTTATTAATAAAAGACTACAAAAATGATGTTGCTCGTTTGTCAACTAACTCCTAACAATTGTTTCTAAGCTAAGAAGGATGTTATCCTTCGTTTATTCCACCTAAACATTTTCGAGCAATAAACTAACCTATCTGTAAAAAGTGAAAAATAAAATAGGAGCTTAACTGTAATAAGCTCTGAGTTTGGCCACGTTCCAACTGTTGTTGATTTCCATGCCCGAGAGAGTCTCCAATTTGTAAGCACCAGATCCGGATTTAGCTTTCACTCGGTATGGGCCTTCCCACTTTGGCTTCAATTTTCCAACTCCAGCATTTCCTTTGCCGATATCCGCTCGGCGAAGGACTAAATCCCCTACTTCAAAACTTCGCGCACGAACCTTCTTGTTGTATTCCTGAGCTTGCCGCTTCTTCACTTTTATTTCATGAGCGGCGGCGTTCTTTCGAATTTCCTCGAGAAGAATGAGCTCTTCGCTGATCAGATGGTCATTAGTTTCTAAAGGACGTTCAAGCGTCCTAAAGGTAGGGATTCGCTTTTCGATCGGAATGACTGTGTCACAGCCGTATGTCAAACGAAAAGGAGTCTCTCCAGTAGATGAGTGTACAGTTGTCCTGTGTGACCATAAAACGTTCGGAAGTTTATCCGCCCAAGTTCCGGCTGCGTTACCGAGTTTCTTCTTAATTTCATCCAAGATGGTTCTGTTGGCAGCTTCGGCTAACCCATTTGTTTGTGGATGTTCAACAGAACTGAAGTAGTGAGTGATTCCCAAGTCGGCTGCTAGTTGTTGAAAGTGAGAGGCTGCAAATTGTGATCCATTATCAGTAACTATGGCATGAGGCACCCCGAACCGAGAGATAATTTCCTTCACAAAGAAAGATTGAATACGGGTCGTGGAGATTGTTGCTAACGGAACCGCCTCAATCCACTTAGTGAAGTAGTCGACAGCCACTACCGCAAACTTGAGTTGCCGTGGTGCGGTGGGAAACTTCCCAATGATGTCCATACCCCATTGGTAAAAGGGCCAAGGGGCACCGAGGGAGTGTAACTCTTCAGCCGGTCTTTGGTAAATGTCGCTGTGGAATTGGCATTGAACACACTTCTTAACGTGATCCATGGCGTCCTTTTGCAGTGTAGGCCAAAAGTAACCCGCTCGGATTACCTTTCTCGAAAGGGATTTTCCACCCATATGGTGGCTGCAAATTCCGCCGTGAATCTCCTCCAGTATCTCCTCAGCTTGGAATGGGTTGACACATTTGAGCATGGGGGAGCCAAAGCCTCTTTTGTACAGAAATCCATTCAGAATTGTGTATTGAGCTACTTTCTTAACCAATTTCCGAGCTTCTTCCTGATCTTGGGGGACGAACCCATGTTGCAAATAAGTAAGAATCGGATCCATCCATGATTGGGATAATGAGATAGCCAAAATGACACTCGGTCGGGGAATAGTTTCTTGTATCAATGTTTTATTATTTTCCGACCCCTTTGTACTTGCCAATTTAGATGAAATGTCGGCTCGGGAATTCGAATCCCTCGGGACATGGGAAATGTCAAATTCTGAAAAGTTTGAGATGTTTCGCTTTACCTCTTCAAGGTACTTTTGTAGGATAGGCTCCTTTGCCGAGTACTGACCCTTGATCTGAGAAACTACTAGTTGTGAATCGCTGAAAACTGATACTCGCTCTGCTCCGAACTCATGAACCATTTTGAGGCCTGCAAGAACTGCCTCGTATTCTGCTTTGTTGTTCGATGTTTGGAACTCGAATTTCAAGGAGTATTCCATGCATAATCCTTCGGGGTTTTCAATGATGACCCCTGCTCCCGCTCCTTTCTTATTGCTTGATCCGTCAACGTATACTGACCATAAGTTTTGAGAGACGTCCGAGGGGATATCTTTGAATTCAGTGACAAAATCGGCAAGATCTTGAGATTTCATCGCCTTCCTCGGTTCATAGGCAATGTCGAATTCGGATAGTTCGACAGACCACGAAACCATCCTACCTGCTAAGTCGGGTTTATGAAGCACTTGTCTGAGAGGTTGGGCTGTTCTTACCAATATTCTATGTGCTTGAAAATACTGGCTCAATCTTCAAGCTGACACGACCAAATAGTACGCAAGTTTCTCCAGTTTTTGATATCTCAGCTCCTGTCCTTGAAGCGCTCGGCTAACAAAATACACTGGGGCCTCAATACCTGACTCCTCTCTTACCAAAACCGAACTGACCGCCGTTTCTGCTACTGACATGTATAGAATGAGGTTTTCACCAGAAAGTGGGCTGTGGAGGACGGGTGGGCTGGAAAGATACTCCTTTAATTGATCAAAAGCTTGCTCACAGTGCTCGTCCCAAAGGAATTCTTTGTTTTTCCTAAGGAGCTGGTACCATGGCAAGGCTTTCCGAGCGGCTTGGGACAAGAATCTGGAAAGTGCCACCACTCAGCCCGTGAGTTGTTGAACTTCTTTAAGATTAGTTGGGCTCCTCATTTCAAGGATTGCTTTTCAAGGGTTAACATAAAACCGAGGAAAGAACCGGCTGGGACTCCAAACACACACTTTTCCGGATTCAACCTCATGGAGTATTTTCTCACTCGGTCCAATATTGTCGCGAGGTCCTGGGCATGGTTTTCTTGCTGTCTGCTCTTTGCGATAATATCATCGATGTATACTTCCATGCTTGAACCGATCATTCCTTGAAAAACCTTGTTCATCATCCTCTGATAGGTGGCACCCGCATTCTTCAACCCAAAAGGCATGACATTATAACAATAAGTTGCCTTGTCGGTGATGAATGTGGTTTTATCTTGATCGTCCGGAAACATAGGGATCTGGTTGTAACCGGAGTAAGCATCCATAAAGGACAATAGTTTGTAACCGGCTGAACTGTCGACGAGTTTGTCAATAACGGGAAGAGGATACTGGTCTTTGGGACAGACATTATTCAAGTCCGTGTAGTCGACGCACATCCTCCACTTTCCATTGGGTTTTTTGACCAAGACGGTGTTAGCTAACCAGTCTGTATAGTCAATTTCCCTAATGAAACCTGCTCGGAGTAATTCAGCAACCTTTTCTTCAATGGCAGCGGCCTTTTCAGCACTAACCTTCCTTTTGCGTTGTGCCACCGGTTTCGACCCCGGAATGATACTTAACTTATGGCAGATAAAATTTGGGTCGATTCCTGACATATCCGCTGATGTCCATGCGAACAGATCTTTATTTGAAATCAACAGAGTGGTTAACTCCTCTCTTACATTTGCGGGTAGTTCAGATCCGATTTTTACTTGCCTAAGGGGATCATTGGTCAATGTCAAGAATTCCCACTGTCCCTTCGGGGTTGGTCTATTTCTGTCGGATTGGTCCCTCATATCCAGATCTGCAAGATTAACATTGCCCTTTCCCAAAGAGACTTTTTCCAAATTGCTCGGATCCTTGTTTTTAACCTTCCCTAAACTGGCGTTGTAACATTTCCTTGCTGCTTCTTGCTCGGCCTTGACAGTCACCACTCTATCATCAGTTCCGACGAATTTCATAGCCAAGTGAACTGTAGATACTACCGCCCCAAATGCCTGCAGAGAAGTTCTCCCAAGAATGGCATTGTAGGCCGCTGGGCAATCAACCACCAAAAATTTGACTATCTCGGTTCTGGCCGAAGGCTGTTGTCCGAGGGTTACGGGAAGTTGGATGTACCCCTTTGGCTCAATGGTATCCCCCGTGAAACCAATTAATTCACCTTCAAAGGGAGTGAGATTGCATTCCCTGAGTTTAAGGGCTTTGAACAGAGGGAAAAACATGATGTCCGCCGAGCTCCCTTGGTCGATGAAGACTCGTTTTACCTCGTAATTACCAATAAGGGCAGTAATCACCATGGGGTCATTATGTCCTGGAAGGATTCCATCCAAATCGTCATCATCAAAAATAATAGGAACGTTTTTTGTTGATCTCTTGGCTATAGGCTTCTGACTGACTGCCAAAATTTGGTTGATGTATTTCTTTCTGTCGGCTTTCTTTTCTCCACCTCCAGCAAAACCTCCCGCAATAGTATTAACTAAGAATTCATTTTTATTGGCATTCGTATCAGGAGCTGGAGTGGGATCGGTCTTCTGCCTTCTGGTGTTTCTATCGTCTGGTGACCTACTTCTTTGTCGTTTGGACTTTGCTGGTGACTGAGATCTGTTCCTACTCCTTCGGCCGGCTGCATCCCTGATGTATTGTTGTAACTTGCCATCTCTGATCATCTCTTCGATCAGATCCCGCAACCAGATGCACTCGTCAGTCGTGTGGTCGTATCCTCTGTGGAAGTCACAGTACTTTGACCTATCACGCTGTGCGCCCTTTCTCAAAGACGGAGGTCTTTGGGCCGAGCGTAGGTCAGTCTGCATTGTTTCCCTCAGGATTTGACTCCTTGGAACAGTTAAAGGAGTGTATTCCTGAAATTTATTCCTCAGAGGAATCCTTTGGTCTCGATCATTCCTATCTTGTCTTCCGCCAAAACGTTCGTCACGTTTTTGTTTATTTTGGCCTTGAGGATCAGCTCGTTGCCTTTCTTCTCTGACTTTCTGCCCCTTATGGAATTCCTCCAAATTAATGAACTTATTTGACCTTTGTCTTAACTCGGCCATATCTTTTGGAGGTTTCCCAATCAAAGACTTCCTGAAATCTCACGACTGTAAACCCTGTGTGAACAACAGTACTGCCACACCAGGTTCTAATCGAGGAACCGAGCTAGCCTCTGCATGAAATCGTGAAAGGCAGTCTTTCAATGACTCATCTTGTTTTTGGGTGACTGCTGCTAAAGTGTGGTCGGACTTGGGCTGGATGCAGCTAGCCGTGTATCTATTTAGAAACACTCTTTTCATCTCCTCCCAAGAATTAATTGATTTTTGAGGGAGGGATGAGTACCATCGTAACACTGACGTCTCTAAGGTCATGGAAAAGGCTCGGCACTTCATCTCCTCTCCACCGCCATAATAATTCATCGCACCTTCATATGAGACAATATGGTCAACAGGATCGGTTAGGCCGTTATAATGTGGCACATTAGAGGGGCCCAAATAACCTTGAGGAGTTTGGAATGCCATAATATATGGAGTAAAGGGATGACCGGGGTGAAAATCACCCTGATCCAGGTTCATGGTAGGGTTAGTATGGGTATTCTGTGGCGGAGGGAGCTGCATTACCGGGAGTGGTTGTGGGTCCATGGCTTGAGGCATTGTGTTTTGGGGTAGTATGGTGGTCGGTTGACTCTGTGCAATCCTTGCCATAGCTTGTTGTCTAAGGTCGGCAATAGCCCGACCTTGTTGTTCAATTAGAGCCGTTTGTCTGTTTAGGATGTTAATCATTTCTTGCTCCCGAGCCCGAGCAGATGCAGACGTTCCATAGGACCTGCCGATGGAATGGCTGTGATGAGAATTTCCAGGAGCAGTTCTTCCTGGATTCGGTCTGGTTCTAGGTGTTGAACTTATGTGGTCGGGATTGAGTGGGATAGGAGGGGTACGTTGGGTATTTCGGCCATGATGTGCTCGAGTACCTGTGGTTCTGGATGTATTGCGAGTGGTTGGGGCTGTGCTGCTCGAATCACCATGGGTGGAGGGAGGCGGTGTAGGAGGGGGTGGTGGTGGTGGTGGAGGCAGTATGGTTCGTAGAACTTGGAGTGGTTGGGGATCGCTTCTAGTCCTAGGATGGGAAGGTTGTGGTGTTTGGGAGTGAGTAGCTTGATTATTATTACGATTATGGCTACGATGAGGGAGTGGATGTCTTTGTGAATGATTTGGTGGCTGGGAATTATTCGCATCTCCAGAATGGGAGGTTCGTGGCAGTTGCCCATTATCTGCATGATTATGGTTGAGAACATCGCGCAGATCACCCGCAGAATGGGGCTGCGGGTTGTTGTTATCAGCGTTTCTGGGCCTGCCACGGGTGCGGGTGATGCGGTCACGAAGGTCACCAACTTGACTTCTGGTGGTAACCATGGTGGTGGTGGGAATGATATGTTATTCAGGTCCCCACAGACGGCGCCAATGTCGTGTCCTTAACCAAGATCAACCTTAAAGCTATGGAAGAGCCTTGAAGAATGATCCCAGCTAAGATGTTAATGTAGGACTTATTAGGATTTCTGAATATCCAGTTGGGATAACCAGGTTCTCCCTAGTCAACAACGTGTGTGCTAGTGTCAACTTAGGGATGAGAAGACGTACCTTTGCCCCTATAGCATGGTGGTTCTTATAGGGGATTACCTGTGTAGGTTATGTCGTCCTGATAAGTTTCCTGAAGAGTAAGAAGGCAAGTAGGACTCGTAGAGGATATGATAAGATCATATCCATAAATCCTGTAAATGATAAACATTATCCAAGGCTGTTTTATCTAACCAAGAGTCGTGGGAATCTAGGAGTGGTTACGGTTTTGATGAGGCTGTTAACGATAAGGATCAGATTGAGAGTCCTGTGCTCGGTATTAACCTCATCAGTACGTGACCTACATGTAGAAACCCAGTTTGCTCGGTGTAAGGTCCGATCGTTGGCCCTGTGTCAGTATCGTACTTAGTAGGAGTTATGAGGCTTTCGGTCGGTCGACGCTCGGACTACTACAGGTCCACTACACTTCCCTTTTCGATGCATGTTTGTGAACTGGTTCGTTATCTTGGAGTGGCTATCCTTGCTAATGAGCCAAATGATATTTACTCTGCCGACAGACACTGCCTTTATACTGGATTTCTCCACTTAATGGGTCTTAGAAAACATGAGCGTTCTAGTATTTGGTATTGGAAATAGGATCTTCCGGGTAATAATCTAGTGGATCAAGATGAAGACAGGCAAGAAGAGGAACAAGCATATCAGGCTGCTGAAGAAGGACAGAATGTCGACGAATTTATGGATTTCCAGCCTGAGGCGTAGCCGGGTCAGCCTTCTGTGTCTCCTTCACATGCCTCCTCGTCTTTTGATTTTAGAGATCTACATGATTCGCTGATGAATCACATTGATTCCCATTTTGGTCAGGTGAACGATCGTCTGGAACGAATTGACAATCACATGGATCACATGGAGCATCGTATGGTAGAGGATTATCAAAACATGCAGCAATTCATCACTGATGCCTTTGGAGCTTTTCACCCTCCTCCATCCTCTTGATGTTTTTAAATTTTATTCTACTTTTGTTTTATTTTGGTTCATCTTGGTGTTTCTGAACTTTTAAAATTCAGTTTGGATTTGTTTGTTAAACTCTGTTTCGAATGTTCAATGTTTTTTTCGTTATGCGTTCTTGTTTTAAACTCATCCATGGTTGTCTATTGCATTATGCTTCGATTCATTATTATTTAAAATTCTGGTTACGACCTTGATTTTAACCTCTCTTTTGGCAAAGCACTTAAGTGTTTGGCTCCTATTTTTTATCATGGCAAAAGGGGGAGAAAGGTTGTTGTTTTTGTTGTTTATTCTTTACAGGTGTAAGTGCATACATTCAGGGGGAGTATACAAAATCAACAAACATTTGTCACCATCAAAAAGGGGGAGATTGTAAATCCAGCAAGGAATGCGTTATTATGATGAAGACAAATAGCCTGAAGAGTCAACAACAACAATCCTCTTAGAGTTTTCCATTTCCCGCTCCTTTGTAATATTTTATATTTATATTTGAGTGTGGGTGGTAGACTTAGGTTTTTACTCAAGCGATTATGAATTAGTTAGCATGCATACTAGCTGAGTTAAATAGTTGAAAAAGCTTAGAAAGGGATTAGCACAATTGAAAACAACTTTTAAAATTGTTTTATGAAAGTAGTAGTGACTACTCGAGTAGCTTGTGCACTACTCAAGTAGCCTGCTAAACAAAAAAGATGTGATTTCTTTGTCTGCTCGAACTACTCGAGTAGTGGCTCAACTACTCGAGTAGTCTGCCCATCAGATAATCATCAACTTCTCTGTCAGCTTTCACTAATCGAGTAGTGCCTCAACTACTCGATTAGCACGATTAAATTTCATCAGTAATTAAGTTCCATATATGGCTGTTGAAGAGGTAATCATGGAGGAATCTTTCCAAATATGTTTTCTTTGGCTCCTCCCTGATTCTTCTGGATTTCAATTATTTATTGATTGCCTCTTCCAACAACACGGGAAACTGATCATTCAGCAAAACTTTTAAACTGTGCACGAAGAACTTTTTTCCATTCATTCAATCCCTTTCTAAGACCTAATCTCAATTAGTATTCAAGCTTTCATATTCATTATCAATTTAGATCCTTTGGAGCCGCTTCTCTGTCATTTGAATTCACCATTGAAGAAAGGAAGGAACTCTTGAAGGTTTCAAGGAGTCCTGCTATTGGAAGTGTTGAAGAGGTTCTTTAACCGTCAAGATCAACAAAAATTGGGGTAGATTTCAAGAGTTTGGTACACTCTTGAAAGGGATAGGATTTATAGAGTGAGGTTCGCTTGTATCTCCTATTGTAACCAATTTTAACTGATTTTGAGTAAAACTCTCCCTAAGGTTTAGGGGGGACTGGACGTAGCTCTCAAGTGGGTGAGAGTGAACCAGTATAATATTTCTCTGTGTTCTCTTCTTATCGCTTTCATTTATTTCCGCATATTTAATCTCTCCATTTGAACCTTAAGTTAGCAAATTATATCGCTTGTGTTCTTGGCATTCTTGGCTGTGAAACCAGTTCTCTAAAACTCTGTTCTCTGCCTGAAATTGATCGCACTACTCGAGTAGTCCTTGAACTAATCGAGTAGTTCATCAAATTTTGTACAGAAAACTAATTTTGTTAAAATCAACAATCGTGTTATTTGTTAATATCAATTATATCCAAAAATTAATATCGTTACTTCAATTTACTATTCACCCCCCCTCTAGTAAACTGTTAAGCCGCTTGTTGGTTTCCAACACCAGCTCCATATATTTTCGCACCAACCTCCCTCCTATTCATATTTCTCAACACCTCTCTCTCCCTCCTTCACCCAAATCACCTCCCAACACCACCAAGCATCAAATTCTTCCTTCCAATCCTCCTCCCATGAAACCCACATCCATTCCTTATGTTTTCCTTCATCTCCTTCTCTTGGTGTCTCTCTCTCTCTCCCTCCTTTGAAGCTCTCTCTCTCCTAGGCTTCTCTCTCTCTCTCCTCCAATCTCAAGAACGAAGTGGAGATCGGTTAAGGGAGCAGGAATCTGAGTAGATCGGGGGTAGATTTGCGGTCTTTGGAGCTTCAATCGAGCTCTCTCTTCCTTTAAGGTAAGGGGGGACACTTTTCCATGTAACATCCCTAATTTTAATCCCTAATATAATTATAAGTTTTACCGAATTAAATATCTGTTTCTTGAAAATTAATCATTTAGCTGTTGGGTATTTTTATAAAAATACACTATTTTAATTATGAAGTATACTTGATTATATTTCAAAGTAAATTCATTTGAAACAATTATCCTATTTGAATAATATACTTTCTATTATTTACTTTGATTTTTTCAAAGATACAATATTAAATAAATTTTTGTTATTTCCTAGTATTTAACTAAATTCTTACTTTATAGTTTTCCTATTTGAAGCTATATGATGCTAAAATCCCATTATTAATATTTTTGGGCATAAATAAAAATAAGTTTATATTTATAAAAAAAAGGGAAAAAGAAACGTGTGTGTGTGCAAGGGGTAGGAAAACCCTAGGTTTTGTTTCTTTTTCCCTCTTTCTTCTAGTTGCCGCCACCCTCCCCCTCTCAAGCTCTCTCTCGTGCTCCTTCTCCCTCCGCCGGCCGTTCTCGTTGCCGCCACCAAGCACCCTTGCCACAACCTCAAAACCCCACATCTCTTGCTCCCTCCTTCAATCGCGAGTTTTCTCTCTCCATGCCCTCCTTCGTTGCGATCTCTCTCTCTCCCTTGGCCAAGCTCGCGGCCAACCGCTGCTCTCACCGCCCTCAACCATCACCATCGCAGCACCCTCCTCTCTCTTGACTTGCGATTTCTCCCTCTCCTTTGGTCTGGTCGCGAAATCGCGACTCCCTCCTAGCCAAACCGCCAACCGTCGCCGGTGCTCCTCGCTGCTGCTGTCGTGGAGGCCGCCGCTGTCAAGGACGTCATTCCCTCCTCGTAGCCGTGTGTGCTTTTCTGTGGGTTCAAACCAAGCCGGTGCCGGTGGAGTTGTCGCGGTGCATCAATTTGTTGCATCAGAACCGTGGCTGTTCTCGCCACTGGCGTCGGTCGTGGATGCCGTGCTGCCATGAAGGAGTAGGTGCTGTTTCTGCGGTTTGGATTGAACCGGGTCTGAACCGAACCGGTCTTGATCTCTTTGCTGCCTCAAAAACCGTATTTGAGGGTAAATCCCTAACACTTTCCTAATTGCTCTATGTTGTGCTTTAATTTTTATATTAATACTAATTTTAATGTTACTGATAATAATTATTTAATATTAAACTGTTTTGGAAATTAAACTTGTATTATAGTTTATATTGATTTTAATTATGTTGTTATTGGTAATGACCTTAATTGCTTACTTGATTTATAATAACGTCAAACTAAACGTATGCCGAATAATGAGTTTTAAAAGTATATTTTGTTAAATGTGTGGGTTCCTAAGTAAGTGAGCCGTCGCTTAGCTTGGTTGAGTTGTCCCTGAGCTAAACGATACCTCAGTTAGTTAGGAAACTAATATAGTCGGCATGATGTTAATTCGAGTTCGGACGTTGAACGTTAATTTCAAACTGAAGGGAAGTATAATTGTTTTAATGTTGTAATAGCGGTTTGAACTTATTTTTGATTCGAGAGCGCTTCCTTTTAGTTCGGAATTAATAGTGTCAAATACCAACCTTTGATTTTTGTGGTTTCAAAACTAAAACTAATTAACTTAATGAATTTCTGGTGATTATGTTAGTTTTGGGAGTTAAGCGTATTTTCAATAAAAGCGATACTATTTTATTGAGAAGACAAAGATTATAATTTGAAATCCTATATTAGTTTGGTTCGTAAAATATAATTTAATGACTTCTTGATTTGGAAAACTTACGAAAACACTCTACTTTGATATATGATAAGTATATATTGAGATTTTAAATTTAGTCACTTTTGGCGTATTAAATTTGATTATTTGATTTATATAATATGGCTAGACGACGAAGAAGCTCTAGAACCTGTCACCGCGTGTAGGCAATGGACCCTGGTATGATCGGACGTTATCGTGCAAAGTGGAGGTGTTTAAGGAAAAGCAAGGTAAGGAGTGGGTTATAGTGAGTATTACCTTACTCTGGGGTTTAGTTTAAAATATGCATATAATGGGTACTAAGAGTTATGTGTTAGTTTAGGTTGTTATACTATAGGGTAATAAATAACTAGAGCTTATGACATAGGAAAATTAATTAGATGATGATATGCTTTATTTTGAATATTTGGTAGATAAGCTTGTGACTTGGTGTTGTTTATAATTGAAGTGCTAATTTCGTTAAATGATTGAGTTATGATTTTATTTTAAAAACCAAGGCAAAGAATGGAAATTAAGTATGAATTAAGGTTAATGGTGATGATATTAATAAAGTTGTTGATTTGTGCTAATTAAAATTATAAGACATAATTGGGACGATTTGATAATGTAAAGGTGCTATGTTGTGACTGGTTTGAATAAGGTACTTGTTAAAAAGTTTAAGCGGTTGAAAGGAGTAATGAAATGGTTGATATGAATAAGAGGAAATGTTATTATGGAAAATGTGTATGAAAAATATACCCAGACGCAGTAAGTCGTGACCAGCACATTAGTGCGGACGCAGTAGCTCGTGACCAGTGGTAAAATGAAATGAAATATACCCGGACGCAGTAAGACGTGAGTGCACAGGGGTGCAGACGCAGTAGGTCGTGACCAGTGGTAAAATGAAATGAAATATACTCGGACGCAGTAAGACGTGAGTGCACAGGGGTGCAGACGCAGTAGGTCGTGACCAGTGGTAAAATGAAATGAAATATACCCGGACACAGTAAGACGTGAGTGCACAGGAGTGCAGACGCAGTAGGACGTGACCAGGGGAGAATAAAAATATATACCCGGACGCAGTAAGACGTGAGTGCACAGGAGTGCAGACGCAGTAGGACATGACCAGGGGAGAATGAAAATATATACCCGGACGTAGTAAGACGTGAGTGCATAGGAGTGCAGACGCAGTAGGTCGTGACCAGGGGAGAAATGAAATATACCCAGACGCAGTAAGTCGTGACCAGCACATTAGTGCGGACGCATTAGGTCGTGACCTGGGACAAAATAAAAAGAAATGTGAATATAATGGAAGTGTATAGAATAGAAGACTTGATGAAAGCAAAGATTAAGAGCAAAGTGGGAATATTTGATTTTGTGAAAACTTATGAAAACTTTGATAATGAATTGTGATATATTGAGTCTTAATTTATTGTCATCGAATTGTTAAATGTGTTTGGCTTGGTATAGCATTATGTCATATTTGGAAACTGTTTCCCCATTTTATGTGTAATGCTCACTCCTTACTATTTCCACAGGTACTGAGGTTTGAGCTTGCAATACTATTGGCCGAGCAGGACTACACTCCACCCCGTGGAGTGTTGTAAAATTAATTAGAAGAGAGAGTTGTTTATTATGTTAAAATTTAGTTTTCTTTGGATTTGTTATATTTCATTCGTGCAAGCCCTGAATATGTTTTATTGGATTAGCAGGGCATAAAAATTAAATTAGTATGTTTATAAATATTTTCTGAACTGTACTGGTTGACAGGTTTATAAAAGTTATTTTTGGGAAAGTCTGATAAACAGAGGAGACTCTGTCGGATTTTCGTTAAGATTTAAAACGAAATTTTCAAGTCCATATTTTTGAAAAAAAACTCAATTTAATTAAACATTTGTGAGGGTGTTACATTCCACACTTTGGGTTAGGGGTAGTCAGAGTTTATAATAGGATTTGGGATTAATAGTTAAATTGGGTTGTGGGTTGAAAATTAGTGCTTCTTTAAAATTGGGTTAAGGGTGAATAGAGTTTTATTGGTGGATTTTATATAAATTGAAATGTTTTGGTAAATTTTCTTTAAGTATGTTATATAAGTAGGAAGTGAAGAACCCTAGGGAGTGGATTTATATTAAAGTACTCTGAGACATACCTGAGCATGTCGACTGAATGGTTTGATACCTGTTGATTGTTGGTTGTTATGAATTTATTGGTAATGATATGAGGGGATATTGTGCATAAGTTTGAAATTGTGATATTTGGAATATATGTTTAAATCATGATATTTGGGTTAGATGATTAAATTGTGATGTTGGATAAATAAGTGTAACTTGAGACAAATATGTGCATATTTATGTGAAGTGTTTGAGATGGTATGTTGTTTATGAATTGGGTTAATTTTAATAGATAAGAAAGAATTGGTAATTGAAAAGTTAAGAAAAATCCAAGTCTTGTAAGACGTTGTCCGGGTTGTGGGACTGTACGCCTAGACTATGTGATCCAGAACTTGTAAGACGCAGGTGTGCATAGCTGGACACACGTTTTATTAGCGTAAGACGCAGGTGTGCAGCTTTATGAAGCAGGTGTGCAATGATGTTTTCAAATTATCGAAATGTAAGAGGAATATGAATGTAAAGTAAGAAAAAGGGAAATAAGTGAAAAGAAAAGGAAAATGAAAATGGGAAATGAATATTTTTATTGGAACATAAATTGTGTGAGTGTTGCCTTGTTAAGTTAAAGTGATATATGTTGTTGGACCATTGTTTGATTTGATTATTATCTCTTGAGTTTTATTATGAGCTGCTAATTATCCTATAATTCATTATGATGTGAAAAGGTCTCACCCTTAGTGGTTAACATTTTAGGTGAATGCTAAGGAGCTTGAAGATCAGAGTTTCGCAGCGGAAGAGTTGGAAGGAGGAAACCCCTATTTATGCTATGTATATTGTAAATGAATCCCCCAACATTTTATGTTAAACTTAAATTGTAAAATAAAAATTTTGAGTCCCATATTTTAATTACAAAGAGTATTTGCTAAATTATAAATAAGAATTACAAGGCTTCAATACAGTCAGCTCCAACAACCTCCCAAGCTGTAGTGAAAAATCCTGATCCAAAGCCATCTGGACCAGGGGCTTTGTCATGATGAATAGAGTGCATTGCTTCCTTGATTTTGTTAGTTCCATGGTGAATGTTTTGATAATGACAAAAGGTTACAAAATGTTTTGAACAAGCTAAAAGGTGTTGATCAAGTTCAAGCTCAACAAGCAACAATAAACATCAAGTGAAGAAGAGAGAACAAGCTCAATGAAGATATAGTTTGAGTGTATTTGTATATCTTTTATCTTTTGCCTCTCAAGCTTCTTATGTCTTTTATTTTGATGAGTTTGGCTAGAGTTTATATAGAGGGTAGTGAATCTCTTTCATAAGTCATGATTAAATCATAATTTGAGTTTTCACTTAACCTAGAATCAATAGGTGGCTTAAAGGTCTTAAAGGAAAGGTTTAGTTTTGAGAAAACAAGTTTTAAATGAGTTTTACACTACCTTAATCGATTAAGTATGTGTCTAATCGATTAAGACATTTTCACTTACAGTGCTTAATCGATTAAGCAACAGTTTAATCGATTAAGAGCTGCAGAACTGATTTTTAAAATACGTTTTCACTTCTCAAAATGAGTTTTTAAGTGCTACAACTTTTGGGTATTCTATATAAACCTTTTCCAAATTATTTTGGTCATCTAGAATCAATCCACTCTATTCTCTCTCAATTCAAAAGATCAAAAGCTTTCTATTTCATATTTCTTTGATCAAGAACCTTTGAATCTCTTATGGTGATTTGTCATAGCTATTGATTGAGATTCATAGGATTGTTATTGTGTTTTATTTTGTGTTGTAATCTTTGCAATAAGGCAAGCCAACTACAACAAACAAGAAGCCTTGGTGTGTCGATTATCATCAAGCAAAGTTCATTGGAGAAGAAGAAGTCTTGGTTGTGAATCAAGCAAAGTGAAGCCTTGGTGTGTGGATTATCATCAAGCAATTGAAGACTTGTTGTGTCGATTATCAACAAGGGGTAGAGGTTAGATTAGAGAGAAGATCAATAGGATTACAAGGCAAGGGTGTGGTATCTCTTGTAGGCTAGCAAGAAGGGAGTCTTGTGAGGCATTTACTTGTAATTTGAGAACTCTAATTCCTCATAGTGAAGAATCTCTCTTGGTTGAAGAGGGGACTGGATGTAGCTTTCAAGCGGGTGAAAGTGAACTAGGATAAATCACTGTGTCGTATCACTAAACCCTTTACTCTTTACATTCTTGTTGTTCATTGTGTTCTTGGTTGAAAACCTAGAAAAAGAGTGATTTTCATAATTGATTGAATTGAATCTTTATTGTTCAAATTGATAAAGGGAAAATCATTTTCATAACTAGGATAATCAATAAGAATATAGGTGTTAATTGTTTCCGCTGAATCTCTGGTTATACGTGTGAATTGATTGATTTTCGTATGCGATTGAAAAGTGATTTTTCTGGTTTCTGATAGATCTAATCGATTAAGGACTTTCATAATCGATTAAGATACTTTGAGTTTTCTGATCTTAATCGATTAGAATTCAGATTAATCGATTAAGTCCTGTAGATTTTGCAAAAATCATTTGTTTTAATTGTTTCGATTTGTTTCGTTCGAAAATCTTTCAAGGTTTCTTTTACACCTATTTAACCCCCTCTTCTAGGTGTTCTTCTAGGGTTCCTTAGTTGTTTCAACCACCAATTGCGGTTTCCTCAATTGGTATCAGAGCTCGGTCGAAAGACACGAGCATAAGAGCTTTTTCTTAAAAATCCTTTAAGAAAATCGCAATGGGTTCCATGAATCCCTTTGGTGGTGAAGGTGCTTCGATAATTCGTCCTCCACTCTTTAATGTTGAGGGATACGCTTATTGGAAAGTTAGAATGAAAATCTTTATCCAAGCCATAGATAGTGAAATTTGGAAAGTAGTTGAAAAAGGTCCTCATATCCCCTCTAGTTTAGTTGAAGGTGTAGTACATTTAATCCCCGAGGATAAGTGGAAGGATGATGATAGAAAGAAAGTTCAATATGATTATAAAGCAAAGAATATCATTACCTCCGCTTTATCTTATGATGAGTTCTTTAGAGTTTCTCAATGTACTAGTGCTAAGGAAATGTGGGACACTTTACAAGTGACTCATGAAGGAACTAGTGAGGTTAGGAGAGCTAGATTGAATGCTTTAATGCGTGATTATGAATTATTTCAAATGCTTCCAAATGAATCTATTAATGATATGCAAAAACGTTTTACTCATATTATTAACCATTTACTTGCTCTTGGTAAGACTTTCTTACAAGGTGAACTTTCTAACAAAGTGTTGAGATGTTTAGACAGGAATTGGCAACCAAAAGTAACGGCTATCGTTGAATCTAAGAATTTGGATGCTATGGATCTTGCAACACTTTTCGGAAAGCTTCAAGAACATGAAATGGAGCTTGGACGTTTAAGTATCAATGAAGAGTTGGATAAGAACAATGGAAGAAAGGGACTTGCTCCTAAAATCAATAGATCATACAAGAAGAAAGAGAGTTCCGATGATGATGATAGTGAAGATTCCGATTTGGATGTTGATGAAAAAGAAATGAAACTTTTACTAAGGAAGTTTGACAAGTTTCTAAGGAGAAAAGGAAGGTTGAACAAAGACAAAGGTAAATAGAAGGATTCCCCACACTACAAGACCAAGACATCAAAAGAAGGTGTAGTTTGCCATGAATGTGGAAAACCCGGTCATCTCAAGTACTCATGCTCTAAGTATCTCAAGAAGAAGGAGAAAGACAATAAAAATTCAAAACACAAAAGGGCATATATAGTTTGGGATAGTGATGTAGAAGAGAAGAAAAGCACATCGAGTAGTTCGTCGGATGATGAAGAAGTTGCTAATCTCAACTTGCTTGTTCAAGTAGATGAAGAGGAAAGTTCAAATGATGAATCAAGTGAACAAAGCGAGGATAGCAATGTAAGTCATACTAAATCCGAAATTTATTCTAAATATGAATTGTTATATAATGCTTATGAAGAAATGCATGAACAATTTGAAAAACTAGCTTTGAAAAACATTGAAAGAAAGAAGCTCATTTTGAAACATCAAAAAGAGATTTTGGAACTTCAAAAACAAGTTGATGAGCTTAATCTTGAAAATGAAACCCTTGATCTTATATATGCTAGTTCTTCTTGTGATTGTGCTAGTAGATTGAATATTAGGTTGATTGTGAGAGTTGCAAGTTGCTTAAGGATGAAAATGTCATTTTGAAAAATAAGCTTGCAAGTTTCACAAGTGGTGATATTAGATTGCGCACATTGTTAAATTTTCAAAGAGAAAATTCAAACAAGTTTGGTTTGGGTTATACTAATGCTAAGAGTAATTCTCATAGAAATGTTGTTGATTTTTCTAAAGTTGATTTCTCAAATGCACCAACATGTTTCTATTGTGGTACTCATGGACATACTTCAAATGTGTGTTATATTAAAGTGCATGATATACCTAAAGGAGATTTTGTTTGGGTGAAAAAGGGTGAAAGTCCCTACACTAACAAAAATGGATCCAAAATCATTTGGATACCAAAAAGCAAAGCATGATTGTTTTTGTAGGTATGATTGAAGAGCAAAAAGGGCTTACAAGTGTTATTCATATTTGCATCTTCAATTGGTATCAATCTCAAAAGAAGTCCTACAATTTGGTACAAGTGATATTGTTGAATATTCTTATTTGGTATCAATTATAGTCTTCTCAATTGGTATAATTGATTGTTCTCAATTGGTATTACTTTTCTAAAGTTCAATTGGTATCATTGAGTGATCATTAGATGATTATCATGCTTTTGTGATATTTTTGTCAATTAGTGACAATTAGCTTTTCAATTGGTATCATTGATTATTTTTGGTTCTTATCTTTCAATTGGTATCAATGTTGAAAAGGAATGATTGGTGATTTCTCTTTTTTGGCTTAGAATCTTATATTTCAATTGGTATATATTACTTTTTGATAATGCCAAAGGGGGAGAAATATAATGTTTTGAACAAAGGGGAGAAATGGTATGTTTTGGGAGAATGGTTGTTTTTTGTTGTTTTTATGTAGGTTGAGCAAAGTTGTTGAAGATAGGGGGAGAATTAAGCTTCTATCAATTGGATTTCAAATGATCAAAAGCATTTAGCAAGGGGGAGCAAGAGTCTCACCAAGTGATCAAATATTTCAAGCATCAACAACTTCAAACAACTTCAAAACATGTTTGTCATTTTCAAAAAGGGGGAGATTGTTAGTTCCATGGTGAATGTTTTGATAATGACAAAAGGTTACAAAATGTTTTGAACAAGTTAAAAGGTGTTGATCAAGTTCAAGCTCAACAAGCAACAACAAACATCAAGTGAAGAAGAGAGAACAAGCTCAATGAAGATATAGTTTGAGTGTATTTGTATATCTTTTATCTTTTGCCTCTCAAGCTTCTTAGGTCTTTTATTTTGATGAGTTTGGCTAGAGTTTATATAGAGGGTAGTGAATCTCTTTCATAAGTCATGATTAAATCATAATTTGAGTTTTCACTTAATCTAGAATCAATAGGTGGCTTAAAGGTCTTAAAGGAAAGGTTTAGTTTTGAGAAAACAAGTTTTAAATGAGTTTTACACTACCTTAATCGATTAAGTATGTTTCTAATCGATTAAGACATTTTCACTTACAGTGCTTAATCGATTAAGCAACAGTTTAATCGATTAAGAGCTGCAGAACTGATTTTTAAAATACGTTTTTCACTTCTCAAAATGAGTTTTTAAGTGCTACAACTTTTGGGTATTCTATATAAACCTTTTCCAAATTATTTTGGTCATCTAGAATCATTTTAATACAAGTTTTACAAAGAATCAAGCCACTCTATTCTCTCTCAATTCAAAAGATCAAAAGCTTTCTATTTCATATTTCTTTGATCAAGAACCTTTGAATCTCTTATGGTGATTTGTCATAGCTATTGATTGAGATTCATAGGATTGTTATTGTGTTTTCTTTTGTGTTGTAATCTTTGCAAGAAGGCAAGCCAACTACAACAAACAAGAAGCCTTGGTGTGTCGATTATCATCAAGCAAAGTTCATTGGAGAAGAAGAAGTCTTGGTTGTGAATCAAGCAAAGTGAAGCCTTGGTGTGTGGATTATCATCAAGCAATTGAAGACTTGTTGTGTCGATTATCAACAAGGGGTAGAGGTTAGATTAGAGAGAAGATCAATAGGATTACAAGGCAAGGGTGTGGTATCTCTCGTAGGCTAGCAAGAAGGGAGTCTTGTGAGGCATTTACTTGTAATTTGAGAACTCTAATTCCTCATAGTGAAGAATCTCTCTTGGTTGAAGAGGGGACTGGATGTAGCTTTCAAGCGGGTGAAAGTGAACTAGGATAAATCACTGTGTCGTATCTCTAAACCCTTTACTCTTTACATTCTTGTTGTTCATTGTGTTCTTGGTTGAAAACCTAGAAAAAGAGTGATTTTCATAATTGATTGAATTGAATCTTTATTGTTCAAATTGATAAAGGGAAAATCATTTTCATAACTAGGATAATCAATAAGAATATAGGTGTTAATTGTTTCCGCTGAATCTCTGGTTATACGTGTGAATTGATTGATTTTCGTATGCGATTGAAAAGTGATTTTTTTGGTTTCTGATAGATCTAATCGATTAAGGACTTTCATAATCGATTAAGATACTTTGAGTTTTCTAATCTTAATCGATTAGAATTCAGATTAATTGATTAAGGACTTTCATAATCGATTAAGATACTTTGAGTTTTCTGATCTTAATCGATTAGAATTCAGATTAATCGATTGATTTGTTTTAATTGTTTCGATTTGTTTCGTTCGAAAATCTTTCAAGGTTTCTTTTACACCTATTCAACCCCCCCTTCTAGGTGTTCTTCTAGGGTTCCTTAGTTGTTTCAACCACCAATTGCGGTTTCCTCAGATTTCAGTGGCAGTAAAAGGTCTAATCAACTGCATCTGCTGATCCACTGTCAGGACATTCCCTTCTGCAAAAATCTCATTGTTTAGTGACAAACCAGCCTGCCTATCCCTGAACAAATTTGTGTAGTAGTCTTGAAAAGGCTGCAGAATGCCTTCTTGACTAGTGACAGTATCCCCTTGCTCATTTTGAATCCTCAGAACTCTATTCTGATAGTACCTCTGTTTGATTGAATTATGAAAAATCTTAGAATTCTCATCACCTCCCTTCAGCCAACTCAACTTTGATTTCTGTCTAAGGAAATCAAAAGTTGCTTTCTTGACTTGTAAGTATCTTCTAATTAAATCCTTCTCAGCTAATTGCAATTGACTGTTATCAGGATTCTGATTCAACTCAGTTTGCACCTTGTCCAGAGCATCTCTTAATTGAACTTCTCTACTATCAATATTTGCAAAGTTGATTATGTTGATAACAGACAGAGGTCTTTGCAGACTCTTCAACTTCCTACAAATCTGGAACATACTGCTACCCTCCATAGGCTTGCTCCAATAAGTTTTAACTAAAGGCAAAAAATCAGAATGAGCAGTCCACATGTTAAAGAACTTGAACTTTGAGCCCTTATAAACCTGGTTTTGCCCCCAGTCAATGATCATAGGGTTGTGATCAGAAATACCAGGATTCAAGAACTGAGTTTCAGCTGTAGGCCATTCAGTAAGCCATAGATTATTAACCATGGATCTATCAAGCTTGCAACTCACCCTGTCCACTCCATATTGCTTATTACTCCATGTAAGGTGAGGACCTGTCCATCTCATATCAACCAAATCACAGGAACCAACACAGTCTCTGAAATCAACAAGACTATTAAGATCCAAAGCATCCCCTCCAATCTTGTCCTGCTCATTCAAACAACAGTTAAAATCTCCAAGCAATAACCAAGGTTTATCAATAAAAGGTTGCACACCAGTTAAAACTTGCCATAACTCCTTCCTTTCCTGAGCATCATTTGAGGCATAGATAAATGTTACATAGAAACTCTTCAGAGTCTGCTTCAGGGTGACATAACAATGCATATATTGATTTGATCTAGCAATCAACATGACATCAAAACTGTCTTTTTTCCAAATGAGCCAAATTCGACCAATTGAGCAAACATCTAGGTTGTCAAGAGAGCCCCAACCAGGAACTAATTTATTCCTAACCAGCTGAATAGCATTAAGCCTCAGCTTATTCTCTAATAAAAAAAAAAACCTATTTTATACTTAACAATCATCTCAGCAACCTCCTGTTGCTTTTGAGGGCTATTCAACCCTCTTATGTTCCAACAAGCAATCCTATCCATTGGAGATATGCTTTGAGGAATCACCTCTTAGCACTTCCCTACTTTTTGAGACTCTACTTCTTGTTGCCATAGGGATCCACTCTCCCTCCTCTTCTCTGTCGTGGTCCTTGCTAGGCTCATTCTGTTTTGATTCTATTACTGCTACTAATACTGCATCTGCTGATTCCATAGCAATCTCCACATTCTCCTCAGGAATGGTACCTTGATCTACAGCCTCTTTAGTCTTAAGAGCTCCTACCACCTTATCAATATCTTCTTGAGAGGGTTTATTTTTTAACAACCCATTGTTGTTTGATTCCCTTCTTGCACATCCTTGAGTCATGGCCATAGTGTGAGCACTTAGAGCATAAAACTGGCTTCCATTCATAGTTAACCTTCTGATTCACCACCACCCCTTTCTCATCCTCAAAGAAAACCTCATCAGGGAGAATAGAAGGATTGACCTCTACCAATATCCTTGCATAGTTAATTCTATTTCTCTCCTTAGTAACCTGGTCCACCATAATTGGTGTACCTATCAGACTAGAGATTTTCCCCAGAGAATCAGCACCCCAATACTTCAAGTTCATATTAGGCAATTGGATCCAGACTGCTACACGATCCAAGAAGTTCTTTGCAAAGGGTTTACCTGTCCAGGGAGCCAGTATCATTGATTTTTTGTCAAAGTGAAACACCCCTACTTCCAAGACAGTGTTCCTTGATTCCACAGTGTTGAACCTCACAATAAAGGTCCCATCCGCATTCATCAGAACTTTATCCATTCCATACTGTCCCCACACCTTCCTTATATAACCATTGATCACAAGAAACGGAGGTTTCGCTCCTAGCACATAACAAACCAAAGAACTTTGCTAGTAATTCACTTCCTTTTCTATATCAGCAGCCTCAATTTTCCCTATTGCAATACCATCCTTCAACTCTGGTTGAAAAAATTGAAGTTTTTCTCCAGCATTCCTTAGCTTAGAGATATCAAATTTCTCCCAAACATTAGGAGGTTTCACTACATTATGATCAGTCACAGGGTTGGAGGTATCTGTAATAATAGGATTCCGGCCACCTATCATCTTTGATCTCCTGTAAACCAGTCTCATTCCCCACAGCCCACTCCTTAATCCCTAATTTATCAGCCTTGGCGACAATTTTCTCTCTAATCGCATCGATCTTTTATAGCCACAATTCAGCTTGCTTGGGGCTCAAGTTTTCAATATCAGTGAGATCATCATCATCTAGTTGAGCATTCTCATCTTTGGATTCCGAGTCAATTTTGTTCTCAGTAATAGCAAGGTTTTTAGACGTTGAAGAGGGAGATTTTGGAGGTCTTCCTCTCTTCTTCGGCATGACGGCGAAGACGGCGACGGCTGTGACCAAGCTAGGTCACGCCACGAGGAGTACTTCAAGGTTTTGTTAATATATATATATATATATATATATATATATATAACAAACTTTATCTTATTTTTTCAAAATTTATTATTTTTTAATTATTTACACAAAAACAAAATCTTCTTTTTTTCCAAAATTCGTTTTTTGTTTGGAATAAAAACTTTTTTCAATTTTTTTTTCTTTTCTTGTATTTTTATATTTTTTTTTTGGTTTTGCGGGACAAAATTGGGTGTTAACAGTAATTCAAGACAAAAAAAATTAAATTCCTTTTAGAAAGTATGAAATGACTTATAAATAGGATTAATAAAAATTTCTATAATATAGCCTGTAAATAAGGGCAAAGGATGTTTTACAGGTAGGATTACTTATATACATATTAATATTTTATTTAAAATTTTTGGTTGTGAGATATATATCATAGTGATGGCTAAAATCATAAGAAAGAAATTAAAAAAATCAAGACTTTAATCATTTTGTTTGATTCTAAAATCTATAAATGTTGACAACAATATTGGCATTAAGATTATATTTTTCCCAAAAAAAAATTAGAATTTATCTATAAATTAAAAAAGAAAATCATTTTGAGTTTTTTTTTTTAAAAAATTTCCTTATTTAGTTTTTAAATTAAAATTAAATATCATAGTGATGGCTAAAATATATCATAGTGATGGCTAAAATAATAAGAAAGAAATTAAAAAAAATCAAGACTTTAATCATTTTGTCTGATTCTAAAATCTATAAATGTTGACAACAATATTTGGCATTAAGATTATATATTTCCCAAAAAAATTAGAATTTATCTATAAATTAAAAAAGAAAATCATTTTGAGTTTTTTTTTTTTTTTAAATTTCCTTATTTAGTTTTTAAATTAAAATTCCTTAATATATAATTTAGATAAGATTTTAATTTTTTTCACATTTAGCCTAAATGTTTTTTCTATTGTAAATAATATCATAAATTAATTACCTTTTCAATGCTAACATAAAAAGTATAATTATATTTATAGAAATATTATTAAAGGTACAATACTAATGGAATATTTTCGAATGGTTTTTTCCAGCAATCTCAACAATTAATATCGGGGTTTGAGAGGAACTAAAAACTACTAAATTAAGTTTTTTTATTTAAATATGGTCCTTCGAGTTTTGGTATCGAAGCTCCCTACAATTTTATGTTATTTATTTGTTCCAAAGTGGTTCCTTATATTTTTCTCGTTCGAAAAATGGTACCTTAAGTTTTATTCCATTATCGTTGTTAGTCCTTTTGTCGATTTTTCCATTAAAATGATTAAAACATTATTTTTTCTCCCTGTCATTATCTTCTTCGACAAAATCCTTGTTTTTCCAGTGAAAACTCCATATTTTTTTTACAATAATTCCATTCTTTAACATCCCACTCTTGCTATTGAAAAAAATTGAATTAACAAGTGATCGCGTAAATACAAATTATAACATGTCCAATTGGAGATAAGATCGAAATATGTGTACCTGATACCAAATAAGTACACAACTATCAGAATCAGTGTAAAATTCATCCAATTTGTGTTCATCTTCAAATTGTTAATTACAGAGGGAAAGTATAGAATTAAGAAAAGAGGAATGACGTGCAATGAAAGTATTTCTCATCTCATCCTGATAGGCTCTTTATAAGTGGAAAATATATAAAATGGGGTTGTATTTACAAGAAACCTGAATAAATAGAATTTCGATAGACTTATTAATTGGGAAGTCTCTAGCCTTATCAGTTTAGGGTAGGGACCTTTCACCGAGCATACTAAATGAATAACCCAACCCATAACATGTTCCATTTTTAATATTGGCAACAAGTTTAAATTATAAAACTATCTTTTATTTGTTAAAATAAGCTAAAACATCCGTCTAATATTTAAGTGTTGTAGATTATTTTTGGTAAGATTATATTTTGAGACCCTTGTAATTTTCATATTTTTCCGTTATCACTCCAACAACAATAACTAACTCTATATCTCTTTTTTTGTAATTTATTCAATAAGAATATTCTTTACAACATCCAAACAAGATAGACTAGTTTAAATTCATTTTTAAGCTAAGAGTTTCAAACACAAACATATCATAATTTTACCAGAATTTAATCTTACCGTAATATAATCACATATAACAATAATCATAATATAATTTTTCCAATTATACGAAATACATACTTAATAAAATTTTTCTCTAGCAACTTAATGATCAATCTTTTATTAGATAGCCTCATCAATACCTTCGTCTCATGACCCAGCAATGACTTGTAACACCCTAATAATAAAATAGTTTACTTACAATAATTAAGTTCATTTCGAAATTAGGACTTGAAAATTTCTTTTTAAATCTTAACGAAAATCCGACAGAGTCTCCTCTGTTTATCGGGTTTTCCCAAAAATAACTTTTATAAACCTGTTAAACCAATACAGTCCAGAAAATATTTATAACCATACTACTTAGATCTTCATGCCCTGGTAACCAAATAAAACAACCCAGGGCTTGCACAAATGAAAAATAATACAACTAGAAGAAACTAAATTTTAACATAATAAACAACTCTCCTAATTAATTTTACAACACTCCACGGGGCGGAGTGTAGTCCTGCTCGGCCAATAGTATTGCAAGCTCAAACCTCAATACCTGTGGAAATAGTAAGGAGTGAGTATTACACATAAAATGGGGAAGCAGTTTCCAAATACGACATAATGCTATACCAAGCCATACACATTTAGCAATTCATTCACAATATAATAAAGCTCAACATATCACAATTCATTATCAAAATATTCCATTTGTTACTCAAGTCAATCTTGCATATTCATTCTTATACATCATTTTCATAAAGTCTTTTGTTCCATACACTTTAATCATATTCATAATTCTTTTCAATCTGTCCCTGGTCACGACCTACTGCGTCCGCACTAACGTGCAGGTACGGCTTACTGCGCCCGGGTATGTTTCTTATTCCCCCGGTCACGAACTACTGCGTTCGCACCATTGCGCGATCACGACTTACTGCGCCCGGGTATGTTTCACTCTCCCCTGGTCACAACCTACTGCGTTCGCACCGTTGCGCGATCACGACTTACTGCGCCCGGGTATGTTTCACTCTCCCATGGTCATGACCTACTACGTTCGCAGCATTGTGCGATCACGACTTACTGCGCCCGGGTATAATTCATTTCATTCTGTCCCTGGTCACGACCTACTGTGTCTGCACCCCTGTGCACTCACGTCTTACTGCGCCCGGGTATAATTCATTTCATTCTTTCCCTGGTCACGACCTACTGCGTCTGCACCCCTGTGCACTCACGTCTTACTGCGTCCGGGTATAATTCATTTCATTCTTTTAACATCATCAACTCTTAAACTCTTTAACAATTACATTACCCTCTTAAATCACTACATTTAAACATTCATGTTGCCCAATTATCACCGTTATATATTGAAAATCAATTATCACAGTCCAGGCATGTTATCAACATTATCACCATTATATTCTATAACTCAAACAACATAATTCAAGCATGTTCTTGTTATCATTTCTATTATTCTTAGTTCACAAATTCTATTTATTAAATAACCTATGGTGCAATATTCTATCTAGCAAATAAATTCTTAGTACCCATTATATGCATATCGTAAACTAAACCCCAGAGTGTGGTAATACTCACTATAAACCACTCCTTACCTTGCTTTTCCTTAGACACTTCCATTTTGCACGATAACGTCCGATCATACCAGGGTCCATTGCCTACGCGCAGTGACAGGTTCTAGAGCTTCTTCGTCGTCTAGCCATTTTATATAAGGGGGAAATAAGGGTATAAATCCTAGGTGTTACATTTATGGTATCAGAGCAGTTTCTCCTCGGCCATGGAGTTGTACAAACTCCAACTGATTACTCACCTAGCGAGTAATTGATGCTCATAGTAATAGTCTAAGATTATAATAGGATAATTACAGTATTATGTATTTACTTAGTAATTGAGTCTTACTGGTCTATTCTTCCTGGCTAAGCAGTATGGCTGGAAGAAGGGCTGGTAACGATGGACTTGCTGCTATTTTGGAGCATCTATCTCAGATGCAGCAGCAGCAGGGGGAACAAATGGCAGCTGCCGCAGCGGCAGCAGCTACAGCAGCAGCAGCAGCTCTGCAACCAGCTCCAGTTGAGATTTACTGGATGTCTCGTTTCCGAAAGAACGATCCGCAAAAGTTCGAAGGTGGAAGGTGGGTTCAATCCCGATGGGGCACAGCTTTGGTTGCAGGAGAATGAAAAGATTCTGAACACTATGGCACCACCGGAGGAACAGAAGGTTCTGCTAGCACAATATATGTTGACTAGTGAAGCAGAACATTGGTGGCAACAGATGCGGAGGGGTTTGGAGGCGAACAACCAGGCGATCACATGGGATTTGTTCAAGGACCGTTTTCTCGGCAAATACTTTCCTGAGGATGTTCGAAGAGAGAAGGAGATAGCTTTTCTGCAGCTAATGCAAGGAAATATGAGTGTTGGGGAGTATGCTGCTAGGTTTGAAGACTTGATCCGATATGCGGGGAGTTATAGAGATGCTGATGAAAGGACCAAGTGCATCAAGTTCGAGACCGGACTTCGTTCTGAAATCAAGATGGCTTTTGAGTATCAGAACATCGCCAACCTGTCTCAATTGATCAATATGACTAGTACTTATGAAAAGAGTCAGAAACAACGGGCAGCTGAGAAAAGAAACAAGAATGTTCAGAAGGCTGGAGGTCCTATTAGGGGCGGGAGTTCGGTGCAGCGACTAGGTCCTTACTCCCAGCCTAGATCAGGGCAAGTAGTGAGTACCTTTGGTCCTATACCGACTTGTCAGGACTGTGGCAGGATGCATAGGGGATTGTGCTGGACATTGGGTCGAAAGGAGGGGTTATGCTTTCACTGTGGACAACCCGGACATTTTGCTTCAAATTGTCCTAAGAACACAATGAAGAAAGAGATTAATGCTACTAAGGCACGGAAGGCCCGTGGTGGTCCATCATTGCAGAAGGGGAAATTATTTACCGTCGAGGGTGACGGGGTGGACCCAGCTGATATGGCTGCAGGTAACTAATGTTTGCCAAGTCCATGTGTAAAGTTTCTAAGTTCAATTGATGTGGAGTTAGTTTTCTCCTTATTTAGCTAAATAGTGAGTTAGTAATGTCTTAGGGTAGAATTGTTTAAAAACATGCTGGATATCTGCCTCTCCAAATGCAATCCTGTTCTTATAGATAACATATGAAAGACCTTAGGAAGAATTCTTAAGTTTGAGAATGCTAGTACCAAGTGACCAATACTATGTTGTGATGTTGTTATTTGATGTAATGTGAGGTTAGAACTGATCACTCTAATCCTTGCATTTGTTAAATGATGACATCATTGACAGAACCTGACAGTGATGTGTTGTTGGTAGACGTGAGGTTGGGATTGATCACCTCAATTCTTGCATCTATCAATAAATGCTATCATTGTAACCTCTAAAGTGAAAATAGACAACCAAAGTAGTGTAGCTAATTGCTGAACCCTAGGAAATGGGTTAAGAAAACTCTACAGAAATTATTCTTAATCATTATATCAACTAAACCAATCTTGAACAATTTGACATTTGCTTCGAACCTTTTCCCGGTTCTTAGATAACCATTCATAAGAATAGCTGGTTTTGCCAAATTCGTAAAATCCCTGCGTTAAGGACAAACCATCTTACTAATTGACCCAGCCAACGGCAAGCTTGTCGTACCCTTCACCTTTGGTAGTTGGGTAAATCTTGGAACTAATGTGGACCCCTTCCTTCCTATTCTTTTAATCGATTCATTGAAGAAGTTGAATGTGGAGCATTTAATAGGAATTGTGCCTGCTCTAATCAACTAAGCATTGGGGTGCTTCTTGTTCATGAACGCTTGTGTATGTTTTTGAAAGGTTCTAAATCTTACTGATGATAGTCAAACCTTGTGAGGAGATAAACTCTAAGGCGTTCTATCCTACAAAAATCTTTGCATGCCACGATCCCAGGGTATCTATTCTGGGAAAGATTCTAAAACTATTCTGAAACGCTAAATATTTCGAGTTGTCCCGTATCTAGCTAATGCAACCCCTGTCTTGCATCTATCCGAAGGACGATCGGAAGCGGATTCACCCGATCCCACATCCTTTAGCATAGCAGTAATGGGGTATGTCGATGCCAAGTGGGGGAGCACTTCCTACCCTAATTTAAATTCTGTCTAAGTAAGGGCAAACCGAAAGACCGACGGAAGAAACCAAAGGGGATTAAGGATAGGAATCGCAAGTCCTATCACCGGGGTGATTCTTCATTTACTGAACCTAACGGAATTTCGGGGGCGAAATTCCAATAAGTGGGGGAGAATTGTAACATCCCAAATTTAATTCCTAGTATAATTGATGATGGTCAAGCTTAAAGTGAAGGAAATAATGATATTGAGTTAAAAATAGTGGATTGAAGGCTTGATTTAGGGTTAACAACGTAGGATATGTTGTTAATTCAAAATAAAATATTTACAACTCTAAACACAAATTCCACCGTTGGATGTGAAGATTGGTATGTAGGGAAGCTTGTGTTAAAATTTGAGGAAGATCCAACGGGTGACGAAGAAGTTATGGCCGTTCAAAGTCGGGGTGCTGCAAACTCTGCAACTTAATCGATTAAGCTGCAGCTTAATCGATTAAGGCCAGAAAATTTAAAATGCTTAATCGATTACTAATCGATTAAGGGGCTGTGCAGTGGAAAAAAATAAAAGCAATTCACGTGTGTTCTTGCCACAAATCCGAACTCTCTCTCTCTCTTAGGGCACTAATTCACTCACTCTAATTGATCAATCCTCAAGAGAATCACACCAAGTTCATCCCCAAGTCCTTCCTTGTTGCTCCAAGTAAGTGATTGTTGATTTTTTTCTTCTCTTTCTCTCCTTAGAATTCGAGTTTCTCTCTCTCCCTCCCCCTCCCATGAAGCTTTAGTCATAAACATAGAGAAACCTTGATGTGGTCACGACTTTCCCTCATGATTGTGGGTAAAAGCTTAATAAATTGTCTCTTTATTTTATTGATTTTAGGTTCCTCCCTCTCTTTTGGGTGGTGGCTCTTACTCAAGTGTGCTCCAAGCACAAATTCTCTCTCTAACTCTAAGGACTTGAGGTAAGGGGGTGGATATTGTGAGCATTGCCTTGTTCTAGGGAGTTGGTTCTAATTAGTATATAATGATTTGTTAGGGTTATGTGTTAGGGGAGAAAATTAAATTATAAAACCCTAGGTTATCGAATATAAAATTCTAATTAATTAAATATGCATGATGATTGGATGTTAAGATTAGGAAAAGGAAACCCAATAATATGAGAATGAATTATTTGATAAATGAAACTTGGATAATGATTATATTGATGTACAAGAGGATTTGGGTAATAAGATAGTGAAATTGTCATAAATGATTTCTACGATTATTGATTTTATTTGTAAAGTTTTGTATTAAATGATAATTGACTGCTAGGGCAAATGTATGTTTTGGTTGAATATATTTGCTCCCTAATTGCTAAATTTGTATAACTGAACCTAAATGTATTGCATATGCTTAATTAATAAAATGAATGCTATTTGAGAGGAATTGAATAATTAACATGGGAATTGAGTAGGGATAAGTTATGAATGGGAAATTATGAATATGTGTAGTTATGATTAAATGTGTTATGATTTATTGAACAAGAAGATGAAAATTTAGTAGTATAATTGGATAAAGTAAATAAGGATTTTATGGCATTGAATGCAAGACTTTAAAAATATGGTGGTGCACTTCCAAAAGGCTAAAGGTAAATTGGTTAAAGGAGCCAGTCTTGTAAGACGTTGTCCGGGTTGTGGGACTGTACGCTTAGACTGGTGTGAATCAAGTCGTGTAAGACGTTGTCCGGGTTGTGGGACTGTACGCATCGACTGGTTCGGTATGAGGTCGTGTAAGACGTTGTCCGGGTTGTGGGACTGTACGCATCGACCGATTTGATTTGATGTCGTGTAAGACGTTGTCCGGGTTGTGGGACTGTACGCATCGACTGGTTTGATTTAATGTCTTGTAAGACGTTGTCCGGGTTGTGGGACTGCACGCATAGACTTGTGCGATCCAGATCTTGTAAGGTGTTGTCCGGGTTGTGGGACTGCACGCATAGATCGCGTAAGACGCCATAGTGCGTAGCTGTAAGACGTTGTCCGGGTTGTGGGACTGTACGCAATGATGGATCCACGTGAATAAATTTCCCTTTATTATGAGGAACTCAAGGTATATGTACAGAGAAAAGAAATTATCAAAGTTAAGAGAATTTATGAAAAGGGCATGTGTATGAAATCAAATGAATAAAATGTTTAAGTGTTGACCTCTGGCCTGAGGGACACATAATTTAAATATGGAAAAGTCTAAGGGCCTCTGTTTTGAGGTGATAAATGTGTTGAATGAAAATTGTGCATTGGCCCCTGATTTGAGGTGATGTACTGAAATAAAATGTGTATGTGAAATGAATAAAAAGTAAAGAAAATGAATGATGAAATGAATAATGAAAATGGATGTTGAAATGAATAATGAAAATGGAAATTTGGAATGAATAATGAATATGGAAATTATGAAATGTGCATGGCGTGCTATATGTGAATATATGCTCTATTTGCTAGTTGTGTTTGACCTAGCGGGTTGTTATGTCTAGTTAGAAACTGCTTTCTATTTCATGTGCAAAGCTCACTCCCTTACATTTTTCAGGTACGGAGATTGAGCTGGCACAGCCCCCGGCCGAGCAGGAGTACTTTCCCTTACAGGGAGAGTAGGGTGTTATGGGTTTAGAGTATAATATGGACCTAAGCCTCTTATATTATTTTGATGTAAATTTAATATGCATATTTTAAATGAGGCTTAGGATGCTTTGTTTTGATAAAGTATTATGCTTTGGTTAAGATACTCAAACTTAGTATTTCCGCTAGTACTCTGATATTTTTGGAGCCCATTGGGCCTTGATATGATTTAGAAATATTATCTGAAGCCCTGCTGGCTATCGGTTGTTTAATTAAAATGGTTTACCACAGGTTGAATTTTGGAATAGTCCGAAAAACAAACAAAACTCCGTCCGTTTGACGGTTGATTTTAATGAAATAAAAATGAATTTTCAAGTCCGTATTTTATTATAAGGGGGAAATAAGGGTATAAATCCTAGGTGTTACAGGTACGCTCACCAAGCGAGTGACCAAAGTTGTTGTCGAATCCAGCCATAGTTAGTCAGTATATTTACATACCTATGATATCAGACTTAATTAATTCTAGGAATATCCGACTATTCGTGCCTTAACTTGTTTCTATTAGTGAACTCTAGTATTATGGGAGACACATCTAGCAATAGAGCTAAGGTTGTGTCAATCCTAAGGGACTTAGTTCAGATGGACTTAAGTCAAATAGAGGCGATTGTCGTTTCATGTGCTACACCACTATGCCCATGATGTGGGAGACCTCATCGGGGTATATGATGGTTTATGGCTCAACTCAAAGAGGAGGAATGTATCTTATGGTTGAAAATGACAAAGGGAATCCAAACGAGGAGTGTAGAGGCATATTATGTCCCTAAGATAGGAAATTACATCAAAACCTCAAGTCTCCGTCCCGATTCAGTTATATAAGACAAACTTGTCCAATTCAGTTTAGAAATAAAAGACGAGCGCCAGTATTCTAGTTAGAGACCCACCAATCGCATTGATAATATTGTCACTAATGGAGAGTAAGGTTAGAACTGATCACTCTAACTTTTACATCTGTTAAGGGATAATGTTATCGACAGACCCGACAGTGATATTGCTCTTAGTAGAGGTGAGATTGGGATTAGCTACCCCAGTCTTTGTGTTTAATAACAGATGATATCATTGCAATTTCCAATTTAATTAGAACAACCAACATAGGAAATTCCAACCCCGTAGGACCAAATCGAACTCCCGCTCCTTAGGAACCTGTTTAGAATTATAAACATCCATTAGTTAGACATATCAATTCCTGACAACACCTTCAATTACTTCCATTTAACTCAGCTCGGTAGAAACGCCGACCCACTTTTTCACTTGGTGCAAGAGCTCGGAGAGATGTAAGTATGCGCGATTTCCATACCTTAGAAAATTTACTACATATTTGATAGCACGGACAAGTAGTCAACATGGTCTTAAATCTTGCCGTGCTAACTAATCGAAAAGGTAGACAAACCAACCCTTGCAACGGGAGCGAACCTAACGCCAGAACTTAGGAGATGAAAGCCTTAAGATATCACCCTCGCCTAAGGTAAGCACCATTAGACATAGAACCCCAATAGGACCTCGCGAACTCTATAGTGGTCACCTAAGACCCTTTGAAAACCAAACTAGATATTCAGAAACTCAAAACTCCCTAAGTATCCTATTCAGACTCTTAAATAGTTGCCAGAGAAGCCGACAAATATCCATCCACAACCATTCATATTAAGACCAATCAAGTCGATCATTAATTTGTAGAAAATGCGTTTTCGATGATTCTTCATTGAAGATGCAATCTCTAGAATAACCTCTGTTGTTTTCTTGCTGGACATGTACTCAGCCATGTTGTTAACCGGCGATACCTGTGCGTGCATGACACTTTCATGCCGACAATCCACTCGTATTCATCAATTATAATGTATCCAACAGAAGAACAACGACATGGCCTTACCTCACAATTTCTCAACCTTGTCGCCTAAAACATCCTTGGTCACCTTGTGGAGACCATTAAACCCTCCTTGCATAATTCTTCTTTTCATCTTCACTCTCTTCAAGCTTCAGATACTTCGTGAAAAGATTTGGATACACTCTGGAGCATTCGCCAAGGCTACAGGAACTTAACCTAACTCAATATTCACCAACCATTAGTAAAACCCCGTGTCATTTCCAATCTCAAAATAATATATTTGGGAATCGGAACGACCAACTTTTGATAGCGACCGAACCTACTCCCTCGGCATTGATATAACTATGTCGATGCTAAGTGGGGGAGGATTTCAATCCAAGGAATGGAAGATGGAACTTTAACAACAAGAAAATTGTGGATCCTATCCGAGTAACAAGGTGGAATGCAGAACGGTAACGAAGCGTAAGGAAGATTGTATCGAGCCGGACTCAATGTCCGATGATCATACCATAACCCGTAGGGCTAATGAATAACTCACCCCAAACGCTCCGCATTAACTGTCGAAGAGGTTCGCGGAGAATGGAACGAGAATTAAACTAAGAATCAATCAATACCTTCTCGGACCATCAGACAATTGGGAAATAAATTTAGACCCTGACCTCGACCCTTAAGTGAAATCGACCCGTAGGAACCCCTATACCAAATTGAAATCGTTAAACGAATAGAAGGGAAGTACCACCGGAGTAGAATACAGATGTAGCTAAGGTGGATTTGAAGGGCGACCTCACTAGACTCACTTGAAGGAGTAAGAAACGAACAGGGAAAGAGTGGAGTCGCGAAGTGGAGTCTCACTTAAGAGGTTATGTCGGAGCACCGCAAATAATTGTCTCAGTCTCTTAAGACTGTGTATTACGCGGATTCCTGAGTGACTGAGATAAACCATACATGAGGTGAGTAATTATACCGCAGAACCCTTAACTTAGAAATTCCTCAAAGGGAAGATTAGAACCGAAGGAATTAAAATGACATGGTCGGAAGTTATGTCAAGGGATACTCCTTCCAGATAAGGGACAATTGGAATTTCGGGGACGAATTTCAAATAAGTGGGGGAGAAATGTAACATCCCTAATTTTAATTCCAACTGAAATTAAATTAATTAGAATTTGGGACAATTGGAACGATAATTTCAAGCCTTAGTTAGGTGCTAAAGGAGAGCGTTTAGTGTTAGAAAATGCTCAATAAGAGAAAATTAAGAATAAAATAACTACAACTCTAAACCCAAATTACACCGTTGGATATGAAGACATGATTCTCAGGAAGCTCTCCTCCAAATTTGAGCAAGATCCGACGGTTAACGAAGGAGTTATGGCAAAGTCAACCCAAGGTCAAAGGTTGTGCGCCCAGGCGCACACCACCCACGCCCAGGTGCACGGGCCACAAACTGCACCAGCCAAGACGATGTGCGCCCAGGCGCATGGGGACCGCGCCCAGGCGCATGGGGACCGCGCCCAGGCTCGCCCCGCTCTATTTTGGGCACCAGCAGCCCCATTTCCTCCCCAAAACCCTTCCCCCACCCCCAACTTCAAACCCCCCTTCCTCCTCCACCTTCCACCGGACCTCCTCCGCCCCTCAACCACCCAAAACCGCCTCCCAACCACCACTCATCATCACCTTCTTCCTCCTCCATCTCTCTCTCTCTCCCTATTAAGCTCTCTCTCTCTCTTGTTCTCCCTCCTCCACACAAAATCACCACTAC
This sequence comes from Crotalaria pallida, assembly GCA_037953625.1. NCBI lineage: Eukaryota > Viridiplantae > Streptophyta > Magnoliopsida > Fabales > Fabaceae > Crotalaria > Crotalaria pallida. The sequence continues at coordinate 20,319,300 of CM075650.1, forward strand.
CTCCACTTCCCTCCGAACCGCCATCACCACCGCCACCTGCGCCCGCCACCCACAACCACCATCATCATCAACATCATCACCAACTCCTCCCTCCCCATGGATCTTTCCCTCAAGCTCTCTCTCTCTCTCTCTCCATTGCCTCACTTTCTCTCTCTCTCCCTCTCCACCCACACACACCGCCGCCCCTCACCACCACAGCCGCCATCGCGGTGGTGACCGCCACCATCACCAAATCACCATAGCCACCTTTCATCCCCATATCCTCTCTCTACCGTGCTCTCTCTCTCTCTCCTCCCGGTGTCGAAGAGCAACACCGTCACCGTAATCGAGATCGATTGTCCCCACCGTGCTTGGAATCGAAGATTGGGGAAGCTTAGGATCAAGTTGGAGCCGAGCTAAAGCGTGAGTCGGGGAGTAAAGCGTCAGATTAAGGTTACCCCTCTCACTGTCATCGATTGAGGTAAGGGATTTCATTACCAGTCCTTAAGGGGTGTATTTCTGGGTAGTTATATCTATCGCTAGGACCGGGGGAAATGTTAATTGCTAATGAACCTTAGAGTAGCCCGCTAATAATGAAGAAAGATAGATGGAGTAAATAAGGGAACCAAATAGTGACGAATAAAAAGATAGGTAACAGAATAACTAATCAATTAGATCGGTAGGGTGTGGCAAAAGAATAGAAATGGTGAATAGGGAAATAAATTTAGAAATGAACAAATGAGAGTAAAGAGAATTTAGTGAGACCACCGAGTAGAATAGGACCAATAATATAATAATAGGATATGTAATAAGGAAGATAATTAGGAAAGAAAATTTAGTTAAAGAAGAGTTAAAGCAATTAGCAAAAAAGAAAAAAGGCGAGAAATAAATAAACGAAATTATAAGAACGAGTGAGTAGCGTAAGTGAGAAAAGGGAGAAATTAGAGATTTATTAGGGAGAGCCGGAAATAAATAAAGAAAGTGTAGGAATGAGTTGAGAACTAAATTAGGATAAAATAAGGTTAATAGAAATAAATAAATGGAGTGAATGAGTATTTAGCCATTAGAGGAAGGAAATAAACGGAAAATAAGAAAGAGAGAGTTAACGGAAAAAGAAATAATATAATTGGTTCTAAATGCATGAGCTAGGTATTATTAAATATGAGTGATGTAGGAAAAAGAAATAAAGGAAAGAGAATGAGGGAAAAGAGAAGAAGAAAAAGAAAAGAAAGAGAACAGGGAAATAACTAAGAATTAGTAACAAGAGTTACAATATAAAGTATATGACCAAGTCAGGTAGAGTTAATTAAAAGTAAGAATAAATTAGTAAAGAGAAATATTGAAAATAGTGAAAAATAAATAGGGGGGATAATAAGTCCCCAAATAAAGGAATGAGAGAAAAGAGAATAATACAGTAAACCAGAAAAAAGAAAAAGAGAAAGAAAAAGAAAGAGAAAGAAAGGTAAAAGATAGAAATCCAATGCGGGCCTGTGAAGGCGTACCGGCATCGATGCGAGCCTGTGAAGGCGTGTCGATTAAAAAGGAAAAAGGGAAGTCCGATGCGGGCCTGAGAAGGCGTATCGGCATCGATGCGAGCCTGTGAAGGCGTGTCGATTAAAAAGGAAAAAGGGAAGTCCGATGCGGGCCTGAGAAGGCGTATCGGCATCGATGCGAGCCTGTGAAGACGTGTCGATTAAAAAGGAAAAAGGGAAGTCCGATGCGGGCCTGAGAAGGCGTATCAGCATCGATGCGAGCCTGTGAAGGCGTGTCGATTAAAAAGGAAAAAGGGAAGTCCGATGCGGGCCTGAGAAGGCGTATCGACATCGATGCGAGCCTGTGAAGGCGTGTCGATTAGAAAGGGAAAATGGAAGTCCGATGCGGGCCTGAGAAGGCGTATCGGCATCGATGCGAGCCTGTGAAGGCGTGTCGATTAGAAAGGGAAAATGGAAGTCCGATGCGGGCCTGAGAAGGCGTATCGGCATCGATGCGAGCCTGTGAAGGCGTGTCGATTAGAAAGAATAAGAATGGAAAATGGATAATAGGATATGGAGTGTATGCAGATCACTGATTTGTGGTTGCATACACAGTGCGTAGATCTCTGATTTGAGGTTACGCATAATGGAAAAAGGAATAAAGGAATATGGAAAAGATAAAGGGTAATGGATAACGGTAACGGAATTAGAAATGAGAAGGAAATGGGATTAGTGAAAAGGTTAAGGGAAGATGGAAATGAAATCGGAAAAAAGAACATGAATTAAGTAGTATAACATAGGCCTGAATTGTCTTGGTGTGTCGTATATAGCTGCTTAGAAATCTCTCTTTAAGTTCTGTGTGATGCTTCCCCTGTGTGGTTAATATTTTCAGGTACACAAGTGGAGCATACACCAGTGCTGGCCGAGCAGGAAACCGTCACCACGAGGGGTGTCTTTCATGATACCAAGAGTGAATTTTAATTAAGTTTAAGGATGTAATTTTTATAATTAAATGTGTGTATTAGTGTATGCCCAGAGTTGGGTATTTGTGGGCATTAGGTTTTCATTTATTGTAATATTTATGATTTAAGCTTTTGAACTATTCTGGTCTGGACAGGTACAAAAGGAAATTTTGGGGGAAAGTCCGATAAACAGAGGAAACTCTGCCGGATTTTCGTCGAAATTTTCAAGTCCACTTTTTAATAAAACTTAACAAAACTATATATTTGTGAGGGTGTTACATGCAACATATCTAATGACCCTATTCAAGAGCGTAGTTCTAGTGTAGCCATAGTTCACAACAAGTTTATGCAAGGGAGCTAAACCAAGATGACAAGACTGAATTCTTGGCAGAATTTGTCGAAAATGCCACTCCTTTTGAAGGACGAGTATGCAAAATAATCCAATTTGAGAGTATTGAGAATTCTTCCTGAGCTCTTTTCACAGTTTAGACAACACGCAAGTTTGAATAGCTTCTTTTGTTTTCAGTAATTCCATTATAACAATAAGAACATCGTCACGTAGGTCACTTATCCTATCCTTGTTAGCATTTACATCACTTTCACTCTTCCTCGGTCTTCTCTTCACTTTCAACTTTCTATTTTTTTTCTTATCCTCCAAAATTTTCTCTGTCTCTTCATGTTTAACTTCATTGCGTTCACTTTCCCTTCCTTTATCTTTAAATAGAAAAAAAAACTTGATAAGTTTAATTAGGTTTTGATATTGAGCAAAAATAAAATAGAGGAAACAAATAATAAAAGTCACATGCAATAAATAGATATACTTCTAAAATTTCATGCTTGCAAGTATATATAGTAAAAAGAAAGGAAGAAGGAGAAACCCAATGAAAGAAGAATACTTAAAATTGATTTATTTTCTTCTTAAAATCATGAGCCATGAAACAATTACAACACGTTATTGCAATGAAATGAATGAACAAAACGTTTAATCTCTCTGTCACACTTTAAAATATCATTTATTGTAATGCACTCGGATTAACTCATACTTTTATTAAGCATAAACAAAAGCAATTTGAGCTATATTTAGTCAACTTATGCTAACATATTTAAAGTACAACAGTTGGATTGAATAATTCTTTCGATGAATAAGTGAATTATCTATGAAGTATCTAGATTGAGAATGTTAATAAATAATACTTACTTTAATTCGGTGCTTGATTGATTTGATTTAGAATAGAGGGCTCCATCATACTCTTGTGTATTCCCCATCATCCTCTTCTTCTTGGTCTGATAAAGTTTTGTAACCACCACCCAAATTAATAATTAATAAAATAAATTTAAAATAAATATTGATAGATTGTATGAAATCGTTTAGGATGGTGAACCAATTAAAAACTTTTTGAATCAATAATAGTAGAAAAACATATTTGTATCCTTATTTATTCACAAAAAGATATTTATACATCAGTATTCTTCCAACATTATATGTTTTTTCAGAAGAAAAATTATTTACATATTATCAAAATAGAAGAAAATCATCATTTTTTATTTTTTTAAAAATATATTTCCTTATTTAGTTTTTAAAATAAGATTCTTTATATATGTAATTCTTATAAGATTTTCACTTTTCAACATTTGTTGTCTCTACATTAAATATAATTTCTTTTTTAATGCAAACGTAAAAAGTATTATATTTATAATAGTGGTAACTGTCGCGGCCAGGGTTCGGGTTGCCCTCTGGGCCTCGCCTACGAGTGGGGGTCGATTGACCCAACAAGGAGTCGTCACCGCATTTTGTTGCCAAAGCGCGAAATAATTAATACTTAATTAAAAAGGATAAAGCTTGGTCTCGAATTAGGTAGATTTCGAGTTCGGGAGTCGGTTGTAACATCCAAAGCTTTATTTTAGATGAAATTATTATTAAAAACCTAAGAAAAATTGGAATAATGACTTAACGAATTTTGGTAGATAGGTGAGTGGTGATTATAAGTCCTAGGGGTTGTATAGAAAGCAATTGTGGCTTCGAGCAGAGTTAACTAAGCGAAATCGGGAGTTAAATCGGCGTTTTGGATGTTAGAAATCAACCGAAAAGAGAAAATTAGAAATTTATTATAGGATGCTAAGAAAATAAATTCCACCGTTGGATATGAAGTTTATGGGGTGAAGAAGCTTGTCTAAAAATTTGAGCAAGATCCGACGGTTAACGAAGAAGTTATGTCGAAGTCAATGCGGAGTCAACTGACTCTCGCCCAAGCGCATGAGGCACTCGCCCAGGCGAGTGAATTAGAAAAATGCAGCATCAGACAGTGAAAAACTCGCCCAGGCGCACCAATGGCTCGCCCAGGCGAGTCACTGACGCATCAGCCCGCTCTGCACACGAATGGGGGGCGTTTTGGGCATTTTGCCCACCCCAAACTCACTCTAAATCACTCATTTCCTCCCCACCACTCACTCATCATCTTCTTCTTCCATCATCCTCTTCCCATCCTCCCTCTTCACCCATGAACACCCAATCACCACCACCCACCAAGCACCCAAAATCAAACCACAACAACAACTCACCCTTCATTTTCATTCAAGAACAAGCAAGGAGCTAGCAAACAAACTCTCCCTCCCTCTCTAAAATTCGTATTCTCTCTCCTCTAGGGCTCAAGCTCTCCTCACTTCAAATTGATCAAGACTCAAGGGGGTGACACTCATTCCATCATCATCAAGGCTTGTTATTATCATCTCTAAGTGAGTGTTTAAGTGTGGGTTCCCCTCTTTCCCTATCAAATTCGTTTTTTCTCTCTCTCTCTACCATAAATGGTTGTTTTTCAATGCTAGGCTTTGAAGACACCATTTTTCTTTGATTCTTGACTTGATTCATGACATACATGATGATTTCCTCTCTTTTATAACTCTATATTAGGTACCATCCTTATCTTTTGGTTGGGTATCTTGTTGGTGGGCAAACTCAAGCATAGGGCATTTGGAATCTCCTTATCCTTAAGTATTCGAGGTAAGGGGTGGATATAGTGAGATTTGCCTTGTTCTAGGGAGTAGGTTCTAGTTAGTACATAATACTTGTTAGGGTTATGTGTTAGGGGAGAATATTAGATTATAAATCCCTAGGTTATTGAATATGAAATCCTAATTGATTAAATGTGCATGATGATTGGATGTTAAGATTAGGAAAAGGAAACTCAATAATATGAAAATGAATAATTGGATAAATGAAATTTAGTTAATGATTATATTGAAGTACATGAGGAATTGGGTAATGTGATAATAAAGTTGACATAAATGATTTCCATGATTATTTATTTTATTTGTAAAGTTGTGAATTAAATGATAACTTAATTACTGTAGCAATTATATGCACGTGTTGTGAAATGAATTGATATAGGGAGAAAGGGAATGGAAACGATTAAATGTCATGAATGTTCATATTTGTATCTAATTGCTAAATGAGTAAGAATATTAAGTATTATCAATTGTGAATAAAGGTCATGGCTTAGGAATTGAACTTGTGAATATAGGAAACAGAAGTAAAACGATTATGTGGAAATAAAAAGTAAAAGATGATATATGCAAAATTAAAATGAAGGGCGAATCTAAATGTTGGGCTATAAAAGAGAACACTATTTGGTATGATTGTGATAACTGAGAAAGGAAAAGAATAAGGAAACTACAAGAAAGTGAATAATTATTGGCCTCTGAATTGAGGCGCCGAATATTGAGAATGTGGTTTATGCGTTGGCCTATGCTTTGAGGTGACGATTAACGGAAAGATTCGATAATTGATATAGGGAATGAGTATGGATAAAGAATGAATGGGAAATGTGTGTAAGTGTATTTGTGATTGTATGTGCCCAGTTGTTTGTGTAAGATGGTGAAAGTATGATTTGGCCTCTGATGTGAGGTAATGTGAAATAAAAATGAAAGTGTGTGTTGACCTCTGACCTGAGGGACGCCATATGAATTAAAGTGAATGAAGTGTTGACCTCTGACCTGAGGGACACAGAATAAAATAAAGTGTTGACCTCTGACCTGAGGGACACAGAATAAAATAAAGTGTTGACCTCTGACCCGAGGGACACAGAATAAAATAAAGTGTTGACCTCTGACCTGAGGGACACAAAATAAAATGAAGTGTTGACCTCTGACCTGAGGGACACAAGATGAATTAAAGTGATTGGGTGTTGACCTCTGACCTGAGGGACACCGGATGAAATGTGTATTGGTGTGTTGACCTCTGACCTGAGAGACACACTGTGAATTAAGAAACTGAAGTGTTGACCTCTGACCTGAGGGACACATAGTTCAAACAAGGAAAAGAATATGGGCCTCTGCTTGAGGTGAAAATTTTGTTGAATGAAATTGTACATTGGCCTCTGATTTGAGGTGATGTACTGAAATAAAATGTGTATGTGAAATGAGTATAAAGTAAAGGAATGGATGTTGAAATGAATAATGAAAAGGGAAATTTGGAATGATCAATGAATATGGAAATTATGAAATGTGCATGGTATGCAATATGTGAAGATATGTTTAATTGCTATTTGTGCTTGATCTAGCGGGTCGTTATGTCTAGTTAGAAACTGCCTTCTATTTCATGTGCAATGCTCACTCCCTTACATTTTCAGGTACGGAGATTGAGTTGGCACAGCCCCCGGCCGAGCAGGAGTACTTTCCCTTAAGGGAGAGTAGGGTTATTATGGGATTTGGAGGATATTATGAACTTAAGCCTCTTACACTCTTTTGATGTAAAATTTGTTATTCATATTTTAAGTGAGGCTTAGGATGTTTTATTTTGACAAAGTTATATGTCTTGGTTATGACACTCAAACTTAGTATTTTTCGCTATTACTCTGATATATTTGGAGCCCATGGGGCCTTGATATAATTTAGAAATATAATCTGAAGCCCTGCTGGCTATTAGTTGTTTATTTGAAAATTGTTTATCACAGGTTAAATTTTGGATTAGTCCGAAAAACAAACAAAACTCTGTCCGTTTGACGGAAGATTTTAAAAGCTTAAAAAGGAAATTTTAAAGTCATTGTTTTATATAAGGGTATAAAAGGGTAATTAATCATAGGGTGTTACATTATGGTATCAGAGCAGTTTCCCTTGGCCTTTGGAGTTATGAGCTACTCCAGTGATTACTCACCGAGCGAGTGATCGATAATTATAGTTTAGAGTCTAGAGTTTATTGATAGGATGTTTATACTATTAATTATGCTAATAAGCATTAACTGTCGGCCTGATGCATGACTGAACAGAATGGCTGGTAGGCGAGTCGAAAATGACGGGATCCGCGCTATTCTGGAGCATCTGGTACAGATGCAACGGGATCAGGCTGCTAACATAGCGCAAGTGCATCATAACCAGGGGGAAAACATCGCAGCAGTAGCTGCGGCAGCAGCAACGGCCGCAGCAGCCGCAATGGTTCCGCAACCCCCAGCTCCAGTTGCAATCGACTGGTTGGCACGGTTCAGAAAGAATGATCCGGTTAAGTTCGAAGGAGGGTTCAATCCCAATGGAGCACAGCTTTGGTTGCAGGAGATTGAAAAGATCCTGAACACCATGGCACCACCGGAGGAACAGAAGGTTCTGCTAGCACAATACATGCTGACTAGTGAAGCGGAACACTGGTGGCAACAAATGCGGAGGGGTTTAGAGGCGGACAATCAGGCGATCACATGGGATTTGTTCAAGAATCGTTTCCTGGGCAAATACTTTCCTGAAGATGTTCGTAGAGAGAAGGAGATAACTTTTCTCCAGCTCGTGCAAGGGAACATGAGCGTTGGGGAGTATGCTGCTAGGTATGAGGACTTGATCCGATATGCAGGGAGTTATAGGGATGCTGATGAAAGGACCAAGTGCATCATGTTCGAGACCGGACTTCGTTCTGAAATCAAGATGGCTTTTGAGTATCAGAACATCGCCAACCTGTCTCAATTGATCAATATGACTAGTACTTATGAAAAGAGTCGAAAACAACGGGCAGCTGAGAAAAGAAACAAGAATGTTCAGAAGGCGGGGGAGGTCCTATTAGGGGCAGGAGTTCGGTGCAGCGACCAGGTCCTTACTCCCAGCCTAGAACAGGCCATGTAGTGAGTACCTTTGTCCTATTCCGACTTGTCAGCACTGTGGCAGGATGCATAGGGGATTGTGTTGGACATTGGGTCGAAAGGAGGGGTTATGCTTTCACTGTGGACAACCCGGACATTTTGCTTCAAATTGTCCTAAGAACACAATAAAGAAATAGATTAATGTTGCTAAGGCACAGAAGGACCGTGGTGGTCCATCATTGCAGAAGGGGAAATTATTTACCGTCGAGGGTGACGAGGTGGACCCGGCTGATATGACCGCAGGTAACTAATGTTTGCCAAGTCTGTGCATAATGTTTCTAAGTCCAGTTGTTGTGGAGTTAGTTTTATCCTCAGTTAGCTAAATAGTGAGTTAGTAATGTCTTAGGGTAGAATTGTTTAAAAACATGTTGGATATCTGCCTCTCCAAATACAATCCTGTTCTTGCAAATAGCATAAGAAAGACCTTAGAAAGAATTCTTAAGTTTGAGAATTCTAGTACCAAGTGACCAACACTATGTTGTGATGTTGTTATTTGATGTAATGTAAGGTTAGAACTGATCACTCTTATCCTTGCATTTGTTAAACGATGACATCATTGACAGAACCTGACAGTGATGTGTTGTTGGTAGACGTGAGGATGGGATTGATCACCTCAATTCTTGCATCTATCAATAAATGCTATCATTGTAACCTTTAAAGTGAAAGTAGACAACCAAAGAAGTGACTTCCAAGGAAAATAATTCTTGTAAGTGAAGCCAACCTTACCCCAAAACATTCGTTCGAAAGCTTCGCATAGAGTTGGAGAGTAGAAAGAAAATAGTTCTAAAGAAAGGAAGTCTTGGTGTATGCTACTTGTTCCAAAGTAGTATAGCTAAGTGCTAATCCCTTGGATGAGTTAAGAAAACTCTCCAGAGATTATTCTTAAACATCATATCAACTAAACCGATCTTGAGCAATTTGACATTTGCTTCGAATCTTTTCCAGGATCTTAGATAACCGTTCATAAGAATAGCCGGTATTTGCCAAAGACTTGTAAAATCCCTGCGTTAATACCAAACAATCTTGATAATTGACCCAGCCAATGGCAAGTGTCGTACCCTTCACCCTTGGTAGTTGGGTAAATCTTGGAACTGATATGGACTCCTTCCTTCCATATCTTTTAGCATGAGATGAAAACGGGTATTTCGACACTAAGTGGGGGAGTATCTCTTAACCTAAGTCAAGTTCGGGCGAATCGAGAAGTGACGGAAGGAAGAGAAGGGAAGTAAAGACGGACATCATGAATTCTAATAATGGGATGATTCTCCAATTAAAGGAATTGAACAGAATTTCGGGGACGAAATTCAAAGAAGTGGGGGAGAATTGTAACATCCTAAGCTTTATTTTAGATGAAATTATTATTAAAAACCTAAGAAAAATTGGAATAATGACTTAACGAATTTTGGTAGATAGGTGAGTGGTGATTATAAGTCCTAGGGGTTGTATAGAAAGCAATTGTTGCTTCGAGCAGAGTTAACTAAGCGAAATCGGGAGTTAAATCGGCGTTTTGGATGTTAGAAATCAACCGAAAAGAGAAAATTAGAAATTTATTATAGGATGCTAAGAAAATAAATTCCACCGTTGGATATGAAGTTTATGGGGTAAAGAAGCTTGTCTAAAAATTTGAGCAAGATCCGACGGTTAACGAAGAAGTTATGTCGACGTCAATGCGGAGTCAACTGACTCTCGCCCAGGTGCATGAGGCACTCGCCCAGGCGAGTGAATTAGAAAAATGCAGCATCAGACAGTGAAAAACTCGCCCAGGCGCACCAATGGCTCACCCAGGCGAGTCCCTGACGCATCAGCCCGCTCTGCACACGAATGGGGGGCGTTTTGGGCATTTTGCCCACCCCAAACTCACTCTAAATCACTCATTTCCTCCCCACCACTCACTCATCATCTTCTTCTTCCATCATCCTCTTCCCATCCTCCCTCTTCACCCATGAACACCCAATCACCACCACCCACCAAGCACCCAAAATCAAACCACCACAACAACTCACCCTCCATTTTCATTCAAGAACAAGCAAGGAGCTAGCAAACAAACTCTCCCTCCCTCTCTAAAATTTGTATTCTCTCTCCTCTAGGGCTCAAGCTCTCCTCACTTCAAATTGATCAAGACTCAAGGGGTGACACTCATTCCATCATCAAGGCTTGTTATTATCATCTCTAAGTGAGTGTTTAAGTGTGGGTTCCCCTCTTTCCCTATCAAATTCGTTTTTTTCTCTCTCTCTAACATAAATGGTGGTTTTTCAATGCTAGGCTTTGAAGACACCATTTTTCTTTGATTCTTGACTTGATTCATGACATACATGATGATTTCCTCTCTTTTATAACTCTATATTAGGTACCATCCTTATCTTTTGGTTGGGTATCTTGTTGGTGGGCAAACTCAAGCATAGGGCATTTGGAATCTCCTTATCCTTAAGTATTCGAGGTAAGGGGGTGGATATAGTGAGCTTTGCCTTGTTCTAGGGAGTAGGTTCTATTTAGTACATAATACTTGTTAGGGTTATGTGTTAGGGGAGAATATTAGATTATAAATCCCTAGGTTATTGAATATGAAATCCTAATTGATTAAATGTGCATGATGATTGGATGTTAAGATTAGGAAAAGGAAACTCAATAATATGAAAATGAATAATTGGATAAATGAAATTTAGTTAATGATTATATTGAAGTACATGAGGAATTGGGTAATGTGATAATAAAGTTGACATAAATGATTTCCATGATTATTTATTTTATTTGTAAAGTTGTGAATTAAATGATAACTTAATTACTGTAGCAATTATATGCACGTGTTGTGAAATGAATTGATATAGTGATAAAGGGAATGGAAACGATTAAATGTCATGAATGTTCATATTTGTATCTAATTGCTAAATGAGTAAGAATATTAAGTATTATCAATTGTGAATAAAGGTCATGGCTTAGGAATTGAACTTGTGAATATAGGAAACGGAAGTAAAACGATTATGTGGAATTAAAAAGTAAAAGATGATATATGCAAAATTAAAATGAAGGGCGAATCTAAATGTTGGGCTATAAAAGAGAACACTATTTGGTATGATTGTGATAACTGAGAAAGGAAAAGAATAAGGAAACTACAAGAAAGTGAATAATTATTGGCCTCTGAATTGAGGCGCCGAATATTGAGAATGTGGTTTATGCGTTGGCCTCTGCTTTGAGGTAACGATTAACGGAAAGATTCGATAATTGATATAGGGAATGAGTATGGATAAAGAATGAATGGGAAATGTTGTAAGTGTATTTGTGATTGTATGTGCCAAGTTGTTTGTGTAAGATGGTGAAAGTATGATTTGGCCTCTGATGTGAGGTAATGTGAAATAAAAATGAAAGTGTGCGTTGACCTCTGACCTAAGGGACGCCATATGAATTAAAGTGAATGAAGTGTTGACCTCTGACCTGAGGGACACAAAATAAAATAAAGTGTTGACCTCTGACCCGAGGGACACAGAATAAAATAAAGTGTCGACCTCTGACCTGAGGGACACAAGATGAATTAAAGTGATTGGGTGTTGACCTCTGACCTGAGGAACACCGGATGAAATGTGTATTGGTGTGCTGACCTCTGACCTGAGAGACACACCGTGAATTAAGAAACTGAAGTGTTGACCTCTGACCTGAGGGACACATAGTTCAAACAAGGAAAAGAATATGGGCCTCTGCTTAAGGTGAAAAATGTGTTGAATGAAATTGTACATTGGCCTCTGATTTGAGGTGATGTACTGAAATAAAATGTGTATGTGAAATGAGTATAAAGTAAAGGAATGGATGTTGAAATGAATAATGAAAAGGGAAATTTGGAATGATCAATGAATATGGAAATTATGAAATGTGCATGGTATGCAATATGTGAAGATATGTTTAATTGCTATTTGTGCTTGATCTAGCGGGTCGTTATGTCTAGTTAGAAACTGCCTTCTATTTCATGTGCAATGCTCACTCCTTTACATTTTCAGGTACGGAGATTGAGTTGGCACAGCCCCCGGCCGCGCAGGAGTACTTTCCCTTACAGGGAGAGTAGGGTTATTATGGGATTTGGAGGATATTATGAACTTAAGCCTCTTACACTCTTTTGATGTAAAATTTGTTATTCATATTTTAAGTGAGGCTTAGGATGTTTTATTTTGACAAAGTTATATGTCTTGGTTATGACACTCAAACTTAGTATTTTCCGCTATTACTCTGATATATTTGGAGCCCATGGGGCCTTGATATAATTTAGAAATATAATCTGAAGCCCTGCTGGCTATTAGTTGTCTATTTGAAAATTGTTTATCACAGGTTAAATTTTGGATTAGTCCGAAAAACAAACAAAACTCCGTCCGTTTGACGGAAGATTTTATAAGCTTAAAAAGGAAATTTTAAAGTCATTGTTTTATATAAGGGTATAATAGGGTAATTAATCATAGGGTGTTACATTATGGTATCAGAGCAGTTTCCCTCGGCCTTTGGAGTTATGAGCTACTCCAGTGATTACTCACCGAGCGAGTGATCGATAATTATAGTTTAGAGTCTAGAGTTTATTGATAGGATGTTTATACTATTAATTATGCTAATAAGCATTAACTGTCGGCCTGATGCATGACTGAACAGAATGGCTGGTAGGCGAGTCGAAAATGACGGGATCCGCGCTATTCTGGAACATCTGGTACAGATGCAACGGGATCAGGCTGCTAACATAGCGCAAGTGCATCATAACCAGGGGGAAAACATCGCAGCAGCAGCTGCGGCAGCAGCAACAGCCGCAGCAGCCGCAATGGTTCCGCAACCCCCAGCTCCAGTTGCAATCGACTGGTTGGCACGGTTCAAAAAGAATGATCCAGTTAAGTTCGAAGGAGGGTTCAATCCCGATGGAGCACAGCTTTGGTTGCAGGAGATTGAAAAGATCCTGAACACCATGGCACCACCGGAGGAACAGAAGGTTCTGCTAGCACAATACATGTTGACTAGTGAAGCGGAACACTGGTGGCAACAAATGCGGAGGGGTTTAGAGGCGGACAATCAGGCGATCACATGGGATTTGTTCAAGAATCGTTTCCTGGGCAAATACTTTCCTGAAGATGTTCGTAGAGAGAAGGAGATAACTTTTCTGCAGCTCGTGCAAGGGAACATGAGCGTTGGGGAGTATGCTGCTAGGTTTGAGGACTTGATCCGATATGCAGGGAGTTATAGGGATGCTGATGAAAGGACCAAGTGCATCAAGTTCGAGACCGGACTTCGTTCTGAAATCAAGATGGCTTTTGAATATCAGAACATCGCCAACCTGTCTCAATTGATCAATATGACTAGTACTTATGAAAAGAGTCAGAAATAACGGGCAGCTGAGAAAAGAAACAAGAATGTTCAGAAGGCGGGAGGTCCTATTAGGGGCAGGAGTTCGGTGCAGCGACCAGGTCCTTACTCCCAGCCTAGAACAGGCCATGTAGTGAGTACCTTTGGTCCTATTCCGACTTGTCAGCACTGTGGCAGGATGCATAGGGGATTGTGTTGGACATTGGGTCGAAAGGAGGGGTTATGCTTTCACTGTGGACAACCCGGACATTTTGCTTCAAATTGTCCTAAGAACACAATAAAGAAATAGATTAATGTTGCTAAGGCACAGAAGGACCGTGGTGGTCCATCATTGCAGAAGGGGAAATTATTTACCGTCGAGGGTGACGAGGTGGACCCGGCTGATATGACCGCAGGTAACTAATGTTTGCCAAGTCTGTGCATAATGTTTCTAAGTCCAGTTGTTGTGGAGTTAGTTTTATCCTCAGTTAGCTAAATAGTGAGTTAGTAATGTCTTAGGGTAGAATTGTTTAAAAACATGTTGGATATCTGCCTCTCCAAATACAATCCTGTTCTTGCAAATAGCATAAGAAAGACCTTAGAAAGAATTCTTAAGTTTGAGAATTCTAGTACCAAGTGACCAACACTATGTTGTGATGTTGTTATTTGATGTAATGTAAGGTTAGAACTGATCACTCTTATCCTTGCATTTGTTAAACGATGACATCATTGACAGAACCTGACAGTGATGTGTTGTTGGTAGACGTGAGGATGGGATTGATCACCTCAATTCTTGCATCTATCAATAAATGCTGTCATTGTAACCTTTAAAGTGAAAGTAGACAACCAAAGAAGTGACTTCCAAGGAAAATATTTCTTGTAAGTGAAGCCAACCTTACCCCGAAACATTTGTTCGAAAGCTTCGCATAGAGTTGGAGAGTAGAAAGAAAATAGTTCTAAAGAAAGGAAGTCTTGGTGTATGCTACTTGTTCCAAAGTAGTATAGCTAAGTGCTAATCCCTTGGATGAGTTAAGAAAACTCTCCAGAAATTATTCTTAAACATCATATCAACTAAACCGATCTTGAGCAATTTGACATTTGCTTCGAATCTTTTCCAGGATCTTAGATAACCGTTCATAAGAATAGCCGGTATTTGCCAAAGACTTGTAAAATCCCTGCGTTAATACCAAACAATCTTGATAATTGACCCAGCCAATGGCAAGTGTCGTACCCTTCACCCTTGGTTGTTGGGTAAATCTTGGAACTGATATGGACTCCTTCCTTCCATATCTTTTAGCATGAGATGAAAACGGGTATTTCGACACTAAGTGGGGGAGTATCTCTTAACCTAAGTCAAATTCGGGCGAATCGAGAAGTGACGGAAGGAAGAGAAGGGAAGTAAAGACGGACATCGTGAATTCTAATAATGGGATGATTCTCCAATTAAAGGAATTGAACGGAATTTCGGGGACGAAATTCCAAGAAGTGGGGGAGAATTGTAACATCCTAAGCTTTATTTTAGATGAAATTATTATTAAAAACCTAAGAAAAATTGGAATAATGACTTAACGAATTTTGGTAGATAGGTGAGTGGTGATTATAAGTCCTAGGGGTTGTATAGAAAGCAATTGTTGCTTCGAGCAGAGTTAACTAAGCGAAATCGGGAGTTAAATCGGCGTTTTGGATGTTAGAAATCAACCGAAAAGAGAAAATTAATAATTTATTATAGGATGCTAAGAAAATAAATTCCACTGTTGGATATGAAGTTTATGGGGTGAAGAAGCTTGTCTAAAAATTTGAGCAAGATCCGACGGTTAACGAAGAAGTTATGTCGAAGTCAATACAGAGTCAACTGACTCTCGCCCAGGCGCATGAGGCACTCGCCCAGGCGAGTGAATTATAAAAATGCAGCATCAAACAGTGAAAAACTCGCCCAGGCGCACCAATGGCTCGCCCAGGCGAGTCCCTGACGCATCAGCCCGCTCTGCACACGAATGGGGGGCGTTTTGGGCATTTTGCCCACCCCAAACTCACTCTAAATCACTCATTTCCTCCCCACCACTCACTCATCATCTTCTTCTTCCATCATCCTCTTCCCATCCTCCCTCTTCACCCATGAACACCCAATCACCACCACCCACCAAGCACCCAAAATCAAACCACCACAACAACTCACCCTCCATTTTCATTCAAGAACAAGCAAGGAGCTAGCAAACAAACTCTCCCTCCCTCTCTAAAATTTGTATTCTCTCTCCTCTAGGGCTCAAGCTCTCCTCACTTCAAATTGATCAAGACTCAAGGGGGTGACACTCATTCCATCATCAAGGCTTGTTATTATCATCTCTAAGTGAGTGTTTAAGTGTGGGTTCCCCTCTTTCCCTATCAAATTCGTTTTTTCTCTCTCTCTCTCTACCATAAATGGTGGTTTTTCAATGCTAGGCTTTGAAGACACCATTTTTCTTTGATTCTTGACTTGATTCATGACATACATGATGATTTCCTCTCTTTTATAACTCTATATTAGGTACCATCCTTATCTTTTGGTTGGGTATCTTGTTGGTGGGCAAACTCAAGCATAGGGCATTTGGAATCTCCTTATCCTTAAGTATTCGAGGTAAGGGGGTGGATATAGTGAGCTTTGCCTTGTTCTAGGGAGTAGGTTCTAGTTAGTACATAATACTTGTTAGGGTTATGTGTTAGGGGAGAATATTAGATTATAAATCCCTAGGTTATTGAATATGAAATCCTAATTGATTAAATGTGCATGATGATTGGATGTTAAGATTAGGAAAAGGAAACTCAATAATATGAAAATGAATAATTGGATAAATGAAATTTAGTTAATGATTATATTGAAGTACATGAGGAATTGGGTAATGTGATAATAAAGTTGACATAAATGATTTCCATGATTATTTATTTTATTTGTAAAGTTGTGAATTAAATGATAACTTAATTACTGTAGCAATTATATGCACGTGTTGTGAAATGAATTGATATAGGGAGAAAGGGAATGGAAACGATTAAATGTGATGAATGTTCATATTTGTATCTAATTTCTAAATGAGTAAGAATATTAATTATTATCAATTGTGAATAAAGGTCATGGCTTAGGAATTGAACTTGTGAATATAGGAAACGAAAGTAAAACGATTATGTGGAAATAAAAAGTAAAAGATGATATATGCAAAATTAAAATGAAGGGCGAATCTAAATGTTGGGCTATAAAAGAGAACACTATTTGGTATGATTGTGATAACTGAGAAAGGAAAAGAATAAGGAAACTACAAGAAAGTGAATAATTATTGGCCTCTGAATTGAGGCGCCGAATATTGAGAATGTGGTTTATGCGTTGGCCTCTGCTTTGAGGTGACGATTAACGGAAAGATTCGATAATTGATATAGGGAATGAGTATGGATAAAGAATGAATGGGAAATGTGTGTAAGTGTATTTGTGATTGTATGTGCCAAGTTGTTTGTGTAAGATGGTGAAAGTATGATTTGGCCTCTGATGTGAGGTAATGTGAAATAAAAATGAAAGTGTGCGTTGACCTCTGACCTGAGGGACGCCATATGAATTAAAGTGAATGAAGTGTTGACCTCTGACCTGAGGGACACAGAATAAAATAAAGTGTTGACCTCTGACCTGAGGGACACAGAATAAAATAAAGTGTTGGCCTCTGACCCGAGGGACACAGAATAAAATAAAGTGTTGACCTCTGACCTGAGGGACACAAGATGAATTAAAGTGATTGGGTGTTGACCTCTGACCTGAGGGACACCGGATGAAATGTGTATTGGTGTGTTGACCTCTGACCTGAGAGACACACCGTGAATTAAGAAACTGAAGTGTTGACCTCTGACCTGAGGGACACATAGTTCAAACAAGGAAAAGAATATGGGCCTCTGCTTGAGGTGAAAAATGTGTTGAATGAAATTGTACATTGGCCTCTGATTTGAGGTGATGTACTGAAATAAAATGTGTATGTGAAATGAGTATAAAGTAAAGGAATGGATGTTGAAATGAATAATGAAAAGGGAAATTTGGAATGATCAATGAATATGGAAATTATGAAATGTGCATGGTATGCAATATGTGAAGATATGTTTAATTGCTATTTGTGCTTGATCTAGCGGGTCGTTATGTCTAGTTAGAAACTGCCTTCTATTTCATGTGCAATGCTCACTCCCTTACATTTTCAGGTACGGAGATTGAGTTGGCACAGCCCCCGGCCGCGCAGGAGTACTTTCCCTTACAGGGAGAGTAGGGTTATTATGGGATTTGGAGGACATTATGAACTTAAGCCTCTTACACTCTTTTGATGTAAAATTTGTTATTCATATTTTAAGTGAGGCATAGGATGTTTTATTTTGACAAAGTTATATGTCTTGGTTATGACACTCAAACTTAGTATTTTCCGCTATTACTCTGATATATTTGGAGCCCATGGGGCCTTGATATAATTTAGAAATCTAATCTGAAGCTCTGCTGGCTATTAGTTGTCTATTTGAAAATTGTTTATCACAGGTTAAATTTTGGATTAGTCCGAAAAACAAACAAAACTCCGTCCGTTTGACAGAAGATTTTATAAGCTTAAAAAATAAATTTTAAAGTCACTGTTTTATATAAGGGTATAATAGGATAATTAATCATAAGGTGTTACATCGGTTACGATTCGGGAAAGGTATTAACACCCGTTTGCCCATTCGAAAATGGTACCTTTGATTGATTTTAATTAAAAGACCTAATTAATTGATTTGCCAAAATTATTTGTTTTTTATTATTGTGCCTGATAAGGTTGACCCTTGTCCTAGTACCCTCCTAAAATGAGAAATCAAGGATACGTAATTCATAAATTATTTTTTAATGTTTTTTTATATATATGTTTTAAAAAAAATTGTTTGATGCGGAGAGGAAATTTGCACAAGACCTCAACATTTAGACAAAGAGGATTTACAAAGCGCATATTGTTAATATTTAATTAAAAAAATCTATTTAGTTTTACTTTAAAAAAATGTTTTTGTCTTTTAGTTTTTATAATTTATTTATATAAAAAAATATTTTTTATGTGTATATATATATTTTTTGTGCGAGAGGAAGTCCGAGAGATGTCTCCATTGTATTTGGGAGAGAAAAATCGATTTACCAAAATGCAAAAAATTTTAAAACAACAACTAAAATATCTACATTTATACTTTGTTATTATTTTAAATAAAATTCTTTTTATATATTTATTTTTGGTGTGGAGAGGAAGTCCAAGAGATCTCACAACTAATATTATGTTTGGGTGAGAAAAATTGACTTACCAAAACACAATCAATTTTAGATAAAATTAAAAATATGACTACATTTTAAATTATTATTTAATTATTTATTATAAAAATAAATTAAAAAAAAGTAATAAATAAATAAATTAATGAAAAAACAAACCTGAGGCTGAGATGGAAGGAGTAGTGCAGCAGACGTTGGTACGAAGGGAGTAGTGTTGGGATGCTTGGCACGAAAATCGGAGAGAGGAAAAAATTGAAACTGGATTGAAGTGCGGTACTTGGCACGAATACCGAATTGAGCACAAGTGTTTTTGGCTATACTTTTTCATAAGAAAATTGCGTTCCAAAAATTTAGTGTCTTCATGATTGTGTGTTTTTGAGGTGAGGGAGAGAGCTTTATTTATAGCAAAAAATTAGGTTAGGAAAAGTAGGTTTTTTAACGGGCTTTGGAAGCCCAATAAAATATTCTTCGGTTTATTTCTTAATCAAATCTTTCAAATTTTGTTAAGGATCAACTATCAATCTTTTTTAAATAAAAACAAATTTGATGATAATCCTTTCATTTATTAATTTAAAAAAACAAACAAATCTTTTTAACATAAAAACTTTTTTTTTGTTGCCTATCCAGTTCTCCAAGTACTACCTAGGTACATCCAGATCCAACCCGGGTTGAGTGCCTAGCTATGGCAAATGAGTCTCCCAACATGCACGAATTTTCTACATTCACGAGGAATCGAACCCGGACCTTGCTTAAGAGAGATTGTGCCGCTTAGCTCTCGTCCCAACCTATATTAGTAAAAACTTTTATCTTTATCCTCACAGAAAACTGACCAAATCTTTTTTCAAACAAAATTTTTATCTTATCTTTTAAATTTTTTTTTTCATTTTTTAAACTTTTTTTTAAAATTAAAAAATCTTATTTTTTCAAAATTCCTTTTTTTTACATTTTTGTTTTCAAAATATCTCTCAAACAAACTTTTATCTTATTATTTCAAAATTTTTTATTTTTTAATTATTTACACAAAAACAAAATCTTCCTTTTTTCCAAAATTCGTTTTTTGTTTGGAATAAAAACTTTTTTCAAAACTTTGTTTTTCTTTTTTTGTATTTTTATATATTTTTTTTGTTTTGCGGGACAAAATTGCGTGTTAACAGTAAATCAAGACAAAAAAAATTAAATTCCTTTTAGAAAGTATGAAATGACTTATAAATAGGATTAATAAAAATTTCTATAATATAACCTGTAAATAAGGGCAAAGGATGTTTTACAGGTAGGATTACTTATATACATATTAATATTTTATTTAAAATTTTTGGTTGTGAGATATATATCATAGTGATGGCTAAAATCATAAGAAAGAAATTGAAAAATCAAGACTTTAATCATTTTGTCTAATTCTAAAATCTTTAAATGTTGACAAAAATATTTGGCATTAAGATTATATATAAATTAAAATCATTTTGAGTTTTTTTTTAATTTCCTTATTTAGTTTTTAAATTAAAATTCCTTAATATATAATTTAGATAAGATTTTAATTTTTTTCACATTTAGCCTAAATGTTTTTTCTATTGTAGATAATATCATAATTTAATTACCTTTTCAATGCAAACATAAAAAGTATAATTATAATTATAGAAATATTATTAAAGGTACAATACTAATGGAAGATTTTCGAATGGTTTTTTCCAGCAATCTCAACAATTAGTATTGGGGTTTGAGAGGAACTAAAAACTACTAAATTAAGTTTTTTTTTATTTAAATATGGTCCTTCGAGTTTTGGTATCGAAGCTCCGTACAATTTTATGTTATTTATTTGTTCCAAAGTGGTTCCTTATTTTTTTCTCGTTCGAAAAATGGTACCTTAAGTCTTATTCCATTATCGTTGTTAGTCCTTTTGTCGATTTTTCCATTAAAATGATTAAAACATTATTTTTTTACAATAATTCCGTTATTTAACATCCCACTCTTGTTATTGAAAAAAAAATTGAATTAATAACTGATCGTGTAAATACAAATTATAGCATGTATGTCCAATTGGAGATAAGATCAAAATATGTGTACCTAATACCAAATAAGTACACAACTATCATAATTAGTGTAAAAGTCATCCAATGTGTGTTCATCTTATAATTGTTAATTAGAGAGGGAAAGTAGAGAATTGAGAAAGGAGGAATGACGTGTAATGAAAGTATTTCTCATCTCATTCTGATAGGCTCTTTATAAGTGGAAAATATACAAAAAGGGGATGTATTTACAAGAAATATGAATAAATAGAATTTCAAGAGACTTACTAATAGGGAATACTCTCTAGCCTTATCAGTTTTGAGTAGGGGCCTCTCACCGAGCATACTAAATGAATAACCCAACCCATAACGGGTTCCATATCTAATATTGGCAACAAATTTAAATTATTAAACAAGCTTTTATTTGTTAAAAATAAGCTAAAACTTCCATCTAATATTTAAATGTTGTTGATTATTTTTAGTAAGATTATTTTTTGAGACCCTTGTAATTTTCTTATTTTACCGTTATCACTCTAACAACAATAACTAGCTCTATATCTTTTTCTTGAAATTTATTCAATAAGAATTGTAACACCCATAATTTTTGTCTCCTGAATACTAAATAAATTAATTATAATAGTTATTTTATAATTAATTTAAGTTTATTCAAAAGCTTTACTTTTGTACATTATGTGCCTTAATAGATATAAAAATATGAGATCTATTTTATATAAGAATTTTGTACAAAAATTTAAGTTTTACAATTCATTCCTTGTTTTAGGACCTAGAATTAATATTAGAAAGGTTTTGGAGGGGTAGGAAATAAAATATTAATTTTTCAAAATTTGGTTTCAATACTCGAGTATTTTTACCTAATACTCGAGTATTGTGTACAGAGTTGCTCAACGTTAGTGCGTTTGATGACTCATCACTTGATTAAGCCCAAATTACCCAAAAATTGACACCTAATTCACCTTGCCACCTCATGGGGATGTCGTGTCCTATGCATGGAGGTTCAATTCGTGTATATAAGGAGAATTTGAGCATCAATTGAATGATTTTCCTCAATTTCTAAGTGTTGAGACCGAATTAGGGTTCCTGAGTTTGCCTCTCAAATTCGTCCTTGATTCTGAGAGTTAGGCTGAGAGTTATACACCATTACAAAGCTTAATCTTCAAGCTTTGTATTGATACCATAATCGTGAGTTGAGAGAGTGTGTGCTAGGAGAGTTCAGGCTTGCAAGTTCAGTTCCATATTCTGGAGAAAGTTGGAAACTGATTCCTAAAGCTTACTTTGAAGCTCGATTATGGTAAGCTCAAGCAACCATTCCATCTCAAACTTGTTTCTTTAGTTAGTATGTGTTGCAAAGACTTTAGAGAAACTAATTTCCCCAATTTTCATGATTGTTTCATGTGTCAACCAATTCATTTTGGTGCTCTGCTGAAACTGCTTTGTTTCAGTGAGGAGTTTGGGGAACTTGAAGTTTCAAAGCTTTTTCTTCCCAAGTTTCTGTTTCTTCACGAATTAGAGGTATGGGGAAAGCTTTATATTCACTAGTAGAATAAGAATAATTGTAACATTCCGTTATTTCTAATACCTCTAGCAAAATAATTAAATGATTTAATATGATGTTTTCAATATTTGAGTCTCGGAATAAAATTATGATTTCATCACTATATTTGAAATATGTTTTCTAATCAAAATAAGTATAAATTTGTTATCATACGTTTTCCAAAAATAAAGTAGTTGTAACACCCCTAATTTTCGTCTCCCAAATAACCGAGAAATTAATTATAACGATTAATTTATAATTGATTTATATTAGTTTTAAAGGTTTTAGTTTTTGTACATTATGTGTTTTTATGTATAAAAATATAGGATATATTTTTATATGGTTATTTTGTACAAAAATGTGAATATTGTAATTTAGTCCTTGGGTTGGGACCTAATTGCAATATTAAAAGAGTTTTTGAAGAAAGAGTAATTAAATTATTAATTTTTGAATTTTATCAGCATGTAACCGGTTAGAAGGGCTTTGTAACCGGTTACACGATGAACTCGGAATCTGGGTTAGTGGATTTTGATGAGTAATCACCCAATTAATCCAGAAATCGCCACGAATCCCACACAAGTCACGCTGAGGAACGCGTGTCGCCTTGCATGCAAGTCTGATTTCTCTATAAAAACCCGAATTGTTGATGAATTTGGGTTGATTTTCTGATAGAAGGGTTGAAACTCTGTTTTTAGGGTTCTTGATTCGTCTGGTGCGATTCTCCTTCGTTTCTGAGAGTTAGAACATGAGTGATACACGGTTACAAAGCTCACATCAAGGGCTTTGTATTGATATAAAGTTTGTGAGTTAAGAGTTCCTAGAGTTTGAGAACGAAGCTTGCCAAGTTGAGGTGTTGATGCTGTCAAACCTCAGCTTCTGGTTTCTGGAGCTGACTTTGAAGCTCGATTTTGGTAAGCACACGAACCCTTTTGGTTTCAAATCTTTTCTTACCTCTAGTGCATGTTGCAGAGAATTCAATTTGACCATTTTCCCCAATTCTTAATTTGGTTTTGCATGTCAAATTCCCTGGTTTTGGTACCCTGTCCAACTATATCAGCATGGAGTGAATTTAATGGAAATCTGTGTTGGAGCCTTTCTCTCTGCAATGTTTTGGATCAAGCACAATTTAGAGGTAAGGGGGAAGCTTACTATTTGCTAGAATGAGGATAAACATGTTGGTAAATAGGATGAGTCACGAAGAGACTCTAAGGGCATAGTTGGAATTAGTTTTATGGCTTGGAGGCCAATTTAAGCTCATTTCTGATTTTGAGCAATCATAATATGATGCATGCAAGATATTGTGATGACAATTTCATGACTTATTTGGATATTATGTGGATTGATGCATTAAGTTGTGTTTATATTGGTTTTTATGCAATTTAATGCTCCAAACTGAATGCATGCAAATGAAATAGGTTCCTGTGGTTGAACATGTTTAAATTAAGGTATATGAACTCTATTGAGTGCTGAAATTCGATAGATTTGAGGATTGGAAAGAATGGTATGCAAAACCTCACTTTTTAGTGTTCAGACTGCATAATCTAACCGGTTATTCAAAATTTGTAACCGGTTAGATCCTGTAAATTTTCAAAGAAATTGGATTTATGAAATTGGCCCTGTGTTCTTACCATTTTCACTCAAATCTGTACTATAATTTCACTTGGAATCAATCTGAAAACATGTTGGTAAACACTGTTTGTTTCAGATTGGAATAGAGGAGGTAATGCCTTAACAATTAATGATAATTTCAAGAGGAAATTATGCATAAATGAAATTGTAATATGACTTAGATCATTTGAATGATAATATGTGTTGAACTTGAGGTAATTTGATATGCTAAGACCTTGTTATTGGATTGAGTAGAGAATTCAAGAAAAGATTCTTTGAAAATCAGTGGTTTCAAGTTCAGGTCTGTAATTCTAACCGGTTATGTGGTGATGTAACCGGTTAGTACCTGAAACTTAAAAATAAAAGTTAAGTTTTTAAGTAATGATTTTTAATACCAATGATTATATTCTCTCAATCCAGGTCTATGAGCATATGTTAAATTTAAATTCAAAGGTGAATTTTATGAGTAAAGCCATACCTCAAGATATCATTCAGAAGTTGTGTTTTTCTAAGTCATAATAATGGAATTAATGGGAACATGACCCTGTACTCTAGGAGTACCAAACTGATGCAACCTACTTGATGACACATTCTGGGAATGTGGCCATTGTCTGGGACATGGTTTCTTGGACACGTTCTGGGAACGTGATGCACACTCTGGGAGTGATGCTTGATTATATTCCAAGTATGGTTTGCGATACGTTCTGGGAACGTATGTTAGTGTTCTGGGAACACATTGGTATAATAATGGAATTAAAGATAAAACCAACCTTGATGATTGTGCATTCATATAGAATGGAAGTTTGGTTGGTAGGAACGTTTATCATATTCTGGGAATATGAGGAGGGTACTCCGGGAGTACCAAACTGGTAACCTACTTGATGACACATTATAGATATGTGGCCAGTGTCTGGGACCTGGTTATATACGTTCTGGGAACGTATGTTAGTGTTCTGGGAAAACATTGATATGCAACCTACTTGATGACACATTATAGATATGTGGCCAGTGTCCGGGACTTGGTTTTTATGCGTTCTGGGAACGTGGTGCACACTCTGGGAGTGATGCGTATTTATCCAAGTATGGTTTGCTACACGTTCTGGGAACGTGGTGCACACTCTGGGAGTGATGCGTATTTATCCAAGTATGGTTTGGCATTACGTTCTGGGAACGAATGTCAGTGTTCCGGGAACACAACGGTGTATTGGATGGACGTCCAAGATGGACTTTTAGAGGCCTCAGTTGTGGAAGGAAATCATGCATCATGCCACCTGCATTGAAAGAATTATTATGATTAACCGGGTGTGCTCATATGATTATGCATCATGATTTGCTACATGTTGACTTGTGAATGTTAGTTCTATTCTCATTTGATTATGCGAATATGTATAGCTAACCCCCATGCCCTTATTAGGTGTTGATCGTGCATCTAGCTTGAACAAAAATCAGTAAAGGGAGATGTCCCTTAGGTGCATGCAGAGTATAGAAAGTGTGGGTTGGGAACCCATTGTGCAGATATCGAAGATCCGACCAGAAGGATGTTTGGACAAAGGACCGGTGACCAGCTCTATAACATTTCTATTTTTAATAGAATTTATATGATACATATTTTGGAAAAAGTTATCATAAGAGGAATTCAATTTCATAATTATACTTATTTGGTATTAATGGACTTGTTACACTTGATGTATTTTGGGGGTATAATATAATGATTTTACTATGTTTCCGAAAACTCTGATTTTGTTAGTCAACCTCATTACTAATCAAGTGTTTGTGAAAAGGAATTTTCAAGGGAAGGGAAAATTATTATTTTCAGATCTTTTTCCAACAATAACAAGTCCAAGTTTTCATAAACTTCTTACTTTTCTTATAAAGTAAGATGATATACAAGGAGTGTTACATTTTTATGGTATCAGAGCAATGGTCCTGACTCTTGGTCCTTGGGTGTGTGGTCCAATACGCTGGTCATCGATATCTGCAATGTTTTCTGGGAAGTATGCTTTCATATACTTCCAAACTAGAGCTAAGGTTAGGGGTAATGGCTCTATATAAGTAACTTATTCTGCTATTAAGAAGTGTTCTATGTAGTCTAAGTAGAAGTATGATAGTTGTATGTTTCTCTTTAGACATGTTGTAAACCCAAAACCATAGTGTTGGTTTATCATTTTTCATAGAACCAGTGATAAGGAAATCTTAAGGAGTTGTAGTTAAGTCCTTGACTCTGAGGAGGAGTGTTTACCCTCACTAGTGTTAAAGTTAATCAACTTTTCAGACCGAGTGTAGGGCAGTTATCTTCTTAAAGATCAACCTTGTTGAGTTTGTTAAACTCTAAAGCTATCCTTTCTTTTGTTCCTTTTGGATAAGGGTAGTGATCAAAGTTGCTCTATGCCTTACCCAATCTGCTACCTCAAAGTGGAGACTCCTACAAATCTTCTTGTAGTTGTTTCCAAGGTATGTTTGAATCGTTCTATTAAGGTATTAGACTTTGTCTATCTACCTGTGTCATGATTACATCTGATCTTAAGCACGGTTTGGAAGCCGAGAGATCAAGTGATCATGATTAATGATGATAGAACAACCCTGTATCGGGACTCCCAAGTTTCGAATC
Source organism: Crotalaria pallida (assembly GCA_037953625.1). NCBI lineage: Eukaryota > Viridiplantae > Streptophyta > Magnoliopsida > Fabales > Fabaceae > Crotalaria > Crotalaria pallida. The sequence continues at coordinate 20,346,170 of CM075650.1, forward strand.
TGGAATCCAATGGACCCATGTGGTTGCTTCTGGGCAGCAGTGAAGGAATAAGGGGGTCAAAGAAATCTTGATTACAAGAAATGATGTCAGGTTTACCCTTGAATAAAGCGATAGAGTTTGGAATCAAGTTAATTATTGAAACTGATTCTATCTCTACTACCTTTATAATATGGTACCATCGGGAATGGTCAAATGGGAGAAACACGTAGAGAAGTTGCTAAAAGGATTGGTTGGACCAGGTTAAAGGAGTCTAAGTGTTTTCTAAGATTGATTGGCGATTGGATTAACCCCAAATCAGGATTCGGGGCAGGGATACACTTAAGACTGCATTTTTGATCTCGATATGGACATTATGAGTAGGAAATAATGTCGTTCGGATTGACTAATGCACCTGTTCTTTTATGGATTATAAGAACTGGATCTTTAGATTATATTTGGATTCGTTTGTAGTTTATCCTAAGAATCCGGAGGAGCATGAAAAACATCTCAGGATTGTGTTGAGAATCCTGCAAGAGGAGTAGTTGTGTGCTAAGCTCACCAAATATGAGTTTTGGTTAAGCGAAGTTAAGTTCGCAGGGCATGCGATCTTTAAGGTAAGAAGTTCTTGGGGCTGGCTGGGTACTATCGCCGGAGTATTTAAGGATTTTTAAGATCGCATGGCCTTTGGCCAAGTTGACTTGGAAAGATCAACTGATGGTATTGAATGATAGGATGCTGTTTAATTATGGTGGGGTAGTGATGGATTATACCCCAACATAATATGATTAGTCCAATAGGAATTATGGAAATTGTGAGTAGACTATGATTTAAATCATTTCAGTGATGAATTCAGTTGGAATCAAGGTATTAGATTATGATCAAATCCTATTTTGAGTTGGATTGGACGATGTAAAGAAAATGGTTTTTGAAAGTCCTTTGGTTTTATTTCTGAAACTATACTTCATAACCGGTTAGAGTTTCTTGTAACCGGTTAGAAACTGAAAGTTTAAAATAAAAATTTAAGTCAATTGTGAAGTAACTTTTGACATCAATAAACATTTTTCTCCAATCCAAACTCAATGTCAATTACCTAACTAAAATTTAAGGAAGGATTTAGTGTGATAAAATAACTTAATGCCTTGATTCATCATTGAAAATGATTTAAGAGGATTGAATCGTAATATTTATGGACTAATCAAGAGTTAAAATTAGGGAGATACTCCAATCAGGAGAAGGTAGAAAATTGAGCTGGATAATGCAAAAGAGTCAATACATACTAAGATAAGAAGGTTGTGATTTTTGAACAAGTTTGGAGTTCGAAAGTATGAATGACAATAAGAAGAGGAAGAGTTGAATGTAAAATAAAAGCGATGGATGGAGTTTCTTAAAGATTATGGCTTTGAGCTCCATTATCATCCTGGCATAGCAAACGTAGTTGCAGACGATTTGAGCTGAAAGGCTATTTCTGTGAGCTCAATGATGGTCAAGGGGGATATTCTGATTGAGGAATTTAGAGACCTAAGTCTGGTAACCCAAGAGGAATCCCTAGTATCAGATTGGGAATGTTGCCAATCACCAACAAATTCTTGAATCGGATTCGTGAATTTCAACCAGGAAATGAGGAGTTAGATTCCTATGAAGAAACGAATGAGATTTAATCTTTGAAATTAAAGTCAGGGATTATGGATATTAGAAAATATATTATGGAAGTAAGGGATTTAGGAAGTGTTTTCTGGTACAACCTAGATGAGAAATCCAAAGGCATGAACTTCAAGAGTAGATTATGTTCGAACCCAAGTTAGCTATCAATTATCAAGGAAGAAGGAATTTCTCGATGTTGGTAAGCATGTATGAGGACTATGGGAAAGTACATAAAATTCATGCGAGAAATGTCTGAGTTCAGAATAGGAGAAAGAATGATGAAATACAGGCCCAACTGGAGAAAGAGGAAAAAGTAAATGGGAGAATATCAACCACGGAAATATCAAGGTTAAGGAATCCTTGATTGAAGAAAAGTGACTAAGGAGGAAATAGGGAAGGGAACATTTGTCCATCTCAAGGTAATAATGTGAGGCACATCACTTGGAGTTTAGTTGTGATGTACCTAAGGGAATAGTAAATTCCGATTGTAGGAAGCTGGAGTATTATTCACCGAATTGTCTTGAAGGAAAAGGTGAGAAAGGAATGGACGAATCCAGCACGAGAAGAATTCACCGGCTGAGATGAGAGTTGAGTGTGATCCTGACGTAGACAACCCAAGCCTATCTCTTCCTTTGATCTGAGTTAACGTAGTTAAATGTTTTCGATTACGTTAATCTAATCGTTTAAGAATATCAATATCCTGTTGGAAGTTCAACTCCAATCTTTCTGTGATCAAAACCCTTATCACAGTTGGATGTGATAATATCTGTGGACACTACAGAAATAGAAAGATCAGTTATGGCTAGAGAGATTAACAACCACCGGGATAGGACAAATTTTTGTCTCCCCAACGGAAATGTCTCTAGAACTTGACTATCTAACTAAGTCTAATAGTGATAATTACCCTATCTTTAAGTTCATCTAACTTAAAGACCTGTCGTATGATCTTTCTTGCGAAAGATTATATCTAAAAGGGATGACTTTGTTATTAATGGTTTGAATATTAGGACTTATCACACTAATGTCTCAAACTATTAAGGAATAAAGTCGTACAAATGTTTCTTTGATCGTGCTCGAGAGATCAGAGTGCGCAGCCCGAAAAGTTTTTCCAAAATGTTTATTAGAAAGTGTTTTGTTTGAAAAATATTTATGTGTAGTGTATTATTCAAAAGAGTATTTCTTTTAAAAGAAATTCTTTCACATAAGAGTTTTATACGAAAAATCCGTGTGGTTTAGTTTGGAAAGTTTTTCCTGAAGGGTTTTATTTGAAATGTTTCAAAATACAAGGATTATATCGAAACTCTTTTAAGTGGGGGAGGACCCTAAAGAACGAATTTTTGGGAACAAGATGAAGTTTCTAGTATAAAAACATTTTGGAAAAGTGGGAAATTTCAGAAGATGAATTTCGGGGACGAAATTCCTTTTAAGTGGGGGAGTAGTGTAACACCCCTAATTTTCGTCTCCCAAATAACCGAGAAATTAATTATAACGATTAATTTATAATTGATTTATATTAGTTTTAAAGGTTTTAGTTTTTGTACATTATGTGTTTTTATGTATAAAAATATAAGATATATTTTTATATGGTTATTTTGTACAAAAATGTGAATATTGTAATTTAGTCCTTGGGTTGGGACCTAATTGCAATATTAAAAGAGTTTTTGAAGAAAGAGTAATTAAATTTTAATTTTTGAATTTTATCAGCATGTAACCGGTTAGAAGGGCTTTGTAACCGGTTACACGATGAACTCAGAATCTGGGTTAGTGGATTTTGATGAGTAATCACCCAATTAATCCAGAAATCGCCACGAATCCCACTCATATCACGCTGAGGAACGCGTGTCGCCTTGCATGCAAGTCTGATTTCTCTATAAAAACCCGAATTGTTGATGAATTTGGGTTGATTTTCTGATAGAAGGGTTGAAACTCTGTTTTTAGGGTTCTTGATTCGTCTGGTGCGATTCTCCTTCGTTTATGAGAGTTAGAACATGAGTGATACACGGTTACAAAGCTCACATCAAGGGCTTTGTATTGAAATAAAGTTTGTGAGTTGAGAGTTCCTGGAGTTTGAGAACGAAGCTTGCCAAGTTGAGGTGTTGATGCTGTCAAACCTCAGCTTCTGGTTTCTGGAGCTGACTTTAAAGCTCGATTTTGGTAAGCACAAGAACCCTTTTGGTTTCAAATCTGTTCCTACCTCTAGTGCATGTTGCAGAGAATTCAATTTGACCATTTTCCCCAATTCTTAATTTGGTTTTGCATGTCAAATTCCCTGGTTTTGGTACCCTGTCCAACTCTATCAGCATGGAGTGAATTTAATGGAAATCTGTGTTGGAGCCTTTCTCTCTGCAATGTTTTGGATCAAGCACAATTTAGAGGTAAGGGGGAAGCTTACTATTTGCTAGAATGAGGATAAACATGTTGGTAAATAGGATGAGTCACCAAGAGACTCTAAGGGCATAGTTGGAATTAGTTTTATGGCTTGGAGGCCAATTTAAGCTCATTTCTGATTTTGAGCAATCATAATATGATGCATGCAAGATATTGTGATGACAATTTCATGACTTATTTGGATATTATGTGGATTGATGCATTAAGTTGTGTTTATAATGGTTTTTATGCAATTTAATGCTCCAAACTGAATGCATGCAAATGAAATAGGTTCCTGTGGTTGAACATGTTTAAATTAAGGTATATGAACTCTATTGAGTGCTGAAATTGGATAGATTTGAGGATTGGAAAGAATGGTATGCAAAACCTCACTTTTTAGTGTTCAGACTGCATAATCTAACCGGTTATTCGAAATTTCTAACCGGTTAGATCCTGTAAATTTTCAAAGAAATTGGATTTATGAAATTGGCCCTGTGTTCTTACCATTTTCACTCAAATCTATACTATAATTTCACTTGGAATCAATCTGAAAACATGTTGGTAAACACTGTTTGTTTCAGATTAGAATAGAGGAGGTAATGCCTTAACAATTAATGATAATTTCAAGAGGAAATTATGCATAAATGAAATTGTAATATGACTTAGATCTTTTGAATGATAATATGTGTTGAACTTGAGGTAATTTGATATGCTAAGACCTTGTTATTGGATTGAGTAGAGAATTCAAGAAAAGATTCTTTGAAAATCAGTGGTTTCAAGTTCAGGTCTGTAATTCTAACCGGTTATGTGGTGATGTAACCGGTTAGTACCTGAAACTTAAAAATAAAAGTTAAGTTTTTAAGTAATGATTTTTAATACCAATGATTATATTCTCTCAATCCAGGTCTATGAGCATATGTTAAATTTAAATTCAAAGGTGAATTTTATGAGTAAAGCCATACCTCAAGATATCATTCAGAAGTTGTGTTTTTCTAAGTCATAATAATGGAATTAATGGGAACATGACCCTGTACTCTAGGAGTACCAAACTGATGCAACCTACTTGATGACACATTCTGGGAATGTGGCCATTGTCTGGGACATGGTTTCTTGGACACGTTCTGGGAACGTGATGCACACTCTGGGAGTGATGCTTGATTATATTCCAAGTATGGTTTGCGATACGTTCTGGGAACGTATGTTAGTGTTCTGGGAATACATTGGTATAATAATGGAATTAAAGATAAAACCAACCTTGATGATTGTGCATTCATATAGAATGGAAGTTTGGTTGGTAGGAACGTTTATCATATTCTGGGAATATGAGGAGGGTACTCCGGGAGTACCAAATTGGTAACCTATTTGATGACACATTATAGATATGTGGCCAGTGTTTGGGACCTGGTTATATACGTTCTGGGAACGTATGTTAGTGTTGTTGGAACACATTGATATGCAACCTACTTGATGACACATTATAGATATGTGGCCAGTGTCCGGGACCTGGTTTTTATGCGTTCTGGGAACATATGCGTTCTGGGAACGTGGTGCACACTCTGGGAGTGATGCGTATTTATCCAAGTATGGTTTGCTACACGTTCTGGGAATGTGGTTCACACTCTAGGAGTGATGCGTATTTATCCAAGTATGGTTTGGCATTACGTTCTGGGAACGAATGTCAGTGTTCCGGGAACACAACGGTGTATTGGATGGACGTCCAAGATGGACTTTTAGAGGCCTTAGTTGTGGAAGGAAATCATGCATCATGCCACCTGCATTGAAAGAATTATTATGATTAACCGGGTGTGCTCATATGATTATGCATCATGATTTGCTACATGTTGACTTGTGAATGTTAGTTCTATTCTCATTTGATTATGAGAATATGTATAGCTAACCCCCATGCCCTTATTAGGTGTTGATCGTGCATCTAGCTTGCACAAAAATCAGTAAAGGGAGATGTCCCTTAGGTGCATGCAGAGTATAGAAAGTGTTTGGACAAAGGACCGGTGACCAGCTCTATAACATTTCTATTTTTAGTAGAATTTATATGATACATATTTTGGAAAAAGGTATCATGAGAGGAATTCAATTTCATAATTATACTTATTTGGTATTAATGGACTTGTTACACTTGATGTATTTTGGGGGTATAATATAATGATTTTACTATGTTTTCGCAAACTCTGATTTTGTTAGTCAACCTCATTACTAATCAAGTGTTTGTGAAAAGGAATTTTCAAGGGAAGGGAAAATTATTATTTTCAGATCTTTTTCCAATGATAACAAGTCCAAGTTTTCATAAACTTCTTACTTTTCTTATAAAGTAAGATGATATACAAGGAGTGTTATAGTAGTACTTTCATTTAATTTAATTAACATTTTGACAGGAAGCTCAAGTGGCAAGCCTTAGAGGAATTTTTATAAATAGTTTCTTTAGAAAAATATGTTTAACTTAATATTTTGAGCGTCCCTGTAAATTTTCATAGCGTTCGGAGGCTGTTTTATTTTTAGCTTCTGGACTGGTTTAATATATTACCGGTTTAAGTTATATATAATGATCTTCTACTTCAAAATTTTAAATATTATATATTATCAAGTTTAATATCAAGATTTAGAAAATATATTTACTTTTGAATTTCGATAATTTTTCTTACGCAATAGCTATCTGGAGGGACCGGTAACTTTATTATTTTTCAATCAATTTTGAGTAATTCAAAATACAATATTGTTTTACCTAAAATTATTTTATTTTTAGCATCATCCAAATTTTAATTATAATTCAAAATACCTATATACATTTTTTTTTGGTAGAAGTAAATCTTCATTCCAACTTGCAAAATTCAAAAACAAACAAAAGCACTTATAAGCTCCCCACCTACTATGTAGGGTTTGAGCTCATAGTTCTAAAGTTTACATAATTTCATATAAAATCCTATCTACCAAATTTTTATTTGTCCAATTTCTAAAGTTTGGACATACAAGAGAAATTCTAAAAGCTAACTCTTTCTTGACCAAACAGAAAACTTGATCTGCTCTTCTTGCTTTATGAGTGAATTGCCTCCTATTCCTCTCAATCCATATGCCATATACGGTTGCCACCATAGCAGCATAGACAAATTTCCTCCTAGCCTTCTCTTTGAAAGAAAATTGCAGCCACTTGCACCAATTGTCAAACGTGTAGTACCAATTATCAAGGCAACACCAGTTTGCAACATATTCTAGTAACTCCTTACTCCAAAGGCAGTTGAAAAACAAATGGTCTCTGGATTCTAAGGCATTGTTGCATAGCACACAGCCAGGGTCAATTTGCATGAAATTTCTAAGAAAGTCCTTTGTTCTTAGCTTATCATGCACCACCAACCACATAATAAAGTTATGCTTAGGAATGGAGAAAGTATTCCATATAACCTTATATAGTGGGAAGCTATCTTGAGGCCCAAGTAAATACTTGTAGCCCTCTTTGATTGAATAAGGATGATTCAGGTTCCAAGTGCCATTCTCATAGCCAATTTTGAAAGTCTCCCTAGCCTTCAAAAGCTGGTTCCAATGCCAGCTTGAGCTAGCTGATTGCTGACATAACCAGAAGTCCCCTTGCTTTATGTAGATTGTGCTAATCCACTTCACCCAAAGATTATCCTTTTTTAAGGCTAACTGCCACACCTCTTTTCCCAATGCTGCCTTGTTCCAAAGAAGGATATTTTGAAATCCAAGCCCTTCATACTTCCTGTGTTTGCATAACTTTGTCCAAGCTATAGCAGCTCTAGGTCTGCCAATTGCATTCACTCCCCATAGGAAGTCTCTACACTTCTGCTCGATGCCTTTTATCACACCTTTTGGAATAATGAATACTGTGGCCCAGTATGTGTAAAGTGTTAATAGCACAGAATTAATTAGTTGTGTTCTGCCTTGGTATGACAGATGCCTTGTTCTCCAAGTACTCAACCTTTTGGTAATTCTGTCCACCAAGCCTTTGCAAGTATTCTTGGACCACTTTTTTGCAGTGATGGGCAGGCCCAAGTACTTGAAGGGGAAGCTCCCTTTCTGAAAGCCAGTTACTTGTTGCACATGATTCTGCTGGTCTTCCTTCATCCCTGCCATATAAATGCTTGACTTCTGATGGTTTGCATACAAGCCTGAACTGATTGAGAAGTCGTTGAAAGCCTTCATCAAAATCTCCACACTTGTAGCATTTCCTTTGCAGAACATCATCAAATAGTCTGCAAATGCCAAGCTTACTAGCCTTGTCTCCTTACAAAGGGGATGGAACCTGAATTTCTGATTCATGGCAGCTGACTTCAACTTCCTTGAAAGTATCTCCATTTCCAGGACAAAGACAAGGGGTGAAACTGGATCCCCTTGTCTTAGTCCCCTACTACTTCTGAACCTCTTCTTCTTTACTCCATTAATTAGCAAATTAAAAGATGGAGTAGTGATACATTCCATAAGCCACTGTGTGAATTTGACTGGGAACTTTAGGCAGTGCAGCATTCTTTGTATGAAAGTCCAGTCTAGCATATCATATGCTTTTCTGATGTCCACTTTCATCAAGCACCTTGCAGAAACATTCTTCCTCCTATACAACCTCAAAAGTTCTTGTGTGATTAGTATGTTATGGCATATAGATCTACCACTAACAAATGCAGACTGATTTTCATCAACTAGATCAATTAGGACTTCCTGCAATCTACTACACAATACTTTTGAAATGGCTTTATAAACAGAATTACAAAGAGAAATTGGCCTATAATCACTAACTGTGCTAGGGAAATCAACTTTAGGAATTAAAACAATGTTGGTACAGTTAACTTCCCTGAGGAGCTTCCCTGTGTGAAAAAACTCCATGATAGCTGCAATGCAATCTGCTGAAATGATAGGCCAAGCTTTCTTGAAGAAACCAGCTCCAAAACCATCTGGGCCAGGTGACTAGTTCAAGAACACCCTATCAACTTCCTCTTGATTGATCCTCAAAATGTACTAGAGGGGGGGGGGGTGAATAGTATTTTGAAGCCTTAATACAAACTTTTCGATTGCTAGTGAGAATGGTTTTCAGAAAACAAGTTTTCTAACAAAATTTGTATTGTTTAATCGATTAATCTCAGGCTTAATCGATTAATTCCAGAAGATCACTTAAGAACTAATCGATTAACTGGGTGTTACTCGATTAAGACCTGGATGATGCTCTAAAACTAATCGATTAATCAAACTTTTAATCGATTAACTCGTATTAAATTTGACAGAAAATCAGCCTTATTCAGAATTCAATAGAGATTACAATCCAATGATGCAATAACAAATGTTAAATGAATCAATGAACAAAACTACGTAAATTTACCAAATCAATTTAAGTTGATTATCTAGAAATTGTAAAAACCCCAAAATTAACCTAATTAATTGGTTTGTTCTTTGTTCATGAAAGCTTGAAGAAAGAAAACAAAGGAGACAAGATTTTTATCCTGGTTCACTCTCCAACCACTTGAGAGCTACATCCAGTTTCCTCTACCAAAGATAGAGAATTTCTACTAGATACACAATTGTTAGATTTACAATTTTAAGAACTACAATCGGTGGGTGAAATAACTAAGAGACACTAGTAGAACACCTAGAAGGGGGGGTTGAATAGGTGTTAGAGAAACCTTGAAAGATTTTCTAAAGAAACGAATCGAAACAATTAAAACAAATGATTTTTACAAAAACTTCAGCCCTTAATCGATTAAGCTTGCAATTAATCGATTAACACCTTAAAGGCTTCAAATGGTTAATTGATTAATACTTCAAATAATCGATTAGTGCCTGAAAGTTTGCTTTGGGTTAATCGATTAACACCTCCAGTTAATCGATTAATCACTGTTAAAACTGAAAAATCACTTTTCAATCGAATACGAAAATCAATCAATTAACACATATAATCAGAGAGAAAGCGGAATTGATTAACACCAATGTTCTTATTGATTACCTAGGTTATGAAAATGATTTTCCCCAAATCAATTTGCACAATTAAGATTCAATTCAATCAATTATGAAAATCAATCTTTTCTAGGTTTTCAACCAAGAACACTATGAATGACTTGAATGTAAAGAGTTAAGGGAATAGAGATACTGCACAGAGATTTATCCTGGTTCACTCTCATCCACTTGAGAGCTACATCCAGTCCCCTCTTCAACCAAGAGAGATTCTTCACTATTAGGAATTAGAGTTCTCAAATTACAAGTAAATGCCTCTCAAGACTCCCTTCTTGATAGCCTCCAAGAGATACCACACTCTTGTCTTGCAACCCTATTGAATCTAATCTAACCTCTTCCTTTGCTTGTTGATATCCCCACAACAAGTCTTCCAATTTGCTTGTTAACCCAACAAGACTTCCAAATGCTTGATGATACCTCACACCAAGGCTTCCAAATGCTTGTTAACACAAGAAGACTTCCAAGACTTCTTTTGCTTGATGAACAACCACCAAGGCTTCCGTGTGTTGTAGAATATTTGCCTCCTTGCAATGATTACAACCAAATTGAAAACAATAACAATCCTATGAATCTCTTTCAAGAACTATGAAAATATCAACATGAGAGATTCAAAGATTCTTGATCAAAGAATGTAAAAGTTGAAAGCTTTGATCTATGAAAGTGAGAGAGAATAGTGTGGCTTGATCTTTGTAATTTTGATATGAAATTGATGTTAGTTTGTTCTAATTATTCACAAAGTTTAGGAAAAGGTTTATATAGAATACCCAAAAGTTAGGAGCACTAAAAACTGATTTTGAGAAGTTAATAACGTATTTTAAAAACCAGTTTTACAGGTGTTAATCGATTAACACATGGCTTAATCGATTAACCACTGTAACATGTGTGTTAATCGATTAACCTAACCCATTAATCGATTAGCCACTGCTAAATTCAATTAAAAACTTGTTTTCTCAAAACTAAACCTTTCCTTTCAAACCTTTAAGCCACCTATTGATTTTAGGTTAAGTGAATACTCAAAATATAATATAATCATGCACTTGATAGAGATTCACTACCCTCTAATGACTCTACCCAAACTCATCAAAAATAAAAGACTCAAACTAAAGATATTACAATTTAAACACAAATTGAATCTTCATGAGCTTGCTCTCTATTCATCATTTGTTGTTTGTTGTTGTTTGATGAACTTCTCCATACTTGAGCTTGATCACAAACACTTGTAGCTTGTTCAAAACCTTTGTCATTATCAAAACATTCTCACTGGATCTAACAATCTCCCCCTTTTTGAAAATGACAAACATGTTTTGAATTTGTTTGAAGTTGTTGATGAAGTTGTTGATGCTTGAACCATTTGATACTTGGTGAGACTCTTGCTCCCCCTCAATAAATGTTTTTGACATTTGAAATCCAATTGAGATAAGGTTGATTCTAGATAAGCTTGATTCTCCCCCTATCTTCAACAACTTTGCTCAACCTATATAAAAACAACAAAACAACCTCTTCTCCCCCTTTTGGCATTATCAAAAAGTAATATATACCAATTGTAATATAAAATTCTAAGCCAAAATAGAGAAATCAACATTCATTTTTTCACAACATTGATACCAAATAATCAATGATACCAAATGTAACTAATTGACACTATACTTTGAGAAGTGATACCAATTGGAAAGAAATATGACAATGAATTATGATACCAATTGGAACTAAAAAAATTTCATAACATCACTTAACAAAGCAAGATATCAATTGTAAAGAAATATCACAATAACAACTATAGCATGATAATCATATAATAATCATACAATGATATTAATTGAACTTTGTAGAAGTAATACCAATTGTAAATATCCAACAGTATCATTTGTACCAATTTGTAGGACATTCTCTCGAGACTTGAAGAAGCAAATAAATGAATAACACTTGTAAGCCCTTTTGCTCTTCAATCATACCTACAAAACAATCATGCTTTGCTTTTTGGTATCCAAATTGTCTTGGATCCATTTTTGTTAGTTAAGGGACTCTCACCCTTCTTAACCCAAACAAAATTTCCTTTAGGTATACCATGCACTTTAATATAACACACATTTGAAGTATGTCCATGAGTGTCACAATAGAAACATGTTGGTGCATTTGAAAAATCAACTTTAGAAAAATCAACAACATTTCTATGAGACTTACTCTTAGCATTAGTATAACCCAAACCAAACTTGTTTGAATTTTCTCTTTGAAAATTTAACAATGTGCACAATCTAATATCACCACCTGTGAAACTTGCAAGCTTATTTTTCAAAATAGCATTTTTATCTTTAAGCAACTTGCAATTCTCACAATCAACCACAATATTCAATCTACTAGGACAATCACAAGAGGAACTAGCATATATAAGATCATGAGTTTCATTTTGAAGATTAAGCTCATCAACTTGTTTTTGAAGTTCTAAAATCTCTTGTTGATGTTTCAAAATTAGCTTCTTTATTTCAATGTTTTTCAAAGCTAGTTTCTTAAGGTCTTCATGCATTTCTTCATAAGCATTGAAATAAAATTTCATATTTGGAAGAAATTTCGGATTTAGTTTCACTTACATCGCTTTCGTCGCTTTGTTCACTTGATTCATCATTTGAACTTTCCTCTTCATCTACTAGAGCTATGAAGTTGAGTGTAGCGACTTCTTCATCATCCGAAGAACTACTTGATATGCTTTTCTTCTCCTCTTCATCATCCCAAATGATGTATGCCTTCTTATGCTTTGAATTTTTATTTTCTTTCTCCTTCTTCTTGAGATACTTAGAACATGAGTATTTGAGATGACCGGGTTTTCCGCATTCATGGCAAACCACTCCTTCTTTTGTTGTCTTGGTCTTGTAGTGTGGGGGATTCTTCTCTTTACTTTTGTCTTTGTTCAACCTTCCTTTTCTCCTTAGAAGCTTGTTAAACTTTCTTAGTAGAAGTTTCATCTCTTCTTCATCAATGTCCGAATCGGAATCTTCACCATCATCATCATCGGAACTCTCTTCCTTTTTATATGAACTTTTGGCTTTGAGAGCAATTCATTTTCTTTCTTTGTTCTTATCCGACTCTTCATGCATATGCAAACGTCCAAGCTCCATTTCATGTTCTTTAAGCTTTCCGAAAAGTGTAGCTATGTCCATGGTGTCCAAGTCCTTTGATTCAACAATTGCGGTAACCTTAGGTTGCCATTCCCTACTTAGACATCTTAAAACTTTGTTAACAAGTTCACGATTCATGAAAGTTTTTCCAAGAGCAATGAGATGATTAATAATATGAGTAAAACGTTTTTGCATAATACATATAGATTCATTAGGCAACATACGAAACAATTCATATTCATGCATCAAAGAATTTAATCTAGCACGCCTAACTTCACTAGTGCCTTCATGTGTGACTTGCAAGGTGTCCCACATTTGTTTGGCATTATGACATTGGGAGACTCTAAAGAACTCATCATAAGATAGAGCGAAGGTGATGATATTCTTAGCTTTTAAATCATATTGAATTTTCTTTTTATCATCATCGGTCCACTTATCTTTGGGAACTAGTTGAGATGCACCATCTACTTCTTTTGAGGGAATATGAGGACCATTCTCAATGGCTTCCCAAATGTTCATGTCTATGGCTTCTATAAAAATTCTCATTCTAACTTTCCAATAAGCATAACCCTCTCCACCAAACATAGGAGGGAGGCTAATTGAAGCACCTTCACCACCAAAGGGATTTGTAGAACCCATTGTAGTTTCCTCAAGGATCTCTACGAAAAAGCTCTATGCTCGTGTCTTTCGACCGAGCTCTGATACCAATTTTAAGAACTACAATCGGTGGGTGAAATAACTAAGAGACACTAGTAGAACACCTGGAAGGGGCCGGGAGGGTTGAATAGGTGTTAGAGAAACCTTGAAAGATTTTCTAAAGAAACGAATCGAAACAATTAAAACAAATGATTTTTACAAAAACTTCAGCCCTTAATCGATTAAGCTTGCAATTAATCGATTAACACCTGAAAGGCTTCAAATGGTTCATCGATTAATACTTCAATTAATCGATTAGTGCCTGAAAGTTTGCTTTTGGTTAATCGATTAATCACTGTTAAAACTGAAAAATCACTTTTCAATCGAATACGAAAATCAATCAATTAACACATATAATCAGAGAAAAAGCGGAATTGATTAACACCAATATTCTTATTGATTACCTAGGTTATCAAAATGATTTTCCCCAAATCAATTTGCACAATTAAGATTCAATTCAATCAATTATGAAAATCAATCTTTTCTAGGTTTTCAACCAAGAACACTATGAATGACTTGAATGTAAAGAGTTAAGGGAATAGAGATACTGCACAGAGATTTATCCTGGTTCACTCTCATCCACTTGAGAGCTACATCCAGTCCCCTCTTCAACCAAGAGAGATTCTTCACTATTAGGAATTAGAGTTCTCAAATTACAAGTAAATGCCTCTCAAGACTCCCTTCTTGATAGCCTCCAAGAGATACCACACTCTTGTCTTGCAACCCTATTGAATCTAATCTAACCTCTTCCTTTGCTTGTTTATATCCCCACAACAAGTCTTCCAATTTGCTTGTTAACCCAACAAGACTTCCAAATGCTTGATGATACCTCACACCAAGGCTTCTAAATGCTTGTTAACACAAGAAGACTTCCAAGACTTCTTTTGCTTGATGAACAACCACCAAGGCTTCCGTGTGTTGTAGAATATTTGCCTCCTTGCAATGATTACAACCAAATTGAAAACAATAACAATCCTATGAATCTCTTTCAAGAACTATGAAAATATCAACATGAGAGATTCAAAGATTCTTGATCAAAGAATGTAAAAGTTGAAAGCTTTGATCTATGAAAGTGAGAGAGAATAGTGTGGCTTGATCTTTGTAATTTTGATATGAAATTGATGTTAGTTTGTTCTAATTATTCACAAAGTTTAGGAAAAGGTTTATATAGAATACCCAAAAGTTAGGAGCACTAAAAACTGATTTTGAGAAGTTAAAAACGTATTTTAAAAACCAGTTTTACAGGTGTTAATCGATTAACACATGGCTTAATCGATTAACCACTGTAACATGTGTGTTAATCGATTAACCTAACCCATTAATCGATTAGCCACTGCTAAATTCAATTAAAAACTTGTTTTCTCAAAACTAAACCTTTCCTTTCAAACCTTTAAGCCACCTATTGATTTTAGGTTAAGTGAATACTCAAAATATAATATAATCATGCACTTGATAGAGATTCACTACCCTCTAATGACTCTACCCAAACTCATCAAAAATAAAAGACTCAAACTAAAGATATTACAATTTAAACACAAATTGAATCTTCATGAGCTTGCTCTCTCTTCATCATTTGTTGTTTGTTGTTGTTTGATGAACTTCTCCATATTTGAGCTTGATCACTAACACTTGTAGCTTGTTCAAAACCTTTGTCATTATCAAAACATTCTCACTGGATCTAACAACAATGGTTAAAGATGTAGCTCACTCTAGCTCTCCTATCTTAACCCTTCCAAGAGAGTACCAATTCTCTTGAAATCTACCCAATTGTTTCTTGTATCTTGTTTTCTTGAATTGTTGAAGGATGCTCTTCACACAATTCCTTTCCTCTTGCTTTGACTTGCTCAAAGACTTCCAAGGCGTGAATTCTTCACTTGTTGTTGTTGAATGCTTGAAGTTACAATCTCAATTGTAGAATGATTCAACACAAAAGAATAAGCTCTAAAAAACTCAATCTCAAATTGCTAAGAATATAGAATGAGTAAAAGTGAAGAAGATTGAAAGATTGTAAGATCTTGATAGAACACTTTGAAAATTGTAATAGCTCTCTGTAAGATTTTGAAAGAATGAATCTCTATAGAAAAATATGAAAGTGAAAGTAACCTTGTCAAAGTAGTAATGAAAAGCTTTTAAACAAGATTAATTTTTCTGTTACAACAGTAATTAATCGATTAACATGTAAATCACTAATCGATTAAGCACTGTTAACACGTGCTAATCGATTAACTTATAAGTCATTAATCGATTAACCTTTGTTAAATAATCAGTTCTAAACATTTATAACGTGTTAATCGATTAAGGCATATCGTGCTAATCGATTAACCACTGTAAAAAGTGATTAAAAATTTGCTTTTAAATTTTACTTTGTTTCAAACTTTCATTAGAGCTATTTTCTATCAAGTTAATCTTTCTTCACTATTTAATCAATCAATATTAAATCCTAATTTGAGATACCTAAGCTACCACCCACTCTCATGAAAAAGAAAATAAAATATTACATTTCATTCAAAAATAAAACATAAACTTAATCTAATTCTTCATGAGTGGTGCTTGACTTGTTGAATGTTGTTGCTTGACTTTGGTTTGTTAGCATCAAAACATCATCAAATCTACAAACTCCCCCTTTTTGATGATGACAAACCCTCTTCGCATTGAAACACCAAGTTTTTAAATACTCCCCCTAAATGTAATACACTTAGGAAAAATATATAAAAACCGAACCTACAAAGCACAACATCAACAAACCTTTTTCTCCCCCTTTTGGCATCATTAAAAAGTAGTAAATTTTTTTTTTTAAAAAAAAAACCTTTTGCCAAAGGTGAGAGGTAAGTACCAGACAGTTGGTATATATAGAATAACACAATTAAAGTCATAATATGCAGTAAATAATCACAGTGAAACTAAGGCCATAACCAAGACCATATACTTGACTACATAATAAAACCTTAATTGCATAGCATAAAGTCCATACCACAGCAAAACAGAACCAATGTCCAGCAGCAAAACATAAAGCATAAAGTGTCTAATGGCCATACACAGACCATATCAACGATCAACCATAGCAAAAGACTAACAGTCCAGCAAAGTAAAATAAGTCCAAAAACCATAAAAACATAAACAGTCCAGCATCAGAGTAAGATAAAAAGCAGCAAAAAAAGATGAAAATCACAATTAGATCATAAAGGGCTAAGGGTTAGGTGGAGGATGGGAAAAGAAACTGGAGATATGATCCATAAGCCTCTACTCCATGGCACGGTTTTGAGCTTCAAACCTTTGTTCCATAGCAAGATTATGTGCCTCAAGCATGTCAAACCTATTATCCACATGTTGAATAAGTGCAGCATGAGCAGCTTGATGATCAAACGGTGCTTCCATGTTGTCAAAATCGATGTAATCCTCAACATTGACCTCTTGATCATCATGGTGAACCCCTTGATCAGTATCCATTGCATCAACAATCGGTGGAGCTTGTGGAGCTTGTGGAGCACCTTGTCCTAAGGCCTTAATTTGTGAATTCCACATCCATGTCCTAGATGATTTATGAAAAGAAATTCTCATTTGATTGATGTGGTGAATATTCAGACAGAATTTACCTTCAGGATCCATCTCACAAGGTTCATTGTCCGGTATAGGCACACCATAATGATGAAGCAACTTGCTTACGTGCATCGGATAAGGCAAATATTGAGTAGGAGAAGATTGGACAGCAGCATGCATTCTAGCCAAAATGATCTTATTCCAATTTATTTGAACATTGTTTTTAATTCCATAAAACAGTTTCAAGTCATCATCTTGGACTTGAGCATAATTCTGAGAAGATTTCGGAATCAAACAATATGCAATGATATACAGGAGTACCCTATCCTCAGCATGCAACAAAGAAACCCTCTTAGTACCCTTATCCCAATTCAATTCTGGTCTAACCGCATCAGAGAAGACAGTAGCAACATCTACATCTAGTTCATTAGACTCATCATCACCCAAAAAAGTACCCTTATTCTTTAATCCAAACAGAATTTTCAAATGGTCAGGCTTAATGATAAAATGGTGACCTCTAACTTGACTTTGATAAACACTATTGATCTTAGTAAAGTTAGCATAAAATTGTTTTACAAGCCTAGGGTAAATATGAGTGTTGTATTCCAAAAACCTTTGTAAGTGCTGAGAAAAATTAAATCATGAAAACCAAACCTCTCTTTCTTCAGCCATGGAAAATAAAGGTACCAAATAATCCCAAAAGATCTGTCATCGAACTTCAGAGCCCATTCGTCCCGCTCGGCTTGAGAAAACCATACATTGAGGCGGTCCGGATGAGGAGGACGCTTCTTCTTCTATGGAGGATTTGGATTTGAGGAGGAGGAGGCCATTTCCGTAGGAGAGAGAAAGTTAGGGTTTGGGAATGTGGGGTTTTTGGATTTGAGGAGAAATAGAGTGAAATTGATGGGTTTTATGTAAGGGATGATGCTAGGGAAGAGATTTGATGGAAGAAATTGGGTGTAAAACACGATTCATAAGCCCTTTGTGATCAACAAGTGATTTTCGAGTGAGAGAAGAACAAAGAAAGTCGGAGAAGAGAGAGAAGAAAAAGAGAAAAAGTGAGTCAAAGTGCAGTAAAAACCTTTTTATATTTCCATGTTCAGTATCCTTAATCGATTAACGAAACCCTTAATCGATTAAGGCCTGAATGTGTGTTTAAAATTAATCGAGTTATAGCTACATTAATCGATTAAGTCCTGAATGGCTGATAAAACTTAATCGATTAATGATAGTTATTAATCGATTAATGTGCACAAAACTCGAATTTTTGAAATTTTGAAAAATATTTTCATATTTACAAACACATATAGACATTTAGCATTTAGCACACACATTTATACAAGCAAACATATCATAGAAAAACACACATATAACTACTTATTTAGAGAATTATGAAAGGATTTTCATATTACAAAAACTCAAACAACAATACATAATGAAATAGGCTTAAGGTGATGAACTAAAAATGATTTCAAACACAATTAACTAATAGTTGATTCATCAAAAATGCCAAGTTCCCTTCTAATACGATAGAAAGTATCTCTTGGTAAAGGTTTTGTAAAAGTGTCAGCTAATTGATTTGAAGTTTGAACAAATTCAATAACACAATCACCTTTTTGGACATGGTCCCTTAGAAAATGATGCCTAATCTCAATATGTTTTGTTCTAGAGTGCAATACCGGGTTTTTATTTAAATTTATTGCGGATGTGTTATCACATTTAATAGGAATTTTTGATAAGTTTAAACCAAAATCCGAAAGTTGTTGCTTCATCCAAAGGATTTGAGCACAACAACTCCCGGCCACAATATATTCGGCTTCCGCGGTTGATAGAGCTACACAATTTTGCTTCTTTGAAAACCATGATACAAGAGAACTTCCAATTAAATGGCATGTTCCACTTGTACTTTTTCTTTCAACTTTACAACCAGCAAAATCAGAATCCGAATAGCCAATTAAATTTAAAAGAGCATTTCTAGGATACCATAATCCGGTATTGGTTGTTCCTTTCAAATATTTCATAATCCTCTTAACAGCAGTTAAATGCGATTCTTTTGGATTGGCTTGAAAACGAGCACACATGCACACACTAAACAGAATATCAGGACGAGAAGCAGTTAAATACAATAAACTACCTATCATACCACGATATTTTTTTACCTCAACGGGTTTTCCGATTTCATCCTTGTCCAAGTAACATGTAATGCTCATAGGAGTTGAAGCTACCTTGCACGACTCCATGCCAAACCTTTTAAGTAGTTCTCTACAATACTTCCCTTGATAAATGTAGATCCCATCATCAAGTTGCTTGATTTGTAGTCCAAGGAAGAAGGTAAGCTCTCCCATCATAGACATCTCAAACTCATCACTTTGCATAATTTCTGAAAATTTCTTGCACAATTTTTCATTAGTTGCACCAAATATAATATCATCAACATATATTTGGACTAAGAGTATGTCCTTACCGGATCTTTCAATAAAAAGCGTATTGTCCACGGCACCTCGTTTAAAACCTTTTTCAATTAGAAAATTGCTTAAACGATCATACCAAGCTCTAGGAGCTTGTTTAAGACCATACAAAGCCTTTTTCAATTTAAAAACATAATCCGAATGTTCAAAATCTTCAAATCCGGGAGGTTGTCAAACATACACTTCTTTAATATAACCGTTAAGAAATTCACTCTTAACATCCATTTGATACAATCTAACATTCATAATAGATGCAAAAGCAAGTAAGATTCTAATGGCTTCTAATCTAGCTACGGAAGCATACGTTTCATCATAGTCTATACCCTCTTCTTGAATATAACCCTTAGCTACCAACCTAGCCTTATTCCTAACAATAATACCCGACTCATCTAGTTTATTTCTATAAACCCAACGAGTACCAATTTCAGGACGGTCATCGGGTTTTGGCACAAGCTCCCAAACTTTGTTTCTTTTAAATTGGTTTAACTCTTCTTGCATGGCCATAACCCAATGTTCGTCTTGAAGTGCCTCATTAATATTCTTAGGTTCTAGTTGTGAAACAAATGCAACATAATAACAAAAGTTATTTAAAGTGCTTCGGGTTACCACTCCCTTAGCAATGTCACCTAGAATATTAGAGACCGGGTGATTTTCGTTCGTTTTCCCAGAAATTGGTAGATCGGTATGCGGCTCTTGTGCTAAGTCCTTTTCTTGTGTTTGCATTTCTCCGTTCTCAACTTGATTCTCTACTTCTTGTTGTTGTATTGGCTTCTCATGATCCACGAATGTACCTACATCCTCATCATCACAAGAAACAACACACTCTCCTTTCGGAGATTCATCAAACACAACATGAACTGATTCTTCTACGGTTAAGGTTCTTTTATTAAAAATACGATAAGCCTTGCTATGAGTTGAATATCCAATGAAAATACCTTCGTCGTCTTTTGAGTCAAACTTGTCGACCGGGTTCTTACCATTATTTAAAACAAACACCTTACAACCAAATACATGAAAATAAGAAATATTTGGCTTTCGCCCTTTCAACAACTCATAAGGTGTTTTATTTAAATGCGGACGGATTAGAACACGATTAATGACATAACACGCGGTATTAACCGCATCAGCCCAAAAGTAAGAGGGAACTCTAGATTCCTTAAGCATAGTCCTTGCAAGTTCCTCTAAAACTCTATTTTTCCTTTCTACAGCTCCGTTTTGTTCCAGAGTCCTAGGGGCTGAAAATTGGTGACTTATTCCATATTTTTCACAAAACCCATCAAACTTTGAGTTTTCAAACTCACCACCGTGATCACTTCTAATAGACACAATTTTCAAATTTAATTGATTTTGGATGAGTTTGGCAAACTTTTTAAAACTTTTATAAGTATCACTTTTGGCGGATAAAAACAATGTCCATGTGAATCGAGTAAAGTCATCTACCACAACAAAGTCGTAGTAATTGCCACCTAAACTCCGAACTTGTGATGGGCCAAACAAATCCATGTGGATTAACTCCAATGGCTTTGTCGTGCTTACCACATTTTTGAGTTTAAAAGAGTTTTTAACTTTGATTTGGGTCTAATATATGTATCTTTTGGACTTCATTTTACCCTCTTTTACTTTGATTTGGCTTGTTTTCATAGCAAACTTAGGATTTTTTTTTAGTTTTTAGGAATTTTAATAGTTGTAGTTTCCCTTGAACTTTTAGATCCGTTTGTTCATTGTTTCAGGTACTTTTGGAGCTCAAATGCAAAAATTAATTATGGTATTGGAAAGGGCACATAAAGACCTTGAAGTAGGAAAAAGAACGGAGCAAAACGGAGTGGAACATACTCCGCGCGCCTGGGGCGCGGGGACGGGTGCGCCTACTGAAGAAAAGTAGCACTCAGCAGATCCGCGCGCCTGGGGCGAGAGGACGCGTGCGCCTGGGGCGCACGTGCACCAGATCAGGCCCATTTGGGCCAAAACTTCAAAAATTGATGGGGATTCTACTTAGGGTTATTTTGTAAATATAAATTAGTGATTTAGAATTAGGTTAGGCAGCCAACTAGAGGAGAGAACACATTTTAGAATAGTTTGAAGAGGGAGATTACATCACTTTGAAGAGCACAAGTGGAAGATTGAAGAATTTGGGGTAATTTGTCTATGAATTTCCCTAATATGTCTTTTATTCTTCCTATTTCTATGTTTAACTAAAACCCTCGTGTTATGAACACGGTGAATTTGTATGGCGTAGCTTATTTCAATTTATAGTTTAATGTTTTCCGTTTTTAATTCATGCATTGATTGTGTTTTTATTGAATACGTAAAACTGATCACTTTATGTTTTGGATCCTCTTAATTCTTAATGAAAGTTAGGGATTTTGAATAGGCCTTGCAATCAATGGTATAATCACTCAAACATATAGATATAATTGGGTGATTATATGATTTGGTAATTCCCTTGTGCTAAATAACTTATTTTCCAATGCTGTAATTTATTGAGAGATCAAGGATTACAAACTTAGAGAATAAAGGGTAATTATAGAGATATCTAATAATTTACTACTAAAGAGGAATTGTCCGTGAATTAAAGAAAAACCTAAACCATAGTTGAATGAGTGAAACCTGCAATGCAACCAATGTTCCTAACCACTTTCTCCCATAGTTCTCAAGTTTTTATTTAATTTCAGCAATTATTTAGTTCAGTTAATCATTAGTTTCAAATCTGAATTTTAATTTAAAACAACTTTTTAGTTATAGGATTTATTTCTAATTACATTAAGGTGAAAGTATACTAAAAACACAACTCCCTGTGGGACGATATTCGGTCTTCAATAGACTATATTACACGTTGACCCAGTACACTTGCTGGTACTTCAACAGGTTTTTGGCGCCGTTGCCGAGGAGTAGTTTTCTTTAGTTTATTTTTGGTACTTAGTGTAGTTATTAGTAAATTCTATTTTTCTTTTTATTTTTCTGTTTTTAATTAGTTTAATTTAACAGGTGTTGCTTAACCGTTTTTATGCTTTTGCGCTCTGTAGGTAATCGAGGCCTTGTGCAACTTGATCCTGAATTGGAGCTTAGTGTGAAACGGTTGAAAAAGCAAGCAAAGCAAGCAAGACAGATGGCTGAATCACATGGTTCTGGTGGTTCTGGAGCAACACCCCAACCCACAAGGAAGACTTTGGCTGATTATACCACAATGGATCCAGATGTCTGCACATCCAGTGTAGTCCGGCCAACAATTTCAGCAGCTGCATTTGAGATTGATCCTCAATACATTCATCTCATCAAACAGGATCAATTCTCAGGTGCACCTAATCAGGATCCTACTGAGCACATAGCCAATTTCCTTCAGATGCTGGACTTTTTCAAGATAGAAGGTGCATCAGATGAGGCGATTCGCATGCGTATGTTTCCTCTTTCTTTGAGGGACAAGGCCTTTACTTGGATGAGAAATCAGCCTCCGGGAAGCCTTTCCAGTTGGGATATTCTGGTTAAAAAATTTATGGCTCAGTTTCTCCCAGTTGGAAAGCAAGCCAAGCTCCGCCAAGATGTGAATTCGTTCGTTCAAGCAAAGGGGGAGTTGTTGCATGATGCATGGGAGAGATATAACCGGCTGTTGAAGAAGTGCCCTACACATGCTATACCAGATTGGATGCAGATCCGACTATTCTATGATGGGTTGAGGAGCACAAACAAATTTATGATTGATGCAGCAGCTGGAGGGTCCTTGATTAAGAAGACTGTGGAAGAGGCAAAAGAGATAATTGAGACTATGGCCTACAACAGCAGTCAAGTCCTTGCTGACAAGACTATCTTGAAGAATCCAGAACTGAGCACTACCCAGATGCAGACTCTCATTCAACAGAATAAGGAGATGCATGATCAGATTATAGCATTAGTGAAGCAGATGGGGCAGCATCAGTTGGGATCAGTGGGTAGCACATTGGTTTGTGACTTTTGTAGTGGGAACCATCGGAATGGGGATTGTGCCAATGAGATGGGAAAAGCAGCGACTATTGAAGAACAAGCAAAGTATGTGGGTGGTGGAGGAAATAGAAATAACATGTACTCCAACACTTACAACCCTGCATATCGCAATCACCCAAATTTCTCGTGGCACAGCCCAGCATTGAATCAGCCACAGTAGCAGCAGAAGCCTTCCTGGGAGGTGGCACTTGATAAGTTGACCAACTCCGCCCAATCATTCATTGAGGAGACTAGAGCCCAATTTGCCAATCAGGGTGCAAGCATTCGAAACTTGGAGGTGCAAGTGGGTCAACTTGCCAAACAGATATCTGAGAGGTCAGTGGGAACCTTTCCCAATGACACTATAGCTAATCCCAAGGAGAGGTGCATGAAGGTGACACTCCGAAGTGGCACAACATATGATGAACCAACTGCCAAGGGGAGTGTCACCAATGAATATTCAAGCAAAGAGAAGGAGCCTAAGGGTGATGCAACATCAAAGAAGAAGGAAGGTGAAAAAGGAGCATCGAGTACGCAGGGTCCACCTGCGGATCACATACCAGTTCAGCCTAGGCCAGTTCCTCTACCTTTGAGGGTGCCTTTTCCTCAAAGGTTGAAGAAAGATGAAGATAAGAGGCATTTTCCGAAATTTCTAGATATGATCAGAAAGATCCAGATTAATATCCCGTTTGCGGAGGCTCTTGAACAAATGCCTCTGTATGCGAGGTTTATGAAGGATCTTCTGACCAAGAAGAAGGGGGTGCTCACTGGAGAGACATTCCCAATTGCTGAGAAGTGTAGCAGAATCATAAAATCCAATCTGCCACCGAAGTTGAAGGATCCAGGAAGCTTTAATCTACCTATAAGCATCAGCAAGGATTATACAGGTAAGGCCCTCAGTGACCTTGGTGCCAGTGTTAATATCATGCCTTTGTCACTTTTCAATAAGTTAGGGATAGGAGAAATTAAGCCGACCCCGATTCTATTACAACTTGCTGATAACACTGCCCTCCGCCCTTATGGAGTGGTGAAAGATATCTTGGTGAAAGTGAAAGATTTTATATTACCCCTTGATTTTATGGTGCTTGACATAGAAGATGATGATAACATTCCTTTAATTTTTGGAAGGCCTTTCTTGGCCACAGCAGGGGTAATCATAGATGTTCCTAGAGGAGAAGTTATTCTCCGTGTCAATGGTGAGCAAGCAGTTATAAATATTTTTGAAAAACCACCATGCACGGCGGATTGCTTCCCCCAAATCAATTGTGTTTCAAGATCTAATGAACAAATTAATGATTTAGAGCTTGTGAACCCGTTTGAAAACAATTGCCCTTAAGCCCCTTCTAGGGGTGATGTGTCAGGCTCGTGACGTTAAACAAGCGCTTTTTGGGAGGCAACCCAATTTTAAGTAATTTTCCCTTAGGATAGGTCCTTTAGGATAGGTGATTTTTAGTCTAGGATAGTTTAGGTATTTTTTTTATTATTTTTTTGTGTCTGCATTTTTTTATTTTAAAAAAAAAATCACTGTACAGACCAGGCGCGCCTGGGGCGCATGGCCCAGCGCGCCTGGGGCGCGCGTCTGCTGATGGCCATATGGCTAGCGCGCCTGGGGGGAGCCATCACCAATTCAAAAAGTTAAGAACCCTAAACCCCAATTTCATCCCCAATTCATCAAAATTTTTCAAAAACCCCATTCTCCTCTCTTCTCTTCTCAAATTCGGTTTTCATTAAAAAGGGCCAAGGAGCACGAATTTTTCATTGTTTTAAGGTAAGAATCTCTTCTCTATCCTTCTCTGGTCTGATTTATTTGGATTTGGGAGGTTAGGATTGAGCTCTCTCCTTAAAATTGTGAAAGCTTTTTGCTGCCTACCAAGTGTTCGATATATTGCCATCTGAGTTTTTGAACTTAAACATGTTGAGAAGAGGTAAGAGGCCTATGGTGGACAATAGTGGAGAGGCTGGGACGACTTTTGAGCATCCGAAAGTCTCCGAGTTTTATGATGTGAAGATGGTTAAGAGGAGAGTGCAGCCGGAACTGGGTATGGTACTTGATGAGGCCGTTTCCGGTCAGCAAGTGGTGGGACTTAGAGCAGTGGAGGAGGTGATGGAGGTTATTAATGTGAACAAATGGGAGCCGCGGGTTATGGGTCCACCTGAGTATTTGAGTCAGAAGTTGGTGTGGGAGTTTTATTCGCATGCTTGGTGGCGTGCTCAATTGGAGAAGAAGGAAGAGCAGTTACATGGTACAGTTGAGCATAGGAGGGTTGCTTACGTGAGGGGCAAGGAAGTGCCTTATGATGCTGC
Organism: Crotalaria pallida; assembly: GCA_037953625.1. NCBI lineage: Eukaryota > Viridiplantae > Streptophyta > Magnoliopsida > Fabales > Fabaceae > Crotalaria > Crotalaria pallida. The sequence continues at coordinate 20,372,190 of CM075650.1, forward strand.
TACTATAGCACATGTCTTGAGCCTTCCTAGCTACTCGCCTGATATGGCCCCCGCTTTGTTCAACACTGATAGCTTTGAGGATGAGGGTATGTATCCTCTAGATATGCTTCAGAAACACTTGTTTTTGGCTGGAAAAACATGGAATTTCAATGTTAATCATAGGCCAAAACATGTGTCTCAGAGGAATATGCAGGGAGCTGCCCGATTTTGGGTCCGGTTTATTATGCATAACTTGTACCCTCATTCCCATGACACTGAGATTGCCCCAGCTATTTGTCGATTAGTGTATGCCCTTAAGTCTTGTGTTGTTGTTGATGCGGCATCGCTGATTTCTGATCAGTTACACCGCTTTGCTTTGAGTGATAAGGGATATGTGGGATTCCCTTGGGTGATACACCAATTATGTGCTGATGTGGGGGTAGTGCTTGGGAGTGATGAGATTCCTGATATTAAAAGGGCCACTATGTTGACTAAAGCTGTCTGGGATAATTATGTACTGCTTGCTATTAAGACAGCTAGAGAGGATAGACACCCACCGATTGTTATTACACCCCAGCCACCAGTCCAGGATAGAGCAGGATCTTCTCGCCGACCGGCACAGTCGTCGGATGGTGTAGAGGACCTGAGGGTTATGATGCAGTCTATGATGAGGGAGCAGGCACTGCAGGAGCGGTATTTACGACAGCAGGCACTGCAGGAGCGGTATTTACGACAGCAGGCTGAGTTCCAACATGTCTAGTTACACAGGGACGAGGTCCGGGATGATATTATGAGGGTCTAGAGTGCTAATCATGGTTACTCTTTTGATCTGCACCCTTATTCTGACTATGAGAGGAGTTTGCTAGACTATCCGGTGGATGTACCTGAACCAGAAGTTAGGGGGATGGATGAGGATTAGTTTGGGGGATGTTCTTATTTGCTGTATCTGATGTATTTCCCTGTCCCCGCTCTGTACTAGTGATACCAAAAACATGTTTTGCATTTTCTAGGACTTAATTTCTTTTTAATGCATGGATATTTATTTCTACTATTATCTTGTTGCATCTGTATTGCTGAGTTTTGTGTAGGTGTGAATGTTGTCTGCTACCATTAGTGGTGCTTTGTTGCACTAGTGCTAACCATTGCAGGTTTTAAGTTTGGGGGGAGCAACATCTTACTTGTATTTAGTGCTGTTTATGTGGATGTGATAGGAAGTATTCTTAATCTTTATCCTTGTCATTTTTGGTTAGTTTTTTTTAGTATAGTTTTTTTAAATTTTTATTTTGTAGTTTTTAGGTAAAGTAGTTTGCTTGAGGACAAGCCAACCTTTAAGTTTGGGGGAGTATACAAAATAAAAATTGATTTTTCAGACTTAAATTGTTTCCCCATATTTGGTGTTGGTTTGTGTCTCTAGTGAAAGTAGGTGATTATTCTAGATTTAGGAATTTTTCTCTTTTGATGCATGTACATACTTAGTTTAGGACTTAGACTCATTGACTTTCAACTCTGTTTGATTGAGCTGTAAATATTGTTGTGAACTGGTTATTTTGACAAATGTTTTTAGAACTTGGGATTAGTGAACTGACTTTAGCCCTGTGAGGTTTTGAGCCTTATATTGAGGGGTATGAATTTTATTGAAATATTCTGATATTGAGACCCCTATTCTTTCATGAGTGTGTTCACTTTGGTATTGTTGTTCTAGAACTTGACCTGTGACCATTTCAAAATTGATGATTGATTGCATGCATGAAGATGATTAAGGCACTTAGGATGCGTTTTTGAGGCCTTCAGATGTTTTGCATTGATACCTTTTCCCTTAGTTTCCCACTTTGAGCCTTATAATGATATATGATTTTTCTTTGGTACCCTGTAATTGTTGCATTAATTTTATTGTGAGTACCTTAGGAATTTTGGATGAGCAATTAAGTGGAATGTAATGAAAAATAAAAAGAGAATGAAAAGTGTTTTGTGCCTACTCCTCTTCCAATGGAAAATAAAATAAAAAGAATGAAAATTATGAAAAGGAAGAGAGTAGAGGAAAAATTGAAAAGTGAGAAGAATAAGTTGTGATTGAGTTGTGCTTATTGAAATTTACTTAGTGCTCATTCATGATTTCTAGGGGAATTTGTTTTTGCATTTAGCCCTTAGTTCATTATTCCTTCTTTCTTTTATCTCACCTAACACTTTAGCCAGACCCCATTACAACCAATATTAAGACCTTTTGATTTTTGTGTGCAATTGATAATTTCAGTGGAGATGTTGGTCTATGGTCAAGCATATGGTAGCACTTTATCATTGATGAACTTGTGTGCTTAATTGAAATATTACCCTTATACACTTTTGAGAGAAACATTTGAGAGGTTGAGAGTGTTCACTAGTCCGGAGTTCTGATTGGGTTTGTTACTCTAACTAGTTTGTAATTGTGTAAATAGTTTGTGATAATATGTGTTGGAGTCATGAGTCGTAGTCTTAGATGAGGTGTATACATGTTGATTTAGGGAGTTTGTCTTTTGTTTAGAATTTTATTTTACTTTTGCCTGGGACATGCAAAATGCTAAGTTTGGGGGAGTGATTTGGGTCTAATATATGTATCTTTTGGACTTCATTTTACCCTCTTTTACTTTGATTTGGCTTGTTTTCATAGCAAACTTAGGATCTTTTTATTAGTTTTTAGGAATTTTAATATTTGTAGTTTCCCTTGAACTTTTTGATCCGTTTGTTCATTGTCTCAGGTACTTTTGGAGCTCAAATGCAAAAATTAATTATGGAATTGGAAAGGGCACATAAAGACCTTGAAGTAGGAAAAAGAACGGAGCAAAACGGAGCCATAACCTACTCCGCGCGCCTGGGGCGTCGGGACGGGTGCGCCTGGGGCGCGCCTACTGAAGAAAAGCAGCACTCAGCAGATCCGCGCGCCTGGGGCGCGAGGACGCGTGCGCCTGGGGCGCGCGTGCACCAGATCAGGCCCATTTGGGCCAAAACTTCAGAAATTGATGGGGATTCTACTTAGGGTTATTTTGTAAATATAAATTAGTGATTTAGAATTAGGTTAGGCAGCCAAATAGAGGAGAGAACACAGATTAGAATAGTTTGAAGAAGGAGATTACATCACTTTGAAGAGCACAAGTGGAAGATTGAAGAATTTGGGGTAATTTGTCTATGAATTTCCCTAATATGTCTTTTATTCTTCCTATTTCTATGTGTAACTAAAACCCTCGTGTTAGGAACACGGTGAATTTGTATGGTGTAGCTTATTTCAATTTATAGTTTAGTGTTTTCCGTTTTTAATTCATGCATTGATTGTGTTTTTATTGAATACGTAAAACTGATCACTTTATGTTTTGGATCTTCTTAATTCTTAATGAAAGTTAGGGATTTTGAATAGGCCTTGCAATCAATGGTATAATCACTCAAACATAGAGATATAATTGGGTGATTATATGATTTGGTAATTCCCTTGTGCTAAATAACTTATTTTCCAATGCTGTAATTTATTGAGAGATCAAGGATTACAAACTTAGAGAATAAAGGGTAATTATAGAGAGATCTAATAATTTACTACTAAAGAGGAATTGTCCTTGAATTAAAGGAAAACCTAAACCATAGTTGAATGAGTGAAACCTACAATGCAACCAATGTTCCTAACCACTTTTTCCCATAGTTCTCAAGTTTTTATTTAATTTGAGCAATTAATTAGTTCAGTTAATCATTAGTTTCAAATATGAATTTTAATTTAAAACAACATTTTAGTTATAGGATTTATTTCTAATTACATTAAGGTGAAAGTATACTAAAAACACAACTCCCTGTGGGACGATATTCGGTCTTCAATATACTATATTACACGTTGACCCAGTACACTTGCTGGTACTTCAACAAACTTGCTTGCATTTTTGACATGAGTCACAAACACTATCAAGTTTAAAATTAAGTTTAGGTAAGCCAATCACTAAGTCCTTGCGTAGTAGTTTATTTAATTGATTCACATTTACATGAGCAATGCGCTGATGCCAAAGTCGAACCTCATCATCAAAAGATTTAAAACATGTTGAAAACAATGAGGTTATCTCGTCTAAATCAATTAAATAGGTGTTATTAGAGCGTCGACCTACGAACTTAACATTATCATCAATACAACTCTTAATAAAACAAAATTCCGAAGTAAAGGTCACATTGTTGCCCATATCACATAGTTGACTTATACTAAGCAAGTTGTGTTCTAAGCCTTCTACGTATAGGACATTTTCAATGATAAGGTTAGATACGTTACCAATCTTACCCACTCCTAGAATTTTGCCTTTGTTGTTGTCGCCATAGGTGACATGACCACCTCCTTTTGTAGTAAGTTCGATGAAATGCGATTTGTCCCCCGTCATATGCCTCGAACATCCACTATCCAAGTATCATCTACGCTCCTTTGTTCGAAGGCACATCTACAAAACAATGTCATTTATTTGTTTTAGGTACCCAAGTTATCTTGGGTCCTTTGATGTTAGTTTGGGGTGTTGTCCCCTTCACAATCCACACATATTTTCCACTTGGTATACCAAAATTCTTAATATTGCATTTATTTGAAGTATGCCCAAAAATCCCACAATAATGGCAAGTTGGAGTTTTTGAAAAATCAATTTTAGAGAATGTACCAACTTTGCGAAAATTTCGATTTTTGGGTTTGGTATAACCAAGTCCGGTTCTATTACTATTATTCCTTTGATTAGAAAGCAAATGATCCAAGCAAGTATCTCCTCTTGTGAGCCTTGCAATTCTATCTTTCAAATTAAAAACTTCTTTTTCAAGAGATTTGCAATTATCACAAGTTGAGATATCATTTGTTTTCAAATCACAATCGCATGTGGAATTTGCATAAATGAGTTCAAGTGTTTCATTTTGAAGCTTTAACTCCTCAAGAGAGTTTTGTAATTCCAAAATCTTTTCTTGTTGCTTCAAAATGAAATTCTTTCTTTCAACATTTATTTTCGCTAATTTCTTCAACTCTTTATGCATTTCCACATACACATTATATAGTTCATTAAAGGAGGGAGAATTGGAATTAGAACTAGCATCGGAAAGATAGTCTACCTCATTTGTTTTATCATTTGATTTCGTGCTTGAAGATGCTTCTTCATCAAACTTGGCCATCAAGCAAAGGTTGGCTAGCTCCTCATCTTCCGATGTGCTAGTTGAGGATTCATTTTTCGGTTCATCCCAAACTATATACGCCCTTTTTCCTTTAGATTGATTGGACTTCCACTTGTCACTTTCGGGCTTCTTTGAATTGGTTGGACAATTTGATCTATAATGGCCCGGCTTACCACACCCATGACATATAATGTTGTCTTTATTGGTCTTGTGTCTTGGTTGAGCATCCTTAGTGTCTTTTGATCTATTTCTGTTGAAATTATTTTTCTTCTTAAGGAAACGTCCAAGCTTTTTGACCAATAACCCGAGTGTCTCATCATCAATGTCAGAGTCGGAATCATCCACTAGTGAGGACTCTTCTTGTGCCTTTAGGGATTTTGAATTAGTCTTAAGAGCTATCCCCTTCTTCTTTCTATCGGCATCCTCGTTCATGGATAATCTTCCTAGCTCCATTTCATGTTCTTGAAGCTTCCCAAATAAAGTTGCTAAGTCCATCTCGTCTAGATCCTTAGACTCCATGATAGCAGTGACTTTAGGTTGCCATTCCCTGCTAAGACATCTCATCACTTTATTAACAACTTCACCGTTAGTTAGAACTTTGCCAAGAGCAGAAAGATGATTAATGATATGTGTAAAGCGCTTTTGCATGTCGCTTATGGTTTCATTTGGCAACATGCGAAAGAGCTCATACTCATGCATAAGTGTGTTCAACCTAGCCCTTCTAACCTCATTAGTGCCCCATGTGTGACTTGTAGTGTGTCCCACATTTGTTTAGCATTTATGCATTGTGATACTCTAAAGAATTCATCATAAGAAAGCGCCGAAGTGATGATGTTTTTGGCTTTTAAATCATATTGAACTTTCTTTTTATCATCATCATTCCAACTAGATTTTGGTTTTAAAGCAACAGTGTCATTTACTTTTGTTTCCGGAATAAAAGGCCCATTCTCAATGGTATTCCAAATTTCTATATCAATAGCTTCTATAAAAATTTTCATTCGGACCTTCCAATAAGCGTAGTCCTCACCATTAAATAGTGGAGGACGATTAATGGAAGATCCTTCACCTCCAAAAGGATTAAAATTTGAGACCATGATTTCCAAAAATCGGATCTTTGCGAAAAAGCGTTTTAATGCTCGGATCTTTCGACCGAGCTCTGATACCACTTGTTGGAAACCAACAAGCTGCTCAAAATGTACTAGAGGGGGGGTGAATAGTATTTTGAAGCCTTAATGCAAAGTTTTCGATTGCTAGTGAGAATGGTTTTCAGAAAACAAGTTTTCTAACAAAATTTGTACTGTTTAATCGATTAATCTCAGGCTTAATCGATTAATGCCAGAAGATCACTTAAGAACTAATCGATTAACTGGGTGTTACTCGATTAAGACCTGAATGATGCACTAAAACTAATCGATTAATCAAACTTTTAATCGATTAACTCGTATTAAATTTGACAGAAAATCAACCTTATTCAGAATTCAATAGAGATTACAATCCAATGATGCAATGACAAATGTTAAATGAATCAATGAACTAAACTACGTAAATTTACCAAATCAATTTAAGTTGATTATCTAGAAATTGTAAAAACCCCAAAATTAACCTAATTAATTGGTTTGTTCTTAGTTCATGAAAGCTTGAAGAAAGAAAACAAAGGAGACAAGATTTTTATCCTGGTTCACTCTCCAACCACTTGAGAGCTACATCCAGTCCCCTCTACCAAAGATAGAGAGTTTCTACTAGATACACAATTGTTAGATTTACAATGGTTAAAGATGCAGCTCACTCTAGCTCTCCTATCTTATCCCTTCCAAGAGAGTACCAATTCTCTTGAAATCTACCCAATTGTTTCTTGTATCTTGTTTTCTTGAATTGTTGAAGGATGCTCTTCACACAATTCATTTCCTCTTGCTTTGACTTGCTCAAAGACTTCCAAGGCGTGAATTCTTCACTTGTTGTTGTTGAATGCTTGAAGTTACAATCTCAATTGTAGAATGATTCAACACAAAAGAATAAGCTCTAAAAAACTAAATCTCAAATTGCTAAGAATATTGAATGAGTAAAAGTGAAGAAGATTGAAAGATTGTAAGATCTTGATAGAACACTTTGAAAATTGTAATAGCGCTCTATAAGATTGTGAAAGAATGAATCTCTATAGAAAAATATGAAAGTGAAAGTAACCTTGTCAAAGTAGTAATGAAAAGCTTTTAAACAAAATTAATTTTTCTGTTACAACAGTAATTAATCGATTAACATGTAAATCACTAATCGATTAACCACTGTTAACACGTGCTAATCAATTAACTTATAAGTCATTAATCGATTAACCTTTGTTAAACAATCAGTTCTAAACATTTATAACGTGTTAATCGATTAAGGCATATCGTGCTAATCGATTAACCACTGTAAAAAGTGATTAAAAATTTGCTATTCAATTTTACTTTGATTCAAACTTTCATTAGAGCTATTTTCTATCAAGTTAATCTTTCTTCACTATTTAATCAATCAATATTAAATCCTAATTTGAGATACCTAAGCTACCACCCACTCTCATGAAATAGAAAATAAAATATTACATTTCATTCAAAAATAAAACATAAACTTAATCTAATTCTTCATGAGTGGTGCTTGACTTGTTGTTGAATGTTGTTGCTTGACTTTGGTTTGTTAGCATCAAAACATCATCAAATCTAGAAATACAATTTTCAAAGTGTTCTATCAAGATCTTACAATCTTTCAATCTTCTTCACTTTTACTCATTCAATATTCTTAGCAATTTGAGATTGAGTTTTTTAGAGCTTATTCTTTTGTATTGAATCATTCTACAATTGAGATTGTAACTTAAAGCATTCAACAACAACAAGTGAAGAATTCACGCCTTGGAAGTCTTTGAGTAAGTCAAAGCAACAGGAAAGGAATTGTGTGAAGAGCATCCTTCAACAATTCAAGAAAACAAGATACAAGAAACAATCGGGTAGATTTCAAGAGAATTGGTACTCTCTTGGAAGGGTTAAGATAGGAGAGCTAGAGTGAGCTGCATCTTTAACCATTGTAAATCTAACAATTGTGTATCTAGTAGAAATTCTCTATCTTTGGTAGAGGAAACTGGATGTAGCTCTCAAGTGGTTGGAGAGTGAACCAGGATAAAAATCTTGTCTCCTTTGTTTTCTTTCTTCAAGCTTTCATGAACTAAGAACAAACCAATTAATTAGGTTAATTTTGGGGTTTTTACAATTTCTAGATAATCAACTTAAATTGATTTGGTAAATTTACGTAGTTTTGTTCATTGATTCATTTAACATTTGTTATTGCATCATTGGATTGTAATCTCTATTGAATTCTGAATAAGGCTGATTTTCTGTCAAATTTAATACGAGTTAATCGATTAAAAGTTTGATTAATCGATTAGTTTTAGAGCATCATTCAGGTCTTAATCGAGTAACACCCAGTTAATCGATTAGTTCTTAAGTGATCTTCTGGCATTAATCGATTAAGCCTGAGATTAATCGATTAAACAGTACAAATTTTGTTAGAAAACTTGTTTTCTGAAAACCATTCTCACTAGCAATCGAAAAGTTTGTATTAAGGCTTCAAAATACTATTCACCCCCCCCCCTCTAGTACATTTTGAGCCGCTTGTTGGTTTCCAACAAGTGGTATCAGAGCTCGGTCGAAAGATCCGAACATTAAAATGCTTTTTCGCAAAGATCCGATTTTTGGAAATCATGGTCTCAAATTTTAATCCTTTTGGAGGTGAAGGAGCTTCCATTAATCATCCTCCACTATTTAATGGTGAGGACTACGCTTATTGGATGGTCCGAATGAAAATTTTTATAGAAACTATTGATATAGAAATTTGGAATGCCATTGAGAATGGGCCTTTTATTCCGGAAACAAAAGTAAATGGCACTGTTGCTTTAAAACCAAAATCTAGCTGGAATGATAATGATAAAAAGAAAGTTCAATATGATTTAAAAGCCAAAAACATCATCACTTCGGCGCTTTCTTATGATGAATTCTTTAGAGTATCACAATGCATAAATGCTAAACAAATGTGGGACACACTACAAGTCACACATGGGGCACTAATGAGGTTAGAAGGGCTAGGTTGAACACACTTATGCATGAGTATGAGCTCTTTCGCATGTTGCCAAATGAAACCATAAGCGACATGCAAAAGCGCTTTACACATATCATTAATCATCTTTCTGCTCTTGGCAAAGTTCTAACTAACGGTGAAGTTGTTAATAAAGTGATGAGATGTCTTAGCAGGGAATGGCAACCTAAAGTCACTGCTATCATGGAGTCTAAGGATCTAGACGAGATGGACTTAGCAACTTTATTTGGGAAGCTTCAAGAGCATGAAATGGAGCTAGGAAGGTTATCCATGAACGAGGATGCCGATAGAAAGAAGAAGGGGATAACTCTTAAGACTAATTCAAAATCCCTAAAGGCACAAGAAGAGTCCTCACTAGTGGATGATTCCGACTCTGACATTGATGATGAGACACTCGGGTTATTGGTCAAAAAGCTTGGACGTTTCCTTAAGAAGAAAAATAATTTCAACAGAAATAGATCAAAAGACACTAAGGATGCTCAACCAAGACACAAGACCAATAAAGACAACATTATATGTCATGGGTGTGGTAAGCCGGGCCATTATAGATCAAATTGTCCTACCAATTCAAAGAAGCCCGAAAGTGACAAGTGGAAGTCCAATCAATCTAAAGGAAAAAGGGCGTATATAGTTTGGGATGAACCGGAAAATGAATCCTCAACTAGCACATCGGAAGATGAGGAGCTAGCCAACCTTTGCTTGATGGCCAAGTTTGATGAAGAAGCATCTTCAAGCACGAAATCAAATGATAAAACAAATGAGGTAGACTATCTTTCCGATGCTAGTTCTAATTCCAATTCTCCCTCCTTTAATGAACTATATAATGTGTATGTGGAAATGCATAAAGAGTTGAAGAAATTAGCAAAAATAAATGTTGAAAGAAAGAATTTCATTTTGAAGCAACAAGAAAAGATTTTGGAATTACAAAACTCTCTTGAGGAGTTAAAGCTTCAAAATGAAACACTTGAACTCATTTATGCAAATTCCACATGCGATTGTGATTTGAAAGACCATGATATCTCAACTTGTGATAATAGCAAATCTCTTGAAAAAGAAGTTTTTAATTTGAAAGATAGAATTGCAAGGCTCACAAGAGGAGATACTTGCTTGGATCATTTGCTTTCTAATCAAAGGAATAATAGTAATAGAACCGGACTTGGTTATACCAAACCCAAAAATCGAAATTTTCGCAAAGTTGGTACATTCTCTAAAATTGATTTTTCAAAAACTCCAACTTGCCATTATTGTGGGATTTTTGGGCATACTTCAAATACATGCAATATTAAGAATTTTGGTATACCAAGTCGAAAATATGTGTGGATTGTGAAGGGGACAACACCCCAAACTAACATCAAAGGACCCAAGATAATTTGGGTACCTAAAACAAATAAATGACATTGTTTTGTAGATGTGCCTTCGAACAAAGGAGCGTAAATGGTACTTGGATAGTGGATGTTCGAGGCATATGACGGGGGACAAATCGCATTTCATCGAACTTACTACAAAAGGCGGTGGTCATGTCACCTATGGCGACAACAACAAAGGCAAAATTCTAGGAGTGGGTAAGATTGGTAACGTATCTAACCTTATCATTGAAAATGTCCTATACGTAGAAGGCTTAGAACACAACTTGCTTAGTATAAGTCATGTAAAACCCTATAATATTTACCCTTAATTTCCTTTATATCAAAAATACGGATTTAAAAATTCATTTTTAATTCATGAACATCAACCGTCAAACGGACGGAGTTTCGTCTGTTTTTCGGACATTTCAAAATCTTCAACCTGATAAACACATTTATTTATTATCAACAGTAGCCAGCAGGGCTCAAATATAGATATAAGTGCATCACATAGTTGCCCCATGGGCTCAAGTGTAAAACATCAACGTCAGTGTGTCAGAGTGCCAGCAACAGTGCTAAGTATGCAAAACAAGAGACCATATCCGCAACTATGCCCAAAAATGAATCATAAGCAAATGCACCAAAGAAACTATCCTAAGCCTCTCACAAAAGAGCATATACAACACATATACATCAAATAATATAGAGGCTTAGGTAAAAAGAATGCATCTAATCCCAACCCTACTCTCCCTGTGAGGGAGAGTACTCCTGCTCGGCCTGGTCATGTGTAAACTCAGCCTCGGTACCTGTGGAAATAGTAAGGAGTGAGTATTACACATAAAATGGGGAAGCAGTTTCCAATTACGACATAATGCTATACCAAGCCATACACATTTAACAATTCAATAACAATATAATAAAACTCAAGAAATCACAATTCATTATCAAAGTATTCTATTGGTTTCTCAAGTCAATCTTGCCTATTCATTCTTATACATCATTTTCATAAAGTCTTTTATTCCTTACACTTTAATCATATTCATAATTCTTTTAAATCTGTCCCTGGTCACGACCTACTGCGTCTGCACTCCTGTGCACTCACGTCTTACTGCGTCCGGGTATAATTCATTTTCATTCTTTCCCTTGGTCACGACCTACTGCGTCCGCACTAATGTGTTGGTCACGACTTACTGCATCCGGGTATGTTTTCATTCTCCCCTGGTCACGACCTACAGCGTCTGCACCCCTGTGCACTCACGTCTTACTGCGTCCGGGTATATATTTCATATTCATTTCATCCCTGGTCACGACCTACTGCGTCTGCACCCCTGTGCACTCACGTCTTACTGCGTCCGGGTATATATATTTTCACTTTCATTTCATCCCTGGTCACGACCTACTGCGTCTGCACCCCTGTGCACTCACGTCTTACTGCGTCCGGGTATAATTCATCTTCATTTCTATAATAACCTTTCCTCTTAATCATATTAACCATTACATTTTCCAGAAAAACCACTTAACTTCTTATCAAGTAAATTACTCAAAATTAATCACCACATTACACATTTGCATCATCAACTCATCACAAACATATCTCATAATTTAATTAGCATCTATTAAACAACTTTATTAATATCGTCACCATTATCCTTGATTTCCATTCTTTGCCTTGGTTTTTAAAATAAAATCATCTATCATTCATTTAGCAAAATAAGCACTTTAAACTATAATCATCACCAAATCACAAGTTTATATATCAATATTAAAAATGAAGCATATCATCATCTAATTATTTTCCCTATGTCATAAGCTCTAATTAATAACTACCCTATGGTATAACCACCCAAACTAACACACAACTCTTAGTACCCATTATATACATATTGCAAACTAAACCCCAGAGTAAGGTAATACTCACTATAACCCACTCCTTACCTCAAGCTCTTAGAGATAGAGAGAGAATTTGTGCTTGGAGCTCACTTGAGAAAGAACCACAATTCAAAAGAGAGGGAGGAACCTAAAATCAATAAAATAAAGGAACAAAATATTAAACTTTGCCTAAGAATCTTGAGCAAATTCGTGACCCCATCAAGTTCCTCAAGGTTGTTGACTAAAGCTTCAAGGGAGGAAGAGGGAGAGAGAGAAATTCGAATTCTAGGGAGAGAAAGAGAAGAATAAAATCAACATTCACTTACTTGGAGCAACAAGGAAGGACTTGGGGATGGACTTGGAGTGATCCTCTTGAGGATTGATTGATGAAAATGGAAGATTTGGTGCCCTAGGAGAGAGAGAGTTCGAATTTCCTAAGAACTAAGAGGTGGACGCACCTTTATTTTTTTCAGCATCTACAGCCTCTAATCGATTATTAATCGATTATGCACTTTCCAATTTTCTGGGCTTAATCGATTAAGCTGCAGCTTAATCGATTAAGTTGCAGAGTTTGCAGCACCCTGACTTTGAATGGCCATAACTTCTTCGTTACCTGTTGGATCTTCCTCAAATTTTAAGGCAAGCTTCCTCACATATCCTACTTCACATCCAACGGTGGAATTTATGTTTTAAGCTAGCAATCTTGTTATTCTAATTTCCTAAGTTCTTATGTTTTAAACTTACGGTTGCATGCTAATTTGGCTAAGTTTCTAACTTTTGCTCTCATTTCTTCTACCCTAAGACCATCGCAACATAAATTACAATATAAATAAAGTTTGGGATGTTACAATTCTCTCCCACTTACCCGAATTTCGTCCTCGAAATTCAGTTGTCATTGAACAAGTGTGGTTGAGATTGTCTGATCTTGATTTCCAACTCCGAAGTAGCCTCCTCCACATTGTTCCTGTTCCATATGACTTTCACCAAACTAATCTCCTTGCCTCTTAGCTGTCTCACTTGCCTGTCTTCAATCCTCACTGGTAACACCTCAAAAGTCAAATTCTCCTTCAAAGGCAAATCGTCCAGTGTGACCACATGAGTAGGATCATGAATGTACTTCCTTAGTTGGGAAACATGGAATACATCATGAAGCCTAGCTAAGTGAGGGGGCATAGCAATCCTGTAAGCTACCGGACCAACCTTCTCCAGAATCTCATAATGTCCAACAAACCGTGGAGTTAGCTTCTTGGACCTAATTGCTCTACCAATTCCTGTGACCGGAGACACTCTCAGAAACACATGCTCCCCAACATCAAATTCCAAAGGTCTCCTTCGCCTGTCAGCATAATTCTTCTGGCGATCCTGGGAAGTTTTCATCTTGTTCTTGATCATGGTAATCCTCTCGGTTGTTTCCTTCACAATATCAGGACCTGTCAACAAATTCTCTCCTATTTGGAACCAACACAGAGGCATCCTACACTTCCTGCCATAGAGAGCCTCAAATGATGCCATGCCAATCCTGGAGTGAAAACTGTTATTATAAGTAAACTCCATCAACGGCAGTAACTGCTCCCAACTACCAGTCTGCTCCAGAACATATGCTCTCAACAAGTCCTCCAGTGTCTGGATAGTACGCTCAGATTGTCCGTCTGTCTGCGGATGGTAAGCCGTACTAAATTTCAGCTTAGTACCCAATGCCTCCTGAAGACTCTGCCAAAATCTAGACAGAAATCTCGGATCACGATCGGATACAATACTGGTAGGAACACCATGCAACTTGACTATGTCCCTGATATACAACTGAGTCAACTTCTCCAGAGTGTACTTCTTGTGAATCGGAATGAAATGAGAACACTTTGTGAGACGGTCCACAACCACCCAAACTGCATCACATCCTGCAGTCGTCCTAGGTAGACCCGTTACAAAGTCCATAGCTATGCTATCTCATTTCCATTCCGGGACCTCAAGTGATCGCAACGGACCACCAGGATTTTGATGCTCAATCTTAACTTTCTGGCAAGTAAGGCAATGAGATACATGATCTGCTACATCGGTTTTCAACTTTGGCCAGCAATAAATCCTTTTCAGATCTTGGTACATTTTTGTTGCACCAGGATGGAAATTCATTTTGGTCCGATGTGCTTCCCAAAGAATATCCCTCCTGATCTCGAAGTCCATGGGAACACATATCTGACCCCTAAATCGGATAATGCCATCTATGCCTTTTACAAAATCGGGCTCTTCATTTCCTGATACCCCTTCCAACTACTTCTGTAATTCTGCGTCATCAGCTTGTCTTTCTCTAATAAGGCTAATCAAGTCATTGGTAACCTACAACATTTCTAAAACAATGCTCTTCTCTTTCACTTGCATGTTTAAATTGAGGTCACTGAACTCTTGGATTAGCTGCATCTCCTTCACCATCATATTGCTGACATGCAAAGTCTTGCGACTTAATGCATCAGCCACTACATTCGCTTTGCCTGGATGATACTGGAGATCGAAATCATAGTCCTTCAGAAACTCCATCCACCTCCTCTGTCTCATATTCAACTCCTTTTGATCGAAGAGATAGCGAAGGCTTTTATGATCGCTAAAGACTTCAAACTTTGAGCCATATATATAATGCCTCCATATTTTCAAAGCAAAGACTACTGCAGCCAACTCAAGATCATGAGTGGGATAGTTCTGCTCATGCTGCCTCAACTGTCTGGATGCATAGGCTATGACTTGTCCTTGCTGCATCAGCACACAACCCAACCCTTGTTTTGAAGCATCACAATACACTACAAAGGATTGAGTCGGATCCGGCAAAATCAACACTGGAGAACTAGTCAATCGCCTCTTCAACTCTTGGAAGCTCTCTTCACATTCTGGGGACCATTCAAACGGAACACCTTTCCGCGTAAGAGTAGTCAAAGGAAGGGCTAGTTTAGAAAACCCCTCAATGAACCTCCTGTAATACCCAGCCATACCAAGGAAACTTCTGATCTCTGTGATGGACTGAGGTCTCTCCCACTTAAGCACCGCTTCTACCTTAGAAGGGTCAACAGCCACACCCTTCTCAGAAATCACATGCCCTAGAAAATGCACTTCATTCAACCAGAAACTACACTTGGAAAACTTGGCATAAAGATGCTTGTCTTTGAGAACTTGGAGCACCGTTCTCAAATGCTCTTCATGCTCCTTCTGGCTTTTGGAATAGATAAGAATGTCATCAATGAACACGATGACAAATGAGTCTAAGTACGGCCTGAAGATCCTGTTCATGTAATCCATGAAGATAGCAGGTGCATTCGTGAGACCGAAAGGCATCACCACATATTCAAAATGCCCATACCGAGATCTAAAAGCAGTTTTAGGAATGTCCTCCTCTCGGATACGAATTTGATGATATCCAGATCGGAGGTCAATTTTTGTGAAAACTGCAGCTCCCCTAAGCTGATCCAACAAATAATCAATGCGTGGGAGCGGATATTTATTCTTCACCATCACCGCATTCAATTGACGGTAATCAGTGCACATGCGAACACTTCCATCCTTCTTTTTAACAAAAATAATAGGAGCTCCCCACGGAGAAACACTTGGCCTCATGAACCCCTTAGCCAAAAGCTCCTCCAACTGCTTCTTCAATTCCTCCAACTCTGCAGGGGCCATTCTGTAAGGCGCTTTAGATACCGGGCCGGCACCAGGCACCAGATCAATGCCAAATTCTACTTCTCTGGCTGGAGGTAATCAGGGAATGTCAGCTGGAAAAACATCCGGAAACTCACAAACCACTGGGAGTCTACTGATATCTGATGCTTCCTCATCATCTAATGCCGACGCTGAAACTTGACAAAAAAATACTGACTTCTGGCTACAATCAAGAAGGACACGGTTCTGGGACATCCAGTCCATGCCTAGAATGATATCCAGCTTGGTTAAGGGCAAACATATCAAGTTTACTTTGAATTCCCGCTCTAATACTCGAAGAGGGCAATCCAAGCACATCAAAGATGTAACCACAGCTGAATTTGTAGGGGTAGACACAGACAATTTAAAAGGCATCTCAATAGCAGATAACTTTAATCTTTTCATGCAATTGATAGAAATGAATGAGTGTGTAGCTCCACAATCAAAGAGAATGCCACATGCAACATCATTTATATGGCCAATACCTCGAATCAGCTCATCAGCCTCTGTAACTTCCTCGCCATCCAGGGTATACACCTTGCCCTTCTGAGTTACCCGATTGTCACCAGCTTTCTGTACCTTGGCCACATTCACCTCTTTCTTCACTGCATTTCTGGGACAATTCATCACACTGTGACCCGGCTGACCGCACCTGTAACAGACTATCCCACCCTTGCTCGGGTCCAGCCTCCAACAATCTCCCCCATGCTGCTTACCACAATGTGGACAAGTCGGAATAGGACCATAGGTACTCACTGCTGGGCCTGTTCTAGGCTGGGAGTAAGGACCTGGTCGCTGCACCAAACTCTTGCCCCTAATAGGACCTCCAGCTTTCTGTACACTTTTGTTTCTTTTCTCAGCTGCTCGTTGTTTCTGACTCTTTTCATAAGTACTAGTCATGTTGATCAATTGAGACAGATTGGCGATGTTCTGATACTCAAAAGCCATCTTGATTTCAGAACGAAGTCCGGTCTCAAACTTGATGCACTTGGTCCTTTCATCAGCATCCCTGTAACTCCCTACATATCGGATCAAGTCCTCAAACCTAGCAGCATACTCCCCAACGCTCATGTTCCCTTGCACAAGCTGTAGAAAGGTTATCTCCTTCTCTCTACGAACATCCTCAGGAAAGTATTTGCCGAGGAAACGGTCCTTGAACAACTCCCAAGTGATCGCCTGGTTGCTCGCCTCCAAACCCCTCCGCATCTGTTGCCACCAGTGTTCTGCTTCACTAGTCAACATGTATTGTGCTAGCAGAACCTTTTGTTCCTCCGGTGGTGCCATGGTATTCAGGATCTTTTCAATCTCCTGCAACCACAGTTGTGCCCCATCGGGATTGAACCCTCCTTCGAACTTCATCGGATCATTCTTTCTAAATCGTGCCAACCAATCGATAGCAACTGGAGCTGGTGGCTGAGGATTCATTGTTGCTGCTGTGGTTGTTGTTGCTGCTACTATGTTATTCCCCTGATTCTGTTGCAGCTGTACCAGTTGTTCCAGAATAGCGCGGATCCCATCATTATCGATCCGCCTACTAGCCATTCTATTTAATCATGCATAAGGCCGACAGTTAATGCTTAATAGCATGATTAGCAGTATAAACATCCTATCAATATATCCTAGACATTAAACTATAATTATCGATTACTCGCTTGGTGAGTAATCACTGGAGTAGCTCATAACTCCAATGGCCGAGGGAAACTGCTCTGACACCATAAATGTAACACCCTATAATATTTACCCTTAATTTCCTTTATATAAAAAATACGGATTTAAAAATTCATTTTTAATTCATGAAAATCAACTGTCAAACGGACGGAGTTTCGTCTGTTTTTCGGACATTTCAAAATCTTCAACCTGATAAACACATTTATTTATTATCAACAGTAGCCAGCAGGGCTCAAATATAGATATAAGTGCATCACATAGTTTCCCCATGGGCTCAAGTGTAAAACATCAACGTTAGTGTGTTAGAGTGCCAGCAACAGTGCTAAGTATGCAAAACAAGAGACCATATCTGCAACTATGCCCAAAAATGAATCATAAGCAAATGCACCAAAGAAACTATCCTAAGCCTCTCATAAAAGAGCATATATAGCACATATACATCAAATAATATAGAGGCTTAGGGCAAAAGAATGCATCTAATCCCAACCCTACTCTCCCTGTGAGGGAGAGTACTCCTGCTCGGCCTGGTCATGTGTAAACTCAGCCTCGGTACCTGTGGAAATAGTAAGGAGTGAGTATTACACATAAAATGAGGAAGCAGTTTCCAATTACGACATAATGCTATACCAAGCCATACACATTTAACAATTCAATAACAATATAATAAAACTCAAGAAATCACAATTCATTATCAAAGTATTCCATTGGTTTCTCAAGTCAATCTTGCCTATTCATTCTTATACATCATTTTCATAAAGTCTTTTATTCCTTACACTTTAATCATATTCATAATTCTTTTCAATCTGTCCCTGGTCACGACCTATTGCGTCTGCACTCCTGTGCACTCACGTCTTACTGCGTCCGGGTATAATTCATTTTCATTCTTTCCCCTGGTCACGACCTACTGCGTCCGCACTAATGTGTTGGTCACGACTTACTGCATCCGGGTATGTTTTCATTCTCCCCTGGTCACGACCTACAGCGTCTGCACCCCTGTGCACTCACGTCTTAATGCGTCCGGGTATAT
Source organism: Crotalaria pallida (assembly GCA_037953625.1). NCBI lineage: Eukaryota > Viridiplantae > Streptophyta > Magnoliopsida > Fabales > Fabaceae > Crotalaria > Crotalaria pallida. The sequence continues at coordinate 20,391,006 of CM075650.1, forward strand.
ATTTCATATTCATTTCATCCCTGGTCACGACCTACTGCGTCTGCACCCCTGTGCACTCACGTCTTACTGCGTCCGGGTATATATATTTTCACTTTCATTTCATCCCTGGTCACGACCTACTGCGTCTGCACCCCTGTGCACTCACGTCTTACTGCGTCCGGGTATAATTCATCTTCATTTCTATAATAACCTTTCCTCTTAATCATATTAACCATTACATTTTCCAGAAAAACCACTTAACTTCTTATCAAGTAAATTACTCAAAATTAATCACCACATTACACATTTGCATCATCAACTCATCACAAACATATCTCATAATTTAATTAGCATCTATTAAACAACTTTATTAATACCGTCACCATTATTCTTGATTTCCATTCTTTGCCTTGGTTTTTAAAATAAAATCATCTATCATTCATTTAGCAAAATAAGCACTTTAAACTATAATCATCACCAAATCACAAGTTTATATATCAATATTAAAAATGAAGCATATCATCATCTAATTATTTTCCCTGTGTCATATGCTCTAATTAATAACTACCCTATGGTATAACCACCCAAACTAACACACAACTCATAGTACCCATTATATACATATTGCAAACTAAACCCCAGAGTAAGGTAATACTCACTATAACCCACTCCTTACCTCAAGCTCTTAGAGATAGAGAGAGAATTTGTGCTTGGAGCTCACTTGATAAAGAGACACAATTCAAAAGAGAGGGAGGAACCTAAAATCAATAAAATAAAGGAACAAAATATTAAACTTTGCCCAAGAATCTTGAGGAAATTCGTGACCCCATCAAGTTCCTCAAGGTTGTTGACTAAAGCTTCAAGGGAGGAAGAGGGAGAGAGAGAAATTCGAATTCTAGGGAGAGAAAGAGAAGAATAAAATCAACATTCACTTACTTGGAGCAACAAGGAAGGACTTGGGGATGGACTTGGAGTGATCCTCTTGAGGATTGATTGATGAAAATGGAAGATTTGGTGGCCTAGGAGAGAGAGAGTTCGAATTTCCTAAGAACTAAGAGGTGGACGCACCTTTATTTTTTTCAGCATCTACAGCCTCTAATCGATTATTAATCGATTATGCACTTTCCAATTTTCTGGGCTTAATCGATTAAGCTGCAGCTTAATCGATTAAGTTGCAGAGTTTGCAGCACCCCGACTTTGAATGGCCATAACTTCTTCGTTACCCGTTGGATCTTTCTCAAATTTTAAGGCAAGCTTCCTCACATATCCTAATTCACATCCAACGGTGGAATTTATGTTTTAAGCTAGCAATCTCGTTATTCTAATTTCCCAAGTTCTTATGTTTTAAACTTACGGTTGCATGCTAATTTGGCTAAGTTTCTAACTTTTGCTCTCATTTGTTCTACCCTAAGACCATCGCAACATAAATTACAATATAAATAAAGTTTGGGATGTTACAATTCTCTCCCACTTACCCGAATTTCGTCCTCGAAATTCTGTTGTCATTGAACAAGTGTGGATGAGATTGTCTGATCTTGCTTTCCAACTCCGAAGTAGCCTCCTCCACATTGTTCCTGTTCCATATGACTTTCACCAAACTAATCTCCTTGCCTCTTAGCTGTCTCACTTGCCTGTCTTCAATCCTCATTGGTAACACCTCAAAAGTCAAATTCTCCTTCAAAGGCAAATCGTCCAGTGTGACCACATGAGTAGGATCATGAATGTACTTCCTTAGTTGGGAAACATGGAATACATCATGAAGCCTAGCTAAGTGAGGGGGCATAGCAATCCTGTAAGCTACCGGACCAACCTTCTCCAGAATCTCATAATGTTCAACAAACCGTGGAGTTAGCTTCTTGGACCTAATTGCTCTACCAATTCCTGTGACCGGAGACACTCTCAGAAACACATGATCCCCAACATCAAATTCCAAAGGTCTCCTTCGCCTGTCAGCATAATTCTTCTGGCGATCCTGGGAAGTTTTCATCTTGTTCTTGATCATGGTAATCCTCTCGGTTGTTTCCTTCACAATATCAGAACCTATCAACAAATTCTCTCCTATTTGGAACCAACACAGAGGCATCCTACACTTCCTGCCATAGAGAGCCTCAAATGGTGCCATGCCAATACTGGAGTGAAAACTGTTATTATAAGTAAACTCCATCAACGGCAGTAACTGCTCCCAACTACCAGTCTGCTCCAGAACACATGCTCTCAACAAGTCCTCCAGTGTCTGGATAGTACGCTCAGATTGTCCGTCTGTCTGCGGGTGGTAAGCCGTACTAAATTTCAGCTTAGTACCCAATGCCTCCTGAAGACTCTGCCAAAATCTAGACAGAAATCTCGGATCACGATCGGATACAATACTGATAGGAACACCATGCAACTTGACTATGTCCCTGATATACAACTGAGTCGACTTCTCCAGAGTGTACTTCTTGTGAATCGGAATGAAATGAGAACACTTTGTGAGACGGTCCACAACCACCCAAACTGCATCACATCCTGCAGTCGTCCTAGGTAGACTCGTTACAAAGTCCATAGCTATGCTATCTCCTTTATTTTTTTCAGCATCTACAGCCTCTAATCGATTATTAATCGATTATGCACTTTCCAATTTTCTGGGCTTAATCGATTAAGCTGCAGCTTAATCGATTAAGTTGCAGAGTTTGCAGCACCCCGACTTTGAATGGCCATAACTTCTTCGTTACCCGTTGGATCTTCCTCAAATTTTAAGGCAAGCTTCCTCACATATCCTACTTCACATCCAACGGTGGAATTTATGTTTTAAGCTACCAATCTTGTTATTCTAATTTCCTAAGTTCCTATGTTTTAAACTTACGGTTGCATGCTAATTTGGCTAAGTTTCTAACTTATGCTCTCATTTCTTCTACCCTAAGACCATCGCAACATAAATTACAATATAAATAAAGTTTGGGATGTTACAAGTCAACTATGTGATCTGGGCAACAATGTGACCTTTACTTCGGAATTTTGTTTTATTAAGAGTTGTATTGATGATAGTGTTAAGTTCGTAGGTCGACGCTCTAATAACTCCTATTTAATTGATTTAGATGAGATAACCTCATTGTTTTCAACACGTTTTAAATCTTTTGATGATGAGGTTCGACTTTGGCATCGGTGCATTGCTCATGTAAATGTGAATCAATTAAATAAACTACTACGCAAGGACATAGTGATTGGCTTACCTAAACTTAATTTTAAACTTGATAGTGTTTGTGACTCATGTCAAAAATGCAAGCAAGTTAAAAACTCTTTTAAACCCAAAAATGTGGTAAGCACGACAAAGCCATTGGAGTTAATCCACATGGATTTGTTTGGCCCATCACAAGTTCGGAGTTTAGGTGGCAATTACTACGGCTTTGTTATTGTAGATGAATTTACTCGATTCACATGGACATTGTTTTTATCCGCCAAAAGTGACACTTATAGAAGTTTTAAAAAGTTTGCCAAACTCATCCAAAATCAATTAAATTTGAAAATTGTGTCTATTAGAAGTGATCACGATGGTGAGTTTGAAAACTCAAACTTTGATGCGTTTTGTGAAAAATATGGAATAAGTCACCAATTTTCAGCCCCTAGGGCTCCGGAACAAAACGGAGTTATAGAAAGGAAAAATAGAGTTTTAGAGGAACTTGCAAGGACTATGCTTAAGGAATCTAGAGTTCCCTCTTACTTTTGGGCTGATGCGGTTAATACCGCGTGTTATGTCATTAATCGTGTTCTTATCCGTCCGCATTTAAATAAAACACCTTATGAGTTGTTAAAAGGGCGAAAGCCAAATATTTCTTATTTTCATGTATTTGGTTGTAAGGTGTTTGTTTTAAATAATGGTAAGAACCCGGTCGGCAAGTTTGACTCAAAAGTCGACGAAGGTATTTTCATTGGATATTCAACTCATAGCAAGGCTTATCGTATTTTTAATAAAAGAACCTTAACCGTAGAAGAATCAGTTCATGTTGTGTTTGATGAATCTCCGAAAGGAGAGTGTGTTGTTTCTTGTGATGATGAGGACGTAGGTACATTCGTGGATCATGAGAAGCAAATACAACAACAAGAAGTAGAGAATCAAGTTGAGAACGAAGAAATGCAAACACAAGAAAATGACTTAGCACAAGTGCCGCATACCGATCTACCAATTGCTTGGAAAACGAACAAAAATCACCCGGTCTCTAATATTCTAGGTGACATTGCTAAGGGAGTGGTAACCCGAAGCACTTTAAATAACTTTTGTTATTATGTTGCATTTGTTTCACAACTAGAACCTAAGAATATTAATGAGGCACTTCAAGACGAACATTCGGTTATGGCCATGCAAGAAGAGTTAAACCAATTTGAAAGAAACAAAGTCTGGGAGCTTGTGCCAAAACCTGATGACCGTCCTGAAATTGGTAATCGTTGGGTTTATAGAAATAAACTAGATGAGTCGGGTATTATTGTTAGGAATAAGGCTAGGTTGGTAGCTAAGGGTTATAGTCAAGAAGAGGTTTAGGATCTCGACTATGTAGCTTTTTCATTATAATCCTGTAGTCTTGGGGAAATTTTGGGTCTCATCACACTTCTAGTGGTAGTTTCCCCCTTATGCATTTTGGCTTAATATGCTTATCCGATGTATTTTGCTATTTATGACTTCCGCCGACTACCTAATGTTTTATTTGCATTGTTATGTATGAACCTTTATGCTTGTAATGAATTATCTTTGTTTATCACTACCATTTCCTTTCTATGCTGTTCCTAATCCAATATGCACTTATATGTTTATCTATTTAATGCATAACATCTGTATGACAGCTGCAATAATATTTCAGAATTGCCCCTAATCTTGTTGCTTGGTTTTCCTTGGTTGGTCAAATGATCAACGGATTAAGGGTTAGATAAAATAGCATAGTATGATACACCTATAATGCCTTCAGCATCACATACAACAATTTCTAAGGCCTACCACGTAATGTTTTAGATGTTAAGACCTCTGGAAACTGACCCTTCCTGGATTTTGTCCATTTCTGCATACTGTAACCGGTTACAGAGTCGGCTAACCGGTTAGGTTATGCAGCTGGGCAATCAAATGGGGTAAGAGAAATTCAAACGAATTGAGATCCTGTTCCTAATGTTCCATTAAAACTCTACAAGCACTTATCAGAAGCATTGACATAATAATAAGCAGGAGTTTCAAATGAGAGGTATTCGAAGGGGTGCAATGTCGACTAGTTGAATTACTATTGTTACCCCTCAGGAATGAAAGAATGAATGGTCTTTAGAATTTATCAATCGCCATAAGATTGAATACTAACAGGGACTACGTCACACCAGGTCTAGGAATGGATTATTCCTCACACCATAGCGAATAAACACGTCATCCTAGTTTACTTCCCTAGTTGCCATTCCTCAAAATTGCTGTATCACTGACTCTTTTATAATCTTTATGAACCAGTGCTTGAATCTCACCATGGCAACAGGTTTGAAAAGAATACTACCTCCCATCTGAGTTCCACATCGGCCATCCCGTTTTCTTACTAAACAATCTAAACCACTTGCTAAAAATCCATCCAATATCAACTTGGACCCAGAGAGTGAGCTTGTGAGAACATATTTCCCAGAAAGTAGCACAACCATCGGAAATTTAATGCATGGAATCATACCTCAGGAACCAAGAATCAGGATCATTTGCTCTGATACCACAAAATGTAACACTCTTTCAATAAACTTCATAGGTAGAATAATTGATTATATTTCAATACAAGTTCAAATTGTTATTCGAAAGATTTTTCGAACTAAACATTTCATTTCATGAAAACTCGGCTGAATATTCAAAACTAGATCTGAGTTCAAAATAGATTTGGAAGTTTTCCCGATAATCTACAGAGAATACGAGTTTTTGAAACATAGAGTGCATAATAACTTCAGAGTTGGTGGGAAAATATCGAGATCAGCTCGTAGTAATAAGTGAATCATTGAAAAGGGGTTTCACCGGATATGTTTGTGTTAAAATAAAATGATTGTACCAAGGAACTTAAAATGTTATCTTGGATCATCCTTTTCAAAATATAACTTAGATACTATCACAGAAATGTCTTAGAGCTGATCCGGAATCTTGGTTTTCTCATCTATTACATTTGATTTCCGACTGCTGTGCACAACACCGAAAATCTCTCTTTCCTCCGTTCTCCAATGCTCTTTATGGGTCTCCTACCCTTACTCATCATTGAGAAGGTCATAATGTTGGTCCCTAACCTACAAGGGCACGGGAGTAAGCATATCCATTTGCATAGTCAAATGAGATAGATATAAGAAAAGTAATATCAACAATCACAGTTATTCAAGTATCAAACAAGATGCAAGTACATATGAGCACGCCTCTTTTTAATATTCTTCATCTTGTAATGCAAGTGTCATGATGCATGATTCCATCCACAACCGAGGCCTCCAACAATATTGGATATCAGGCAATTGATATCCTGGTGTTCCCAGAACACCACCAAACGTTCCCAGAACGAGTGGCAAACCGTACTTGGAAAACAAACACAACTCCCAGAGTGTGCATCACGTTCCCAGAACGCATTAAACCAGGTCCCGGACACTGGCCACATATCTATAATGTGTCATCAAGTCGGTTACAATTTCGGTACTCCCAGAGTACCCTTCTCATATTCCCAGAATATGAGAATTATTCCTTGCCAACCTATTCTCCATTCCTCTATAAATGAATGCACCACTTTCAAGATTGGTTTTTATCTTTGATTTATCCATTGTGATTTAGGTACGTCTCGTAATTCCCTTGGAATGATTGGTTTGAGGTACCAACCTTGGCATGGTGAGATACACTTAAATTAGTTTCAATTATGCCAGTGATCTTGAATTGAGTAGTCTTAACCCATGGTAATCACTCCTCCTTTCAAAGACTAAATTTTCCTTTTGCAATTTCAGATACTAACCGGTTACAGTCCCAGACTAACCGGTTAGCGTCACATATCTGAAACTGTTTTACCATGGAGCTTCAAGAAATTCTCTTTTTCCTGAGTTTTCTACTCAGTTCACAGACAGTTTTTATCATGGCCTTGTACCTCAAACCTATTGTGCTTATCATTCACAGGCCTAAATCCACAATTTGCTATCAATGAAACATAACTTAACTTTTAAGTTATCACAACACTTCAAGATATTGATTCTTCTCCCACAATCCAAAACCCACAGTGATTTATCACTTACTTTTCAGATTGATATCTATTGAAATTAGAGTTAGAATTGAGTAAGAATGATAGAGACTTTTCACCAATTTTAACAACACATTCTTCTTTTGAAATTACACAGAATCTAACCGGTTACGAAAATCGTCTAACCGGTTAGATTAGACAGTCTATGTACTGAGAATAGAATTTTGCAAATATTTCTTTTCAATACTCAATTCTACCTCATTTCAATACTCACATACACCCATATACCTTGAGTAATTTTTGCTCAGCTACAGAAACACATTAAATCTTGCATACATGTTATTTAGAGCATCAATTTTTGCACATAACTATATTTAATGACAAGTAACAGCAAGTGCCACACATAGCTCATATCCATACATGTAATCTCCAATTAATGCATTTATATCATTTGCATAACTTGCTTAGATCTGTTACCAACAGAGTTAACTTATCCAGTGGCCTCCAAGCCTTTGATTATGATACACTATGCCCTTTGGGAGTCTCATGGTGACTCCACCTATTCTTTCATGAGATCTATTCTCATTCTAGCAAAAGAAAGCTTCTCCCTTACCTCAGCATTGAATTTGTTGAAGATTAACACTGGAACTTTTGAAGAAACTTCACCATTTCCTCACAATTCCTATGTTCTGTTTCAGCCACGATTTCCCTCAACCAGGTTCAAAGACAAGAAGATTTGACACATCCATAGGCCAAAGAAATTGGGGAAAACTATCAGAATCCAGACTAGGTAACATGCACTAGCTTTGGAAACAAGTTTGAGGCTTAAAGAGTGCATGTACTTACCAGGATCATGCCATAAAGAGAGCCTCGCGAGTTGATTTTCTGGTTCTAGACAGACTGATTCCTCAACCTTCCCAGGCTAATAACCTCTTCCATATTCACTCTCAAATCACTCTCCATACCTCAATACAAAGTTGGAAGACTCAGCTTTGATATGGTGTATCCCTCTTGGTTTGATTCTTAAAGATCAAAGAGAAACTGACAGAGAAACCTAGAAACCCTAACTCAGTTTCAAACATCAACACTTCATCAAAGAACCCCTAGTTTGACTCTCAAATCGCATATTTATAGCGAAATTGATGAGCATGCAGCTCGACACGTATCCCTTACTGAAAATCGAGTGGGTTTCGTGGCAATTCATGGTTTAATTGATTGATTACTCATCAAGATCCACTATCTGGGTTTCCTGAGTTCATCGTGTAACCGGTTACAAAGCCTTTCTAACCGGTTACCTACTGATGAATTTTAGAAAATTGTTAATTTAATAATTCTTTTCCCATAAACCCTTTTAATATTATATTTAGGTCCTGGCTCAGGGACCAAAATGCAATACCCATGTTTTTGGTTATCCATTTACCAAAAATCATCTTTACCTATATTTTGTATATTAACACATAATAGATTTAGACTAAAAATTGAAAGAGTTTAATATCAAACCTTATTATTAATTTTCGCATTATTCGGAAGACGAAAATTAGGGGTGTTACAATGTGTGCTCGTTTTCAAGCCAATCCAAAAGAGTCGCATTTAACTGCTATTAACAGGATTATGAAATATTTGAAAGGAACAACCAATACTGGATTATGGTATCCTAGAGATGCTCTTTTAAATTTAATTGGCTATTCGGATTCTGATTTTGCTGGTTGTAAAGTTGAAAGAAAAAGTACAAGTGGAACATGCCATTTAATTGGAAGTTCACTTGTATCATGGTTTTCAAAGAAGCAAAATTGTGTAGCTCTATCAACCACGGAAGCTGAATATATTGCGGTCGGGAGTTTTTGTGCTCAAATCCTTTGGATGAAGCAACAACTTTCGGATTTTGGTTTAAACTTATCAAAAATTCCTATTAAATGTGATAACACATCCGCAATAAATTTAACTAAAAACCCGGTATTGCACTCTAGAACAAAACATATTGAGATTAGGCATCATTTTCTAAGGGACCATGTCCAAAAAGGTGATTGTGTTATTGAATTTGTTCAAACTTCAAATCAATTAGCTGACATTTTTACAAAACCTTTACCAAGAGATACTTTCTATCGTATTAGAAGGGAACTTGGCATTTTTGATGAATCAACTATTAGCTAATTGTATTTGAAATCATTTTTAGTTCATCACCTTAAGCCTATTTCATTATGTATTGTTGTTTGAGTTTTTGTAATATGAAAATCCTTTCATAATTCTCTAAATAAGTAGTTATATGTGTGTTTTTCTATGATATGTTTGCTTGTATGTATAAATGTGTGTGCTAAATGCTAAATTTCTATATGTGTTTGTAAATATGAAAATATTTTTCAAAATTTCAAAAATTTGAGTTTTGTGCACATTAATCGATTAATAACTATCATTAATCGATTAAGTTTTATCAGCCATTCAGGACTTAATCGATTAATGTAGCTATAACTCGATTAATTTTAAACACACATTCAGGCCTTAATCGATTAAGGGTTTCGTTAATCGATTAAGGATACTGAACACTTAAATATAAAAAGGTTTTTACTGCACTTTGACTCACTTTTTCTCTTTTTCTTCTCTCTCTTCTCCGACTTTCTCTGTTCTTCTCTCACTCGAAAATCAATTGTTGATCACAAAGGGCTTATGAATCATGTTTTACACCCAATTTCTTCCATCAAATCTCTTCCCTAACATCATCCCTTACATAAAACCCATCAATTTCACTCTATTTCTCCTCAAATCCAAAAACCCCAAATTCCCAAACCCTAACTTTCTCTCTCCTGCGGAAATGGCCTCCTCCTCCTCAAATCTGAATCCTCCACAGAAGAAGAAGCGTCCTCCTCATCCGGACCGCCTCAATGTATAGTTTTCTCAAGCCAAGCGGGACGAACGGGCTCCGAAGTTTGATGACAGATCTTTTGGGATTATTCGGTACCTTTAGTTTCCATGGCTGAAGAAAGAGAGGTTTGGTTTTCATGATTTAGTTGTTTCTCAGCACTTACAAAGGTTTTTGGAATAAAACACTCATATTTACCCTAGGCTTGTAAAACAATTTTATGCTAACTTTACTAAGATCAATGGTGTTTATCAAAGTCAAGTTAGAGGTCACCATTTTATCATTAAGCCTGACCATCTAAAAATTCTGTTTGGATTAAAGAATGAGGGTACTTTTTTGGGTGATGATGAGTCTAATGAACTAGATGTAGATGCTGCTACTGTCTTCTCTGATGCGGTTAGACCAGAATTGAATTGGGATAAGGGTACTAAGAGGGTTTCTTTGTTGCATGCTGAGGATAGGGTACTCCTGTACATCATTGCATATTGTTTGATTCCGAAATCCTCTCAGAATTATGCAAGTCCAAGAGGATGACTTGAAACTATTTTATGGAATTAAAAACAATGTTCAAATAAATTGGAATAAGATCATTTTGGCTAGAATGCATCCTGCTGCCCAATCTGCTCCTACTCAATATTTGCCTTATCCGATGCACGTAAGCAAGTTGCTTCATCATTATGGTGTGCCTATACTGGACAATGAACCTTGTGAGACGGATCCTGAAGGTAAATTCTGTCTGAATATTCACCACATCAATCAAATGAGAATTGCTTTCCATAAATCATCTAGGACATGGATGTGGAATTCACAAATTAAGGCCTTAGGACAAGGTGCTCCACAAGCTCCACAAGCTCCACCGGCTGTTGATGCAATGGATACTGATCAAGGGGTTCACCATGATGATCAAGAGCTCAATGTTGAGGATTACATCGATTTTGACAACTTGGAAGCATCGTTTGATCATCAAGCTGCTCATGCTGCACTTATTCAGCATGTGGATAATAGGTTTGACATGCTTGAGGCACATAATCTTGCTATGGAACAAAGGTTTGAAGCTCAAAACCGTGCCATGGAGCAGAGGCTTATGGATCATATCTCCAGTTTCTTTTCCCATCCTCCACCTAACCCTTAGCCCTTTATGATCTAATTGTGATTTTCATCTTTTTTTGCTGCTTTTTATCTTACTCTGATGCTGGACTGTTTATGTTTTTATGGTTTTTGGACTTATTTTACTTTGCTGGACTGTTAGTCTTTTGCTATGGTTGATCTTTGATATGGTCTGTGTATGGCCATTAGACACTTTATGCTTTATGTTTTGCTGCTGGACATTGGTTCTGTTTTGCTGTGGTATGGACTTTATGCTATGCAATTAAGGTTTTATTATGTAGTCAAGTATATGGTCTTGGTTATGGCCTTAGTTTCACTGTGATTATTTACTGCATATTATGACTTTAATTGTGTTATTCTATATATATATATACCAACTGTCTGGTACTTACCTCTCACCTTTGGCAAAAGGTTTTTTTAAAAAAAAAAAATTTACTACTTTTTAATGATGCGAAAAGGGGGAGAAAAGGTTTGTTGATGTTGTTCTTTGTAGGTTCGGTTTTTATATATTTTTCCTAAGTGTATTACATTTAGGGGGAGTACTTAAAAACTTGGTGTTTCAATGTGAAGAGGGTTTGTCATCATCAAAAAGGGGGAGTTTGTAGATTTGATGATGTTTTGATGCTAACAAACCAAAGTCAAGGAACAACATTCAACAACAAGTCAAGCACCACTCATGAAGAATTAGATTAAGTTTATGTTTTATTTTTGAATGAAATGTAATATTTTATTTTCTATTTCATGAGAGTGGGTGGTAGCTTAGGTATCTCAAATTAGGATTTAATATTGATTGATTAAATAGTGAAGAAAGTGTTGGAAACCAACAAGCGGCTCAATATAGTCTAGAGGGGGGGTGAATAGAATATTGAAGCCTTATTACAGATTTTTCGTCCGCCTAAGAGAATGGTTTTATGAAAATAAATTTTCTTAAGAATTCAGTTCAGATTACTCGAGTAACTCAAGCCTTCACTCGAGTAATACGCAACCAAAAATAATTTCACTCGAGTATTCAGCAAATCACTCGAGTATTACGAAAACAAATTTTAAATCACTCGAGTAACAGAAAACCTACTCGAGTAATGTTTATAAACTGAAAGCAGATTACTCGAGTGACAAGAACTTTACTCGAGTAAACTGGGTAAAATTCAATTTAAAACTTAGTTTTCAATGGAGTTCTTCAAGAATAACAATGCTATGATGATTCAACAAATTATGAATGATTAATATGAACAATTTCAAGTAATATTAACATGCAATTTTAGATCAATTGAGTAGAATTAAGAAAACCCCAATTCTAACCTAAAAATGCAAATGTTAATGAATTAATGAAATACAAGGAATGAAAATAAAAGAGACACAAGGATTTATCCTGGTTCACTTTCACCCACTTGAAAGCTACTCCAGTCCCCTCTTAAATCAAGAGAGATTCTTCACTAGAAATCTTCAAATGTAGATTTTACAATGTTTTAAGATGCAACTAGATTCTTAGTTCTCCTATCTTAAAACCCAACTCAAAGTGTGTACCAAACACTTTGATCTAATCTACCCCTTTTGAGTATTCTAGATTTCCTTGCTAATTGATTGAAGATGCTTCCAACCAATCCTCTTTTCTTGCTTTGATTTGATCCTCAAAGTCTTCCTTGTGAGATTCTTCACTTGTGTTGAAACTTCAATGATGCAATCACAAATTGCAAATCTTCAACAACCACTAAGAACAAAAATATGATCTCAAGAATATTTGAACAATGATAGAAAATAGAGTGAAGAATGAAAAGTTCTTTGTTGAATCTTGATAGCTCTTGAAAGATGTAAAAAATGGCTCTTGAATTACTTTTCAAAGTGTATTAGAAAATTGTAAGAATGAAAGTCTCTATTTTGAAAGAGAAAATTAAGTCCTTTTAAAATTTTCCCAACACTGATTGAATTACTCGAGTAAACCAAACAACGTCACTCGAGTGAAACATGTCAGATTAAGTTACTCGAGTGATGTGTAAACCATTACTCGATTAACCTGTCAGAACATAAATTACTCGAGTGAACCAATACTCATTACTCGAGAAAACTGATCAGAATCTGAATAAAAACAAAGTTTTTCTAAAATGATTTTCACAAGCTATTTAATCAAGATTTAAAGTATCTTCACTCTTAATCAGACATTATTTAAATATTCTTAAAATCACCTAAGCTACCCACACCAATGAGATGCATTGCATAAAATAAAGATTACATTGAAATAGAATTAATAAAAATCCTAATTCTAATCTTCATGTGGTGTAGCTTGCTTGTTGCCAATGTTGTTGCTTGGAGAGAGATTGTTAGCATCAAAACATGAGAATCCTACAAACTCCCCCTTTTTGATGATGACAAACCTCCTTTCAAATTAAGCACTAAGTTTTAACATACTCCCCCTAAATGTAAAACATCTAGGAAAAAATATAATAAAACTTAACCTACAAGAACAACATCAACAAAATATTCTCCCCCTTTTGGCATCATTAAAAAGATAATATTTTTGAGAAAAGTCCTTTGCCAAAAGTTGAAGGTAAGTAGTTCACAATGGTATAGAAAATATATAACAATAAAGACAATACCAAAATAAACCACAATAGTGCCTCAACGTATATAAACAACGAATATAAACGAACAACGAATATAGCACCATAAATCAGAGTATCAGAGCATCACACTATGCAGCAAATCATAGCAGATAATCAAAACGAAAACTAAACAAACTAGACCATACACAAGGTCCTAAAGTCATAGTAGCAACAGAGTCAGAAACATGAAACAGAAACATAAACAGAGAATATGCAAATGAAACATGCAACAGAAATCAACAGCAAACATCATCAGCATCCACAGGTCTAGGAATCAGGTGGAGGAGGAGGAAAATGATGAGAAAATAATCCAGACATGTAATCCATCAAACGATGCTCCATGGCAATATTCTTCACATCCTGTCTCATCTCCAACTGAGTGAATTGAGCATTGATGTGCTCAACTAATGACTCATGAGCAGCTTGTGCATCAAATGGAATACCAAGATTATCCAAATCGATATAGTCCTCAATACGATCGGTATCCATCGGATCAGTAGAAGTAGGAGGAACAGAAGAGGATGCACCAGCCCTATCACCAAGTAAATTCCTTTTCCTAGTACCTGAAACTCTTGCAGCCTTTGCAGCTTCAGCCATTTCCTTAATCTGTGATTTCCATAACCAAGTGCGACTGTCCCTATGCCAAGCAATTTTCATATAACTAATGTGCGAATCATTAAGACACCAGTTATTTTTCTTTTCCTTTTCAGCTGGCTCATCATCAGGGATTGGAACACGATAATACCTCATGATCTTGGTGACATGCATAGGATATGGCAAGAATTGGGTAGGAGGAGATTGAGCAGCAGCTTCCATACGAGCTAAAAACATTTTATTCCAATTCATCTCATACCTCTTTTTAATCCCATGAAACAAAGTAAGATCATCATCTCCCAATTGAGCATAATTTTGATTGCATTTTGGAATCAAACAATAAGAGATAATATACATGAGCACCCTATCCACAGCATGCAAAGGTGATACAGTTCTAGTAGTTCTATCACCCCAAGATTCACCAGTACGCAACAAATCAGTATAAATCTTATTAGTATCCACATCCAAATCCAGACATTCAGTATCACCAATAAAAGTTCCCTTGTTTTCTAAACCAAACATCATAGTCAAATCCGCAGGCTTTATAACAAAATGATGTCCTCTAACCATTGTTTGATACTCACCATCTAGCTTAGTAAAATTTTGATAAAATTGTCTGACAAGCCTAGGGTAATAATGAGTCTCAAATTCCAAAAACCTCTTCAAATTCTGAAATTCTAAATCCTCTACAAACGGAAATTGCTCCTTATGCAACCAAGCAAATTTAACATACCTTGTAAGACCAAAAGAGCGATTGATAAATGCTGGTTCCCGCAAATCTCGGTTGATTCCAGAAAACCAAGTATCATTACGACCTGCTCCTTGCTTTGCTTTCTTTTGAGGAGGTTGATAGTGAGAGGAAGAAGCCATTGATTCAGAAAAAGCAAATTCGGTTTTGGGGGTTAGGGTTTTGATTTGGGGTTTTCGGATTTTTGGATAAAATTGGTGAAATTGATGAATGAAAGGAGTAGAAATGATGATATAATGATGAAATATGGAAGAAATTTGTATGATTTGTGAGTTTTGTGGCTGAAAGATGATGATTTGATGAAGACCCGTATGAGAGAGAAGAGAGAAAGACGAACAAGAGAGAGAAAAAAAAATCGGGAAAATGATGCAGATTTCAACAGTTCAGCTTTTAAAATCACGTAAGTTACTCGAGTAATGTTCATACGTTACTCGAGTGATTCGATCAGTACTCGAGTGAAAGAGTATGTTACTCGAGTATGCCGAAAGATAAAAAGATTTTACTCGAGTGATGGATGAACTTAATCGAGTGATACGCAAGTCATTTTAAAATTAATCGAGTGACAGACAGAATTACTCGAGTAATACGAAAGAGTTTTTAAAATTACTCGAGTGAAATTTCTGTTACTCGAGTGAACTGTCCAGAATTTCAAAAATTTCAATTTTTCATGCAAAATCATTTTTCATGCACAAACACAGAGAAACACTTAGCATGTAGCAAGTAACACACATACAAATAAAGCAATTAGCATATTATAGAAAACATACACACATAACTGCATAAAAAAAATAATAAACACTTTAATAAGATACAACAACTCAAAATACAAGTCACATTGAAATAGGCTTGAAGGTGAGTATAAAAAGCATCAAATACAATTAGCTAATAGTTAATTCATCAAAAATACCAAGTTCTCTTCGAATCTTATAAAATGTGTCCCTTGGTAATGGTTTTGTAAAGATATCAGCTAATTGATCCGAAGTTTGAACAAACTCAATAACACAATCACCTTTTTGAACATGATCTCTCAAAAAGTGATGCCTAATTTCAATATGCTTTGTCCTTGAGTGTAATACTGGATTTTTAGTCAAATTAATTGCCGAAGTGTTATCACACTTTATAGGGATATTTGTTAAATTTAAACCAAAGTCAGATAATTGTTGCTTCATCCATAAAATTTGAGCACAACAACTACCTGCAGCTATGTATTCGGCCTCCGCGGTTGATAAAGCTACACAATTTTGCTTTTTAGAAAACCACGATACAAGTGAATTACCAATTAAATGGCATGTTCCGCTTGTACTTTTTCGCTCAACTTTACAACCGGCAAAGTCAGAGTCCGAATATCCTATAAGTTTTAGAAAAGCATCCCTAGGATAATAAAGTCCAGTATTCGTTGTACCCTTTAAGTATTTCATTATTCTTTTGACAGCAGTTAGATGCGACTCTTTCGGTTTTGCTTGAAAACGTGCACACATACATACACTAAACATGATATCAGGCCTAGATGCAGTTAAGTATAACAAACTACCAATAATACCACGATACTTCGTTACCTCTACCGCTTTTCCAGCCTCATCTTGATCTAGGTAGCATGCAACGCTCATTGGTGTAGAAGCGGATTTGCACGAATCCATTCCAAAACGTTTGAGAAGCTCTCTACAATATTTACTCTGATGAATATAAATGCCATCATTAAGCTGCTTTATTTGAAGGCCAAGAAAGAATGTAAGCTCTCCCATCATCGACATCTCGAATTCACTTTGCATCAATTCTGAAAACTTCTTACACAAGTTATCGTTAGTAGCACCAAATATAATATCGTCAACATATATTTGAACCAATAAAATATCCTTACCGGAACGTTCAATAAAAAGTGTAGTGTCAACAGTGCCTCGTTTAAAACCTTTTTGTAATAAAAAATTGCTTAGTCGGTCGTACCAAGCTCTAGGAGCTTGTTTCAAACCGTACAAAGCCTTTTTCAGTTTGAAAACGTAGTCCGGATGCTCAAAACTCTCGAATCCGGGAGGTTGTGACACATAAACTTCCTCTTGAATGTATCCGTTAAGAAAGGCGCTCTTAACATCCATTTGAAACAATTTAAAATTCATAATTGAAGCAAAAGCGAGAAGAATACGAATAGCTTCTAATCTAGCAACGGGAGCATATGTCTCATCGTAATCGATTCCTTCTTCTTGACTATAACCTTGTGCTACCAACCTAGCTTTATTCCTAACAATAATACCCGATTCATCTAACTTATTCCTATAGACCCACCGAGTACCAATTTCAGGACGATCATCGGGTTTTGGCACAAGCTCCCAAACTTGGTTTCTTTCAAATTGATTTAATTCTTCTTGCATGGCCATAATCCAATGATCATCTTGAAGAGCCTCTTTGATATTCTTAGGTTCTATTTGAGATACAAAGGCAACATAATAGCAAAAATTATTTAAAGTGCGTCGGGTTACCACTCCCTTCGCAATGTCACCTAAGATATTAGAAATCGGATGATTTTTGTTGGACTTCCAAGCTATTGGTAATTGAGGTTGTATCTCTTGTGCTAAGTCTTTATCTTGTGCTTGCACCTCTCGATCTTCATTTTGATTCTCTTCCATTTGTTGTGGTGTTGAATTCTCATGATCCAAAAATGTACCTATATAATCATCACAAGAAACAACACAATCTCCTTTCGAAGATTCATCAAATACAACATGCACGGATTCCTCAACGGTTAATGTTCTTTTATTGTAGACTCTATATGCTTTGCTATGAGTTGAATAACCTATGAATATGCCTTCGTCGGCTTTAGAGTCAAACTTGCCGACCGGTTCCTTTCCGTTATTTAAAACAAACACCTTACACCCAAAAACATGAAAATGTGAGATATTTGGCTTTCGCCCTTTTAAAAGTTCATAAGGTGTTTTATTTAAATGCGGATGAATAAGAACCCTATTAATCACATAGCAAGCGGTGTTTACCGCATCAGCCCAAAAATATTTAGGAACACTTGATTCTATCAACATAGTACGAGCAAGTTCCACTAATATTCTATTTTTCCTTTCTACAACTCCGTTTTGCTCCGGAGTCCTAGGGGCCGAAAAATGATGATCAATACCAAACTTATCACAAAACGCATCAATCCTAGTGTTTTCAAACTCACCTCCGTGATCACTTCTAATAGACACAATTTTCAAACTTAGTTGATTTTGGATGAGTTTGGCAAATTTTTTAAAACATTTATAAACTTCACTTTTTGCGGATAAAAATAAAGTCCATGTGAATCTAGTAAAATCGTCTACTAAAACAAATCCATAGTAATTGCCACCTAAACTTTTAATTTGTGAAGGGCCAAACAAATCCATATGGATTAGCTCCAAAGGCTTTGTTGTGCTTATCACATTTTTAGGTTTAAAAGAACTTTTAACTTGCTTGCACTTTTGACAAGAGTCACAAATGCCATCAAGCTTAAAGTTTAGTTTAGGCAAACCAATCACTAAATCTTTTCGCAAAAGTTTGTTCATTTGATTCACATTCACATGAGCAATTCGTCTATGCCAAAGACGAATTTCATCATCAAAAGATTTGAAACATTTTGAAAATAGTGAAGTTATCTCATCCAAATCAATTAAGTAAGTGTTATTAGAGCGACGACCAACAAACTTAACACTATCATCTATAGAAGACTTAATGAAACATAATTCCGGAGTAAATGTCACATAATTGCCCATATCGCATAGTTGGCTTATACTAAGCAAGTTGTGTTCTAAGCCTTCTACGTATAGGACATTTTCTATGACAAGGTTAGATACGTTACCGATCTTCCCGACTCCTAGAATTTTGCCCTTGTTGTTGTCGCCGTATGTCACAAATCCATCATTTTTTGGAGTAAGTTCCATGAAGTGCGTTTTGTCTCCCGTCATGTGTCTCGAACAACCACTATCCAAATACCATTTGCGCTCTTTGGTTCGAAGACACACCTACAAGAAAGATATCATTTGGTTGACTTAGGTACCCAAGTGGTCTTGGGTCCTTTGTTGTTAGCATGAGGAGAAGTCCCCTTAACAATCCAAATATATTCACCGCTTGGTATACCAAATTTCTTTATATTACATTTATTCGTGGTATGCCCAAAGATTCCACAATAATGACAAGTTGGGTTTTTAGAAATCTTATTCTTTGAAAATCCACCAACTTTGCGATAATTGCGTTTCTTAGGTTTGGTATAGCCAAGACCGGATCTATTGCTATTGTTCCTTTGAGTTGAAAGCAAATGATCTAAAGAAGTATCTCCTTTCATGAGCCTTGCAAGTCGATCATTCAAATTAAAAACTTCTTTTTCCAAAGACTTGCAATTTTCACAAGATGGAGTCTCATTTGATTTCAATTCACAATTGCATGTAGAGTTTGCATAAATGAGTTCTAGAGTTTCATTTTGAAGCTTAAGTTCTTCTAAATCTTTTTGAAGTTCAATTATCTTTTCATGTTGCTTCATTATGAAATTCTTTCTTTCAACATTTATTTTAGCAAGTTTCTTCAACTCTTTATGCATCTCTACATACACATTGTACAATTCATTGAATGAAGGAGAATTAGAACTTGAGCTAGCATCGGAAAGATAATCTACCTCATTGACGTTCTCACTTGATTTAATGCTCGAAGATTCCTCTTCATCAAGCTTTGTCATTAAACATAGATTTGCAAGTTCTTCATCATCCGATGAGCTAGATGTTGATTGACTCTCCACTTCATCCCATACTATGTAAGCCCTTTTTCCTTTATAAGAATTGAATTTTGAGTTGTCACCTTCCGACTTCTTAGAATGAGTTGGACAATTCGATCGATAGTGACCAAGCTTTCCACATCCATGACACTTGATGTGATCCTTGTTAGTCTTATTTCTTGGTTGTGAGTCCTTAGAATCTCTTTGTCTATTTCTATTAAAGTTCCCCTTTTTCTTAAGGAACCTACCAAGCTTTTTAACTAGCAAGCCAAGGGTCTCATCATCTATATCGGAGTCCGAGTCATCCACTTGAAAGTTTTCCTCTTGTGCCTTAAGGGATTTTGAAGTTAATTTAAGAGCTATCCCCTTTTTCTTCCTATCGGCATCTTCATTCATGGATAACCGTCCAAGCTCCATTTCATGCTCTTGAAGCTTTCCGAATAGAGTTGCTAAATCAATTTGATCCACGTCTCTAGCTTCCATAATGGCCGTCACCTTAGGTTGCCATTCCCTGCTAAGACATCTCAAAATCTTATTAACAACTTCACCATTAGATATAACTTTTCCAAGTGCAGAAAGATGATTAATGATATGAGTGAACCGCTTTTGCATGTCACCTATGTTTTCATTAGGTAACATACGAAAGAGTTCATATTCATGCATGAGTGTATTTAGCCTAGCCCTTCTAACCTCCGAAGTGCCCTCATGTGTGACTTGTAATGTGTCCCACATTTGTTTAGCATCAACACATTGAGATACTCGAAAGAACTCATCATAAGAAAGAGCGGACGTGATGATATTTTTAGCTTTTAAATCAAATGCAACTTTCTTCTTATCATCATTGTCCCAACTCGATTGAGGTTTAATTGAAACAACATCATTTACTTTCGTTTGAGGAACAAAAGGTCCATTCTCTATGGCGTTCCAAATTTCCATATCTATGGCTTGAATAAAAATTTTCATGCGGACCTTCCAATAAGCGTAACCCTCACCACTAAATAGTGGAGGACGATTAATGGAAGTTCCTTCACCACCGAAAGGATTTGAAATTGAGCCCATTGTTTCCAAGTAAAAAGGATCTTTTCGAAAAAGCTTTTTAAGGCTCGGATTTTTCGTCCGAGCTCTGATACCACTTGTTGGAAACCAACAAGCGGCTCAATATAGTCTAGAGGGGGGGTGAATAGAATATTGAAGCCTTATTACAGATTTTTCGTCCGCCTAAGAGAATGGTTTTATGAAAATAAATTTTCTTAAGAATTCAGTTCAGATTACTCGAGTAACTCAAGCCTTCACTCGAGTAATACGCAACCAAAAATAATTTCACTCGAGTATTCAGCAAATCACTCGAGTATTACGAAAACAAATTTTAAATCACTCGAGTAACAGAAAACCTACTCGAGTAATGTTTATAAACTGAAAGCAGATTACTCGAGTGACAAGAACTTTACTCGAGTAAACTGGGTAAAATTCAATTTAAAACTTAGTTTTCAATGGAGTTCTTCAAGAATAACAATGCTATGATGATTCAACAAATTATGAATGATTAATATGAACAATTTCAAGTAATATTAACATGCAATTTTAGATCAATTGAGTAGAATTAAGAAAACCCCAATTCTAACCTAAAAATGCAAATGTTAATGAATTAATGAAATACAAGGAATGAAAATAAAAGAGACACAAGGATTTATCCTGGTTCACTTTCACCCACTTGAAAGCTACTCCAGTCCCCTCTTAAATCAAGAGAGATTCTTCACTAGAAATCTTCAAATGTAGATTTTACAATGTTTTAAGATGCAACTAGATTCTTAGTTCTCCTATCTTAAAACCCAACTCAAAGTGTGTACCAAACACTTTGATCTAATCTACCCCTTTTGAGTATTCTAGATTTCCTTGCTAATTGATTGAAGATGCTTCCAACCAATCCTCTTTTCTTGCTTTGATTTGATCCTCAAAGTCTTCCTTGTGAGATTCTTCACTTGTGTTGAAACTTCAATGATGCAATCACAAATTGCAAATCTTCAACAACCACTAAGAACAAAAATATGATCTCAAGAATATTTGAACAATGATAGAAAATAGAGTGAAGAATGAAAAGTTCTTTGTTGAATCTTGATAGCTCTTGAAAGATGTAAAAAATGGCTCTTGAATTACTTTTCAAAGTGTATTAGAAAATTGTAAGAATGAAAGTCTCTATTTTGAAAGAGAAAATTAAGTCCTTTTAAAATTTTCCCAACACTGATTGAATTACTCGAGTAAACCAAACAACGTCACTCGAGTGAAACATGTCAGATTAAGTTACTCGAGTGATGTGTAAACCATTACTCGATTAACCTGTCAGAACATAAATTACTCGAGTGAACCAATACTCATTACTCGAGAAAACTGATCAGAATCTGAATAAAAACAAAGTTTTTCTAAAATGATTTTCACAAGCTATTTAATCAAGATTTAAAGTATCTTCACTCTTAATCAGACATTATTTAAATATTCTTAAAATCACCTAAGCTACCCACACCAATGAGATGCATTGCATAAAATAAAGATTACATTGAAATAGAATTAATAAAAATCCTAATTCTAATCTTCATGTGGTGTAGCTTGCTTGTTGCCAATGTTGTTGCTTGGAGAGAGATTGTTAGCATCAAAACATGAGAATCCTACAGAAAGATTAACTTGATAGAAAATAGCTCTAATGAAAGTTTGAATCAAAGTAAAATTGAAAAGCAAATTTTTAATCACTTTTTACAGTGGTTAATCGATTAGCACGATATGCCTTAATCGATTAACACATTATAAATGTTTAGAACTGATTGTTTAACAAAGGTTAATCGATTAATGACTTATAAGTTAATCGATTAGCACGTGTTAACAGTGGTTAATCGATTAGTGATTTACATGTTAATCGATTAATTACTGTTGTAACAGAAAAGTTAATTTTGTTTAAAAGCTTTTCATTACTACTTTGACAAGGTTACTTTCACTTTCATATTTTTCTATAGAGATTCATTCTTTCACAATCTTACAGAGAGCTATTACAATTTTCAAAGTGTTCTATCAAGATCTTACAATCTTTCAATCTTCTTCACTTTTACTCATTCAATATTCTTAGCAATTTGAGATTGAGTTTTTTAGAGCTTATTCTTTTGTGTTGAATCATTCTACAATTGAGATTGTAACTTCAAGCATTCAACAACAACAAGTGAAGAATTCACGCCTTGGAAGTCTTTGAGCATGTCAAAGCAAGAGGAAAGGAATTGTGTGAAGAGCATCCTTCAACAATTCAAGAAAACAAGATACAAGAAACAATCGGGTAGATTTCAAGAGAATTGGTACTCTCTTGGAAGGGTTAAGATAGGAGAGCTAGAGTGAGATGCATCTTTAACCATTGTAAATCTAACAATTGTGTATCTAGTAGAAACTCTCTATCTTTGGTAGAGGAGACTGGATGTAGCTCTCAAGTGGTTGGAGAGTGAACCAGGATAAAAATCTTGTCTCCTTTGTTTTCTTTCTTCAAGCTTTCATGAACTAAGAACAAACCAATTAATTAGGTTAATTTTGGGGTTTTTACAATTTCAAGATAATCAACTTAAATTGATTTGGTAAATTTACGTAGTTTTGTTCATTGATTCATTTAACATTTGTTATTGCATCATTGGATTGTAATCTCTATTGAATTCTGAATAAGGCTGATTTTCTGTCAAATTTAATACGAGTTAATCGATTAAAAGTTTGATTAATCAATTAGTTTTAGAGCATCATTCAGGTCTTAATCGAGTAACACCCGGTTAATCGATTAGTTATTAAGTGATCTTCTGGCATTAATCGATTAAGCCTGAGATTAATCGATTAAAAAGTACAAATTTTGTTAGAAAACTTGTTTTCTGAAAACCATTCTCACTAGCAATCGAAAAGTTTGTATTAAGGCTTCAAAATACTATTCACCCCCCCTCTAGTACATTTTGATCCTCAAATGAGAGCGCATTATTAAAATATATATAAAAACCTAATTCTACCCAAGCCCCTGTACCTCACCGTAACCCAAAATAAAAAAAAAAGTAAAGGTGTGGCCCGAAGGCCACCACGTGAGCACATGGGAAAAAGGGGGCAGAATCTTAAGTTTGAGCATCTGAAAAGAAACTAAAACAAACATAGAAGAAAGAGCAGAGAGTGTGAGGCGTGAAACACGCAGAGAGAAAGAGAGATCGTGGAATTTCAATCTTCTCGATCCAATAACTCAAGATCCAACCGTTCAATCTCAAATCCTTCTTAGGTATATAATCTCCTCAACTCCCTCTATCCATCTACCTAATTTATTTGACGATCCGTCAATATTTTTATTATCCCTATATTTTTCAAATAAAGATATGTTTTAGGGAAAAGTGATATATTTTTATTATATAATGATATATATTTATTATTTTGACAAAAATGAATTTATTTGATATATATATTTTAATGTTATAATTAGTTTTATCGTATGTCCCTATTTAGATCCAACACGCTATTGACCTTGACCCTGGAGCAAGTCGCGGATGTAAACGTGGCTCTGTTGTTATTGCTAGGATTTCCAGGTAAGGGGAGTCTCTTTTCCACACTTTGAGCTAGGGATAGTTAGAGTTTATAATAGGATTTGGGTCTAATAATTAAATTGGGTTGTGGGTGGCAAATTAATAGTTGATTTGAAATGATCAGGGGAGATTGTTGTAGATTTGTGTAATTATGTTATATTACTGGAAATGTTTATGTTAATTCTTTTTGTATGTTATTGAAGTAGGAAGTGAAGAACCCTAGGGAGCTGATTTATTGCTATATGATGACTTTTAAGTGTTATTTTTATCTGTTGAGAATTTATATTTGTTCAATAGGTGCTAAATGTGTATATTTGTGAATCTATTTATGTGAGAAATTAAGTGTATATCTGTGAAAATGTTTGTGATGATGATAGGTGATTTAAGGGTGTTGTGATGGTAAAGTGATTGAATGAATAATTGATAATAGAAATAAGTGAATGTGATTATGTGCGTATGATAGTGCTTTTGGAATGATTAGTGATGGATTGTGAAGAGAATTATGAAATAGTGAATGAAAGAGAAGTGATAATGCGAGGTCGACTGCGATAAGCCGCGAATCGACCAGGCGCGATAAAAGATTTAAAACTTATTAATGCGAGGTCGACTGCGATAAGCCGCGAATCGACCAATCGCGATAATTGGAACTATATGCGAGGTTTATGGTGTTAAGCCGCACATAGACCAGGCGCGATAACAGGCTATATTTATATATGCGAGGTTTATTGTGTTAAACCGCACATAAACCAGGCGCGACAAAAGGCTAATGTTTATATATGCGAGGTTTATTGTGTTAAGCCACACATAAACCAGGCGCGACAACAGGCTATATTTATATATGCGAGGTTTATTGTGTTAAGCCGCACATAAATCAGGCGCGATAACAGGCTAATATTTATTAATGCGAGGTCTAATGTGTTAAGCCGCACATAGACCAGGAGTGATAACAGGCTAATGTTTATATATGTGAGGTTGATTGTGTTAAGCCGCACTTGGACCAGACGCGATAAAAAGGCTAATACCTATCTAACTCTTGCAACCGACTGCGAGGCGGCGCAAATCGGTTTGTAGGAGAAGTAAACTAATCACACCAAAGAAGATCAAGAGAAATAAGGAAAGTATAAATTTAGGAAAAAAGGATATTGAGGAATGAAAATATATTGGAAGTTGATAACATATGAATGTTACCTTGTTAAATAAATGTAATATATGTTGAAGGACCATTGCCTGATTTGACTATTATTCTTGAGTTTTTATTATGAGCTATTTACTATCTTTTGGTTCACTGTGTTGTGAAAAGGTCTCACCCTTAGTGGTTATCATTTTAGGTAAATGCTGAAGGAGCTTGAGGATCAGAGTGTCGCAGCGGAAGAATGGAAAGAAGGAAATTGTATGTTGTGCTAATTATATTGCGATTGGAATACCCAAAATCTTTTGTAAACATGTTTTATGTAAAGAAAATTTCAAGTTCCTTGTTTTAGTTACAAACTTTTAAATTGTTATTTTTATATAAAACAATCGGGTGTTACATTTATGGAATCAGAGCAGTTCCTTCCTTCCGACCTGAGGGAAAGTGGCCCCAATCTCGCTGCGAACACTCTCATATCAAGTCTCTTTTCCGGTGGTGAGACTCTTTTCAGTTGAAAATTTAATGTTAAGTGAGTGAATAATGTGCCTTGTATGAGTGGAATGAGTTTATGTTTGCAAATGGGGATACTATTAAATGGTGTATAAAAGTGGAAAGAAAGTGAATTCTTTGGAACCTAAGCGGATCCCTTAGGGATTCAAGGAATCACATATTGTAAGTGTTTATCCATTTGCAAACAGGAAACTTAAAAGGGTGCAAACTGATTTTTGGTCTAAGGATGAAAATTTTAAGTTTTGAGTTAAATCAAAACTGGAAGTTTCTTACAAAGGAAATCCTACTAATTCAAACGAAGTACATAAACTTTAACTGGATGGCGAGGGCTATTACCACTGATGGAATGTAGTGTCGGAACTGGCCAATCCGATGTTGCATTTATCGGGAGGTGACGTCGTCGAAATCTAGAAGCTTATGCATTATCGTGAATTAGTAACTGATTTTCTCTGTATAAAACTTTTGTGTTAATTCTTGTATTGTTTGGTTGCTTTGCTATGTGCATTTGTGTGTGGTTTCAATGTATGTTTGTTGAGTAAATTGGTGTCAAAGTAATTGAACAGAGATTAGATATGGAATCGCATGGAATAAATAAATTATGAATCTCGAATACTAATCCAACCAAGTGATTGAGGTCACGTTGATTCGATTAGTATCTAAGAGAACAAAAAAATGTTTTTATTAAATTAATAAGCGGTTCTGTAGATAAACTTGATTCAAGGGATTGTGACATCAAATGAAAAATAGGAATCGCGAACTAATCGATTGGATTTAAAACACTGAATCATATTAATTTGAGTTGCAAATAAAACACAAACTTTTTTGCCCAATTTGAGTGGTGGTTTGAATCCAATCAAAAGGTTCTTGAAATCAGTTTATATGTGGAATAGTGTAGTGTTAAAGTAAGCGGACAAAAATTAGAAGTGGAACCATGAGAATCAAAATGATTTGCTACCTCGATTCTAATCTATCCGAGTGACTCAGTTTGCATCGGATAGGCTAAAATCCATAAAAAACAACAAAAACATTTCTGTTGAACTCGTAGATGATTCCACCATTAATTTGATTTCCGGTGACTTTAATACTAATCGAAAGTTAAGTTGGAAGCCTCTAATGATTGAACTTGAACCCCGAGCTACTATAATAAAATTTTGTAACGAAAAGAGGTTTATTTAATCGAGGATGGGGTTAAAATTCAATATAGAGGTTCTTACCTCACTTTTGATTACATCATTGGTAGTGTATTTGGTATACATGAACAAGTCTATTTTTATGTGGAAATGAATTTAAATTTCGAAAATGTTTTCAAACGATTTTGGGATTAATAGCTTTTCAATTACCATCTTTATGTTTAAAGTCCCAAAACTACCATCCACTAAGCATTGACTAAAGATGCTGTTTTTGAGAAATTGTGTTCGGAATAAAAACTGATTATGTTTGTACATGTTTGATTAATTTATGTGCTTGACTATAGTATTTGAAAAGTGAATTTTTGTTTGATGCTTGTGAGTGGATGTTATGATAAATGCTTGTTTGATTATGTGAGTGTTTAAAATGAATTTCAAAAGTTTGCACCGAACCACAATAATTCTAAATTGATCGTGAGGTTGCACGACAAATTTTCAAGAAATAGTAAGAAAAGCAAGGATTTCTAAGTGATCGTGTAGTGAATTACCTTAACTGTTTGTAACCAAGTCACACGTCGATCAAATAAGAACCTTTCTCATGCGACTCAAATCAATTCGGAATGAAAACTCAACTTTCAAACTTGAAGTCAAAAGGGAATGTAATTGTTTCCGACTTTCGAAGATGAATTAAATTAAATTTTTCCAAGTCCGAGGCATATTCCCTTTTTCCTTTGAGTTTACCAATCTTGAGTGATCTTTCACTCCTTCATCTAGGTTCTTATGAAATTAGATGGAGGTAGCTCTTCATGGTAAGGTGCATGATTAAAAGTTTTATTGAAGTTTCAAGTGAAGCAAATTGTTCCTTATCGAGAGAGGAACCTAATTTGCAAAAGAATGTTGTTTTTATAAATGTATCATTGTTTTCTAAGTGTTCCACTAGTATGGGATATTACTTTTAAATTTTAAATTCTCATACCTAGTGATTATTCAAACCAAAGATTTTAAAATGTATGTGTTTGTGGTTAAGTGTCGGTTGGGAAATCAGGGTTTTTATATAAAGTGGAAAACTAAGTTTTTGGGTTTAGGATATTTGGTTGGCGTGGAAAATTTGGCCTAAGCACCCTAAGGTTGAATCTTTGTTTCATGTAACATTTCAAGCCAATTGGAGCAAGTTAATGTTTTAAAAGAAGCGAATCTAACGTGCTCTAATTGTAACACCCTGTCTGAATACCTCTTATTTGTTTTAATGATAAAAAGATTATTTTGAGAAAGTGTTTCAAAAAGAGTATTTTAAAAGAATATTTCTTAGATTGGATTTCTTTTATGATTTCAAGTGATAAATGCTTTTCAAGAAAAAGGATTTTCATGAGAAAATCTTATGGGTTTTGAATTGAGTTTTAAAGTTGAATTAATTAAGTAATTGATATTTGGTATTTTAAAGAAATGATGATTTTATAAGAAATAAAATAAAATGATTTTTATGTGTATGTGTGTGTGCATGTGTGTTCGGCCGTGTATGTGTATGTGTATGCATGCATGATAGAGTTTTGACTTTCTTGCACCCTAAGGTAGTAGACTAGTAGTACATAGGTTTAGTTTAGTGTAAAGCATGGTTAAGGGTTTGACCAACCAATAGGAAGGAGGATTAAGCCTAATTTTACTCCATTTGTCTCATGGCTTGGCTTGAGCCATGCAAGCTTTTATGAAACCCAAATTGCCCTTCATCCAACACTCTTGGTCGAATTCTTCAAGGGGCATTAGGGGAAATATTCGTGTGCCTATTTAAGCCCAAAGCCATAGTTCATTTCCAACTCTTTCCTTCACACTTCACATTTCATTTCTAAACCTAAACACAATCCTAAGAGTTCTCATCAAGCTCTTAGAGAGAGACATAGAGAGAGAGAAACCGTGAGCTTGGAGGAGAGGAAAAGAAGGAAATCAAACTCAAAAGCCTTAGGATTCCTTGAAGATCAAGTGAAGGTGGTTGAAGATCTTCTCTTTTCTTTCTTTGTTCGAAGATCATAGAGTATTAGAAGTAGTTCTTAATTTTTCCAAGTCTTGTAAAGTTCCTTTGTTGTTGCATGTCTAATTTTCTTGTAGATCTATGTTTGTAAGTACCTATTTAGCTTTGATCTTGAGTTTCAAGAGCCAAACAAACTTGTAGAACCTTAACCCATGGACTCTACCATTCGGCCATGTCTAGAAAACTAGGTTGTGATGATTTTTATTTTGTTTTGAGTTCATGCATGTTGATTTGATGCTTGTTAAAGATGATTTAAGTGATTTAAATGCTTTGATTTTAACTTTGATTTTTCTAAGCTTTGATCTTTGGTTTTCTTTTCAAAAAGGGCATTGATCTATTGTTTTGATCTTGAAAAAGATTTGATTCTTGCCTTGATTTTCAATAACTTTGATCTTGAAGTTTTGCATGTGATTCTTTTACTCAAAAGTTTTGTTTCTTGGTTTGCATGTTACGATTTTGATGAGAAAACAAAGGAAAACAACTTTTTCAAAATGGTTTTGCCTTGATCTAAGTCTATGTGTGTTTGAAAGTTAAAGATTTAAGTTTTCCTCTTGAATTTGTTAATTGATTTTCGGTCAAGCTTTGAAAATCAAAGAAATCATGATTTCTCTTCCTAAAAGATTCATGTATGTGATTCTCTTTTGTTTTAAATGATTTTTAGAATCACATGCAAAAGAAAATAAAAATGAAAATGTGTTTGAGTGACTAAGAGGTCACGGGTTTGAGAGAAAAAGGAGTGGTATTTTTCTAAAACCATGTGTTTGAAATGCATGTTTTTGATTTGTTGATTTTAAGGTTTTTGCATGTAGAAAAAAATTGCATCAAAGACTTTGTTTTCCTATGATGAAGATTCGGCCTATACTAGGTTAGATAGGCTAGATTCTTTTTGCATGTGATTGACTCATTGAAATGATTATGTTTTGTGACTTTGTTTTAAGAAAAATTATTGTGTTGTTTTGGGTTGTTCAATTCGGTTTTCATAAAAGAAAATGGGAAATTATGTTTGATTATTTTCAAAAGTATTTTCATGGTTTGGTTTCTTTTGTCCTTTGCTGTCCAAGAATTTATTTCAAAGTATTTCAATTTTTAAAAGTGTTTTTGAATTATGAAAAGTGTGGATTTCGAGTGTTGTTTGATATATAAAAAGTTAGAATGAAAATTATTGATTTTTCAATGTTTTACAACTTGAAAAAGGTGGCTGGACTTTTCCATACAGCCACATAAACTATTTATTTTATTTATTTTGATATGAGTTTTCAAATGATTTTTAAAGAATTTCAAGAATAAGAAAAGATTGAGAATTGTTTTGATAAACATTTGATAAGGAAAGTAAAGGATTTTCTATTCGAGAAACCAAGTTGTGATTTTTAATTGAAATGGTTTTTAATAAAAGTGTGTTTATTTACCTCGAGGTTATTCAGTAGACGGTGGGGACAATTCTCAAAGAGAAGCTAGATTTTTCCGAGCTCAAAGTATTTCTCTTGCTGGACTAAGAGGTGAGTGAGTGAGTAAGTGAGTGAGAGTGCAGTGAGCCCGTAACGTAGTTGCCCGTGTGGTGACAAGGATATGTTTACGTGATCTATTATGTGATATATGTTTTATGTTTTATTAAATTGATGCATGTTTATTTCTAAGTTATGTTGGTTCCTTTACCATTTTATTGTGAAAAGTATTATATTCGGTGTGATGAGTCTGAATGTTATTTTAAACGATAATAAGAAACTAAAAGAAAAAAAAGTGTAACGTAAAGATAAGCTAAAGAACGATGCACGATGTGAGGCAAAGAAATGTGGTGGAGCAACAATGCACTAGACGAGGAGATTCCACGAGTGTAGCTGAGATAGTGCTGGCGGATCCCAAGATGGAAATGATCGCTGACGAGAGCTATGTGAATTCCTACGGGAATGATTTGATGGATTGTGCCCGAGTGTCTTGAGAAAGTTAAAGAGTGTTATATGAAAGTGGGGAAAAGATGTAACCCTTAGTGGTCGGGTCTTGTCGAAGGGATGGACTAAGGGCAAGCCAACTGTAGGTTAATTAAAAGACTCTTAAAAGATTTAAAAGACATTAAAAGACTAACATACGCGATGAGGTATAAGAGTGCGAAGTAGTGGAGAGGAATATACTATGGGTATTTGCGGATACTCAGGTGGGGATTGCATGAGGGGAGGGCAAAGACGGTGAACGTCAAGAAGCCTCGAGTATATTTCTAGGAGGAACGAATCCCACAAGAGGCGTACTAACGTGGTAGGGACTGGGTCCAATGCCGTGGCAAGTTCCGCATAGCTAACTAGAAATGATACTGTCACCCCCTTGATTGCAAGTCTACAACAGTGAGAGGGACTGGAACGGGGCATTGTGATTTGCCACTGCTTGTACAGTGTGCCTGATTAATGATAATTATGTGAATGATATTGATTGAGGCTGTAGTCCTCCTGGTCTGGGACCATATGTTGTTGAGACAGCTGTCGTGCCGGCGTGGTAAAGGTCTTGTACTCCTGTTGGCTTCCGACTAGGTTTGGATGGAGACCGAGGAGATGTAGACGTGTGCGTTTTTCCTCAGTGATGGTTTTCCCCCTACCTCATTGAGTGAGAGAGTTATGATAAGACTTAATATTCAAAGAATAAAGATATAATTGAATGATGGAAAAGATTGAGAAAGTATGATGTTGTTCGGCAATGCGAACTATGATTCCGATTGATGCGTTATGCTTATTTTTATGTGCCATATATGCCATTTATATACCTTGCATATTTTGTTTATTATGCTTTGTTCACATTATGTTACTTGCTTGCTATCCTGTTCTGCCTATTTATTATATTCTGTTTATCCTCTATACCCTGGGTACCTTATCTCGCCCGGTATTCTTGTCAAATTGTCATGGTCATCTGTCTTCCTTTCTATCGAGTCTACCCTGAGACCTTATGGTCAACTCGTTAGTGTATGGCACACTGACTCTCTCCTGCCTGTTTGTCGTATTGGCTTTTGCCGGTATTGCAACGGGTAGATGGAGTATCATGTAGCAATCCACATGTGGCCTCTTCAGGGAGGAGCATGGGAGGTTGTTCTTGAGGGCTGGATTTGGCGAGGCGAAACCCGATTGGAGATCGATGATCCCAGGCACATTCTGCGAGGAACAAGTTTGGACGTTCATGTGGGACAAGCCACTCTCCGTGACTATCAGGACGGTGGATCAAGGGAGCATCACGAGTACGAAGGTGATCCTGCACCTTTGGCTGCTGTGATTCCTCAACCAATGGAGGAAGAAGACACTAGTGATTCTGATCACGAAGCGGAGGCGGATTCGAGTGAAGACATGGAGATGGACGCTAGTTCAGCTGAGGAGTGACGTTTTGTGTTCTGTGTCTAGATGATGTAGTGTGTCTAGGATCTAAGTTCCAGTCGAGGATTGCTTTGCGAAATACCATGGATGTAATTCAGCTACTTTTTAATTATGGTTTGTAATCTTTTGTAATTCTGGCCTGCTTTTGGAAAACTTTTTGGAGTGTAACTCTAGTACTTATGGCTTACGTTTTAACTATAATGAAAATGATGTTTTTATATGCTGATGATGTTTCGGGTACGGGAAGTTTCAAAAGTGACAACTCGATTTTCAAAAGGGTGGCGTTAATAATTCATGAACTCATTTTTTTTAAAAAAAATGGCCTCATTTTTACAGTAAATTAATAATAATTCAGTTAAGGTTTTTGGGAGTGAAAATCGAGCTGTTACACTGATCGGTTTGACAATTTTACACAACCTTGGTGTAACACCCCGCAAATTCCTCATATTTGTTTTAAGCAATAAAGAGATTTATTTTGAGAAAAGTATTTTGAAAGAGTATTTTCTTGAATGAGTTTCTTATTTTGTGGTTTTAAAGTGGTGAATGATTTTAAAAGGAATGGTTTTCATGAAATGATACTATGAGTTTTTGAAATCGAGTTTTTGGGAATGATTATATATTTAATGTTTTTATGCTTTAAAGGAAATGTGATTTTTATACAAGAGTTTTTTTATGAAAAAGAGATTTGTTTCCTATGCATATATGAGTATATGTGTTGGTTGATATGTGTTTGCTGTATGATGTATAAAAATAATTGTGTTAACATGAATTCTTAAAGATATTTGTGTTATTATGTGAATTGGTGATTACATTGTCCTAAAGTAAATATGAGTGAGAAAGAAAAAGATAATGTGTGTATGCATATGTGTGTTATACGTGTATATGTGTATATGTGCATGTCTAGGATTTTATTTTTAGGACAAAGAGCTAATGAGATAGATTAGAACCATTAGGTTGATAGGAAAATTTAATTAGTAGAAATAAGTTTACACATGAAGTGACCTAAAGCCATAATTTACTCCTCCTTGTCCCCTTTGATAAAATCCACCCATGCAATTTATTGAAGAACCAAAATTGCCCTCCCTCAACACACATGAACCGAAACCAAGCCAAGGGCAAAAGGGAGACTTCACGGTTTGCTTATAAATATCCTTGGCCTTAGTCTATTCTCACACAATTCATCCCATTTCCTTCATTTCTTCACTCCACAAACACTTTGTTGAAGAGCAAAAAATTAAGCTCTCAACACATAGAGAGAAGGAGAAACCGTGAGAGAAAAATAGGAGAAAGAGAGTGGAAAAATATCCAAGTTCCTTGATCTAATACCCTTGACCCTTCTTCTACACCCACTTCCTTCTTCAAAGACTAAGAAGAAAATCACCCCTCAACCAAAAAGAAGAAGAGGCCGAAGCTAACCCTTGGAAGAGAGAGAGAGAGAGAGAGATCTTGAAGCTTGAAGTTAGAAGTTTTGAGAGTTTCAAGTGTAATAATCTTGTGATTGTAAAGGACTTTATGATAAACTTTGTTAAACTTAAAAGTTTTGTGATGCATGTGTTTATTTTGAAGTGATCTTGAAGTTTGAACTTAATGCATGTCATTTCTAAGTATTGATCATGAAGGTTTATGTTAAAAAGTTTGGATCTTTAACTTCTAATCTTTCTTTGTCACGGTTTTACCTAGGCTTGTGTTTAAAATTTATTTATTTGCCTTGATCTTATCATGCATGTGTTGATTATACCTTGATCTTGAATTTTTAAGAACAAATGAACTTGTAAAACACTAAACCAAGAGCTATATGATTCGGCCATGACCAAAAGTTTAGGTCTTGATGCTTTTTAATTTGATCTAAGTAATTGCATGTTAATCTTATGCTTAAGAAAATTGATTTGAGGTGTTAAAATGTTTGATTTTTGAACTTGACCTTGATAAAGCCTTGATCTTGTCTTGATCCTTGAAAAAGTTTTGTTTTTGGACTTTGCATGTGACCTTTAAACAAAAAGATCTAACCTTTCTTAATGCATGTCTTGATTTTTTTTGACTTGATCTTTGGAAAAGCTTTGGTTTGGCCTTAATCTAAGAGAAGTTTTAATGTTGAAGCCATGCATGTAAATTTTGAGCAAAAAGCTTTAACCTTTCTTGAGTACATGTCACGGTTTTGAAAGGAACCAAAGAAACAAGCTTTGAAAAATGTTTTTTTCTGTCTTGATCTATGCCTCATGTTCTTGCATGTTAGAGATTTGAAGCTTAATCTTGATTTTTGATGATGAGTATTCGGTTTAAGCTTAGAACCAAGAAATTATGTTTTGTTTTCCAAGAAAAGAACATATGCATATTGATTTCTTCTTGATTCAAAGATTTCTAAGGTGCATGCATGAGAATTAAAATGAAAACTTGGTTTGAAGTATGATGATGATTTCGGTTTTGAACTTCAAAAAGAAAATGACATTTTTAAATTTGTGTGTAGGAAAGTGCATGATTTAGTTTGAGAATCTTGATGTTTGCATGTTGAAAAAGTGAACCAAAACCTTGTTCTTGTCATGATGGTATTCGGCCTATGTATGTTCACTAGGCTAGGTTCTTTTTTTTATGAGTGACATAAAAGTGATGAGTGTACTTTGTGAAATAATGCTAAATTAATATGTTTAAAATTGTATTGTGCTTATTTTCTTTCCATTCGGTCTTAGTTAAAGAAATAAAGGAAATTCCACTCGATTCTCATTTTATGTGCATGCATGTTAATGTTTGTTTAATCTAAAGATTGTGAATGCATGCATAAAATTTCTAAGGCATAAAAATAAGATTTTTGGTGTGATGCTTGACTTAATGAATTGATTTAAGTTAAAGGAAATAAATTAAAGTTTAATAATTTCTCCAAGTGGAGCTCACGGTTTTAAACATAAAAGGGAGAGTAAATAATTTTGTTTCATGAAAAAGAAAGTGGAGTTTAATTGCTTTAAATAAATTAAGTTGGTTTGTGTGTTTTAGATTTGTAATTCTTAATTTGTTTTCTTTGATTTCCTTCGGCGAAGACTAGTTAAAAAGGATAAGATTCAATTTGATTAAAGGTTAAGCAATGTTTGAAAAATATATGAATCATATGATTTAATTTATCGAGTGTTGTTTGTTGTGGTTGTATGATATTTGAAAAACATTTGAGCACGTAACTAGTTTGAAATTAATTGATTGTAAAAGAATTCGATTTGATTTATTTGGAATGGTTGGATTATATTTAGTGGCTGTCCAAGAATTTTTTTTATGACAAAAGCTTGAATTTTAAAAGTACTTGTTTTAAGCTAAAGAATCATTTAAAGCGAAATGTACTTTTACGGTGTTTTCGAGTTTTTATTAAAGTGATTTTATGAAGTGATTCTTTGCTGTCCGGAATTGTTTAAAGTTGTTTCTTAACTTTAAAAATGTGTTCATGTAATTTAAAGTATGGTTTTCAAGTGGTAATTGATTTGAGAAAAAGCCGGAGTGAAAACGGTGAATTTTTCGGTGTTTTCGAAAGTGATTAAGGTGTTGTCCAAGATGGACCAGCAACCAAATCAATTGGTTTAAACTATTTTATATGATATTTTCAAATGGTTTTAAAGTACTTGAAGTACTAAGAGAAATATTAAAGTTGGTTTAAGAAAACAGTTATGTTTTTAAGTCTTCCGACGAGGAACGGAATGTGTATGGAGTTAAGAAAAGGTTTTCTTATACAAATTAATAACAAAAACGTATTTTTTTTAATACGAGGAATGGTATAGACGAGGGATTGGGGCAGCTGGCAGAGACAAGGATTCGCGGAGATCGTGCGCATTTAATCGCTGGACCTGAGGTGAGAGAGAAGCTTTCCTAAGACACCGTGGTATTTAGGTGATTTATTAGGACGTTCCAGATCAGCTCAAAGATCGGAACTTAGTGGCTCTGAGTCAGTAGTATAGTGGCAATTGTTTGTATTGTGTGGCCACTTATACGAAGTAGACAAAGACCACGTATTGTTGTGTGATGATTGTATGTTAGTGATGTGAAATAGCATGTTTATAGTTATTTATTTAATTATGCATGATGATATTTAAACTGTTGAATATTAAGAATAACATGTTGATGGACGTCTGTTACGTCCTGATAATGAAAATGAAATGAATAAGTTTGTGAAAGTAAAAGACACAAAGAAG
The DNA here is from genome assembly GCA_037953625.1 of Crotalaria pallida. Lineage (NCBI taxonomy): Eukaryota > Viridiplantae > Streptophyta > Magnoliopsida > Fabales > Fabaceae > Crotalaria > Crotalaria pallida. The sequence goes on from CM075650.1 coordinate 20,427,647, forward strand.
AGAAATACCCCCTATTTGGCCTAAGTCCTTATGTGGTAAGGCAGCCTTGATAAGACATTAAGAAAAGAAATAACGATAAGAGATTTGAGAATGATTGGAAAAGAGATAAAGAGTTAAGATTGGGGAAAGATTTGATGATGTTGATAAGGTCGAGCCAGAGCTGGGAAAAATAATGTTGAAATGAGATGTAATCTGGGTGGAGCTTGGCTCCTTCGTTGATGTTTTGAAAAGAGACTAGTGTTGAGTTGATCTTGCTCCTCCATTAGTGCTCAGTGAAATGAAATTTTTGAAAAAGATTTTGAAACGAGATTTCTAAGAAAATTTTACGAAACGAGATTTCTAAGAAAATTTTACGAAAAGAGATTTTTGAGGAAATTTGTAAAATGTCATTCCGAGGTTTTGAGAAAGTTTATAACATGTATTTTGAGAAAGGTTTTCGAAATAAAATTTTTAGAAAGTTTACAAAATGAGATTTTTGGAAAGCTTGTAAAAAAATGTATTTTTAAGAAAGTAAGTGAAGCAAGATTTTTGAGGAAGTTGTATAATGAGATTTTGAGAAAACTTGTGAAAGATTGTTTTGAAAAAGATTGTGAAATGAATTTGCGAAATGAGATTTTTAGAAAATGATGACACGAATTTTTTAGAAGGTTTGTGAAAGAAGTTTTTTTGAAAATTTGCGGAATGAGACCCAGGAAGACTCCACCACTTTAGGTGGAGTAGAATGGGGATCACCCAACAACGAGGAAGCAACGGCAGGGAAGGCATCGTCTTCGGGAACGAAGAAAGGACGCAAAAAGAAAGGGAAACTTCATCCGGTTTTTTTCGATAGGAAACTTTAAGAGTAGTGTGATTAGTATAAATTGTTGTTAGTACTTTGAATCAAGGATTACCGAGCAAAGAACCATTTATGTAATCAAGCCAAGTCTTTGATTCTATCTTGTTGGGAATTTCTATTTTGGAAGATTGAACGATGTAACTTTTTGAAAACTATTATGAATGCTTTTGATTCAATGTAATGAATTGGAATGCTTTCGAAACAAGTCACTTTTTGGAGATAAAAGTTTCATGTAAGGGCAGGTTTAGTAACAACTCGGTTTTCAGCAAAAGGATTTTTAAATACACCAATGACTTTTCAAATAACGTTTTTTTAAAAAAAAAAATTGGCCTCATTTTTGCCACTTTATTAGATAAAAGTTAGGTATTTTGAGTTACGAAAATCGGGCTGTTACACTTGGGCTGAGTTTAGGTGTTGTCCCATTAAATTTTGAGGCCAATTGGAGTTTGTCTACTATTTTTTAAGTGAATTTGATGTTGGTTCACCCCGACCATTGCAAATTTTTGACAAAGTGGTCGTAGGGTCAAAAATGAACCTAATGAACTCTGAATGCAAAAAATGATGTTCTTTTATGTACTGGGACACTATTTTCAAATTTTCATATCATTAGAGAATTGAATCGATGAAAATGTATTTTTGGTTGCAAACCTTATGAGTCCTATTCCCCGAACCCCTTTTTAACCAATTTTCAAATATATGATGATTGTGATGAATGTGTGTGTAGAGGTAAGTTTTAGTCCTAAGTTAGACAAGGATTAGCTTAGGAAGAAGTAGGGTTGAGTCATGTTTTTGTTTGAAGTATGTGATGTTGTGAATGATTGAACCTTGTATGAAACTTATATGATCTATGTCTGTTTGAATGATGTTTGTGTCTGATTAGGGCCTAAGAATAGGATAAGTGAAATATTTTGGAGTTAGAGTATAATCAACCCTTTAGGGTAATAGTGTTTAAAGCGTATTAGTACCCTTTCCAACCTTCGATGTAGAATTCCGGAGGGAAACCAACTAATCCTAGAAATCATTTCCGATTTCCTTGGGAAGCCAAACCTGATTTTTGAGAGTCCAAGACCCTTTGGGAGTCTTTCTAGTGAGACTCTTGAAAATTTAGCCGCAGGAAGAGTGAACCTTAGAAAACCTTTTAGAGTCTTCGCGTCGAGACTAACCAAATCAAACCATAAATTCGTACTCTTCATTTAGTGCAAGAGCTTAGTGGCGTACTAATGCAGAATGGTATGCCGATTTCCAATAAGTAGGGGAGTAAAACCAAAGGAAGTGAGTGTCGTAGTTAAGAAACCCTTGTCCGGGATGGTTCTCCATTTAAGGATTTGGAACGGAATTTCGAGGACGAAATTCCAATAAGTGGGGGAGAATTGTAACATTCTGTTATTTCTAATACCTCTAGCAAAATAATTAAATGATTTAATATGATGTTTTCAATATTTGAGTCTCGGAATAAAATTCTGATTTAATCACTATATTTGAAATATGTTTTCTAATCAAAATAAGTATAAAATTGTTATCATACGTTTTCCAAAAATAAAGTAGTACTTTCATTTAATTTAATTAACATTTTGACAGGAAGCTCAAGTGGCAAGCCTTAGAGGAATTTTTATAAATAGTTTCTTCAGAAAAATATGTTTAACTTAATATTTTGAGCGTCCCTGTAAATTTTCATAGCGTTCGGAGGCTGTTTTATTTTTAGCTTCTGGACTGGTTTAATATATTACCGATTTAAGTTATATATAATAATCTTCTACTTCGAAATTTTAAATATTATATATTATCAAGTTTAATATCAAGATTTAGAAAATATATTCGCTTTTGAATTTCGATAATTTTTCTTACGCAATAGCTATCCGGAGAGATCGGTAACTTTATTATTTTTCAATCAATTTTGAGTAATTCAAAATATAATATTGTTTTACCTAAAATTATTTTATTTTTAGCATCATCCAATTTTTAATTATAATTCAAAATACCTATATACATTGATCCTCAAATGAGAGCGCATTATTAAAATATATATAAAAACCTAATTCTACCCAAGCCCCTGTACCTCACCGTAACCCAAAAGAAAATAAAAAGTAAAGGTGTGGCCCGAAGGCCACCACGTGAGCACATGGGAAAAAGGGGGCACAATACTTAAGTTTGAGCATCTGAAAAGAAACTAAAACAAACATAGAAGAAAGAGTAGAGAGTGTGAGGCGTGAAACACGTAGAGAGAAAGAGAGATCGTGGAATTTCATTTTGGATCCAATAACTCAAGATCCAAAACCGTTCAATCTCAAATCATTCTTAGGTATATAATCTCCTCAATTCCCTTTATCCATCTACCTAATTTATTTGACGATCCGTCAATATTTTTATTATCCCTATATTTTTCAAATAAAGATATGTTTTAGGAAAAAGTGATATATTTTTATTATATAATGATATATATTTATTATTTTGACAAAAATGAATTTATTTGATATATATATTTTAATGTTATAATTAGTTTTATCGTATGTCTCTATTTAGATCCAACACGCTATTGACCTTGACCCTGGAGTAAGTCGCGGATGTAAACGTGGCTCTATTGTTATTGCTAGGATTTCCAGGTAAGGGGAGTCTCTTTTCCACACTTTGAGCTAAGGATAGTTAGAGTTTATAATAGGATTTGGGTCTAATAATTAAATTGGGTTGTGGATGGCAAATTAATAGTTGATTTGAAATGATCAGGGGGAGATTGTTGTAGATTTGTGTAATTATGTTATATTACTGGAAATGTTTATGTTAATTCTTTTTGTACGTTATTAAAGTAGGAAATGAAGAACCCTAGGGAGCTGATTTATTTTAAGCACTCTGAGACATACCTGAGTATGTCGACTGATTTATTGTTATATGATGACTTTTAAGTGTTATTTTTATCTGTTGAGAATTTATATTTGTTCAATAGGTGCTAAATGTGTATATTTGTGAATCTGTTTATGTGAGAAACTAAGTATATATCTGTGAAAATGTCTGTGATGATGATAGGTGATTTAAGGGTGATGCGATGGTAAAGTAATTGAATGAATAATTGATAATAGAAATAAGTGAATGTGATTATGTGCGTATGATAGTGCTTTTGGAATGAGTAGTGATGGATTGTGAAGAGAATTATGAAATAGTGAATGAAAGAGAAGTGATAATGCGAGGTCGACTGCGATAAGCCACGAATCGACCAGGCGCTATAAAAGATTAAAACTTATTAATGTGAGGTCGACTGCGATAAGCCGCGAATCGACCAGGTGCGATAAAAGATTTAAAACTTATTAATGCGAGGTCGACTGCAATAAGCCGCGAATCGACCAGGCGCGATAATTGGAACAATATGCGAGGTTTATGGTGTTAAGCCGCACATAGATCAGGCGCGATAACAGGCTATATTTATATATGCGAGGTTTATTGTGTTAAGCCGCACATAAACCAGGCGCGACAACAGGCTAATGTTTATATATGCGAGGTTTATTTTGTTAAGCCGCACATAAACCAGGCGCGACAACAGGCTATATTTATATATGCGAGGTTTATTGTGTTAAGCCGCACATAAACCAGGCGCGATAACATGATAATATTTTTTAATGTGAGGTCTAATGTGTTAAGCCGCACATAGACCACGCGCGATAACAGGCTAATGTTTATATATGCGAGGTTGATTGTGTTAAGCCGCACTTGGACTAGACGCGATAAAAAGGCTAATACCTATCTAACTCTTGCAACCGACTGTGAGGCGGCGCGAATCGATTTGTAGGAGAAGTAAACTAATCACACCAAAGAAGATCAAGAGAAATAAGGAAAGTATAAATTTAGGAAAAAAGGATATTGAGGAATGAAAATATATTTGAAGTTGATAACATATGAATGTTACCTTGTTAAATAAATGTAATATATGTTGAAGGACCATTGCCTGATTTGACTATTATTCTTGAGTTTTTATTATGAGCTATTTACTATCTTTTGGTTCACTGTGTTGTGGAAAGGTCTCACCCTTAGTGGTTATCATTTTAGGTAAATGCTGAAGGAGCTTGAGGATCAGAGTGTCGCAGCCGAAGAATGGAAAGAAGGAAATTGTATGCTGTGCTAATTATATTGAGATTGGAATACCCAAAATCTTTTGTAAACGCGTTTTATGAAAAGAAAATTTCAAGTTCCTTGTTTTAATTACAAACTTTTAAATTGTTATTTTTATATAAAACAATCGGGTGTTACAATAATTATTGTGTTTGTATAGGGAGTCACCATGAGACTCATAAGGGCTTAGTCTGAAATAGGTTTTTGGTTTGGACACCAAATCTTGCTCTCTCTATGTTATGATCAACCTATATTATGTGCATGCAAAGTGTTGAATGCCTGAAATCATGGTTTGAATACAAGAATTGAGATTTGATGTCTTGAGTTGTTAAAAATCGTGTTTTATGCATAATTCATGAGATTGTTGGATTCTCTGTTAATTGGCATGTTTTAAGTGTTGAGACATGTTTAATATGCATAAATACATCTCTGTTGATCATTGATTTCAAATAAATTGGTTAGATTCGAAAATGGTATGTTAAAACCCATTTTGAAGTGTATTTACTGACAATAAATACTCGAGTATAATGTAAAATACTCGAGTATTGTCTGAAGTAGAATGTTCATAGTTCAACTTAACACTCGAGTACCTGAGGAACTACTCTGGTATTCTGGGTTGATGAACTACTCGAGTATTCTGAGTTAACTGATGCAGAAATTTTTATAACACTACGAACGACTCGAGTATCTGAACAAATACTCGAGTATCAATTCTGAGATTGCTGAAAAATACCAGTTTCAACTTAACCACTTTTATTTGAATATAATTATACTTAAAGGAAATGATATACTCAGTCCATTGATAATGTTGGTTATCAATTATGCCATGCTTGATGAGTTTAGTATTGTCTCTTGCCACAATGTGTGTGTGATGCAAATGATGAGACTAATGGCTAATATTAATGAAATTATTCATTGCATTCATGCATGGTGAATTGTGATAAGTTATCGTTTGTCATGTTCGAGGAACATGAGGAGGGCCTCTGGGAGTGCCAAATGTTGCTCCTAGCTCGATGACACATCAAGGTTGACGATGTGGGCAGTATGTGATATAATGTTGATATGATTATTACATTTTGACGACGTGACACACACAAGTGATACGGTTTACGTTTTGGCGACGTGACGTTTGCCAGATATGGTGACGTTGTTTATCACTTCTGTTGTGTATCATAAAGTGATAGGTTTATGTTTTGGCGACGTGACGTTCACCAGATATGGTGACGTTGTTATCACTTTCGAGCTAGTATGCCATACATTTTGGGAATAGAACGTATCAAAAGTATTTTGGGAATAGAATATGTTGTTGTTATGGATGGACGTCCATAAGGATATTTAGTTGGAGAATCTCAGGATTGAGAGATTTCATGTATCATGCCATTATAATTAAAGAGATTAATTATAAAGAAATCTGGCTTGATCATATGCATATACATGTTGGCTGATAACTTGTTGTATGTGACTGTTTAGTTACAGTTGCTCTTATTTGATTATGTGTATGTATATGCTTACCCATGTGCCCTTATTAGGTGATGGCCAGATACCTAGCTTGCGTCGAGATCAGACACATCCCTAGTGGTATATGGACATTCGAGGAGCATCGAGCTATCTTTGAGGGTGAGGTGGAGATTATTCTCTATCACCCTAACCCCCTTGCTCGTGTGCTCCCTCATAGGTTTAGGATCCCTATCATTTATACTATGAACGTACCCCCGTTCTATATTTATAGAGGACCATCACTAGCTCGACCAGTACGTAGGTTTCATAGTTTTCGTTTTCGGACAGCTACTCGTTCTGAACCCTCTACTTCTAGAGTTTTCACTGATGATGATGTTCTCTCACCTGGCCCGATAGGTACTGATAGGACTGCACCTGCTTCAGATCCTATGCCTAGTGGTAGGGCATTTACCCTATCAGATGAGATTGAGGAGGACCCTGAGGAGGCGGAGAGCGAGGAGGAGGTACCAGTCGAGCCGTTTTCCAGACCTCGAGGAGGACCTAGTGGTTCCTAGGTATAGGCATAGTATAGGTGGTATGGATCCCAGACCGGATGTGTAGCTACAGTGGACCCTGGCGGATGCTTGGAGGATTAGTCTAACCTGCTCTTAGACATCTTTATTTTTGATATATGATATATTCTATATAGTTTTGAGATGTACGGGAGCTGAGGTCTTTTATTTTGTACTCTTTTGATAATTATAGTTTATGGACTTAGTACTTTGGACTTGTATCACTTTTGATGATGATGGCATGTACTTATGGATCTTTTTCATGTTATATATATATATATATATCTGATGTTTATATTACCAATGATCCTTAAATACTATTTTATTTCGCACACTCTGATTTTGATTAAAAACGAATTTGGCAATTGCTATTAGCTAATAATGTCTAGCCTCATGAGACAACGCTAAGTTGATAATAAAAACTGTTTATCATTTCAACCATAGTAATGAAAATGTTGTCAATTGAGGAATTTTTTGAGTTTTTGTTATTTCTAAGATTATTATGTCGGATTCGATTTAATTTAATATGAGAAGATTTAAAGTTTGAACACATGTTCAAGTGTTTTCGAGAAATACAAATCAAAATTAAAAAGAAAATTTTTATTGAACTTTTTCACTAAGTCCATAAGGTATTTTAAATATCGGAAAATTTTATATAAAGTTTTTGTTTATAAAGAAGGGTGTCACATTTGGTGGTATCGGAGCAATGGTCCTGTTCCTCCTAGCCCAAATTGAGTGGTTAGGCACGCTGTTCAATGTGATTGAACATAGTTTAGGATAAGATAGATAGTGTGTATCTTATTCTAAAAGACCTTTAGTAACCCAAAGTCCATAGTGCAGGTTTGCAATGGCAACTAGAAACCAGAGTCATACGAATGAGATGTTGGATAGGATCACTGCTGTTCTGGAGAACATGCAGCAACATCAACAACAACAAGCAAAAAAGCCACATAAGTGCAATGTGGGGAATTCGGAGGCTAAGACTCTTTTGGAATTTCGGAGTTTTAACCCTCCAAGGTTTGAAAGAGGATACAAACCGGAGGAATCCAATAAGTGGATATATGAAATGTGTAACACCCTATCTTAGTTACTACACTAATTAACCCAATTAGATTTGATTACCTAAAAAATTTATTTTAAAACTCTTTAACTTACTTATGAAAATCTCTGTAAAATTGGACAGAGTTTACTTTGTTTTAGGGACATTCCCAAAAATATCTTTTCCTGAAAACCCGCACAAAAACTTTCATCTAAACAACAGTAGGCCAGCAAGGCCAAAATATATAAGCTAGTTCATTCATAACATCATTTCCAAAAATATGAACCATTTCTTGGAGTTACTTATGTTGGGTTTGGCCTCAAAATCTCGAGAGGGGGGGGGGGTGAATCAAGTTTTATTAATTTATTGCAAAATCACTTACAATTTAAAAAATATTTTTGTGATGGAGAGATTAGACATTTGAGATGGAGAGCGAATTCGATTGATAATAAAATAAGAGTAGCGCAGAAACGTAAATAAACAAAAATGCCGAAATTAAAAGAGATAGGGATAGAAAAGCTTGCACCAGAAAATTTTATACTGGTTCAGCCTTCCCGTCGAAAGGCCTAGTCTAGTCCCCAAGCGACCCGCTTGAGATTTTTATAGCCAGCAATTGAGCCGCACCCAATTACAACCAGAGCACCCCGCACACTACTAGGAACCTCCATTCGCTAGGGGCCTCAATATCACACAAGGGTTCCTCACCCTACAAAGGAATACAATCCTTCACACCTAGGGAAACACTCCCTACGATCTACGGTTCAAGTACAATATGATGTGAATGATTACAATAGTATAGTGTGTTCTCAACAACACGGATACAACAATAATATATCTATGGCAATGTATTCTTTTAGCGAGAAGTTACAAGGCCAACAAGGTTTTGTTCTTAAAAACGTATGAAGGTGAAAACCAGAGAAAAGTTGGAGAAGAAGAGAAAAGCGTGAATATCAGATTATCAGGAATGTTCAGAATGTTGGAGTGATTTTTATTTTTCTATCTTTCAAAAAATAAAACTTTGACAAATCAAAAAGATTTAAGACAACAAATTAAAATCAATTTTAAATCAGAATAAGAAAAAATATGATTTTGTAATAAAATAGAATAGGATTTTAAATCAAATACATATCAAATAGATTTAAGAAAATAAATCAAGGATTTGATTTAAAACATATAAGGAAATAATTCAAAAATAAAATCATATTCGAATTTTGAAAATAAATCAGAATCAATTAGGTAAAAACAAATTTGGAAATAAATCAAAATGATTTTGACACGTTTTTCAATAAAATATCAGGTAATCGATTACTTCAGGAAGATAATCGATTATCCCTTTAAAAATGGAAACTTTGAAATTCTTTTGAAAAACAAATAATCGATTACATCATAGCAAGTAATCGATTACTTCACTCCTGTTTATTATATGATGCAACTCATATAATCGATTACCACTAATTTAATAATCGATTACAAAGCTTCTGGAATGTATATGATGCAACATCATGTAATCGATTACTACAAAGCAATAATTGATTACTTTGCTTTTGGAAAATGTATGATGCAACATTTTTAATCGATTACTTGATCCAGGTAACCAATTACTTTATCCAGGTAATCGATTACTCTTATTCAAAAAGTAATGGATTAGCCAAGTTCACATAATCGATTACACACACTCTGGTTTTTCTGTGATGCAACAAAGTCAATTGATTACTTCAATAAGGTAATCGATTACTCCTTCTTGTACTTGTAAAAATAGATTTTCATAACATAAAAACATCCAGAGTTGTTTCATCAATCATTTCCACAGAAACTAAGTTACAAAACTGATTTTCACGAAAACTCTTTTTCTTCTCCTTTAAGTGAAAAACTCATTGGCCTTTAATTCTTCTTGAAGTCCATGAGAGGGATTGACTTCCAACACTCCCCCTTTTTGATGATGACAAACCTCTATTCTGATCTATTCTGAAATATCTGCATCACTAGTGTTACACAAGCAAATATATGTAGGGTCTGCCGACCATATACGGACTCGAGTCTCACCAAAGGGTTCCTCTAATGGCACTTAGCTTGGTTTACCTGTCATGAAAGTCCTTCGCTCGGACTCATGGGATCCGAGCATACGAATGGTCCAGGCTCGGACTTGATGGAACCAAGCCTTATGATCGGTCCACAATCCATCAGGCTCGGGACTCTAGGACCGAGGTATACCGTCGGCTCGTGGATAAGCTCAGGCTCTCCGAGGCTTCTTATCCCTTCCGAAAATCTCTCCTAGATTCTCGCAACAGCCTAGACATGAGATCTTCAGCTGATCTTATCCAGATTCTAGAAGCATAATCATCCGATATTATCTCACAGAATCCTGGTTCAGCACAACTCTGATACAGGGCCCAAAGGGCCCATATCAGCCTCCTCCAAACCCTATAAATAGCTCATCACAGCTAGGGTTTTAGGTAAGTACTCTCATCCCTAAGTTGACACTCTGCACACACATGTTGACTAGGGAGACCCTGCTTTTCCCAACTGGAACTGCAGAAATACCATAAGTCGTACATCAATACTTGATCCTCTTCTGGACTCCTGGTTACCATAATCTTGAGCACCTAAAGGGTTAAGGACACATAGTGTTTAAGGACACTACATTGGCGCCGTCTGTGGGGACCGAATAACTAGTATTCTCACATCCACTGTTTTCATGGCAAACGACAACGACAATGGAGGAGATCTCCACCGTCGCCTCCGTGGGAGGCCACCCAAAAACGGAAGAGGAAATATCAGGGACAGGATCCCTCTGGGAGGACCCCCTGGAGGCAATCAGGCTCCTCCTGTTAACCACCCCCTCAAGTTCCTCCTGAAAATCCGCTTCAGGCACAGGCTCATGTTCCTCCCATTATTGAAGGCGGTGGAGGACGATCTAACTCTCACACTGTTCCTGATGGTCATGTCTCAGAGTGGCGTGATACTGCAGATTCTGGATCACACGTAGCTCGGAGGGCCCCTTCTGGATCACGAACTAATGGGGCCCGTCGAGTAGAACGTTCCGCTCGTCATGACCTGGGGCCACTTTGGAACGCTTCAAGGCGGTCCACGTTCCACCGAAACTGAGGGCAGGTCTTACATGACTACCTCTTCGGATCGAAGGCGAGAAGAGTCAATCATGGAAATTTTAAGGACCCAGACTTCCTTGATTGAGAAGCAGAATCAGGCTATCGCTGCTCTTCAGCAGCAGATCATGGCAAGAACGACCGAGCAAAGCCCTCGCGTGGCTCTCGGCAACCCAAGCAACCTTCCTCCACCCCCACCCCTCAACCCGAGCGTGGTTCCCGAGCGTATTACCGGGGAACCTCATCCTGGCCATCCTTTCACAGCAGAGATCATGGCATACCAAACCCCGCAGACTTATGTAGGACATCAAAATATTCGTCGCTATACCGGGACAACCCATCCGATGGACCATATTGCGGCTTACGAATCTTCCATGATGTTTTATGGAGGAGGGGACTTCATGAAATGCCGCGCTTTCTCAATGACTTTGGGCTCGGCACCTTTGCGATGGTTCAATTCCCTGCCTGCAAATTCAATTCACTCTTGGGCTGAACATAGAAGAACGTTCTTGAATAGGTACACTGCCAGTATGTCACAGCCAAAATCCAATCATTCATTAGCTGGAGTTGCACAGAGACCAGACGAGTCTCTACGAGACTATTTAGCTCGGTATCAACAGGAGGCTAGTGGCATATCGGGTTTACAATCTGGAGTATCTATTCTCTTGCTTACTCAAGGGCTACGAGAGGAGATTTTAAGGATTGTTTGATAGGAGAACCACCCAAGGATATGGCCGAGCTCAGGGAAAGGTCCAGGAAGTTTGTAAATTTGGAAGAGTTTCACAGAATCAGTACTGTGGCGCGGGGTAAGGAAGATCGTCAAGAACAACAATCTCAGCAATACGATCGGTTTAGAGGGAGGAAGGATAAAAGAGAGAAAGAAAGAGGAGAAAAACTGCCTCCAAAAGGCAAATATGACGAGTATACTCAGCTTACAGTACCAAGGAGTCAAATCCTTCGCGAGACTATGCACACCGAGATACGCAATATTACTAGGCCTCTAGCTTTGAGAAAAGCTGCTCAGAAAGATAAGACCAAGTATTGTGACCATCATGGTGGATGGGGACATACCACTGACCAGTTTACCATGTTAAAAGACTTGATTGAAGAAATGGTGAGGGACAGAAAGCTTCAACAATACATTAGCGAAGCAATGCGGAAACGTGCTAGGAGAAAAAGTCATTCCCCACCCAGAACCGAGCAGAAACGAAGAAATAGGAGCCCTTCACCACCTGCGGGGGGAGCTTCTACCCTATTGTCCGAACAGGATAAGGGTCGAGAGGCTTTTTTGATCAACACCATTGCTGGAGGATTCGCAGGTGGAGGGGAAAAAAGAGGTGACCGAAAGAAGTACGTGGGTCAAATTCTTTCTGTTGCCAGCCGACCAATTCAAAAGCCTAAAAAGAAGAACATCGTCATCAGCTTCAGTGACGAGGACTTTGCTGACATAATCCAAGACCACAATGATCCAATGGTAGTTACAGCTCGGCTTGGTAATTATGAAGTAAAGAGGATTCTTGTTGATCAGGGAAGTTCAGCAGACATTATGTTCTTGGATCTGTTTGAAGCCCTGAAGCTGAAAAGGTCTAATCTAACTCCGTTCGAAGGAAGTTTGATTGGCTTTATGGGCCATTTGATTGCTCCCCTAGGCCATTCGATTGCTCCCCTAGGCCATATCCACCTACCAGTCACCCTGGGAGAAAAACCATCTGCTCGAACGGAGATAGTAAAATTTTTGGTCGTCCAGGCTCCGTCAGCTTACAACGCTATCCTCGGTCGCACTGCACTCCAGTCTTTTGGTGTCGTTGTTTCAACTGTCCACCTAGCTATGAAATTTCCAGGATCTAACGACAAGGTGGTTACGGTGCATTCTGAACAAGAACTGGCTCGGAAGTGCTACAATATCAGCCTGGGTAAACTGAGGATTGAAGATGAAAAAATTATGCAAGAACCACTCAATAAGGGAAGTGTTAACTTGGCAGATCTTGATGTAAGGGAGGATGACGAAACCAGGCCGACCCCTCAGGGGGATTTCAAGAAGATAACCTTAGGCTCCGATCCATCCCGTTGTGTCAAGATTGGTGTCGGTCTTACCGAGGAAGTTGAGAAAGAATTGACAAAACTGCTCGTAGAGAACAAAGATTTATTCACCTGGACCTCGGCGGACAAGCCAGGCATTGACCCATATTTCATCTGCCACAAATTAAGTGTCTATCCTGGCACTAAACCAGTATGCCAGAAGAAAAGGTGGGTCAGAACCGAAAAAGCTCAAGCCATAGAGGAAAAGGTCGTCGAGCTGCTTGAAGCAGGGTTCATCAGGGAAGTGGTATACACCAATTGGTTGGCTAATCCCGTACTGGTCAAAAAATCCAATGGAAAGTGGAGAATGTGCGTGGATTATACAGACCTAAACAAGGTTTGCCCCAAAGACCAATATCCACTTCCTTGCATAGACAAATTAGTAGACAGCTCGGCAGGATATCAGAGACTGTCCTTCATGGACGCTTATTCTGGCTACAATCAGATTCCGATGTATCCCCCGGATCAGGTGAAAACTTCCTTCGTGACTGAGAACGCTATGTACTGTTATAATGTCATGCCCTTCGGACTCAAGAACGTTGGGGCAACTTACCAGCGAATGATGAATAAAGTGTTCGGCTCACTTATTGGGCCCAGAATGGAAGTATACATCGATGACATGATTGCTAAGAGTTTGAAGGAAGAAGACCATGCCAAGGACTTGAAGATTATTCTTGACAGAATTCGGCAGTACGATATGAGATTGAATCCGGAAAAATGCACCTTTGGGGTTCCCGCTGGATCATTCCTCGGATTTATGCTCACTGAACGAGGAATCGAAGCGAACCCTGAGAAGTGCCGAGCCATCCTCGAGATGAAGAGTCCATCTGACATTAAGGGTGTACAACAGTTGGCAGGTCGGGTAGCAGCTCTTTCCAGATTCTTATCCCAGTCAGCTCGGAAGGCCCTACCATGGTACCAATTGTTAAGAAAGGAAAAAGAGAAGGCGTTCGAATGGAACGATGCATGCGAAAAGACCTTCACTGACCTTAAGCAATATCTGGCATCCCTCCCGATCCTATCTAGCCCTGTAATTGGAGAAATTCTGTTCCTATACTTATCAGTGGATGATTCAGTTGTCAGTTCAGTTCTAGTTCGAGAAGAATCAGGCAAGGAATCCCCCGTATATTTTGTTAGCCGAGCGCTTCAAGGACCAGAACTGAGGTACCAAAAGGTGGAAAAATTGGCTTTCTATTTGGTCATCATGACCAGAAGATTGCGTCAGTACTTCCAGAGTCATCACATTAAAGTCAGAACAGCTCAACCTATCCGCCAGATTCTCTTGAAACCCGACCTAGAGGGAAGAATGGTAACTTGGGCCATTGAACTTTCCGAGTTCGACATCACTTTCGAACCAAGGAAGGCAATGAAGTCTCAGGTTCTAGCTGATTTTCTCACTGAGTTTACTGAGCCACTGACGAGCTCAAACTTGGACTGGAACATTTTCGTTGATGGATCGAGTAACAAGCTTGGGGCAGGTGCTGGAATAATCTTGGAGAACTCCGATGGTGTTACCCTTGAGTATTCTTTGAAGTTCAGATTTCCTACTTCAAATAATCAGGCAGAATACGAAGCTGTAATGGCTGGTCTCAGGATGGCAAAGGAGGTAGGGGCCCGAGAAGTCAAGATTTTCAGCGACTCTCAGCTGGTGGTCTCTCAAGTTAAAGGTGATTATCAAGCCAAAGAACCCATCCTCCAAAAGTATCTTGAGAAGGTGAAGTTCTTGTCTTCAGAGTTTGCCAAGGTTGAATTCTGTCATATTCCAAGGGAAAGCAATGGCCGAGCAGACATTCTTTCAAAACTTGCTTCAACGAAAGGCCCCGGAAATAACAAGACTTTGATCCAAGAAATGGTGCATGGACCTAGCGTTGTCCTCTCCATTTCGGTGGATCCGAGTTGGACTGCTCCGATCACGAGTTACTTAGAACATGGAACTTTGCCTGCTGATCCAACCGAGGCTAAGAAGCTCGTCAGGAAGGCGTCGCAATTTACTCTAGTTGAAGGAATTTTGTTTCGCCGAGGGGTCAGTGGCCCTATGCTCAGATGTTTAGATCCCCTGAAGCGAAACAGACACTTGAAGAGATTCACGGAGGAATCGGAAGCCATCACGTTGAGGGAAAATCATTGGCCAAAAAGATTCTAAGGGCAGGATATTACTGGCCGACCCTTCAGCAAGATGCGATTAATCATGTGAAGAGATGCGAAAAGTGTCAATTTCACAACGATGTGTATCAGAAGCCGGCCGAGGAACTCCACTCACTTTCATCTCCCTATCCATTCTATCAATGGGGAATGAATTTGATTGGCTAGTTCCCCACCGCACCAGGACAACTGAAATGGGTGGTAGTTGCCATAGATTACTTTACCAAGTGGATAGAAGCCGAGCCTCTAGCAACTATCTCGTCTGCCAAGGTTCAGAAGTTTTTTGAAAGGCAGGTCATAGCTCGGTTTGGAGTTCCACAAGTTCTGGTGACTGATAACGGAACTCAGTTCGCAGCAAAGACGTTCCAAGACTTGGTCAATGCTTTAAACATTGAGCACTATTTTTCCTCGGTTGAGCATCCTCAGACCAATGGACAAGTGGAATCAGTGAATCGAACCATCATCCAAGGAATTAAGAAGAGGCTCATTGGTGCAAGAGGAAATTTGTTGGACAATTTGCATAAAGTACTTTGGTCGTATCGTACCACAATACAGACCTCGACGGGGGAAACACCTTATCGGCTTACCTACGGTTGCGACGCGGTCATCCCGATAGAAAGGATCATCCCCTCATTCCGAACCATACAACAACCAAACCCCCTCAATAACACTTTACTGTGTGAAGATCTCATTCTATCTGATGAAGTCAGAGATCTAGCCGCCGAGCGAGAACGACATGCCAAGCTAATGCAGGCAAAAGGGTATAATCGCCTGGTAGTACCCAGAGAATTCGAAGTAGGTGACCTCGTCCTAAGAAGAGCTGACATTGGCCTCAAAAACGCTAAAGAAGGGAAACTGGCTCAAAATTGGGAAGGGCCATACCGAATAGCTTCCAAAACGGGAACAGGGGCCTACAAGCTCGAAACTCTCTCTAGTGCTCCCATCAATAACACTTGGAATGTGGCAAAGCTTAAAGCGTATTTCAGCTAAAGTTTTTCATCCCTATTTCAATTCTGTTTTCAATTCTGTTTCTAGTTTCATTATTTCATTTGCTAAATGTTAGGACTGTTTATTTTTGATAATGGTGCACGCTCGGTGAAACTCCGAGCCCATTGTATTTACTGCTTCAAATAAATGAAAGTTCTGTTTTTGAATTCATTATATTTACGTACTTTTCCTCATAACCGATTAGCCACCGTTTATGACGTGAACGATTATAAACAGCTCAACAAGAGTGTAACACCATTATAATTACTACCCTTAATTCCCAAGTATTAAAAATGTGTACTTAAAAATTCCTTTTTAATATAATAAAATCACCCGTCAAACGGACGGAGTTTTGCCTGTTTTTCGGACTTTTCCAAATTTTAACCTGTGAATAACATTATCAATATAAACAACCAACAGCCAGCAGGCCTGCATCTCATGCACATCTCATATAACAGCTCCATGGGCACCAAATATAATATCCTATATCAGTTATCAGAGTTTAAGAGGAATATAAATACTAGGTGCAACTAGCATGATGCTCAATACATAGCTATGCCAAAAATAATGTCCTAAGCCTCAACAAAATATCTAGACATCACATATACATCAAAAGAATAGGGAGGCTTAGGTCCAATATAATCCTAGTCCCCAAATATAACCCTGCTCTCCCTGTGAGGGAGAGCACTCCTGCTCGGCCGGGGGCTGTGCTAACTCAATCTCTGTACCTGAAAAATGGTAAGGGAGTGAGCATTGCACATGAAATAGAAAAGCAGTTTCTAGATAAACATAACAACTAACCAGGCCAAACACAATTAGCAATTTAATTCACATAAGTACAATTTCATCGCAAGCATACCACATTTTCCAATTCCATCATTTTACAAGTGTCGGTTCCCTTTTTTTTTATTACATTTTCAACTTATGATTCCCTTTTAATTATTTCCCCGTTTCCAAAGAAATCCCTTTTTAATCCCTTACCTTTTCCCTTATTCTTTTCCTTACATTTACAGTGTATGTATGTCTCCACCAAATCGAAGGCCTACATACATACACCAATTACGATGTATGTCTCCACCAAATCGAAGGCCTACATACATCGCTTTTCCATTACCATTATCTTATCCAATTTTATCCCCTTTTTCCTTTATTCATTTCCTTTTACTTTCGGTGTATGTATGTCTCCACCAAATCGAAGGCCTACATACATACACCAATCACGATGTATGTCTCCACCAAATCGAAGGCCTACATACATCGCTTGTTCATTACCATTATCTTAACCAATTTTATCCCCTTTTTCCTTTATTCATTTCCTTTTACTTTCGGTGTATGTATGTCTCCACCAAATCGAAGGCCTACATACGTACACCAATCATGATGTATGTCTCCACCAAATCGAAGGCCTACATACATCTCTCTTCCATTACCGATTACCTTATTTTATCCATTGTCATTTCCTTTTTCCTTTTACTTAGGGTGTATGTATGTCTCCACCAAATCGAAGGCCTACATATATACACCATCGATGATGTATGTCTCCACCAAATCGAAGGCCTACATACATCGCCCCAGTTACATTGTATTGTCTCCCCCAAATCGAAGGCCTACAATACAACCCCCATTTACGATGTATTGTCTCCCCCAAATCGAAGGCCTACAATATACATCACCATATTTATCCAATTTTAGTTATCCATATTATATGTCATTAATTAATCGACCAAATCCATTTCTTTCCACTTAGTCCTTTCACACACAAACATCATCACATATATAACCAAATAGCCACAAATCACATTCATAATTATCACCATTCCAATATTAACGTAATGCCAAATATAACACATAAATACAACCACCACTATTCATGCATAACCACATTTTTCACATAAACAATTAGTGCAAGTAACCACAAAATTCACCTTTTCATATAATCATGCATAACCACATTTTTCACTTGTCCGAATTATTGATTTAAAATCCTAGCTTAGGGGTTCATGCCATTTATTCTCCTCAAGTAAAACCTAACCTCATTCTCTACTTCTTAGAGTTCCATAATTAATAAATTAAGCCTATTTTTATCATTTTCCTTAGTTCTAAATTGGGGTTTCTAATTTCCTACCCTAACACATAAACTCCTAGCCAATCATTATATCTAAATACAAACCCTTTCCTAGAACAAGCCAATACCCACCCCCTTACCTCAACCAAGTAGAGGTAAGAATAAACCTTCCAAGCCCTAGCTTCAAACACTTCACAAATGAGCTCCAATGGCAAGAGAGTGTGGAGAGTGATCTTTGACTTCCTTAAGCCACAAAAACGAAGTTCAACATAAGATTTGTGGCACACCATACATGGGGTTCGAATTTCTCTTACCAAGAGAGTGAAAACAAAGAGAAACTCGTTTGGCCCTAAGAAGAGAAAGGAGAAATGAGCCTTACCTCTTAAGCTTGATAATGAGTTGATAAGCTTGATGAGGAAGAAGTTGAACAACTTGGTCTTGATGGAATGGAGGGTGAAATCCGTATGGGAGAAGAGAGGAAGAGAAATTCGTGTGAGAAAGGGAGGAGAAAATGAGTGATGTTGATGATGGAGAGAAGAGGAACTCTTGATTTGATGAAGGGGAGAAGCGATTTGATAAAGATTCAAGAGGTTTGGGGTTGGGAAATGAAGAACCCTAGCTTTTCTCAAGAGAGATCGAGTGGGTATTTGATTTTTCCTCCAAATGAACCCTAAAAAATGACTTAAAAACTGGTTCTGCAAGTCGTGGATATCGATGTCCACCTATGGATATCGATATCCAACATCGATGTCCCTATGTTGGATATAGATATCCAATGTTAAAAATGACAGCACCTTTCGCAATTCAAATGGCCATAACTTCTTCGTTAACCGTTCGATCTTGCTCATATTTGGAGATAAGCTCCCTAGTAATTCCAACTTGACATCCAACGGTGGGAATTGTGTTTTGAGCTACCAATCTTGTTATTTTATTTCCCCAAAGTCCTATGTTTTAAACTTGAATTTGCATGTCTAATTGGCCAATTTCTAACTTATATCATTATTACTTCTATCCTAAGACTATCAAAACATAATTTACACTAAGAATTAAATTTGGGATGTTACAATCCTCTCCCACTTACCAGAATTTCGTCCTCGAAATTCAACTCTGGAGGGGAAACAATTGTGGATGAGACTCCTTCATTTTGCTTTCCAATTCCCAAGTAGCTTCCTCCACGTTGTTTCTACTCCAAATCACCTTCACCGGTGGAATTTCCTTACCCCTGAGCTGCTTAGTCTGCCTGTCCTCAATTGTGATCGGGAGGACCTCAAAGGTAAGATTATCCTTCAAGGGCAAATCGTCAGCTGCTACCACATGAGAGGGATCATGAATGTACTTCCTCAGCTGAGAAACATGAAATACACCATGAAGCCTAGATAAATGTGGAGGCAAAGCAATCCTGTACGCCAAAGGTCCAACTCTCTCTAGAATCTCATAAGGTCCAACAAACCTCGGAGTCAACTTCTTTGACTTGATTTCCCTACCAATGCCAGTGGTAGGGGATACCCTCAGAAACACATGATCACCCACATCAAACTCTAAGGGTCTCCTACGCTTGTCCGCATAACTCTTCTGCCTATCCTGAGAAGTCTTCATCTTATTCTTTATCATAGTGATCTTCTCAGTGGTTTCTTACACCAATTCTGGACCAGTCAACAGATTTTCACCAATTTGGAACCAGCAAAGAGGCGTTCTACACTTCCTGCCATAAAGTGCCTCAAACGGTGCCATACCAATGCTAGAGTGAAAACTGTTGTTGTAAGTGAATTACATCAACGGTAACAACTGCTCCCAGCTACCAGCCTGCTCTAGTATACAAGCCCTAAACAGATCCTCCAAAGTCTGAATAGTACGATCTGACTGCCCATCAGTTTGAGGATGATAGGCTGTACTAAACTTCAACTTAGTACCCAAGGCCTGCTGAAGACTCTGCCAAAATCTGGATAGAAACCGTGGATCACGATCAGACACAATACTAGAAGGCACACCATGAAGCTTTACTATGTCCCGAATATACAACTGTGTCAGCTTCTCCAGTGTGTACTTCTTATTGACCGGGATAAAGTGAGCACACTTGGTTAAACGGTCTACCATAACCCATACACCATCACAACCTGCAGTAGTTCTAGGTAGACCTGTCACAAAGTCCATGGCTATGCTATCCCACTTCCATTCAGGAATATCAAGTGATCGCAATGGACCACCTGGCTTTTGATGCTCAATTTTCACCTTCTGACAAGTTAAACAATGAGACACATGGTCGGCCACATCAGACTTCAACCCTGGCCACCAATAGATCTTCTTCAAATCCTGATACATCTTTGTTGTACCGGGATGGAAACTCATTTTCGTTTGGTGAGCTTCCCACAATATGTCTCTTCGAATCTCGAAGTCCATTGGAACACATATTCTACCTCTAAATCTGATGATTCCATCTGCACCCTTGATGAAATCAGGTTCCTCTTTACTTGCTGCTACTTCCAACAACTTCTGGAGCTCTTCATCATCTGCTTGCCTTTCCTTTATCAAATCCATCAACTCACTAGTGACTTGCAACATTTCTAGAACAATACTCTTCTCTTTCACCAGCATGTTCAAGTTGAGATCACTAAACTCCTGAATTAGCTGCATCTCCTTCACCATCAAGTTGCTAACATGAAGAGTTTTTCAACTCAATGCATCGGCTACCACATTAGCTTTACCCGGATGGTATTGAAGATGGAAGTCATAATCTTTGAAGAACTCCATCCATCTCCTCTGTCTCATATTCAGATCCTTTTGATCGAAGAGATAACGGAGACTCTTGTGGTCACTGAACACCTCAAACTTTGTGCCATACAAGTAATGTCTCCAAATTTTCAGGGCGAACACCACAGCTGCTAATTCCAAGTCATGAGTCGGATAATTCTGCTCATGCTGTCGCAACTGTCTGGATGCATAGGCCACAACTTTGCCTTGCTGCTTAAGTACACAACCCAAGCCTTGCTTCGAAGCATCACAATACACATCAAAGGGTTGGGTTGGTTCCGGCAAAGTCAGAACCGGTGAACTCGTCAATCTCCTCTTCAGCTCTAAGAAACTGCTCTCACACTGCTGTGACCATTGATAAGGGACATCTTTCCTGGTTAACATTGTAAATGGAAGAGCCAGTTTGGAGAAACCTTCAATGAATCTCCGATAGTAACCTGCCAATCCCAAAAAGCTTCTGATTTCTGTGACTGTTGTGGGCCTCTCCCACTTTAACACTGCTTCCACCTTGGAGGGATCCACAGCAACTCCTTGTGCGGAAATCACATGCCCCAGAAAATGGACTTCATCCAACCAAAAACTACATTTAGACAGCTTGGCATACAACTGCTTTTCTTTGAGGACCTGCAGCACGATCCTCAAATGCTCCTCATGTTCACCTGGACTCTTAGAATAAATCAGGATGTCATCAATGAACACAATGACAAAAGAATCCAAGTATGGCATGAAGATCCTATTCATGTAATCCATGAATATTGCAGGAGCGTTGGTCAATCCAAAAGGCATCACCACATACTCAAAGTGCCCATAACGCGTCCTGAAAGCAGTTTTTGGAATGTCTTCTTCACAGATACGGATCTGATGGTATCCCGATCGGAGGTCAATCTTAGAGAACACTGATGCACCCCTCAAATGATCCAACAAACCATCAATGTGAGGGAGCGGATATTTGTTCTTTACTGTCACTGCATTCAACTGCCTGTAATCAGTGCACATCCGAAGGCTACCGTCCTTCTTCTTGACAAAAAGGATAGGAGCACCCCAGGGTGATACACTTGGTCTGATAAGTCCCTTTGCTAATAGCTCCTCCAATTGCTTCTTCAATTCTTCCAATTTCGGAGGGGCCATTCTGTAAGGTGCAATAGAAATTGGACCTGTACCAGGCTTCAGATCAATACTAAACTCGACTTCTCTTTTTGGAGGCAATCCGGGAATCTCCGTAGAAAAGACTTCCGGAAACTCACGGACCACAGGAATTTGACTTACATCGGATACTTCATCAACTTCTATGGCAGACAGAGAAGAATCACTAAAGATGACTGCTTTCTTACGATAGTCAATTAGAACATGATGCTGAGCCATCCAGTCCATACCCAGAATAACATCTAATCTAGTCAAAGGCAGACAAATAAGATTGATTTTGAATTCCCGCTCCAGAACTCGGAGTGGACAATCCAAACACATCTGAGAAGTAATTACTGAAGAATTTGTAGGAGTAGAGACCGACAATTTATAAGGCATTTCTATAGTAGACAACCCTAGTCTCTTCATGCAGTCCATAGAAATAAATGAATGGGATGCACCACAGTCAAACAAAACACCACAAGAAATGCCATTAACATGACAAATACCTCTGATCAGCTCATCATCATCTGTCACCTCTTCGCCATCAAGAGTGTACACCTTGCCCTTCTGCATTGGCTGACTCCCACCAGATTTCTGTGCTCTAGCCACATTAACATCTATCTTTACAGTGTTTTTAGGGCAGCTGGAAACAAAGTGACCGGACTGTCCACATAAGTAACAAAGTCCATCTTTTCGACCCAGATTCCAACACACCCCCTTGTGTTGCCTCCCACAATGTGGACAAATAGGGACGGGACCAAGAGTTACTGCAGATTGCCCTGCTCATCTAGGGACCGGAGGTCTGGGATGAGAATAAGGACCAGATTTCATCCCAAAATTTAATTCCAAGTTAATTAGGAAAAACCTAAGCTAGAAGTTATAAGGAAAACCATAGGAAACCATGGATAGGAGTTAAGGGTAGTGTCTTAGAGTTATAATTGGCCAAAATAGGAGTTTCCACCAGAATAATCGATTACTTTGTAGGGGTTAATCGATTATAGAGCCTCTGGTGAAAACACTTAAATGTTGCAGCATTTTTAATCGATTACTCTTAAGGAAGTAATCGATTATCTCAGGTGTTAATCGATTATTTGGGGGCCATTAATCGATTATCAGTGCTCTCGTTTTTGTATGATGCTGCAAAAATAATCGATTAATTGGAGGAAATAATCGATTATTGGGGTAAAATAATCGATTACTCTTTGTAAGTAATCGATTATTTCAGGTCTGATGCAGAAAATAAAAATAAAGTATGGGGGCAGAAACGTAATTTCCACCCCCTTATCCCTTATTTCAACCACACCTTCTCCTCCTTATCTCATTCACTCGACCCCTCTCCCTCTTCCCTCTTCTCTCACGCGTTCTCCCTCCCCACCTCCTCCAAACCATCATCAAACACCCTCAACCACCAAATCCACCATGGCTCATCCTCCAATCCTCCTCCATGGCAAGCTTCTCTTCTCCTTCTTTTTCTTCTTATCTTCCTTCCTTTGGTGGTTCACTTTCTCCCTCACCTCCATGGTTCTCTCTCTAAACACCCACATACACCAAACCAAACCCAAGCACCCAAACTCCATTGTCATACCACACCCATGGATCTAATCTTGATTTTTGGGTTAGATCCTACACATAAATACTCCATCTATTGAATCCAAGCTTTCTCTCGCCAAGGGTTTGCTTTCTCTCTCCTCCAATCTTGAAGAATGGAGTGGAGATCGGTCTAGAGGCATGGAGTCAAGGTAGATCCGGTGTAGATTTGGTGTCTTTGGGGCTTTGTGTGGGCTCTCTCCCTCTCTAAGGTAAGGGGAGTCTCTTTTCCACACTTTGAGTTAGGGATAGTTGGGGTATATAATAGGATTTGGACTAAGTAGTTAAATTGGGTTGTGGGTAGCAAAATAGCACCAGTTATAAGTTGGTTTAAGAAGAATGAATGTAATTTGAATTAATTTAATAATTTAATTTAATTGTCATAAAATTGCTAAAAACCCCTTATGTATGTTGTAAAGGTAGGAAGTGAAGAACCCTAGGGAGTTGACTTATATTTAAGCATGCTGAGACATACCTAAGTATGTCGACTGATTCTGTGAATATATGTTGTTTGTTGATCGGTGTTATGTTTGCAATGTGTGTAAAATGAGTATATAAATGGCTAAGTGTTAACTAATGAGGTAAATTAATAATGTTGGCTATGAGATGGTGAAATGACTAATGAATATAAGGGTATAATTAAGAATAAGTAATTAATTATGAGTCAGTCAATCATGCAAGCTAGTGAGTGGTAAGAGGATTAGTAGGCATAAGGATATTTCATGGCTAATGATAATTGTTTAGGTAATGATGAACATGTTTATTTAGGATGCTTGAAAATTGGATTTTTGACTTAGTTTGGAATGTAGGCGTGGGTGAATTACATTGACGAATATTACTGGAATATAAACGATGTTAATTATGCGTTGTTATGTGATGTTGAAATTGAGAATGATGTGAATGCATGAATGGGGATGATTGCTACTTGTTATAAATGGCTAATTGAATTGTGTGATTCGTGGTGAATGTGTTTGGATTGATATGGATGGTTGAATTGATCATTGGTACATTGGGACACTAGGTGTTCCTGCTAGGTGTACAAACGCCCCATTAGGGCCTAAGTACTCATCAGGCTAAAATGCCCCACTAGGTGTAAATGCCCCGTTAGGAGTCGATGTCCCAAAATGATCAATTCAACGAAAACTAAAAGACTGGAAAATGTGAAAAGGACTAAAGTATGTAAATTGAATATGCTAAGGAATTTAATGAGTATGAGCAAAGATTATATGTATCAGTCCTAACGGGTGAGGCCAAGTGGGTGGAAGTCCTGATGGGTGAATAAAGTCCCTAATGGGTGTACAAACGCCCTAGCAGGAGCAACCAAATTCCTAGTGGTACAAACTAAAATAATAAAGATCAATGTTGATATAAGGAAATTGTAAAGTTAAGGACTAAATATAAGTATGCGTCTCGGTGCTCACTTAAGCTACGGCAATGTGAGATCTCGGGCAAAGTATAAGGTTACAGCTTGGTGCTCACTTAAGCTACGGCAATGTGAGATATCGGGAAAATTACAAGGTTGCACCTTGGTGCTCACTTAAGCTACGACAATGTGAGGCTAAGGGCTTGGTGCTCACTTAAGCTACGGCAATGTGAGACCAAGATAAAATAAAGGAAATGAAAATGATTTTGGAAAATGAAAGTGAAGCATTTTGTTATTCATAGCTTGATTTGATTATGATGCTTAAGTTTTTATTATGTGCTCTTAATTATCTTATAGTTCACTGTGTTGCGAAAAGGTCTCACCCTTATGTGGTTAACATTTCAGGTGAATGAAGAGGAGCTTGAGGATCAGAGAGTGTCGCAGCAGAAGTTATGGAAAGAAGGAAAAATTATAAGTTGCGCTACTCATATTGTAATTGGAAATACCCAAATTTTATATGTAAATTTGATTTATGAAAATAAAATTTTAAGCTCTCCATTTTAATTCTTAAACCTTTTTGAATAATATTTTTAATTAAAAGCTGGGTGTTACATTTATGGTATCAGAGCAGTTCCTTCCTTTCCGACCTGAGGGAAAGTGGTCCCGATCTCGCTGCGAACACTCTCGTCTCAAGCTTCTTCCATAGAGGTGAGACCCTTTTAAGTGAAAATGTTTGATAGTAAAAGAGAATAGAATGTGATTCTTTGGGAACCTAAGCCGGATCCCTTAGGAATTCAAAGAATTACATCCTATAAGTGTGGCACGTTTGTAAGTAGAAAAACTTCAAAAGTGCAATTGATTATTGTTTAAGGGATACAAAGTCTAAGTTGAGTTAATTAAAAGTTAAAGTTTCTTACAAAGGAAATCTTACTAATTAATAACGGAGTGCATAAACTTTAGCTGGATAACGAAGGCTATTACCATTGATGGAATGTAGTGTCGGAACTGGCCAATCCGATGTTGCATTTGTCGGGAGGTGACGTCGTCGAAATCTAGAAGTTCGTGCATCATCGTGAATTAGTATTGGGTTCCCTATGTATCAAACTTATGTGTTGATTCTTTTATGTATGTTTGTTTTGCTAAGTGCTTTGTGTGTAACCTTAATGTTTGTTTGTTGAGTAATTTGGTGTCAAAGTAATTGAACCGGGATTAGAAATGGAACCGCATGGAATAAATAAATTGTGAATCCCGAATACTAATCCAACTAAGTGACTAAGGTCATGTTGATTCGATTAGTATTTGAGAGAGCGAAAAATAATGTTTATACTAAATTATTAAGCGGTTCTGTAACTAAACTTGATTCAAGTGATTGTGGCATCAAATGAAAGTAGGCATAGAGAACTAACCGACTGGATTTAAACCACTGAACCATATTAATCTGAGTTTCAAATAAAAACAAACTTTTTGCCCAATGTGAGAAGTGGCTTGAATGCAATCCAAAGGGTTCTCGAAATATGCTTACATGTGGAATGGTGTAGTGTTCAAGTAAGCGGACAAAGACTAGAAGTGGAATCACGAGAATCAAAATAATTTACTACCTCGATTCTAATCTATTCGAGTGACATAGTGGTACCGGTTAGATTAGACTCCATAAAAACATTTTATTGAATTCGTGGTTGATTCCACCACTAATTTGATTCCGGTGACTTTAATATTAATCGAAAGTTAAGTGAAGCTTCTAAGGATTGAACTTGAACCCCGAGCTACTATAATAACATTTTGTAACGAAAAGAGGTTTATTTAATCAAGGAAGGGGTTAAAATTCAACCAAGGGGTTCTCATGTCACTTTCGATCACATCATTGATAGTGTATTTGCTTTACATGAACAAGTCTATGTTTATGTGGAAATGAGTTTAAACTCTCGAAAATGTTTTCAAACGATTTTGGGATTAATACCTTTTCAATTACCATCTTTATGCTTAAAGTCCCAAATTACTTTCCACTAAGCATTGACTAAAAGTGTTGTTTTTGGAAATTGTGTTTTTGATGAAATTGAATTTTGTTTGTGTATGCTCGATTGATATGTGTGCTTGATATGTCTTTGTGCAAAGTGAAATTTGTATTTGATGCTTGTGAGTGTTTAAAATGAATTTCAAAGGTTTTCACCGAACCACAATCATTCTAAATGGATCGTGAGGTCGCACAACAAATTTTTAGGATACTAGTAAGAAAAACAAGGATTTCTAAGTGATCGAGTGGTGAACTTTGTAACCAAAGCACACATCGATCAAATAGGAACCCTTATTATGCGACTCAAATCAATTCGGAATGAAAACTCAAATTTTAAAATTGAAGTAAAAAGGGAATGTAATTGTCTCAACTTTTGAAGATTAATTAAAAGTAAATTTTTCCAAGTTCAAGGCACATCCCCTCTTTCTTTGAGTTTATTCATCTTGAGTGATTTGTCACTCCTTCATCTAGGATCTTATGAAATTAGATGAAGGTAGCTCATCATGGTAAGGTGCATGATTAAAAGCTTTATTGAATTTTCAAATGAAATCATTTGTTTCTCATCAAGAGAGGAACCTAATTTGGAAAAGAATTTTGTTTCTATAAATGTGTTATTGTTTTCTAAATGTTTCACTTGTATGGGACCCTTTTCTTAAATTTCGAATCCCCATACTTAGTGATTTTTCAAACCAAAGGCTTTAAAGACTTATGTGTTGTAGTAAAGTGTTTTTGGGTAATCAGGGTTTTTATATAAAGGGAAAACTAAGTTTTTGGGTTTAGGATTTTGTTTGACTTGGAAGAATTAATATAAGCACCCTAAGGTTGAATTATTGTTTTATGTAACATTTCGGGCCAATTGGAGCAGGACATTGTTTTTAAGCAAAATGAATTTAATATGCTCTAATCGGTTTCAACATTTTACACAACCTTGGGCTAAGAATAGGTGATGTCCCATCAAATTTTGAAGCCAATTGGATTTGTTTGCTATTTTAAATGGATTTGACATAGGTTCACCCCGACCATTACAAATCTTTTACAAAGTGGTCATAGGGTCAAAAGTGAATCTAATGAACTCTGATTGACTTGAAGATTTGCTATAATGTTCTTTTAGGTACAGGGACACTGTCTTCCAATTCTTCACAAACCTTGGGAAATTGAATTTATAAAATGAATTTTTGGTTGCAAGCTATGCAAAAAAAAAACCTTTTATAAACGCTTTTAAATATATGTGCTAATATTTGTGAATTTTTTTGTAGAGGTAAGTGTTAGCCCTAAGTTAGACTAGAAATAGTTAGGAAGAAAGCCAAGTCTAGTCAGGTTTAGGTTTAAGGTGTAAGATGTTGTGGACTGTGTTGGTGTATGACTGAACTTTGTATGATGTTTACATGATTTATGTTTGTGTGAATGATGGATGTGTTTGATTAGAGTTTAGGTTTAGGACAGAAGTGGTAGGATTTGGAGTTAGAGTATAACCAATCCTGTAGGGTAATAGTGTTTAGAGTGTTTTCAAGTGCCCTGTCAAACCTTCGAAGTAGAATTTCGAAAGAAACCCGGTTGATCTTAGAAATTATTCCCAACTTCTTTGTGAAGCCAAGATCCTTTGGGAGTCTTGCTAGGGGGACTCCTGAAATAGTTAATCGAGAGCAGTGTAAGCTTTAGCAAACCTGATATAGTCTCCACGTCGAGACTAATCAAATCAAACCATTGTCGGTACTCTTCAACGAGCCCAAGAGTCTAATGGCGTATACATGCGGAATGGTATGCCAATCCCAAGTGGGGGAGTAGAACTAAGGTAAGTGAGTTGCTTAGCTTAGAAAACCTTTTTCCGGGATGGTTCTCCAATTAAGGATTTTGAGCAGAATTTCGGGGACGAAATTCCAATAAGTAGGGGAGAATTGTAACATCCCAAAATTTAATTCCAAGTTAATTAGGAAAAACCTAAGCTAGAAGTTATGAGGAAAACCATAGGAAACCATGGATAGGAGTTAAGGGTAGTGTCTTAGAGTTAGAATTGGCCAAAATAGGAGTTTCCACCAGAATAATCGATTACTTTGTAGGGGTTAATCGATTACAGGGCCTCTGGTGAAAACACTTAAATGTTGCAGCATTTTTAATCGATTACTCTTAAGGAAGTAATCGATTATCTCAGGTGTTAATCGATTATTTCGGGGCCATTAATCGATTATCAGTGCTCTGGTTTTTGTATGATGCTGCAAAAATAATCGATTAATTGGAGGAAATAATCGATTATTGGGGTAAAATAATCGATTACTCTTTGTAAGTAATCGATTATTTCAGGTCTGATGCAGAAAATAAAAATAAAGTCTGGGGGCAGAAACGTAATTTCTACCCCCTTATCCCTTATTTCAACCACACCTTCTCCTCCTTATCTCATTCACTCGACCCCTCTCCCTCTTCCCTCTTCTCTCACGCGTTCTCCCTCCCCACCTCCTCCAAACCATCATCAAACACCCTCAACCACCAAATCCACCATGGCTCATCCTCCAATCCTCCTCCATGGCAAGCTTCTCTTCTCCTTCTTCTTTTTCTTCTTCTCTTCCTTCCTTTGGTGGTTCACTTTCTCCCTCACCTCCATGGTTCTCTCTCTAAACACCCACATACACCAAACCAAACCCAAGCACCCAAACTCCATTGTCATACCACACCCATGGATCTAATCTTGATTTTTGGGTTAGATCCTACACATAAATACTCCATCTATTGAATCCAAGCTTTCTCTCTCCAAGGGTTTGCTTTCTCTCTCCTCCAATCTTGAAGAATGGAGTGGAGATCGGTCTAGAGGCATGGAGTCAAGGTAGATCCGGTGTAGATTTGGTGTCTTTGGGGCTTTGTGTGGGCTCTCTCCCTCTCTAAGGTAAGGGGAGTCTCTTTTCCACACTTTGAGTTAGGGATAGTTGGGGTATATAATAGGATTTGGGCTAAGTAGTTAAATTGGGTTGTGGGTAGCAAAATAGCACCAGTTATAAGTTGGTTTAAGAAGAATGAATGTAATTTGAATTAATTTAATAATTTAATTTAATTGTCATAAAATTGCTAAAAACCCCTTATGTATGTTGTAAAGGTAGGAAGTGAAGAACCCTAGGGAGTTGACTTATATTTAAGCATGCTGAGACATACCTGAGTATGTCGACTGATTCTGTGAATATATGTTGTTTGTTGATCGGTGTTATGTTTGCAATGTGTGTAAAATGAGTATATAAATGGCTAAGTGTTAACTAATGAGGTAAATTAATAATGTTGGCTATGAGATGGTGAAATGACTAATGAATATAAGGGTATAATTAAGAATAAGTAATTAATTATGAGTCAGTCAATCATGCAAGCTAGTGAGTGGTAAGAGGATTAGTGGGCATAAGGATATTTCATGGCTAATGATAATTGTTTAGGTAATGATGAACATGTTTATTTAGGATGCTTGAAAATTGGATTTTTGACTTAGTTTGGAATGTAGGCGTGGGTGAATTACATTGACGAATATTACTGGAATATAAACGATGTTAATTATGCGTTGTTATGTGATGTTGAAATTGAGAATGATGTGAATGCATGAATGGGGATGATTGCTACTTGTTATAAATGGCTAATTGAATTGTGTGATTCGTGGTGAATGTGTTTGGATTGATATGGACGGTTGAATTGATCATTGGGACATTGGGACACTAGGTGTTCCTGCTAGGTGTACAAACGCCCCATTAGGGCCTAGGTACTCATCAGGCTAAAACGCCCCACTAGGTGTAAATGCCCCGTTAGGAGTCGATGTCCCAAAATGATCAATTCAACGAAAACTAAAAGACTGGAAAATGTGAAAAGGACTAAAGTATGTAAATTGAATATGCTATGGAATTTAATGAGTATGAGCAAAGATTATATGTATCAGTCCTAACGGGTGAGGCCTAGTGGGTGAAAGTCCTGATGGGTGAATAAAGTCCCTAATCGGTGTACAAACGCCCTAGCAGGAGCAACCAAATTCCTAGTGTCAAAAACTAAAAGAATAAAGATCAATGTTGATATAAGGAAATTGTAAAGTTAAGGACTAAATATAAGTATGCGTCTCGGTGCTCACTTAAGCTACGGCAATGTGAGATCTCGGGCAAAGTATAAGGTTACAGCTTGGTGCTCACTTAAGCTACGGCAATGTGAGATCTCGGGCAAATTACAAGGTTGCACCTTGGTGCTCACTTAAGCTACGACAATGTGAGGCTAAGGGCTTGGTGCTCACTTAAGCTACGGCAATGTGAGACCAAGATAAAATAAAGGAAATGAAAATGATTTTGGAAAATGAAAGTGAAGCATTTTGTTATTCATAGCTTGATTTGATTATGATGCTTAAGTTTTTTATGTGCTCTTAATTATCTTATAGTTCACTGTGTTGCGAAAAGGTCTCACCCTTATGTGGTTAACATTTTAGGTGAATGAAGAGGAGCTTGAGGATCAGAGAGTGTCGCAGCAGAAGTTATGGAAAGAAGGAAAAATTATAAGTTGCGCTACTCATATTGTAATTGGAAATACCCAAATTTTATATGTAAAGTTGATTTATGAAAAGAAAATTTTAAGCTCTCCATTTTAATTCTTAAACCTTTTTGAATAATATTTTTAATTAAAAGCTGGGTGTTACAGGGACCCTTTCCCCTAATAGGACCAGACAATTTCTGAGGTTCCTTGCTTCGCTCCTCTGACTGTTCCTGCTTGAGAGAATCTTCATAAGCACTGGTCATATTCACTAGTTGAGAGAGATTAGAGATCCCTTGATAGACAAAAAGAGTTTTGATCTTGGAATTGAGACCAAACTCAAACTTGATACATTTAGTACGTTCATCTGCATCTCGATAGCTGCCTGAATAGCGGATGAGATCCTCGAATTGAGCTGCATATTCTCCAACACTGAGGCTCCCTTGTTTCAGCTCAAGAAAAGCCACTTCCTTCTCTCTCCTTACATTTTCCGGAAAGTACTTTCCCAGAAAACGGACCTTGAAAAGATCCCATGAAATAAGCTCATTAGCTGCTTCCAAACCTCTCCTCTGTTGGTCCCACCAATGTTCCGCCTCACCGGTTAGAACATACTCCACTAGTCGCATATACTGATCACCTGGTGGCTGCAGTGAGCGAAACACCTTTTCCATCTCCTGGAGCCACCTTTGAGCTCCATCAGGGTTGTAACCCCCTTCAAACTTCGGCGGATCGCTTTTTCTAAAGCGGCCCATCCAGTCAATCTCGACTGGTGGTGGTGGAGGAGGTTGTAGTGTTGCTGCTGCAGCTGCCGCAGCTACTGCAATGTTTTGGGCTTGATTCTGCTACAGATTTTCAAGATTCTCAGCTTGTTGCTGCTGAGCTTGGGCTTGGTTATGCTGTAATTGAACCAGAGTTTCAAGAATTGCAGCAATTCTGTCATTGTCGACCCGTCTCCCTGCCATACTGTTGAGTCATGGAGGGACAACCAGTTAATGATAAAACAATTAAATATAACTACTAATATTCTACAACTTCAACTTAGACACTGAACTAAGTACATTGGTTACTCGCTCGGTGAGTAACCATAGGAGTAGTGAGTTCATACTCCAAAGGCCAAGGGAAACTGCTCTGATACCATAAATGTAACACCCTTATAATTACTACCCTTAATTCCCAAGTATTAAAAATGTGTACTTAAAAATTCCTTTTTAATATAATAAAATCACCCGTCAAACGGAAGGAGTTTTGCCTGTTTTTCGGACTTTTCCAAATTTTAACCTGTGAATAACATTATCAATATAAACAACCAAAAGCCAGCAGGGCTGCATCTCATGCACATATCATATAACAGCTCCATGGGCACCAAATATAATATCCTATATCAGTTATCAGAGTTTAAGCGGAATATAAATATTAGGTGCAACTAGCATGATGCCCAATACATAGCTATGCCAAAAATAATGTCCTAAGCCTCAACAAAATATCTAGACATCACATATACATCAAAAGAATAGGGAGGCTTAGGTCCAATATAATCCTAGTCCCCAAATATAACCCTACTCTCCCTGTGAGGGAGAGCACTCCTGCTCGGCCGGGGGCTGTGCTAACTCAATCTCTGTACCTGAAAAATGGTAAGGGAGTGAGCATTGCACATGAAATAGAAAAGCAGTTTCTAGATAAACATAACAACTAACCAGGCCAAACACAATTAGCAATTTAATTCACATAAGTACAATTTCATCGCAAGCATACCACATTTTCCAATTCCATCATTTTACAAGTGTCGGTTCCCTTTTTTTTTATTCCATTTTCAACTTATGATTCCCTTTTAATTATTTCCCCGTTTCCAAAGAAATCCCTTTTTAATCCCTTACATTTTCCCTTATTATTTTCCTTACATTTACGGTGTATGTATGTCTCCACCAAATCGAAGGCCTGCATACATACACCAATTACGATGTATGTCTCCACCAAATCGAAGGCCTACATACATCGCTTTTCCATTACCATTATCTTATCCAATTTTATCCCCTTTTTCCTTTATTCATTTCCTTTTACTTTCGGTGTATGTATGTCTCCACCAAATCGAAGGCCTACATACATACACCAATCACGATGTATGTATCCACCAAATCGAAGGCCTACATACATCGCTTGTCCATTACCATTATCTTAACCAATTTTATCCCCTTTTTCCTTTATTCATTTCCTTTTACTTTCGGTGTATGTATGTCTCCACCAAATCGAAGGCCTACATACGTACACCAATCACGATGTATGTCTCCACCAAATCGAAGGCCTACATACATCGCTCTTCCATTACCGATTACCTTATTTTATCCATTCTCATTTCCTTTTTCCTTTTACTTAGGGTGTATGTATGTCTCCACCAAATCGAAGGCCTACATACATACACCATCGACGATGTATGTCTCCACCAAATCGAAGGCCTACATACATCGCCCCAGTTACGTTGTATTGTCTCCCCCAAATCGAAGGCCTACAATACAACCCCCATTTACGATGTATTGTCTCCCCCAAATCGAAGGCCTACAATACATCACCATATTTATCCAATTTTAGTTATCCATATTATATGTCATTAATTAATCGACCAAATCCATTTCTTTCCACTTAGTCCTTTCACACACAAACATCATCACATATATAACCAAATAGCCACAATTCACTTTCATAATTATCACCATTCCAATATTAAAGTAATGCCAAATATAACACATAAATACAACCACCACTATTCATGCATAACCACATTTTTCACATAAACAATTAGTGCAAGTAACCACAAAATTCACCTTTTCATATAATCATGCATAACCACATTTTTCACTTGTCCGAATTATTGATTTAAAATCCTAGCTTAGGGGTTCATGCCATTTATTCTCCTCAAGTAAAACCTAACCTCATTCTCTACTTCTTAGAGTTCCATAATTAATAAATTAAGCCTATTTTTACCATTTTCCTTAGTTCTAAATTGGGGTTTCTAATTTCCTAGCCTAACACATAAACTCCTAGCCAATCATTATATCTAAATACAAACCCTTTCCTAGAACAAGCCAATACCCACCCCCTTACCTTAACCAAGTAGAGGTAAGAATAAACCTTCCAAGCCCTAGCTTCAAACACTTCACAAATGAGCTCCAATGGCAAGAGAGTGTGGAGAGTGATCTTTGACTTCCTTAAGCCACAAAAACGAAGTTGAACATAAGATTTGTGGCACACCATACATGGGGTTCGAATTTCTCTTACCAAGAGAGGGAAAACAAAGAGAAACTCGTTTGGCCCTAAGAAAAGAAAGGAGAAATGAGCCTTACCTCTTAAGCTTGATAGTGAGTTGATAAGCTTGATGAGGAAGAAGTTGAACAACTTGGTCTTGGTGGAATGGAGGGTGAAATCCGTATGGGAGAAGAGAGGAAGAGAAATTCGTGTGAGAAAGGGAGGAGAAAATGAGTGATGTTGATGATGGAGAGAAGAGGAACTCTTGATTTGATGAAGGGGAGAAGCGATTTGATAAAGATTCAAGAGGTTTGGGGTTGGGAAATGAAGAACCCTAGCTTTTCTCAAGAGATATCGAGTGGGTATTTGATTTTCCCCCAAATGAACCCTAAAAAATGACTTAAAAACTGGTTCTGCAAGGGACATCGATATCCAACATCGATGTCCCTATGTTGGATATAGATATCCAATGTTAAAAATGACAGCACCTTTCGCAATTCAAATGGCCATAACTTCTTCGTTAACCGTTGCATCTTGCTCATATTTGGAGATAAGCTCCCTAGTAATTCCAACTTGACATCCAACGGTGAGAATTGTGTTTTGAGCTACCAATCTTGTTATTTTATTTCCCCAAAGTCCTATGTTTTAAACTTGAATTTGCATGTCTAATTGGCCAATTTCTAACTTATATCATTATTACTTCTATCCTAAGACTATCAAAACATAATTTACACTAAGAATTAAATTTGGGATGTTACAAAGAGCTTATAACTCGTCAAGTACTTTAAAAGATTCCCGATTCAAATGTGATTATCTTAAAATCATTTTTTACATCGCGGATAGAGGTACCCACCTTGGCTAAAGTGTCGGAGTTCCGAGGTCTTAACACTTGAATTCATAACAAAAATAATAATATGAAAAGCACAAGATCATGACGGTTATTATATTTATTCAGAATAGTTACAGCAAAGAGGTCCAAACCCATCTATTGGGGTAAATACATCAAGTTGAAAAGCAAGGGTAAATCTACTCTATGTCAGACAGCACGATACTTTCAGGATCAAATTTATCCTCTTCTTCTTCTGCACCCTCGGTCGCGTATTCCTCGGACTCTTCAGCGAAATGGTCAGGCAGATCGTTTCCACCCATGTCTATTTCGGCTCCATTATCACCCACGATCCGACCATTTCTGACACTGAAGTTGGGGTCAGCACCTTTGGTTATGAGGCCAGGGTTTAGGATACGAAGCTGCTCGGCTGTATTGAGGAAAGAATCTTCAACTGCATGATCCCAGTTATAAAGATTCTCCCCGGCTGCCCTTTTATGCTTAAGAGCTTTCGCTCTCATTTTGTCCAGAGAGGCTCGGAGTCCAGCGGCCTCGTCCTTGGCATATTCGAGTTGCTCTCGAGCCACTGCAGCATCTTCCTGGGCTTTCCGAGCTTTCTCTGTGGCCTCTCGCAAAGCTGTGGCATCCTTTTCAGCCTTCTTCAGGATTTCCTCGGCCCGCCTCATCCTTTCATTGGCTTCTTGAAGAGTTTTCTCAACCGCCTCCTTGTCAGCCTCGGCTCTAACTTTGGCGTCTTCAGCCTCTTGCTTCCCCTTTTGCAGCACTACCTTCTCTGCAGCCAGCGCTTGAAGTCTTTTTTCAAAGGCTTCTACCTGGAGCTGTAAATAATCCTCCCGAGCCTCAGCCTCTTGTCGTTTTTTCTTCCCCTCGGTGGCCACACCAGCATGAACATCCTCACCACGCTGACCGAGGTAGCGAAGAATGCTCGCACCCCTTAGAAGACTCTTCACCAAAGCAGAACAGTTGTTCTCCCAAACCGAAGGGGGCCAAGCGTCCATCACTTGTGCATCCTCAGGTGAGAAGATTGTTGCATTCAAGCCATCGGGAGTCTTATTCGCCCACACTATTTTGGCAACAATATCCTCCATGTCATCCGAGCCTTGGATCCCTTTGTGGGATTTGCTGAGGTTAAGCCATTCTCCAGCTATCCCTTTTCCCTTGTCCGTCCGAGGCCTCTTGGGGGGATGCTCGGGAGTACCTTCAGCGCTCGGCTGAGCCTTCGCATTAATTACTTGTTCAATGCCCTCGGCTGCCAAGGCTATCTCAGCAGGAGTAGCACTGGGGGTGACGGTTGGACTGTCAGTTGGTGTTGGCTCGGAGGATTGGCTCTTATTCGATGAGCCAGAGCCTGCTTTCATCGCTGCGAGTTGAGCCATCCTGGATGAGGCAGCAGCACTCTTCTTGGCCTTAGACGCTTTTTTGCCCATTTTCTCTGCAACAAGAAGAATATGTCAGTATTATACCGAGCAAAAAAAAAATACCCAGCTCGGCTTTCACTTCAGCCTTTGTTCTCTTCAAAAGGATTTGTTTTGTATCAATCTGACCCTTTTCTTTAAGATACTCCCAAACCCGATCGCATAAACGTCTTTCGGCCCTACTCAAATCTGTTTTGTAATCAAATTGGTATAAGGAGGCTCCTCTATTATAAATGCCGCCCGACCAGGTTAGCGGGAACTGGGGCACGACCTTAACTTCCCCTTCATCCTCAACTTGCTTCATGAACCAGCATACTTCGGCTCCCGTATACTCGTACTTGAAGAAGCGAGGTTTGAAGGATTTCCAAGAGTCAGTTACCTTCGCAAAAAGGGCGTAGTCTTTCCGAGCCTTCAGCGGCACCCAGAGCCCTTTGGAGTCGCCAAATTTGTTTACTTGAGGGGCATATATCCAAAAAAAGGCTCGTAACGTCGCGACCAGACCCTCAGCATCGCAAAATTGCTGGAATGCTCTGGCAAAGGCCCACCCGCTCGGATGCAGCTGACTTGGAGCTATGCCTAAGTGGTTGAGGACCTCCACCTCAAATGTGGAAAATGACATGCGAATTCCGACCTTTGTGGCTACCTCCTCATAGAAGTAGAAAAATTGTTGGTTCTCTGGCACTTTGAAGCATATGCGGTCGTCTATGCTCATGTGCCTCAAAGAAAATTCCGAGGCATTCCCGTCTGCGTTCGGAGGGGTCAGAATAGGTCGAAGGTGGTTCAAGCTATCCGTCGTAAGCAGAGAAGGCCTCGTCCGGAGTACTTCTCGATCAAAAGTTCCATCATACTCCACGTGGTTGGGTGGTAAAGGGAATTCTTCGGGATGGGTCTCACACCTGCGCTTCACCATATCTGGGGAAAAAGTAAAAGGCTCGGCGTTAGCATTTATCACAGCAGGTATTTTAATTCTAAACCTAAGGCCGAGCCCTGGACCCTTTCCCCTTACCCTTATAGGTTTTCCCCAAAACTCTTCCCCTCTTGTAAAGTACTCTGGTCTAGTCCTAACCTGAGCCCGACGCTCGAAAAACCTATAAGCTAATAGCCATCTTCTTTCCCCTGCGGGATCGGTGGGGTACTCCGTGGTCAAAGGTTCAACCTCGAGTGGCTCGTGTATCCTTTCACCACAAGGGGGTAGGAGGATTTACAGATATGTTAGCAGAATTATAACCAGTTTCAAAGGGAACGGATTCACCTTCATAACCCCCAGAACCCCCAGAAGAACTAGAACTAGAATCGCTGGAAGGTTCTTCGCCTAATCTCTCACAAACTTCATGGTATATGTAACACCCCTAATTTTCGTCTCCCGAATAATAGGAAATTAATAATAAAAAGTTTTATTATTAATTTATAGAATTTTTCTAAGTTTATGTTTTGTATTTAATTAGCCTTAAATATAAAAATAAGTGGAAATATTTTTATATGGCAAATAAATGCAAAATGTAAGGAAATTGCATTTTGGTCCCTGAAGGAGGACTAAAAAGAAATATTAGAAAGGTTCTTGGAGGGAAAGATTTAAAAATAATAATTTTTAAATTTTGAACTAATCTAACCGGTTAGTAATGCCCTGTAACCGGTTAGACGATGAACACAGAAACTGGTTTAGTGGATTTTGATGAGTAATCACTTGGATTACTCGTTAATCGCCACGATTACTGCATGAATTGAGTGGCAATACACACGTCAAGGTGCATGTAATCTGGATTTGGCTATAAATAGGTGGATTGTTGATGGATTGGGGGTTGATCAACTGATTCTTGTTGAAGAAGGGTGAGTTAGGGTTTTGATTTCGTGAGGACGATTTCTCCTTCGTTCTTGAGAGTTTGAGAGTGAGAGATACACTTCTGAAAAACTTACATCAAGAGCTTTTCATTGATATATACCTTGTGAGTTGAGGGTTCTTGTGTGTGGAGAAATCAACCTTAGAAATTGGAGCTGGAGAACTGAACTCTGTTTTCTCTTGGTTCTGGAAGCTGAGTTCGAGCTTCGATTTTGGTAAGCAAAGATCATGTTTAAGTTTCAAATCACTTTTATTTTCTAGTGCATGTTACCAAGATCAAGTTCTAATCGTTTTCCCCAATTTCTTTGGCCAAATTCCATGTTAATTTTGATGATTTCTGGACCCTGTTGCTGGAAAACGAAACTGGAAACAGAACTTTGGTTCTGAGAGGATCTGTGGAGTTTCCTGCAAATCAGTGTCAAACTTTCATCCAAATCAACTTAGAGGTATGGGAGAAGTTTCACTATACTAGATTTAGACTAAATGTCAAAGGATTTAGGATTTGAGTTCATGAAACTCAAAAGGGCATTATGTGTTTTTAAGCACAAAGGCTTGGAGGCCAATTTCTTGCTCACTATGGTTTTTAGCAAATTTTAATTGATGCATGCAAGCTAAATGATGACTGAATTCTGTGTTTAAGAGTTTGATTTCAGTTTTGTTGTGCTAAATTGAGTTTATGTGAATTTTCATGTAATTTAATTCAATAAACTTGATGCATGCAATATGAATGTGTTTCTGGGTGTAAACATGTTTAATTTAAGGCATATGAACTTGGTGTATACTGGAATTTGGTTAGATTTGAGAAAGGAAGAAAATGAGTTGTTAAAACTCTTGTTTTAATGGTCAGACTGCATAATCTAACCGGTTACACGATTTTCGTAACCGGTTAGACACTGTAAAATTTTCAAAGAAAAATTTGTTGCAAACCAGTTCTGAAACCTTAAAGGATTTTTACTCAAGTTTAAGCCTTAAATTCAGTATACATGGTCTGAAACATGAGTTGTTATCATGCAAAATTTCAGATTGGAAAGATTGCCAATTATGCCTTAAATTGATGGAATAATTTCAAGTGAAATTATGTTCATTGGAAAAGAATATGTGATTTAGGACTTTTGAATGATGAAATAATGGTTTTTGAGGTATAAAAATAAAGTTAAAAGTGTTTTGGATTGGGTAGAGAATTCAAGAAAAAGGGTTTTTCTGAATTGCAATGGTAAACAGTTCAGGTATGTAATTCTAACCGGTTAGCCTGAAACTGTAACCGGTTAGTACCTGAATCTGAAAAATAAAAAGTTAAGTTTTAAATACCATTGAAGTTATACTACTCAATCTGGGTTTTATAAAGGCATATTTTGAGAAAATTCAAAGGGGAATTTTTATGCCAAATATTATACCTCAATTAAATCATTCAAAAGTAGAAATTGGAATATTTCTAAATCACATTAATTAATATAAAGATAAAACCAACCCCGATGTTGTGCATACATATAGACTGGAAGTCTGGTTGGTAGGAACGTTTATCATATTCTGGGAATATGAGGAGGGTACTCCGGGAGTACCAAAGTATAACCTACTTGATGACACATTATAGATATGTGGCCAGTGTCCGGGACCTGGTTTTTTATGCGTTCTGGGAACGTGGCGTTCTGGGAACGTGGTGCACACTCCGGGAGTGATGCTTTTTATCCAAGTATGGTTCGGCATTATGTTCTGGGAACTAATGTCGGTGTTCTGGGAACACAATGGTGTATTGGATGGACGTCCAAGATGGACATTTAGAGGCCTCAGTTGTGGATAGAAAATCATACATCATGCCACTTGCATTATAAGAGTTATAATGTTGAAAATTGGTGTGCTCATATGTACTTGCATTATGATATGTCCATGATATATTTGTGATTGTAACTTTAGTCTTTATCCATTATGTATATGTGTATACTTACTCCCTGTGCCCTGTTTAGGTGATGGCCAGGTACCTAGCTTGCATCGAGATACGCCCTATCCCTAGTGGTATATGGACGTATGAGGAGCACCGTGCCACCTTTGAGGGGGAGGTGGAGATCACTCTCTACCACCCTAACCCTTTGGTGCGTGTGCGACCTCGTCGATTTAGGATCCCATTAGTCTATACTATGCATGTTCCACCTTTTTACACTTACAGAGGACCACCCCCGGCTCGACCTATGCGTCGTTTTCATAGTTTTAGATTTAGAGCTGCCACTCGTTCCCATCCTTCATCCCATAGAGTTGTTACTGAGGAGGCTCCTTCTCCTGGTCCGACTGAGTATGATGGGACTGCTTCTGCAGGCCATAGACCCAGTGGTGGGGTCTCTACTCCGTCAGGCGAGGTCGAGGAGGATCCCGAGGAGGATGAGAGCGAGGAGGAGGTGCATGTTGAGCCGTCTGTTTCTGCTAGAGGTGGACCCGCTGGTTCATAGGAACCTGCATAGCATAGGGGTTTTGGATCCTAGATCCTAGGGATAGAGTTGTGGAGGATCTGAGGAGCTGCTGAGGACACTGAAGATCTGCTCTGAGACTTCTATTTTGAGATCATGTGATATATTGTATATATTTTGAGAGGTCTTAGAGTGAGGTTTTATTTTATTCAGCTGGGTTGTATCTATTTTATAAACTCTTGCTATCTCGACTGATGTTACTTGCTACTGCTATACTGATGGGGTTATGTCGTATGACTTTTATCATATATATATATATGTTTTATTTTCCTCAGCAGTGCCCCATAAGTACTATTTTTATTCCGCGAACTCTGATTTTAATTACAAATGGATTCGGCAATAAGTTTATATTCTATAATCAAGAAAGTGCATTTTCGAGAGTGTTTCTAAAACCTAAGAAATTACTATGCCGAATTCAGGTAACGATTTATGTTGAAAAGAGGTTTTTGATTGAGCAAGTAATGATATTAAAAAGGAAAAATTTTATAGTCCTAAATTTTGACAGCAAGTAGTAAACTATTTGGAAATATTAATTATTTTCAAGTTAAAAAGAGAGCGTCACAGTAAACCTTCCTCCAATATCTCCAACCCCTCATAATTAAGAAATCCAAACCCTTTAACTACTTATCTAGAACTAAAACCCCAAATCTCTGCAAAACCCACAAAGAGCAAAACCCTCTCAAAATGAAGAGATGACAGAACCAAAAATAGTTGTTTAAGTCAGAAAAGAAGAAAAGAGTACCTGTTTTTGGTTGCTTGATCTTTGTGGAAGAATTTGGTAGCGATGGTTGATCTGAATGCCCTAAGGAGGTGCACAGGGAAATGTGTTTGGAGCAAATAAGTGTAAAGATTTCTGGTTTGTGAAGTTGCAAATGAATGTAAAGGGTTCGAATACCCCTCAAAGCCCCTCAGTTTCCCTCCTTCCACGATGTACCAGTTGGGCTTAAGGTCCATTAACCCACTCAGCCAACCACAGGGAAAGAAGTGGCAGTTATTGGAGGTGCTTTTTCGAAATTCGAAAATTGAAATGATTTGACACAACTTCCCAGGGCACGTGTCGCACCTAAAGAACCTAAAACGTCACCTCGGACAGGCTACATGGTTAAGGCTGGAAACAGTTGTCACACCTCTGAACCAAGACATGCTAAAGGTCAACCCTAGCCCCCCCTTGTTACCTCGCCACAGACTTTCCAAGTCTTACGAGCTGGGGGGCTTGTAGGGTCTGTCGACCATATACGGACCCGAGTCTCACCAAAGGGTTCCTCTAAGGGCGCTTAGCTCGGTTTACCTGTCATGAAAGTCCTTCGCTCGGACTCATGGGATCCGAGCATACGAATGGGCCAGGCTCAGACTTGATGGAACCGAGCCTTACGATTGGTCCACAATCCATCAGGCTCGGGACTCTAGGACTGAGGTATACCGTCGGCTCGTGGATAAGCTCAGGCTCGCCGAGGCTTCTTATCCCTTCCGCAAATCTCTCCTAGATTCTCGCAACAGCCTAGACATGAGATCTTCAGCTGATCCTATCCAGATTCTAGAAGCATAATCATCCGATATTATCTCATAGAATCCTGGTTCAGCACAACTCTGATACAGGGCCCAAAGGGCCCATATCAGCCTCCTCCAAACCCTATAAATAGCTCATCACAGCTAGGGTTTCAGGTAAGTACTCTCATCCCTAAGTTGACACTCTGTACACACACGTTGACTAGGGAGACCCTGCTTTTCCCAACTGGAACTGCAGAAATACCATAAGTCGTACATCAATACTTGATCCTCTTCTGAGCTCCTGGTTACCATAATCTTGAGCACCTAGAGGGTTAAGTGTAACACCCTAAGATTATTTACCCTTAATTCCTTTTATATTAAAATACGGACTTAAAAATTCATTTTTATTATATTAAAATCAACCGTCACACGGACGGAGTTTTGTTTGTTTTTCGGGCTAATCCAAAATTCAACCTGTGATGAACAATTTTAATTAAAGCAACCAGTAGCCAGCAGGGCTTCAAATTACATATATAAATCATACTAAGGCCCCACGGGCTCCAAATATATCAGAGTATATTAATTAATCAGAGTACTAGCGGAAAATACTAAGTTTTGAGTGACATAACCAAAATATATAACTTTAGCCGAACAAAACATACTAAGCCTCATTCAAAATATGTATATTAAATTTACATCAAGATAATATGAGAGGCTTCGGCCCATGCTATAATCTACAACCCATATCACCCTACTCTCCCTGTGAGGGAAAGTACTCCTGCTCGGCCGGGGGCTGTGCCAACTCAATCTCCGTACCTGAAACTGTAAGGGAGTGAGCATTGCACATGAAATAGAAAGCAGTTTCTAACTAGACATAACAACCCACTAGGTCAAACACAATTAGCAAATAAGCATATATTCACATATTGCACACCATACACATTTCATCATTTCCATATCCATCATTCATTTTACCATCCACTTCCATTATTCGTTTCAATATCCGTTTTTCCTTATTCATTTCCCATTCAATCAACATTCATTTCCTTTCCTTTTTATTCATTTCACATACTCATTTCATTATAGTACATCACCTCAAATCAGAGGTCAATGCACAGTTCCATGCAACCCATTTATCACCTCAAAGCAGAGGCTTTCATTCCTTTCCTTATTTAAATTATGTGTCCCTCAGGTCAGAGGTCAACACCCATTCATTATAATCCATTTCGTGTCCCTCAGGTCAGAGGTCAACACCCATTACATATTTTATTCGGTGTCCCTCAGGTCAGAGGTCAACACCCAACCCATTATTTAATCCGGTGTCCCTCAGGTCAGAGGTCAACACCCAACCCATTATTTAATCCGGTGTCCCTCAGGTCAGAGGTCAACACCCATTCATTCCAATTCATATCATGTCCCTCAGGTCAGAGGTCAACACATTTTACCATTCATATTGTGCCCCTCATAACAGAGGTCAGCATATTCATCACTTTCCATTACTCGTCACCTCAAATCAGAGGCCAACACACTTAATTACTTTTCCATATTCATTACCTCACATCAGAGGCCAAAACATACTTTCATATTCTCACATAAACAAGTATATCACATGTAAATTCAACAACACACATTCAACATCTAATCATTCATGTAATTACCTTATTCATTTCCTTTCTCAGTTATCACAATCATACCAAATAGCATTCTCATTCATGGTCCAACATTTATATTACACTTCATTTTAATTTACATATTTCACCTTCTCACATTTTCGCTTTAACACCACATATTAAAATCATCTTTTACCTTTTATTAAACATAATCATTATACTTCCATTTCCCATATTCA
The DNA here is from genome assembly GCA_037953625.1 of Crotalaria pallida. Taxonomy (NCBI): domain Eukaryota; kingdom Viridiplantae; phylum Streptophyta; class Magnoliopsida; order Fabales; family Fabaceae; genus Crotalaria; species Crotalaria pallida. The sequence goes on from CM075650.1 coordinate 20,472,435, forward strand.
CAAGTTCTATTCATAAGCCATGACCTTTGTTCACAATTAATAATACTTATCATTTAAACTCATTTAGCAATTAGATACAATTACGCACATTCATCATATATAATCGTTTCCATTCCATTTCCCTTCCTATATCAATTTACTCCATATTACCCACACATACTTGCAACATCCATCAATTAACATTTTATACAAACTTGACAATTAACATCCATAGTCATAGAAATCATTCATATCATCCTCACTATCATATTAGCCAAATCCTCTTATACTTCATTATATTCATTAACCAAATTTCATTTATCAATTAATTCATTCTTATATTATTGGGTTTCCTTTTCCTAGCCTTAGCATCCAATCATCATGCATATTTAATTAATTAGAATTCCATATTCAATAACCTAGGGATTTATAATCTAATTTTTCTCCCCTAACACATAACCCTAACAAGCATTATATACTAACTAGAACCTACTCCCTAGAACAAGGCAAAGCTCACTATATCCACTCCCTTACCTCAAACACTTAAGGATGAGGAGGTTCCAAGTGTCTTATGCTTGAGTTTGCCCACCAAGAGCTAAAAATCCACAAGAGAGTGATAGAACCTATTATAAAGTCACAAAAAGGAGGATTATTGCTCATTCCATGATGCTCAAACTAAACCCCATGGAAAAACTTGAAGGTCCTAAGCTTAGAAATGGAAACCTCCATGAGAGGGAGGAGAGAGAATGAGCTATGGAATCCCGAAGGCAAAATTAGTTAGAATTAAGAGTGGGAATTCGTGTATCATGAATGAAATAAGGAGAAAAGCATGAATTTAACTTACTTGGAGCTTGAAAGGTTGAAAATCAAGATTGGGTGTGGAAGCTCTTGAACCCTAACTCATACCCATGGCTTGAAAGAGAACAATAGGAGAGATTGATGGAAGAGATGATGTTGGTGAGTGATGGGGATTGGTTTTTAATGGTTTATCATGGATGTATTTGATGATTTGAGGTGAAATTTGAAGAGAGAATGGGAGCTTGTTCGTGACCTAGGAGAGAGAGTGAAGTTGGGTTATGAATGAGATTGTTGGCTGAAACACGTTTTTAAGACTGTCTGCACAAAACACTCGAGTGTTTTCAAAAACACTCGAGTGTTTTCTTTAAAAACACTCCAGTCTTTTCCAAAACACTCCAGTCTTTTCCAAAACACTCGAGTCTTTTCCAAAAGACTCGAGTGTTTTGCCCAGTACCCCATTTATTCATTTTCCTATTTTCCTCCTATTTTCTTCCTGCTTCAATTCGAGATAACTTCTTCGTTCACCGTCGGATCTTGCTCAAATTTGACGAGTAACTTCCTAAAAATCATACCTTCATATCCAACGGTGAGAATTGTGTTTTGAGTCTTAAATCTTTTATTTTGAATTTCCTAATGTCGGGTGTTCATAACACCGAAAAATCGATTTTTAACACTCGTTTGGTCTTCTTTAAATTTGTTTTTCGATGCCCATGCTCCTTGACTCCTATATGGCACTCAAAGCACCCCTAATCCATCATTTTAAACCCCTTCTATGTTAATCCTTACTTCCAAATCTTACTATTATTCTAATTATCATTATAATTAAAATTCGGGATGTTACATTTCTCCCCCACTTATTAGAATTTCGTCCCCGAAATTCCGTTAGGTTCCGTAAATGGAGAATCACCCCGGTGATAGGACTTGTGATTCCTATCTTTAATCCCCTTTGGTTTCTCCCATCAGTCTTTCGATTTGCCCTTACCTAGACAGAATTTAAATTAGGGTAGGAAGTGCTCCCCCACTTGGCATTGACTTACACAATTACCGCTATGCTAAAGGATGTGGGATTGGGTGAATCCGCTTCCGATCGTCCCTCGGATGGATGTAAGGAAGGAGTTGCATTGGCTAGATACGGGAAAACTCGAAATGTTTAGCATTCCAGAATAGTTTTAGAATCTTTCCCAGAATAGATACCCTGGGATCGTGGCATGCGAAGATTTTTGTAGGATAGAACGCCTTAGAGTTTATCTTCTCACCAGGATTGACTAGCACCAGTAAGGTTTAGAACCTTTCAAGAACACAAGTATTCATGAACAAGAAGCACCCCAATGCTTAGTTGATTAGAGCAGGCACAATCCCTACTAAATGCTCCACAATCAACTTCTTCCATGAATCGATTAAAAAGAAAAGGAAGGAAGAGGTCCACATTAATTCCAAGATTTACCCAACTACTAAAGATGAAGGGTACGACAACTTTCCATTGGCTGGGTCAATTATCAAGATTGGGTTGGTTTTAACGCAGGGATTCTACAAATTTGGCACAACCGGCCATTCTTATGAATGGTTATCTAAGAAACGGGAAAAGACTTGAAGTAATTGCCAAATTGCTCAATGATTGGTTTAGTTGATAGGGTTGGTTGTGAATGATTTCTGGAGAGTTTTCTTAACTCACCCAAGGTTTTAGCACTTAGCTATACTACTTTGGAACAAGTAGTATACACCAAGGCTTCATTTCTTTTAGAACTATTTTCTATTTACTACCTAACTCTATATGAAGCTTTTGAACGAATATTTCGGGGTTAGGTTGACTTCACTTACAAGAATTTTCTCCTTGGGAGTCACTACTTTGGTTGTCTACTTTCACTTTAAGGTTACAATGATAGCATTCATTGACAGATGCAAGAATTGAGGTGATCAATCCCATCCTCACGTCTATCAACAACACATCACTGTCGGTTTCTATCAATAATGTCATCATTTAACAAATGCAAGGATTAGAGTGATCAGTTCTAACCTTACATTACATCAAATAACAACATCACAGCATAGTATTGGTCACTTGATACTAGAGTTCTCAAACTTAAGAATTCTTTCTAAGGATAAAACTTGATCTCGAACTAGAAAGATCTGAGCTCGGGAGTCGATTACGAGCCGGGGAAGGTATTAGCACCCCGTTCGCCCATTCGAAAATGGTACCTTTGATTGATTTTAATTAAAAGACCTAAATAATTGGTTTGCCAAAAAAATATTTGTTTTTATTGTTGTGCCTGACAAGGTTGCTCCTGGTCCTACGTACCCTCATAAAATGAGGAATCAAAGCTACGTAGTTCTTAATGTTTTAATTTTAATGTTTTTATATTTTATTATAAAAATGTTTGACGCAGAGAGGAAATATGCACAAGACCTTGACATTGAGCCAAGGAAAGGTGAATTTCCAAAATGCATATGATTAATAATTAATTAATAAAATCCATTTAATTTTTAAAAAAAATGTTTTTGTCTTCTAAATAATATTTTTAATTTAATATTTTTTATGCAGAGAGGAAGTTCAGATCTCTCCACTATATTTGGGAAAGAAAATCGACTTACCAAAATGCAATAAATTTTAAGATGTAAACTAAGAAAAATTTACATTTTTAATTCTTATTATTTTAAAGAAAATTATTTTTATATATTTATTTTTGGTTTGAAGAGTAAGGACAAGAGATCCCACCACTGTGTTAAATTTGGGTAAGAAAAATTGACTTATTAAAACACAACCAAATTAAATAACAAATAAAAAAAACTACATTTTAAATGATTATTATTATTATTTAAATACTAGTATTATTTAAAAAAAATCAAAAACTGAGTGTAAAAAAAAAAGTGAAAACAAAACAAAATAAAAAGACCAAACCTGAAGCTGCACGGAGGTAAAGCAGCAGTAGGGGGCCTGGGGGAGCTTTGCTGGGACACGTGGCGGGACAAGATTGGTGCGGCAGAGAGTGCTGCAGGCTCTGCTGGGGTGGACGACGGGCGCGTGCGGCGCACGCGCGGGAGACTGGAGGGTGCTCGGACGGGCGCGTGTAAGACACGCGCCTGGAGGAGAGTGGGCAAATGCGGGACTCGAAGCTGGCAGCAATTTTTTTTTGTTTTTACGAATTTTTGTGCAGAGTTCTCTTTCCCACTTTTTTTTGTCTCCTCAAAATGAAGAAGAATGCTCTATTTATAGGAAAAAATTAGGTTAGAAAAATAGGGTTTTTCAACAGGTTTTTGAAAGCCCAGTAGAATATTCCCTGGTTTATTCCTCAGTTAAATCTAAAAAAAGAAAAACAAATCTGATGATAATCCTTTTAAAACAAAACCAAATTTTATCTTTATCTTCACAAATTAACCAAATCTTTTACTAAAACATTTTTATCTTATTATTTTTTTTAAAAAAAAATTTTATTTTTCGTTTTTTTTATTTTTCATAAAAAATACTTTTTTTTCAAAATCTTTTTATTTTCTATTTATTTTTCGTTTTTTTTATTTTTCATAAAAAATACTTTTTTCAAATCTTTTTTTATTTTTATTTTATTTTTAATTTTTAACATTTTTTTTTAAAATTTTTCTTTTAAAACCCCAAAAATAAATTTATACACATTAAGTAGAAAATAATGGGTCCAAACAAACTTTTTTTTTTTAATTTATAAAATTGAATTAAAAAAACTTAAAGATAAAATCTTACCCAAACAAATTTTTTTATAAAAATGTAATTTTGACCCCGGACAAAATGGGGTGTCTACAGCTGCCCCTCTTTACTTGTTTCTTATCAGAGAGCAAGCAAATCGGGGTTTGCATGCTATCATGGTAAGGAACGAGTAAAGAAATAGACACCGATTTTGTTCGGGAAAAAAAACGAGAAAAGTACTTGTTAGGTTTGGAAGTTCATATAATCTCAAAATGACTTTCGGCGTTTGTGCCGGGCGTAAAAAAAAACCCAAAATGATTTTCGACATTTCTGTCGGGGCATCAAAAAGCCCAACCAATATCAAAATGACTTTAGCGTGTGTGCCGGGCGTCAAAAGACCCAAAATGACTTCAGCATTTGTGCCGAGCGTCAAAAGACCCAAAATGACTTCAGCGTGTGTGTCGGGTGTCAAAAGACCCAAAATGACTTCAACGTTGGTGTCGGGTGTCAAAAGACCCAAAATGACTTCAGCGTGTGTGTCGGGTGTCAAAAGACCCAAAATGACTTCAGCGTGTGTGCCGGGTGTCAAAAAACCCAAAATGACTTCAGCATGTGTGTCGGGTGTCAAAAGACCCAAAATGACTTCAGCGTTGGTGCCGAGTGTCAAAAGACCCAAAATGACTTCAGCGGGTGTGCCGGGTGTCAAAAGACCCAAAATGACTTCAGCGTTGGTGCCGGGTGTCAAAAGATCCAAAATGACTTCAGCGTTGGTGCCGGGTGTCAAAAGACCCAAAATGATTTTCGACATTTTTGTCAGGGCATCAAAAAGCCCAACCAATATCAAAATGACTTTAGCGTTTATGCCGGGTGTCAAAAGACCCAAAATGATTTTCGACATTTCTGTCGAGGCATCAAAAAGCCCAACCAATATCAAAATGACTTTAGCGTTTGTGCCGGGTGTCAAAAGACCCAAAATGATTTTCGACATTTTTTGTCGGGGCATCAAAAACCCCAACCAATATCAAAATGACTTTAGCGTTTATGTCGGGTGTCAAAAGACCCAAAATGATTTTCGACATTTCTGTCGAGGCATCAAAAAGCCCAACCAATATCAAAATGACTTTAGCATTTGTGCCGGGTGTCAAAAGACCCAAAATGATTTTCGACATTTTTTGTCGGGGCATCAAAAAGCCCAACCAATATCAAAATGACTTTAGCGTTTATGCCGGGTGTCAAAAGACCCAAATTGATTTTCGACATTTCTGTCGAGGAATCAAAAAGCCCAACCAATTTAAAAATGATTTTAGCGACGTGGAGACCACCAAAAAGTCTAACTAGAAAACGTTTATGGGATCTTTCAATCAACCTATTTTCGACAAACAGGCATGTATTGTCGATTCGAACATGAAAGTGGGTAATGATCATGAATGCAATGCAATTTGTGTGCAAACGATAATGAACAAATGATATGATGCAACTAGTGTAGGTAATGCAAATGAGGCAAATGCCAAGGGAATGGATTTGGAGTGCAATTGAGAAATTACAATGCAACTCTAACTTCTTTCTAATGTAAACCCATCAAGAATTAATGGGTCTAAAACGCAAAAAGTTTTTTTTTCAACAAGATAAACTGGTTTCAACTCTTTTGCTCTTGAACACCAATACCATATCAGACCAAAATCTTGTCAATCAAGATAGGCACAGAAAAATCTTTAACAACCTTCATCTTTAACAACATCTTTTGAAAGCTTAGCAATCTAACATTTGTCAACAACCTGAACTTGTCCAAAATCTGCCCTAGTGTGCAACAATGCCCCAACATTTTTCAATTAGAGCTCAACAATTAATCTCTTCAAAAACTGCCCCAGTTTATTGTCTGATCAACAAATTCAAGGGAATGATCAATGCTTCTAAATTTCAAAAAATGCCCCAGTATCCCATTCAATGATTTATTCAACAAAATTTTCCAAAACTGCCCCAGTTGACTATATTAGCAATATTTGCAATGGAACGAACAATCTGCTTGATCTCTCTTCAAAGTTGCCCCAGTATCTCATTCTAGGGCTTGTTAAAAATTTCCAAAGCTGCCCCAGTTTGCTTAGGAGCAACAAAACTTTTCAAAACTGCCCCAGTTTGAGCAATGTTTAACCGAGGATAGGGAATCTTCAACATTGTCCCAGTGTCAACCTTCAGGACTCCTTTTCTGGTTCTATTTGCAATTTCCATCATCTTTTTGTTAAAAACCAGCTAGTTTGCATTTAAGGATTTTATTTTTTTTTGCCCTAAATTTTGCCTAGGAAACCCAATGTAGGTTCCTAGCGGGTTTTTATCTTATGATCCTAATTTTTGCCTAAGCCGCCTCTTTCGAGTTTTACGACTTAGCGGATCTCTCTAACTTTTGCCTAGGTCGTCCTTTTCAGGATTTTCAACCTAGCGAGCTCTCTTTTTTTTCAACTTTTTTTTCTTTTTCAAATGCAACATTTCTTAATTGCTTTTTAATTGACTGGAAATTGCAAATCTTTTTTATTCATCTTGCTCAAGGTCAGGACTCTCTCAGAGAACATGTTCTTAATAACAAATGATCGTTAATCATATTCAACCGATCAAGTTCCTTTCAATTTATTTTTCTCACATATCTTCTTAACAAGCAACACTAATTTAATGATCATGTGAACATGGAAAATGTTTAGATGATGGAATTAATTCATTTGTGCATTAAAAATGAGATATTTTTCATCATAGTTTCAATTAGGTTTAATGAAGTCAGCATTTCTCCGCCCTAGTGTGTAACTCAAGCAAACCAATCCTCGACGAGGTCTTTTAAAGCTTGTAATGTGGTCTGGCTAAGGGTTGACAATAAAAGATATAAGGCTCAAATTTTTATTTCCCTTCCTTTCTCCTTTCTCTTCAATTCCCTATTTTCTCAATAGATTTTGCACAACACTCAAATCATCAAGAGGATTTTCCAAAAGGTTGTAACATGTTCTGGGGGTAATAATGTGGCTAATGAAAGAATGGATATAAAGGCCCAAAATTATGTTGAGAATCTTTCATTCAGAAGGATTAAAATTGTTCTTTTTCATCACATAATGGATTCATGAGCTTTGCCTTATTTAGACAAGCACACTCACTTTTTGCTAATTCTTGTTGTTAATTTTTTGTGCTTGCCTACATCCATTTTTGATTTTTGTGATTGTACTTTTGACCATGGAAATGCCTCATTTGATTTGATTCTCATTAATACTCGGGTAAAATATTTTTGGTTTAAAAGAAGAAAAATTTTCTTGTTGGGGCCCAATGGGGTGAACGATGGATAAAATGTGCTTGAGTTTATGAAAGAAAAAGTAATTCTCCTTCATATTTGCATGCTGGCAAAAATTTTTGACAAACTACCCACCCCGGTTTAAACACACATTGGTGGTTTGAGAGAAACGATCTCCGATTCAAAATATCTAGGCTCAATGGGGTGACTAGGGATATCTCCTCAGTGTTTGGGAATTCAACGAAGCCTTGTATCACTGGAAGGATTTTCTTGAGGGTCCACACTATTTTTGGTCTTACATTTGCATCATCCTTCCTTTAATTTCAAATTTGAATCAAATATCTCAAGTTAATGCAGGAATCAATTTTGTTTTTTTTGGGAAGTTCGGTGAGATGGTTTATTCACATGATCAAAACATTAGTAGATAATTGTTAAAGAGACGTGCAACAAAAATGAAATTTTCATTAAGGAACAACATTGAGATGGCCAAACATGGCCCACATTTATTGAAGAGAAAATGGAAAACATGGTTGCCCATCATTAAGCAAAGCAATAAGGGTTAAACTTCAAGGAATTGTGATGGGTCATTCATTCCCTGTCATTGTTACCCTTCAACATCAGTTCTAGCATTTGACAGATCTTGTTCCTTTGGTTCATTGATTGGCTCTTCTTCATTCTTTCTCAAAAAACCGGGCTTCTTTGTACCAGAAGGATCCTCTCGATCTTCATTAGACATTTTTCCAAATCTAAATCCTCCATCAATTTTTTCTCTCACTGTTATCATATCAACAAAGTCAACAGTTATGAGCCCAACCATCTTCTCATAGTAAGAGCTTGGCAAAGTATCTAGAAACATTGAGTTCATCTTAGTTAGTGGAGGGTTTACTTGAGCAGCCACAGCCCTCCACCTCAAAGCATATTCTCTGAAACTTTCAAAGTTCTTTCTGGTCATGTTCTGCAGTTGGGTGCGATCAGGTGCTATATCCATGTTGAATTTGTATTGATTGATGAAGGCTTCAAATAAATCTTCAAAAGTACGAATTTGACCTTTTTCCAACCTCATGTACCAACTTGATGCAGCCCCAATAAGACTGTCTTGGAAAAAATGAATCATCATCTTGTCATTTTCAACATGATTGATCATTCTCCTAGCATACATGGTCAAATGCTCTCTAGGACAAGTGGTACCTCGATACTTTTCAAAATCGGGTACCTTAAAGTTAGGAGGCACCACTAGCCCCGGCACTAAACACATATCCATGGTGCTTTTGATCCAAGATTGGTTATTCCCCTCCACAGCTTCCAACCAGGCTGCCAGAGACTCTAGCAGTTCTTTGGTCTTAGGGTCAGAGTAAGTTTTTTCCACTTTGCTGGTTGCAATAGAATCGGGCTTGTAAGATGGTGATTCTGTAGAGGGATTAAGATGAGGAATAACTTTGGGCTAAGGATCTTTGGGAGGCTGAGAGGAATCTCCAAGATTGGTGACAGGTTGTTCATCTTCACCAGGCATCTCAAAATTCACCCTCATCAACCTTTCTAGCATTTGACCGACCTTAGTCATTTGCTCCACTGACTGACTCATCGTATTCATTTGCTATTTCATCCGGAGCATATCCGCTCAAAGTTCTTCTATGCTCTCTCTTTCAGCAGCCATGATCTTGAGTCTTAGTCTGATTTGATATCGGTGTTTATGAGCAATAATGACAAAACCTGGACTTGTTCAAAAATATTTTTTTAGATTTTTTTCTTTATGAGCGATGCACATGAATATGAATGTATGATTATGCAAAAATGTATGATGCAGTGCCCTTAGAATCCAAAAGATCCTATATGGGGGCGATTAAGCCTTCATTACCAATATGAGGTATCAGGATGGATTGATAGCATTCATGTAGTTCTGGCCAACTTCGGAACGACGGTGAATCACTCCAAAATTTTATTTGTCTTATTGAAATGAAATGCTATGATATAAATGCAAATGCATGCCCCTAGGGTAAGTGACCCTAATCGGGGGCTATTAAGCCTTCATTACGAAATACAGGATGTCATAATGAATTGACAATAACCATATAGTTCGGGCCCACTTGGAACAACGAGGGATTATCCCAAGTGAAATGATGGATATGAAAATGAAATTTACCCTTAGGGCGATGAGCCCTATTGCGGGTTTAATTCATATGAAAAGAAAATGCCTTCCTCATGGCATAAGGTTACCAAAGTACAATGGTGCCCCTTACATCATTCTGGCTTGGATGACAGTAGGTCACCCCACTTATGTGGGATGGTGGTCCCGACTTATATTAAACAAAATGCGATAAGAGATAGAATATGCCTCCATAGTAGATCCTACAAGGTTTTTGGGATGTCTATTGGCCACGGTCCTACGACATTGTCCTATGGTATAACTAAAGTGTAACACTCTAATTTGATAACATGAAAAAAGAGTATATATTTTTTAAATTTTTTATTGACACAATCCCCACAGCTTTTTCGAAGGTTAAGTAGGTAACAGATTAACTGTTTTGACACCTCTTAATCTTTGATAGTGAACGAAGGGGAACCATGACTGACTTATTCAAGTTTCAAAATAGAATGCTACACAAAGTATACTCCATGGTGGCTCTAGACTCCTAAAGGCCCTCGGATCGCCCTCACTCTTTAAGGTGAGGAACCATTTTGCAAACGGTCGACAAGAGGTTGGTTACGCCTCCCAAAATAGGTTAGACGTACCTTCCAAAAATCGTGCTTACAAGAAATGGTTTGCAATCCGAGTGGTACTTCTGCACACTACAAGAGACCATACACTTGGTAAGTCAAAGGTAGGGCAAAAGCACCCCTAAACATAGGGTTTAAATAATAGTACCCGGGTATAGGGTTTCCGTGTGTGCAAAGATTCGTGTAAAAAAACCTATTTTGGAGGCATACAAGTCCATTTTTTTTAAATAAAAAAAATTACAATAAAGAATAAATAAACAATTTAGCAACAAAAAAATAAATAAATAAATAAAATTTAAAAAAATATATACAATAAACAAGTAATTAAAGGTAAACCAATTAGAAAAGAAAATAGGTCTATTAAAAATAATCAATCATTTAGGTTTGACTCTCTTATTTAGTTTTGTCCCCAGTTGAGTCGCCAGCTGTCGCGGCCGGGGTCCCGGGTCGCCCTTGGGGCCTCGCCTACGAATGGGGGTCGACTGACCCAATTCGGAGTCGCCACCGCATTTTGTTGCAAAAACGCGGAAAAAATAATTATTAATTAAAAAGGATAAAACTTGATCTCGAACTAGATAGATCTGAGCTCGAGAGTCGGTTACGAGCCGGGGAAGGTATTAGCACCCCGTTCGCCCATTCGAAAATGGTACCTTTGATTGATTTTAATTAAAAGACCTAAATAATTTGTTTGCCAAAAAAATATTTGTTTTTATTGTTGTGCCTGGCAAAGTTGCCTCTGGTCCTACGTACCCTCATAAAATGAGGAATCAAAGCTACGTAGTTCTTAATGTTTTAATTTTAATGTTTTTATATTTTATTATAAAAATGTTTGACGCAGAGAGGAAATATGCACAAGACCTTGACATTGAGCCAAGGAAAGGTGAATTTCCAAAATGCATATGATTAATAATTAATTAATAAAATCCATTTAATTTAAAAAAAAATGTTTTTGTCTTCTAAATAATATTTTTAATTTAATATTTTTTATGCAGAAAGGAAGTTCAGATCTCTCCACTATATTTGGGAAAGAAAATCGACTTATCAAAATGCAATAAATTTTAAGATGTAAACTAAGAAAAATTTACATTTTTAATTCTTATTATTTTAAAGAAAATTATTTTTATATATTTATTTTTGGTTTGAAGAGTAAGTACAAGAGATCCCACCACTGTGTTAAATTTGGGTAAGAAAAATTGACTTACTAAAACACAACCAAATTAAATAACAAATAAAAAAAACTACATTTTAAATGATTATTATTATTATTTAAATACTAGTATTATTTAAAAAAAAAATCAAAAACTGAGTGTAAAAAAAAAAGAAAAAAGTGAAAACAAAACAAAATAAAAAGACCAAACCTGAAGCTGCACGGAGGTAAAGCAGCAGTCGGGGGCCTGGGGGAGCTTTGCTGGGACACGTGGCGGGACAAGATTGGTGCGGCAGGGAGTGCTGCAGGCGCTGCAAGGGGTGGACGACGGGCGCGTGCGGCGCACTCGCTTGAGATTGGAGGGTGCTGGGACGGGGGCGTGTAAGACACGCGCCTGGAGGAGAGTGGGCAAATGCGGGACTCGAAGCTGGCAGCACTTTTTTTTGTTTTTACGGATTTCTGTGCAGAGTTCTCTTTCCCACTTTTTTTTTGTGTCTCCTCAAAATGAAGAAGAATGCTCTATTTATAGGAAAAAATTAGGTTAGAAAAATAGGGTTTTTCAACAAGCTTTTGAAAGCCCAGTAGAATATTCCCTGGTTTATTCCTCAGTTAAATCTAAAAAAAAAAAAAACAAATCTGATGATAATCCTTTTAAAACAAAACCAAATTTTATCTTTATCTTCACAAATTAACCAAATCTTTTACTAAAACAATTTTATCTTATTATCTTTTTTCAAAAAAAAAATTATTTTTCGTTTTTTTTATTTTTCATAAAAAATACTTTTTTTTTCAAAATCTTTTTATTTTCTATTTATTTTTCGTTTTTTTTCATAAAAAATACTTTTTTGAAATCTTTTTTATTTTTATTTTATTTTTAATTTTTAACATTTTTTTTAAAAATTTTTCTTTTAAAACCCCAAAAATAAATTTATACACATTAAGTAGAAAATAATGGGTCCAAACAAACATTTTTTTTATTTATAAAATTGAATTAAAAAAACTTAAGGATAAAATCTTACCCAAACAAATTTTTTTATAAAAATGTAATTTTGACCCCGGACAAAATGGGGTGTCTACAGTCCTCATCAAAAAGAATCGAATGGGAGATCTTGGACTTTCATTTGAAATATATGAAGATTTCTCCCCCTGTATATGAAATATGCTAAACTTTCCCTGAAACACTGAGTAAAGGCATTAATAATAACAAGGGAGTAAACATGCATTCTCATATATTCAATCAAGGTGAGCGGCAGATGTTAGACCGATTTCTCTACGACTGAAAAAGAAATTTTCTTTTGGAAGCGGTTTCGTAAAGATATCAGCTAACTGCCTTGTAGTGTCCACATACTCAATAACGCAATCACCTTTTTGAATATGATCACGAATAAAATGGTGATGAATCTCTATAAGCTTTGTGCGAGAATGTTGCACTGGGTTTTTGGTAATATTTATTGCACTAGTGTTATCACATTTTATGGGAATGTGATCTAGACTTACACAAAAGTCTAGGAGTTGCTGTTTTAACCATAAGATTTGTGCACAACAACTACCCGTAGCGACATATTCAGCCTCAGCTGTGGATAGGGTTACACTAGACTGTTTCTTGCTAGCCCAAGACACTAAAGAGCTACCTAGGAGGTGACAAGTTCCTTGTGCTTTTCCTATCTACTTTGCAAAAATCAAAATCAGAATCGGAATACCCAACAAGGTTACAAGTGGAACCTTTGGGGTACCATAAACCCATATCAGTTGTGCCAGATAAATATTTCATTATTCTTTTGACAACAACCATGTGCATTTCTTTTGGATTCGCCTAAAAATGTGCACATATGCATACGATAAACATAATGTTCGGCCTACTTGCCGTTAAATATAAAAGGGATCCGATCATACCTCGATACTTTGTAATTTAAACGGATTTACCTCCTTCATCTGTATCAAGATAGCAAGATGTGCTCATTGGTGTTGCTACTGCTTTGGCCTTATCCATGTCGAATCTTTTCAACAATTCTTTGCAATATTTTGTTTGACTGATAAATATTCCATCCTTTGCTTGTTTGATTTGCAATCCAAGAAACAATTTGAGCTCGCCCATTAACGACATCTCGAACTCTTCCTGCATTAAACTCGAAAATTCCTTGCAAAGGGTTTCGTTAGTAGCACCGAATATAATATCATCAACATAAATTTGAACTAAAAGAATGTCCTTTCCTTTCTTTTTGATAAAAAGTGTGTTGTCAACCTTCCTTCTTTCAAAATCCTTTTCAAGTAAAAATTTTCTCAATCGCTCATACCATGCTATAGGAGCTTGTTTGAGTTCATAAAGAGTCTTTTTCAATTTAAAAACATAATCAGGATGTTCAAAATTTTCAAAACCAGGAGGTTGAAAAACATACACTTCTTCATTTATAAAACCATTAAGAAAGGCACTCTTTACGTCCATTTGATATAATTTGAAATCTAAAATGCATGCAAATGCCAATAATAATCTAATAGCTTCCAACCTAGCAACAGGGGCAAAAGTTTCATCATAATCTATCCCCTCTTCCTGGTTGTAGCCTTGTGCAACCAATCTAGCTTTGTTTCGAATAATTATACCAGCCTCATCAAGTTTGTTTTAAAAATCCATTTTGTTCCAATAATTTGATGAGAATCAGGCCTAGGAACAAGTTCCCAAACCTGGTTTCTTTCGAACTGGTTTAATTCTTCTTGCATAGCCAGTAGCCAATGTTCATCAATTGTAGCCTCGGAAATATCCTTCGGCTCCACTTGAGAAACAAAAGCCATATGATTACACAAATTACTAAGAGAATTACGAGTACTTACACCTTTGGTTATGTCACCTATAGCCTGATCAATAGGATGATGTCTCAATGTTTTCCATTCCTTAGGAAGATCTGCATTAGACTCGGTGGAATTCCCTTGATTTTGCATTTGGTTCATTTGCCTTTTAATTTCCTTGGGATTCCTTCTTTTCTTCCAGGATTGGTTCAAGATCCTCATTAGGATATAGTTGACCTAGAATACCGGCAAGATCATTAACAGATACCTTTCCCAGTTTTTTGGGGTTAGATTCATCAAATGTAACATGAATAGATTCTTCAATAGTATAACGAGTCTTATTGAAAATCCTATATGCTTTGCTCGAAGCAGAATAACCAAGGAATATACCCTCATCAGCTCTAGCATCAAAGCTCCCGAGATTGTCTCTACCATTATTATGCACAAAACATTTACATCCAAAGATTCTCAAATGGGATATATTGGGTTTTCTCCCCTTGTACAGCTCATAGGGGGTTTTCTTTAAAATAGCCCTTATTAAAATACGGTTCATAACATAACATGTTGTACTCACTACATTGGCCCAAAAGTATGCAGGTAAATTCATGTCATTAAGCATTGTTCGAGAAAGTTATTTTAAAGATCGATTTTTCCTCTCCGCAACCCCATTTTGCTCTGGAGTTCTTGGAGCTGAAAAATAATGCTTAATACCATGTTTTTCGCAAAACTTTTCGAAAAGATGATTTTTAAATTCACTGCCATGATTAGTCTTAATGGATGCAATGCTCAAATGCAATTGGTTTTGAACAACCTTAGCTAGCTTTTTGAATTCGTGGAATGCATCATTTTTATGAGTAATGAATAAAGTCCATGTATACCTAGAATAGTCATCCACAATTACCAAACAATAATAGTTGTCACCAAAGCTTTTAGTTTGACACGGTCCAAAAAGATCCATATGTAAAAGTTCCAAGGGCCTTTGAGTTGAAACAAGGTTTTTTTGAAGGAAAAGATGCCCTTGTGAGTTTTGATTTTGAACACGGATCACATTTTTCAGAAATAGAAAATTTTTTCTTTGGCAAACCAACTACTAAGTTTTTAGAAGAAATTTTGTTCAAATGATTCATGTGGATGTGACCTATTCTACGATGCCATAGCCAAGACTCATCCTCTTTACTAATTAAACATTTAGCATCATTTGAGGGAATTGAGTTAAAATCAATTACATACACATTGTTTACCCTGCGAGCAACAAGCTTTATAAGATTGTCAATTTTACCCTCAATAATACATCTATCAGAATCAAAGATAACCTTATTGCCCTTATGACATAACTGACTAATACTTAGTAAGTTATGCTTTATGCCTTCAACATGCAAAACATTTTCAATGCAAGGGTTAGGAGGAGTACCTACTTTACCCACTCCGAGTATCCTTCCTTGGTTGTTATCTCCGAAAGTTACATGTCCTTGGTCCTTTGGAATGAGGTGAGAAAATTTTGATTTATCTCCAGTCATGTGTTTAGAACACCCGCTATCCAAGTACCACCACGTTTTCCTTTCTTCCGGAGTAACCAACAAGAAGAAGATTTATGTTTTCTTTTTAGGTACCCATATCTTTTTTGGTCCTGGTATGTTAGTGCTACCATAGTTTGCATCGTGCCATCTTTTAGTTTCATTGTTCTTTTTAGAGAACTTCACTTTTCGGTGTACGCACTCATGTGCACCATGGCCTTTTTTACCACAAAAATGACATATTATCATAGGTTTCTTATGTGACCTAGCGGGGACAAAAATGGTGCTTAACTGTTTTTGGTGCCTGCCGGGTTGATATCCTAAGCCGGCTCTATTGAAAAAACATTTTTGTCTCCCTAGCATTAAATTTAAAGTATTTCTACCTTTTGTAAACTTAGAAAGGGTTTCTTTTAAATCTTCAACTTCTTTTACCAAGTCCTTGCAAAACTTACAAGAAGAAGAACTAACTTTAAATTTGATTTCATTACTAGAGGTGTTTGAGGATTTACTCAAGGTTGTATTCAGCTCTTTATTTTTGTTTTTCAAAATTTCATTTTCCTTTTCAAGATCAGAATTCTTTTGTAAAATAGGAGCTTATTTTTTCTTTTCTAAACTAACCAATAAGGATAACCTCATTGATTCCTCGTGTAACTCCTCAAATGCATCTTGTAATTCAACATAAGAAGGTTCAAGTTCAAGTTCGGAATTTACCTCATCTCCATGTGCCATCAAGCATAGGTTGGTTGTTTCTTCCTGTTCGTCTGAATCCTCATCCGAACTTTCATCGTTGTCTAACCATGCCAGGTATGCTTGCTTACCTTTCCTTGAGTTGGAGGTATTCCTTTCTGAGTTGTCCTTCTTTTTCAAGTACGGGGAGCACTCCACTCTGATGTGACCGGGCTTACCACATTCATGACATGTGATAGTCGATCCTCCACCTTTGTTAGCATCTCTTCTATTTTGAGTCGTGAAGTTGCTCCTTTTTCTCAGAAACTTCCCGAATTTTTTGACCAGAAGTCCCATGTGTTCATCATTGATTAATTCCTTGTCGAAGTCACCTTCGGTAGATGGTGCTTCAGCTTTGAATGCAAGACTCTTCACCTTTTTGATCTCCTCTTCATGTTGTGCTAATCGTTTCAATTCACTCTCGTGAAGAAACCTTGTAGTTTTCCGAATAATGTCGCGATAGTCATGGTTGAGAGATTTCTTGATTCCATTATGGCCGTCACCTTTGGTTACCATTCTCTCCCTAGACACCTCAGCACTTTGTTGATCAGTTCTTCGTTGGTGAATTTCTTCCCCAAGGTTACGAGCTGATTGACTATCATTGTGAAGCGCTTTTGGATCTCCTGTACAGATTCTCCATCCTTCATTCGGAATAGTTCATATTCTCCCGTCAGAGTGTTGATTCTTGATCTCTTGACTTCATTGGTACCTTCATGTGTGACCTCTAAAGTATCCCACATTTGTTGTGTTATCTCACATGTAGATATCCTAAAAAACTCATCATAACTCAAAGCAGATGTTATTATATTTTTTCGCTTTCAGGTTGTATTGGACTCTACGTTCCTCCTCTTCCGTCCACTCAGCCATAGGCTTTTCGATGGTGTTACCATTAACCACATGAGTCAGAACATATGGTCCATTTACGACTGCATCCCACACTTTCAAACCAACTCCTTGAATAAAGAATTTCATCCGGGCTTTCCGATACGCGTTCCCTACCCCATCAAACATGGGAGGACGATTAATAGAACTCCCTTCACCACCAAACGGAGAGTTTGAAGCCATACTCTTGAGACGATTAAGTCTTAAAACAAGAGACTAGCTCTGATGCCAATTGCACTACAAGAAAAACCCTTTATTGCAACGACATTTTGCAACGACTTAAAAAAGTAGTTGCTAAAAACAGGTGTTTTGCAACGACTTAAAAATATCGTTGCAGAAAACATGTGTTTTGCAATGAATAATGTGCCTGCTCCTTTGTTGGCAATGTATATATTGCAGGCAGATTTTAGTGAAGCTAAATGATCACAATGCATGATAGGTATGGAATAACCATCAAATCTCTAGCCCATAATATATCGGAATCAACTTTTAAACGGCTCTTTAATAGCCCAAATAACACCAATCATTGTAGGACACCAATATGGATGAGCATTGATTATGATATGTACATAGCCCAGAAGCCAACAATCCATGTGCATCTTTTAGATTAGTTATTTGATATATAGATACTTTGGTTTTATTAAATTATCAAATGGTTATTTGATATACTGTTCTCTCCTTTAAATTATTGGATTATGGATTTCATTTTTCTTGTTAAATTGATGTCTATTATTTATAAGATAACAGTCCAAGATTGTACTTATTCTTCCACATTTGATAATCAGAACTAATGTATAATGGTAATTGTCCGATTGAGAACGAAGTGTTCGAGAGTATCGTGCATAAATTCATCAAGCTCGATGATAGCAAAAGTGTTACTCGCAGGTCTGCTAAAAGTAATAACATCACCTGATGGAACTAATTGAGATCTCTTTATAATTGAATTGTCAATTGCGTTGTACACTAACATGAATCAGATTTTAAAACATACTTTCGTGCCTTACTGCCTTTGTGTTCTTCTGTCATTCTAGTTGTCAAAAGGATTGTTTTGGCTAAACTGTGTATTAGTTATTTTTCTACATTATACATTCGGTATCTACTTCCTTCCTCTTTGTCAACTTAATTACAATTTTATATCTTATGTTTAATGTATGCTATTGGTAAATTATACAGAGATTGGATTAGGATTAACTTGCAACTAATTGGTTCCATTTTTTCGACTTTTGTCGTTGCAATTGGCCGACTTTCTTGTAGAATTGTTGGGTTTGGCCTCAAAATCTCGAGAGGGGGTGAATCGAGTTTTATTAATTAATTGCAAAAGCACTTACAATTTAAAAAATATTTTTGCGATGGAGAGATTACACGTTTGAGATGGAGAGCGAATTCGATTGATAATAAAATAAGAGTAGCGCGGAAACGTAAATAAACAAAAATGCGGAAATTAAAAGAGATAGGGATAGAAAAGCTTGCACCAGGAAATTTTATACTGGTTCAGCCTTCCCGTCGAAAGGCCTAGTCCAGTCCCCAAGCGACCCGCTTGAGATTTCTATAGCCAGCAATTGAGCCGCACCAAATTACAACCAGAGCACCCCGTACACTACTAGGAACCTCCGTTTTCTAGGGGCCTCAATATCACACAAGGTTTCCTCACCCTACAAAGAAATACAATCCTTCACACCTAGGGAAACACTCCCTACGATCTACAGTTCAATTACAATATGATGTGAATGATTACAATAGTATAGTGGGTTCTCAACAACACGGATACAACAATAATATCTCTATGGAAATGAAGTCTTTTAACGAGAAGTTACAAGGCAAACAAGGTTTTGTTCTTAAAAATGTATGAACGTGAAAACCAGAGAAAAGTTGGAGAAGAAGAGAAAAGCGTCAATATCAGATTATCAGGAATGTTCATAATGTTGGAGTGATTTTTCTTTTTCTATCTTTCAAAAAATAAAACTTTGATAAATCAAAAAGATTTAAGACAACAAATTAAAATCAATTTTAAAATCAGAATAAGATAAAATATGATTTTGTAATAAAATAGAATAGGTTTTTAAATCAAATACATATCAAATAGATTTAAGAAAATAAATCAAGGATTTGATTTAAAACAAATAAGGAAATAATTCAAAAATAAAATCAAATTCGAATTTTGAAAATAAATCAGAATCAATTAGGTAAAAACAAATATGGAAATAAATCAAAATGATTCTGACACGTATTTCAATAAAATTTCAGGTAATCGATTACTTCAGGAAGATAATCGATTATCCCTTTAAAAATGGAAACTTTGAAATTCTTTTGAAAAACAAATAATCGATTACATCATAGCAAGTAATCGATTAATTCACTCCTGTTTATTATGTGATGCAACTCATATAATCGATTACCACTAATCTAATAAACGATTACAAAGCTTATGGAATGTATATGATGCAACATCATGTAATCAATTACTACAAAGCAATAATCGATTACTTTGCTTCTGGAAAATGTATGATGCAACATTTTTAATCGATTACTTCATCCAGGTAATCGATTACTCTTATTCAAAAAGTAATGGATTAGCCAAGTTCACATAATCGATTACACATACTCTGGTTTTTCTATGATGCAACAAAGTTAATCGATTACTTCAAGAAGGTAATCGATCACTCCTTCTTGCACTTGTAAAAATAGATTTTCATAACATAAAAACATCCAGAGTTGTTTCATCAATCATTTCCCCAGAAACTAAGTTACAAAACTGATTTTCATGAAAACTCTTTTTCTTCTCCTTTAAGTGAAAAACTCAATGGCCTTTTAACTCATTAAGAACATAAGACCTCATTACCTTACAACATGTCCTAAGGGAAAGGGATTAAAGTCTTCTATTTGCTTGAGCCTTCAACTTGAGCTTGAAAGGACTTGTGATTGCATTTCTTGAGTCTTGAGTTTGTTATCATCAAAACTTTAACCTTTAATTCTTCTTGAAGTCCATGAGAGGGCTTGACTTCCAACAACTTAGCTCCCAAAAGATAAAGTAAGTATTTATAACATAATTCTCAAAATAAAACCCCGGACCAGTACTCCTGCTCGGCCATAACTCGTGTAAGCTCCTTCTGCACCTGTAATAAAAAAATAGCAAGAAGGGTAGCATTACGCAGAACTTAAAATAATAGTTTCTACAAAAGCATAGCAATAAACCAAGGTACTACAGGATGACTTATTGCCCGATTAGTCTGAGGTTCCCTATTCCTTTTTATTCATTATTTGTAATCTTCCTTACCTTTTATGATCTTAACTTCCCTAAGCCTTTCTACCCCTTTTCGTTCTATCTTGTTCTTCACTCACCTCTTGGCGGGTCCTATTATAATTACTTCTCACCTACAAGGCGGGTCCTATTATTCTCAATTTACGCACACCCTAAGGGCGGGTCCTATCATTATTCTCCTACACACGGCATAAAGACGGATCCTATTTACTATTTGCGCACACTCCT
The DNA here is from genome assembly GCA_037953625.1 of Crotalaria pallida. Lineage (NCBI taxonomy): Eukaryota > Viridiplantae > Streptophyta > Magnoliopsida > Fabales > Fabaceae > Crotalaria > Crotalaria pallida. The sequence goes on from CM075650.1 coordinate 20,493,378, forward strand.
TATTGGAGGGTCATATATATATTTTTTCTCGCTCCCATCGGAGGTTCATTATTAATATATCTCACTCCTTTCGGAGGGTCATTATCTCGCTATATTATGGAGGGTCATTATATATAAAGCTCGCTCCTTTCAGAGGGTCATTATCTCGCTCCATTATGGAGGATCATTGTTTATATAGCTCGCTCCTTTCGGAGGGTCATTATCTCGCTCCATTATGGAGGGTCATTATTTATATATATTCACACATAACCTATTCCTATATTCACACTTATCCTATATTCTATATTCATGCACATCTTAATCCTATATCTACGCACATAGCAAATTTGTACATTCAAGCACAATATAGATTCAATATACACACATATATTAAGTCCTATATACAGACACCCAAATAGGTGGGTCCATCTCACATTAATAGTATAATTCTATTTTCCATTTATTAACACTCTTAATTCAGTCATTTGCTTCTTAGTCTCCTTACAATTCCATTTTAAACTCTATAGTTCTAAACTTATTCATTTTATAATCACATTGCCTATTATCCATATTCAACTATGCCCTTCTCTATTACAATCATCTTCATTTACCTAGCACATTTATCCCTAGGTTTCCATATTCATTATCCAATATTAATCTATATTTTCCCAAAGCTACAGCGAATGTTTTCCTTTTTCTTTATATACTTCACAAACATCCCTAGGGTTCCATATTCCATATCTATCATAATTATATATGTTCCTACAAGCATACTAACAAATTCCTTTTTTTTCTTACTTACTCCAAATCCTATTATCATCAACTACCCTAAGGTTTTATACTCTATTTATTCCTCTACCCCTAGTCATCACTATGACAAAAGAGAACCTATTTCCTAAGCCAAGGTAACACCACCTTCTTACCTTGATGTGAGAGAGGTAGAACCTCAACATCCTAACCTTACTCCTTAGCTTTATAAATCCTAGCCACTTTGAACCTCCTGTGAAACCTTAGCCAAGAAACAAGGAGATGAGTTGGTATCTTGGCAAGAGGAGATTGTGAGGGAGGAAGTGTGCTTGCTTTTTGATTTGGGTCTAATATATGATGTTTTTGGGCTTAATTTCACTCCTTTTTACTATGGATTTGGCTTGTTTCTCTTGTTAATATAGGTTGTTTGTATTTAGTTTAGGATTTTTATTAGAAGTAGAGTCCTTTGAACGTTTTGATCCATTTTGGGTATGTTTCAGGTACTTTTGGAGCTTAATTGGAGAAAATAATTATGGAGCTGGAAAGAGCATAAGAAGACCTTGAAAATGGCGCAAGAACGGAGCGAAACGGAGTCAGAAGAGGCACCACACGCCCAGGCGTGCAGACCCACGCACCCAGGCGCACGTGCCCCGTTAATTCCCACTCATCAGACCTGGCGCGCCCAGGCGTGGAGCCTGGTGCGCCCAGGCGCGCGACACCCGATCAGGCCCAATTGGGCCAATTTTTGAGTGTTTTCGAAGGATTCTCTTAGGATTTTGTGTATTATTATTTATACTAGGATTAGAGACTAGGTTAGCAGCTTTGGTAGAAGGGAGATTACACACTTTGGAGGCATTTGAAGGAGGAATCCATTGAAGCTTGAAGATTTTAGATCAATTTTAGTGGTAATTTAGGAATGAATTCCACTTTTATTGCTTTATTTCTTCCTTCTATTATGTGTAAAGAAAACCCTTGTGTTAGGAACATGGTGGATTTGCATGGATAGTGTGTTTTAATTTATGAATTAGTGTTTTTCCAGTTTTAAATCAAGCGTTTGGTTGTGTTTTAATTGTTATGCATGAATCTGATCAATTTATGTTTTGGATCTCTAAATCTCAAATTGGAAAATTAGGATTTGAAATAGGCCTTGCAATCAAATGGTATAACAATCCAACTTGTAGGAATACTTTTGGATTCTTATGCAACTTTTCATAATTCACTGTTTTAATTAAGGTTATTCGATGATCTAATTTCTTAAGGGATTAAGAGTTATCAAATTGGATAATAAACAGTAATTACACAAGAGGAATCTAGTAATTGCAAATTTAGGAATTTGTTCTTGATTTAAAGGAAAAGCAATAATTCAGAATTAATAAACGATGCCTGCAATGAAACTAAGTTCCTAACCACTTTTCTTCCACTGCAACTTAATTCTTTTTAATTTTCAGTATTTATTTTATTTTTAATTTTAATCCTAAATCAGATTTAAAAAGCAATTTTATTTAATAGATTTGACTTTAAACTACTCTTAGGTGAAAATAGTTGAACAATTTGCAATCCTCATGGGATGATAATTTTACTTTCATTATATTACTTTTGTACGAACTAGTATACTTGCTAGAGAGTCCAACAAGTTTTTGGCGCCGTTGCCGGGGATTGAAATTCGTTTCAATTTATTTTCAGCACTTAGAAGTAGTTTTTAGTTTAATTTATTTTTTTTTAGTTTTTATTGTTCTTTTCTTTCTTAACAGGTATTGCATAACCTCTTATGCATTTGCGTTCTACAGGTAATCGAGAAGCTTTGCGATTCGACCCTGATTTAGAGTTGAGTGCAAAAAGGAGGAAGAAGCAAGCAAGGAAAGGAAAGAGCAAGAGAAGAAGATAACTGAAGACAATGGATCCAAAACAACACCTCCGGTCAGGAAGACCTTGGCAGACTGCACAACCGTGGATCTGGACATATGCATCTCCAGCATAGTCCGGTCGGCGATCACCGCAGCGTCATTTGAGATTGATCCCCAGTATATCCATCTCATCAAGCAGGATCAATTCTCAGGCGCCCCACATCAAGACCCCACGGAACATGTGGCCAACTTCTTGAACATGCTCGACTTTTTCAAGATTGAGGGTGCATCGGAGAAAAAATTAGGATGAGGATGTTTCCTCTCTCTTTGAGGGAACATGCCTATACTTGGACGAAGAATAAGCCACCAGGAAACCTTTCTAGCTGGGAAGTTCATGTCAAGAAATTCATAGACAAGTTTCTTCCAGTGGGAAAGCAAGCAAGATTGTGGCAGGATTTCAACTCCTTCATGCAAGAAGATAGAGAGCTCTTACACGAAGCCTGGGACAGGTACAACCAGCTGCTGAAGAAATGCCCCACTCATGCAATTCTGGACTGGATGCAAATCCGGCTATTCTACTTTGGGCTGAAGATGGCGAACAAGATTATGATTGATGCAGCTAGAAGCTGGCGGTTCCCTCCTGAAGAAGACTGTTGAAGAGGCAAAGGAGATAATAGAGACAATGGCCTACAACAGCAGTCAGGCTATCACGGAGAAGACCATCCTGAGAAATTCAGACCTGAGCTCGACCCAAGTGAAAACCATCATTCAGCAAAACAAGGAGATGCAGCAACAAATAGCTGCATTGGCCAAGCAGATGGGTCAAGCTCAGATTTCAAATGTCAACATCATTTCTGATGAATTAATTCAGCTCGTCTTGCATAGCAATGGCCCAATGTTCATCCTCAATCGCTTTACTAACAAAATCAGGTTCAATTTGAGAAACAAACGAGACGAAATTGCAAAAGTTTTGAATTGACCGACGAGTTAGAACTCCCTTAGATATGTCGCCGAGCACATTCTCGATCGAATGATTTTTGTTTGTTTTCCAAGCAAGAGGGAGGTCGTCCCTCGGAGCTTCGACATCAGGTATTATAGCGTCGTCTTGATGAGTTTCTTTTTCAACTATGATTGGCTCATCATCATTGTGCTCGTCCATTGAGTTGTCTTTGATTCCTGCACTGTTCACACAACTCAACGTATCACCTTTCTGAGACTCGTCAAATACCACATGTATAGATTCTTCCATAGTGGAAGTTCGTTTATTGAACACACGGTAAGCTTTACTTCGAGAAGAATAGCCTAAAAATATACCTTCATCGGCTTTTGAATCAAATTTTCCGAGATGATCTTTTCCATTGTTTAAAATGAAAACTTTGCATCCAAAAGCATGAAAATAAGAAATGTTTGGCTTTCTACCCTTGTAAAGTTCATAGGGCGTTTTCTTTAAGATAGGCCAAGTAAGCACTCGGTTTAATACATGACAAGCAGTATTAACCGCATCCGCCCAGAAATAATGAGGCACTTGAGACTCATTCAGCATAGTCCGAGAAAGTTCCTCAAGAACTCGGTTTTTCCTTTCCACAACTCCGTTTTGCTCGGGAGTCCGTGGAGCTGAAAATTGATGCTCTATGCCAAACTTAGAACAAAACTTATCAAATTTGTGATTTTCGAACTTGCCTCCATGGTCTGTTCAGATAACAATTACTTTTTGGTTTACTTGATTTTGGATTCGTTTGACTAGCTCTTTAAAGTTGTGAAAAGTGTCACTTTTTGCAGCTAAAAATAAAGTCCAAGTAAATCTAGAAAAGTCATCAACAATCACTAAGGCATAGTAGTTTCCACCAAAGCTCTTAACTTGTGATGGTCTGAACAAGTCCATATGAAGCATTTCTAATGGTCTTGTTGTGGAAACCATCGTTTTAGATGAAAATTTATTTTTGGTTTGTTTACACTTTTTACATGAAGTACAAACACCTTCGACATCAAATTTCAGCTTTGGTAGACCGACCACTAGGTCTTTGGATTGAAGTTTCTTTAACTGATTTACGTTTATATGAGCAGTCCGACGATGCCATAACCAAGTATCATTCTCTCGGTAAGTAGAGACCAGAGAAAAAATTTCATTTAAATCTACCAAATAAGTATTGTTTGATCTTTTTCCCACAAATTTGATTAAATTGTCTCTCTCACTTTTAATAAAGCAATGAGTGGAGGTAAAAACAACATGATTACCGATATCACAAAGTTGGCTAATGCTCAAAAGATTGTGTTCCAATCCTTGAACGTATAAAACATTTTCGATAATCAGGTCGGAAGAATTTCCAATTTTACCTTCACCCAGAATTTTACCTTGAGTATTGTCTCCATAAGTGGCAAATCCTTTTTTCTTTTGGAGTAAGCTCGATAAAGTGTTGCTTATCTCCAGTCATGTGCTTCGAGCAACCGTTGTCCAGATACCATCGATTTTCCTTTGCTCGTAAGCACACCTGCAAAACATATTGCTTGTTCATCTTGGGTACCCAAACAGTTTTGGGTCCCTGTCGGTTAGTATAGGGATTTTCTCCCTTCACAATCAAAACAAATGAGTCGTCGGCCACACCATATCGCCTGATTTTACATTCATTTGGCGCATGTCCAAGCATTCCACAGTAAGAATGTTGGAATACAAGTGGGTGAATAAACACCTAGGGGGGGGGGTGAATAGGTGTGAAGGTGAACCTCTGAAATTTTTCAAAGATCTTTCAAAAACTATATCAGATATCTACTATGTATTTGACTGATATTTGACAGAAATCTAGTAACAATTAAAAATTTGTTAACAGACAGACAAATATGGGTCAGATATAGGTTGGATATCAGTCAGATAACAGAAACCAGAATTTCACAAAATCATACAGATCTAACCAGAAACTAACAATCAAAATAATACCAATATACAAATCAGATGCAACAGATGCCAAAATAACACTACCACCAACAACATGTTGAATTAAAACAATTATTGATTAGATCTTGTTAGATTAGCACTTATCAAGAATTAATCAAATTAACCAAGATAAAATAGAAAATAAGAAAAGTTAGACACAACGATTTATACTGGTTCACCTTGAACTCAAGGCTACATCCAGTCCTCCCTTTCTGATTCGGGAGAGTTGCTTCACTATGAAAAAGGTAGATTAGTACAATGAGTTTTTACACAAAACCTTTGCTAAAAACCTCACCGAGTAAACCTTACTCTAACTGTACTCAAAACCTCAAACCTTTCTTCAATCGCTGTGAATATGTTGAAACCTTCAACACGCTTCAATTCTTTCTTGAAACCTTCAAGAACACAATGAAACCTTCATCACTTGAGGTGAAACCTTCACCAAGCTTTGAACCTTTGAAACCTTCAAAGTCCAATTCCCTTGAAACCTTCAAGGAACCTCTTCGATAAAACCTTTACCACTTCTCACTCTTGAAATCTCGCTTGTTGTTGTAGAAAAGTTTGCACCTCTTGATATGCGAATTACAACACTAATAAGAACACACAACTAATTGAACCTCTTAGATCTAAGATGAATATGCTTGAGAGATTCAATTTAGTTTCTAAAGAAAATGAAGAAGAAGATGAATCTTGGAAATGAGTAAAACGTATTTCTCTTTTGTGGATACTATAGAAAACCAATTTTAGAATATCTCTTTTACGGATCTGTAAAAAACCAATTTGGGAATTGTGAGATTCTATGACTCCAAGTGTGAAAAATAAATGGCGTTAGTATCTTTTACTATAATAAAGCAAACATGGTTTGCTTAACTAACAAAAAAGTTTGTCCATTTTTTATACCCAAAATGCCCCTTGGATATGAGTGGTTACTAAAGAAATAACTGCATCCTTATGATAACTGCACCATATCTATCTCTATCTCTACTTCTCTACTACTTCTCTACTACTATACAAAGGAAACTCTCTTTTTTAGAGAGTTTGTCTAATTTTTTAGGACTAAAATACCCCTAAACTTACACTAAATTACAATAACAATTGGAAAAACCACCATCCATCATCATGTTTTAACCCATCAGTTCATAAAAAAACTGATAAAAACTGTCATGCTTAATTGTAAAAAACTGCCATAACGTTATCGTCCGTGCATCGCACGGGCATAGGTGCTAGTGTATTATAAAGAAAAGAAACTATTTTCATAAAAAGGTTGGGGCTACTACGTGACTCTAGTTTATTTGTTTTTTTTTGTTATAAAAAAAACTGCAGTTATGTATCTGAGTACAGGTCAGATACTAGTTAGATACATACTGTTTTATTTACTTAAAAGATTAAATCAAAAAAACAGTTTTGCACCCAATTTTTTCCTTTTACTAAATACCGTTCCCAAAACCATTCAATAATGCATTTTTCTATTTTAAAAATATTTTTCTTTTATGCATTATTTTCCAAGATTAATCATGCATTTTTCTCAAGCATACTTACCTTAAAACTTATGAGATTCAATGCAACCTAATAGACCACTACCCCATATAGCCTAACACTAAGAAACATAATAAAGAATTTAAAATATACATCTAAACTATTATGGAGTAATAAACCTAATTAGAAATCTTCTTCTCATGTTGTATGTTTGTTCATTCTTGGAGATGCTTGTTGTCATCAAAACCTCTTGACTTCACAAAGAACAGGTCGGCTTTTTAGCATGTTTAAAATTTGATAATGAGCCGAGTTTTCGAAATCTTTTCTTTTTGGCATGTGTGTAACCGAGGCCTGTTTTGTTCGAATTGCTTCACTGTTGAACAAGTAGTCGGTCTAGCATTCTATCACTTTTTGAAAATGTTGCATTAGTAGTTTTTAAATTTTGAATTTCTTTCTCATACTTGATGCAACCTTCGCACTTTTGATTTTTCAGAGAAGTGATAGTAGATTCTAAAGAATCATTGCTGCTTTTTAAAGTTTCAATGCATTTTTCCAATTCGAGAACTTGCTCTTTATGATTTAAAATATTTATTTTTAACTTAGTGTAGCTTTTAGCAAGTTTCTCGAACTCGGATTGCATTTCAGTGTAAGCAGTGTATAATTCCTCATAATTATCGAGTTCATACTCAATATCAGATTCAGTATCCGAGTGTACCTCATTTTCATGTACAGTTGAGCCGAACATTGAGAGAGAATAGCAATGATGTCTTCCCATTAAACGCAAATTTTCACTTCCTTTCTCATTGGAGTCGAGGTCCGAGCATGATGAGGCTTCATCAGCATATCTGCCCATTAAGCACAGGTTCGCCTTTTCTTCATCGTCTGACGAACTAGATTCAGAGTTGTCACTCCCTTCGGGTGCATCCCAGACGATGTAAGCTCTCTTTGGTTTGGGGTCCTTGCCTTTCTTCTTCTCGGCACTGCTTCTCTTCTGCAACCTGGGACAATATGGTTTAATATGTCCCGGTTCTCCGCATTCAAGGCACTTGACTTTTTCTTTTGAGCTTGTGCCTTGGTTTTTAAAATTCCTTCTATTTTTGAAGAATTTTCCGAACTTCTTGACTACAAGACCGAGGGTTTCCTCATCCATGTCTGAACTAGAGTCGCTGTCCGATGAGACTTTGTTGACTTAGTTGAGGCCTTGAGTGAGATCCCTTTCTTCTTCTAGTCAGATTCTTCATGCATTGTTAATTGTCCGAGCTCCATCTCGTGCTCCTGCAGTTTGCTGAACAGTGTTGCTATGTCCATGGTATCTAGATCTTTTGATTCCATGATGGCAGTGACCTTTGGTTGTCATTCTCTGCTAAGACATCTCAACACTTTGTTAATAACCTCGGCATTTTGAAATTTTTTGCCGAGAGCAATAAGATGGTTTATGATATGAGTAAATCGTTTCGGCATGTCATTTATAGATTCGTTCGGCAGCATACCAAATAACTCATATTCATGCATTAAAGTATTTAATCTTGCTCGTCTAACCTCATTTATCCCTTCGTGAGTAAGTTGTAGAATATCCCACATTTGCTTTGCATTTTTACAGTGTGAGACTCGGAAAAATTCATCGTAGGACAAGGCCGAGGTGATGATGTTTTTAGCTTTTAAATCATAAGACACTTTCTTTTTATCATCATCATCCCAGCTTGCCTTCAGAATTTCTACAACATCCTCTCCGATTCTCCTTCTCGGAATAAAGGGGTCATTTTCAATTGCATCCCAAATATCAATATCTATAGCTTCTATAAAGACTTTCATCCGAGCTTTCCAATAAGCATATCCATCACCGTTAAACAGTGGTGGACGGTTTATTAAAGAGCCTTTACCTCCGAATGAATTGTTAGAGCCCATGGTTTCCTAGGATCTTTTTCGAAAAAGCTTTTACGCTCGATCTTTATCTAAACCGATAACCGATTATCCGAGCTGCGCCACTTGTTGGAAACCAACAAGCGGCCTAACAATCTACTAGAGGGGGGGGGGGTGAATAGTAGTTGGAAGCGATAATACCAATTTTTTTCGGATAAGATTGAAATCAGTCGGATAATGCTCGTTGTTAAAATAAAAATGCTGACTTTGGGTCGAGCAGATTCTGATAATCGTTTATCTAAGCCGATAACCGATTATCCGAGCTGCGCCACACAAAGATCAGATTTGCAGCGAAAATTAGCTAGCACTATACGAGCACAATGTAGAGTTTAGCAAAGCCGATTAAGTGCTCGGAATAAAAACTGAAAGCAGTAAAGAAAGAGAGACACTACAAGAATTATCTCGGACAGCTACGGAATTTTGCTACGAAATTCTCTCCTAGCAATTTCATAGCAAATTAGCTATAGAATAGATACGAAATTAATTTCCGTAGTTAGTTTTCAATACTATAAAATACACTTATTATATGAAAAACAACTATGGAACAACTACGCTTTAGCTAGGGAATATTGGTAACAATATAAAATTCCATAGCAGATTAGTTTGCTAGGAAATATTCCGTAGCTGATGAATTTTTTTTGGCACCCGCGAAATTTTCACCCCTCCCGCTGCCACTTCCTTTGCTCCCGCCGTTACCTTTTCCTTTTCCTTCTTTTTTTTTCCCAACTCTTTCAACTCCTTTCTCCGCTATTTCCTTTTCCTTCTTTTTTTTTCAACTCTTTTCTCCACTGTTCCTTTTCCTTCTCTTTTCTCTCTCTCTTTTCCCTTCGTTTTGTTCCCTCCGCCTCCATCCTTACCGCCTCTGCCGCCTTCCCTTCTCCCTTCACGTTCTCCCTCACGTTCTCCCTCCTTACCACCTCCACCGCCTTCCCTTCTCTCTTCCCCTCTCCCTCACCACCGCCTAAATCCCTAAATCCCTAACTTCACCACCGCCTCCCTCCTTCACGGCCTCTCCCTCGTCCTTCCCTCCTTCCCTGCTTCAATTTCACTAAATCCCTAATTCCCTAACTTCCTTCCTTCCCTATCTCGGTGACGGATTGGGTTTGCTTTCACTCTCTTCCTCTATTCGAAGGTAAGCTTCTACTTCTTTTGCTTCTGCTTCGAAGGTATGCATGCAATTTTTGTTTTGTTTTGTTTCTTCTTCGATGTGTGTTTTTATGCACTTTAAAGAGTCTGCATTTGAAAAAGCCAAATCGGATAACCTCATAATAAAGGGTTTGCTTATTACCAACCCATCAAACCCATTAGGAACCATAGTGGATAGAGAGACATTAACAACAGTTGTGAGTTTCATTAACCAAAATCATATCCACCTAATATGCGATGAAATATATGTTTTGGTTGAAGCTGTGTTTTGTTTTTATTTTTGAGTATTTGTTTGGGTTCAGTTATGTGTAATTCTTATTTTTCGCTTTTTGCTTTCTTTTCAAATTCTTCTTTTTTGTTTTAATTTTTTGGTTAGTTCAGTTAATGAGTGTTTCTGTATTCGAATATTTGGAGTAACTGTTTGTTATGTTTCTTTTGCTTTCAGTTTGCAAGTAAATCTGCACCTACCACTAATGGAGTGAAGAAGCCTTACCGTTATCGTTCTGGAAGTTTGCTCTTCGGTGAGTCTTGCAATTTAACTTTACAATTGCTAGTTACTTGGTGTTCATTTATTTTTGGGGCTTGTATTTGATTGGTTGTTTTGTAATATAAACAGTGAGATTAGGAAATACCAGAAGAGTAGTGAGTTGCTCATCAGGAAGCTTTCCAGAGGTTGGTTCCTGAAATTGCTCAGGAATTCAAGGTATTGTAATAGTGTGGTTTGTACTTAATGCATAACTAGTATAGTTGAACTGATGAATTCCAAAAAAGAACGAATTTCTTCCAGATGTCTTATTTAGCATGAGAAAAATAAATCAGAACTACAGTGGGAAATACAGAAAGTGCATCATTGATAGAGTAGCCAAATGAGAGGAAATGGTAGAGAGCTGCAATGTATTGTTTATAATGCATAACTAGTATAGTTGACCATGAGAGGATTTTATGGTCCATGCTTTGAACATTCGGATGATGCACTGTTCTAATTTCAAATCCATTATATGAATCATGATTCTTGAAATCTATCCGATATTAAAACTTTCCTTCATTACTGTGCCATACCTCATGATCATGGTGAGGTGCATTGTGTTCATAGGTTCTGCAATGACAATATCATGTTAGTATTTCATAGAACAAAAAATGTTTGTTTTCATTGCAGTCTCGTCAAGGATTAGTTTGCATTCTTTCTCCGGAATGTATAAGATGATATCTCGTCAAGGATTAGTTTGCATTCTTTCTCCGGAATTTAGAAAATTAAGCATAAAGATTGAACTGATTGACATTTTCTATGTTTTGTTAACAGTTAGGTGTCCTTGATGCATAAATTAAACTAAATCTTCCAAGTTCCAATCACTATATATTTGATTGTCGGTTGTTTCTAGTATTTACCATGAATCATTGCGATAGAGGATGGACTTCGTTGCTTGCATATATATAAGTCTATTGGCTTATTTTTCCAACCTTGAATCCTGGACCATTAACTTGCTCCCTCAAAGAATACTTGTACATTGTACCGGTGTTCTAATTTCTATAGGCATTAATTAATAATTCTGTTTAATTAACTAATTATTATGGACATAATCATATTTGGAACAAGGATTTGTAAGTCATGATCATTGCAATTTCTTATCCTTTTCAAATTAAACCCTAGTAGTTATTTAAGCTACTGCTTAGTTATCATCTCTAAATAGAATTTTACTAGCATGGATGGAAGACAATATCAACTTTAGCAAGTTAGCAATATTTTATAGTATATAATATTTTAGGATAAAAATAATGCATCTGAGAAACTCCCAAGAAGTTATTTCTGTGTTTTTGTCAGTCATCATCGTGAATAACGTTAAATAAATTTCCCGATCTAAAGGACTAGTTATTGTTCTCCAATCATCTTTTATTAACATTTAATAGGTCTTAAGTTTGACATGAACAGTGAGTTATTCATCACTTTATTGCACTCTCTTCTTTCCAGGTTTGACAAGGAACTCAACAAAGAAGTCGCAATCAAAGTGATCGATTTGGAAGAATCGTAAGTCTGTTGTCCCCCTTCTTTTCTTTTATAGAACCTTGAAACTCAAGGAACTGCAGTATTGGTCATATCAGAGCATTAACCAATTTTATAATTTATAGTAATGGGAACCTGAAAATACATTGAGAACATCTTTTCATTGAATTATCAAGGACTGTCTGTCTGTCTGTCATTAAAATTTCAGATCTCTGTTTTTGATAGGCGTAGTTTTGGGGCTGATGTTACTGTTGTTATTAATTTTTCTCTGGGTTTTGTGCGGTTGGTTGGGGTTTCTGGTGGGAAAATTTGCTTTCAACTCTAATGATTTTTGGGTTTGGCTGCTGAAGTATAACTTATACTTTGGCTGATTATTTAGAGAGTTTAATATTAGCGGTGGAAATTATTTAGAGAGTTTGATTTAAAGAAGGGTGAATACTTCGGTACCCTTTAGTTTATGAAGGGTTTGGTAGCACTAAACGATAAGAGTTTTATTCTTTTGGTGTTATTCTTTCTCTCTTTCTTCAAGGGTTGCTGAATTTCTCAATTTCCTTTCATATTGAGTAGAGGGTTTTCTCTTCTCTCTCCACTGTGTAGATCTCATGTCCTTGGGATTTGTTTTTTTTTTGCTGTGTTTTTGATCTAAATCTTTTGCTTGTAATTAAAGTTTGGTGCATGTTGTTTGTTGCAATTTGAAGCGTGATGTGGAGAACATCCAAATTCAGCACTTCTGGATTGTGGATTAGGTGTTTGTCTATTCCTGGTATACCCAACTACATTAAAATGGGAACCTGGTGGCTGAAAGAAACATGAAAGATACAGAAGAACTAAGAAAACAGATTTATTATTGAGTGAGATAGATACATAATATTTATACATAAGTTTGGTTTAAGAATAGTGAGAATTGAAATATTATTAGTTAGGTGTACTGTAACAGCTGCAACTAAGTTGTTTATTCTTGTCTTATTGCAGCAACTGTGAATTTTATTGTTGATTTTCTGTTCCCAACACTAACTCTGTTTTTCTTTCTTTTGCAGATTATATAATTCATACTTCTCAGGTACTTGTTATTCTCTTCCGAATTCCTTATTCTGTTTACTTGTTGGAATAAGAATCAATCTGTGCTAAGTATTTATTTGTAATTGTTATACCTGTTTTTAAAGTAAGAGAAGAGTTTTAGGAGATAGTTTTGTTTTCAGAAATAATGAGACCCGATAGAAGTTGGATGCTGCGAAGACATGATTGTACCGGCCGCGTTAGTGATGAGTATATGAATGGAGTAGAAGAGTTCATTAAGATAGCTAGCATGAACCCAACTATTGCTGATGCATTAAGTCGCATTCTTTGCCCGTGTTCAAGATGTAAGAATCGTGTGAGAAAGGAGTTATTTTGGGTAGAAAAGGATCTGTATCAATATGGATTTATGGAGGGTTACATTAATTGGACTATTCATGGCGAGGATAGATGGGGGGATATTAGTTCACCTTTCGTTGTCCATGATGAAGTGCAGAATGAGAATCCATATGTGGATATGGTTCGGGATGCTGCTGGTGATAGATTAAATTTTCAATCTCAAGATGTAGAATAGGATCCAAATCCTGATGCTTCAAAGTTTTATGATTTGCTGAGAGATGCCGATGAGCCTTTGTGGGATGGTTGTGATAAGCAGACAATATTGTCAGCTGTCACTCAACTCTTGAATTTAAAGTCTGAGTTCAACATGAGTGAGAAGTGCTATGATCGATTGAGTGCTATTATTAAGAGCATGCTTCCAGATTCAGAAAGGTTACCTGAAAGCTTCTACAAATCGAAGGCCATGGTTAGTGAGTTGGGATTAGGATATGAGAAGATAGATGCATGTCCTAATCATTGTATGCTATATTACAAAGAAACAGTTGATTGCACAGCTTGTTTAGTTTGTGGGCAAGCGCGATTCAAACCGAAGGCTGGGGGTTCGTTACAACAAAAGGATATTCCATATTCACAGTTGCGTTATTTTCCCATTACTCCTAGGCTACAACGCCTATATATGTCCAAAAACACTGCTCCCAATATGCTTTGGCACTCCAATGGAGTGCGCCAAGATGAATCAGTGATAACCCATCCTGCTGATGCTGCAGCATGGAAACATTTTGATGCTACCTGGCTAACATTTGCACAAGAACCTCGAAATGTTAGGCTTGGCCTTTGCAAGGATGGTGTTAATCCTTTCAATGGCACAACTACTCCGTACTCATGTTGGCCTGTTTTTGTCACACCCTATAATCTTCCACCAAGCATGTGTATGAAGAGGGAATATATATTTCTTAGCCTCGTGATTCCTGGACCAAAATCACCTGGTAAAAGTTTAGATGTGTATCTTAGACCTCTAATCGATAAGCTTAACATGTTATGGGGAGAAGGGGTGAACACATATGATGCATGGAAAAAGCAAAATTTCAATATGAAAGCAGCTTTATTGTGGACAATAAGTGACTTTCCAGCTTATGGAATGCTAAGTGGATGGAGTACTCATGGAAGACTTGCTTGTCCATATTGTATGGATCATAGTAAGTCATTTGTGTTGAAGCATGGTAGGAAATGTTGTTTGTTTGATTGCCACCGTCAATTTCTACCTCCTGATCATCCGTTTCGTCGTGATCGAAACTCTTTCAAGAAGAATTCAGTGGAAAGTTCTTTACCGCCTGAACGATTAAATGGAACAGATATCTTGGGTGAAGTGAATAAACTTGAGGAATTCATCTTTGGTTTGAAAACACCAAAGCAAACACAACCTGGTTTTGGTAAATCTCACAATTGGGTAAGGAAGAGCATATTTTGGGAATTGCCTTATTGGCATACTTTACTAATACGTCATAATTTAGATATGATGCATGTTTAGAAAAATGTGTTTGACAATACCTTCAACACCGTTGCGGACATGAAGGGAAAAACAAAAGACAATGCAAATGCAAGAGAAGATATGAAGAAGATATGCAAACGTCCCAACTTAGAGCTGATTGATGATAATGAGAGGTTTAAGAAAAAACCAAGGGCATCATATGTCGTGGATGACAATCAGAAGAGGTTAGTCTTTGAGTGGTTAAAACAATCAAAATTTCCTGATGGATATGTGTCAAACATTGCACGTTGTATTAATTTAGATGAGATGAAGATATATGCAATGAAAAGTCACGATTGTCATGTTTTTATGCAAAGGCTTTTTCCTTTGGCATTTCGTGGTTTGCTGCCTAAACCTATATGGGGAGCATTAGCAGAACTTAGCTTGTTTTTTAGAGAAATTTGTGCACCTGTAATACGTGATTCTGACATGGAGAATGCAGAGCTTTCCATTGTTCAAACAGTTTGCAAGTTGGAAAAGATATTTCCGCCAGCTTTTTTCGATGTGATGGAACACTTGCTTGTGCATCTCCCTTATGAAGCTAAAGTTGGAGGTCCTGTGCAGTATAGGTGGATGTTTCCATTTGAAAGGGAAATGTTGTACTTGAAAAAGAAAGCTCGAAATAAAGCAAGAGTTGAAGGGTCTATTTGTGAAGCATATATTTTGGAAGAAATTTCCAATTTTTCTTCCATGTATTTTGATCCAAGCATACAAACAAGGCGCACTCAAGTTCCTCGGAATGATGACGGTGGTGAAGATAAGAATGATAGACGCTTGTCTATTTTTAAACACCCGAGCCGCCCTATTGGCAAAGGTAGAAAAAAATACTTAAGCGATGAGGAGCATCAAAAAGCCGAGACATATGTCTTTGTGAATTGCAAAGAACTAGAACCTTATCTTTAGTAAGTATACTCCTTAACCTGTGAACTTTTTAATTTTATTATTATTCAATATTAATTATTGTATTTTATTAGACAATTCGAGGATTCTCTAAGGGAAAGAAATCCAAATATAAACGAGGATCAAATATTGGAAGATCGAGATAAAAACTTTAGCAAGTGGCTAAAAGATCAAGTAAGTGAAGTATATAATCGTATATATCATACAAATAAATATAACTATCTATTGTACCTTTAACTAATCGTATATATCCAGGTGAGAATAGGTCGAATTGAAGATCCATTGATTCGACATATATGCTTCGGTCCATCTAAGCGTGTGACTTCTTACAATGGCTTAAAAGTTAATGGTTATAGATTCCACACTAAGGACTACGGACAGAATAAAGCTAGCATGAACAGTGGCGTATGTGTTAGAGGAAGTATATATGGTGACAATGAATTGGATTACTATGGCATTGTTGAGGATATAATGGAATTATCGTATCTAGGAAATCAAAACAAAGTATTTCTCTTCAAGTGTTACTGGTTTGATCCGATTCACGGGGTCAAGGTTGATGAAAAATATGGATTGGTTGATGTCAAGCATAGGTCAAGGCTTGGCTCAAATGAACCATTTGTATTAGCTGAACAAGTGCAACAAGTGTACTATACAGCATATCCACACACTCGGGGCAAAGCTATTGGAGAATGGTGGGCAGCTTGCAAAGTTAGACAAAAACTTTTTGAACCTGAAGTGTTCAATGATGAGCATGGTGAATCTTATTCAGATGAGATCGTGGTGACTGATTATTATCAAGAGGATGGGTCCTCAAGAACATACAATGTCATCCCTGAAGATGAAACGATTTTGTTAGCTGATTTCAATGCCCCTATGGAAGAAGTTAATGTAAATGATATATATGTTCCCTTGGAAACTGGAGAAGATGAGCAAATCAGCGATGATGATGAATATGGTGATGATAATGAGTTCATAGAAGAGGATGAGGAACTATATTATTCAGATGCAAATAGTGATAGCTGAATATTGTTCAAATATTTTGAATTTTTGAATGGATTATCTTATTGTGAAATTTGTTTCAGTTTTGAAAAATGAAAATGTAATAGTCATGAATGGTTATTATTCAGTGTGCTTATGTTTCAGTATTTTATGTGAACTATATTTAGTGTTTTATGAATGGTTATTATTCAGTATGTTTCACTATTTTATGTTATGACTTAGTAATTCTTAGTGGTTATTATTCAGTATGAATAGTTATGACTTATGTTTCAGTATGTTCCATTGTATTATCATATACTATCTTTATCTCTTTTAATTTATTAGATAGATATTTACCATGCCAATCCGAGGAAGAGGTGGATGGAATCGAGGTCGTCGTCGTGGTCGCGGTCACCATGATCCACCATCAACGTCTCAAGCACGCACCGGTTCACCACCACTAGAGCCTGCTCAGCCTGTTCAGCCTGCTCCGCCTTCTCAGCCTGTTCAGCCTGCTCCGCCTTCTCAGCCTGCTCCGCCTTCTCCTGATTCGATCTCCCCGGGTATACCTTTTTCAAATGTTTAATAATCTAAAATATAATGGATTTATGCTAATGGCTTGTTTACTTGTAAATATATTAGGTGCTACTTCGACTGCTGCCCCAGTGATCAATGATGGAGTATCAACTTTTGCCCCATCCTCTAGTGATCAACCAACAAGTGTCCCGCATTCAGTGCCTTCGAGTGGAGGGTCTCAAGGATATACTAATAGAAAGAGAGTCATAAGTGTGGAGGCTGTCCCTGAACCGTAAGTAACATTGAAGAAATGTTTTATTAAATATATTTTACATTTAGATCAGATATTTAACAAATATTGTTGCATTTGTAGGAGGAGATTTGTTCCACTATCTGTGACTCATAACATTATGTCTAATGTGCTTCCGTGGATGCCTGAACCGGCTGAAAGGTGGAAAGACTATTGTCCTATCATGAAAAAGGAATTGTTTAAGGATTTCATGGTAAATCTATTTCTAGCATCATGTATTAATTATTTTTGTCTATTATAACGGTACGGATTTATATTGTATTATTGGTGTAGAATTCATATGAGTTTGCGTCCGATTAGGATCGCAATATGGCTGAAACTGTTTGGAACAGAACATGCATGGACCGTTACCCAAACCACTTGTCTAATGCAAGGAAGAATGCCTTGAAGAAAGTCAATTCAGATAACCTGGCTGATACTAAGGGCCATGGGCCCAAGGGAATGAGGAAAGAAGTATGGGATGGCTTGGTGGACATTTGGTTGACCCCAGAGTGGAAGAAGAAATCTGATGTTGGTCGAAAGAATAGGGCAGCCATGCCTGATGCTGTGTTGCACACTGGAGGTTCAGTAGGTTTTCAAATACATAAGACTAGAATGGTATGTTTTGCTTTTACTATCTTCATTATTTTTTTCAAGCACATAATAATAGTAAGAGTACATTAGGATGAATAGGGACTTGAATCATTGAGTAGACTTGTGGTTAGGCTTGACACTCTCGGTATATTCAATATGAGATATTCTGACTTGGTTCTTAAGTTATTTGCATTCCGAGATATTCTGAAATATGAGAATTAAAAATCATACTTTAATCTTTTCACTTGTTTTCTGGAATGCTGGTTGTGATCTTTTCACTTTAATCTATAAAAAATCATTCGTTAATCTTTGTCTTTTTTGGAATGCTGGTTGTGATCTTTTGAGATGCTGTCATTGGGTTGGGTTGAGATGCAATGTGATAACCAGAGTAATTTTGTCTTGGCTTGGCTGAAGTGCAATTTCAATTTTTCTGATATCAGTATGTCCTGTGTTGTTTGGCAAAGATATTCCTTATTTTTTATATATGTGGCACTTAAGATTCATCTGCAAAATCATTAAGATTCCTTATTGTACTTAAGATTCACAAATGCATTGCTTGATTATTGGCTGATGAACGGAGAAGTGTGATAGGAAATTTGTTTTGTTAAGTTATATTGTTGTACGAAGTTCTTCTGCATGAAGAATTGTTTTTTCGTGCTCTAATGAAAGAAAGAAAATATTTGTACTACTTTGTACTGATATAAGTTTGCATCTGATTATATTGTGTCCCTTGATATAAGTTATATTGTCTGATTATATAGTACTTCTGTATAGTGATATAAGTTATATTGTTTGATTATATAGCACTTCTGTATCTGATTATATTGTTGTATCTGATTATATTGTGTCCCTTGATATAAGTTATATAAGTTATA
Source organism: Crotalaria pallida (assembly GCA_037953625.1). Taxonomy (NCBI): domain Eukaryota; kingdom Viridiplantae; phylum Streptophyta; class Magnoliopsida; order Fabales; family Fabaceae; genus Crotalaria; species Crotalaria pallida. Next base: position 20,512,451 of record CM075650.1, read on the forward strand.
TTCATCTATGGTACTTCTGTTGTGGCTGAATATATAGTGATAGAGGTAGTGGTAATGAACTTTGATTGGTTGCGTTTTTGCAAATAATGTTGATTGATTGCATTTGTACTACAACTTTACTTGATTGATTGCATCTTCTTTTTAATTATATTAAGCTTACCATTCAGATTTAAACTCATTTTTGTTTATTACAGGAGGCACAATTGAAACGTCATGTTAACTTTAAAGAAGTATATGTGCAAATCCACAAGAAAAAGGATGGAGAATTTGTTTCTGAGCGGTCTAAAAATTTTGTTGTAGGTGTTTCAAGATTATAAATAACTAGTCTTATTTAATAAATGACAACATTGATGACTATTCTTGATTTCATGTTTTAGGAATCATATGACACAAAAATGAATGAGAAGTATGGAGAAGACTCAGCAGCACACCCTGTGGTTGACTCTGAGGTGTGGGCAGAAGCATCAGGTCCCAACAAGAAAAGACGGGTCCTTGGGGGTCGTACCATAGATATTGGCAAGCATGGGTGCAACTCTTCTTCATTCTCGGAGGCATCTACCTCATCAGCTCCACAAATAGCTAAAGAACAACTTAAGGAGGTAGTAAATTCAGCAATGAGAGAGTTTATTCAAACACAATTTATGCCTATGTTGGCGCCTATGATATCCAACATTGTTGGCTCTCAAGTAGGAAATGTTGGGCAGCAAGCATCCTTTCAATGCGGAGGAGTCACAAATGATCATGAGGATGATGATAGGGATAACATAGACTGAATATGGAATTTTATTGTTAGCTTCTTTATAGACTGATTACAAGGATGGTATTTTGAAAAGTTGTTCTGAACTGAGTTTGAGTTGGGTTTTTTGACATGGTTGGGAAGTAGAAATATGAAGATAGTGGAAGAGCCACAAATGACCATTAGGAAATGGTAATGAAGACTTGTTTTGAAGTACACTTAGACCAGAATTTATAACATTATTGAGAAGTGGCTAGCTAATATAAAAATTATGACATTATTATTTTGCTTGATATATTTTTTAGCTTGTGTTCTTTCTTTGAAACAATCTATATGGAGGTTATTATAAATATGCATTTCGATGATATAAAAATTAAGTATGTTAGTAATGTAATTTAGCTATTAAATCCAGAGAAAAATAAAATATAATTGCTATACAATAATAGCTTTAGAAGAATAAATATAGAATTCCAATGTAGTTATGGAATTGCTACAGAATAGCCATCCAATAATGCCACAAAATAGGTAGAGAACAGCTAGGAAAAAAAGGTACCCAACTGCTACTGAATTGCTACAAAATGTGATGCGAACAATTAGGAAACAGGTACCAAACTGCTACCGAATTGCTACAGAATTGTTTCGCAACACAGCTAGGGAATAGCTAGAGAACACCTAGGAAAAACAGCTACTGAATAGCTTCAAAATTGCTAGGGATGATATGGTTATCTTTCACCCATCAGCTAGGAAATAGATGCAACTTTGCTACAGATTCGGAAAAAATGGCTACGGATCAGCTACCGAATATTTCTAGCTGGATAGCTACGGAAAAAATACTATACTTACTTTAAAGTGAGCAATTATTTTGCTACAGTATTGCCACGGATTTGCTACAACTATTTTTTAATTAGCTTTGGAATAGCTACGGAATAAATCGGTAGTGAATTAGCGACCTGAATTACACTACGCACCGTGTTGTAGCTGTTCCGCGACAATTCCGTAGTTATGACTACTTTGCTAGAGTACAGCAACGGAATTGCTACGCAATATTCCGTAGCTATCCGAGAAAATTCTTGTAGTGAGAGACAACATATTTTTATATTAGTTCACTCACAACCACGGTGAACTACGTCCAGTCCCCCCTAAAACCTTTAGGGAGCCTTTAATAAAATCAAATAGATAGAGATAACACGGGATCAATTAACCCACCAAGAGAGTACCAAACTCTTGGCTTCTACCTAAAATGATACAACTGCCGAAGAACCTCTTCGGACTTTACAAATCTTGAAACCTTCAAGACACCTTGAAACCTTCAAGGATTTTCACCAAAGAACCTCCTTGGATTTTTTCTCAGGAACCTCCTAAGACTTCACATACACCTAAGAACCTCCTAGGCGGCTTGGAAACCTTCCAAGACTTTCACTTCCTTGAGAACCTCTCAAGACTTGAAAAACCGATTGGATGAATGAGATGGCTTCAACCGGAAACTCAAGTGTGTTTGGTTTTGAAAGTTTGATGAACAGATGAGTATTTGGTTGTGTGGTTGAGAAAGGATTTTTGTAGAGAACTATTTGAAGCTTGGATTCTGAAAATATAACAATTTCTCTCTAACTCTATCGTTCTCTTTTCTGCGTTTTTGCTTCACTGCGTTCTTCAGAGAATGATTTCAAATTTCTGCTCTTGTTTTCTATTTCTCTGTCTTCTGTCTTCCTTATTGTTCTGATGAAGAGAACCATGCCTTTTATAGAGATGTCCAGCACACATGAGGTAGGAGAGAGAGTGGAAAATATCTTGGAATATACCAGACAATTTCTGCACTGCACAGAGACACGTCTGTCCTTTTTCCAGTCGTTTCCACTTCTTTGAAACGTTCTAAATTTGTCTCTCTTCCACTGCTTATTTGAATTTCCAATTTTGAAATATAAGGATGGTGACAGATGGGTGTTGTGAGATAAAGACAAAATTGCCAGCCACGCACAGTACTGTAAAATCAGTACAAAAACGAAGATGTGTGTGCGGCGTCGTGCTGCTGAAGGTTGAAGACGATGAACAGTGTTGTCGAGCTTGACGATAGTTCGAGCTTGGGAATTTGAATGAGGAATCTGAGCCAAGTTGGTCGAGCTGATCTTTTGGCCGACTAATTTTGTACTGAGACTGAGTTGAACTATGTCCGACTGATTTTCTATGAGCGATAGCTCGGATTGATCACTTCCGAGTACGCCTGAGCTTAAACCGACTTCATCCACAACAGTTGGATCTTTTAGAAATTTTGACTTCTACATCATATTGGTCAGATCCAATTGTCTTCGTCAATGGCCGAGATCTGAGATCAACATACTGAGCTGATTTGATTTCCTTGGCCGATATCCGAGACACTTCAGAACTGATTCATTTGGCTTCATCAAAACCTTGGCTGAGAACCGAGCGCATGATATATTTATCGTCATCAAACCCTTTGATTTAACAAGGTTTTGTTTTATAATTTATCCACAGAGTCGCACGGACCGCCTGGGTTATGTTTATTATCCGTAGGGTCGCACGGACCGCCTGGGTTATGTTTATTATCCATAGGGCCGCAAGGACCGCCTGGGTTGTGTTTCGTTTTGTTATTTATTATCCTTTCTTTTATTCTATTTCCATTAATTGTTTTCTTCTTTCTTTCTTTTCATTTGTAGCTTAATATTATTTTCATATTATCACTCAAAGGTTAGCAAACAAATCATATATCCACAATAATCATACATACACAATCATCTCAATATTACCGATCCTTAAATTCTCTTTCCTCTTCCTATTTATTTACTAGACCCCAATTCATGCTTAATATCTTATACTAACCTCCATCAATCCTAATTCCATCAATCCTACTTTAATTGATTCATCTGAGCCTAAGACCTTTTAACTAATCCTCAATTAATTACAATATGCTCAAGTGATTCATCAGTTACTCAGTTCACTACATAAAGCAAATCAAAACTTACAAATTTGTCATGTTCGTCTCTAGACCCTAAGTATTCACTCTTATCTATTCAACAACAATCATCATATATCACCTATATTCATAAGTATGAAATGGGTTTTATTTGTTTATTATAAATATTCTATTTTTATCAATATTAACTACTCTAAGGTTCATTAACTTATATTGATATATATTCCTCTACCCTTAGCTATCACTATAAACATTCTAGAGTTCATTCCCTAAGTAAAGGTAATACCCCCTCCTTACCTCAAATGGAGAAAGAGAGAGAACACCTTAGAACCTTATCCCTTTTCCTTAGCCTTAGAACCTTAGAACTTGAACCTCCTTAGATTTGCTTGCAACCGGATGAGACCTACCAAATAGTGAGTGGGTATAGTGTCCAAAGCTGAGCTTGATGGGGGAAGTGGCTTCTCCTTCACTTGAGAGGGTTGAGGCATGAGAGAGAGAATAAAGCCATCGATGTTGTGGAGAAGCTTGAGAGAGAAAGCTTGGTGACTATGGTGATGGACATGATGATGGTGGTGTGGTGGAGCTTAAAGATGAAGAGAAATGAAGAGGAAGAGGGAAGCTATGGCTATAGAGGAAATAGGTGTTGTTTTATGTGTGTATTGTGTCAAAACTTGCCAATGAAGCTTGTCACTTAAGGGCCATTTCGTGGACCTCAAGTTCCTTCTTTTTTTTTTACCATCTATCGCGTGGTAACCGGTTAGTACCTGATTATTTTTTTTTCTTTTATTCCTTTTCACTTCAAAGGGTCATATCTCCTTCGTTACCTGTTGGATCTTGCTCAAATTTAAAATTAAGCTTCCCTACATACTAACCTTCACATCCAACGGTGGAATTTGTGTTTGGAGTTTTAAATCTTTTATTTTTTAATTTCCTAATATAGCATATTTATAACATCAAAAATGCCATTTCTAACACTCGTTTTCCCCTCTTTCGACTACTTATTCTTTGCTAAGGCTATCTAACTACTTCATAGCACTAAAAATGATCCCAATCCATCACCTTAACTCTTATTTAGCATCATTATCATTTTTCTAATCCTATTGTTTGCCTAATTATCCTTGGAATTAAATTTTGGGATGTTACAATTCTCCCTCACTTACTAGAATTTCGTCCCAGAAATTCCGTTCAGTTTCGTAAATGGAGAGCTATCCCACGGGCAAAGATTTCGACTATAGCCTTTACGTCCCTTCGGATCTGTTCACCCACTTAAGATACTTCTAGTCCATACTCCTTGACGTTTTCAGGCTTATGCTAGAACATTCTACTTCTTGTTCTCGCCCCGCTTTTATTCTCGTTTCCGTTTGTTACTTAGACAAGATCTTAGTTGGGTTACTAAGTCTTCCCTCACTTGGCATCGACGTACCTGGTTATATCCATGCCAGGAAGTAGGGAATTGAATTCGTCAGTTTTTTGACTGCCTTTCTAGTACCTTCCAGTCAAGAGGGCAAAGATCTACAACGGAAGAGAATGCAATCTTTGAAATCCTAGAAGGGTTTGTGCTTTTTCCTAAAGGAAAATAGCCTAAGATCATGAAATTCAAAGACTTTTTATAGAATGCAACAAATTATGGTTAGAACTTTCCTAATCAAAGAGAAACTGAATTGAATAGATAAGACTAGAACTCCAGGAATGACTGATATTCACGGATGAGAAGCAAAGAGAAAGATCAAGAGTTCACAACCCTTAGTGGTTGAAGCGGGAACACATTCGGTTGAAATTGAAATTGCTGCATAAAGGTTGAATCAAAACCAAGAAGAATAATGAGAAAGAGGTTTACTTCCCGATTCCGGGGAAAGTGATCGAGGCCGTACCCGATCAAAATAAAAGGTGTTTATTCTGTAGTACTAGGAAGGTGATCCTAGGTCGTTTCCCAGCGAATATCGGTCTAGGCAAAGTATCAAACACGTAGTGTGCAGTAAAATGGGGGGGGGGGTTTTGTGTGTGACAAATGTGAAGAACAAAACATAAACAGAATATAAAAACTAAGAAAATCAGAAACAAAAGCGGGCAAACCCCTTTGGCTACGTACACTACTCAATCCTAGCTCACTAAAGATCGATTCCTCTCCTCTCCTCTGTCCAACTCGTGATAACCAAATACTAAGCGAAAATTCAGTTATCACTCCAAACCCTAACTTCTAATTAAGCATCAGAAACCAGAATTGGAGTTTTTACGAGTTAATACAAATTAAGCATTTATATTCATGTATTATCTCTACAAAATGGAATTAAGCAAACCACTACACATCGATAAACATGAAAACAGAGAAGAGAAAATGAAATTGCATTAATAACAAGAGCTCAAGAGTAGATAATACAATACCAAAGGGATTAACCCTTGAAGTCTAGCCTTCCATGGCCATAAATGAAGAAAAACGAGTAGAAATGGGGAAGAACAAAACCCTAGCAGCCACCACCACTTGGGAGAGCCAAGAGAGAAGTTCTAACCTAGAGAGAGAGTGAGAAATCTGAAATGGGAGTGTGTCTTGGGGGTTACACGAATTTCCCCTCTTTAGACATGAAAATGGGCCTAAAACATGGGCCCAAGTACTAAGAAACACTATTCTGAAAATTACAATTAAAAAGGGACCTAAATGCAAATTACAATCTTCACTTCAATACTTCAATCTTCATTTCCAAACTTCCCAAAGTGTCCTTGTGCCACATATGACCTGAAAATAGAAATAGAATTAATTAGGCCAAATAATCCCAAATTAAACAATATTCGGAATATTAGTCCAATAAACTCTAAATCACTAAATCAAGCTAATCAATGTCAAATGGGCAACAAGTATCAATAATAAGATTAAAATAATGCAAGGAATAATGGGAAATAAAATGCTCATCAAATACCCCCACACTTATCCTTTTGCACTCCTGGGCAAAACCAAAAGATAGGACTATGAAGATCAATATGCACCAAAGTGAATCATGCAACAAGATGACTACAACTAAGAAATGCAAACCTAAGAGATTACATACTTCACAATGAATTCTAGGAAATGCAAAGAAATGGGCAAACTCAAGCACACAAAATGGTTAAGGATCAAAGAGTCAAAGCATCCGCGAACATCATCCAATTACTTCAAGTATGCAAAGAAACCAATGACATCAAGAGGATAGTCACAAAGATGATAGAAACTCACAAGGATCACTCAAAAGTGTTTACACTCAAGTGTTTGGGGTTAATCATTATTTACACTCAAGGCACATCATGAAAAACAAACACAACCATAAGCTTGACAAACCTCTAACATCAACCATCAACACACATGCACAAAATGATCAAAAGGTCTTTTAAGGGTTGTAATGGGGCCAAGGACAAGGTAGGATAAAAATATGGGAATGTAGCTAAAACCAAAGGAATAGAGGAGCAATGGGGAATAAGTAAAAAGTAAGCAAAATCCACCCCAAAATCAACTACCACTAATTCCAATCCTCTTTGCCTCAACAACCTTTTATTCACTTTTTTTTTTCTTCTTTTTTTTTTTCTTTTTATTTTTGCATTTTTTTTTTATTTTTTTTTTGTTTTTGAGAGATATACAAAAAGAAAAGAAGAAACAACATAAATGGCATGAAGATGAAGCCATAGCTACAACAACCAAAGAGGCATAACCAAGAACTCAACCAATTGAAGCATAGAGCACACTTCTTACCTAATACCCATTCCCAAAACAATTCCAAAGCTCCAAAATTCCCTAAGGTTAGGACAATCATGGTTTTTCAGTCATAGGCTTGTAATGAGCTAAAGAACAAGGAAAGGGATAAAAAGGCTCAAAGGGGCTAGCAAAGGATACATTCATTCAAGGTAGGCTCATATGGCTAGTAGTTTATTCAAGAAAGAAAGTGCCTAAATCATTTCAAAATGTGCATGAGCAATCAAGTATCAACAAGAGTCAAGTCAAGTTCTAGAGTGCAAGTAATCCAGAGTGCAATCACACATGAAAGAAAATTAGGTGGCATATATAGCAATCCACCCACAATTAAGGCTCAAATCCTCACAAAAGGGACAATTCTATCACAGTGTTACCACCTCTTAATTATCAAAAGCAACTTTACACACAGAAATGCATGAATTCAGACACAAGATACCAAAACTCTACTAAAATGAAGCAAAAACATGCAAGAAAATGCCCAAAACTAAGCAAAACCTAAAAAAAAAAATCAAAGCAAAATATGCAACCTAAACTACTCTCCCCCCCACACTTAAATCACACATTGTCCTCAATGTAACACAATCAGCAGAATCAGATAGATATAGACAAGTGCAATGAAAGTAGTGAAGAAGGAGAAAAGAAAACTCCCGAAGTCATGGTGGGAAGAAGGTGAGTGCTCTCTTCAGCGGATCGAATGCCATCTTGCATTGGTCTCCTAATCGAAGGACTATGTTTCTGAAGTTCACAAGTGGCACCCCAGGTAGATATGCTAAAGTCCATCCGACTGCCCTCTTGTTCTGTCTAATCATATCTAGCAGTTTCTCCTCTTGATCAACAGAAAGTGAGGTAGAGATGATCACTGGGAGTTTCTGCTCATCCTCAAAGTAAGCATATTTGAGATGAGGAGGGAGGGGCTCCAGGTCCAATGAGGGTGCCTGCATAATGGATGGAACTAAAGGGACAGTAGAAATGGATTCTGCTGCCTGCACCTGAACAAAAGAATCAGACTCTTGCATAACAGAGAGGGGGTTAGCAAAATCTATAATATGAGAGTCATCAACAGATGCAGTGTCAGAAGCTAGAAATTGATCAATGCATGACATGCACATTTCGGAATCAGTACATGCAGGACAAGAAAATGAGTCTGTAAATGATGGCAAATCAGGATCATGCAAAACATCAAGCACATGTTCATCAATCTCATCAAGAAAGTCTATATGAAAGACAGAGTGATCCTCAGGAAAATGTTTCATAGCATGGAAAATGTCAAATCGGATCACACTGCCATCAAACTCCATGGAAAGTGAACCTGAATGCACATCTATCTTGGTTCGGGCTGTTTTCAAAAATGGCCTCCCCAAAATAATAGGAACAGCATTACGGGGGGAGTCATCTTCCATATCAAGTATGTAAAAATCAGCAGGGAAGATCAGCTCTTCAACCCGAACCAAGACATCCTCTATCAAACCTGCAGGGTGGGCAGTACTTCTATTTGCCAATTGAATCACCACACCCGTAGGTTGAAGAGGTCCAAGAGAAAGAGACTTAAAAACAGACATAGGCATGACATTTATGGATGCTCCTAAATCTAGCATAGCATTTTCAAACTTCACATTGCCTATGATGCAAGGTATAGAGAAAGTTCCAGGATCCTTACATTTTTCAGGAATGTGAGGGATAGGTTTACCTATGAGAGCGGAGACATTCCTTCCCATGCTTATCCTCTCATTGCCCTTGAGTCTTCTCTTATTAGTGCACAACTCCTTAAGGAACTTCGCGTACCTTGGAATTTGTTTTATTACATCAAGAAGGGGTATGTTGACTTCCACCTTCCTGAATGTGTCAAGAATATCCTTGTCCACCTCTTCCACCCTTTTGTTTTGAGGCACTCTTGGTGGGAATGGAAGAGGAATGGGAGGAGGTTGCAGGACAACAGCAGGTTTTGTGGTTGAGCTTGAGGAAGGTTGAGTTGGATGACTCTCCTTGGTGCTAGGGTGTTCACCTTCCTCTATCACTTGGCTCTTCCCTTTAGAGGAAGCTAGAGCATCATTGTTGAGGTGAGGTTGTGGTGTGGGTCTGACAATCTGCTTTCCTGACCTCAGGTTGATGGCACTCACATTCTGATTCTGAGGGTTGATCACTGTTTGGGAAGGTAACTTGTCAGAATTTTGAGATTGCAAGTTGTTGAGAGAAGTTGCCATTTGACCCATCTGATTTGTCAAAGTCTGAATGGATACCTCTTGTCTCTGAATGGCTGCTCTAGTTTCTTGTTGAAATTGGAGGTTTTGCATGGTCATTTGCCTCACCAACTCCTCCAAGGTAGGTTGGTTGGATGGAGGGGCTGATGGTGCAGGATGAACCACTTGCTGTTGTTGTTGCCTTTGCTGTTGGATTGGAGGAGGTACATATGGTGGTCTGCTCGGTCCAGCGGTGTTCTGAAATGGAACATTAGGAGGAGGTTGTTGTTGATCAGACCACTTCAGATTGGGATGGTTCCTCCATCCAGGGTTGTATCTATTGGAAGAGAGGTCATGATTGTGTTGTTGTGGACCTCTATTGTTGTATATGTTTGCTGCATAGGCCTCGGGTTGGTCACCACTGGTCATCGGCTGTTGCTGCTGAAGGGAAGGGCATGCATCTGTGGGGTGCTCAATGGATGTGCATATGCCACACACTCTAGCAGGAAGTATCATCTTTTTCTGATTGACAGCCAATTGTGTGACCAATGTTGTGAGAGAATCAATTTTCTGCTCAAGCTTCTCAACCTTGCCCGAGTCTGCACCAACATCATTTACATCCCTCACAACTATTGCATCACTGTTGCTTCTTGCATGGAATTGTTGACAGTTGGAAGCCATCTTCTCAATTTTTGCTCCTGGCTTGTAAGGGTGTCATATCTCCCAATGTACCACCACTTGCAGCATCTACCATGTTTCTTTCCATGAAGTTGAGACCTTCATAAAAGTACTGGATGAGAAGCTGCTCTGAGATCTGATGGTGAGGGCAGGAAGCACACAACCTCTTGAATCTCTCCCAATAATCATAGAGACTCTCTCCATGTTGTTGCCTGATACCAGAAATTTCCTTTCTGATTGCAGTGGTCCTATTTGCAGGGAAGAATTTTTCCAGAAATGCCCTCTTCAAGTCATCCCAGCTTGTGATGGAACCAGGGGCCAAGCCAGATAACCAATCTTGTGCTAGACCCTCTAAGGAATGTGGAAATGCTCTGAGACAGACATGATCCTCTTGCACATCATGTGGTTTCATTGTGGTGCACACTATATGGAATTTCTTGAGATGCTTATGAGGATCCTCACCTGCAAGACCATGAAACTTGGGCAACAAATGGATTAGTCCTGTTCTAAGCTCAAAAGGAACATCCTCATCAGGATACCGGATACACGAGTCTTCAATAGTGAAGTCAGGTGCAGCCAGCTCCCTAAGTGTCCTTTCCCTTGGTGGGGGTTGAGCCATGTTATCACAATGTATAGAATCAGATTGAATAAAAGTAGAAGGAATAGAAGAAATAGAAACAGAATCAGAATTAGATGGACTATAAGATGACTCTGACTCACTACCTAATGACTGATTCCTATTTTGTCTAACTAATCTGTGATAAGTTCTATCAATTTCAGGGTTATAAGGATGCAAATAACTTGGGTTGCCCCTAGTCATGTACTGAACAGAACAGCATCAACCATAGCATACTGTAACAGATATGCATGACCAAAATCGGCAACAAAATTTATTATTTTTTTAAAATTTTTTCTTTATTTTTTTCAGCACCCTAAAATCATGAAAACATATCACAGAAAGTTTGAGAACAAAATTCAAAAGGGAACCAAGTCAAAGAATTAAAACAGTGACCAAAAACTAAGAAAATAGAACTTGTAAAATAAAAAAGAAATAGTAAACAGGCTTTTTCAGGATCCAAACGAAGGGGTTTTCTGACGAAGTGAGAAAAATCAGATTATTCAGAAAATTCCCTTCGATTTGATATAAAATTCGTCAAATTCCGAGTTACTGATCAAAAGTTATGCCTATTTATAGTAAGTGCTGCTGAAACTTGGAAAATTTTTCTGGAACTCACAACCAGTGCATATCTGAGTGTCTGTGATGCATCAAAACACTAATATATGATGAAACAAGTGTGGATACCAATTTTCGTGCAAAAATTCCACCCGCAGCTATGTTGAATGGCCCTCACAGAATCACTAGAATAGCATCAGTTGTGCAGAACAGCAAATCAGCAAACATGGCAACTTTCAATCAGTTATCAGAATGCTTATTCACACACTAACTACACTAACTAATCTAATTAACTACTGTATGATCTTTGGCAAGAACCGATAGTCCCCGGCAACGGCGCCAAATTTTGATCGAGGCCGTACCCGATCAAAATAAAAGGTGTTTATTCTGTAGTACTAGGAAGGTGATCCTAGGTCGTTTCCCAGCGAATATCGGTCTAGGCAAAGTATCAAACACGTAGTGTGCAGTAAAATGGGGGGGGGGGGTTTTTGTGTGTGACAAATGTGAAGAACAAAACATAAACAGAATATAAAAACTAAGAAAATCAGAAACAAAAGCGGGCAAACCCCTTTGGCTACGTACACTACTCAATCCTAGCTCACTAAAGATCGATTCCTCTCCTCTCCTCTGTCCAACTCGTGATAACCAAATACTAAGCGAAAATTCAGTTATCACTCCAAACCCTAACTTCTAATTAAGCATCAGAAACCAGAATTGGAGTTTTTACGAGTTAATACAAATTAAGCATTTATATTCATGTATTATCTCTACAAAATGGAATTAAGCAAACCACTACACATCGATAAACATGAAAACAGAGAAGAGAAAATGAAATTGCATTAATAACAAGAGCTCAAGAGTAGATAATACAATACCAAAGGGATTAACCCTTGAAGTCTAGCCTTCCATGGCCATAAATGAAGAAAAACGAGTAGAAATGGGGAAGAACAAAACCCTAGCAGCCACCACCACTTGGGAGAGCCAAGAGAGAAGTTCTAACCTAGAGAGAGAGTGAGAAATCTGAAATGGGAGTGTGTCTTGGGGGTTACACGAATTTCCCCTCTTTAGACATGAAAATGGGCCTAAAACATGGGCCCAAGTACTAAGAAACACTATTCTGAAAATTACAATTAAAAAGGGACCTAAATGCAAATTACAATCTTCACTTCAATACTTCAATCTTCATTTCCAAACTTCCCAAAGTGTCCTTGTGCCACATATGACCTGAAAATAGAAATAGAATTAATTAGGCCAAATAATCCCAAATTAAACAATATTCGGAATATTAGTCCAATAAACTCTAAATCACTAAATCAAGCTAATCAATGTCAAATGGGCAACAAGTATCAATAATAAGAGTAAAATAATGCAAGGAATAATGGGAAATAAAATGCTCATCAGAAAGGTTCGAAAAAGACACTTTTCGGGTTGGTTTCTTTTCTTCTAAAGGATCTATTTCTTGCAGAGTTCCTATTTCGGTTGGAAGGTTGCAATGATTTCATTCGTTAGTAGATGGAATGATTGAGGTGACCAATCCCAACCTCACTTCTATCAACAACACATCATTGACGGGTTTGCTGATAACATCATCACTTAACAGATGTAAGGATCAGAGTGGTCAGCTCTAACCTTATATTCTATTAAACGACAACACCATCGCAGGATTTGGTTAGATTTCAACTAAAGCTATGCAACTTATTAATTCTTTTTAAGGCTTCTCATGATTTCCTATAAGCTGGACTAAATCTTCCTATTCTTTAAGTTTCACAGTCCTTTGTTTGAAGAATCAGGGATCCTAATTCTTTTCCTATCGCTAATGGCTTCTAGGACGATGCTTTTCTCATAAATTTAATCTAAGAATAGTTATCGTGGCGCAAAATCATGCAAAGTCCGCTTCCAGAAGGATCTCGAGGTATTAGTTACTTGACATCATTCAGTTGGGCTTGCACATTGGTTTAGTCCGAGACTCTTGACAAAATATTTGGGAAGGTTAGGTAGAGTACGCTTTGTGAAGCCTTTACTAAAGGACTAGTGAAGATGGATACCTAGAACTGCTAGAGTATTTCTATTTTTGGAACGTCCTAGTCTCTTCATGAAATTAAAGGAGAATGAAAGAATGTGCGGTACTGCAGTTAAAATAGTACACCACATGGGAATTTGTTAACATAACATGTACCTCTCTGTATGGGTTGGCTCCCACCTGCATGTTGTGTCTGTAGTGTATTCATTCCTTTCTTCATAGTGTTCTGGGGACAGTTTGCAGAAACATGTCCTGGTTGCCCGCACTGAAAACAGAGATCCTCTTTCCTGCGCTGGTCCAAAAACCAACATAAACGTCTATGGGATCGTCCGCAGTGTGGACATGGTGGCCTAGCACTTGGAGCGGTCACGGTCTGAGTGGCTTCCCTTGGAGCTGTTGCTTTTGTGTTAGAGCTAGCATATTACCCCTTATAGGACCTCCTACCCTCTGCATATTCTTGCTCTTGTCCTCACACTCCTTCTGCTTCAGACCCTTTTCATACGTGCTAGTCATGTTCACCAGCTGAGATAAATCACTTATGTTCTAGTACTCGAAAGCTATCTTGATCTCGTGCGAAGCCCTTCTTCGAATTTGATACACTTCGTCCTCTCATCTATATCTCTGTAGCTTCCTGCATATCGAATAAGATCCTCGAACCGAGCTACATACTCCCCAACACTCATGCTCCCCTAAGTCAAGTTCAGAAAAGCAATCTCCTTCTCTCTGCGCACATCCTCTGGGAAGTACATTCCCAGAAACTTCATCTTAAAGACATCCCAGGTGACCACCTGGTTCGCAGTCTCCAAACCTCTTCACATCTTAGAACTGATAGAGTATTTCTATTTTTGGAACGTCCTAGTCTCTTCATACAATTAAAGGAGAATGAAAGAATGTGCGGTACTGCAGTTAAATAGTACACCACATGGGAATTTGTTAACATAACATGTAACTCTCTGTATGGGTTGACTCCCACCTGCATGTTGTGTTTGTAGTGTATTCATTCCTTTCTTCATAGTGTTCTGGGGACAGTTTGCATAAACATGTCCCGATTGCCCGCACTGAAAACAGAGATCCTCTTTCCTGCGGTGGTCCAAAAACCAACATAAACGTCTATGGGATCGTCCGCAGTGTGGACATGGTGGCCTAGCACTTGGAGCAGTTACAGTCTAAGTGGCTTCCCTTGGAGCTGTTGCTTTTGTGTTGGAGCTAGCATATGAACCTGATTCCTGAGCCGGTCCCTTACCCCTTATAGGACCTCCTACCCTCTGCATATTCTTGCTCTTGTCCTCAGACTCCTTCTGCTTCAGACCCTTTTCATACGTGCTAGTCATGTTCACTAGCTGAGATAAATCATTTATGTTCTAGTACTCGAAAGCTCTCTTGATCTCAGTGCGAAGCCCTGCTTCGAATTTGATACACTTCGTCCTCTCATCTATATCTCTGTAGCTTCCTGCATATCGAATGGGATCCTCGAACCGAGCTGCATACACTCCAACACTCATGCTCCCCTAACTCAATTTCAGAAAAGCAATCTCCTTCTCTCTGCGCACATCCTCTGGGAAGTACTTTCCCAGAAACTTCATCTTAAAGACATCCCAGGTGACCTCCTGGTTCGCAGTCTCCAAACCTCTGCGCATCAATTCCCACCAATGTTCTGCTTCCCCAGTGAGCATATACTGTGCCAGAAGAACTCTCTGTTCTGCGGGTGGTGCCATGGTTCTGAGAATCTTCTCCACTTCCTGGAGCCACCTCTGCACTCCATCCGGATTATAGCCACCCTCGAACTTTGGTGGATCGTTCTTCATGAATTCAGCCAACCAGTTCGTTTCAGCTAGATTTTGAGGCGCCTGTGGCTGCTGGTTAATTGCTACCACTGCCGCTGCAGCTGCGGCTGCTGCCACCGTCTCAGTTTCGTTTTGGTTCATTTGAACTAAGTTTTGGTTCATCTAAACCAAATTCTCTAGGATGGTAGCCATCCTAGCACTGTCATTACGTCTCCCAGCCATAATACCTAGTCCTGGAGAAGACAGTCAGTCAATACATGAACACATAAGTAATTACATATGTACCTTATTACTCTAACTTAAACACTTAACCATTTATTGGTTACTCGCTTGGTGATTAAACCAAAGGAGTTGTGAGTCCATACTTCGAGACCGAGGAAAAACTGCTCTGATACCAAAATTTAACACCCTTAGAAATAATACCCTTAACTTAAACTAAGATTTATTTCATTCTGGAAAATTTCGTTGATAATTTAACTAATTATAAAGTTTCTCCGTAAAATTCGGCGGAGTTTCTTTTGTTTTTCGGACTTTCCCAAGAATTAGATTTCCCTGCTAAACCTGTATTAAAACATTTTCATCAACAGAATTGCAAGATAGTATAATTAAAAGTATTTACAAGTCTTAGGAATTATTTAATTCCCAAAAGGTAATTTATATTCATAAAGTTTTCTGATTAGCACCCCAGACTAGGATATGATCCCCAACCCTAACTACTTACACTCCACGGGGTCGAGTGTACTCCTGCTCGACCTGTGACAGTATATGCTCAGTCTCGGTACTTGTTTAAAAACAGCAAGAAGGTGAGCATTACACCGAAATTAGTAAATGAGTTCTAAAAAGACATAGTAATAAACTAAGCCGAGTACAATCCATTCACATTCAAATTCTATTATATCCACTTAATTTTCTTTCTTTCTATTTACTTTCCTATTCATATTTTCATTATTTACTTCTCCTTTTATTCCATTTTATTCATACATTTCTTTTCATTATTTTTCCTTTTTATTAATTATCCATAGGGTCGCTAGGACCGCCTGGGTTATGAATTATCCATAGGGTCACAAGGATCGCCTGGGTTAGGTTTTGTTTTATTATTTATCCACAGGGTCGCACGGACCGCCTGGGTTTTGTTTATTATCCACAGGGTCGCAAGGACCGCCTGGGTTATGTTTATTATTCATAGGGTCGCAAGGACCGCCTGGGTTATGTTTATTATCCACGGGATCGCAAGGACCGCCTGGGTTGTGTTTCGTTTTGTTATTAATTATCCTTTCTTTTCTTTCGTTTCCATTAATTATTTTCTTCTTTCTTTCTTTTCTTTGTAGCTTATTATTATTTTCATATTATCACTCAAAGGTTAGCAAACAAATCATATATCCACAATAATCATACATACATAATCATCTCCATATTATCGATCCTTAAATTCTCTTTCATCTTCCTATTTATTGACTAGACCGCAATTCATGCTTAATATCTTATAATAACCTCCATCAATCCTACTTTAATTGATTCATCTGTGCCAAAGACCTTTTAACTAATCCTCAATTAATTACAATAAGCTTAAGTCCCTTTTTCTAATCTCAAGTGATTCATCAGTTACTCAGTTCACTACATAAAGCTAATCAAAACTTACAAATACGCCATGTTTGTCTCTAGACCCTAAGTATTCACTCCTATCTATTCGACAACAATCATCATATATCACCTATATTCATAAGTATGAATTGGGTTTTCTTTCTATATTACAAATATTCTATTTTTATCAATATTAACTACCCTAAGGTTTATTAACTTATATTGATATATATTCCTCTACCCTTAGCTATCACTATAAACATTCTAGAGTTCATTCCCTAAGTAAAGGTAATACCCCCTCCTTATGTCAAATGGAGAAAGAGAGAGAACACCTAAGAACCTTAACCCATTTCCTTAGCCTTAGAACCTTAGAACTTGAACCTCCTTAGCTTTTCTTGCAACCGGATGAGAGCTACCAAATAGTGAGTGGGTATAGTGTCCAAAGCTGAGCTTGATGGGGGAAGTGGCTTCTCCTTCACTTGAGAGGGTTGAGGCATGAGAGAGAGAATAAATCCATCGGTGTTGTGGAGAAGCTTGAGAGAGAAAGCTTGGTGACTATGGTGATGGAGATGATGATGGTGGTGTGGTGGATCTTGAAGATGAAGAGAAATGAAGAGGAAGAGGGAAGCTATGGCTATGGAGGAAATAGGTGTTGTGTTATGTGTGTATTGTGTCAAAAATTGCGGAAGCTGGTCACATAAGGGCCAATTCGTGGCCCTCAAGTTCCTTCTTTTTTTTCCCATCTATCGAGTGGTAACCGATTAGTGGAAGGACTAACCGGTTAGTACCTGATTCTTTTTTTTTATTTCATTCCTTTGGACTTCAAAGTGACATATCTCCTTCGTTACCCGTCGGATCTTGCTCAAATTTAAAAGTAAGCTTCCCTACATACTAACCTTCACATCCAACGGTGGAATATGTGTTTAAAGTTTTAAATCTTTTATTTTTAATTTCCTAATATATCGTGTTTATAATATCAAAAATGCCTTTTCTAACACTCGCTTTCCCCTCTTTCGACCGCTTATTCTTTGTTAAGGCTATCTAACTACTTCATAGCACTAAAAATGATCCCAATCCATCATGTTAACTTTTCTTTAGCATCATTATCATTTTTCTAATCCTATTGTTTGCCTAATTATTCTTGGAATTATATTTTGGGATGTTACACATGGATCCCTAGCTTGATATTGGTCGGCTACACATTCTCTAGCGGCACCCCCAACCACATCAAGTAGGCTACATGGGTTGGCCCCCTAGCTTGGCATTGGTCAGTAGCTACGCATTCATCGTCGGACCCCGACTGTGTGCAACACACTAGTCAGCTACGCATTCAACGCCGGCACCCCCGACCAAGCCAAGTAGGCTTCATGGATCTCATTCCTTCTCTCTTGGTAGCATAATCTTTTCTTTCAACTTTCCCATAGTATTGACTAACATCTTTCGTTTCCCTTTCGGTGCTATATCCTTTTGACTTCCTTGACCTTACTAATTTATTACTTATAATGTCATCTATCTCACTCCTTGTGAGCATGACGAGCCGGGAATAGGAGTTTCACAACGGAATCGGGAACATTTCCCCAAGCCGAAAGGAACGAACCGCTCTGATACCATATTGTAACATCCCAACTTATTTTTTTAAATTTGAAAAGTATTAATTTCTATAAAATATTTATTCATTGTTCAGTAATTACAAAAATATAATTACAATCTTAAAACTATAATGGGATTTTACAACATGGAGTAAGAACTTCTTCAATAAGACTTCTTTCCTTTCCCTTCACCATTGTGAATCTTTGGTTCCTTGCTTGTTCCAAGAAGTACCTAAAATGTTAAGCCACAAGGAGTGAGATATTTCTCTATAATTCAAGCCAAAGAATTAAAAGGAACCATCAGAGAAACAAGAAAACATATTCATTTATCATCTTCCTTAATTCTTAACAATATAATGGGATCTTAACCGGTTATTGAACTCAACTAACCGGTTAAGTTAAGAACAACGTTATTTCTTATGAATTAATTTTCCTTTTTTACCCCAATTTTACTTACTTCTTGTAATTGGTTACATTTATCTTGTTAATAAATTAGTACTTCAATAATTTCTATGAATCAAAGCCCTATTCTAGTATTACATTCGAGTTTATATGTGATTTATTCTTACTCTTTTCTAGCTAATTATATGAATACTCATAACTATCATAGGTTTTTTTGGTAAAAATAACTATCATAGTTAACTACACGTAATCATTGATTCAAATTCAACAATAATACATTTCAATATTCATTCACAACAATCCATATATGCAATCATTCACAAACATTCAATTCAAGCAATCAACCAATCAACACCCTCCGGGGTGTCTCAGTATAACCATTTCAATCATCTCCCTAAGGTTCTTCATTCCATAACTCTAAAACTAATCAACACTTATAGAAATATCATAGTTCTATTTTATTCTACAACAAAATTAATATATATTTGAATTAGGCCTTTATTTCATCAGTCATATAACAAATTCACTTGGTTTAGTTTAAATTCTAATTACATTTCTTATCTCTATTATGATTTCCTTAATTCTAGAGCTTGATGAATAGGAAATACCTCCTCCTTACCTTGATTGAGGAGAGGGAGAGACTTAAAGAGAAAGGCTTCACTTGAAGTTCTTGGCCACTATTCTTTGTATCTTTCTTGTTTTCTTTCTTTCCTTGTGATCTTTTTCCCTTACATCCTATACTTCCAACTTGATGATGAATAAACTCATGGCTATTGAAGGATAGAAATGATGGTTGAGGGAGGATTGGAAATTTTATAGAGAGTATGAAAGAGATTTGGAGAGAGAAGAGGTTCATCAAGTGTTTAAGGATGTTGAAAAGTGAAAGAAATGAGAAATTGAAAGGATTTTTAAAGACAAAACATGAAGATTCTAGAGAGAGAAGGAGAAGGGTCGAAGCTTCTAGAGAGAGGGAAGGAAGGGATAAATGAAACCGAACCAGAAATCGTGTTTTTATCTTGTTTTCCAAGGGGTAATCGATTACTTTTTGAAAGTAATCGATTACTTTGTCTCTGATTTCCTAGAAATTTCTAGAAACTAGTAGATTTTTCCAAAGATAATCGATTACTTAGTGAAGTAATCGATTATCTGCCTACGACAATTGATTATCTTACCAAGATAACGATTAGTTGGTCTCTATTTGGTGGGTAATCGATTAGCTTTTATGCTAATCGATTATTTCATGAAAATTACCTTTTTAATGTATTTTTAATGATCTCTAATGCTTCCTTATGCTTAACCATTGGTTTTAACATACTAAATTACAGTTTTCAACACGTTTTGATTATTGATCTATTCAGGATGTTGCACGCAACACTTGCCTAAGATCAGTATGCTTTACATTCTTGCTATTTAGGCACTCAAATACACTTTATAGATCCTCGTCTAAAGCTTTTAAAGTCATATATGTATAACAATATTATCAAAACCAACTCTTAAAACAATTTCCCATAATCAAATATATACTTTGTTATAATTAGGAACTTCAGGTCGTTACAAGTTGTAAGATTTAAAGGGGTGGAGCGGATGAATTTGGGGTGACTTGTGGTATTTATAACCGTTGGCACTGTGATTGGGTCTTGATATGTCTTTCAGAAACCGATCTATCTCGCTTGAGCGAGTTTAGTAGAAAATTCCAGAAAATTTTGGGTTGTCATTTTCGCTTGAGCGAATTTGTTTCGCTTGAGCAAAATTCTTGTTGGAGCGAAAATCTTATTTTTAGAACTTGTTTATTCTGGAGGAAATTCGCTTGAGCGAACTTGTTTCGCTTGAGCAAATTGGCCCTGTTTCAAAAATTCAAGTCTAAGTCATATATAACATTCCATTAAGTCGTAAATACATACTAACACCTACATACACACTCAAACACATAGAAAAACATTTATACTCGAATACTTATACATTATTATAATCATTCGTCCACACACTAATAAATATAAAAAACAATGAAAAAGTGGCAAATGTTACATGTTGAATTATTTTATTACTTCATTTTATTCGATAAAACGTTGAATTTTGTTATAAAATAGATGAGCCCAAGAGGTCCAAATTATTCTATTTCTTTGGTATACTTTATAACAAACCATCCATGTTTCAAATAAATATTGAGCAGGGACATTTGAGGCTGGGGGATAGTTTGTTATAAAGCATAGTAAAGAAGGAAAATAATTTGGACCAATCTCCTTTAGCTTGAAACAATTGTTATAGATAAGTGTTTTCAAGACATTACTGTTATACCATAAAAAATGCATTCCTTCTCTAAATTTACACATGCAAGGTAGAAGAATATAACAAAAAACAACATGAACACCAAATGAAATATTTTTTGTTTTTTGTAAATGTGTTATTATTGCAATTCATAAAAAGAATCTTGATGTCACAAAATACCTAAGGGAAGGTCTTGGTCCCTTCAATTACATCGGTAGTAGATTTCCACAAGTTGCTATCTGCATTGAAATAAATTTACAATTGTTTTTAGAATCTAGCCTGTATGAGATACAAAGGTCAAGGCATATGAAATAATGCAAATTCAAACGTAGAAAAGATACAACCAATGTGGTCATAATTGCGGCCACAATGTGGTTATGGGGACCGTAATTGCCTTTGTGGATTGCAATTTAAATGCATGATGAAAGGTAATGCTCATAGAACCATGGTTGTAGTACTAGTAGAATTATATTTGCACTTCTCTTATAGCCTAGCAATACTGGTGCAATTGCAGTATTCTTTTGTACTATTTCATGTTGTTACTTTTTATGTATAGAGGAACTATGCATGTTGAAATAAGTTAAAAAATATCGCTTGTCATTAATGCTATAATTTTGCAATAAAGAATGAAAATCAGCACGAGAAAACATTGCAGATAAAATAAACATAGAAGGATATAGTAGGCAATATATAAACAAACAATTACATAAGATTTTTGTTGGAACTCAGTTTAAAACATTTCAAGTGTCTTGACCATCTTATTGATCTGACCAGAAACGTATTCGAAATTTGTGAAGAGGAATAAATAAATTTGAGAACATGAATAGTACTCACTACTCACACACAACGCGACCCACTGACCACTATTATTGCACCATTAAATAAATAAAGATACTACACACCATATTTAGTCCTATAAGTTATTTTCGTTTTTCAATTTCGTCCTTTCATTTTTTTTCCTTACAATTTTGTCCTAAAAGTAGTTTTTTGTTTTAAATGGGTCCTAAACTCTATTTTGTCATGGTAAAATTTTAAAAAAGTGATGAATGCTTTTGTAGATCTTTTTATTCTAAACTTAATGATACCAATATTATAAATTTTGGTTAAGAATTGAGAGAGTCATGGACGAAACTGAAAGAAAAAAAGTTAAAGGACGAAACTAAAAAATAAAAATAACTTAGAGGACCATAGGTTTTGACTATTTAATATCAAAGAACATAAATATAGTGTATATGTGATTACTAGTGAGATCTTCTTCTACTACAATTGTAAAATTACAAAGCACTAAAGAGTATAACCAAAATTCCCAGTGTATACAGACACTACACTCTTTGAAATTTATCACAGGTCCTTTATTTTCCCTCTCATTACAAAGCAATTAGTTTTTCTTGCTCGGCTTGTTTATTCGAATGCGCAATGTAACTGCATTTATAATCACACACTTCATTTGTCCCCTATCTATTTTCCCTAACTGAAATTAGATATCTGGTAGAAGAAAAAGTAATTGTCCACAACAATATAAATACATAGCATACATTACACATAACAATTATCCACCTTGATTTGTATTTACTATAATTGCACTCTTCAAATTATGCAAATATTGATTAAGGCCTCGTTTGGATATAGAACTTATTGAAGCACTTATGATGTAAGTACTTATTAGATGAGAGCTTACAACATAAGCGCTTAAAGTCCAATAAGCTCCATGTGTTTGGATGCACACTTTGAAAAACAATTATACAATCAAGGTGTTTGGATGCATCACTGCATAAGTACTTATTGATATTTGTCTTAATTCTTAAAAATGATTAAAAAAAAGTGTTTTGATTTAAAATTAAAATTAATCATTTTTTCATCATATATATTATCATATTATTATTATTATTAATGCCTTGAGTTTGTATTTCGGTAGGTTCAAATTTTTTTGAAGTTAGCCAAAAATGTCTAGAATTTATTCAATTTAAATTTTGAGATTTTAAACCGTTTAATTATTGAACTTTTTTGGGTCTGGCTAATCAAACTGAACTATTTTGCTAATTCTAGGGCTAACCAAACACCCTAAAAAAGATTAGATCCTTACTCACAAAATATCCTTAATTAGTAAAAATAATATTATGATTAATAATTAAAATTAAAATTTATTACCATAATATTATTATTATGGCTAGTTTCATTTTACAATTTTGTATGTCACTCATCATCATGCATCAATCAATTTATTAATATAATAATTACTAATTACTAATATATATATATATATATATGAATATAGCTGTACAGGACATTTGCACTAGTTTAAAAACTAAAATAAGTAAAAAAAAACGCCTTGCAGTAGCCAGCAGGTGTTGAGGGAGGGTACTACACATCCACGGTATGCGCACCTCCGCATAAGCAGCATAAGCCGAGTTTCATAAGGTTCTATAGGGAGCTTATGAAATTGAAGCATAAGTAGCTTATTAAAAAATATAAGATATTTTTATAAGCTTTTCCAAACACTTATATAAGTACTTATATAATAAGATAAATTTAAATAAGTAAAAATTAAGCTCTTCCAAACGGCACCTAAGTCCAAACAATTATTGAACTTATTAATCAACAATGGTCCAGTCATCATATTTGCTTGGTTCTTATTTGTTTATATCTTCTGAACTATAACTATGTCATAACTAACACTACCTTTGATAAAGTCAAGTCTGACGTCAATGTGTTTTGTTCTTTCATGATAGACTACGCTTCTAGTCAAATTAATAACACTTTTACTAACACAATGTACAATTGGTATTTGTTTAGTTAACTCAAAACTACGTAAAATACCTTGCACCTATATGCTATCTTTCACACCTTGGCCAACGCCATGTACTTCGCTTCAGTAGATGAAAGCACCATTGTGTGTTGCATTGTCACCTTGCAGCTAATAGTACATCCAAAGACTATAAAGACATGGCATATTAGTGAGTTCCTCTGATCCAAATCACTTGCATAATCATAATCTAGATAGCCTATAACTCCTTTGGAGTGCTGACCATCAAACACAAAACACCAAACAAATATCTATGGTACCTCTCAAGTACGACATGAGCCATTTCACAGCTTCCTTGTGTACCACGTCTAACCTCATTTATCCCTTCGTGAGTAAGTTGTAGAATATCCCACATTTGCTTTGCATTTTTACAGTGTGAGACTCGGAAAAATTCATCGTAGGACAAGGCCGAGGTGATGATGTTTTTAGCTTTTAAATCATAAGACACTTTCTTTTTATCATCATCATCCCAGCTTGCCTTCGGAATTTCTACAACATCCTCTCCGATTCTCCTTCTCGGAATAAAGGGGTCATTTTCAATTGCATCCCAAATATCAATATCTATAGCTTCTATAAAGATTTTCATCCGAGCTTTCCAATAAGCATATCCATCACCGTTAAACAGTGGTGGACGGTTTATTAAAGAGCCTTTACCTCCGAATGAATTGTTAGAGCCCATGGTTTCCTAGGATCTTTTTCGAAAAAGCTTTTACGCTCGATCTTTATCTAAACCGATAACCGATTATCCGAGCTGCGCCACTTGTTGGAAACCAACAAGCGGCCTAACAATCTACTAGAGGGGGGGGGGTGAATAGTAGTTGGAAGCGATAATACCAATTTTTTTCGGATAAGATTGAAATCAGTCGGATAATGCTCGTTGTTAAAATAAAAATGCTGACTTTGGGTCGAGCAGATTCTGATAATCGTTTATCTAAGCCGATAACCGATTATCCGAGCTGCGCCACACAAAGATCAGATTTGCAGCGAAAATTAGCTAGCACTATCCGAGCACAATGTAGAGTTTAGCAAAGCCGATTAAGTGCTCGGAATAAAAACTGAAAGCAGTAAAGAAAGAGAGACACTACAAGAATTATCTCGGACAGCTACGAAATTTTGCTACGAAATTCTTTCCTAGCAATTTCATAGCAAATTAGCTATAGAATAGATAGGAAATTAATTTCCGTAGTTAGTTTTCAATACTATAAAATACACTTATTATATGAAAAACAACTATGGAAAAACTACGCTTTAGCTAGGGAATATTGGTAACAATATAAAATTCCGTAGCAGATTAGTTTGCTAGGAAATATTCCGTAGCTGATGAATTTTTTTTGGCACCCGCGAAATTTTCACCCCTCCCGCTGCCACTTCCTTTGCTCCCGCCGTTACCTTTTCCTTTTCCTTCTTTTTTTTCCCAACTCTTTCAACTCCTTTCTCCACTGTTTCCTTTTCCTTCTTTTTTTTTCAACTCTTTTCTCCACTGTTCCTTTTCCTTCTCTTTTCTCTCTCTCTTTTCCCTTCGCCTCCATCCTTACCGCCTCTGCCGCCTTCCCTTCTCCCTTCACGTTCTCCCTCCTTACCACCTCCACCGCCTTCCCTTCTCTCTTCCCCTCTCCCTCACCACCGCCTAAATCCCTAAATCCCTAACTTCACCACCGCCTCCCTCCTTCACGGCCTCTCCCTCGTCCTTCCCTCCTTCCCTGCTTCAATTTCACTAAATCCCTAATTCCCTAACTTCCTTCCTTCCCTATCTCGGTGACGGATTGGGTTTGCTTTCACTCTCTTCCTCTATTCGAAGGTAAGCTTCTACTTCTTTTGCTTCTGCTTCGAAGGTATGCATGCAATTTTTGTTTTGTTTTGTTTCTTCTTCGATGTGTGTTTTTATGCACTTTAAAGAGTCTGCATTTGAAAAGGCCAAATCGGATAACCTCAGAATAAAGGGTTTGCTTATTACCAACCCATCAAACCCATTAGGAACCATAATGGATAGAGAGACATTAACAACAGTTGTGAGTTTCATTAACCAAAATCATATCCACCTAATATGCGATGAAATATATGTTTTGGTTGAAGCTGTGTTTTGTTTTTATTTTTGAGTATTTGTTTGGGTTTAGTTATGTGTAATTCTTATTTTTCGTTTTTTGCTTTCTTTTCAAATTCTTCTTTTTTGTTTTAATTTTTTGGTTAGTTCAGTTAATGAGTGTTTCTGTATTTGAATATTTGGAGTAACTGTTTGTTATGTTTCTTTTGCTTTCAGTTTGCAAGTAAATCTGCACCTACCACTAATGGAGTGAAGAAGCCTTACCGTTATCGTTCTGGAAGTTTGCTCTTCGGTGAGTCTTGCAATTTAACTTTACAATTGCTAGTTACTTGGTGTTCATTTATTTTTGGGGCTTGTATTTGATTGGTTGTTTTGTAATATAAACAGTGAGATTAGGAAATACCAGAAGAGTAGTGAGTTGCTCATCAGGAAGCTTTCCAAAGGTTGGTTCCTGAAATTGCTCAGGAATTCAAGGTATTGTAATAGTGTGGTTTGTACTTAATGCATAACTAGTATAGTTGAACTGATGAATTCCAAAAAAGAACGAATTTCTTCCAGATGTCTTATTTAGCATGAGAAAAATAAATCAGAACTACAGTGGGAAATATAGAAAGTGCATCATTGATAGAGTAGCCAAATGAGAGGAAATGGTAGAGAGCTGCAATGTATTGTTTATAATGCATAACTAGTATAGTTGACCATGAGAGGATTTTATGGTCCATGCTTTGAACATTCGGATGATGCACTGTTCTAATTTCAAATCCATTATATGAATCATGATTCTTGAAATCTATCCGATATTAAAACTTTCCTTCATTACTATGCCATACCTCATGATCATGGTGAGGTGCATTGTGTTCATAGGTTCTGCAATGACAATATCATGTTAGTATTTCATAGAACAAAAAATGTTTGTTTTCATTGCAGTCTCGTCAAGGATTAGTTTGCATTCTTTCTCCGGAATTTAGAAAATTAAGCATAAAGATTGAACTGATTGACATTTTCTATGTTTTGTTAACAGTTAGGTGTCCTTGATGCATAAATTAAACTAA
The DNA here is from genome assembly GCA_037953625.1 of Crotalaria pallida. Lineage (NCBI taxonomy): Eukaryota > Viridiplantae > Streptophyta > Magnoliopsida > Fabales > Fabaceae > Crotalaria > Crotalaria pallida. Next base: position 20,539,397 of record CM075650.1, read on the forward strand.
ATCTTCCAAGTTCCAATCACTATATATTTGATTGTCGGTTGTTTCTAGTATTTACCGTGAATCATTGCGATAGAGGATGGACTTCGTTGCTTGCATATATATAAGTCTATTGGCTTATTTTTCCAACCTTGAATCCTGGACCATTAACTTGCTCCCTCAAAGAATACTTGTACATTGTACCGGTGTTCTAATTTCTATAGGCATTAATTAATAATTCTGTTTAATTAACTAATTATTATGGACATAATCATATTTGGAACAAGGATTTGTAAGTCATGATCATTGCAATTTCTTATCCTTTTCAAATTAAACCCTAGTAGTTATTTAAGCTACTGCTTAGTTATCATCTCTAAATAGAATTTTACTAGCATGGATGGAAGACAATATCAACTTTAGCAAGTTAGCAATATTTTATAGTATATAATATTTTAGGATAAAAATAATGCATCTGAGAAACTCCCAAGAAGTTATTTCTGTGTTTTTGTCAGTCATCATCGTGAATAACATTAAATAAATTTCCCGATCTAAAGGACTAGTTATTGTTCTCCAATCATCTTTTATTAACATTTAGTAGGTCTTAAGTTTGACATGAACAGTGAGTTATTCATCACTTTATTGCACTCTCTTCTTTCCAGGTTTGACAAGGAACTCAACAAAGAAGTCGCAATCAAAGTGATCGATTTGGAAGAATCGTAAGTCTGTTGTCCCCCTTCTTTTCTTTTATAGAACCTTGAAACTCAAGGAACTGCAGTATTGGTCATATCAGAGCATTAACCAATTTTATAAATTATAGTAATGGGAACCTGAAAATACATTGAGAACATCTTTTCATTGAATTATCAAGGACTGTCTGTCTGTCATTAAAATTTCAGATCTCTGTTTTTGATAGGCGTAGTTTTGGGGCTGATGTTACTGTTGTTATTAATTTTTCTCTGGGTTTTGTGCGGTTGGTTGGGGTTTCTGGTGGGAAAATTTGCTTTCAACTCTAATGATTTTTGGGTTTGGCTGCTGAAGTATAACTTATACTTTGGCTGATTATTTAGAGAGTTTAATATTAGCGGTGGAAATTATTTAGAGAGTTTGATTTAAAGAAGGGTGAATACTTCGGTACCCTTTAGTTTATGAAGGGTTTGGTAGCACTAAACGATAAGAGTTTTATTCTTTTGGTGTTATTCTTTCTCTCTTTCTTCAAGGGTTGCTGAATTTCTCAATTTCCTTTCATATTGAGTAGAGGGTTTTCTCTTCTCTCTCCACTGTGTAGATCTCATGTCCTTGGGATTTGTTTTTTTTTGCCGTGTTTTTGATCTAAATCTTTTGCTTGTAATTAAAGTTTGGTGCATGTTGTTTGTTGCAATTTGAAGCGTGATGTGGAGAACATCCAAATTCAACACTTCTGGATTGTGGATTAGGTGTTTGTCTATTCCTGGTATACCTAACTACATTAAAATGGGAACCTGGTGGCTGAAAGAAACATGAAAGATACAGAAGAACTAAGAAAACAGATTTATTATTGAGTGAGATAGATACATAATATTTATACATAAGTTTGGTTTAAGAATAGTGAGAATTGAAATATTATTAGTTAGGTGTACTGTAACAGCTGCAACTAAGTTGTTTATTCTTGTCTTATTGCAGCAACTGTGAATTTTATTGTTGATTTTCTGTTCCCAACACTAACTCTGTTTTTCTTTCTTTTGCAGATTATATAATTCATACTTCTCAGGTACTTGTTATTTTCTTCCGAATTCCTTATTCTGTTTACTTGTTGGAATAAGAATCAATATGTGCTAAGTATTTATTTGTAATTGTTATACCTGTTTTTAAAGTAAGAGAAGAGTTTTAGGAGATAGTTTTGTTTTCAGAAATAATGAGACCCGATAGAAGTTGGATGCTGCGAAGACATGATTGTACCGGCCGCGTTAGTGATGAGTATATGAATGGAGTAGAAGAGTTCATTAAGATAGCTAGCATGAACCCAACTATTGCTGATGCATTAAGTCGCATTCTTTGCCCGTGTTCAAGATGTAAGAATCCTGTGAGAAAGGAGTTATTTTGGGTAGAAAAGGATCTGTATCAATATGGATTTATGGAGGGTTACATTAATTGGACTGTTCATGGCGAGGATAGATGGGGGGATATTAGTTCACCTTTCGTTGTCCATGATGAAGTGCAGAATGAGAATCCATATGTGGATATGGTTCGGGATGCTGCTGGTGATAGATTAAATTTTCAATCTCAAGATGTAGAAGAGGATCCAAATCCTGATGCTTCAAAGTTTTATGATTTGCTGAGAGATGTCGATGAGCCTTTGTGGGATGGTTGTGATAAGCAGACAATATTGTCAGCTGTCACTCAACTCTTGAATTTAAAGTCTGAGTTCAACATGAGTGAGAAGTGCTATGATCGATTGAGTACTATTATTAAGAGCATGCTTCCAGATTCAGAAAGGTTACCTGAAAGCTTCTACAAATCGAAGGCCATGGTTAGTGAGTTGGGATTAGGATATGAGAAGATAGATGCATGTCCTAATCATTGTATGCTATATTACAAAGAAACGGTTGATTGCACAGCTTGTTTAGTTTGTGGGCACGCGCGATTCAAACCGAAGGCTGGGGGTTCGTTACAACAAAAGGATATTCCATATTCACAGTTGCGTTATTTTCCCATTACTCCTAGGCTACAACGCCTATATATGTCCAAAAACACTGCTCCCAATATGCTTTGGCACTCCAATGGAGTGCGCCAAGATGAATCAGTGATAACCCATCCTGCTGATGCTGCAGCATGGAAACATTTTGATGCTACCTGGCCAACATTTGCACAAGAACCTCGAAATGTTAGGCTTGGCCTTTGCACGGATGGTTTTAATCCTTTCAATGGCACAACTATTTCGTACTCATGTTGGCCTATTTTTGTCACACCCTATAATCTTCCACCAAGCATGTGTATGAAGAGGGAATATATATTTCTTAGCCTCGTGATTCCTGGACCAAAATCACCTGGTAAAAGTTTAGATGTGTATCTTAGACCTCTAATCGATGAGCTTAACATGTTATGGGGAGAAGGGGTGAACACATATGATGCATGGAAAAAGCAAAATTTCAATATGAAAGCAGCTTTATTGTGGACAATAAGTGACTTTCCAGCTTATGGAATGCTAAGTGGATGGAGTACTCATGGAAGACTTGCTTGTCCATATTGTATGGATCATAGTAAGTCATTTGTGTTGAAGCATGGTTGGAAATGTTGTTGGTTTGATTGCCACCGTCAATTTCTACCTCCTGATCATCCGTTTCGTCGTGATCAAAACTCTTTCAAGAAGAATTCAGTGGAAAGTTCTTTACCGCCTGAACGATTAAATGGAACAGATATCTTGGGTGAAGTGAATAAACTTGAGGAATTCATCTTTGGTTTGAAAACACCAAAGCAAACACAACCTGGTTTTGGTAAATCTCACAATTGGGTAAGGAAGAGCATATTTTGGGAATTGCCTTATTGGCATACTTTACTAATACGTCATAATTTAGATATGATGCATGTTCAGAAAAATGTGTTTGACAATACCTTCAACACCGTTGCGGACATGAAGGGAAAAACAAAAGACAATGCAAATACAAGAGAAGATATGAAGAAGATATGCAAACGTCCCAACTTAGAGCTGATTGATGATAATGAGAGGTTTAAGAAAAAACCAAGGGCATCATATGTCGTGGATGACAATCAGAAGAGGTTAGTCTTTGAGTGGTTAAAACAATCAAAATTTCCTGATGGATATGTGTCAAACATTGCACGTTGTATTAATTTAGATGAGATGAAGATATATGCAATGAAAAGTCACGACTGTCATGTTTTTATGCAAAGGCTTTTTCCTTTGGCATTTCGTGGTTTGCTGCCTAAACCTATATGGGGAGCATTAGCAGAACTTAGCTTGTTTTTTAGAGAAATTTGTGCACCTGTAATACGTGATTCTGACATGGAGAATGCAGAGCTTTCCATTGTTCAAACAGTTTGCAAGTTGGAAAAGATATTTCCGCCAGCTTTTTTCGATGTGATGGAACACTTGCTTGTGCATCTCCCTTATGAAGCTAAAGTTGGAGGTCCTGTGCAGTATAGGTGGATGTTTCCATTTGAAAGGGAAATGTTGTACTTGAAAAAGAAAGCTCGAAATAAAGCAAGAGTTGAAGGGTCTATTTGTGAAGCATATATTTTGGAAGAAATTTCCAATTTTTCTTCCATGTATTTTGATCCAAGCATACAAACAAGGCGCACTCAAGTTCCTCGGAATGATGACGGTGGTGAAGATAAGAATGATAGACGCTTGTCTATTTTTAAACACCCGAGCCGCCCTATTGGCAAAGGTAGAAAAAAATACTTAAGCGATGAGGAGCATCAAAAAGCCGAGACATATGTCTTTGTGAATTGCAAAGAACTAGAACCTTATCTTCAGTAAGTATACTCCTTAACCTGTGAACTTTTTAATTTTATTATTATTCAATATTAATTATTGTATTTTATTAGACAATTCGAGGATTCTCTAAGGGAAAGAAATCCAAATATAAACGAGGATCAAATATTGGAAGATCGAGATAAAAACTTTAGCAAGTGGCTAAAAGATCAAGTAAGTGAAGTATATAATCGTATATATCATACAAATAAATATAACTATCTATTGTACCTTTAACTAATCGTATATATCCAGGTGAGAATAGGTCGAATTGAAGATCCATTGATTCGACATATATGCTTCGGTCCATCTAAGCGTGTGACTTCTTACAATGGCTTAAAAGTTAATGGTTATAGATTCCACACTAAGGACTACGGACAGAATAAAGCTAGCATGAACAGTGGCGTATGTGTTAGAGGAAGTATATATGGTGACAATGAATTGGATTACTACGGCATTGTTGAGGATATAATGGAATTATCGTATCTAGGAAATCAAAACAAAGTATTTCTCTTCAAGTGTTACTGGTTTGATCCGATTCACGGGGTCAAGGTTGATGAAAAATATGGATTGGTTGATGTCAAGCATAGGTCAAGGCTTGGCTCAAATGAACCATTTGTATTAGCTGAACAAGTGCAACAAGTGTACTATACAGCATATCCACACACCCGGGGCAAAGCTATTGGAGAATGGTGGGCAGCTTGCAAAGTTAGACAAAAACTTTTTGAACCTGAAGTGTTCAATGATGAGCATGGTGAATCTGATTCAGATGAGATCGTGGTGACTGATTATTATCAAGAGGATGGGTCCTCAAGAACATACAATGTCATCCCTGAAGATGAAACGATTTTGTTAGCTGATTTCAATGCCCCTATGGAAGAAGTTAATGTAAATGATATATATGTTCCCTTGGAAACTGGAGAAGATGAGCAAATCAGCGATGATGATGAATATGGTGATGATAATGAGTTCATAGAAGAGGATGAGGAACTATATTATTCAGATGCAAATAGTGATAGCTGAATATTGTTCAAATATTTTGAATTTTTGAATGGATTATCTTATTGTGAAATTTGTTTCAGTTTTGAAAAATGAAAATGTAATAGTTATGAATGGTTATTATTCAGTGTGCTTATGTTTCAGTATTTTATGTGAACTATATTTAGTGTTTTATGAATGGTTATTATTCAGTATGTTTCACTATTTTATGTTATGACTTAGTAATTCTTAGTGGTTATTATTCAGTATGAATAGTTATGACTTATGTTTCAGTATGTTCCATTGTATTATCATATACTATCTTTATCTCTTTTAATTTATTAGATAGATATTTACCATGCCAATCCGAGGAAGAGGTGGATGGAATCGAGGTCGTCGTCGTGGTTGCGGTCACCATGATCCACCATCAACGTCTCAAGCACGCACCGGTTCACCACCACTAGAGCCTGCTCAGCCTGTTCAGCCTGCTCCGCCTTCTCAGCCTGTTCAGCCTGCTCCGCCTTCTCAGCCTGTTCAGCCTGCTCCGCCTTCTCAGCCTGTTCAGCCTGCTCTGCCTTCTCAGCCTGCTCCGCCTTCTCCTGATTCGATCTCCCCGGGTATACCTTTTTCAAATGTTTAATAATCTAAAATATAATGGATTTATGCTAATGGCTTGTTTACTTGTAAATATATTAGGTGCTACTTCGACTGCTGCCCTAGTGATCAATGATGGAGTATCAACTTTTGCCCCATCCTCTAGTGATCAACCAGCAAGTGTCCCGCATTCAGTGCCTTCGAGTGGAGGGTCTCAAGGATATACTAATAGAAAGAGAGTCATAAGTGTGGAGGTTGTCCCTGAACCGTAAGTAACATTGAAGAAATGTTTTATTAAATATATTTTACATTTAGATCAGATATTTAACAAATATTGTTGCATTTGTAGGAGGAGATTTGTTCCACCATCTGTGACTCATAACATTATGTCTAATGTGCTTCCGTGGATGCCTGAACCGGCTGAAAGGTGGAAAGACTATTGTCCTATCATGAAAAAGGAATTGTTTAAGGATTTCATGGTAAATCTATTTCTAGCATCATGTATTAATTATTTTTGTCTATTATAACGGTACGGATTTATATTGTATTATTGGTGTAGAATTCATATGAGTTTGCGTCCGATTAGGATCGCAATATGGCTGAAACTGTTTGGAACAGAACATGCATGGACGTTACCCAAACCACTTGTCTAATGCAAGGAAGAATGCCTTGAAGAAAGTCAATTCAGATAACCTAGCTGATACTAAGGGCCATGGGCCCAAGGGAATGAGGAAAGAAGTATGGGATGACTTGGTGGACATTTGGTTGACCCCAGAGTGGAAGAAGAAATCTGATGCTGGTCGAAAGAATAGGGCAGCCATGCCTGATGCTGTGTTGCACACTGGAGGTTCAGTAGGTTTTCAAATACATAAGACTAGAATGGTATGTTTTGCTTTTACTATCTGCATTATTTTTTTCAAGCACATAATAATAGTAAGAGTACATTAGGATGAATAAGGACTTGAATCATTGAGTAGACTTGTGGTTAGGCTTGACACTCTCGGTATATTCAATATGAGATATTCTGACTTGGTTCTTAAGTTATTTGCATTCTGAGATATTCTGAAATATGAGAATTAAAAATCATACTTTAATCTTTTCACTTGTTTTCTGGAATGCTGGTTGTGATCTTTTCACTTTAATCTATAAAAAATCATACTTTAATCTTTGTCTTTTTTGGAATGCTGGTTGTGATCTTTTGAGATGCTGTCGTTGGGTTGGGTTGAGATGCAATGTGATAACCAGAGTAATTTTGTCTTGGCTTGGCTGAAGTGCAATTTCAATTTTTCTGATATCAGTCTGTCCTGTGTTGTTTGGCAAAGATATTCCTTAATTTTTTATATATGTGGCACTTAAGATTCATCTGCAAAATCATTAAGATTCCTTATTGTACTTAAGATTCACAAATGCATTGCTTGATTATTGGCTGATGAACGGAGAAGTGTGATAGGAAATTTGTTTTGTTAAGTTATATTGTTGTACGAAGTTCTTCTGCATGAAGAATTGTTTTTTCATGCTCTAATGACAGAAAGAAAATATTTGTACTGCTTTGTACTGATATAAGTTTGCATCTGATTATATTGTGTCCCTTGATATAAGTTATATTGTCTGATTATATAGTACTTCTGTATAGTGATATAAGTTATATTGTTTGATTATATAGCACTTCTGTATCTGATTATATTGTTGTATCTGATTATATTGTGTCCCTTGATATAAGTTATATAAGTTATATTCATCTATGGTACTTCTGTTGTGGCTGAATATATAGTGATAGAGGTAGTGGTAATGAACTTTGATTGGTTGCGTTTTTGCAAATAATGTTGATTGATTGCATTTGTACTACAACTTTACTTGATTGATTGCATCTTCTTTTTAATTATATTAAGCTTACCATTCAGATTTAAACTCATTTTTGTTTATTACAAGAGGCACAATTGAAACGTCATGTTAACTTTAAAGAAGTATATGTGCAAATCCACAAGAAAAAGGATGGAGAATTTGTTTCTGAGCGGTCTAAAAATTTTGTTGTAGGTGTTTCAAGATTATAAATAACTAGTCTTATTTAATAAATGACAACATTGATGACTATTCTTGATTTCATGTTTTAGGAATCATATGACACAAAAATGAATGAGAAGTATGGAGAAGACTCAGCAGCACACCCTGTGGTTGACTCTGAGGTGTGGGCAGAAGCATCAGGTCCCAACAAGAAAAGACGGGTCCTTGGGGGTCGTACCATAGATATTGGCAAGCATGGGTGCAACTCTTCTTCATTCTCGGAGGCATCTACCTCATCAGCTCCACAAATAGCTAAAGAACAACTTAAGGAGGTAGTAAATTCAGTAATGAGAGAGTTTATTCAAACACAATTTATGCCTATGTTGGCGCCTATGATATCCAGCATTGTTGGCTCTCAAGTAGGAAATGTTGGGCAGCAAGCATCCTTTCAATGCGGAGGAGTCACAAATGATCATGAGGATGATGATAGGGATAACATAGACTGAATATGGAATTTTGTTGTTAGCTTGTTTATAGACTGATTACAAGGATGGTATTTTGAAAAGTTGTTCTGAACTGAGTTTGAGTTGGGTTTTTTGACATGGTTGGGAAGTAGAAATATGAAGATAGTGGAAGAGCCACAAATGACCATTAGGAAATGGTAATGAAGACTTGTTTTGAAGTACACTTAGACCAGAATTTATAACATTATTGAGAAGTGGCTAGCTAATATAAAAATTATGACATTATTATTTTGCTTGATATATTTTTTAGCTTGTGTTCTTTCTTTGAAACAATCTATATGGAGGTTATTATAAATATGCATTTCGATGATATAAAAATTAAGTATGTTAGTAATGTAATTTAGCTATTAAATCCAGAGAAAAATAAAATATAATTGCTATACAATAATAGCTTTAGAAGAATAAATATAGAATTCCAATGTAGTTATGGAATTGCTACAGAATAGCCATCCAATAATGCCACAAAATAGGTAGAGAACAGCTAGGAAAAAAAGGTACCCAACTGCTACTGAATTGCTACAAAATGTGATGCGAACAATTAGGAAACAGGTACCAAACTGCTACCGAATTGCTACAGAATTGTTTCGCAACACAGCTAGGGAATAGCTAGAGAACACCTAGGAAAAACAGCTACTGAATAGCTTCAAAATTGCTAGGGATGATATGGTTATCTTTCACCCATCAGCTAGGAAATAGATGCAACTTTGCTACAGATTCGGAAAAAATGGCTACGGATCAGCTACCGAATATTTCTAGCTGGATAGCTACGGAAAAAATACTATACTTACTTTAAAGTGAGCAATTATTTTGCTACAGTATTGCCACGGATTTGCTACAACTATTTTTTAATTAGCTTTGGAATAGCTACGGAATAAATCGGTAGTGAATTAGCGACCTGAATTACGCTACGCACCGTGTTGTAGTTGTTCCGCGGCAATTCCGTAGTTATGACTACTTTGCTAGAGTACAGCAACGGAATTGCTACGCAATATTCCGTAGCTGTCCGAGAAAATTCTTGTAGTGAGAGACAGCCGATTTTTATATTGGTTCACTCACAACCACGGTGAACTACGTCCAGTCCCCCCTAAAACCTTTAGGGAGCCTTTAATAAAATCAAATAGATAGAGATAACACGGGATCAATTAACCCACCAAGAGAGTACCAAACTCTTGGCTTCTACCTAAAATGATACAACTGTCGAAGAACCTCTTCGGACTTTACAGATCTTGAAACCTTCAAGACACCTTGAAACCTTCAAGGATTTTCACCAAAGAACCTCCTTGGATTTTTGCTCAGGAACCTCCTAAGACTTCACATACACCTAAGAACCTCCTAGGCGGCTTGGAAACCTTCCAAGACTTTCACTTCCTTGAGAACCTCTCAAGACTTGAAAAACCGATTGGATGAATGAGATGGCTTCAACCGGAAACTCAAGTGTGTTTGGTTTTGAAAGTTTGATGAACAGATGAGTATTTGGTTGTGTGGTTGAGAAAGGATTATTGTAGAGAACTATTTGAAGCTTGGATTCTGAAAATATAACAATTTCTCTCTAACTCTATCGTTCTCTTTTCTGCGTTTTTGCTTCACTGGGTTCTTCAGAGAATGATTTCAAATTTCTGCTCTTGTTTTCTATTTCTCTGTCTTCTGTCTTCCTTATTGTTCTGATGAAGAGAACCATGCCTTTTATAGAGATGTCCAGCACACATGAGGTAGGAGAGAGAGTGGAAAATATCTTGGAATATACCAGACAATTTATGCACTGCACAGAGACACGTCTGTCCTTTTTCCAGTCGTTTCCACTTCTTTGAAACGTTCTAAATTTGTCTCTCTTCCACTGCTTATTTGAATTTCCAATTTTGAAATATAAGGATGGTGACAGATGGGTGTTGTGAGATAAAGACAAAATTGCCAGCCACGCACAGTACTGTAAAATCAGTACAAAAACGAAGATGTGTGTGCGGCGTCGTGCTGTTGAAGGTTCAAGACGATGAACAGTGTTGTCGAGCTTGACGATAGTTCGAGCTTGGGAATTTTAATGAGGAATCTGAGCCAAGTTGGTCGAGCTGATCTTTTGGCCGACTAATTTTGTACTGAGACTGAGTTGAACTATGTCCGACTGATTTTCTATGAGCGATAGCTCGGATTGATCACTTCCGAGTACGCCTGAGCTTAAACCGACTTCATCCACAACAGTTGGATCTTTTAGAAATTTTGACTTCTACATCATATTGGTCGGATCCAATTGTCTTCGTCAATGGCCGAGATCTGAGATCAACATACTGAGCTGATTTGATTTCCTTGGCCGATATCCGAGACACTTCAGAACTGATTCATTTGGCTTCATCAAAACCTTGGCTGAGAACCGAGCGCATGATATATTTATCGTCATCAAACCCTTTGATTTAACAAGGTTTTGTTTTATAATTTATCCACAGAGTCGCACGGACCGCCTGGGTTAAATTTATTATCCGTAGGGTCGCACGGACCGCCTGGGTTATGTTTATTATCCATAGGGCCGCAAGGACCGCCTGGGTTGTGTTTCGTTTTGTTATTTATTATATTTTCTTTTATTCTATTTCCATTAATTGTTTTCTTCTTTCTTTCTTTTCATTTGTAGCTTAATATTATTTTCATATTATCACTCAAAGGTTAGCAAACAAATCATATATCCACAATAATCATACATACACAATCATCTCAATATTACCGATCCTTAAATTCTCTTTCCTCTTCCTATTTATTTACTAGACCCCAATTCATGCTTAATATCTTATACTAACCTCCATCAATCCTAATTCCATCAATCCTACTTTAATTGATTCATCTGAGCCTAAGACCTTTTAACTAATCCTCAATTAATTACAATAAGCTCAAGTGATTCATCAGTTACTCAGTTCACTACATAAAGCAAATCAAAACTTACAAATATGTCATGTTCGTCTCTAGACCCTAAGTATTCACCCTTATCTATTCAACAACAATCATCATATATCACCTATATTCATAAGTATGAAATGGGTTTTATTTGTTTATTATCAATATTCTATTTTTATCAATATTAACTACTCTAAGGTTCATTAACTTATATTGATATATATTCCTCTACCCTTAGCTATCACTATAAACATTCTAGAGTTCATTCCCTAAGTAAAGGTAATACCCCCTCCTTACCTCAAATGGAGAAAGAGAGAGAACACCTTAGAACCTTATCCCTTTTCCTTAGCCTTAGAACCTTAGAACTTGAACCTCCTTAGCTTTGCTTGCAACCGGATGAGAACTACCAAATAGTGAGTGGGTATAGTGTCCAAAGCTGAGCTTGATGGGGGAAGTGGCTTCTCCTTCACTTGAGAGGGTTGAGGCATGAGAGAGAGAATAAAGCCATCGATGTTGTGGAGAAGCTTGAGAGAGAAAGCTTGGTGACTATGGTGATGGACATGATGATGGTGGTGTGGTGGAGCTTAAAGATGAAGAGAAATGAAGAGGAAGAGGGAAGCTATGGCTATAGAGGAAATAGGTGTTGTTTTATGTGTGTATTGTGTCAAAACTTGCCAATGAAGCTTGTCACTTAAGGGCCAATTCGTGGACCTCAAGTTCCTTCTTTTTTTTTTACCATCTATCGCATGGTAACCGGTTAGTACCTGATTATTTTTTTTTTCTTTTATTCCTTTTCACTTCAAAGGGTCATATCTCCTTCGTTACCTGTTGGATCTTGCTCAAATTTAAAATTAAGCTTCCCTACATACTAACCTTCACATCCAACGGTGGAATTTGTGTTTGGAGTTTTAAATCTTTTATTTTTTTAATTTCCTAATATAGCATATTTATAACATCAAAAATGCCATTTCTAACACACGTTTTCCCCTCTTTCGACTACTTATTCTTTGCTAAGGCTATCTAACTACTTCATAGCACTAAAAATGATCCCAATCCATCACCTTAACTCTTATTTAGCATCATTATCATTTTTCTAATCCTATTGTTTGCCTAATTATCCTTGGAATTAAATTTTGGGATGTTACAATTCTCCCTCACTTACTAGAATTTCGTCCCAGAAATTCCGTTCAGTTTCGTAAATGGAGAGCTATCCCACGGACAAAGATTTCGACTATAGCCTTTACGTCCCTTCGGATCTGTTTACCCACTTAAGATACTTCTAGTCCATACTCCTTGACGCTTTCAGGCTTATGCTAGAACATTCTACTTCTTGTTCTCGCCCCGCTTTTATTCTCGTTTCCGTTTGTTACTTAGACAAGATCTTAGTTGGGTTACTAAGTCTTCCCTCACTTGGCATCGACGTACCTGGTTATATCCATGCCAGGAAGTAGGGAATTGAATTCGTCAGTTTTTTGACTGCCTTTCTAGTACCTTCCAGTCAAGAGGGCAAAGATCTACAACGGAAGAGAATGCAATCTTTGAAATCCTAGAAGGGTTTGTGCTTTTGCCTAAAGGAAAATAGCCTAAGATCATGAAATTCAAAGACTTTTTATAGAATGCAACAAATTATGGTTAGAACTTTCCTAATCAAAGAGAAACTGAATTGAATAGATAAGACTAGAACTCCAGGAATGACTGATATTCACGGATGAGAAGCAAAGAGAAAGATCAAGAGTTCACAACCCTTAGTGGTTGAAGCGGGAACACATTCGGTTGAAATTGAAATTGCTGCATAAAGGTTGAATCAAAACCAAGAAGAATAATGAGAAAGAGGTTTACTTCCCGATTCCGGGGAAAGGTTCGGAAAAGACACTTTTCGGGTTGGTTTCTTTTCTTCTAAAGGATCTATTTCTTGCAGAGTTCCTATTTCGGTTGGAAGGTTGCAATGATTTCATCCGTTAGTAGATGGAATGATTGAGGTGACCAATCCCAACCTCACGTCTATCAACAACACATCATTGACGGGTTTGCTGATAACATCATCACTTAACAGATGTAAGGATCAGAGTGGTCAGCTCTAACCTTATATTCTATTAAACGACAACACCATCGCAGGATTTGGTTAGATTTCAACTAAAGCTATGCAACTTATTAATTCTTTTTAAGGCTTCTCATGATTTCCTATAAGCTGGACTAAATCTTCCTATTCTTTAAGTTTCACAGTCCTTTGTTTGAAGAATCAGGGATCCTAATTCTTTTCCTATCGCTAATGGCTTCTAGGACGATGCTTTTCTCATAAATTTAATCTAAGAATAGTTATCGTGGCGCAAAATCATGCAAAGTCCGCTTCCAGAAGGATCTCGAGGTATTAGTTACTTGACATCATTCAGTTGGGCTTGCACATTGGTTTAGTCCGAGACTCTTGACAAAATATTTGGGAAGGTTAGGTAGAGTACGCTTTGTGAAGCCTTTACTAAAGGACTAGTGAAGATGGATACCTAGAACTGATAGAGTATTTCTATTTTTGGAGCGTCCTAGTCTCTTCATGAAATTAAAGGAGAATGAAAGAATGTGCGGTACTGTAGTTAAAATAGTACACCACATGGGAATTTGTTAACATAACATGTACCTCTCTGTATGGGTTGGCTCCCACCTGCATGTTGTGTCTATAGTGTATTCATTCCTTTCTTCATAGTGTTCTGGGGACAGTTTGCAGAAACATGTCCTGGTTGCCCGCACTGAAAACAGAGATCCTCTTTCCTGCGCTGGTCCAAAAACCAACATAAACGTCTATGGGATCGTCCGCAGTGTGGACATGGTGGCCTAGCACTTGGAGCGGTCACGGTCTGAGTGGCTTCCCTTGGAGCTGTTGCTTTTGTGTTGGAGCTAGCATATTACCCCTTATAGGACCTCCTACCCTCTGCATATTCTTGCTCTTGTCCTCACACTCCTTCTGCTTCAGACCCTTTTCATACGTGCTAGTCATGTTCACCAGCTGAGATAAATCACTTATGTTCTAGTACTCGAAAGCTATCTTGATCTCGTGCGAAGCCCTTCTTCGAATTTGATACACTTCGTCCTCTCATCTATATCTCTGTAGCTTCCTGCATATTGAATGAGATCCTCGAACCGAGCTACATACTCCCCAACACTCATGCTCCCCTAAGTCAAGTTCAGAAAATCAATCTCCTTCTCTCTGCGCACATCCTCTGGGAAGTACATTCCCAGAAACTTCATCTTAAAGACATCCCAAGTGACCTCCTAGTTCGCAGTCTCCAAACCTCTTCACATCTTAGAACTGATAGAGTATTTCTATTTTTGGAACGTCCTAGTCTCTTCATACAATTAAAGGAGAATGAAAGAATGTGCGGTACTGCAGTTAAATAGTACACCACATGGGAATTTGTTAACATAACATGTAACTCTCTGTATGGGTTGACTCCCACCTGCATGTTGTGTTTGTAGTGTATTCATTCCTTTCTTCATAGTGTTCTGGGGACAGTTTGCATAAACATGTCCCGATTGCCCGCACTGAAAACAGAGATCCTCTTTCCTGCGGTGGTCCAAAAACCAACATAAACGTCTATGGGATCGTCCGCAGTGTGGACATGGTGGCCTAGCACTTGGAGCGGTTACAGTCTAAGTGGCTTCCCTTGGAGCTGGTGCTTTTGTGTTGGAGCTAGCATATGAACCTGATTCCTGAGCCGGTCCCTTACCCCTTATAGGACCTCCTACCCTCTGCATATTCTTGCTCTTGTCCTCAGACTCCTTCTGCTTCAGACCCTTTTCATACGTGCTAGTCATGTTCACTAGCTGAGATAAATCATTTATGTTCTAGTACTCGAAAGCTCTCTTGATCTCAGTGCGAAGCCCTGCTTCGAATTTGATACACTTCGTCCTCTCATCTATATCTCTGTAGCTTCCTGCATATCGAATGAGATCCTCGAACCGAGCTGCATACACTCCAACACTCATGCTCCCCTAACTCAAGTTCAGAAAAGCAATCTCCTTCTCTCTGCGCACATCCTCTGGGAAGTACTTTCCCAGAAACTTCATCTTAAAGACATCCCAGGTGACCTCCTGGTTCGCAGTCTCCAAACCTCTGCGCATCAATTCCCACCAATGTTCTGCTTCCCCAGTGAGCATATACTGTGCCAGAAGAACTCTCTGTTCTGCGGGTGGTGCCATGGTTCTGAGAATCTTCTCCACTTCCTGGAGCCACCTCTGCACTCCATCCGGATTATAGCCACCCTCGAACTTTGGTGGATCGTTCTTCCTGAATTCAGCCAACCAGTTCGTTTCAGCTAGATTTTGAGGCTCCTGTGGCTGCTGGTTAATTGCTACCACTGCCGCTGCAGCTGCGGCTGCTGCCACCGTCTCAGTTTCGTTTTGGTTCATTTGAACTAAGTTTTGGTTCATCTAAACCAAATTCTCTAGGATGGTAGCCATCCTAGCACTGTCATTACGTCTCCCAGCCATAATACCTAGTCCTGGAGAAGACAGTCAGTCAATACATGAACACATAAGTAATTACATATGTACCTTATTACTCTAACTTAAACACTTAACCATTTATCGGTTACTCTCTTGGTGATTAAACCAAAGGAGTTGTGAGTCCATACTTCGAGACCGAGGAAAAACTGCTCTGATACCAAAATTTAACACCCTTAGAAATAATACCCTTAACTTAAACTAAGATTTATTTCATTCTGGAAAATTTCGTTTATAATTTAACTACTTATAAAGTTTCTCCGTAAAATTCGGCGGAGTTTCTTTTGTTTTTCGGACTTTCCCAAGAATTAGATTTCCCTGCTAAACCTGTATTAAAACATTTTCATCAACAGAATTGCAAGATAGTATAATTAAAAGTATTTACAAGTCTTAGGAATTATTTAATTCCCAAAAGGTAATTTATATTCATAAAGTTTTCTGATTAGCACCCCAGACTAGGATATGATCCCCAACCCTAACTACTTACACTCCACGGGGTCGAGTGTACTCCTGCTCGACCTGTGACAGTATATGCTCAGTCTCGGTACTTGTTTAAAAACAGCAAGAAGGTGAGCATTACACCGAAATTAGTAAATGAGTTCTAAAAAGACATAGTAATAAACTAAGCCGAGTACAATCCATTCACATTCAAATTCTATTATATCCACTTAATTTTCTTTCTTTCTATTTACTTTCCTATTCATATTTTCATTATTTACTTCTCCTTTTATTCCATTTTATTCATACATTTCTTTTCATTATTTTTCCTTTTTATTAATTATCCATAGGGTCGCTAGGACCGCCTAGGTTATGAATTATCCATAGGGTCACAAGGACCGCCTGCGTTAGGTTTTGTTTTATTATTTATCCACAGGGTCGCACGGACCGCCTGGGTTATGTTTATTATCCACAGGGTCGCAAGGACCGCCTGGGTTATGTTTATTATTCATAGGGTCGCAAGGACCGCCTGGGTTATGTTTATTATCCACGGGATCGCAAGGACCGCCTGGGTTATGTTTATTATTCATAGGGTCGCAAGGACCGCCTGGGTTATGTTTATTATCCACGGGATCGCAAGGACCGCCTGGGTTGTGTTTCGTTTTGTTATTAATTATCCTTTCTTTTCTTTCGTTTCCATTAATTATTTTCTTCTTTCTTTCTTTTCTTTGTAGCTTATTATTATTTTCATATTATCACTCAAAGGTTAGCAAACAAATCATATATCCACAATAATCATACATACATAATCATCTCCATATTATCGATCCTTAAATTCTCTTTCATCTTCCTATTTATTGACTAGACCGCAATTCATGCTTAATATCTTATAATAACCTCCATCAATCCTACTTTAATTGATTCATCTGTGCCAAAGACCTTTTAACTAATCCTCAATTAATTACAATAAGCTTAAGTCCCTTTTTCTAATCTCAAGTGATTCATCAGTTACTCAGTTCACTACATAAAGCTAATCAAAACTTACAAATACGCCATGTTTGTCTCTAGACCCTAAGTATTCACTCCTATCTATTCGACAACAATCATCATATATCACCTATATTCATAAGTATGAATTGGGTTTTCTTTCTATATTATAAATATTCTATTTTTATCAATATTAACTACCCTAAGGTTTATTAACTTATATTGATATATATTCCTCTACCCTTAGCTATCACTATAAACATTCTAGAGTTCATTCCCTAAGTAAAGGTAATACCCCCTCCTTATGTCAAATGGAGAAAGAGAGAGAACACCTAAGAACCTTAACCCATTTCCTTAGCCTTAGAACCTTAGAACTTGAACCTCCTTAGCTTTTCTTGCAACCGGATGAGAGCTACCAAATAGTGAGTGGGTATAGTGTCCAAAGGTGAGCTTTATGGGGGAAGTGGCTTCTCCTTCACTTGAGAGTGTTGAGGCATGAGAGAGAGAATAAATCCATCGGTGTTGTGGAGAAGCTTGAGAGAGAAAGCTTGGTGACTATGGTGATGGAGATGATGATGGTGGTGTGGTGGATCCTGAAGATGAAGAGAAATGAAGAGGAAGAGGGAAGCTATGGCTATGGAGGAAATAAGTGTTGTGTTATGTGTGTATTGTGTCAAAAATTGCGGAATCTGGTCACATAAGGGCCAATTCGTGGCCCTCAAGTTCCTTCTTTTTTTTTCCCATCTATCGAGTGGTAACCGATTAGTGGAAGGACTAACCGGTTAGTACCTGATTCTTTTTTTTTCTTTCATTCCTTTGGACTTCAAAGTGACATATCTCCTTCGTTACCCGTCGGATCTTGCTCAAATTTAAAAGTAAGCTTCCCTACATACTAACCTTCACATCCAACGGTGGAATATGTGTTTAAAGTTGTAAATCTTTTATTTTTAATTTCCTAATATATCGTGTTTATAATACCAAAAATGCCTTTTCTAACACTCGCTTTCCCCTCTTTCGACCGCTTATTCTTTGTTAAGGCTATCTAACTACTTCATAGCACTAAAAATGATCCCAATCCATCACGTTAACTTTTCTTTAGCATCATTATCATTTTTCTAATCCTATTGTTTGCCTAATTATTCTTGGAATTATATTTTGGGATGTTACACATGGATCCCTAGCTTGATATTGGTCGGCTACACATTCTCTAGCGGCACCCCCAACCACATCAAGTAGGCTACATGGGTTGGCCCCCTAGCTTGGCATTGGTCAGTAGCTACGCATTCATCGTCGGGTGCAACACACTAGTCAGCTACGCATTCAACGCCGGCACCCCCGACCAAGCCAAGTAGGCTTCATGGATCTCATTCCTTCTCTCTTGGTAGCATAATCTTTTCTTTCAACTTTCCCATAGTATTGACTAACATCTTTCGTTTCCCTTTCGGTGCTATATCCTTTTGACTTCCTTGACCTTACTAATTTATTACTTATAATGTCATCTATCTCACTCCTTGTGAGCATGACGAGCCGGGAATAGGAGTTTCACAACGGAATCGGGAACATTTCCCCAAGCCGAAAGGAACGAACCGCTCTGATACCATATTGTAACATCCCAACTTATTTTTTTAAATTTGAAAAGTATTAATTTCTATAAAATATTTATTCATTGTTCAGTAATTACAAAAATATAATTACAATCTTAAAACTATAATGGGATTTTACAACATGGAGTAAGAACTTCTTCAATAAGACTTCATTCCTTTCCCTTCACCATTGTGAATCTTTGGTTCCTTGCTCGTTCCAAGAAGTACCTAAAATGTTAAGCCACAAGGAGTGAGATATTTCTCTATAATTCAAGCCAAAGAATTAAAAGGAACCATCAGAGAAACAAGAAAACATATTCATTTATCATCTTCCTTAATTCTTAACAATATAATGGGATCTTAACCGGTTATTGAACTCAACTAACCGGTTAAGTTAAGAACAACGTTATTTCTTATGAATTAATTTTCCTTTTTTACCCCAATTTTACTTACTTCTTGTAATTGGTTACATTTATCTTGTTAATAAATTAGTACTTCAATAATTTCTATGAATCAAAGCCCTATTCTAGTATTACATTCGAGTTTATATGTGATTTATTCTTACTCTTTTCTAGCTAATTATATGAATACTCATAACTATCATAGGTTTTTTTGGTAAAAATAACTATCATAGTTAACTACACGTAATCATTGATTCAAATTCAACAATAATACATTTCAATATTCATTCACAACAATCCATATATGCAATCATTCACAAACATTCAATTCAAGCAATCAACCAATCAACACCCTCCGGGGTGTCTCAGTATAACCATTTCAATCATCTCCCTAAGGTTCTTCATTCCATAACTCTAAAACTAATCAACACTTATAGAAATATCATAGTTCTATTTTATTCTACAACAAAATTAATATATATTTGAATTAGGCCTTTATTTCATCAGTCATATAACAAATTCACTTGGTTTAGTTTAAATTCTAATTACGTTTCTTATCTCTATTATGATTTCCTTAATTCTAGAGCTTGATGAATAGGAAATACCTCCTCCTTACCTTGATTGAGGAGAGGGAGAGACTTAAAGAGAAAAGCTTCACTTGAAGTTCTTGGCCACTATTCTTTGTATCTTTCTTGTTTTCTTTCTTTCCTTGTGATCTTTTTCCCTTACATCCTATACTTCCAACTTGATGATGAATAAACTCATGGCTATTGAAGGATAGAAATGATGGTTGAGGGAGGATTGGAAATTTTATAGAGAGTATGAAAGAGATTTGGAGAGAGAAGAGGTTCATCAAGTGTTTAAGGATGTTGAAAAGTGAAAGAAATGAGAAATTGAAAGGATTTTTAAAGACAAAACATGAAGATTCTAGAGAGAGAAGGAGAAGGGTCGAAGCTTCTAGAGAGAGGGAAGGAAGGGATAAATGAAACCGAACCAGAAATCGTGTTTTTATCTTGTTTTCCAAGGGGTAATCGATTACTTTTTGAAAGTAATCGATTACTTTGTCTCTGATTTCCTAGAAATTTCTAGAAACTAGTAGATTTTTCCAAAGATAATCGATTACTTAGTAAAGTAATCGATTATATGCCTACGGCAATTGATTATCTTACCAAGATAACGATTAGTTGGTCTCTATTTGGTGGGTAATCGATTAGCTTTTATGCTAATCGATTATTTCATGAAAATTACGTTTTTAATGTATTTTTAATGATCTCTAATGCTTCCTTATGCTTAACCATTGGTTTTAACATACTAAATTACAGTTTTCAACATGTTTTGATTATTGATCTATTTAGGATGTTGCACGCAACACTTGCCTAAGATCAGTATGCTTTACATTCTTGCTATTTAGGCACTCAAATACACTTTATAGATCCTCGTCTAAAGCTTTTAAAGTCATATATGTATAACAATATTATCAAAACCAACTCTTAAAACAATTTCCCATAATCAAATATATACTTTGTTATAATTAGGAACTTCAGGTCGTTACAAGTTGTAAGATTTAAAGGGGTGGAGCGGATGAATTTGGGGTGACTTGTGGTATTTATAACCGTTGGCACTGTGATTGGGTCTTGATATGTCTTTCAGAAACCGATCTATCTCGCTTGAGCGAGTTTAGTAGAAAATTCCAGAAAATTTTGGGTTGTCATTTTCGCTTGAGCGAATTTGTTTCGCTTGAGCAAAATTCTTGTTGGAGCAAAAATCTTATTTTTAGAACTTGTTTATTCTGGAGGAAATTCGCTTGAGCAAACTTGTTTCGCTTGAGCAAATTGGCCCTGTTTCAAAAATTCAAGTCTAAGTCATATATAACATTCCATTAAGTCGTAAATACATACTAACACCTACATACACACTCAAACACATAGAAAAACATTTATACTCGAATACTTATACATTATTATAATCATTCGTCCACACACTAATAAATATAAAAAACAATGAAAAAGTGGCAAATGTTACATGTTGAATTATTTTATTACTTCATTTTATTCGATAAAACGTTGAATTTTGTTATAAAATAGATGAGCCCAAGAGGTCCAAATTATTCTATTTCTTTGGTATACTTTATAACAAACCATCCATGTTTCAAATAAATATTGAGCAGGGACATTTGAGGTAGGGGATAGTTTGTTATAAAGCATACTAAAGAAGGAAAATAATTTGGACCAGTCTCCTTTAGCTTGAAACAATTGTTATAGATAAGTGTTTTCAAGACATTACTGTTATACCATAAAAAATGCATTCCTTCTCTAAATTTACACATGCAAGGTAGAAGAATATAACAAAAAACAACATGAACACCAAATGAAATATTTTTTGTTTTTTGTAAATGTGTTATTATTGCAATTCATAAAAAGAATCTTGATGTCACAAAATACCTAAGGGAAGGTCTTGGTCCCTTCAATTACATCGGTAGTAGATTTCCACAAGTTGCTATCTGCATTGAAATAAATTTACAATTGTTTTTAGAATCTAGCCTGTATGAGATACAAAGGTCAAGGCATATGAAATGATGCAAATTCAAACGTAGAAAAGATACAACCAATGTGGTCATAATTGCGGCCACAATGTGGTTATGGGGACCGTAATTGCCTTTGTGGATTGCAATTTAAATGCATGATGAAAGGTAATGCTCATAGAACCATGGTTGTAGTACTAGTAGAATTATATTTGCACTTCTCTTATAGCCTAGCAATACTGGTGCAATTGCAGTATTCTTTTGTACTATTTAATGTTGTTACTTTTTATGTATAGAGGAACTATGCATGTTGAAATAAGTTAAAAAATATCGCTTGTCATTAATGCTATAATTTTGCAATAAAGAATGAAAATCAGCACGAGAAAACATTGCAGATAAAATAAACATAGAAGGATATAGTAGGCAATATATAAACAAACAATTACATAAGATTTTTGTTGGAACTCAGTTTAAAACATTTCAAGTGTCTTGACCATCTTATTGATCTGACCAGAAACGTATTCGAAATTTGTGAAGAGGAATAAATAAATTTGAGAACATGAATAGTACTCACTACTCACACACAACGCGACCCACTGACCACTATTATTGCACCATTAAATAAATAAAGATACTACACACCATATTTAGTCCTATAAGTTATTTTCGTTTTTCAATTTCGTCCTTTCATTTTTTTTCCTTACAATTTTGTCCTAAAAGTAGTTTTTTGTTTTAAATGGGTCCTAAACTCTATTTTGTCATGGTAAAATTTTAAAAAAGTGATGAATGCTTTTGTAGATCTTTTTATTCTAAACTTAATGATACCAATATTATAAATTTTGGTTAAGAATTGAGAGAGTCATGGACGAAACTGAAAGAAAAAAAGTTAAAGGACGAAACTAAAAAATAAAAATAACTTAGAGGACCATAGGTTTTGACTATTTAATATCAAAGAACATAAATATAGTGTATATGTGATTACTAGTGAGATCTTCTTGTACTACAATTGTAAAATTACAAAGCACTAAAGAGTATAACCAAAATTCCCAGTGTATACAGACACTACACTCTTTGAAATTTCTCACAGGTCCTTTATTTTCCCTCTCATTACAAAGCAATTAGTTTTTCTTGCTCGGCTTGTTTATTCGAATGCGCAATGTAACTGCATTTATAATCACACACTTCATTTGTCCCCTATCTATTTTCCCTAACTGAAATTAGATATCTGGTAGAAGAAAAAGTAATTGTCCACAACAATATAAATACATAGCATACATTACACATAACAATTATCCACCTTGATTTGTATTTACTATAATTGCACTCTTCAAATTATGCAAATATTGATTAAGGCCTCGTTTGGATATAGAACTTATTGAAACACTTATGATGTAAGTACTTATTAAATGAGAGCTTACAACATAAGCGCTTAAAGTCCAATAAGCTCCATGTGTTTGGATTCACACTTTGAAAAACAATTATACAATCAAGGTGTTTGGATGCATCACTGCATAAGTACTTATTGATATTTGTCTTAATTCTTAAAAATGATTAAAAAAAAGTGTTTTGATTTAAAATTAAAATTAATCATTTTTTCATCATATATATTATCATATTATTATTATTATTAATGCCTTTAGTTTGTATTTCGGTAGGTTCAAATTTTTTTGAAGTTAGCCAAAAATGTCTAGAATTTATTCAAATTAAATTTTGAGATTTTAAACCGTTTAATTATTGAACTTTTTTGGGTCTGGCTAATCAAACTGAACTATTTTGCTAATTCTAGGGCTAACCAAACACCCTAAAAAAGATTAGATCCTTACTCACAAAATATCCTTAATTAGTAAAAATAATATTATGATTAATAATTAAAATTAAAATTTATTACCATAATATTATTATTATGGCTAGTTTCATTTTACAATTTTGTATGTCACTCGTCATCATGCATCAATCAATTTATTAATATAATAATTACTAATTACTAATATATATATATATATATATATATGAATATAGCTGTACAGGACATTTGCACTAGTTTAAAAACTAAAATAAGTAAAAAAAAACGCCTTGCAGTAGCCAGCAGGTGTTGAGGGAGGGTACTACACATCCACGGTATGCGCACCTCCGCATAAGCAGCATAAGCCGAGTTTCATAAGGTTCTATAGGGAGCTTATGAAATTGAAGCATAAGTAGCTTATTAAAAAATATAAGATGTTTTTATAAGCTTTTCCAAATAAACACTTATATAAGTACTTATATAATAAGATAAATTTAAATAAGTAAAAATTAAGCTCTTCCAAACGGCACTTAAGTCCAAACAATTATTGAACTTATTAATCAACAGTGGTCCAGTCATCATATTTGCTTGGTTCTTATTTGTTTATATCTTCTGAACTATAACTATGTCATAACTAACACTACCTTTGATAAAGTCAAGTCTGACGTCAATGTGTTTTGTTCTTTCATGATAGACTACGCTTCTAGTCAAATTAATAACACTTTTACTAACACAATGTACAATTGGTATTTGTTTAGTTAACTCAAAACTACGTAAAATACCTTGCACCTATATGCTATCTTTCACACCTTGGCCAATGCCATGTACTTCGCTTCAGTAGATGAAAGCACCATTGTGTGTTGCATTGTCACCTTGCAACTAATAGTACATCCAAAGACTATAAAGACATGGCATATTAGTGAGTTCCTCTGATCCAAATCACTTGCATAATCATAATCTAGATAGCCTATAACTCCTTTGGAGCGCTGACCATCAAACACAAAACACCAAACAAATATCTATGGTACCTCTCAAGTACGACATGAGCCATTTCACAGCTTCCTTGTGTACTTTCCAAGGTTTGCTCATAAACCTGTTTACTACACTAACTAGATGTGAAAGATCAATCCCGATGCATACCATGCCATACATAAGACTACCAACTACTATGGGATAAGGTATACAAACCATTTGCTCAACCTCCTCCTTAATTTTTGGACACCCATTTGACGATAACTTGAAATGCGCATCTAAAGGAGTACCGACTTGCTTAAACCTATCCATATTAAAACATTGTAGCACCTTCAATATGTAGTTTCCTTGTGAAAAACACAATCTCCCATGACTCCTCTCCCTATGAATCTCAATGCCAAGAATATTCTTTGATTTATCCAAGTCTTTCATCTCTAACTCAGCTCCCAACTGAGCTTTCAACATACCATTTCAACTTTATTACTCGCTGCAATTAGCATATCATCAACATGTATCAACATATATATATATATATATATATTTGTGAACCATCTGGAAGCTCTTTTAGTAAATGAAATTATCATATTGATTTCTATCATAGTCATTACCAATCGTAAATGCATCAAACCTATTGTACCACTGTCTTGAGGAATATTTCAAACCATATAATGACTTATTTAACAATCATACATTGTCCTTCTTTTCAGGAACTACAAACCCCTTCAGATGACTTATGACGATTTGCTCATCTAGCTCACCATGTAAGAATGTCGTCTTCACATCAAGTTGTTTCAACTCCAAGACAAATGTGATTACAATTAACTAAAAACATCTTAATAGAGCTATACTTCACCAGAGTAGAGAATACTTCATAGAAGTCTACACTTTCCTTCTAAGTATAGCCCTTTGCTACCAATCTCGCCTTGAACCTTGGAGGTTCAATATTTGGATTCCTTCCTTCCTTTTGAAGACCCATGTGTAACCTATTATTATTTTCCCTTTGGAAATTTTATCATCTCACATGTCTGATTTTCATGAAGAGATTCAATCTCCTCATTCATTGTTATCAATATTTTCTCCGACTCTTTACTTTCTATTGCATTATGTAGGCAGTCGATCCATCTCATATTGTATCATATACCAAATATAAGGCAAAAGCTATAGGATCTACATTTGATAAGTCAAGTCCACATGTTGAAGAGTTCCGAATTATTATATGGTTCTATATCTCTTGTTTCTTTACCAGTATCCATATTGTCAAGTTTGTTTTGTCCTCCTGCTTCAATTTGATCAGTACCTGAAGTACTCAACTGATCAATATCATCTACTAATTGCTTCATCTTCCCACTAGTTACTTGACACCATGATTTGTCTCTGATATGCTTGATCTCTGTTAGATTCTACCTTTTGATTTACCATTGTTATCTAGTTAAATATAACATCTCTAGTTATAATGATATTAGGTAAACTTGACTTTTTTGTACACCACAGTTTGTAGACCTTCACCCCTCGTGCATAATCTAGAAATGCAAACCTTCTTGCCTTCGCCTCAAGTTTACTATAACTCGTATGGGCATGCACAATACAACTAAATATCTGCCAATCGAAATATTTTACAAGTCAACTAGACCATACCTCTTATGGAATCTTCATATCAATTGTAGTCGATGGAGATCATTTTACAAGGTATACAGTTTGATTGACAGTCTCAGCCTAAAATGATTTAGGAAGTCCAATGTTAATTTGCACTCATCGTGCATGCTCCAGAAGTATTTTGTTCATCTTTTCTACAACTCCATTTTGTTGTGGTATTCAAGGTACAATATAATGCCTCACTATACCAGCATTTCTGTAAAGACTACAAATTCTTTCCTAAAAAAATTCTCCACCATTGTTGGTTCTCAATCTTTTCACCGATCGCTCAGTTTGCTTTTCGATCATGGTCTTCCACTACTTGAATTGATAAAACACTTCATCCTTTTACAGAAATAAACCTAGACCTTCATGGAATAATCATATACCAAAGTAAGAAAATAACGAGTTGAGCTCCACCAAATGAGTTAACAAGGGTTGTACCCCACATATTTGAGCAGACATATTTCAAGATCCATTTGCTAATGTATTTTAAATGAACAAACTTCACTCGTTTAGGTTTCCCAAATACATGGTTTTCACATAAATTGAGTTTTCAGTTCTTTAAGCCTTTCAACAGTCCTCTTCCATTTTCAACCATATGACCAAGCCTCATATGCTGCAAGCACGTAGCATCATCATATGCTCTTTCCAAGCATAAAACAACACCAATCTCAATAATTGTGCTTCCCATGAATAAATAGATCCTTGACTGTAGCTTTCCTTTCGTCACCATCATTGAGCCTTAGGATATCTTCAAGAAGCCATCCTATCTGGAGAACTTGTACCCTTTGTTGTCTAGGGGACTCAACGAGGTAAGGTTCCTACCTAGCTATAGTTCATGCAATGCCTGAAATGTCCTTTTAGTACCATCATAAAATCTAACTCGCACGTCTCCTTCACTTACGTAGGCAATCACCTTGTTGTCTCCATATATGACCTTTCCTTCCCAATTTCAATATAAGAATAAAAAATGGTTATTAGGTTTCATGTGAAAAGATGTGCCAGAATCCAACATCCACTTGTTGCCCGAGCTACTCATAGGAATTGTTAAGGCAAAGTCAACATGACTATCTTTAGAACTTTCAAGTATTACATTGGCATAAATTCCCGATTTCTTTCTCTCAAGACAATTTCTTCTCTCATATGCCATGTTTGATGACAATGACAACATATTAAGGACTTATGGCCCTTTGATTGGGATCTCCACTGGCTTTTACTTTCAGATCCTCTTTCTTGAATACGTCATCTCGTCAAGAATATGCCATCTGGAAGATTATCATCATCGGATCCAGATGTTGATTTTAGCTACTCCTTTGTAGTATGCGCCTCTTTGATGACTCGGAATATAACGAAGGACCTACCACACATTATGGTATTGCAAAAAATATCATAGGATAAAGGTAGTGAAGTCAATAATAAGATCATAGCTTGGTCAATATCTCCAATTGTTATTCTAGTTGTTTGCACATAGGTTATCATCTGATTGAAGTCATCAATATCGTCTCGTATTGGTTTTTCTCTAGAATATTTGAAAATGTAAAATCACTTTCTCTAGTAAATCTGGTTTGATAACGTCTTTATAGAATATGTTTCTTCTAAAGCTCTCCATAGTGTAAATTAGTCGTTTTCTCACTCATAATCTCTTGCAGCACATTGTTTTTCAAGCTTAGTTGTATTGTGCTCTGCACGTTGACCCTTGTCTCCATCTTTATATCATAAGACAATGTTTCTTGCAATTTTCTCTCTCCTTCCAACACCTTTGACAGGCCTTGTTGGTCCAACAACGCCTACAACTTCATCTTCCATGAACAGAAGTCATTAGAACTATCAAATTTCTCCACATCAAATTATGATGTCATTTTGAACAAATCAAGTGGCTTTGATACCACTTGTTAGGAAATCAAAATTAAATAGACTCGAAGTGTCTTGACCGCCTTATCGATGTGAGTTGATTAGTAATCAAAATTTGTAAAGAAGTTTAGATAAATTAGAGAACATAAATAGTACTTACAAACAAGGATACCCATTGATCACTATTGCACAACAAATAAATAAAGATATTACACACCAAATTTAATATTAAAGAACCCAACTTTAGTGTATATATGATTATGGGTTAATTACATTTTTTGTCCTTTATCTTATTTTCAAGATTCATTTTGATCCTTTATTATTTGTTTGAATAATTTTGGTCCTTAATTTTTTGAAAAAGATTCAGTTTGGTCCTTCCGTCAAAATAAAGTTAGATTTCACCGGAATACTTCAGAATATTCCCTCTCCTCCCTGGATTGTCGTCATATTCTGGAAAATGTTGTCGAAAGAAGAAGAGAAGAAGAAGAAGAAGAGAAATGAGAAGGAGAAGGAGAAGAGGAAGAGGAAGAGAAAAGGAAGAAGAGGACTGAAATCCGATAGAGAAGAAGGCAAAGGAGAGGAGGAGAAGGAGAAGAAGAATTCGGCAGCATTTTCGGCACAATTTCCAGAATCTAGCGACAATTCGATCAGGGGAGGGTATATTCTGGAATATTATGGTGAAATCTAACTTAATTTTGATAGAAGGACCAAACTGAATATTTTTAAATTAAAAAAAAAAGGCTAAACTACTCATTTGGTCTCTTACCTTATTTTTCAATTTCAAATTGGTCCCTTACGTTTTTTTGGTTTCATATTGGTCCCTCATGTTTCTTTTCGCTGTCAATTTGGTCGCTAAATCATTGTTCATTCTATGTGGACCAATATGATATGGACACGTGTCATTTTCTCTCTCCAACAATATATACGTGGACCAATATGAGATTGACACGTAGGATGAATAGTGATTCGGGGACCAAATTGATAGCGGAAAAAAAAACATGAGGGAAAATGTAAGGAACCAATTTAAAATTGAAAAATAAGGTAAGAGACCAAATGATTAATTTAGCCTTAAAAAAATAAAGGGCCAAAGTAAATCTTGAAAATAATATAACGGACCAAACATATAATAAAGTAAATGATTATTGGTGAGATCTGTTAATTTTCTACATAACTGTAGCATTAAAAAGCATTAAAGAATACGGACCACTAAAAACATCCCACTGGGAGAGGGAGAGCCAGCCACGCAGCTCGCTCCGGATTAGTCTCAAGGGCTCTCTGGTATTAAGGGTGCTCTTGGGGATACCGGTGGTTCCGCAAAGAATACGGACAAAAAAAAGCATTAAAGAATATATCAAAAATTCCTTGTGTATACACATAGTACACTTTTTGAAATTTCTCACATACTCCCTCTGTTTCACAATATTTGGTCTTTTAACCTTTTTTTTTCACAATGTTTGACCTTTTACATTTTCAATACAAACATATATTTTTTTTTCCAATATTAATCTTTCATTCAATCATTTCTCTTACTCCTCATTAATTCTAATTTTATCATCTCTAAACCACTATACATTAATTAATGGACACATTTACTAATAAAAATTAAATACTATTACAATTTTCGATAAGGATTAAATAGGGGCATTTTAGACAAAATATACATAATACTTACAATAATTAACCTTTCTTAATCTGTATGTCCAGACCTAAAAAGCCAAATATTGTGAAGCGAAGAGAGTATCTTTTATTTTCTCTCTCACTACAAAGCAATTGGTTTTTCTTCTTCTATAAGTCAAGATCCTCTCCATTTTCTTCTTTTCAATTCTTGTTCATTCCTTATATCTGATGATTGTTATGTTTTTAACAACATTTAATTTATTGTTTTTAATTTATTGCTAAATTATTCAATAATCGAAATCTTGTTTATTTGCTTAAGAAATAGAGATAGAGAGAATGGAAAAGATGATGACCTGCAATATAGCTATACTTATAGTTACCCAGTACACTTGTCCATCGTCCATTTTCACTAACCAAAATAGATTTGTGGTAGGAAGAAAAAAAAAAAATCTGTCCGCAACTATAGAAATACAACTATGGAAATACAAGGCTACATTACACGTAACAATACTCACTACGTACTTCAATTTTGAAGTCCATGTTAATCCATTACAAATGGTCTATGCATGACAAAATTGTAGTAAAGAAGTTAGACAAGAAAATTTTCATACCTTTTATTTCTCTGTCTTGTAAAGAGAACAAGTATTCCAAACCCTATCATGATTGCAACTTTTATTACCTAAGAGGTAAAGGCGTGGGAAAAGGGCATGTAAGCATTCCTCAAAAAGAGATCAGATAATGTTGCTACTCAAGAGAAGAGAATCAGTGATTCTTTTTCTCAAAGTTGCCAAGAGCTAATCAAAATTTAAGCCATTAAATTTGATGTTAAAGAAGTGAAAGTTTCTAAATTGAATATTAGTATAACCTGATGAATTGGTCCTCCAGAATTTTCATCTTCACTATCATCAGAACTCTTGGACTTTGCTTCTACAATTTCCTGTATCTTTTCGTACTTTCCCCCCTTAGTTCCACCTGCAATATATGCTGCATCCTGTAGACAAAGTAACAAAAACTTTCAAGAAAGAAGAAAATACATAATTTGATTCTATTAATCAAACTGTCCGTTTAAATATTCGAAATCAAAATCTCTGCAATGTTTCTGTCAAAAGGAAGTAGTATATGGTAGTAAATTAAATCTGGCATATAAGTAACTTAACTTTGGTAATGACACGAAATTTTACAATAAAGTATTATAATGCTAATCTATAAGGAAGCTTCAACAATTATTTATGATATGCTAAACGGAAATCTTGTTAAGTTTGTCAACAGAATGATTGAAGGAAGAATATTAGAGACCCCATTTCTCTGCTACAAACAATAAAGAATTACGTACAATCTTTAAAGTCTTCCTTGTTTCATTCTTATTCCCTTTTCTAAGAATGTCTCAATGTATGAGAGATTTCATCTTCATCAATGATAATTAATACTAAAATCTTTTATTGAAAGGCAATAATAGCTGACCAAAATATGTGAAAATATTTAGATACCTTTTCCGCGTTTTCTAATTTTGAGAAATCCAAACTTCTTTGATGGCTTATGCACTTGGTATCCTGAATTTCCCCTCTATCTATTACCCCTTTACCAATGGTTGTTTTACAAATCTTTCTTTGTTCATCTGGGAAAATCCAGACCCCAGAACTTTCAAAAGAGTAATATTTGTCAACTAAGTGCTCGACTGAATCCGATTTTGGTTTTGAATCCCTCTGAATATAAGACTCATATGAACCTTCTGAGATCAAATCTTTGTTATATTTCTCTTCCTCTATATCTTTTCCTTGTGTTACTTTGAATGCGTTTCTTGCCTTTGAATGTATTTGATTCTTCAGTATATTTGTGCCGCTCAGCTCCTTCGACTGCTTGGCATCACCTTTCACCTTTTCTGGTAACAAGCCTGCTGGTACTGTTTTCCATGACTTATCTTGCTCCAAATGTTGAGTCTTGGAAGAATCTCTTGTTTCAATTCCACTCAATTGAAATTTTGTTGGAGGTGGTTTAATATGAGGTCTCCTATCCTGTTTAATTTAAGATACATCCCATGTGAACTCCAATCCTTGAAGTACATACAATATGCTAATGTTGGATAGTACTCCTCCAAAGTGAGTTTGTCGCTAAAGTAAGCAAGTAAGTTTTTATCCACCATTATTTTGATCAAGTGCATAGAGATATTAAAGTATTAAATGATCTAAGGATAGATACTCCCTTACTTGCTCATTTTAGAGAAAAACTTTTTTAAATGATCTAAGCTTAGAGTTTTGTTGGTTGATAATATTTAAAAGGTTGACAATATACCTGAGGCAGACTACTTTCAAAAGCATTTATCATTTTCTTCACATTACTAGGAGGTCTCCCGGGTTTGCTCTTCTTGTCAGAATATTGCAGACCATCTTTCTCCAGATTAGGTTGAATCAAGTTATTTTTCACAACATCAATTTGTTCTGAACTCCCTATCGAAATTGTCAATTTTTCTGAACTAGTAACTCTCTGAGGATGTTTCAGAGATGGTGACTGAGTGGCAGGCTTCTTACCTTTGTGCTGTAATTGAGTATGATTAATTGCTTGTGTCACAGGTTTTGTTGATGAGGTATCGTTATACTGATCTGCAATGTTCTAAAACATGTAAAATGACCATTAAAAAAAAAAACAATAGTACATTTTCCAATGTCTTCTTTTCTAGACAAAATAGACTAAGCAGCTAACTAATTACTCCTTAACTGGCTTTCGCAGTTCCTGAACTGTGTGATCCTCCACTATATTTCTAGCACGAAATTCTTCATTGTTGCGGAAACCAACAGGACTTTGTATTTGGTAAAATGCCTCATTTTTAAGGTGTTCCTTCGGCGATTCTTGAGAAGATGGAGCACTTAAAACATCAGGAAAAAGTCTTTGAGGAAATGTATAGGACCCCATTCATAATTATTTACTCCTTTTATTATTGACATTGTATTCCTTATTTAAAGTTTTTGCATTGTTTCTTCAATCAGTAAAGTAAGATCAAACCTGAGACCTCATCGTTTGAGCTGAATTGTAATGCAGCATTGCCAATAATAGTACTACTATCACTTTCGGCACCTCTTCGGCTGCTACTAAGTAGCTCATCTTGTTTTTTCTTTAATGCAGTTTGTCTCTTCAAAATAAAAGATGAAAAGTTAATGTCAAGGTATACTTTTAGTTGGGACTTCTGATGATGTCTACAAGTTAAGGAAACTCAAAGGTTACTATCTGTATGTATAAATCAATGTTACTTCTAGGTGAAAACATTCCATTCATCTCTTTTTTCTAGGTTTGAACATTTCATTCATCTACTTTTTGCTCAGTGTCAAGAAAATAATTGATTGAGACATTTAATTTGAAAGGAAAAATTTCCATGTCTTGAGGCTTATACTCAACCTTCCCCTGATTTTGAAAATTACAGTAAACTGAGATTTATGTATTCATTGCACTTATCCCTTAAGGCTTATATATGTTCATTCAGGTCAAAGTTGTCATTACACTCAAATCCCTTACAACAGAAACCACAAGGGAGGTAAACGTAATTATGAAACAAGGTAGAGATATCTGAGTGTAATTAAGCAAAATTTCAAGAGAGATAGTGTAATTTTCCAAAATTTGACATGTTTAAGAAAGTTCATAAGCACATGTGCAATACAAATTTTAATAGGAAAAGTAATCAGTACCAATGCCCGAATTCTGTCGCGCTCGTCATCGCTAAGAATGAATTGCAACTTCAAATGCAGGTGCCCGGTCCCTAGAGGAAAATCGTCTTCCCAAACACCCTTCTCTAATATCAATCTGACAAGAACACCTGCCAGTTATTTAGTACTTCTTGTTAGACATGCTTTCTCTGTGACTTAATTTAATAAAAGGACAACATTTTTCAAATGAAATGTGCATAAAAAGCAACCTGTACGTGATGTTTCATTCCCATCAGCATCGTGAATTTTAAAAATCAAATCATCACGGAGGCTAGTTAAAGGGCTGAGAAAAAAAACCGAACAAACTAATTATAATTTAGAAATTGTTGTAATAACCATATGACACAAAAATAAGGTAGAACTCCAAGTTGGTCTTACAAAGAAAAGTCTCCCTTGCCATTGATTTGATACTCTATTTTTCCCATGGAAACTGCATGCATTTTTCACAGTTATAGATGTTGAAAGGAGAGGACAAAATTAAAAGCAAGATTAATTGCATACCTCTAATGGATGTTGATGAAGATAAAGGAAGATCCATGAATTCTAATACTGTTAAATGAATAGAGAAGATAATAAGTAAGAAAAAACCACCTAGTGGCTAAGGTACTTGAACTAATTAGTAAGTACTACATGTATGATATTTAGTACCTGAAACCAGGATGGTTCCTGGCATTGCAAGGGACAAAATTCAATAAAGATAAGAACTGAATATGAAGAGAGAAATTGGCTACGGAGTTATTATCCTGAAGGCTAAATTCTGATATAGTATGAGTGCTCAAGCAAAACTAGCATAGCTTAGAGTTCTGTACTCTGTTGGTTAAGTGATGGAAAGGTGTCAATTGGGAAACTTAGATGGGATAGTGAAGAATAATAGATATGGTTATAATTGAATGATATCAGTTGTTGTGGTCCCTAGAGCCTTCAAACCATTTATTAGCCAGTAAAGCTTGATAGCAAAATTTCAGTTTTGTCTCATTTGTAATTCAGTAATTCCTAGCTTGTCATAGTCTCATAGATCATTATTTCTCGTTACATAGTGAGAATTGACTGGTGGTAAATTGTGGAAGGACAATTATTCCTAAAGTAGTTAGATGGGTCACTGTGTATATAAAGAACCCGAATGATTGTTTTGGATTGATTTAAGTATATCAAGATGAGTGATTAATTTGTTAGTAATATTATAAATGTGAAAAAATATATTATTTTTTAAATTTAATCCTATCGATAATATTGGGATTTGAGACTTTAGAAATTGTTGAGTAAATAAATATGTTTATGAAAAAAAAATAATTACTCTCTCTATCCTTTATTATAAGTCACCAAAGATTTTGTTGTCCCATGCTATATATCACTTCACAAAGTTTAGATAGTGCTAAAAAGTTTAGAGTTATGCTAATAATTGTTTTAAGGTCATTACTTAAGCATTCCAAAATAAGTAAATCAACATTGAAAACTTAAGTTTAACATTTCTCCATATATTATATGCATCATTTTGCAAGATAAAAATGTCTCTTTTACTTACTTAAAAAATATCCTTAAAACACTTTTTAAATATACCTTACATAATTGCACTATTTTTAATTACTTCTCACATGCATATTCCAATGCGTATTTTGGCATTTGGTATGTTTGTGATTTTTCCTATGTTGGTTGATAGTATAAGGTGATACGTGTCGAGAAATTTAGCCAAATTTCTCTTAATCAAATTTGTGAGAAACAGTATAAATACAGAATAATAATAACAACAACAATAATAAAGCTCTTTTATTATGTTGTGGCTACATTATTAATAAAAGCTGAAAAATATTCTGGAGAAAATATTCCTTTTCTTTTCTCTCTCTAGCACTTTCACTCTGTTGGAATGCATAGAAAGAAAAACAGGGTCTGCATTTATAGGTGGAGGTAAGTGTCATCCTCCGTTCATTTGTTTTTCTATTTTTTAATGTTTCTATAATTTTAGTGGCTTCCTATTTTTACGAAACCAAAAACTAAGGAATGTGTTTCCTTAATTTTCTCTCAACAAAGAATGACTTTGTTATTTGACCAATTCCAACAATCTCTCACTTGAAGACTGATTTTAATCCGTCTTCACACTTTGATCAATGCAGTAGTAATGTTATTCTAGACCAACAGAAGTTGAGCACAACTTCAATTTTTCAATGGTTACAACTTTTGTTAACATATCTGCAGGGTTCTTGCTTCCAAGAATCTTTCTTAAAATTAGCACCTCATCTTCAAGTAAAGATCTAATAAAGTGATAACGAAGTCCAATGTGTTTTGTCCTAGAATGAAATGTTGAATTCTTTGCTAGATTTATCGCACTCTGACTGTCACTGTGCAAAACACTCTTTTATTGAATGAATCCCAACTCTGTTAACAGTCCCTGAAGCCATATTAATTCTTTACTAGCTTCTTATACTGCTACATACTCAGCCTCTGTAGTGGATAAGGCAACGATCTTCTGTACCTGTGACATCCAACTAACAGTTGTAGTACCAACAGTGAAAATGTAACTAGTTGAGGGGATTGATCTTTAGACAAACGAAAATGGCTAGCCAAAGGTATGTTAACCACTTTAGCGTCGCATATGTTGAATCTCTACAAAACACGGTTGATGTACTCTTCCTGAGATAATTGCAAAATACCTTTTTGTTTATCTCTCGTGATTTGCATTCCAAGGATCCTCTTTGCTGGACCTAAATCCTTCATATCAAACTCTTTTGACAATTTTTGCTTCAAGTTTATGATCTTGTTCATATCTAAGCCAACTGCTACTAACATGTCATCAACATAAAGAAGCAAAATGATATAACTGGACTTATGCCTCTTGAGAAAACAACAGTGGTCGGCATTATACTTCTGGAAACCTTCCTTGTGCATAAAGCTTTCAAACTTCTTGTACGACTGTCTTGGAGCTTGTTTCAAACCATACAAGCTATTCTTTAGTCTGCACACCATGTTCCTTTTCTTTTCGTCTAAAAAACCTTCAGGTTGATGCATGTAAATCTCCTCATCTAAGTCTCCATGAAGAAATGCGGTTTTCACATCTAGTTGCTCAAGGTACAGTCCTTCACTGGCAACGATACTTAACACAGATCTTATAGTATTGAGCTTCACAACTGGAGCAAAGATTTCAGTGTAATCAACTCCTTCTTTTTTATGAAATCCTTTAACAACTAATCGGGCTTTGTATCTCTTGGATCCATCATGATCTTCCTTCACTCGATACACCCACTTGTTGTGAAGTGCCTTTTTCCCAGTAGGTAACTTTACTAGCTCCCATGTCTGATTGGATATTAAAGACTTCATCTCATCTTTCATGGCAAGCTCCCACTTACTAGCGTCTGTTACCAGACATGCTTCCTCGTAGTTTTCAGGCTCCCCTTCATCAGTTAACAATACATAGTTAAGATATTTCTTGTTAGGTACGGGAGGTCGAGAGGACCTTCGCAAAACAGAAGCTGGAATAGGAAGCTCTGGTGTGTCATCATTATTTTCAATTAATTCCTCTGGCTAAGGAGTCTCAAATTCAGGAGTTTTTGGGACATCATCCACCTCTGCATACACTGGCCTACTTTGTTCTGAGTTTTTATTGCATGTGTTATTCCTGTCCTTATACATCACTTTTTCATTAAAGATCACATCTCTACTACGAATCATCTTTTTGTTTTCATTATCCCATAATCTGTAGCCAAACTCATCTTCTCCATAACCGATGAAAGTGCACTTCTTCGATTTAGGATCAAGCTTATTTCTGCCTTGATCACTAATGTGCACATATGCTACACAACCGAAAACTCTAAGATTTGAGAGTTTTACCTCCTTTCTACCCCATACCTCTTCTGGTATTTTGTGCTCCACTAGAACCAAAGGACATCGATTGATTAAGTAAGTTGTTGTGTTGATTGCTTCTGCCTAGAACTGCTTTGGTAAGCCTGACTGCAAACACAAGCTTCTGGCTCTTTCTGTCAACGTTCGATTCATACGCTCTGTCACACCATTGTGTTGAGGCGTACCTGGCACAGTCCTCTCCATTCTGATCCCGTGCTCATAGAAAAACTTCTTAAATTTGGTGTCTTCATATTCACCACCATTATTGGTTCTAAGCTTTTTGATCTTCAATCTTGTTTCATTTTCTACCATGGCTTTCCAAATCTTGAAGGCCTCAAATACTTCAGACTCATGTTTTAAAAAATATACCCATACCTTCCTAGAGTGATCATCAATAAAAGTCACGAAGTATTGTTTCCCACCAATTGATGGAACCGTCGTTGGTCCCCAAACATCAAAGTGAACTAACTCGATTCTCTCCTTCTTCGGGGTTTTTCCACTTGTCTGAAAGCTAACACGTTTCTGCTTTCCAAGTATACAGTCTTCACACATGTCAATTTCTATTGACCCAAGACTTGGTAGCTTACCCTTTGAGTGCATGATCTTCATCCCTTTTTCACTCATATGGCCTAACCTTTGGTGCCATAGATTAGGATTTTCATTTGTTGCAACTGCAATCAAATTACTTGCTCCAGCTGTCTTGTAAAGAGTACCACTCTTTCTACCACGAGCAATTGTCATTACACCCTTTGAAATTTTCCAATGATCTCCATGAAAGACTGTTGTGTAGCCTTCACTTGCCAATTGGCCTACTGAGATTAAGTTCTTTGTCAAATCTGGAATATGTCTAACATTTTTCAGTTCCCATAGAGACCCATTTAAATTAATTTTCACTACACCTTTACCCACAATCTCACAAGATTGTTCATTACCAAGGTACACTTTACCAAGGTTACCGGGCATATAATTTTCAAATAATTCTTTATGTGAAGTGGCATGAAAAGATGCTCCGGAGTCTAACACCCAAGACTCTTCCTTGTTCTCTAGAGAACATATCAACGCATCATCTCCTTCTGAGGTAGAAGCAACATTTGCCTCCTTTTTCATCGCCTGATTCTTCGGTGCACTCCTGCACTGATTCTTGTAGTGCCCGGTCTTTCCACAATTCCAACACTCAATTGTCTTTGAGCTATGAAAACTTCGATGACTCTTGGACCTGGATCTTCTGTCCATGGATTTATCGTATCCATTTCCTCTGGTTAAATTTCTCCCTCTTGACTCTGTATTTAAAATTGAAGAGGTTGAAGATTCACACGACTCTCTCTGTCGAATTTCTTCACTAAGAACCAGATCACGAACATCTTTGAATTTTAACTTAGTGTTTCCCGAAGAGCTACTCACAGCTGTGACAGTAGCATTCCAACTTTCTGGTAGGGAAGACAAAAAGTATCAATGCTTGGACTTCCTCATCAAATTTGATTCCAACTGAACTCAATTGAGTTGTGACTACATTGAATTCATTGAGATGTTGAGCCACTGATGCACCTTCTGTCATCCGCAAATTAAATAGCCGCCTTATTAAATGAACTTTGTTTCAGGCTGACGGCGTTTCATACATATTAGAAAGAGTCGCCATAAGATCTGTCGTCGTAATTTCTTTTGCAATATTAAATGCAACATTGCGAGATAATGTCAATCGGATAACTCCAAGGGCTTGTCTGTCGAGAAGAGCCCAATCTTCATCTTTCATGCCCTCTGGTTTGCTTCCTGAGAGAGGTTGATACAATTTTTTCTGATACAAATAATCCTTTATCTGCATCTTCCAAAAGCCAAAATCCTCACCATCGAACTTATCAATTTTCACCTTTCCTTCTTCTGCAGTCATTTCTTCCACTCAAATTTGACTCCCTTTGAACCGGTTATTGTAAGAATAACAACGGCCTCTTGATACCAATTGTTGAGAAATTTAGCCAAATTTCTCTTAATCAAATTTGTGAGAAACAATATAAATACAGAATAATAATAACAACAACAACAATAAAGCTCTTTTATTATGCTGTGGCTACATTATTAATAAAAACTGAAAAATATTCTGGAGAAAATAGAAAATATTCTAGCCAAATATTCTGGAGAAAATATTTTCTCCTTTTCTTTTCTCTCTCTAGCACTTTCCCTCTGTTGGAATGCATAGAAAGAAAAACAGAGTCTGCATTTATAGGTGGAGGTAAGTGTCATCCTCTGTTCATTTGTTTTTCTATTTTTTAATGTTTCTATAATTTTAGTGGCTTCCTATTTTTACGAAACCAAAAACTAAGGAATGTGTTTCCTTAATTTTCTCTCAACAAAGAACGACTTTGTTATTTGACCAATTCCAACAATACGGTGACAATTAAAATAGAGAGGGGTGAATGAGCAAGATGTGATAAACTTGCAACATGTGATAAACTAAAGGTATGTAGTTTTTCAATAGTTTTTTTTTAGCATGCAAATATTAAAGAGGATAATTTTTTTCATAAATCCAAACACATTTTTTCATTGTTCATCCCATTGGGTCCCAACAAAAATTTCTTTCTTTTAAACCAAAAAATATTTTACTCTAGTAATAATGAGAGTCAAATCAAAGAAGAAAATCTCCATGGTAAAAAATGCAATAAAAAAATAGATTCAAAATGAATGTAGGCAAGCACAAAGGATTATTGAAAAAAGATAAACGAAAAGTGAGTGTGTTTGTCTAAATAGGACAAAGCCCATCGATCTAGTTTGTAATGAAATGAATGGTAAAAGACCAATCATGACCACAAAAATGAACAATTTCTACTCTTCTCAATGAAAGATTATCATTAAAAACTCAACATAAATTTTGGGCTTTTTATATTCATTCCTTCATTAGCTACATTATTACCCCTAGACCACGTTACAACCTTTTAGAAGTGAAAATAGGATATTGAAGAAAAAGGAGAAATGAAGGGAATGGAAATAAAGAATTTTGAGACTTATATCTTTTATCATCAACGCTTAGTCAAGCCATGTTACAAGCTTTAAAAGACCTCATTGAAGATTGGTTTGCTTGAGTTACACACTAGGACGAAGAAATGCTTACTTTATTAAAACTAATTGAAACTTTGATAAAAATATATCTCATTTTTAATGCATCCATAGTTGTTTCCATCACCATTTATCATTATCCAAACACTTTCCATGTTCGCATAATCATTACGTTAGTGTTTCTTGTTAAGAAGGCATGTGAGAAAAAGAAGTTGAAAGAAACTTGATCAGTTAAATCTCATTGTTTGGAAACGGACAGTAACAATTTGCCACATCCAATAGTACCAGAACAAAATGATTCGTGCCAAAGTGATTATGGCCTTAAGATTTATAGAGGACAAGCTTGTGTTGAAATGATTATTCTTCCACATACATAAGCCAATGGTCTCTGAATTATGAAGGATCTTTTGTTATTAATATGTTATTCGAGGGAGTCCTGACTTTGAGCGAGATGAATGAAGAAGATTTGTCATTTGCAGTCAATTCAAAGGAAATAAATAAATGTTGTACTTGTGGAAAAATAAAAAAAGTTTGAATAAAAAATAAAGAGCTCGCTAGGTTGAAAATCCCAAAAAATGATGATCTAGGCAAAAGTTAGAGCGATCCGCTAAGTCGTAAAACTCAAAAAGGACAGCTTAGGCAAAAATTAGGATCATAAGATAAACGTTTGCTAGGAACTTACATTGGTATTCTATCCAAAATTTAAGGCAAAAGAAAATATCCCCTAATACAAACCAAGTTGTTTTTAACAACGAGATGTTTGAGATTGCAAGTAGAACGAGAAAAAGAGCCTTGAAGGTTGACGCTGGGACTATTTTGTAGATTCCTTGTCTTTGGTGAAGCATTGCTCAACAAGTCAACTGAGAGAATTTTGCAAAGTTTTATTGTTGACACATAAACAGGGGCAATTTTGGAAATTTTTGGTGACAAGCCTAAAAAGAAATATTGGGGCAGTTTTGAATAGATATCAGACAGATTTGTTGTTCCCTTACAAATGGTGATAGTATAGTCGTCTAGGCAATTTTGAAAAGTTTTTTTGCTAAACCCTAAAAAAGGATATTGGGGCAATTTTTGAAAAATTAATTTAGATGTTATTTATTCCCGAGAGAACATTGTAAGCACAATATGCTAGGGTAGAATTTTGACAGATCAAGTTACTTAATGATGATTGCTTGAGGATAAATATTTTATTATGGGTCTTTTAGGAGTTTTTATTAAAGAAAAACTTTGTTTGAGGATCACCCGAGCTTGTCTTGATTGACAAGGTTCTGGTTTGGTCTGTTATTGGTGCTAAAGAGCAAAAGAATGAAAACCAGTAGTCAAGTTCAATTTATCTTGTTGAAAAAAGAATTTTTTGCATTTAAAAGACGCTTCATTTCCCCAATGGAACACATTGATTCTTGATGGGCTTGCATTATAGCAAAGTTAGAGTTGTGTCTTGCTTAAAAGCGCTCAATTCTCTAATGGATTCCCAAACGCATTTCACAATTTGTTTCATTTGCATTATGCATGTTGATCACATTTTGCATCATACACGCAAATTGCATTCAAATTAGGAAATTTTACTCATTACCAATTGCATTTGTTTGCATCTTTGCATCATTAACATGTGCATTTTGAAGAAAAAAAGAAAAGAGAAAAAATCAAGCTTGTTGAAAAGAGTTGAAGGAAAGAGATTTTGAAAAGTGTTGTTTAGGTTTTTCCATGGCCTTTCACTTTGACGAAGATTAAATTGATGTTAGGTTGGGATTTCTGATGTCCTGCCAGAAATGTCGAAAATCATTTTGGATTTTTTGATGCGTGGCAGAGGTGACAAAAGTCATTTTCATACTAAGTCGGGTTGTTTGATGCATCGGCAGAAATGTCAAAAATCATTTCGGTTGGGCTATTTGATGCCCCGGTAGGAATGTCGAAAATCATTTGGAGCTTTTTAATGAATGACAGAAATGCCGAAAGTCATTTTGATATTAAGTTCGGCCATTTAATGCCCCAACCAAAAATCATTTTCATTTGGGTTGTTTGATGTGTAACACCTAAGGCTTTTCATCCCCAATTTAATAATATAATTATGTGAATAATGAATATATTATGATAATTGGAATAATTATTATCTATATATGCTATATTAATTTTGAAATAAATTATGTGCATAAAGTTATTTTGAGATAAAATAAAATAAAATTATGAATTTTCAAATAGGTATTTGGGAATGAGTTTAGGGAAAAATAGTTATTATCATGATTGTTAAATAAAAAAGGGTCTTGATCGGTTAGGTAACCGGTTAACGGCTTGCTTAACTTAACAACTTGAAAAATTGCCTAGAATGTGCCCATAAGATCCCGATAACCAGTTAGATAATGCAAAAAAAGTACAGAAAAGCTGCAAAAACCCATGGAATCCCTGGGATAAAGTCACCTTGCACCTGAAAAAGTAAGAAATGAGATGGAAAATGAATGGCTAGCTCTAATTTTAGGAAATTGTTTTTTGCCCCCATTTCAAATTTCCATGGATCAAAACACCCTTAAGCGTGTTAACATTTCCAGTTCTATGAACCCAAAAAAATCATTCCGGTTTTGCTGAACCGAAAATTGGATTCCGACTTTGTAGTACCGAAAATATATAATGATTTTCGGTACTACAAAACCGGAAAGGTTAAAAGCATCTGAATCTGCGATTGCATCCATTGTAAAAGCTCACACTCCTGCTGATATTTTCTCCATGAATGAAGCTGATCATGCTTCATATACTCCACAGTTTGGAGAGCAAGTCCTTGTGAAGGGATTAGGAGGTAAATTGGCCACGGTGGTAGAATCTGTTAGGTATTTATCTAATATGTGAGCTTACATATATTATTGATCATGTATTATCTGCTAGCATAAAGATTTGGTCCATATTAAAGTGATCTTTTACGGTTTAATATATTGGGATTGAAGACATCTCATTTTGTATGGATTTTATAATGTGTAGATACCAAAGTCTTATTTCTATATTGTTGATGGACCGAAATAGAAATAAGAAAGTTCAATAGTCGTAACCATTCGCGAAAGGCTATAAACTTATTATAAATAGGTTATGGTCCCCAAGTCAGATGCATCTAATTCCCTTCTCTAACTCCATCATTAGAAAGGCTAGAGCAATTGCGCATAATGGCTTGGAAGACCAACCTTCACCCTCATGTTCTCTAATAGGTATGCATTTGTATAAAAGATTCAAGGACAATTCAATTCAAGTTCACATGTTCATCATATTCTCTATGAATATATACAAGTACGTTTTCGCTTTCGCTTCCGCTGTATGATTTTTTGATGATTTGACATGAATGTGTTCTGGTTTATATTTTAATATCTCCTAACAATTTCCAACAAGTGGTATCCGAGCCACTTTCATGTTTAATCATTGAGAATAATTATCAATTTCTTTTTCATATATCAATTAGTATTTCAATGTTCAATTTTCTAATTGTTTAAATACAAGCGTGTTCTCGTTTTGTTTGTTGAATATTGAATGATGAAACACAGATTTGATATTCTGGTGGAGAGATATGTATTGACATATTTTCCATTAAGTTATAGATATATTTGTTGATATAACATCTTTTTTTTCTCTTTGTAAAAATTTGGTTTTAATTCAAGTGGATAGAATGCATTATTAGTTTTGCAATTAAATTTGTATTTCAATGACAACTTGCAAACATTCTTCGTCTTTATTTGGAGAATGCAGAACAGTGCATAGCCCCAATTATTTAGAACTCAGGTGGCGGTAGTTTGTAGTTCTATGAAACGTAGTTATTATTATTTATAATACTTTTTTCGACGAAGAATTGTAACAGTTCTTGATGTGGTGCAACAGTTCAGCACCTAGCCATGCATTGATTAGATCATGGGTTTTACACCCAGCGGCTGCAAACTTATTTTTGTAAAACACTAAATAAATTTAAGTAAATATCTTGACCAAAGATTGCAACGTTTA
This sequence comes from Crotalaria pallida, assembly GCA_037953625.1. Classification (NCBI taxonomy): domain Eukaryota; kingdom Viridiplantae; phylum Streptophyta; class Magnoliopsida; order Fabales; family Fabaceae; genus Crotalaria; species Crotalaria pallida. The sequence continues at coordinate 20,583,628 of CM075650.1, forward strand.
GTGACTTGTGACGGATTTGACTGCCGCGAAAGAGTTTATGTTGCACAGTGGCTTTTAGTAGTGAATTTGAAATTGTTGCGACAAATTTTTTGGAGTAAAATTTTGAGAAATCATATCACTTATGGCAACTTTTCGACCGCCACTAAAGTGTTCCCATAATTATTTATTTATTTATTTAAAGGGGAACAAAATAAATTCAAATTTTGGTGTATTTAATGTCTAATATTCTAAATTATTTAATTAAAGCATCATGTTGCCAAAGTAACCTCTTATGTGTAGATTAATTGATTTGGAATATCTAGACAATAGTATATTAGTATGTTTGTAATTTATGCTAATAATGATCGCCCCAAAGGAAGATTACTATTTGGCCAAAATTTCAAACATGCATGTGGTGATAAATATGTAATAATTATAAGGTTTTCCATGTGAACAATAAGTTGATCCAAAGAAAGGGGTTATTGTTTGACGGGATTAATTATTAATATTTGATTAATACACTAAGTGTATCATTTACTAGTTAATATTTCTATCCAAAGACTGAATGTTAATGTTGTGCTAGATACCTTGTGATGGACCCCACCTTTATTTGAATTTATTGATTAAAGTTTATCGTGAGATTATGTTGTGATATGTTCTTTGTTCAATTAATTTTCTGCTTTTATAATATCTGCAATATAAATTACATTAATGTATTCATTTTTAAGGCACAAACTTCAAGAATTGGGAAGGGAGCATTGTGACAGCTATCTGATTGCATGGATCTAGACTTTGCAATTTCGAATAAACCTATTGATCTTATGGAATAATGTTCCTCTGAGGATAATTGGAACATTGATAAATGAGAATGTTTCTCTTGAATGAGTCTCATGATCAATAGGTGTGCAATTCTAGAAATATTCAAGAATATTATGTCTTAGGAGATTAATGTCAAGTTGTTCCATAAGGAAATTAAACGCCATTTTGCCATTAAGGAAAAGGATGAAACTAACATAATATTATTATGTGTTGTTTTAATAAGGTATACGAACAATGGGATATAAATGAGTATTATATGTGGATATCTAATCTTGCTTCAAAATTAAAAGGACTAAAGTAGAGTAATCTAAATACTTTTATTGAGTATTTGGCTATAAAATGCTTGAACACAATTCAGTTAAATTTAGCTACATTTTCAATGGACAAATGATTTCATTAGAAGTCATTTGATATTGTGTTCAAGAAAGAGTTGAAGCAAAACAAGTCTAATAGTGCTAACTTGGCATCAATGTCTAAAGGTTAAAAGGTACAACTGTGATGTTACAATGTCCTCTCAAACATAACAAATTATCTGTTAGTTTCTCTTGTAAAAGGTATTATTCATAAGTTAATTTAATTTTTGTGTCCACACACACATGGTGAGTAGATTGGGTTTTACTACTCACATAAGTATGTTTATGCATGGTTGTTTAAATTGTTCATTGCCACCTGATGCTGAAAGATGCATTTTCAAGGGCAAATAAGTTAAGATAGAAACAATATCAACTTTTAGGCTATTGGTAAAGTGTAATGATTATTTGGACAAAAAAGAGACATGTATTGTATTGTCATTTAGACAATTTTTTTATTTAATGAACTAATTTGGTTATGTTGTTCATTTGGAAATAATAAGGCTGAACCATGTCAATGTCAAGATTTAAATTTTATCATTACATGTTCTTGACCTTTGCATTATAAATTGTTTTTGAATTTGTTTGATATTGTTACCTCGTTTAATGTAATCTTGGATTTAAGTTAATGTGGCACAAAATTCAAATTAACGTAACCCCATTATGAATGATGTTCACTGAGAAACGAAACTGAAATCCCAACTAAAGTAGTAGCAAAGACCCTCAATTATGGACAACAAAAAGACTATCGTGAAATATTTTCACAATTGTGGTTGTCCAACTAAAGTAAGGCCTTTTAGGTTTAAATTAAAAGAAATATTGAGCTACTATTTTGTTGAATATTTTGAAAAGTGCTAAGAGTTGATGTTTTATGACCCCATTATTAGGTGCTTTGAGACAGAAAATTCTTGAATTTTTTAGGATGTTGAGTTTGAAGGGGGAGATAAGGTTATAAATATTGTTTTTGAAGAGATATTTAGGAAATTCAGATAAAGTTAGCTAACTCCTTATTCAAAATCAATAGATTGGTCCTTGAGGTCAAACTCAACAGCCTTAAAAACCTCGAGTAATGCTATTATGGAAAGTTATAAGTGGGAGAAAAAAATGCACTTTGAAGAGATATTTAGGAAATTCAGATAAAGTTAGCTAACTCCTTATTCAAAATCAATAGATTGGTCCTTGAGGTCAAACTCAACAGCCTTAAAAACCTCGAGTAATGCTATTATGGAAAGTTATGAGTGAGAGAAGAAATGCACTTGTCAATGACTAAGTTGTATTTTTTCATGAACATAAGGTTAGCATTAATAAGGTGATGGAGGATGATTTACTCAACTTCTTTTGAGCCATGCAAAGTTTTAACTCTCACAAATGGATTAATGCAATGAATGAAGAGATTAAGACCATGAAAGACAATGACATTTGGGATCTTGTCCCTTTACCCAGAGGTTTGAAACCCATTAGTAGTAAATGGATATTTAATACCTAAAGGGGATCATAGGGTAATATGGAAAGATATAAGGTATGTCTTGCTTGAAAGGGCTTCACTCATAAGGAAGACATTAATTGCAAAGAGAATTTTTTCGTTTTTTTTTTTCTAAAAGACTCCTTTAGTATTATAATAGCATTTATAGTTCATTCTGATTTAAGCTTCATTAGATGAATATAAAGACTTTGTTTTTCAATGGTAACATTGATGAAATAAAGTGTATATGGTGCAATCATAAAAAAAACTTTGTGAAAGGATGTGCAAAGATATGACTTGCAAATTTAAGAAATTCATCTAAGAGCTTAAGTAAGCTTTCTGTCAATGGTATCATATATTTCATCAAGTTATTATCTCTTTTGGTTTTGAGATGAGTTCAGTTATTGGTTATGTGTACCATAATTTAGTGGGTGTAAATATATTTTCTTAACTTTATATATTAAAGATTGAAAACCAAGTAAGACCCTTGTTGCTAAAGGAGACAAGTTTAGTCTCAACCCGTACCTGAAGATGGAGTTTTAAAGTTTAAGAGTTGCAAAATAGTCTTTATGCATTGGCTTATGAAGTTTAATGTATACATAAGTCGTGCGCTTTTGGATATTGCGTACTTAAGTAGAATGCAAATATTTAGGTAATTAAGAGACAAATTATTAGAAAGCAGCCAAACAAATTATCAGGTACTTTAAGGAGAACAAAGAACTATATGCTCATATGCAAACATGAAAACATGCAATACAATGATTCAGTAAGAGATCATAAGGTATTCTTGTTATTGTTATTATTTATTTTATTGTATGTCAATGTAGTGTCATGCTATATTTATTTGTTAGGTGGATGAACTATTTCGGTAAAGTGCTTAGCAGACACTAATAGCTTCTTCCGATATAGCAATGGTGTGTTTTGAGGCATTCAGTAAATAAATGAATATGACTATGAAATTTTGTCACTTGGCTGCGAATTTTGGATAAAGTGAAAGACCATTAAAGTTACTTTGTGACCAAATGTTAGTAGTGTTATATCTTACTTAAGGGAATAGTTAGTAGTCAAGAGTCTATAGAGCTGTTTGCGGGTTTTTCATCCGACGCCTGCCGAACTGACGGTGATGTGTGGGGGTGTGGGTAACGATAGGTTATGTGGTAATCTTGTAAAAGGAACTTGACCGTCTTTTTGGTATTTTGGGCATTTGTGTTTGAACAGCGTAAAAGTAAATGCGAGTAAGGTAAAAACCGACACCAAGAACACGATGCGGTGAAACTTAAATGGTGCAGTAAAGTAAATGACTTGGAATCGTAAAGGAAAGCGATTAAAATTTGCGGTAAAGTAAATTGCATGTAATTAAAAGTGCAGGGAAAAGTAAAGATTGCATTGAAAATTAAATGGGTGGAAGGCTGAGGTTCTTTACAATGGCGTTTCTCCGTTTGTCTGCTCTGGTGAGACGTTTAGGATTTTGGCCTATGTGTGTCAACCTAGCAACCGACCCCGATTACAAACTAAGGACTTCCTATTTATAGGCATAGGAATCCGAAAACTATTTACAAAGCATTCTTGCACGTTCTGCATAACTGCAAAACCCACGATCTATTAACTACCCACTACGCTATCCCCCACGATGCAACTGCCCACGTCGTGGTTTGGGCTTAGTGGATACTTCTGTCGAACCCCGTGGTGACATCTTTGCTGAGATCCCTTCGACTGGCACTCTTCTTCGACCGCAACTCTGTGATTCTTGTCTAAATCTCTTTGTTGTTCGAAGCATTGACGTTGTTGTGCTCCCGTCTCTCGGTTCTGAGATGTCAGCCGACATCAAGATCCTTTCGACAAATAGGTCTTTTGTCGAAATAGACTTTCGACCTGCTGTCGGCCTCAGACGCATTCGATTGATATTGGTGACATGTAATTCAACTAAACGTTGTTTCACCAGCATTCAATCAAAAGCATGCCCCCGACATTTCTAGTAGAATGTCGTCAAAGGACTTATTTCCTTTAACTCTTTAATAGGAAAGGCGGCCGTAGTCGATCCTAGCAGGACACAAACCTTGGCCTATGGGATTACAAAGACCTTTCCAATGCTTATTTATCAGGTTCACTACTTCCTCCAATTCGGAGTTCTTTGTTGTGACCCGACGCATCAGAAATGGGTTCTACGTAATCCCACGTGTTTAGCCTTTCGCTATTCAAGAGGATAAAGGGGGTATTCGGGGTGGACATTCCTTCATTTCCTTGTCCTCACCCAAACACCTTAATCCCACATGTTTAGCCTTTGATGGACTCATGTTTATGTGGAATATGAATCTTTTTTCCCCTTTCCAGAATTCATGAAGGCATTCCTTAAGTTTTCTCATTGTAACTCATGGCTTTTCTCAGTGAAAAATGAGGATTTTATAGCCACAAGTAGCATTTAATGCCTCCATAATTACTCTTCCGTTCCCAATGCTGATATGACGTTTCTGACTCCTCTTTTCTTGCGCCACTATTTTTTCGACGCAGGCCTCTTGTTTCCGCCTCTTCCTTCTGTCGACACACGTTCACGTCCTTCGAAGTCACTTTTAAGCCATGCCACTTAAGTACACCTCCCTCGACATCACTTATGTTGTCGACACACATCCTTTTCGTCGAAATCTACCCATCATCGGATTGTACGTTCACCTCCCTCGAAGTCACTTTTAAACAAATTTTTAAGTACACTTCCGTCGACGTCACTTATACATCCGACATTCGCAACCTTTTGTCGATTTCGATTTTCCGTTAACAGAGGCCCCCCAAGTTTTGGTATGCGACGCGTCTTTTCGGAGGATGCCAAAAATTGTATCTTTTCGAACTGTCCTTTCAGCATTAGGATTCTGAAACGGCGAGTTTATCCTTTTGAACTGACGTTTCTTATTGGACCATTGTGTTGGTCTTACACGTCTTTTCACTTCTTATTTAAACTTGATCGCTTATCATTATCCCCCTTTTATCTTTTCTTGCTTGCCACTGCACCCTTTGACTTGAAACCCCTTTTTCCTTTCCAAAAACTCTTCTTTCAATATGGCGATCCAAGGAGTTCTTGATCCCGAAATCGATTTGGAAGTCCCATATCATGAGCGTAGTCTGATCATCCCCGCGACCTCTTTCATTCCTGCCAATGGTGAGCCTGTCAATCCTTCTCCTGCTTTCTTGGGTCCTTTGATGAAGAGAGGCAGTTAAATGATGTCTTGTGGGGGCATTATTTGAGTCAACGGGTTTTATTTGGCGGTTTACCCGACTCCACTGCCTACGAAGAGAAAGAAGTTTTTCTGCATTACCCCAATTGTGTGTCGAGGCAGTTTGGCCTTTGTCAAGGACTACCGGCCCCCGTGCTTGCATCAGTGTCGCAAGAATTCCACCATGGCCAGCTAATGGACTACAAGTCTTCTTGGAAGTCGGTGCTGAATAGGTTTGTGTCGAAAAACCTTGCTTCTCTTAGCCGTTTCAATCTTCTCGGCTTCACTCCTTGTTTCTTAGCGAGTCCGAATTTCGTGCGTTGGTGGGAGTCTTACTTCAACACGTACCATGTGGACTATGATACTATTGTTGAGAGGATGAGCGCGAGGACTCCGACAGATGTGGCAGCCGACAAAACTGGTAAGGGTACTTAACTTTTTACTTTTCGAACTTCTTTTCCTTTCGGCCTTCTCACTTGTCGTTTCCTTTGCAGTGGCCAAGCCGAACCTCATTGGTTATTCTGCGGCAATTAAGGCCTACGCATCAAAGAAGAAAGGTGGTGATCCTTCATCACCTAAGAAACACAAGAAACGGCGCCATTCCAGTGCTATTGATGATTTCGTTGAAGCCAAGAGACAACACAAGGGACGAACTGTACAATCGTCGAATAAACCTCAAGTTGATCCTGAGAGGACCGACAGTTCTTTGGTTCGTCCTCTTTCGACGAAGCTTCAAGCGTCTACTGCTTCATCTGCTCCTTCTATCCATCCTTCTTCAAATCCTTCATCCAGAAGTCAACCGCATTCACGTCCAAAGGCCAAAGGAATTGTCATCCAAGAGCCGTCTCCCCATGTCACCATTCAAAGAGCACATGGTGATGCGGCCGATCTGTTTGTCGACGTTTGCCGTCACGACCCCCATGCTGGTGAATTTCTTCCAACTCCAACACTTAATCCATTTGTTGAAGAAGATATGGTCGAAGATACCAGCATCCAACTGCAAAGGCGTCCTGCCCGTCGGCAAGTGATTCTTGATGACTTGTCTTCGGATGAACCTCAAGTTGACGTTGTCTTTGACCAGACTGACAGGCTGCACTCCATTGAGGCTTCCATGCAACGGTGTCTTGATGACACTTCTTCTTCGGCTGCAGTTGAGGTTGTCGTTCAAGGCTCTAACCAAGATGCAGTCGACACTGAGCCTCTTGACATTGACACTCATGTTGTAGACTCCCCTGTTGCTGTCGTGGGTCCTGAGACCACTACTGCATGTGGCCCTTCATTTGAGGTACTTGCGAATTTACTCATTCACCCTTTATGCAGCATTAAAAGATCCTTACCAACCTTCTTTTTGTTTTTTCTTAGATCCCCAACAACTCAGTCCAACCCGAGGATTTCGACGGCAGCTTGTCAATTCCTGGTGCTTCCGGTTTCGCCGCTGTTCCTTCTATTGAGATTCCTTCTTGTGCGCCTCCATCTACCACCATGGCTCCTTTGATTCAAGCTTCCCCTTCCCCTGCCTTCGTTGCTATTCGAGAATTAATGGCTAAAGCACGATCTATTGAAGCAGCCATGACTTCTCCCTTGAGAGACGCCGAACCAGTCGCAGATCAGTTGATGGTGACCTTGAAGAATATCTGTTGTCGGCCTTTTGATCAATTATTGGCCGACTCCACGACTCTTGAACTCTTGTCTTCCACCATCACTTCGCTTTTGCAGCACCGTATTCCGGAAGATGTCGAATCCAAATTGACCGGGTTGCAGCGATTTGTGGGTAATTGGACTACTGAAAGTCCAAAATTTTTGAATGACATCAAAGCTTATGAAGATGTCAAAGCAAATCAAAGCATGATGGAAGCCGAATTCATGGATTCAGAGCGAGAGGATGCAGATTGTTCTTCCAAGGTTGATGATACACTCCGGCGATTAGAAGAGAATGGAGGTAGGATTCGAGAACTGAAAGAAGAGTTAGCCCGTCGGGAACATGATCAACTGGACTTGACCCAATACATGGAAGCTGTCAAAGTTAATCGACAAGAACTAGCTGCCAAAGTTGATGCCTTAGTGGCGCCTTATCAGCAGATTACAGATGCTTTGGCTACTCATTTGCAAGAATACAGGGCTGGACTCCGACGTAGAGATGCTTTTGCCAGGGAATGGTGTTCCTTTGGCAATCTTTTCGGATGAATTTTGTTTTTCCTTTGTTGTATTTGCCTCTTGTACTTTGCTTCTGTCGTATGGATTTTTCAATTTTAATTCAATGCATTTTTATTTCCGTCATTGTCGGCTTATATCTTTTCAAATACTTGTCGTTGATTGCTTTAATCTTTTTTCCCGATTCGACTTCGACTAATTCGTATGCATTGCCCGAAAAAGCCTTTACTACTTTAAATGGTCCTTCCCACTTTGGTGACCACTTACCATATTCGTTAGAACGCTTGTCGATGGGTAAGATTACTTTCCATACTAATTCATCAGGTAAAAACGACTTGAACTTAACTTTGGCGTCGCAATATCTAGCAATTTTTTTCCTTTTGTCGCATAATATTCTCCAACGCCAATAGTCTTTCGTCATGCACCTCATTTAATTCGTCAAACATGGAATTCCAATAATCATTCGTAGGCATTTCATGCTGCCTTTGAAATCGTATTGATTCCAAATTGATTTCGACTGGTAACATGGCCTCATGGCCATATGTTAACATATAAGGAGTCGTACCCGTTGCTTCATTTGGAGAATTCCGAATAGCCCATAACGCCGGTGTCAACGCTTCATGACAATTTCGTGGTTTACTTTTAATTTGCTTCTTGATGATGTTGATAATCCACTTGTTGGCTGCTTCTGCTTGTCCATTGGATTGTGCATAGTAAGGTGTTGAAGTTAGTAACTTGATTCTTCTTGATGCCAAATATCCCTTCAATTTGCTTCCCAAGAAAATCGATGCTTGATCTGTAGTTATGGTCTCAGGAATTCCAAATCGACAGACGATATGGTCTTCAATAAAATCAATCACTTGCTCTTGTTTGACCTTCACCAAAGGTATTGCTTCTACCCATTTGGTAAAATAATCAACACCCACCAATATCCCAATATCCTTGAATGGCCTTTTGAAGAATGAGGGACAATTTCTCCAATAACGTCTAATGCTCATCCTCTAAAAGGCCATGGCTTGATGATGGAATGCAATTCTCCTGCCGGGACATTTTGAATGTAGCCATGTTTTTGGCATTCTTCACATGATTTTGCAAAATTCATGCAATCTGATATTAATGTAGGCCAAAAAACCCTTTGTCTTCTAAGCACCCATTTCTTCTTTTCTCCTGCTTGATGTGCTCCATATATCCCTTCATGAACTTCCGCCAAAGCTATGAAAGCATCTTCCTTGTCGAGACATACCTCCAAATTTCCGTCGACTGATTTGTGATACAGATCACCTCCTAGTAACGTGAACTTGGTGGCTTTCAGCTTCAACTTTCGTTCGGCATTGGGGGATGGATTCATCAAGTAGTCAGCTATGGGTTTCCTCCAATCATCATCGGATGCTAATGCATTTACCATCACTTCTCTCTCATGAGGGGGGTATAACAGCTCTTCAATCCGTGTTGCATCATCCAAAGTCTTCTTCGATATACGGTATCTAGATGCGATTTGTGCCAAATGATTGGCCTTTTGATTATGACACCGGTATACATGTTCGACTGAGACATCGTCAAATTGGCGCATCATTTTTCGTGCCATATTGCGATATCTAACCAACTTTGGATTTAGACACTTATATTCGTCAACCAATTGTTTAATGACTAGCTGATTAAGACATCCTCGTACTCAGCTTCATTATTCGAACATTGATATCTAAGGTTGAACATGAATTCCGTGGGAATCCCTTCAGGGGATACGAGTAGTATTCCAACTCCTGCCCCTTTTCTATGCGACGATCCATCAAAATACATCGTCCAAGGCCTTAAGCCGACAAAATTAACAGATAAAGCCATGTCTACACATGGGTGATCTGCCAGAAAGTCAGCTACCACTTGGCCTTTGACGGCTTTCAATGGTACATATTGAAGTGAAAATTCAGTTAACGCTAACGTCCACTTGCCAACCCTACCATGTATAATTGGCTTGGATAGCATGTATTTAATAACGTCAGACTTCGACAAAACTAAAACATGAAAACTCTTCATATAATGTTTAAGTTTTGTACAAGAAAAGTAGAGCGCTAAACATAATTTTTCTATTGCACTATACCGTGTTTCGGCATCATTCAACACTCTACTTAAGTAAAATACAGCTCTTTCTACACCATTTTCATTTTCTTAAGCTAACATACTCCCTATAGGGTAATCAGAGGCTGATATATACAATTTTAAAGGAAAACCTGGCTGAGGCGGCATCATCACTGGTGGTGTTGATAAATATATCTTCAAGTCGTCAAACGCCGCTTGTTGCTCCGGTCCCCATTTAAAATCTTCTTCTCGTTTTAGCTTTACGAGAGGTGCAAAGGCTCTGGTTCTTCCCGACAGGTTTGATATGAATCTTCTCAAATAATTCACCTTGCCAAGAAACGACTGAACCTCTTTCTTGTTAGTCGGAGGAGATGCTTCTATGATGGCCTTGGCTTTGTTCTTGTCGACTTCAATGCCGTTTCTGTGGACAAGGAATCCCAAAAACTGGCCAGCAGTGTCTCCAAAGGTGCATTTAATTGGATTCATCTTTAGATTATGCTTCCTCATTCTGGTAAATGCCTTCTCCAGGCTCTCCAAATGCTCCTCTTGAGTATCCGACTTGATCACCACATCGTCGATGTATACCTCCAAGAACTTGCCAATCATGTCATGAAAAATCAGATTCATTGCTCTTTGATACGTCGCTCCTACATTCTTGAGTCCGAACGGCATCATTACCCATTCGAAAGTTCCTATTGCACCTGGACATCTGAACGCAGTCTTCGACACGTCGCCTTCAGCAATAAAAATCTGATTGTAACCTGAAAAAGCATCCAGTAAGCTCATTACCTTATGACAAGACGCTGAATCCGCCAGCATATCAGCTATCGGCATTGGGTATTCGTCTTTTAGTGTGGCACTATTTAGATCCCTGAAATCGACACACAGTCGCATTTTCCCATTCTTCTTTACAACGGGAACTATATTTGCCATCCACTCGACGTACCTTGCCATTCTGATGAATTTTGCTTTCAACAGTCTTTCGATCTCATCTTTGATTTTGAGGACTACATCAGGTGCGAACCGTCGAACTGCTTGTTTGATTGGCTTGTGGTCAGGCCGTAAAGTCAGCCTGTGTTCGACTAATTCTCTGTCGAGTCCTGGCATATCTTCGTATTCCCAAGCAAAACAATCCTGGTTCCTTCTGATGAGATCAATGAGCTTCTGTCGGAATTCCTCCTTTAACAACGAACTTACGTAAATTGGTTTCGGTTTCTCAGCCGTTCCCAAATTTACTTCGTCTCTAGGATCCTCACTGATGAATCTAGATTCTTCATCTGTCCACCCTCTCTCGAATCCCAAAGGGTTGTCATCTACATTATAGTCCTGGAATGCACCTGTCTGAATAGTGCATTGCATTCGGTCGGCCACGTAAGCCGACAGTCTTTCTAGCTGTCGATCAACCATCAGTGCTGGTCGAAGGCTGCTGCTCAACGGCCTTGTCCATCTCGACAATTGAAATCCCATAGTTTTCCATTAGGCATTTATCCACTACGGGTTTCTGAAAGTTTTCAGCATCAAGTCGGATTGGCTTGATGCTTGGGTTGTAGACTTTGAAATCTACGTGCATCTGTTGCATGTAACATGGACTGTCATCTGCAGGAATCACCTCCACCTTGTTCTCATGATTCCACAAGACTAATTTCTGATGGGTCGTTGACGGAACGGCCCCCACAGCATGAATCCAATCCCTCCCTAACAACAGGTTGTAGCTAGCCTTAGATGGGACTACCACGAATAAAGTATCTCTTGCGACCGAGCCCACCTCGACTTTCAACATCGTCACACCATGCGATTGAGCGACTTTCCCAGTAAATCCAACTACAACCACATTTGTCGATATTAAGTCCGACTCCGCTTTTCCCATCCTCTTGAATACGTTCCAAGGTAAAACATTGACGGCTGCCCCTCCATCTACTAACACTCGATTTAGAGGCTTCCCATCAACAATGGCCTTAATATGTAAAGGCCTTAAGTGTTCTCTTGTTCTCTCTTCCAGTGGTTCAAACTGAGCAATATGTCCGATGTCTACCTCCAAATGAATTCGATCCAAAAGGAAAAGGCATTCAGGAAGTCCTGGCACCTCGTCACTCAGATACGAATCGTCAGAATCATCACTTTCGTTTCCCTCTTCGTGTGCATGGTCTCCAGGCATGTCGAAAGGCAAACCAATGTTGTTGATTGAGAGGCTGCTGATCTTCTTACTTTGAGCATTTATCATGTCTTGATCGTTGACAATGATATCCAAGCTATCTTCAGAGTCCCCTTCGTACAATTCACTCATCCGATTCGACCCTTCAGACCTCTTTACCCATTTCTGCTTTTGCTTGCCTCCTTGTCGACCTTGAGCCGCTTCCGGCTTCATGCTTGCAACAAGGCATCCTTGGTCATTCGTGGGTAACTCTTCAATGTTGACTCCTTCAGCTTCTGCCTTCCATATTCTCTGGAGCCTCCTCTTCTGAGTACGTGTTAACCCTTCATAAATTGACCCAGATGTCGATCCTGATTGTTGCCTTCATAAATGACTTTTCTGGTCGATCAATTCCCGGATTTTGAACATGTTGAGGTGCTTCGACACCTGGATGAAAGACCATTTGCTGGTTCTCCGGCATCGTATTACCTGCACTAAACATTGGGTTAGTATGAGCATGATCCCACGTAGTCGGGATTCTACTATCTTGCTGTGGTGATTAGAGCTGTCAATAATGGGCCAGGCCCGATGGGCCAGCCCATTTAGCCCGAAAATAAATGGGCTGGGCTTCGCAAAATCCCAGCCCGACCTTTTTTCGGCCCGACCAGACCCGGCCCGATAATTACGCAGCCCGACATGGGCCAGCCCGAAATGAGATGGGCTGGCCCGCTGGCCCGAAAATTTTAAAATGTTTGCAATTTTTTTCTTTTTTAACAAATGATTGAGATTTAAAGAGGCCCAGCCCAATAAAAAAAGACGGAAGGGAATTAGAGAAGTGTCAAGTGTGGGATTGAATCTCACTGCAGCCGGCCCTAAATTGAATTCACACTAAGTCACTAACCCTAAGAGGCTAAGACTAAGAGAGAGTTTCTCACTTCCTAACCCTAATCTTCCTTCGGTCGATCATCTTCGGCCATGGATGTTACCGGTGCCTCACCCTCTCGAAAGCGGCATCACCTCACAGCCAAACCCCATGGCACCTCACCCTCCGGGAAACGCCTTCATTTCACGCCCTCACCCTTACGGAAACGCGATCGCCCTCCCTTCTCGTCCTCATCCCACGGCGGCTCACCTTCACCGTCACGAGCACAGTCATGGGGAGCACAGTCACGAGCGGTAAGCTACTTACTTTTTTCAGTTGTTTTTTTTTTTGTCAACTATTATTATTGATTGTTGATAGTAGGTTGTTTTTATCATAGTCACCGCCTCTGGTTTCTATTGTTTTTATCAGTCACCAGTGCAGAAGCATCTCATTCTGCATATTTTCTGGCGCTTCTTGTGACTGTTGCTTCTGTAGTGAATACATGCCATCCCTGTTACTCACTAGAACATCTGCAAATTGCATTAAATTATTAACAAATCATTAGTTAATGATATAATATATTTCCCTTGTTGAACTTCTCACTTATAATAAAAAATCAATCCCTTTCAAACCGTACGAATTATCAAAATAAGTTTTGCTTTTATAAATTAAATTTTTTTATACTCATAATATTCATCAAATTTTTTATATTACACTTGGAAAGTTCAACTATCGTTAGGTATATTAGATCTTGTTGGTTCCTTATATGAATTTAAAATTACTAGCCACTGGTTTCTACTTGGAAAGTTCTACTTTCTACTATTGTTTGTCTACTATTGTTTTTATCACCGCTGGTTTCTATTGTTCTATTTCTCTACTATTGTTTGTTTCAATTTGGATTCTTGATTCTTTTCTTTTTAATAATATTGCAGCATCTTTCAAAGGATGATTCTGAAGTTAGTGATGAAGACGATTGTATGATTCTGGAGCAAGATGTGCCACAAACACCTCCTGGAAATGATGAGGATCTTATACCAGCAAAGAATAAGGCGAAAGCAAAGGGAAAGATGAAAACTAAACCGGAAAAGGAACAGGTGAGATCGCTAACTTCGGCTGTTTGGAAAGTTTTTGAGAAACTACCAGTGAAAAAAGATGGAGAGAAAAAGTGTAAATGCTTGACTTCTGGGACAGAATATAAATGTGTAAGCACGGGAGGCACATCTCACCTAAGACGTCATATTAAGAAGTGTCAATTGCTTCCTAAATCTTATGATGTGGGGACAATGATGCTTGATCATAATGCTAAATTGATATCTAGAAAGCTTGATCCCCTGATGGTTCGTAACTTGATAGCTCAAATGATTATATCTCATGATCTTCCATTTAAATGTGTTGAGTGGAGTGGTTTTAGATCATTGTGTCAATATCTTTCTTTTGGTGAGGCTTCTACTATTTCTAGAAATACAATTTCAGCAGATGTAATGCAAGTTTACTTGCATGAAAAAGAGAAATTAAAAAAACAGTTGGCTGAACATAGTGGTAGAGTTTGCTTTACTTCTGATTGTTGGACTGCCTGCACCACTCGTGGTTACATGACTTTAACTGTTCATTACATAGATCACAATTGGAAGCTAAATAGCAAGTTGTTGAGTTTTTGTCATTTGGAGCCCCCACATGGTGGTCATGAGATGTCAAGAAAAGTACTTGAACTTTTGAAAGAATGGGGATTAGAGAAAAAGGTTTTTGTCAATTACTTTCGATAACGCCTCCTCCAATTTTAACTTGCAAAAGTTTTTGAAAAGCCAACTATGCTTTACAAATAGTTTGTTGTGTGATGGAAAGTTTTTTCACATTAGATGTTGTGCACACATCTTAAACCTTATCATTCAAGAGGGTTTAAAAGTGGCAAGTGATGCATTGCACAAAATTAGGGATAGTGTGAAATATGTGAATATTTCAGAATCAAGAAGGAAACAATTTGCTCAATGTGTTGCACGGGTTGGTAACATTGATAATAGTGTTGGGTTGTGTTTAGATGTGCCCACTGGATGGAACTATACATATTTGATGCTTAAGAGTGTTCTTCCATATAAGCTCGTGTTTGTGAGCTTAAGTATGAGTGATGTTAATTATAAGCATTGTCCATCAAATGAAGATTGGGAGAGGGGAATTAAAATGTGTGAGTTTTTGGAGCCTTTTCATGAAATTACAGAAATGATATCCGGCTCCAAATATCCCACTTCCAATCTATATTTCATGCAAATATGGAAGGTAGAGGTTCTGTTGAAGAAGAATATTGAGAGTGAAGATGAAGTGGTTAGAGATATGGCCTTAAAGATGTTGCATAAGTTTGATAAATATTGGAATGACTATAGCACAATTCTTGCTCTTGGTTGTGTTCTTGACCCAAGGATGAAGTTTAATTTTCTGAAATATGCTTTTGGTAAACTTTATGATGACCTCACTGCCAAGAAGAAAGTGCAAGTTGTGGAAAATGCTTTGTATGAACTCTTTAGTCAATATGTCCAAAAAAGTGCATCACCTTCCTCTTTGGTGGATGCAAGTGCTTTAACTCCCACTTATGGAGAGAGTTCAAAAACAAATTTGTCATCGGACTATGATGTAAGTTTTTTCTTTTTAATGAGGTCTATCAATTGTTTAGTTTTTTTTTATATGCTGTACTGTTTTGATATATTAATTTTATTTATTTATTTGTATTTGTGTAATAGGACTTTGAACAAGAAGAGAACAAAGAAACATTGTTGTTGCAAAAATCTGAACTTGACCTTTATTTGGAAGAGCCAAAAATTGTTGGTCAAAAGGATTTGGATGTTTTGGCATGGTGGAGGGATCGCAGTCTTAGATATTGTGATTTAGCAAGAATGGCTAGTGATATATTGAGTATCCCAATCACCACTGTGGCATCTGAGTCGGCTTTTAGCATTGGAGGTCGAATCTTGAGTAAGTATAGAAGCTCCTTGCTATCAAAAAACTTGGAAGCTCTCATTTGTGCTCGTAGTTGGTTACATGGATTTTCACCAAATGGTATTTATTATTTTTTGTTAACTTTTATCAAAACATCTTTTTCCTTAGCTTTCTTATAGTCTAGTTGTTCCTAATTTTGTGTTTTAATTTGTTTAAGAATCAAGTTCATTTGAAGAAACAAAAGAGGAGATTGTGAAAGTTAATGAATGTGGCAAAGTTGTTAAGATCATCATTCCTAATGAGGAGGAAGAATGAGAATGCTGATTAGTATATAATTTTTTGGGATGAGCTCTTATATTTTTTGGGATGAGCTCTTTTTGAGATGATCTGTATGTAATAGTCTATAATAGTCATCCATTTAGTTTGTATAGCTAACTTAGAACTCTGAATGTCTTTTAATTCATGACCGAATTAGTCTCTATGTATTTATAGGAGCTCTGAATATGTCTTTTGATTTATGACCAAAGGAGTATATATGTATTTATGTTAATGGCACTTGACTGGATTTGTAATAGACTAATGGTGTAATAGATGTTCGAAGGAATAGATGTGGCTGTCCATGAAAAATTATATACTGTGTTGTGCATGAAAAATGTGACCTTTTTTTTTAAAAAAATAATTTAAATGCTGGCCCGTGGGCTGACCGTTTGGCCCGCATATTATTGTGGGCTGGGCTGGGCCATTTAAAATGCTGGCCCGAGGAAAATTAGGGCTGGATCAGCCCGGCCCGAAATAGTGTTGGCCCGTAATGGCCCGACCCTAATGGGCTGGGCCAGCCCGATTTGACAACACTAGTGGTGATGACACTCGAGCAGTGTGTCGTACATCTTGGCCATCAGGATAACTTTGTACCAATATTGGCCTTGGTAAATTCCTATCAACAGGTGGAGTATTGACGAACTCACTATGCTCATTGTCGTCGACGCCTAAGACTTGGTTTAACCTTTTCATGTATTATGCAATTTTCCCGCAAGTCTCATTTGTCACCAACATCGCTGGGTTGATAACCAAACCCAATTGAGCCGTCAATTGATCGACCAGTTGTACATTAGCCTCTTCGATTTGTTGACGGATATGCGTAACGGGATTGATAGGCATGTATCTTGAACCGTTACTCGTACCAGCCATGTCCATAGCAGAACGCATAAAGGCCATGTTAGTGGCCCCCGTCGTTGCATTAGTACTGCCTATCGAACTACTCATAGGCCATGTTAACGTCGATCCTGGAACAAAACCAGGTGGCAAACCATACGGAGGAACTTGTCCTCCAGTATTTGAACTGCTACCAAAAGTAAACCCACTGGTGAGGTTTCCCCCATTTGGGCCATTATTTGGCCGTTGAAATGTGGTTACGACAGTTGATTCCACGGCGGAACCGCTTCCTCTAGTCATTTGAGGAGCACTTGTCGTAACGCTTGGTGTAATAATCTCCGAAATAACGGTGGTCTGTTGACCACCTTGACTTGTAACAACCATTGACGATGAAGATGGCAAAGTTATGCCACTTCTCAAACGCATACAAACAAGCACAAGTTACTCTGAACCTGTCCCACTGGGCGTGCCAATTTTGTTTGCGGGTTTTTCGTCCGACGCCTGCCGAACTGACGGTGATGTGTGGGGGTGTGGGTAACAACATGTTATGTGGTAATCTTGTAAAAGGAAATTGACCATCTTTTTGGTATTTTGGGCATTTGTGTTTGAACAGCGTAAAAGTAAATGCGAGTAAGGTAAAAACCGACACCAAGAACACGATGCGGTGAAACTTAAATGGTGCAGTAAAGTAAATGACTTGGAATCGTAAAGGAAAGTGATTAAAATTTGCGGTAAAGTAAATTGCATGTAATTAAAAGTGCAGGGAAAAGTAAAGATTGCATTGAAAATTAAATGGGTGGAAGGCTGAGGTTCTTTACAATGGCGTTTCTCCGTTTGTCTGCTCTGGTGAGACGTTTAGGATTTTGGCCTATGTGTGTCAACCTAGCAACCGACTCCGATTACAAACTAAGGACTTCCTATTTATAGGCATAGGAATCCGAAAACTATTTACAAAGCATTCTTGCACGTTTTGCATAACTGCAAAACCCACGATCTATTAACTACCCACTACGCTATCCCCCACGATGCAACTTCCCACGTCGTGGTTGGGCTTAGTGAATACTTCTGTCGAACCCCGTGGTGACATCTTTGCTGAGATCCCTTCGACTGGCACTCTTCTTCGACCGCAACTCTGTGATTCTTGTCTAAATCTCTTTGTTGTTCGAAGCATTGACGTTGTTGTGCTCCCGTCTCTCGGTTCTGAGATGTCAGCCGACATCAAGATCCTTTCGACAAATAGGTCTTTTGTCGAAATAGACTTTCGACCTGCTGTCGGCCTCAGACACATTCGATTGATATTGGTGACATGTAATTCAACTAAACGTTGTTTCACCAGCATTCAATCAAAAACATGCCCCCGACATTTCTAGTAGAATGGCGTCAAAGGACTTATTTCCTTTAACTCTTTAATAGGAAAGGCGGCCGTAGTCGATCCTAGCAGGACACAAACCTTGGCCTATGGGATTACAAAGACCTTTCCAATGCTTATTTATCAGGTTCACTGCTTCCTCCAATTCGGAGTTCTTTGCTGTGACCCGACGCATCAGAAATGGGTTCTACGTAATCCCACGTGTTTAGCCTTTCGCTATTCAAGAGGATAAAGGGGTTATTCGGGGTGGACATTCCTTCATTTCCTTGTCCTCACCTGAACACCTTAATCCCACATGTTTAGCCTTTGATGGACTCATGTTTATGTGGAATATGAATCTTTTTTCCCCTTTCCAGAATTCATGAAGGCATTCCTTAAGTTTTCTCATTGTAACTCGTGGCTTTTCTCAGTGAAAAATGAGGATTTTATAGCCACAAGTAGCATTTAATGCCTCCATAATTACTCTTCCGTTCCCAATGCTGATATGATGTTTCTGACTCCTCTTTTCTTGCGCCACTATTTCTTCGACGCAGGCCTCTTGTTTCCGCCTCTTCCTTCTGTCGACACACGTTCACGTCCTTCGAAGTCACTTTTAAGCCATGACACTTAAGTACACCTTCCTCGACATCACTTATGTTGTCGACACACATCCTTTTCGTCGAAATCTACCCATTGTCGGATTGTACGTTCACCTCCCTCGAAGTCATTTTTAAACAAATGTTTAAGTACACTTCCGTCGACGTCACTTATACATCCGACATTCGCAACCTTTTGTCGATTTCGATTTTTCGTTAACAAGAGCACATTGACATAAACTCCATGGTTGCAGATCTGCTCACTAAAGGTTTATCATCCGAGGTCTTTCTTGATAACATTGCTCATATATATGGGTATTGTAACAATTGATGATATGTTGGTTCAGTGGGAGTTTGTATTTGGGTGCTTTTCTAGTATAGACATGTTTGTGGATATATTTTTTGTAGAAAAGGTTTATGGTTCAGCTTCACTCTAAATTTATTCATTGGGATCTCACTAAAGCATAAAGTAGGATAAGTTGGAAATAGACATATTTAGATCACATTCCATGTAATTTCCATGCTACACATCCATACTTGATCTATGTGGTTAGTTATATTAATATACGTGACCATTGATGGGTCTAGTTACGATATAAATGTAACGAAGATCGCTTTAATCCTATGTTGATATGATTGATGGACGAGATTGTTAGAGATGATTTTTTGGTATAGATAGCTATTTTTGAGCGCTTATAAGGTTTTTTGTAATTCATGATTCTATTTTGATATATGTGGCTCAAGTAGTCAAGTGGGAGATTGTTAGGTATTTATCTAATATGTGAGCTTACATATATTATTGATCATGTATTATCTACTATCATAAAGATTTGGTCCCTATTAAAGTGATCTTTTACGGTTTGATTTATTGGGATTGAAGACACCTCATTTTGTATGGATTTTATAATGTGTAGATACCAAAGTCTTATTTCTATATTGTTGATGGGCCGAAATAGAAATAAGAAAGTTCAACAGTCGTAACCATTCGCGAAAGGCTATGAACTTATTATAAATAGGTTATGGTCCCCAAGTCAGATGCATCTAATTCCCTTCTCTAACTTCATCATTAGAAAATAGAAAGGCTAGAGCAATTGCGCATAATGGCTTGGAAGACCAACCTTCACCCTCATGTTCTCTCATAGGTATGCATTTATATACAAGATTCAAGGACAATTCAATTCAAGTTCACATGTTCATCATATTCTCTATGAATATATACAAGTACGTTTTCGCTTCCGCTTCCGCTTCCACTGTATGATTTTTTGATGATTTGACATGAATGTGTTCTGGTTTATATTTTAATATCTCCTAACAATTTTCAACAGAATCACCTGGGGATGATGAGACAATCCTAGTACAAGATGGTAAAGTGAAAGCTCGTGTGAAGAAAAGTAGCATCAGAGCTATTCCTTCTAGTGCAAAGAATGTTGTGCCTAGTTCTTCTACACTTCGGCAGAAGCAGGTATGTGTTAAGAAGTACAAATCTTTGCTATCATGTGAATAGGGGTGGCAATGGGGAACGTCATTCGGGGATCCCCGCGGGGAACGCCCCGTTCAGGTCCCCGATTTCGGGGATTTTTCCCCGTCGGGGTCGGGGATGGGGGGGATTTTTCCCCCGTACAGATTTCGGGGCGGGGAATGGGATAGGTCCCCGCGGGGCCCCGTTCCTCGCCTATTTTACATATACACCCTTAGTTTTTAACTTTTATGTAATTATAAGAATTGGTTTTTTTTGGTAATTTCATCTTTCAACCCTAATTTCAACTACATGGTTCCTTAAGCATTTCTTTGTAGAACTTTCAGCCCCTGTGGCTTTGCCTGTTTTATAAAGCCTGCCTTTACTATCAAAAAAAAGTTTGTAATTGTCTAATTTTAAAACAAATATTAACCTTTTGATTATTTTTATTCTATTTCTTAGATTGAATTATTTGACTTTTAATGATTATTTTTAAGTACTATGCATCTTTTGAAAATACTATTAAGCAGGGTTAATTTTATGACGAGTCAAATGGAAGTTACGATTTTTTTAAAAAAATTTCGCGTATGTTTGGGGACCCCGTGGGGAATGGGGATGGGGAACAATTTCTACCCGAGATGGGGTTTGGGGATGGGGATGGGGGAGGAATGGGACCCGAGGATAGGGAATGGGAAAGTACCCCCCGCCCTATCCCCGCCCCGTTGCCATCCCTACATGTGAATGTTCAATTGATATTAGAAGATTGGAAAAACTAGCTGAGAATCAAGACCTGCTGTTTAAACCTTTCCGGTACAAATATTCTTAGATGCTTTTAACCTTTTCCGGTTTTGTAGTACCGGAATTCATTATATATTTTAGGTACTACAAAGTTGGAATATAATTTTTGGTTCAGCAAAATGGGAATAGTGTTTAAATTGCTTCCGGTTCAGCAAAATCGGAATGACTTTTTCGGGTTCATAGAACCGGAAATGTTAACACGCTTAAGGCTGTTTTGGTCCATGAAAATTTGAAATCGGGCCAAAAAGTCAGTCATGGGCCAAGAAGCAATTCCACTAGGGAATTAGTTTCTTGACCCCCCCAGTTAATTAGTTAACCCCCTTTATTTTGAAAAGACACTATCAACCTTACTAAAAACCAAAGTACCCAAAATGCCCCCTCGTTGACCCCTCAGCGAGGATTATATTTTTTTATTTTATAACACTCGCCGACCCCTCGGCGAGGGTTATAAAATTTTGATTTTATAACATTCGCTGAAGGTTCAGCAAGGGTTAAAAAATTTAATTTTTATCATTGGATAATATCATCATCTCACTTGTTCTTATCTCATCTGTTATACACTCTTATATTGTTTAACAAAAAACTTAGAGAATCATGCATGTTGTTATTGTATCAAATATTCATGCATGCATGCTGTTAGTATATTCTGTTGTTATCTCTTGTATATATATTGCTCAATATCATACGTGAGCGAGGGTTATAATTTTTTATTTTATAACCCTCGCTGAACCTTGAGCGAGGGTTATAAAATTTATAACCCTCGCTCACGTATTTTTAATAACCCTCACTGACCCCAGCGAGGGTTATAATTTTTTACAATCCTCGTTGTGCCCTCGGCGTGCTTGTTAAAATATATATTTTATAACTCTCGCTGAGGGTTAAGCGTGAGTTGTTTAATTTTTTTTTAAGAGGGGATAAGGTTGAAATAAAAAGGGGTATTTTGGGATTATTGAAAGTTAATAAGATTATTATGGGATTTTTACATAAACAAGAGAGTCAACTAATTAACTAGGGGTAAAAAAAATTTAGAACCCATTCCCCTAATTTTGTTTTATTTTTCCATAGAAGATGAGGGCCCAAGGAACAAGGAACGTGATGAGTCACAATTAACATTAATATCAATCTACAAGTGTGGATATGATTGATTCTGCATCAACAATCAAGTGGTTGCGCACTCATGTTACAAATGATGCATCTTCATCCTATCCTCATCACCGCCCCGCCCCTTCTTTATTCATCAGCTACATGCGATCGCATGCTGGCATAGCAAAAGGCTCTTTCAGTTGTTTCAGTTTCTCTCTTGAAAGAAAGAAAAAGGTAATCTGTTACAAATTGTCTTTTGCTATTGGTAAAATATCCGATCTTAAGATTTACTGTCATGAGTCATTACACAATGATTAGTTGGATATTTTTCAAAGGTTTAAATATCAAGATGGTCCTTATAAATATTATTTCCTTTGGTTTTTATTATAAGTCCGTTTTATCAATTTTCACACCCTTTAAAAAACAAAATTAATTAGTATTGTTAGTAGTAATGGCAATTAGGGCCGTCGCCCACGGGCCCGCCCAGCCCGTCCGCAAAATTTGCGGGCAGGACTTGATTTTTTCGCCCATAAAAATTTTAGGGCTGGGCAGGCTCGCCCGCAAAATTTGCGGGCATTTTAGGGTCGCCCATGGGCCGCCCGTGAGCATTGTTATTAAAAAAAAGAAATTGGGCCATACAATGCCCATCTTCCTATTTTTGTATGGAGCTGTTTTTGCCATCGCTCATTCAGTGTTCCATTTGGGTATTGGCTTCAAAGTGCATTATATCATTCTTTGTCTCCTCTTCACTCCAAGAATGTACAAGTATTACATTTATATTGAAGATGTGTTTGCCAAGCGGATCGCAAAGAATCAACAAAAAATGGTGATGCGAATATGGCAAAGAATGGTGATTTTTCCTCCAAAAATGCGTTTATTCCTTCTTAGCTAATGCGAATATGGCAAAGAATGGTGATTTTTTTTTCTTTACGTAGCAGCAGTTTTTTTTTTTGAAAAAAATAAAAAAAAAATTGGGCGGCCCGCATGCCTGCCCGCAAAAAACATGGGCGGGCAGGGCCTGGATTTTTCGCCCTAAACTCAATTAGGGCCGCCCATGCCCGTCCGCAAAAATGCAAAGCCCGTAATGGCTCGGCCCATGCCCGCCCATTGGCCCTAATTGCCAATAATAATTGTTAGTGATATTGGAAATGTAAATCTTTAGTGTACTTTTCAAAAGTACTCCTGTAATTATTATTTAGAATCTAAAAAGTATTGAGTAAATAGGGGTGTTTATGGAAAAGAAATAATTAATGTCATTGGAAATTGGAAATGAGGGTTATATTAAGGATTAAAAAAAGTCTTCAAAGGGGGCTTATATACAAGACCGGAGGGAGTAATTTTTTAAATAATTTTTATAAAAAAAATTTTGATTTTGCTTCCTATTTTTACATTTCGCTTTGGTTTTGATCCGTGATGACAAATATGGATGAAAAACGCTATTTTCACAATCCGTTTTGGTCCCTCCTATTCATTCAGTTTTGATTTTGATCCATACTTAAAAATTTTCCGTTACGTTATGTCGGCGTTTTCCATTCATATTTAACATCGTGGACCAATATCAAAATGGAATATAAAAGTAGGGACCAAAATTTAAAAAAATAAAATAAAATTGTAAAGATTAATTTCAAAGAAATCAACATTCATAGAAACCAGATTAATATTTAAATTTTTTCCAAAAAATAATAAAAATTAAGGTTGAAATCCACTTTATTTTTTAAAGTTTTTGAATTGTACCAATTTAATTTTTACGGGTTGTTTGTAAAAGATATTTTCTTTATTTGGAAAATATTTTTTTAGAGTATGTCACACTAATTCTTAAAGCTAGGCATATTATATGAATTAAATTGATACAAGGGAAAAAGTTTATAGAAATTAACTTGATCAACTTAAAAAAATTGAAGAACTAACAAATTTTTTATACACTTTAACTAAAATAGCAGATAACGGATTTTTCCTAACGGCAATGACCAAAATTAAAATATTTGAAAATTTAAAAATTAGTCTCAGTAAAAAAACTTTTAAGAACTAAAACTAAAATATACTCCGTATTAAACTATTACGAATTAAATACATAAATAAGCCTTAAATTTATTAATATTCAGAGATATATTTTCATATTTATCCTTAATTATAATCACGTATCTTTTCACTTATTAAAAATAATTTAATGAGATGATAGTCGCATTAAATATTTGTTAAAAATTGGAAGAGTATATTTTGGAAAAAAATTAAATAATATTAGGCTTAATTGAAGTTTTGATCTTATAATTTGATAAATTTAGTTCATTTTTATTAATTTAGTCAATATAACCTCTCATTTTTAATTTGTGATAATTTTCTCTTGGCTAAACCACGTATTTGGTCTATTACCTTATTTTTCGATATCAAATTGGTCCCTTATATTTCTTTTAGTATCATATTGGTCACTCACGTTTCTTTTTGCTATCAAATTGGTCTCTAAGCCACTGTTGATCCTTGATGTCAATATTATATTGGTTCACATTACACGTGTGCGCGTCATATTTGTCCACATAGCATGAACAGTAATCCAAGGATCAAACTGATAGTGAAAAGAAACATGAGACCAATATGACACAAAAACAAAAGTAAGGAACCAATTTGATAATGAAAAATAAGATAAGAGACGAAATGAATTATTTAGCCTTATGTCTTTCTATGGGGTAGGCCACTAACAATGCTGACATGGTTAACATACTGACACGGGAAAATACGTCCTTAAAGTCTTTATAATTTCGTTTAATTAATTTAAGACTAAATTGTCACTTTAATTCATCACTTTGTAAAGAGCTTTCACTTTAGTCTTGACTTTTGAATAATTCATTTTTAGTCTCTCGCTTTGAAAAAAGTTACTCATGTTAGTCTTTGACAACTTTCTTCGTTCATAGACGTTAACGTCTTACACATGTAGGCATTAAATAACCTATAAACATGTGGTCGTTAACGTCTTACACACGATGCTGAATTCAAACGACAGAAATTGGACGAAAAAGAGGGCTAGGATCGCTGAAGAGGCAGCTAAGGCAGCGAAGCTAAAGCAGCTGCTAAAGGTGTGATAGCTGCAGAAAATACAGTAGCTGAATTTGTGGCAGCAATACAACAACTAAACGTCGTATAGGTTATTTAACGGCCACATAGGCAAGACGTTAACATTTATGAACAGAAAAAGTTACCATAGACTAATATGAGTAGTTTTTTTCAAAATGAGGGATTAAAGAAGAATTATTGAAAAGTTAGGGACTAAAATAAAAGCTCCTTACAAAGTGAGGGACTAAAGTGACAGTTTAGTCATTAATTTAATTAAAAATAAAAATTAAAAAAAGAAAAAGGAAGAAAAGGAGAACGAATGCAAAGGGCGAACAAATATCGAGCGGCAGTGGCGGCGTGCCGTCACCCTCCATCCTGTTCGCCTTCGCCTACCCTTCTCCCCTCGTCGCCCTTCCCTCAACCCTTACCCGCTCTCTATGACTCCCTTATCAATAACTATCTCTTTCAAACCCGGTGTAACAATGTTGCAACAGATAAGAAGTTCAGAGAAGAAAATTATAAAAATGGAAATTAGCAGAAAAGAAACTTAGTGCTCAAGTAAACGGAATTCATTCCTTCATTGTGAGATCAAACGGGTTCACAATGGAAACAGGTACAGAAAATAAAGGTTCAGCAAATGGAAAAGAAGAACCAAAGAGAGAAGGGTTCACTTTCTTCACCAATTGCCTAATTTCACTAAGTTACATAATTTCCCTTTTGTATTCCTTTCCATCCCACGTGATAGTCCCTCAGCCTTGAATTCTCTCTCCTTAGCCTCACGTTTGTTTTCCTCCCCTCAATTATTTGTTATGCTGCCACGTGTCCTGGAGGAAGAACAATTTCATCATTGCCCAATTCCTTCTATGCCCCTTTTGTCCCCTTCTGAGCAACATTCCAATTGTCCTGGCCCACTCTGTATGGTGCCTTTGTTACAATACTCCCCTCATCAATAACAACCTTGTCCTCAAGGTTGAAGTTAGGATAAGCTTGTTTGAACTGATCAGTATCCTCCCAAGTAGCATCAGCACTGTCCAATCCTTCCCATTTAACTAGAATCTGAGGAATAGAATGTGAACGTCTAAGTATTGTTCTCTGCTGTAAGATTTCTTCAGGAATCAACATAGGACTTTCAATCTCATTAGTGAGTGGTAATGGCACATAAGTAGTATGGTCAGATCCTTTGCATTCCTTCAACTGAGAAACGTGGAAAATTGGGTGTATCTTAGTAGTATTAAGAAGGAGTAACTTATAAGCAACTGCACCAATTCTTTCTATAACTGGAAAAGGTCCAAAGTACCGCAATCCAAGCTTCTGACTCTTTCTTAAAGCTAAAGAGTGTTGTCTGTATGGCTGCAGCTTCACTAGTACTAGCTCCCCCACCTTAAACTTTTTGTGCAGTCTTCTTTTATCTGCAAATTTCTTCATCTTAGCTTGAGCCTTCAGTAAATGTTGTTTTAACTGAACCAAGAGGGTGTCTCTTTGCATTAATAATTCTTGAACTGGAAGGGGATCTTTATTATCAATAGTGTACTTGATGATGGGAGGAGGCTCTATGCCATAAAACACTTTAAATGGAATGGTGTGAATGTTGTTATGGAATGCAGAGTTGTACCAGAATTCTGCCCATGGAAGCATTTTTGTCCATGCATTAGGATTGTCAAAAGTGAAGCATCTCAGATACATCTCCAAACACTTGCTGATGACTTCTGATTGACCATCAGATTGAGGATGGTATGCAGTGCTCAAATTGAGTGTTGTACCACTCAATTTAAATAAGTGTTGCCAAAATTGGCTAGTGAAAATTTTATCCCTGTCAGACACCACAGTTTTAGGGAAACCATGCAATTTAACAATTGTAGCAATGAACAATTCAGCAACTTTTTTACTAGTGAAGTCTGCCTTTACTGTAGCAAAATGAGCATATTTAGAAAGTTTGTCCACTACTACCATGATCACTGTGAATCCTTGTGATGGAGGCAAACCAGTGATAAAATCCATTGCAATATCTTCCCAAATTTGAGATGGAATGGGAAGAGGTTGCAACAACCCTGAGGGTAAGGTATTGGCAACCTTTGCTTGCTGACAGATAAGGCATTCTTTCACAAATTGTGTGGTGTCTTTGAGCATGCCTTGCCAGAAAATTTGAGAAGAGAGTCTTGCCATGGTTCTGGAAATACATGCATGACCACCTAGAGGGGAGCTGTGATACTCTCTAAGTAGTTGTTGTCTCAATTGTTGTTGGTTAGAAACTACAATCCTGTGTTTCCAATGCAGAAATCCATCCTGATATGAGTAATTAGGATGAGTAGGCTTGGATGTGAGGCAAGATAGAATGATTTGTTGCAGCTCTGGATCAGTAGAGGTTGTTGTCTTGATCAGTTGCAATATATCAGTTTCAACCTGTGACCATGCCATGAACAAGGATCTAGACAAGGCATCTGCAGCTTGGTTTTCCTTGCCTGATTTGTACTCTATTGTAAAGTCAAATCCAAGTAATTTATGTAACCATTCTTGTTGCTCAGGAGTTTGCAGAGTTTGATCCACCAAGCTTCTCAAACTCTTCTGATCAGTTCTAATGATGAACTTATGCCCAAGCAAATAGTGTCTGAATTTAGCAATGGCTTCAGTAACAACATAGAATTCGCTAATGTAAGCAAATTGCTGTTGCATTCTTGGTGATATCTTCATAGAGAAAAAAGCTATTGGATGCTTCTCCTGGCTGAGAATGGCACCAATACCACTGCCTGAAGCATCTGTTTCTAGGATGAATGGCTTTGTGAAATCAGGTAGTGCTAAGACAAGTGCAGTGACTATTGCTTGTTGTAAAGCCTGAAATGCTTTAGTTGCTAGTTCATCCCACATAAACTTATCCTTCTTCATTAAATTCGTTAATGAACTGGCTATGGTGGCATAGCTTCTAATAAACCTCTTGTAGTATCCAGTCAAACCGAAAAACCCTCTTAATTGCTTGATGTTCTTAGGAATTTGCCATTATAAAACTGACTGGACCTTGCTGTCATCCATAGAAACATTATTTCCTGACACAATGTGGCCTAAATAATCAACCTGAGTTAAGCCAAAAGAGCATTTTGACAGTTTAGCATATAGCTCATGCTTGTGTAGTACTTGAAACAGATGTTCTAAGTGCTGCAAATGAGCAGACCAGAAAGGGCTGTAAACTAGTATGTCATAAAAAAAACTAGCACATATTTTCTCAACAATCCCTGAAAAATATCATTCATAAGGCATTGAAAAGTGGCAGGGGAATTTGTTAACCCAAATGGCATTACAAGCCATTCATAGTGGCCCTGATGGGTTCTGAATGCTGTCTTGTACCTATCAGAAGGATTGACTAAGATTTGATGGTAACCTGACCTCAAATCTAGTTTGGAAAAGAACCTTGCACCAAAAAGCTCATCAAGGAGCTCTGTGACGACCCAACTTTTATTCCAAAGTTAAATATTCATACTTAGAAAATACGACCATTTTTTTTCTTTGAAACTAAAAGCCAAGTCATCATCCATTATCAAACTTTGCGGAATTTTCGAAACATCGAGTCATGAAAACAAGTCATATAACATCATATTTCATTCATACTAAAAAGGGTACATCCCATTTTCTTCATTGAAACAAAATACATAATTACTTGACTTAACACTCTAGGCCATTACATTATATTACATATATTACAACAAAATTCGTAATCACCTAGAGCATATGGTTCATAACTCAAAATATAAAATAACATAGATAAGAGAAAACCTAATGGGTTATATCAGTCACATTCCACCCCACAACTTAACTTAGTCGTCAGTTCCCCACTGACTTCCGGTCGAGTTGTCCATAAAGTCATCCACCATCTGATTCGCATTATCCACCGGATCCTCATCCTCGATTGGATCCTCCTCTTCCTCTTCCTCCTCTTCTTGTACCGAATCGTCAGGCACATATATCGAAGTTCGGGATCGAACTCGAGGAGAAGGACTAGGACAAGTAGGAACCTCTAGGATGATCCTTTCTGAGGAGAGTGAGGGACTCGGTGGGATAGTGCGTCTCGGAAAACGTCTTGGTGGTGGTGGAGGGGTTCCATTTCTCATAACAAAATTTGGCGGAATGTGCATGATGTAAACCATTGGAATTCTCGATCTAAGCGGACGCATACGGGAATATGGATTAGGATGGCGGAAGATAACTTCCACATCCCCCTCATATGTAGCCCTATGGTCCTCAAAATTCCACTCCCCATTCGGGAGCGGCCTCATCTCCACGCAGAACATGTTTCTCGCCATCACCTACACAAGGGATTGGGAGTGAGTCATAACTAAATACAATAACAAATGAGCATAACAGTGGCTAGAAATAACAAGCACAAGTTTTCAAATAGCAATAATAAATGCATATGTATATGCTCAAACTGTCTTTTATAATATTTCAATTAGTGTCGTGATGCATGCCTACTCCTCATTCATGCTACGCGGTTTGGCATCCGAGTATCTCAGGCTCGGGATATTCTCAATCCTATATTTCATCAAACCGGAGCGTATCCACAACCCATGCGTCACGATTGATTGGGAACAAGCCTTCATAACATTTTCATGTTACGGAATCCAAATCATCATAGCATCTTCAGTGCTATGGCATCACAGCTTATTCAATGCTGCGGAATACGTCTAACTATGCTAGATTCCACAATCGAAATCGGAGCAACTCCATGCATGTCAATGCCACACATACTTTTCATTTTATTTCTTTCTTTTACATCACATCCTTGAACATCATGTCTCCAATATAGAGACCCAAAGTTCATAATCCTTCTTAATTACAATTCACCTTTTCTTTTGCATTAATTGGTGCTTGTGCTTTCCAAAAATTCCATCAGCGGCCCAGCCACTTTGTGATGGTTTTATACAATAGGAATTAATCATATTATTTAATTAGTGCAACGACCCCATTTAGGACTCCCAAAATATCAACCAAGTGGGTAAAGACTTCCACTGGGACGTGGGAACAAAATCAACCAAATGGGTGTACGCACCTCCATTGGGACATCCTGTCCGAATATGTCAACTACTGAATGAAATTCCAGTAGGACTCATCCACGATAAAAATCAACCAATGGGATTAAGAGAAATAATTAGGATTTAATAACATAGGAGATTAGACGAGTTAATCTTTAATAAAATTATAGAAAAGTAAAGGTTTTCTTGAAAAATTCATTGAATTACTCGAGTAGTTCTTTGTCTACTCGAGTGTTCTTGTGAAATTACTCGAGTCCTTAAGAAATACTCGAGTGTTCTTCCACTTTTCCAGAATACTCGAGTCTTTCTTAAATTACTCGAGTGTTTTTACTGCAACAGCACCAGTTTCTGCACTTTACAATGTCAATTCGATTTCTGAGCCTTTTCCTTCCATTCTTATGCAAAACAGTAACATAGACTCATGAAACAAACATGTTAGAACATGTAATCAACACTGAAACAACATCAAATACAGTAATTCACAGAATCAACATAAACTTAGAAAATAACCATTTCAAGATATGAAATTCATTTCCACTTGATTTTAACTTCGAAAATTGATCCAGTGAGCATTATTAGGTCCATTTAAACTTGTTTGACTTAGAAAACCTTGGGTTTATGACCTCCATGTCATATTCCCAATTCCAACTTCATCCCTTGATGAACCTTGTGAGGTTCCTACATTTCTAGCTTGAAATTACTCATTCTAGTATTTAGGTAACTCCTCCCTTACCTCAGAGAAGTTAAACAAAGTACAGATTGATCAAAAGAGTAACTGGATTCGAATTTGGTTTCTGGACTTGGTGCAAAACAGTTGCACTGGCTGACTTTGGCAATCAATTGCACCACGAATAAGGCATGAAACAGAACGAAACAAGTTAGCTTCAGAAACTAGGAAGTACTAACTTTAAATGAAAAAGAGTTTGAAATTGAAAGGATTCCTGGATTTACCAAACAGATTCAAGGAAAAAGGGTGTTTGGTGCTGAACCTTGCTCTGTTTTCTACCGCCTCAATACCTCAACTTTGAACACCTAGAACTTGATCTACAGAAGGCTTTTTAAAGTGATTTCGAGTTCTAATTCAAGAATGGAATCAGAACTTCAGTTTGTGTTTAGGTTTCAAGGGAAATGGGTAAGGATTGAGAGAGAACGAAGGGATCAAAGTGAGCTCTGTAAAACAGAGGAATTTTTTTGCCAAAATTCGGATTTCAAGAGATTTGAGAGTGTTTGAGCTTTGTTGATTACTTATTTATAGACTAGGATTACCTCCCTTCGAAGTAAGGTGCAGCTCTGTGCTTGTCTTTTCAAGAAACCGCGTTTTGGTGCGAAAATTAAATGAAAACCGACTTATACACTTAACCAGACTGCTCGATTTACTCGAGTCTTTTGCATTATACTCGAGTACTTTTCAGAAACTCAAGAACACTCGAGTCCTTTCTGAAATACTCGAGTCTTTTGGCTAAAAATTCAAATTTTCAAACAAATAAATTTTCAAACAAATAATGGTTTTACTCGAGTTCCCTCTAAAATACTCGAGTAAAATAACCTAATTTTAGAAAATTCATTATTTTATTCAACACATTTATTTAAATAATTTATTTGTTTATAAAAATACAGGGTCTTACATCCTCCCCCACTTAAATAGAATTTCGTCCTCGAAATTCCGATTTATATAAA
Organism: Crotalaria pallida; assembly: GCA_037953625.1. Classification (NCBI taxonomy): domain Eukaryota; kingdom Viridiplantae; phylum Streptophyta; class Magnoliopsida; order Fabales; family Fabaceae; genus Crotalaria; species Crotalaria pallida. The sequence continues at coordinate 20,615,756 of CM075650.1, forward strand.
TAGATGCGGATATTCATTCTTCATCTTAGACTCTAATTCCCATGTGGAGTCAGACGCTCCACTCTGCCCCCAAAGAACTCGTACTAACCGGATCTCTTTCCCTCGTAGCTTCTTGATCCTTCTATCCTCTATCCTTACGGTTCCAACATCAAACGTGAGATTTTTCTTCAGCGGTATCAAGTCTTGTTGCAATTGCACGATCGAAGATGGATCTTGGACAAATTTGCGAAGCTGAGAGACATGGAAAACATTGTGCAGGTTGGACAAAAATGGGGGTAGGGCGATCTGATACGCGACAGGGCCTACTCGTTTCAAAATCTGATAAGGGCCGATGAACTTAGGAGATAGCTTCTTTGGCTTCATTACCCTTCCAATTCCAGTCGTTGGCACGACTCGCAGGAATACATGATCTCCTTCTTGAAATTCGAGCTTGGATCTTCATTGGTCGACATAACTCTTCTGGCGACTTTGAGCGATCTTCATCTTCTCTTGGATAGTCCTTACCTTTTCAGTCGTTTCTTGAACTAATTCAGGTCCGATGAGAGCATTCTCCCCCACTTGGAACCAACATAGCGGGGTTCTACACTTCCTTCCATAGAGGGCTTCGTACGGGGCCATACTGATGCTCGCGTGATAACTATTATTGTAGGTGAATTCCACAAGCGGCAATAACCGATCCCACCCTTCTTGATATTCCAGAACACACGCTCGAAGCAGGTCTTCCAAGGATTGAATCGTCCTTTCCGATTGACCATCGGTTTGAGGGTGATAGGCGGAACTCATCCTCAACTGCGTTCCCAATGCCTGATGTAAACTCTGCCAGAACCGGGATACGAAATGGGGATCACGATCCGATACAATACTCGAGGGAATTCCGTGCAATCTAACAATCTCCTTAATGTACAATCTTGCAAGCTTCTCCAACGGATACTGCATGTTGATGGGAATGAAATGTGCAGATTTCGTTAAGCGATCAACCACAACCCAAATTGCATCAAAGCCTTCTCTTGCTCTTGGAAAACCACTTACGAAATCCATAGCTATTCCATCCCACTTCCATTCTGGTATGCTTAAAGGTTGTAGTTCTCCTCCAGGCTTCTTATGCTCGATCTTTGCCTTTTGGCAGACAAGGCAAGACGCTACGTAAGACGCAACATCCCTCTTTAGTTCGGGCCACCAAAACATCCTCTTCAGGTCTTGATACATCTTCGTTGATCCAGGATGCATACTCAGCTTGCTCTTGTGGGCTTCCTCTAATACAGCTCTTCTTAATTCTTGATTTGCCGGGATGCAGATTCGATCCCGGAATCTCAAAATACCATCAGATCCTAATTGGAATTCCGGTTCCACTCCTTCCATCCCTAATCTTTTCTTCTCTAGAAGCTCCTCGTCCGCTTGTTGAAGGTTTCGAACTTGACCCTCAAACTCATTTGTGATTTGCAACATTCCTAACTTGACGCAACTCGACTTGAACTGAATTGCCAAATTCAAGTTGCGGAATTCTTCAATTAGCTGAGCTTCCTTTATCATCATCGTACTCACATGCAACATCTTCCCACTGAGAGCGTCAGCTACAACATTAGCTTTACCGGGGTGGTAATGCAATTCGAATTCATAATCCTTCAAGAATTCCATCCACCTACGTTGCCTCATATTCAGCTCCTTTTGGTCGAAGAGATACTTCAAGCTTTTATGGTCGCTGAATACTTGGAACGTATTACCATACAGGTAATGTCTCCAAATCTTCAAAGAAAAGACAATGGCAGCCAATTCCAAGTCGTGAGTAGGATAGTTCCCTTCATGCACCTTCAGCTGATGAGATGCATAAGCAACAACTTTCCCTTCTTGCATCAAGACACAACCCAAACCTTGTTGAGATGCATCACAATAAACATCGAAGCTTTTCCTAGGATCGGGCAAAGTTAACACTGGAGATGATGTTAACTTGTCGTTCAACGTCTGGAAGCTAACTTCACACTTCTCGTCCCAGACAAAAGGTTGCTCTTTCCGGGTCAAACGAGTCAACGGAAGATCCAACTTGGAAAAACTTTCGATGAACTTCCGATAATATCCAGCTAACCCAAGAAAACTTCTTATTTCAGTCACCGTCTTTGGTCTTTCCCATTGCAAAACTGATTCCACTTTGGCCGGATCCACAGCCACACCATCCCTTGAAATTATATGACCCAAGAAATTGACTTTTTCAAGCCAAAATTCACACTTGGCCAGCTTAGCATATAATTTCTTCTCCCTCAAGGTCTCCAAAATGATCTTCAGATGATTAGCGTGCTCCTCCGGATTCTTCGAATAGATGAGAATATCATCGATAAACACCACGACGAAGGAATCCAGGTAGGGTCGGAATACTCTATTCATGTAATCCATGAATATTGCTGGAGCATTAGTCAACCCAAATGGCATCACCACATACTCGTAGTGTCCATAACGTGACCGAAAAGCAGTCTTCGGTATATCCTCCTCCTTAACTCTGATCTGATGATAACCTGATCTCAGATCAATCTTTGAAAACACCAATGCTCCTCTCACTTGATCTATCAAATCATCAATTCTTGACAACGGGTACTTGTTCTTGATGGTAGCTTTGTTCAGTTGCCTATAATCAATGCACATTCTCATTGATCCATCCTTCTTCTTCACGAATAAAACTGGCGCTCCCCAAGGCGACACACTTGGTCTGATGAATTACTTCTCTAACAACTCTTCCACTTGCTTCTTTAATTCAGCTAGTTCTGCTGGAGCCATACGATAAGGGGCGATAGAGATAGGGCCAGTACCGGGGACTAGGTCAATACTGAATTCTATCTCTCGATGCGGCGGCAAACCGGGCACTTCATCGGGAAACACTTCGGGAAACTCTCGAATAACCGGAATATCTTCGATCTTTGCTTCCTCTTTCTTTTCTTCAGCGATGGTCGAAAATAGGCACACGTAACCTTCAGGTTGCTTGGTCGGCGACTTCTCACCAGGAAACACGATCGTTCGAGCCTTGCAGTCGATTACCACATGATTGGATGCCATCCAATCCATGCCCAAAATGACATCGATATTGGACAACGGCAAACAAATCAGATTTATTCGAGAAATCCGATCTCCTATGCTAACAACACAACCGACACATGCTCTTGATGCAACAACAGGAGCATTCGCGGGGGTAGACACACTCAGATTAAACGGGGTCTCCGAGACAGACAAATTTAAACGCTTGACACATGCCTCCGAGATGAAGGAATGCGTTGCTCCAGAATCAAATAAAAAGCGACAAGGCATGCCATTGAGGAAATGGTTACCTTGCACAAGGTTGTCGGCCTGCTTTGCTTCCTCTCCAGACATCGTGAACACCTTTCCATTGACCCAAGGTTTGCTTCCTTGTCCTTGGTTGCTTTGGCGCGGGGGTTGGCGGCACGTATGGGCGATGTGTCCGGTCCCTCCACAATTGAAACAGACTGGTGGCTTGTCCCTCCAGCATTCTTGACCAGGATGAGAGCGTTGACACTTGCTACAAATCTCTGCCGGAGCCGGAAGACTGGCTACTCCAGAAGGTTGTGTTTTTCCCTTTCCTTTGTGCCAATATGGGCCTCCATGATTTCCACGGTTATTCTTATGCTGATTGCGGTGGGGTCCATGGCTTCCTTGACTGACTTCCTTCTTGAAATTGTTCTTCTCGAAAATGCGACATGCACTAATCAGGGTTGGATAATGACGAATCCTTTGCACGCTTACAGCTAGCTTGATATCTGACCGTAGCCCATTCTCAAACCGGGTGCACTTCGAGTATTCGTCAGGATGATATTGGAAGTACGGGGAGTACTTCATCAGCTCCTCAAACTTTTAAGCATATTGGTCGACAGTCATGCTGTCTTGCTTCAAGTCTAAGAATTCCATCTCCTTTTGGATCCGAACATCATCTGGGAAGTACTTCTCCAAGAATTTCTCCGTGAAGACTTCCCAAGAGAGCTCGCGATGATCATACTCCAAGAACTGGCGGGTCTGCTCCCACCAAGTTGCAGCTTCCCCATTTAGCATGTAAGCCGCGAACGTGACCTTTTGAACTTCCGTGAGAGTCAGCGTTCGAAAAATCTTATTCATCTCAGCTAACCAGAACTGGGCTTGCTCAGGACAACGACCACCCGAGAAACCAGGGGGTTTACATCTACGGAAAGAATCTAGTCCTTGAAATTCAACAGGGGTTACATTGCTGGGAGGACGGGTTTGCTGCAAATTTTCCAGGACCGCAGCCATACGGGTCAGAGCCTCAGCAATGTTAGGGTTATTACGTCCAGCCATCTATCCTACAGAATCCAAAGGGGAAAACTTAATTAGATTCTGCTATTCTATATCTCAAAATGCAAACATGATTCTAGAGTATGCAATGGTTAGTGTGTAAGGCCACACTCCAAGGCCGAGAGTTGAACCATTGCTCTGATACCACTAAATGTGACGACCCAACTTTTATTCCAAAGTTAAATATTCATACTTAGAAAATACGACCATTTTTTTTCTTTGAAACTAAAAGCCAAGTCATCATCCATTATCAAACTTTGCGGAATTTTCGAAACATCGAGTCATGAAAACAAGTGATATAACATCATATTTCATTCATACTAAAAAGGGTACATCCCATTTTCTTCATTGAAACAAAATACATAATTACTTGACTTAACACTCTAGGCCATTACATTATATTACATATATTACAACAAAATTCGTAATCAACTAGAGCATATGGTTCATAACTCAAAATATAAAATAACATAGATAAGAGAAAACCTGATGGGTTATATCAGTCACATTCCACCCCACAACTTAACTTAGTCGTCAGTTCCCCACTGACTTCCGGTCGAGTTGTCCATAAAGTCATCCACCATCTGATTCGCATTATCCACCGGATCCTCATCCTCGATTGGATCCTCCTCTTCCTCTTCCTCTTCCTCTTCTTCTTGTACCGAATCGTCAGGCACATATATCGGAGTTCGGGATCGAACTCGAGGAGAAGGACTAGGACGAGTAGGAACCTCTAGGATGATCCTTTCTGAGGAGAGTGAGGGACTCGGTGGGATAGTGCGTCTCGGAAAACGTCTTGGTGGTGGTGGAGGGGTTCCATTTCTCATAACAAAATTTGGCGGAATGTGCATGATGTAAACCATTGGAATTCTCGATCTAAGCGGACGCATACGGGAATATGGATTAGGATGGCGGAAGATAACTTCCACATCCCCCTCATATGTAGCCCTATGGTCCTCAAAATTCCACTCCCCATTCGGGAGCGGCCTCATCTCCACGCAGAACATGTTTCTCGCCATCACCTACACAAGGGATTGGGAGTGAGTCATAACTAAATACAATAACAAATGAGCATAACAGTGGCTAGAAATAACAAGCACAAGTTTTCAAATAGCAATAATAAATGCATATGTATATGCTCAAACTGTCTTTTATAATATTTCAATTAGTGTCGTGATGCATGCCTACTCCTCATTCATGCTACGCGGTTTGGCATCCGAGTATCTCAGGCTCGGGATATTCTCAATCCTATATTTCATCAAACCGGAGCGTATCCACAACCCATGCGTCACGATTGATTGGGAACTAGCCTTCATAACATTTTCATGTTACGGAATCCAAATCATCATAGCATCTTCAGTGCTATGGCATCAAAGCTTATTCAATGTTGCGGAATACGTCTAACTATGCCAGATTCCACAATCGAAATCGGAGCAACTCCATGCATGTCAATGCCACACATACTTTTCATTTTATTTCTTTCTTTTACATCACATCCTTGAACATCATGTCTCCAATATAGAGACCCAAAGTTCATAATCCTTCTTAATTACAATTCACCTTTTCTTTTGCATTAACTGGTGCTTGTGCTTTCCAAAAATTCCATCAGCGGCCCAGCCACTTTGTGATGGTTTTATACAATAGGAATTAATCATATTATTTAATTAGTGCAACAACCCCATTTAGGACTCCCAAAATATCAACCAAGTGGGTAAAGACTTCCACTGGGACGTGGGAACAAAATCAACCAAATGGGTGTACGCACCTCCATTGGGACATCCTGTCCGAATATGTCAACCACTGAATGAAATTCCAGTAGGACTCATCCAGGATAAAAATCAACCAATGGGATTAAGAGAAATAATTAGGATTTAATAACATAGGAGATTAGACGAGTTAATCTTTAATAAAATTATAGAAAAGTAAAGGTTTTCTTGAAAAATTCATTGAATTACTCGAGTAGTTCTTTGTCTACTCGAGTGTTCTTGTGAAATTACTCGAGTCCTTAAGAAATACTCGAGTGTTCTTCCACTTTTCCAGAATACTCGAGTCTTTCTTAAATTACTCGAGTGTTTTTACTGCAACAGCACCAGTTTCTGCACTTTACAATGTCAATTCGATTTCTGAGCCTTGTCCTTCCATTCTTATGCAAAACAGTAACATAGACTCATGAAACAAACATGTTAGAACATGTAATCAACACTGAAACAACATCAAATACAGTAATTCACAAAATCAACATAAACTTAGAAAATAACCATTTCAAGATATGAAATTCATTTCCACTTGATTTTAACTTCGAAAATTGATCCAGTGAGCATTATTAGGTCCATTTAAACTTGTTTGACTTAGAAAACCTTGGGTTTATGACCTCCATGTCATATTCCCAATTCCAACTTCATCCCTTGATGAACCTTGTGAGGTTCCTACATTTCTAGCTTGAAATTACTCATTCTAGTATTTAGGTAACTCCTCCCTTACCTCAGAGAAGTTAAACAAAGTACAGATTGATCAAAAGAGTAACTGGATTCGAATTTGGTTTCTGGACTTGGTGCAAAACAGTTGCACTGGCTGACTTTGGCAATCAATTGCACCACGAATAAGGCATGAAACAGAACGAAACAAGTTAGCTTCAGAAACTAGGAAGTACTAACTTTAAATGAAAACAAGTTTGAAATCGAAAGGATTCCTGGATTTACCAAACAGATTCAAGGAAAAAGGGTGTTTGGTGCTGAACCTTGCTCTGTTTTCTACCGCCTCAATACCTCAACTTTGAACACCTAGAACTTGATCTACAGAAGGCTTTTTAAAGTGATTTCGAGTTCTAATTCAAGAATGGAATCAGAACTTCAGTTTGTGTTTAGGTTTCAAGGGAAATGGGTAAGGATTGAGAGAGAACGAAGGGATCAAAGTGAGCTCTGTAAAACAGAGGAATTTTTTTGCCAAAATTCGGATTTCAAGAGATTTGAGAGTGTTTGAGCTTTGTTGATTACTTATTTATAGACTAGGATTACCTCCCTTCGAAGTAAGGTGCAGCTCTGTGCTTGTCTTTTCAAGAAACCGCGTTTTGGTGCGAAAATTAAATGAAAACCGACTTATACACTTAACCAGACTGCTCGATTTACTCGAGTCTTTTGCATTATACTCGAGTACTTTTCAGAAACTCAAGAACACTCGAGTCCTTTCTGAAATACTCGAGTCTTTTGGCTAAAAATTCAAATTTTCAAACAGATAATGGTTTTACTCGAGTTCCCTCTAAAATACTCGAGTAAAATGACCTAATTTTAGAAAATTCATTATTTTATTCAACACATTTATTTAAATAATTTATTTGTTTATAAAAATACAGGGTCTTACAAGCTCCTCTACTGTAGGAATTGGAAAGCTATCCTTAATGGTGACTGCATTCAAAACCCTGTAATCTGTGCAAAATCTCCATGCCCCATCTTTCTTCTTAACCAAAATGATTGGTGAAGAGAAAGGACTGGTACTTGGGGCAATGATTCCTTCATCCAGCATTTGCTGCACCATGATCTCAATTTGCTATTTCTGACTGTGAGGGTATCTGTAAGGCTTCACTTTAATAGCATTTGTGTTAGGCAATAGTGGAATACAATGGTTCTGAGATCTATGAGGGGGTAGACCCTTAGGCTTGGAAAAAATAGCTCTATAAGTGTGCAACAAAATAGCAAGTTCAGGTTCCATGTCCTCTGGTATGTCTAGCCAATCATCCAATGGCGAAGTCTCAGTTTGTATTTGGACAGTGAAAAGCTCAACAATTGAATCTGTTTTGTGCAGCCTTTTCAATTGATGAAACTCTGACTGTCTAGGCAAGGTTGGTTTTTCACCATTTAGTGTAATAAGCTTTTTATCAATATAGAACTTAATTGATAGAGAGATATAGTCTGCAATGTGTGGTCTTCAGGTAGCAAGCCAGACTGCACCAAGAACAAGATCTGCATCAGACACAGGCAGTAAATATACAGGTAATTTGAGAATGTGCCCTTGAACATTAACCTGCACTTCTTTGATAACACCCTCAGTTGACATGGCATGTCCATTTCCAACCATGACCTGCAATGTGGAGAAAGGCTCAATTGGAAGCTTGAGGCAATAAGCAATTCTTGGTTGCAAAAAGTTATCAGAGCTGCCACTATCCAACAGAATCTAAATTTGCATACCATTAATTGTGCCCTTAAATCTCATTGTGCCAATGCTTGCAGCACCTTTCAGAGCATTAAATGACAGATGGTGCTCTAAATTTTGCTCTTCCTCAACCATATTTGTTTCCTGGTCATGCTCAACATCCCCATAGTCTAGCTGCAAGTACATATATTGCCTATTTGGACATCTATGTGCAGAGTTGAATTTTTCATCACAAGTAAAACATAATCCCTTTTCTCTTCTCATCTGCATTTCAGCTGGACTCATCTTCTTAATGGTATTGGTTCTAAGGTTCTGAGGGTATGGTCTATGGTTAGGTGTAGGGAGAATTGGTTGGTGGGTTGGGTTGGTATAAGATTGGGGCGTGTTTGAATGGGTATTTTGTGTTTGGGTTCTGGTGTATGGTATAGAGGCTGATTTTGGTTTGTAGAAATTTTTGTCTTCATAAAGTCTAGATAGGGATACTGCCTTAAGAATTGAGGTTGGTGCCTGTGCTATTACTTCACGTTTGATTTCTGGTTTCTAGCCACTAATGAAGCAATCTAAGAGTGCTTCAACACTAACTTCATAAATTCTGTTAGCAAGGGCTGTAAATTGGATATAATAGTCATTAACAGAAGTTGTTTGTGTTAGCTTGAAAAGGGTAGATCTAGGTGAGTCAAAGGGTAAAGGGCCAAATTCCATTTCTAAGGATCGTGTAAGGGTAGTCCAGGAAATGAAGGGATTATTTCTCTGCATCATTTGATACCATGGCACTACTTCTTTCTCAAAGTGAATTGCTACTATGGTGAGTCTTTGTTCGTCAGGTGTGTTATAATAATCAAAAAATTGCTCTGCCTTAAAGATCCATTGCAACACATCAGATCCATCGAATCTAGGAAAATCAAGCTTAATGTTTCGCACCTGAAATGATCCAGCATTTGGTTTTGAGTTCGTGCCACCATTTGGAATGCTATCTCTCAGATCTGCTATGGAATCCCTTAATTCTTGCATATCAGCAGCGTGTTTCCGGTCTCGTTTGTGCATCAGTTCTAAGATTTGTTTCAACTCAGCAGAAGCAACATTATCAGCCATGGTGGTCAATGAAAGCACCAATGTAACAGTGTTGCAATAAATAAGAAGTTCAAAGAAAATTATAAAAATGGAAATTAGCAGAAAAGAAACTTAGTGCTCAAGTAAACGAAATTCATTCCTTCATTGTGAGATCAAACGGGATCGCAATGGAAACAGGTACATAAAATAAAGGTTCAGCAAATGGAAAAGAAGAACCAAAGAGAGAAGGGTTCACTTTCTTCACTAATTGCCTAATTTCACTAAGTTACATTCCATCCCAATAGTCCCTCAGCCTTGAATTCTCTCTCCTCAGCCTCACGTTTGTTTTCCTCCCCTCAATTGTTTATTGTGCTGCCACGTGTCCTGGAGGAATAACGGTTTCATCATTGCCCTATTCCTTCTGTGCCCCTTTTGTCCCCTTCTGAGCAACATTCCAATTGTCCTGGCTCACTCTGTATCGTGCCTTCGTTACACACGGATAAAATAAAAAAAGAAAGCAGACACAGGAGAAGAATGGAGTAAGAAAACGAATAAAGGAAATAGCTCAATTCTCCAGAATTGATCGACCTATTCGATATTAGGAGGAAGCATCTAGCGTGCTCTTCAGCGAGCAATGCCACAATCACACAACAAGTATATTTGTCTTCTCCCTTCCTTTATATCTGTTTCCCGCATGCTTTTTTTTCCAGTAAACTACCACTTTGGTCCCTCATGTTTTATGGGACACTTAAGTCTTCAGTTGAGGCAGTTAACAGAGTGGACGGAGGGACTTAAGTGTCTCATAAAAATATCTTAGAAGGACTAAAAGTAAATTTTCACATTTTGAGAGACTAAAATGTCTCATCTACAAAACATGAGCGACCAAAGTGGTACTTCACTCTTTTTTTAACATATTTTTTTAATTTTAATTTTTTAATTAAAGTAAGAGTGAATACCAATTTACTCCTTGATATTTTTCCACTGTACCAATTTAGTCCCTGAAAATTTATTAATACATATTTAGTCATTCATTATTTTCGGATGTATCAATTTGGTTCCTCAAGATTTTTTCCATAACAACTTGTCTCTCATGTTTTAAGGATCAAATTGATACATCCGAAATTTTAAGCAATCAAATTGGTACATTTGAAAATTTCCACGAACTAAATTTGTATTCATAAATTTTCAAAGATTAAGTTGGTACCCTAAAAAAAACATGAGGGACTAAAATTGGTACTTCAATCTTATATTAATAATTCCAAATTCTAGTGAGCACAACAACGTCAACACTGTTTGGCCAATTTGAGGGACGAAATGAAAAAATTTATCACAAATTGAAAATTGAAGAACTAAGTTGACTACGTTAATAAAATGGACTAACTTTGTTAAATTGGTCGAATTAGGAAATCAAAAGTGCAATTAATTTTTAATGTTATAGATAAAGTGGATAAGGTGCTTATAAAAATGGTAAGATGGAGTCCAAAACTAATACTTATAGTCAGCATCGTAGGGAGTACTATATTAGTAGTATTAGTATATTAATGTAAAATGTTTTCAATAGCTCGATTGGTAGAGTTTACAACATAAAGTGAGAGCACCTATGTTTAATATCTAGCATCTGCACAGTTTTCCCTAATTCATCTCTCTATCAAAAATTTTGCCCGTAAAAATAACATATTTGCAAAAAAATACTGTGACAATGCTAACAAGTTGAATTGTTAAAAGAAGGAAAAATGATTATTTTGTATTGGATATAATAAGTTTAGGGTTTTGCTAACAAGTACCATTATGACACTTGTTAATATTTAATATATTGAAAACTGTTACACTTAGTTTACATCTTGTATTTCTTACTCGTTGGCAAGAAGGAAAAAAAAATTTGATGACCATAGTCCATAATTCACATACAATTGTACTGTCACTCCACCGTAGTATTCCATTTGAGTGAATGTAAATGCATCTTAAATGTACTTCCATATAAAAATCAAGCTACATTTTCCAAAGAAAAAGCTGACGTTTACTTAACGGGTAATGCCATATAGAAGTTTCCTGTGACAGATGAGGGGTCAGTCCCCACAGAAAGAGAAGGAAAAAGAAGAGAAATGGGTCCCATTCTCCCTTGTCTTGCTTTAATTCACCAATGTCCAAATCTATATAAGCAGTTGCATTGCATTTGTTAGCTCAACTCACTTATCAAACCCACACACTTCACCTTCCCACACTCTTATATAAGAGACTCTCCCAAAAGAAGCACAAACAAAAACACCATTGATCAGAGAAACATAACACAGTTTAATGATGAAGGGAAATTTTCATATGATGCTGCTGTTTTTGTTTCTGTGGGTTTGTTCTGCCACAGCTTCTGTGACTTATGATCACAAAGCAATTCTTATTAATGGCCAGAGAAGAATTTTGATCTCTGGGTCAATCCACTATCCAAGAAGCACACCCGAGGTACTCCCTCCATTCTGGTCAATATGTTGCATCTAGTTTTGTTTTCTCAATCATCTCTTGCATTTTTATTTTTACCATGCATGCATGTTTTATTTTGAATTTTTTTTTCAAAGTTTAACTACAACTCTACAAGTACAATTTTTATTAGAAAGTATTTTATGCATGAAATGAGTTAATTCAAACATGTTCAATTGTGCTCACCATGGTTACCGGAATCACTCGTCAACCCTATGTACTGCGTCTTCCTCATGAATTATATTGTCTTGATGCAGATGTGGCCAGACCTTATTCAAAAGGCCAAAGATGGAGGCCTTGATGTTATACAAACCTATGTGTTTTGGAATGGACATGAACCTTCTCCTGGAAATGTAATCCAAATGCTTTTCCTGAATTCTCATTTTTCTTCATTTATTATTATTATATTATATAACTATTTTGTGGCGTGTTTTCATTTTGCTGTTGTTTTTCTTATGTCAGAAAGTTCCAAAGATAACTCATTAACATTTTATTCATGTTGAAAATTTTCAGTATTATTTTGAAGATAGGTTTGACTTGGTTAGGTTCATCAAGTCTGTTCAGCAAGCTGGCCTATATGTTAATCTCCGCATTGGTCCCTATGTATGTGCTGAATGGAACTTTGGGTAATGATTTCAATGATATCCATATACTTTGATTATATAGAAAAAATGAAGTACAGTAATTCTTAGCAATAACTCAGAGGTCACGGTTTGCTCTGTTTTCTCTCTGTTTATGATTCAGGGGATTCCCTGTGTGGCTCAAGTATGTTCCTGGTATTGAGTTCAGAACAGACAATGAGCCTTTCAAGGTTTGAATTTTTCAATTTTGCACATCCTTAGTGATTTATTTATTTATTATTATTTCATTGATTATATCATTTAATGAATTCTTAAAGTTACACCATCCAAATTTGTCATGATGTGTGTAGGCGGCAATGCAAACATTTACTGCGAAGATTGTAAGCATGTTGAAAGCAGAGAATTTGTTTCAAACCCAGGGAGGTCCAATAATTATGTCACAGGTAATAAAATGGAATTTAAAAACACTTCTTGGTTTAGGTTTTGTTTTTTATGTTAACAAGTTTGGTATTATTACTATTATTTTACACTATAGCTATATACAGCCAATTAGAATAATAATGATGCTTAATTTATTGATTAAAAATCCATCCAACTGAATATGACAGATAGAGAATGAGTATGGACCAGTGGAGTGGGAAATTGGTGCTCCTGGAAAAGCTTACACCAAATGGGCTGCTTCAATGGCTGTAGGTCTAAGCACTGGTGTCCCCTGGGTTATGTGCAAGCAAGAAGATGCACCTGATCCTGTTGTAAGATACTTTTCCTTTTTCTCACATTTATTATTTTTTTTTATCTTTTTTGTTTTTCCTGTCTTTTTCCTCACAAATTGTGTGTTTCATTCTGAGTTAAATTTAAGGTGGAGGGTTCATAACAACAATGTTATGCGTACTTTGGTTGGGTTAAGGTTGTTGCTTTTACTGTATGATAGGAGTATTATTTTTCTGTTTTCCACTTAAGTGTATTTCAGCGTTTGGTACTTTTTTGCTGTTTTTATTTTTCTTTTTTGATTTTCTTAACCTCGTTTCTAAGTCTCGAAAATAAACACCCAATAATATATATGTTTTCTTGTAAAGTTGAAGATATAAACATTTGAATTAAGCATCATTTCCCATAATATTTATGCTTAAATACCAAATTGGTTCCCATAAATATTGACCTCTTTGAAATTAGTCCTTACATTTTATTGTTTTTTGTTTTGGTCCTTGTTTTTCTTTTCATTTTGGTTTCGGTCTCCGCCATCAACTATGGTTTAAGATAATGTAAATGTAGTTTTGATTTTGGTCCCCATATTTTCATTATCTAGAGGTTCTCGTCCCAAAATCAAAACGAAATGGAAAAGTAGGGACAAAACCAAAAAAAAATGTAGGTATTAATTTTAAAAAGATCTAATAGAACTTCAAATTTGAAATGAACACTTTTATCGATTGAAACATAAATTACATACACTGTACAACAATAAACTTGCTGCTCCAGATACCAAGGTCTCCTAGTACACATACTATACAACAATGGTTTGCTGTCCCCGAGACTAAGTCTCCTACAGAGAATGTTCTCTGTCCCAAATTCTCCAAATAACAACATACATGACTGCCTACAAATGCACAATACATTATATAATAAGAAATAATTGCTCCTAATAACTTCTTAACCTCCTAATAACTAATAATCAAATCTTCCCCCAAATAACTAACTAAATCTGCCACATGGCAGATCAGAGGTTCCTATCATTTTCGGTTCCTTGAAAATCAGCCTTGCCCTCAAGGCTGAATATAGGAAATTGTCTCTTCAGGATAGATTCCTCCTCTTGGGTTGTATCTTCTGCTGACATTCCTCTATGCACCTTCACTACAACTGTCTCAATAAATGGTTCTGGAGGCATTGGTGGTGGACGCCGAGTCAACTGATGTAAGACACCGAATTCAGCCACCGTATATGCTTCAGAGGACAAATCGAAATCCAACATTTCTAGGAGCATCACCAATCGTGGTTGGTTTGCCTCCATGGTTGATGCACTCTCCTTCCACCCATTCTTTGACATTGCAGTTCCCTTAGAGAGGATTCTGCCCTCTTCGTCACTACCCAAAGGATGATTGTCGTAGCCCGGTCTCACCTTACCACTAATTTGTTTAACCCTCTGCATTTTGTGAACTTCTTCATACTTAGAATCATTTGTTGTCCATGTCTCCTTCAATTCCTTCAACTCTTCATAAGGGTTTTGAACATTTCTTCCTCCAAACCTTGCAACCAGGCTCTCTTCTTCTTCATTGCTCTTTCTCATGATCTTCCTAATTTCAGATAGAATGTCCTCCTTCAAATTAACCTCCAAACGATTCATCTTCTCTTCCATGGTAGTCAATCTCTGATCCATGGTAGTCCCCATCACTTCGATTTTTTCCTCCAACAAGTCCACTCTTTCTGAAACTCTTGCCATGATCAACACACTATTTCGCTGGTCTGACAAATCTCCTTTTCGGATCCGGTAGGTCAGACCAATTGATAGAACTTCAGATTTGAAATGAACACTTTTATTGATAGAAACATAAATTACATACATTGTACAACAATAAACTTGCTGCCCCAGAGACCAAGGTCTCCTAGTACACACACAATACAACAACGGCTTGCTGTCCTAGAGACTAAGTTTCCTAAAGAGAATGTTCTCTGTCCCAAATTCTCCAAATAACAACATACATGACTGCCTACAAATGCACAATACATTATATAATAAGAAATAACTGCTCCTAATAACCTCTTAATAACTAGTAATCAAATCTTTCCCCAAATAACTAACTAAATCTACCACATGGCAGATCAGAGGTTCCTATCAAGATCAATATTTACAGGGACCAATTTAGGGCATGTTTGTTTTGATTATCTTGAAAAAATAATAAGATAATCAAAATCTAAGAGCTCCCTTATAGCAACGAAAGATTATTTTTTAGACCATGTAATTTTCCTATTATACCTTTATCACTTCAACACATTAACTACCACATTATCACTCCATACCCTTTTTGGTAATTTAATCAGTAAAAATAATCTTCTTTACATTATCCAAACAAAATAGATCAGCTTAAATTCATTTTTCAGCTAAGATACTCAAACATAAACAGATTATACTTTACAAAACATGCACTTAGTATATTATCTACTCCACTTTTCTCGCAGTTCTAGGTTGTTCTGTAATTGCAGTAATTGAAATATTGTGAAAGTGAATAAATATAGATTTGCAGTAATTGAAAGATTTGGTTTCAATTCTATGATGGGTTCTATAGTCAGATTTATTCAACTATTTTGAATCTTTCTATATTTTATCTGTATTTATTGATTGGGATTATACAGATTGACACCTGCAATGCGTTTTACTGTGAAAACTTCACTCCCAACAAGAACTACAAACCCAAGATTTGGACAGAGAATTGGACTGGCTGGTATGCAATACAAATGCTACCTTGATAACTGAAAATTATTTTAAATCTATCTTATATTTAGTTTATTGTTTCCCTTTATATAGGTACACTGCTTTTGGTGGTGCAAACCCTTATAGACCAGCCGAAGACATAGCATTCTCAGTTGCCAGATTCATACAGAATCGAGGCTCATTTGTTAACTACTATATGGTATGTTGGTTATTTGATTAGTTATGTGAGTATTTCACACACCTTGTGTACAGTGCAAAATCATGTTTTAGAAATGTTAAGTCTAATCTGTCAATTTTTCGAGTCCAGTACCATGGAGGAACTAACTTTGGTCGGGCATCTGGCCGCTTCATTACCACAAGCTATGACTATGATGCTCCAATTGATGAATATGGTATGCAGTAAAGTTAAAGTTAAATTGTTTACATGCTTTGGACAATGAAAATCACACTCAAACACATTTAAAGCTCTTTAAGGCATAAGGAAACTATTGCCTAGACAGATATTTTTTGAGAGAAAAAAAGTCACATTTTCAACTATACTTTTAGTCTAAGACTTCTAAATGATACACAGTTTCAGTATCAGTCTAATGATGCATTTTTTACTATACTATTATTCCAGGACTTCTAAATGAACCAAAATGGGGGCATCTGAGAGATTTGCATAAAGCAATAAAACAATGTGAGCCAGCTTTAGTGTCCGTTGATCCCACTGTGTCATGGCCTGGAAAAAACCTTGAGGTAAAGTCTCTAAGCTAGTTTATGAAAAAAATCAACAGAACTGCATGTGTTGAAAATTCATCTGATTCCTTTTGTTAATATAATCTTAGGTACATGTTTACAAGACAACATCTGCCTGTGCTGCATTTCTTGCGAATTACGACACGGGATATTCCACAAAAATTACATTTGGAAATGGGGAATACGATCTACCACCTTGGTCTATCAGTATTCTTCCTGACTGCAAAACTGCAGTTTTCAACACTGCAAGGGTAACACACTAACACAAGACTGCTGACTACGTCAAATTCGCTTTTAATTTTGTTTAAAAATGGAATTTATGATGAAGTCATCGATATGTTTCTTTAAGGGACTGGAAAAGTCTATCTCGAACTTTTCTTGAAAGACTTGTAATGATTATATTATGTTTTGAGAAGAAATCCTTTGTATTTTAGTATGTTATGATTTTTTTTTTCTAAGTTTGAAAATTTGAAATTGTTTGCCAATTTTATGCAGGTTAGTGCCCCTAGCTTCCATAGGAGAATGACTCCTGTAAGCAGTTTTGCATGGCAGTCATACAATGAAGAACCTGCATCATCTAGTCAAAATGATCCCATCACAGCAAATTCACTATGGGAGCAGGTTAATGTGACCCACGATTCTTCAGATTATTTGTGGTACTTGACAGAGTAAGCATCTTTCAAATTATCCACACTTCTCAAAACAAATAATTGAAACTTATATATTCTCTCCATCTAATTTTTTGATATCCCTTGTTCAGTGTCAACATTGGTCCTAATGATTTAAAGAATGGACAGTGGCCTGTTCTTACTGCCATGTCAGCAGGCCATGTTCTGCATGTTTTCATTAATGGTCAACTTTCAGGTGAATAATATTAGAATGCTTGCCATTTTTCTACAATAAGCTTCATTTTAAGAAGCTTCATTTTTCTTATTCATCTCCTGTATTAATGTAGGAACTGCATATGGGAGTCTGGATGAACCTAAATTAACATTAAGTCGTAGTGTGAACCTGAGGGTTGGCAATAACAAAATTTCTTTACTCAGTGTTTCTGTGGGTCTCGCGGTTAGTTCTATCTTTTTTCTGATATCTGTTTTCATGCATCATTTTGTAATTTTTTAATTTCTGGATGAGTAATGTTTCAATGTTTAATTTTATTTTGTTCAATTAAAACCAGAATGTTGGTACTCACTTCGAGACATGGAATACTGGGGTGCTGGGCCCAGTCACACTGACAGGTCTAAATACAGGGACACTAGATCTTTCTAGTCAAAAATGGTCTTACAAGGTTCGTTATGTACTGCACTTCATTGCTTAGTAGCAACATGGAAAGCTTTTAGAACAGTAATGTGTGTATATTGCCCAAAAATAATTGAAACCTTAGCAATCAGATTAAAATTACCAATATATGTTGATGCCGGACATCTAATGAAGCAAGTGTTCTGGAGAAACATGTTGCACTAGAGTCTAGACTCAAATTTCGTTGAACATTATTAATGATAGTTTGCTATTATATTGTTAGGTTGAAAGATGTGTAAAAGATTTGAAGTATGTGAGATAATTGAAAGATATACAAGAGATCTGTTTTTGTTTTTTTTTTAAATTAGAAACTATGACAGTTTGTGAGGATGGTTGCTTGTCAAGCAACTTCTTGATAAATACTAGTACTTCTATTCATAAATTGTTATAGGGTCATGAGTAGGGATGACAATGGGTCCGGGTAATGGGGTACCCGCTGCATAATGGGTATGCGGGTCTTCGGGTACCCAGACGGGTTTTGCGGGTACCCATTGACAATTTTTTTTAAAGAAAAAATTATTTTTTAAATTAATTTCTATGTTTTTTTATAAACCGAGGGATCCTTAATACATTATTACACACTCTACTTAATATTAATTCCTACCACCATTAAACACTCGCAGACATCAAAGAAATTCTCTCGTTAAACACAAACATACTTAATTATATATATATAATGCATATATGTAAATATGAACGGGTCCGGGTACCCACGGGTCTGAATATCTCAAATCCGGACCCAGACCCGTTCAAAGCGGGTACCCAAACGGGTCCATTCTTTGGACCCAGTGGTCTCTTTTTTGGACCCAGACCCGGACCCATTGCGGGTATTACCCGCGGGTCCGGGTCCAATTGCCATCCCTAGTTATGAGAATGAGAAAAAAACTTAAACATTAATTATTTACATTGTTGAGCATATTTTGTTGAAAAATTATCCAAAAAGAATCAAAAGAACAAACTCAAGAACGAATTTTGTACTTCTGCTTTTGGGATGCCACAGCAGCAAAGATTTACATAATTGAATGTTATTGGGCAGATTGGTCTGGAAGGTGAAACATCGAGCCTTCATACTGAAAGTGGGAGTAGCTCTGTTGAATGGGTACAAGGATCATTAGTGGCTAAAAAACAACCTTTGGCATGGTACAAGGTAAGAAAAATATTCAACAAAATGTTGCCTTTCAGTCATTTTTATTGATTATCGTAACTTTTGTGTTCATGCAAATCTAAGGCCATGTTTGGTTTGGCGTTTGGGGCTTCCAAACTCGCGGTGGGCTGGAAGCTGCTCCTTCCACGTTTGCGGTAGCCCATCGCATATCCAAACAGTCACTAAGTCATTTTGTGATTTATTGTTATTAGACAACTTTTAGCGCACCAGCTGGCAACGATCCATTGGCGCTAGATTTGAGCAGCATGGGAAAGGGTGAAGTATGGATAAATGGTCAAAGCATTGGACGCCATTGGGCTGGATATATAGCTAGTGGTAATTGTGGTGCTTGTTATTACGCTGGAACTTATACGGATACAAAGTGCAGAGCAAATTGTGGACAACCCTCCCAGAGATGGTAAGAAATTCATACAACTTACTTTAAAACAGCAAATGAAGCAAATATATGAATAGGGCAAAAAGTGTAATCCCATCTTTGGCCTTTCAACAGGTATCATGTTCCTCGTGCATGGCTGAGACCAAGTGGGAACTACTTGGTTGTGCTTGAAGAATGGGGAGGTGATCCTGATGGAATTGCTTTGGTGAAAAGAACATGAAGTGTGCTCCTGAAAGGGTATTCCTACTACTCCATTCAAAGATAGTTCAAATAAAATCCTAGGCTAGAACCTGTTAGACTTAAAAATTAAGAAATGGGATAACTGAGGATCATGTAAGTGGAAGATCTTATAGGCCCAAATACCTCCTGATAACACACAGTTTTGATTTTTGAGCAAGAATATCCGCTCCCTTTTTTTCTCTCATCTCTTATTTTCTTCCTGTGCTTATGACCATTATGTTCCTTTTTGCAGAACTACAATGGCAAGCAATCGTGCTTGGTAACTGTAGCTCTTGAACTGTGATGCAGCAATTTACCAAATAAACGTGGTTCCTGTCTCACTATTTTCAGTATACATGGTATTTGAAGTTCAACATTGATGCTCCTCCATCTCTTCTATTTAAGCTGAATATTGCTCCATATTCGTTACACGGAATGTAATTATGAATATTGAGCCGTTGAAGATTGGTATAAAAGGCAGAGAGTTGGACACACAAAATGTGTCAGCCATTCTGCCATAAATAAATTTCTTTATTTTCTTTTTCAATTACTATTACTGAGTAAGAACAAACTGAGAGTAATACTAAATTCAATTACTATTACTATGTAAGAACAACCTGAGAGTAATACTAAAACGAAGTTGTGGCATTTGGAATATTTTTCTTATTATATCGTCACTTTTTGTTATTATTCAATGTGATATTAGATTTTAACTTAATTGTCACTTTAGTTATTAGAATTACGAAAATTGTTTTTAAGTCTCTGGATTTTCAAAATGTTATGCAACTTCGTCCCTAACTCTTAGAGTCATGAAGGGGCGTTGAAGGCAAAAATATGTGACACATTAAGGGTTAAAAACGACGTTGGTTTTGTAGAAAAGAAGGATTTGGTTTAAAGTTGTCTTGAGGAGAAATGTATTTAGGGTTATTTAACTAGGTAAAGAGAAAAAGAGCATATCCAAGAGGAGTAGAGTTTTCAATTCGCAGCGAGTGAGAGTTAATTTGGAATGACATGAAATGTGAATGCTTAAGGTGACAGCGCCAGAAGGTATATGATTGTTGCTCAATTTCATTTACATGTCACTTTTAATTTAATGTTTGATTATTTTGATATTTTTAGAATATTGCATTGCATGAGTTTGGACAACTTTACTACTGTTATTATTGTTGATTGTTCGATGTTGAGATATAAAAAAGCAGTGATATAAAGGGTTGGCATGAATTTGACCGTGTGCCCCGCCGCTCTCACTCCATATAAATGTGTGCGCGCGCGCGTGTATATATATATATATATATATATATATATATATATATATATATATCAACCATTCCAGAAAAAATAAGAAAAATGAAATACAATTCCTAAGAAATAAATTACCTGTAGAAATAGAATAAAAACCAATAATAAAGGTTATGCAATTTAAAGATGAAATAGAAAAAAGATTAATAGATAATTATAGTGATAATCCATTAATTCATTGGGAAAAATCTAAACCAATGGCAAAAATAGAATTAAAAGATTATAGTGTGTGTGTATATATATATATATATATATATATATATATAGTCATTAGATTTTTGTTTAAAGAATAGTGTTCTTTGTGTTACTCGTTTGTTGTGATTCTTTCCAAGTTTTGCAAGTTTAGTCATTAGATTTTTGCTTAAAGGATAATGTTCTTTATGGTACTCGTTTGTTGTGATTCTTTCCAAGTTTTGCATCACATACAAATAAAAGTTGCCAAAGAAACTGGCATTTTTAATTTCAAGAGGTACGAGGATATTAAGCCTATTGTGGAAGTCCGCGGGCATCAAAATTTCATCCAACAGTTTCAAGTTGAATTAACTTGTTGTTATACTTGATCAAGAACTAGCCCACCTAACCACAAATATGAAGATGGCCTATTTGTTTTGATCACGGAGAAGATCGTTGAATGATATTTTGTTAACACAAAACAAGATGGGCGCATTCTAGATGCTACAAATAAATGTGATTACACATTCCACTTGCATGGGCTCATTGTTCTCAACTTTCAAATCTCTCGTGTTAAGATGTATAACTCCAGAGTAGTAACAGGCCTTTAATGTTATTGGAAAAGGTTCTCTAAAAATGAGAGTTATAAAACATGGAGAAATGGAATTTCCACCGCGATTATTATCCCCACACCTCAATTTAAACAGTGAAATTTTATTTTTATCATTCATTAAATTTCCGACTTGGGACTCTCGGAATATTTTTTCGAGAGATACCTCTCGAAAAATTGAAGAATTTTTCAACAGGTACCTCTCGGAATTTTAAAAAATTAGCAAAAAGAGAAAAAAAAAATGAAGAGGTCAAATTTTTTCATCATCTGCAGCTGTACCATCTGCACAAGTTCAGCATAGGCTGAATTTATGCAATACTACTCTCATCAGTTTTGGGTTTTGGAATGGCTATCGACATCAACTATGCATAATCCAGTATGCCACTTGGCGACTTCAAGTCGTTTGCGATAATAGTCCAGTATGAATAATCCCCTCAAAAGAGAAACAACTTCTTGGATTTTATTAATGATTCACATTGTTTATTATGGACCATGTGTTTATCAATCAATACCATCTACTATGTGATATATATGCAGCAAGCAATAGACGCAGAATGTTAGGAAGAGACAAATCTATTTTAGTAATAAGTTTTTTATGAAAGATAAGCTTCAAAAATATTACCTGGTTATTGCAGGCAATAAGTTTCTATTTTGGCAACACTAGTGTCTGCCCATGTGGCCATGTCTCTTTTCTGCTGAATTTTTCGAGAGATACCTCTCGGAAAAACACTTTAGAAAATATTCCGAGAGTCTCGTGTTGAAAAAATAAAAGGTATTTTTACCACTTTACTGTTCAAATGGAGTATGGGGATAATACATGGGGGGAGGAATCTATATCTCATTTGTTTTTCCAAGCTTAATCCCTTGGTCTACAAGCTTAATGACAACTTTACTCTTGGGCTGGAATTAAAAAGCTTCCATTTCAACTCCAATAGATGGTTGATGAAAGCTTGCTCTATCTACATTTAAAAAATTAAAAAAAAAAAAAAAAAAAAGAGCTTGGTCTATCTTGAGATACAGAAAAGCTGAGCAACTAATCATACGTATGGTTGTTAAACTCGGGTTTTAACTCCTCCCTCTGGTCCTATATATAAACACATTTTAAAGATTTTTTTTTGTCCTTAATATAAGTCCAATTTCCAATTTCCAATAGCATTAATTACTTCTTTTCTGCAAACACCCATATTTCCTCGACACTTTTTAGATTTTCAATAATAATCATAGGGGTACTTTTGAAAAAGTATACCAAATATTTACATTTTCAATACCACTAACAATATTAACCAAGGGAGTGAAATTGGTCAAATGGTGCTTATAGTAAAGATCGGAGGGAATAGTAAATTCGCATGAATTTAGGTGGAGGAATCTAACTATGTCACACGGAAACCTAAAATTGGATAAACTAGCGTGAATTTGAGTATACTCGAATAAATTAATTTAAATTTGTGAATTCATCATCAAGTTTACAATTTCACTAACCCACTCGAACAGAATGTTTTGTGGTTTTTGTATTTGCTTGCCATATTCATATAATGGAACTCCCACATAGAAGGCGACCACTTTGTGAATAGTATTCAACCTAGCTAAAATAAATTAAAGGCTTAATTATGTCACAAGTCCCTGAAGTTTGGGGTATTTTTGTCAGATACTCTTATTCTTTTTTTTTCAATGTAATTTTGCTTACATGTAACATCAGAATCCTGATAAGATGCAATAGGCTAAGCACCTGGTGCCCCGTGGTCGAAGATCCTATTTTAAAAAAATTTAAAAAACTAAAAAACTTAATATTTTTGTTTTTTAGTTAAATAAAAAAAAGAGAAAAAAGAATTGAAGAGAGAGGTCGTCTTCGCACATGTGACATCACTCGACATCACATGACCAACCTTCTGCGTTTGATCTGGATTCCGATATTACATGCCGGCAAAATTGGCCAGAATTGGTAGTAGAGGTATATGACAATCTCAGAAGTAACTTCGGGGAGTCAGACATTGAAAAAAAAGAATAAGGGTATCTGACAAAAGTACCTCAAACTTCAGGAACTTGTGACATAATTAAGCCTAAATTAAATGTACTTACCGATTCAACAATCAACATGCATTTATTACTTACTTTACCCTCAATTTCACTTAAGAAGGTATATGGATTCTATGCTACAAATTTCCCCATGTAGCTAGTCAATGTAAATCTTATATAAGATTATCAATTCACATAGCAATTGACCTTTATTAGGAATTAGGGAGCCCAAAAGCTAAGGATATCCACAAAGAATGGGCCAGAGAATTAAAAAAAATTATACTTGCTCTTTTTTTCAGGTAAATTGTTTTATACTTGCTTTTCATTATAGTAAAACAAAAACTTATTTTCTACTATTTTTTTAAATCACTTTCCGTTATTTTCTTTTTTTTGATAAATCCCGTTATTTTTTTCAAAAAGAAAAAAAAGAGAGAGAGAGAAAAAAACAATAGATCTACTGTACTTGTATAAAAACATCCCTTTTCGAGGCACCACGTTTATTCGTTTAAGAAATACTCGCACGCACCAGAGCATTTGTAGGTAGATAATATCGTCTTTAATCAAAATTATAATTTAAAATAAATAAATTATTTGTTCAAAATTAATATTTAAAATTAAATAAATTATCTATATATGTGGAATATGTTGAATCATTATCCTCATTTTGTTAAAAAAAATATTATCCTAAAAAAGATCGATAAACACAAAGAGATGATGCTTGAGGATTATCTGCATGTGAAATCATTATCCTCATTTTGTTGAAAAAAGAAGTAATCATTATCCTAAAAAAAATATAAAAAAAATCACTATGTATAACATGATCTCACCTTCATTCTTTACCTTTGTTTCACCTTCATATCTCTCTACTTCCAAGAATTCTCTAATTTTATTATTTCTTATTTTATGTTCTTAATTATTTATTTCTTATTTTATATTTGATTTTTGTTGTGTGTTTGTAGCATAAGAGAGCGTTGATAATGATAATAATGTGTGAATAATGTTTCTCACTCTGACACGGATACACTCACTCACATCCAACTCTTCCTATTTTCATTCTTAACCTCGATGGACCCAACCAAGATCATATCGTAGCTATCTCTCCGTGACCCGAATTTTCAAACCCGTTTTGGAGGCCAAAACATAAACCCATTTGAGGTTTGGATTTTTCATTTCGAATATACTACAGCTTTGATATTAGTTATGTAAACTCTATGTTATTTTTCATTTTTATTTTCACTACAAAAAAAACCATTTATTGCAACGACCTTTTGCAATGACTTAAAAAAGTCGTTGCTAAAAACAGGTGTTTTGCAACGACTTCAAAATGTCGTTGCAGAAAACAGGCGTTTTGCAACGATTTTTTAAATCGTTGCAAAACACCTGTTTTCTGCAACGACTTTTTTAAGTCGTTGCAAAACACATGTTTTCTGCAACGACACTATCGTTGCCAATAAGATTAAATAATTTTTTTTTCATAAAAAAATGAAATAATTAAAAAGGTTATAACTAAACCCCATCGACAAAGAATGAATTGCCATTAAGTAGGGGAATTTCTAAATACATCCATTTTTGCTATCAGCACCCATTGTTTTATAATTTTTACCATGAGCTTCCTGAAATATCCTTTTCACACAAATCCAACTTTTAACTTTTTTTTTTTACTCTTTTCATTTTTACTTCACACACCAACTTTTATCTTTTACTTTTTTCACTTTTACTTAAAACACCCAATATATATATATATAAATATATATATATATATATTTTTTACTTTTGATGTTGTTTTCTGTTTTCTTCCTCCTCCATCTTCTCTCATCTTTTCATAAACAACCCATGAATCCTTTATATTCTTAATTCTCATTGGTTATTTCCGGTGAACATATTTAGACAAGAACCACATGATTATTCCTTCAGAGAATCTCAATCATTGCTTATATCTGACGGTCCAAATTTAAAAAGTGAAAAATAAAATAATAAAAGTATATTTAATATTATTAAAAAAAATAAAATTCCAAAAAATAATAAAAAATTCAGAAAATTTTTATAAAAATCTGTAAAATATATTTTAAAAAAATACTGAAATTTATTATTTAAAAAAGTCAGAAAAATATTAAAAAATATGCAAAATATTTTTTAAAAAATTATGAAAATAATAAAAAATTCATATATAAATCTATTTTGAAAAAATCTGTAAAATATTGTTTAAGAAAATCTGAAAATTTTACTTTTTCGTTTTTTATAATCTAAAAAGTGATCGAAAATTTGTAAAAATAATAAAAATTACTTAAAATTATTAAAAATTCTGTAAAATATTATAAAAAATTGGTAAAAATAATTAAAAAAATAAGAAATTTTTTTAAAACCATTAAACAATTTTAAAATTTTTAAAAGCAGATTTAGTTTATGGATGATGGGATTAACGTGATGTCATTCTGATCTTTGGGAGACTTAGTTGATTCTCAAAATCTTTCGAGGATTAAGCTAATGCTCGGTGTAACTTTGAGAACCAAATAAACCATTTTCTAAAAAAAATTATTTAACTCGGTCGTTTGTGCCCGAGTTAAAAAACATCCGAAAACCTTGTTGTCGAAGGGGATTAGTCTTCGGCTGTCGGCAGGGGGATACCTTGTTTTTAATTAAATGATTAATTCTTATATATAATTATTAAAGTGTTGGTTGTTTTCATAAAGTACCTTATATTATTTCTATTGGACTATTTTATTTATATACTTTAAAATAGATTCATTTAAAGTAAGTATCTTATCTTAAAAAAAATAATATATACTTCCTATAGTTCACCTTAGTTTTGACATACTCAATATTAAATTATTTTAATATCTCAACATTTCTAACTTTATGATTGTCATATATGTATTAATCTAATATTAAATTAATTGTCAGTGATTCCTTTAGTTTTTTTTAAAAAAAAAAAAAGAGAAAAGAAAAGATGTGTGTGTGCTGTACAAGGGGGAAACCTAAAATCCCGTTTGTTTTCTCTTCAGCCGCCACCCCCTTCCCTTATTTCTTCTTCTTCGTGTTGGCCCCCCCTTCTTTTTCTCTCTCCCTCGCCGTTTTCTCTCTCGGCCGTGCCCCGACGCCGGCGCCGTCATCGTTGCTATTGTCTCTCTGATCTCTCTCGCCACTCTCTCTCTCTCTGCTCCATATACCGCCGCTCGCGCTCACCGCTGCAGCAGCCACCAATCGCGAGTCCAGACGCTACGAAGCTCGCGAATCGCCGCTGCTAAGCACCATCACCACCGCCATGCTTCCTTGGTTCATGCAATCGAAGCTGCCTCCCTCTCCTTCCATCGCGAGCCGCCACTGTTCGCTGTGCCGCCGCCTCTGATTTTGCTGCTGCCGCCGCCGTCCGCGTCGCCACCTCCATCAACAAAGAGCCCGAGCTCTGCCATCATGTGTTGTTGGTTGCTGTTGTGACGGGTTCAACCCGAACCGGCACTGTGGGGTGTTCTTGTGGTTCGCCGGGGTGCCGAGGTTAAGGAAACAAGTAACCCTTCTTCTATGTCTTGGACCGGATACGAGTGGAGCTGTAGAATCGGACCAATCGTCCCTCTATTCCTTCAAAAGCGAAGTTGAGGGTAAATCCCTAATACCCTATTAATTACTCTATGTAGTGTGTTAATAATCACCATGTTAGTTTTGATATTATTGATTATAATTATAGTGTTAAACTGTTTTGGAAGGTTAGAGTTGTTTTGGGGATTTTATTATTGTTTTGGAAA
The DNA here is from genome assembly GCA_037953625.1 of Crotalaria pallida. NCBI lineage: Eukaryota > Viridiplantae > Streptophyta > Magnoliopsida > Fabales > Fabaceae > Crotalaria > Crotalaria pallida. Next base: position 20,643,358 of record CM075650.1, read on the forward strand.
TTAAATGGTATTATAAGTTATAATTATTTTAATTAGTGTTATCTAAGGATTCTAATTGGTTACTTTGACTTGTATAATGTCGAGTTGACTGTTATGTCGAATGATGAGTTTTAAAGAGTAGTTATCCAATCATTGCAAAACATTCTTATTTTTAGTACTAATTTGTAGTTGCTGCATAATGTTTCTGATAATTGGTAGTTGTCTAGAGTCGGTGGATAGAATTTACCATGTTGTGTCACTATTCCTTCTGGTACTACTACTGACTCAGTGGCTGTGGAAACCAAGAAGAGAGGGTCTGCTAAGCTTGGAGGACAGAAGCAACCTGTGCATAGGAAATCCATTGGTACATTTGGGCAGAGAATTTCACAGTATAGAGGTGTGACAAGGTTAGTTAGTTTACCCCTTTATTGAATTTTACATTACTTGATCCTCTTTTGATTCTTTTAATAGATTTTGTTTTTTTAAGTTGAGTTTGTTTGTGGTGGTTCTACTTTTTAAAGCTTTGGTGTGCTGTTCACTTTTTTTATCAATTTTTTAATAACTCTTGTTGGTTATTGTCAATTAGGCATAGATGGACTGGTAGATTTGAAGCACATTTGTGGGATAACAGTTGCAAGAAGGAAGGGCAGACCAGGAAAGGAATACAAGGTTAGTGACCAAAAATTAGATGTCTTTGCAAGTTTGACATCATTTGTTTGGAAGATTTCTTTTTCATATTAGTATGTAGTCTGAGCTGTGGTCACTAACTTTCACCTGTTGTATGTTCACACTTGTGTTAAATGTGGGTGTGGAATCTACAATATGTTACATGATGCAGTTTATTTAGGTAAGTGCAAAGTCCTTTACCAAAAAATTTGCATTTATGAAGTTCAACTTTTGCTATTGCAAAATGCTATAGTGCTAAGTGGTCAATTTTTGTTTGTGTAATCAGGGTGGTTATGATATGGAAGAGAAAGCTGCAAGGGCTTATGATCTTGCAGCTCTTAAGTATTGGGGATCTTCGACGCATATCAACTTCCCAGTATGTTTCAATCTCGTGTCATTTATTACTCATTTTGAATCTTGTATACTTCTTGGACTCTCATTCTATATATCTTATCCTTGGCAGCTAGAGGATTACCAAATACAACTAGAAGAAATGCAGCACATGAGCAGACAGGAATATGTTGCTCACTTGAGAAGGTATAGATACTGATTAATTGGTTATTAATTTATCCGTATTTAAAAGTTAAGTATACTTATTAAAATGATAAATGCGTCACTTCTCAATACGAAGTTTCCTAGATTCTTTAATAGCATACGATTTAGTGTTTTATGTTGCTAAAACCTACCAATTATTATTATGGTTAATGATGAAATGATGATTAAGTTTACAATTTTTTATTTGTTTATTTATTTTTTGCAGGAAGAGGAGTGGGTTTTCAAGGAGAACTTCAATCTATAGAGGGGTGACAAGGTTCTTGTGGTTCTGCTACTCCTTTCCCCCTCTTAATTAGAAACACTTAGTGGGGGACCTTAGTGGAGCTGGAAAAAATGACTTCGAAGAGAGAAAGATTGGACATTGGTAGCTTTCTCTTAGCTACCTCCTTCAAAGCTAAGATAGATGACGTTGTTAAGGTGAAGGTAGGAGATTTTATTTTTGATGTTCGGGTAATAGAAGACCCCTGGAGACTCTTGGTTGGGAAATCGACGAAGAAGAGAGTAATTTTGTATCTTCAGAAGGTAGCGAGGGTGAGGTGTCTCAAACACCTGAGGATGATGTTTGGCCGGAAACCCCACAGCAGAGGAAGGTTGACATGGCGGAGGTGGGGGTGGAGGAAGATGTGGCCTCGCTGACAGGGGACTCATTCGAATTGCTCTCTGATAGGACAAAAACTATAATCCAACAGACTCTTGATTTGTCCAGTGACAGAGGGACAAAGTGCAAGTCTGTAAAAGCCAGAAAGGGTAAAAAGGCTAAAGATGTGATTGTGCCAAGCTCATTGGGAGAGGAGAATTGTGAAGTTAACAGGATTAAGGAAAAGTTGACGGCTTCGGTGGCAGGCCCGAGGGAGGTTGGCAGAAAAGAGATCAAGGTGGGAGAGGATGCGAGGGACTCTGTTATGAAAGAAACTGTACAGAGGTCAGTGAAAGACGACAGAAAGGAGATGGTGACAATAGATAGAGCTTCAGAGGAAGTAGATATATTCATGAAGATTAGTGGGCTTAGGCCAAAAAAAACAAAGAGGCTCTTGAAATCAAAGAAAGTAAAGGAGGTTGTTGCTTTAAAAGAGCTACCCGAAGAGGGGTTTAACAGAAAAGAAGGTTGCAAGGCCCAAAAAGGTGTTATTATTCAAACAAAAAGAGTGGGCCTCAGACTCAAACAAAGCCCACCAACAAAGGAAAAGCTAAAAGAGAAAGAGTTGCTGGTTCCTTCTAGATACTCTGATCTCTCAGAGTCAAGCCTTGGTTTCATCGAAAGAGTGGGTGAGAAAGATCAAAGAAGTAGAAGGAGGAAAGTTTCTTTTAAGAACTCAATGTTCGACAAAGGAGATACCTCTGGTGTTAATAAGAAGTTAGATCAAAAGGATGTAGAGAGGGACAAAGAAAACTCAAAATTGTGTGCATCCCAGTTGGAGAAAAGGCGAGCGGCGGTGGTGAGATCTATTTGCCCCAAGCTTCCAAGGCTTGTAGCTAACCAGAAGAAAAGGAAGAAACCTCCTCAGCACACCAAACCGGCCTCGGCGTCACTAAAAAGAAGAACGAAGTCAGGGTGTGCTGTAAGCAAGGATCTATTGGAGGAGAAGCTAAGCTCAAGCCAGAATCGAACTAACTCTTCGATAAGTAATTCGATCTCTGATATCAATGTAAACTGTGTCAACAATCTTCCGCTGAGAAATAATGGTAAAATTGCAAGTAAGTTGTGGGAAGTCGGAAAGAAGTTAGGAGTGTCATATGATGGTGTTGATGCGGAGGTTGTAAGAAAAATAGAAGAATTGGAGAATAGAGATGTGGAGGGCCCTGATCGGTCCAATTTTGGGGAAAAGTTAGGTGGAAAATGAATTGCCTCTCATTTAATGTGAGGGGGTTAGGGGGAAGGGTAAAACAGAGGATGGTAAAAGATTTGATTAGGAAGTATGGGGTTGATTTCATAGGTGTCCAGGAAACAAAGATGGAGGTGGTGGAGGATGGTTTGTGCTCGAAGTTGTGGGGGGGTGAGAGTTTTGATTGGGCTTTTAGAGCATCTCAAGGAAGGTCAGGGGGCATCTTATGCATCTGGAATAAAGACAAGTTCTTGAAGGAGAGTGTGTTTCAAGGTGAGGGCTTCGTAGCTGTTCAAGGAGTTTGGTATGTGGGACGGATGCAGTGTGTGGTGGTCATCATTTATTCACCTTGTAACTTAACAGATAAGAGGAAGCTTTGGGCAGAGATATACCAATTAAAGTGCAGCAGTGCTATTCAGTTCTGGTGTGTGATGGGTGACTTTAACACCATAAGGGATCGAGCAGAAAGAAGAGGGTCTGTGTTGTCAGTGGATACAAGAGGTATGCGTTTATTCAACTCCTGGATAGATGAAATGGAGTTGGTTGATCTCCCTCTCATTGGGAGAAGGTTTACGTACTATCAAGCTGGGGGAGTTGCCATGAGCAGAATTGATAGGATCATGGTTTCAAATGAGTGGTTATCTTACTGGCCTTCGACTTCTCAGTGGGCAATTCCCAGGGAATTCTCGGACCACTGCCCAATCCTTCTAAAGTACCAAAAACCAGCCTCTGGCCCAAAACCATTCAGACTCAACAACTGTTGGTTTCATCACCAAGACTTTAAACCGATGGTTAGATCTTGTTGGGAGAGATTGGAGGTTCAGGGATGGAGAGCTTTTGTGGTAAAAGAAAAGTTAAAGTTACTAAAGGCGGAGATTAAGAAGTGGAACAAGGAGATCTTTGGCTGTTTGGAGCTGAAGTTGGGGGATTTGAACAAAAAAATCCTTGACTTTGATCTGTTAGGTGAGGTTCAGGAGCTTACTGCTGGCCAACTCACGGATAGGAAACTGACTCTAGCTGATTTGTGGAAGACGGCGAGTCTAAAGGAAAATTTAATTGTCTAGAAATCTAGAAGTAAGTGGCTAAAAAGTGGGGACGCAAACACATCATTCTTTCATTCCTGCATTAATAGTAGGAGGAGGGCAAACCAGATGTTGGGAATTAGGATAGGTGGGGATTGGATCGATGAGGATCACTTGATGATGGAGGGAATAAGGAGTTTTTTTGAATCTAGCTTTAAGGAAGAGGAAGCGAGGAGGCCAAGGCTGGACGGTGTGCCTTTCGCAAGACTCTCTGAAATGCAAATGGAGTCTCTAGAAGCAAGGTTCAGTGAAGCAGAGATAAAGGAGGCGATTTGGAACTGTGCGAAAGACAAAAGTCCGGGCCCCGATGGATACAACTTCACGTTCTTTCAGGAGTTCTGGGAGGTGGTTAAGGAGGATATATGTGCCTTCATATGGGAGTTTTATGAGAACAGTAAGCTTCCAGTAGGTTTAAATTCATCTTTTATAGCAATGGTTCCCAAAGTCCCCAATCCAGTGAGTATCAATGAGTACCGCCCAATTTCCCTTGTGGGCTCGTTATACAAGATTTTATCTAAGGTGCTTGCGGAAAGGTTAAAAGAGGTTTTGCCAAGTTTGATTTCCTCTTCTCAGTCTGCTTTCATTAAGGGTAGGAATATTCTGGATGCAGTGGTCATTTTGAATGAAGTTATTCACAGTGCTAGGCATGCTCCTTACTCAGCAGATGGAACCCTGTTGATGAAGGTAGACTTTCAGAAAGCCTATGACTCCGTTAGTTGGGAGTACCTGGATTACATGCAGGATCGGTTTGGCTTCCCGAGGAGGTGGAGAGGTTGGATCATGGAGTGTCTGAAATCAACCTCAGTATCAGTATTGGTAAATGGTAGCCCGACAAGAGAGTTCAAGGTGTCAAAGGGGTTTAGGCAAGGAGACCCGTTAGCGCCTTTCTTGTTTTTACTGGCTGCCCAGGGTTTCACAAGCTTGATAAGTAGTGCAGTGCAGAAAGGGATGTTTGAAGGGTTCAAGGTGGGAGCAGACCGAGTGGACATATCAAGTCTGCAGTATGCAGATGACACTTTGGTGGTGTGTAAGCCGACTTTTGAGAATTTGTGGTGCATCAAGAGCATTTTAAGGTGCTTTGAGCTGGTTTCAGGTCTTAAGGTAAATTTAAAGAAAAGTTCTCTCTTAGGTATTAGGGTGGAGTCAGTTTTTATGGAGTCTGCGTCTAATTTCTTGTTGTGTAAAATTGAGTCCCTGCCTTTTAGGTATTTAGGTCTCTTGGTTGGTGCAAACTCTAGGCTAGAGTCCTCTTGGAGTGATGTAGTTAAATCTGTTTCTAGGCGTCTAGCTAGTTGGAAAAGGAAATATATCTCTTTTGGGGGAAGGGTTGTGCTTTTAAAGGCTGTCCTGTGTAGTATCCTTGTCTATTTCTTCTCTCTGTATAGGGCTCCTAAAAAGGTTATTTCTTCTTTAGTTAAGTTGCAAAGGTCCTTCTTGTGGGGTAGATCTAGTGGTGGTAGAGGTATAGCTTGGGTGTCTTGGGGTGAGGTTTGTAAATCAAAAGAGTGTGGGGGTTTGGGCGTTAAGGACTTATTCAAATTTAATAGTGCCCTTTTAGCTAAGTGGAAGTGGAGGTATCTTCACGAGAAGGAGGCTCTCTGGAACAAGGTTGTGAGATCTAAGTACTCCAATCCGGTCACTTTTAATGCTGCGACAAACAGCAGGACCTACTCCAGTTGGTGGAAAGACGTGGCAAATTGTTCTATGTCACAAGATGTTGATTGGTTCGCTGATAGTTTGCGGAAAGAGCTGGGTGATGGGTCAGAGACTAACTTCTGGACAGATAAATGGGCAGGTGATTTGGCTCTAAAGGATGTTTTCCCTCGTCTGTTTCGGATTGTAGCTAACAAAGACGCTAAGGTGAAGGATTTTGGGCTTAGGGTGGGTAATAGCTGGATCTGGCAAATCCCTTGGAGAAGGACTCTCTACACTTGGGAAGAGGATGAGGTTCAGGAATTATATGCAAAAATTCAGCATAAAGTCTGCATAGAAGGTTTAGAGGATAGATGGAAATGGGGTGAATCAAGGGAGGGAGTTTTTGGAGTGAAGGAAGCCTACGACTTGCAGGTAAGGTCAGGGCAAAATGAGATGTGTAGGATCTTGAATATGTGCTGGATAAGCTGCGCACCTTCCAAAGTTTGCGGCTTTGCTTGGAGGTTGATTAGACATAGAATTCCGACCAAAGATCTGTTGCAGAGAAGAGGAATAGTGTTTAACGCTGACAATTTGCTTTGATGTTTTTGTAAAAATCACCTAGAGTCCATTGATCATTTATTTGCTTCTTGTAATTTTGTTAAGAATATTTGGAACTCTGTTTATAGTTGGCTGGGTGTACAGGGGGGACATGCTGTCTCTGTTATAGAACACTTCACAGCACACTCTAACATGAGAAGAGGTAGAAAACAGGGTCAAGTGTGGAGATGCTGCTGGTTTGTTGTGGTTTGGTCAATTTGGCTAATGCGTAATGATGTATTATTCTCTGATGCAAAGTTTAGTCTTATACAAGTTATGGACTTGATCCAAATCAGATCATGGAGGTGGTTCTGCGCAATTAAATCTCAAGATCTTTATGACTTTATGCAGTGGTGTAATGATCCTTGGGAATGTATTGTTTCAGCCTTGTGATTGTGAGCCTCTTGGTTTTAGTCTATCATTTGTATAAGGGTTAAGCACCCCTTGTGCTTCTTTAATTCCACTCTTTTGCTCAGCAAAAAAAAAAAAAAATTGTAACATTATCAAACTTTGTCACAGAAAGTTTCATATCTAAAAAACAGCATGGAAACATTATCAATTTCTACAGCCAAGAAAGCTATCATCAAGGATAAGATAGCCAAACTACAGGTATATTATGATTTTCATTTTCATGCACAAATAATTGTTCCATATGCCACTGATTGCTTCATATACCAGATTATTGAAGACTTGACAAAGGCATTAGAGTTTGAATCCAACTAGGCAGATATTTTACATGAGATATGTATCTTGTTTGACACTTAATTTTTTCATTTTGTTATTCAGATAATTAACTGATTGCGATGAGCAAAATGTTTCCTTGAAGAGCTTAAGTTCTCACTAAAAAACATGTTGAACATTTCCCAGTTTCAGCTCCTCCTGTTCTTTCTGCTGATCAGACTAATGACATTGAAGGTTTGAACTTTATACTTGGTTTTCCTTATAAAATGTGGAATGCTATCATAAGGGGAGAAACTATAGTTCTAATGATTCTTCCATTCTACTTATGAAAGCACAGTCATCCTTTTCCTAGCAAGGGAAATTACAAGAGATCAAAGGCAAGAATGCTATTCTTTGATTGTTAAGATATTTGGGAATCAGAGATGTCCCAAAGTTGGTAGGTGATTTTATTGTGGTGGTTTTTTTTTTTTTTTTGCTCTGGTATTCTAAGTTTAAAACTGCAGTGAAGATAGACTTTATTTTATAAGTTCCCGACATCATTGAGAAAAGATGTTTGAATTAAGACTTGTTATTCTTTAATGGCGATTGATTTATAAAAATGTTTTGATTGTTGTTTGCACTCCAACTTTTAACCTTCTAGACTGTTAGCAATCTAGTTGTTTATAGCAGTAATTTTTATTACACAGGCAAAGCTTAAAAAAAGAGAAGAAGCTATTCTCTGTTTACCTAATATTTTATTGTCTATTAGATTTTGAGGTATTACATTTTCAGATTCACTTATCTATATATATGATATGATATATTTAAATTGAGAATGAAAATGGAACATTACAACTTCAAGTGTTACTCTTAGTTAACTTGTCTACTACAATTGAAGATTATTTTACATATACTCTTCATCCTCTTCTTTTGTTGTTATAAATATTTAATATGATTATTTAGTAGTCTTCGGAAACAGTCTATTGCGAGTTTTAAGTTTTAGTACGATTAGATTTAGAGTTTTAGAATTTTCTTAGCTATGTTTATATGTGTGTGTATGTATATATTAACTATAATTATAACTTAATTGGACTTATCAATTTCAGGTTCTGAGCATGCAAAAAATCAAGTAAAGATGAATAATTGGTGTTGCTTGAGGTGGATTATATACAAATAAAGGATATGAGAGATTTTGTATATCATATATATATATATATATATATATATATATATATATATATATATTCTTATTTTGTGTCTTTTTTTTTTGAAACTTTTATTTTGTGTCTTGTACTCTTGTAATAAACACAATATACAATAATTGAATAAGATTTTGTTTAATGTATGTGTTATAAATTTAGTAGTTCTCTAACCCTATTAAAAAAATTTCAAAATTTGAAGCATAAAAAAGATTTATTTGGTTAAATATTTTTTTTTATTAAGCAAAGGCTATTGCAACGACACTGTCGTTGTAAAAGACGAAGGTGTTTTGCAAAGGCATCGTTGTTGCCGAAGTCAAAAGGTTTTTGCAACGACAATGTCGTTGCGAAACAGAATACCTGGACATAGCTCTACAGCCCTGTTTAGGTGTCGTTGCTGAAAATCGTTATTTATAGCAACGAAGAAAGTCGTTGCTATAACCTTTTGCAACGACTTTACCCGCAACGACCACCTTGGTCGTTGCAGAAAACATTTATTGCAACGACAAGCAATAAAAGGTTTTTCTTGTAGTGTTTCCTTTTTTTTTCATTGGTTTTTTGCGTTCCTCGATCAATATAATTCTGGACTGCTCTTGAACTTATAATCAATTCATTTATGATAGCGCTGTTCAATTTGGCAATGTAAATCCTGGTAATAAGTTATATATTCACGCAGTTATTATTAGAAGATGCACAGTATCGGTTTGTTAAATTGTCTGTGTCAATTGAAAACCCCAACTGTTCAGCATGGAGTTGCAGTTTCTTTTATAATTAATTTTTTTTATTTTATTTATTGTAAAATATCAAAATAAATTTTAAATAATGTAAAAACATTAAAATAATGATAACATAAGGCAAAGAACTAGATGAATAACAACAACATTTAAAAAAAAAAACATTATCTAAATGTATATTAAAAGATAACAACAACATTAAAAAAAAAAAAAACAAGATACAAACTACAGACCCAAAGATAAAACAACTAAATTCAATCTAAATCTCTTCCTACTTTTTCTGTAACCACTTTATCTAAATGTATTATCGAGATAAATTTATTTGTTTTTTATCACAATAATTATGAAAAAATAATAATTAATATAAAAAGTGTTATATTAAAAAACTGAGGGGTTAATCTTAAAAAAAAAACTTAGGGATTATTTGGTTAGGATATTCGGGAAATTTTTTTTTTGATGCTATCCACAAATTACAAAAAGGAGATAGATTCAATACTTATAAAACATATAAGAAAAAGAATTTGGATGTCTCGTCTAGAAATTTCCACGTAATCCATGGAGAGATCATAAACCTGTATAGGTTGATGGGTTTGGAGTATACATCATAGCTCACAAACTTCCCTTAATATTTGGCACGCACGGTACGTCAACTCTAAAGCTAAAATAGAAAAAAATATATATTTAAAATTTAAATGATAATTATAATAAAAAATATAATAAAGGTAGATTATCTTATAAAAATGACAAATTTTTTTTACATAATTTTATATTATTTATTATTATGACCTCATTTTTTAATTTTACTTGAGACAATTTTTAAACAAACAATATTTTATCAGTATTGCAATATTGAAATTGAGAATATTCCAATATTTTTTTAAAAGTAAAACAAATTAAATACTAATAAAGTATATATTTTTTCAAACATTACAAATAATATAGATATATGATTAAATATAATGATTATCATTTTGTAAAAAGTTTGCAATGGATAAATACTTTAGGTGTTATAATCTCTAAAAAAAACTGTAACATATTAAAAACAAAGGTACATACATTTCAAAAATTAAAAAAAAAAATAATTCAAGATGATTAGAACAATTAGGATAAAGATTTTTTAGGATCAAATCTTATGATTAATTTGAGATCAGATAAACGATGTAAAATATCAAAATATTTAAATATGAATAATAATAATAAATGTGATAATCATATAAAAAAAATATAATTTATATTCAAAAATTACTAAATTATGATGTCCCATGAAATAAGAAATATTTTGATTTATCCTTAAATATACTCATAATATCATCAAACAAAAAAATATAAAAAAAATTTAATTTTGATTCCACTCCAATTAATCATAATATCATAATAAACGTAATAATGATATATAAAAAGTGTTACTTCATTGATCAACTAAATAAGAAATACATTAATTTAACACTCATCTATACATAAACAAATATAATATTAAATATATATATATAAAAGAGCAGTCATTATATTCCTTATAAAATGCAATGTGTTAATTAATCAAGACAGTCAAGAATAACAAGTTCAATGTCGTCTTCATGTCCTATGAAATACGAAATATTCTAATTTATCCTTAAGTTTACTTATAATACCACCAAACAAAAAAGATGAAAATATTTAAATATGATTTACTTTTGATTCTTTAAAATAAAGTTGATAATCATATAAAAATGTTAATTTATCTATTAAATAAATAAGGAAGATATCATATAAAAAGTGTTACTTTTTATTTATACAAGAAAGTACAATATTTCTCAACAAACTCATCATTTAAATTAATTTTTTTAAGTGTAGTGTTTGACTTAAGTCTCTGCCTTTTTGTGTAATTTTTTTTATTGTTGTGTAATAATAATTTTTACTTTAAAATAAAAAAATCTTTACTTTAAAATATTTAATATAAAAAATTAAATTATCAATAACCCGTGCATTGCACGAGGTGACAGCTAGTTCAAGTGTTACTATGATTTGCAAAAGAGTGAGAGACGACGGAGGATAAATGTCCAAGTCACGGGACAAAAAGTTGTCATGTATAGTGTTTGATGTTTAATGCATAGCACAAGCTAATTTACCATAATACCCTTAGCAACCTTGCTGGTGTGTGGTGTCCAAGTCACATGAAACATTTTCGTAATAGATATTGGTTTTTTTTAAAAAAATAAAAATAAAAATCAAAGGTATCTTTAGTTTCGAAAAGTAGAAATTATTAAAATGAGTTTTACTTTTATTAATAAGATTTTTTTTCATACATATGATATTGATTGAACTTTTAATATCATACTTAAAAAATCTAATCAAATATCAATTGTATTATTGAACCTTAGTGCTTCACTTTTGTATTAAGTAAAAGGAAAAATATATTCGGATATATTAAATGGAAAATTTAAAATAGATAAGTAAAAAATAAATTATTTTATTCAACATAACCTCTAGAAAACCTACTCAACTCCCAACTAGAATCTGAAATCATCTTCCATTGAGATTAGTTAGTAGTTAGTACAGTACAGTCCTTTTGCAAAAGGATTATCATGAAGATATATGATATGAAAATGGGAGTTTCTTTTTGAACCTCCTTCATTTCTCACATCCCCCATGTTTCTTCCGACTGGGGTGCGGCGGCAGTACAAAATCACGTTTCTTCTCGACTCAGGTAAGGCGAAAAGCATGAATTTTTTCACTTTCGCCTAAGGTGAGGCGGAAGCAATATGGGGGCTGTGAGAAATAAAGGGGGTCCAAAAAGAAACTCTCTATGAAAATATGTGATGGCATTATGACAAAAGGTGTGGAGCCGTGAAGTCAGATATCCTTAGCAAAAGGTGGTAAAGTTAGTTATGGTCCTTTGGATGTGTTTGATAGTGACATTGAAACGCTCCCCAAAAATGTGTTGTGGTTTGGATGGTGATTTATGGATTGAATCTGATTCATTTTAGATAAGTCATAACTAAACATAACACATCATCAAACAACACTTAGCTTTCATGTAATGAAGGTGATGGAAATTAAAGCCACCTTTACTATTTTTTTCCATGCTAGTGCATTTTCTTTTCCTTTTTCAAAAATTAATTTAATTAGATTCGATTAGTAACCAGAATTGTGCGTGTATGTATAGCTTCCTTATCATATTAATCACACTTTTTTGACAACCCTCAAATTAAAGTGACTTAGATTAATATAAATGGAATGAGATGAGTAAGATTATTTCATTGGATAAAGCTCCGATCTTTAGTGACTTTTCCATTCACAAAACCAAAAAGAGAAAGGGAACTCAAACTCTTTTCACTTGGATCACATGTTCACATTCCATGTTCTAAAATTATTTGTATGAATTAAGTTATGAGAAAATAGTTTGTATACTGTTTTTTACACCGTCAGCACATTATCCAATATTTAAGGATTTATGATAATTGACTTCTAAATAAAAGTAATGCAAATAAATGGTAGATAATGTATCGTATCAACAATGTAAAAAAATAGTGCATACATATTAAACTTTTAAGTTATATTGATTTGGAATTGAATTATATATAATTGTTGCCAAAAAAGGGCCGGCTAGATGTAAGATGGTAATAATTTGCAAGTGCCAAGATAATGTTAGTCCTATTATTATATTGCTTCTATTATAAACAAACAACAAGGCAAACGTATTATCAAATAATAAAATGGTGGAAAGCAATGACTCGTCTCAATATGCTTATGGTTTCAGACTTTCAGATCTTCAGCCCCCTCCTATTACCAAATAGACTGAGTTCTTTACGCAATAACACCTCAATATGCTTAGTGATATAGACTCATATATAGTAAGACAGAGGGACATGGTCCCAATTCAACCATTTTTTATTATGCCTTAGCTTGTTTCAGCTTTGAACCATGCGACTTCTCTTACAAGGAAACTTATTCATATTTTGGTAAGAGATATATTGTGGTAGGTATGCAACATATATTCAAAAGTGCTCCACATAAATATCACAAAATAAAATATTTTTTTTTTTTTTTTTTTTGGGTTAAGTCAATATTGGTTGAGGACTTTTGTTATGTGTGAATGAGATCCGTGGTGCTGTATGGTGCTGGTTGTTGAGCAAAGGAATATAATTGCAGGTTGTAGTTTCAGAGTCAATTTTAAAGCTGTGCTGAGTAGAACGTTCAACAAATAAAGCAAAGGACGGTTCTTAACTAATCCTCTAATACAGTTCAATAATAATTAATTTTTAGGACTTGGAGGTGTTGTTACTAGACAAAAAGACAAGATCACTGACTTACATTTGGTTCAGAGTTCAATTCTTTAACCAATATTAAGTAATACTACCTAATAAAGTATTGTTACTAAATCAATGATTGTCATTAACCAAAGTGCAAGGCCGCTCCCGCCTAAGGAATTGTCACTATCAAAATTTGTTTTCGTACCTAATTAAGCACACCATGCATATTACTATATTATATTTTACTTTATTTTATTTTTGTATATAAAACAATGTAATCTTTCACCAAAAAATAGTTTATTCAAGTAATATATATTTATTTTTTTTAAAAAAAAATAATAATATCATTCTTGTATATGAAAAAAACTTTTGCTAAAAAAGCTAACATCACGCCTTGTTCTAACTTCTAAGGTTCTGTTTGGTTTGACGTTTACGGCTTCCAAACGTGCGGTGGGCTGGAACGTTTGCGGTAGCCCATCGAATATCCAAACACGCACTAAATATTTTAACTCGAACAACATTATTATCTCTGGCAGAAAATTCTTGTGCTATTAAAAAAAAAAAGCACTGCGTAATTATCAATCAATGATATGTTCGGGAATTATATTGAACTCTTTTTATCACAATCCTACAAATATAAGCCAAATTAATGGTGTATAAGATGTTACTCGATCTGGTCCTATTTATAAGATCCTTTTGGGGCTTTTATTTTGGTCCTATTTATAAGATCCTTTCCAATTTTCAATAACATTTAATTACTTCTTTCCACTAACACCCCTATAAAGTTAACACTTTTTAGAGTTTCAATACTAATTATAGGGGTAGTTTTGAAAAAGTATATCAAATTTTCACATTTCCAATGCCACTAACAAATTTATCCACTCTCCTTGGTGGGAGTGAAAAACCCCAAAAGGGTCTTATAAATAGGACCGGAGGGAGTAAAAAACTAGAGTTAATAGTAATTTTGGTCTATGAGTAATATTCAGTTTAGTTCTTAAAAGATTTTTTGTATTAATTTAGTCCCCAAAAATCAACATTGTTACATGTTGATTCCTTTAAGGATTTATTTGATGATCATATGAATTTTTTATAGACCAAAATTTACATTACTTAATGTCACATAAAATTTTTTTATGATTGGATGACAGCAAGTTGGTGATAGGTGCACACAGCCCAACCATTGACAGGAGACTTCCATAGTACTCCCTCCATTCCATATGTCATGAGTTTTTGGAGATTTTTTTTTGTCCTATAAGTCATGATTTTTTTTTAAAAATCCAATATTCATTTATATTTCTTTCTCCAAACATACACTTATTTATTGCATTCTCTTTTTCATTACTCATTTCCCCATCTCTCTTCAATATAATCTTCATACATTTATTAATACTCTTTCTCCTTTTATTAAATGGGGGTAATTTAGTCAAATTATACCAAATTCTTACAACATTTACTCATTTCTTAATCGGTATGAAATCTCCAAAAAAAATCATAACATATGGGACGGAGGGAGTAATAAATATCCTTTGTCCCAAACTATGTCCCCAACCAATCATATCTCATTATGGAAAATAACTTTTTACTGTTACGACATTTTTGTAATATTAAATAATATTAAATGGAATGTGATTGGCTGACGATAGGGTTTGGGACATGGGACAGAAGATCCCTGGTCCGTATGTTAGACCTCATAATCTCATATCTTGGCTCTATTGTAAGAAAAAATAGTCGCAATCACATTCATTAAGAATATTAGTTGAGTATATTTAATTTTTTTAAATTAATAAAAAAATTATTATTATTTTAAAAAAATTGCAATGAAAATGAAAAAAAGTGAAATTCAATCACTACTTTATTTCAAAAATAATTATATTAGAAATAGAAAGTTAGTTAATTTTTTTTTTATATATTTGAGATCAAAATAAATATTTCTTTTTTTCTTTATATTAAAGACCGAAAGAAGTAATTCCTAGGCTAGCTAAAGTTGTTAATTTGTAACATCCCAATTCTTATTTACAAAACAACAAGTAAAAGTCTATAATTAAAACGATGTACTTAAAAATTCCTTTTCATATAAAAAGTTTGCAAATTATTTTGGGCATCCATTTACAATATAAGTAGCACAAAAATAGAGTTTCCTTCTTTCCAATTTTCCGCTGCGCCACTCTGATCCACAAGCTCCTTAGCAATCACCTAAAATGTTAACCACTAAGGGTGAGACCTTTTCACAACACAGTGAATCAGAAGATAATATAAAGTTCATAATATAAACTTAAGAATAACAATCAAGTCAAGTCAGGGATCAACCAATTCATCACATTCTCATTTCCATTTATACCTAACATGTCCATATCCATTTCCAATTATCCATTTTTCCTTTCCTTAATCCTTTCCATTACCATTTTCATTATTTATTCCCTTTAATTTCCTTATCAATTCCATTTTCCGTTTGCTTTATTCATTTTCCATTATGTGTAACCTCAAGACAGAGATCTACACTCAGTGTATGCAACCACAAATCAGTGATCTGCATACACTCCATATCATTTATGTAACCTCAAAACAGAGATCTACATAAAGTTCCCTTTTTCCTTTTTACCGTACACCACTAGGATTTGGAGTACCCGCTAGGTAATTGGAACATCTGACTAGGGACTTGGAACACCTGCCCAGGACTTTACACCCATCCAGACCATAACCTGTAGGACTATGTACTTTTACCATTCCATTTATTTATTCCAATTATTGGTGTGGAAAACTGATCCTGTGGGTCACCCGGTGCCTACAGGGCGGTTTGGCCTGATGGGTAATTGGCCTGGCAGGTAATTGACCATAACAGGTAATTGAAACACCTAGCCGGGTACCTAGTGTTCCGGGCCCCACTGATCAGTTTCCACATAAGTTACCTTTACCATTTTAAATTAATCAACAATCCAATCCATTCGTTAATGTACCCTAATCAAAATTTCACCATTATTCACAAATATGCATATTTATCATCCATTCCAAATTATCACATTCCAATAAATATATAAGAATTACCATTTCCAAATAACCATACATATATTCATAAATAAGCATTTATCATCCGTCATCATAAATATTTCTAATTATTCACATTTACGGTCACATTCCACAGTTAGCATTTATAACCATTTTCCCTTATTATCACATAATCCAATCTATCCATTTGCAATTCATCTAATCATTTCACAAAAAATATTCCTTTGAGTGAAGACCCAATTTGATCCCTCAAGTTTTTCGATTGTGACACTTTAGTCCCTCAAGAATTATAATTCACTTTTAGTCCCGAAAGAATTTTAAAAATACCACTTTAGTCATTGTTTTCATTCCATTAACTACTGTCACTGTTGGCATAAACTGTAACATTTCATAATCAGGTGCTAATGGCCTCCTAGTAAATGTCCTTGGTGCTTTTGAAAATAGTGACAGTAGTTAACGGAATGAAAACAGGGACTAAAGTGGTATTTTTAAATTCTTTAGGGACTAAAAGTGAATTATAATTTTTGAGGGACTAAAGTGTCCCCGTCGGAAAACTTGAGGGACCAAATTGGGTCTTCACTCTATTCCTTTAGCACTCAAAATTAGCTCCACACATTTTCAATAAACATGAACACCCTTAAGTAACCAATCATATCACAACATTCAGTCCCTTTCAAATTACCCATACTAATTACTTTTTACTTCCATTACTATTTCCATTACATACATTTTCTTTTTATTTAGCGATTTACACCACCTACTATTCAGCATTAAATCAAAATAACACCCTTATAGCACCTAGTGCACATAATAAATTCCCAACCTATGAACATGGTGCTCAACCATCAACATATATCAACAAATCAGTCGACATACTCAGGTATGTCTCAGAGTGCTTAAAATAAATCATCTCCCTAGGGTTCTTCACTTCCTACTTTAATACATACAAAAGGATTAAACATAACAGTTTCAATAATATAACAAAATTAACCAAATATACAACCATCACCCCTAATCACTTC
Organism: Crotalaria pallida; assembly: GCA_037953625.1. NCBI lineage: Eukaryota > Viridiplantae > Streptophyta > Magnoliopsida > Fabales > Fabaceae > Crotalaria > Crotalaria pallida. The sequence goes on from CM075650.1 coordinate 20,660,542, forward strand.
TAATCACTTCTTAATCTGTCACCCACAACCCAAATTAATTATTAAACTCAAATCCTATTATAAACCCTAACTATCCCTAACTCAAAGTGTGGAAAAGAGACTCTCCTTACCTTGGAGAGAAAATAGACTCAATTGATGCTCCAAAGACCAAGAATCTACCTCCGATATACTGGATTTCCAACTATCTAGACCGATTCCCAATTGATTCCATGATTGGAGGAGAGAGAGAAAAACCCTAGATGAGAGATAAACACCAATAGAGGAGAGAGAAAGCTTAATCAAGAGAGGGATAGTGTTTATGTATAGGATTTAACCCAAAATCAAGATTAAATCCATGGGTGAGGTTAGAAATAGAGGTTTGGGTGCTTGGAGTTGGTTATGGTGTGTGTGGGTTCCATGGAGAGAGAGAGAGAGAAAGCCATGAAGGAGAGAGAAAGAAAGAGAGACATCATGAATAAAGGAAGAGAAGGAGAAAATATGAAGGAAGAGAGTTTGGCCATGGAAGAAGGTTGGAGGATGAGCTATGGAGGTTTGGTGGTGATGGAAGGTGATTTGGGTGGAAGAGAAGAGGAATGGTGGGGAAGAAATGAGAGCGGAGGGGGCTGATGCACGATTTTTATGCACCTGGTGCGTGCTGATCCCCACCAACTCGCTTGAGCGAGTAATCTGGCGCTGGAGCGAATGGAATGCGTAGCACCAGATGGCACGACTGGTGCGCACTCGCAGGAGCGACCTGACCGGCGCTGAAGTGAGCTGACCGGCGCTGAAGCGAGCGCAACGCGCATCAGATGCGCGCAGGTTGATGCGAGTTCGTTGGAGCGAACTGGTGCGCGCTGGAGCGAATGGCGCACAGAAATGGTGCATACTGATACACCCTGGTGCGCCTGGGACGCACCGGCTCGTGCTCGGGCACACTGACAGCCCCGAAACACTGATTTTTGCCCTTTTTGTCCCGATTCGAAGGTCGCTAACCCTTCCTAACACTAAATCAAACCCCATACACATACAAACACATACAAAACATCAAGATCATAAATTAATAATAATAAACACATAAACCTCAAACACGGAAAAATCAAACGAACTAAAACCAAATTCTAGGCTTAACCCCCTTTTCTAACACTCGATCTAGCCCTAACGACTTAAGGTAACGCTCTAGCCTTAAAAATCTAAGACTAATCACACACTCAAGGCATAACCCCAAGTCCAAAACACTTAAAGTCTATTCCACATATACCTTAAGCCTAAACACCGACTCCAATTATATCTCCCAACCTATCCTTAACCAAACCTTATACTACGATTATATTTATATATATACACATACACACATACACAAGAATAGGATTACAAATACTAATAACACCTGCATAGGAAAGCATATATAAATTTATATATATGTATATACACATACACTAGGAAAATGTTTACAAACACTTATATATATATTTTAGCTCAACATAACTATATACTTATATGTATATACTAAGAAAATAGTTTGCAAATCATTTTTCATACTTCATTTTCGTATAAACAAAATATTCTTAAATAAAATTCTTAGGTTAATAAAACTAGGATGTTGCATAATTTCATAGTAGTAGTTATTGAAAGTTCCACGTCTCTTATTTCATAATATACAGTATGGTTTAAATATTTGTTAGACTATTCTTTTCATGGCCAATTAATTTTGATATGAAACATTAACATGATATAAGAATCAAAGCTCAAATACTTTCTGATTATTATGGGTCAATAGTTATGCGGACCAATAAATACCCTTTCTTTTTCATGGGTCAAAAGTTACCATCTATCTAGTCTAGCAAGCTTAGTCGGAATTGAAATTTTCTCATTGTCTACCTTATAATATGTGATATAGTTTAAATATATGTTAGATTACTTCTCTCATTATCAATTGATGTGAGATAAAACCTTAACAGTATTAATATGAAAATATGAAATGTGAATAAAGAATAATTAAACATAAGTGAACAATTTGTATCTGACATTTACACTTTTCTTTTAGGAAATTTTATTTTTGAAAGAAACTTTCACTCCAAAGTTTCTATTTATTTTATATCTTAGGAAATAAATTCACAGACTAATTGAACTAAAGAATACAACTAATTCACATAAATTTTTTATTTATTTTCCATGTTTAACATTTACTATCTTTTTATCAATCACATAATTTATATTCATCTATGTATCTTTGTTCTTTTATAATTGTTGTTTAAAAATTTAGCACACATAAATTTATAAGTATATTTAATGTATTTTTTTTAGTAAATTAATGTTTATTTTATACTCCATCCGTTTCTAATTATAAGACCCTTTTAACATTTTTATTTTGTATATATTTATAAGATCCCATACCAATTTTCAATGATCATTAATTATTTTTTTCCACAAACACTCCTATTTATTTAACACTTTTTAGATTCCCAATAATATTAATAGAGGTAATTTTGAAAATACATATCAAAAGTTCACATTTCCAATACAATTAACTAAATTAGTCAATTTTCTTAATGGACGTCAAATCTCCCAAAAGGGTCATATATTTTGGAACAGAGGGAGTATATTTTTTCCTTTATTCTTCCCAATAATTAGTCATTTTTTTCACTTATTATTTCTCATCCTCTCTTATTAATGAGATGAAGAAAGAATAGTTGTAACACCCCAAAAATTAATCCCCGATTAAAAATTATAATTATATGTAATTACGTTAATTATTATAAAAAATTATAATGTGATTATAATATAATTATGATGATTAGAATATAATTATGTTTTAAAAATAAATTAAGAAATAATTAAAGGAAATTATTTTATCAAAGTAATTATTTCTTTTTATGCAAATAAAAGAAGAATTTAAAAGATATTAAGAAAAGAAAAGAAATAAAATATAATATCTTTAGATTTTTCAGATTTGTGTCTTACTAACCGGTTAGTGATACGAGTAACCGGTTAGTGCCCTCAGACACCTAGAACTGAGATTGTTCTGGACACAAATTGAAAAAGGGAACACATTTTTAGCCTTCCAACCAGCCACCTTAGCCTGAAAACGCGTCAATCTCTGCTGGGAATGAGTGGTGGTGAAATTGGTGACTTAAACCAAATCAAAACCACACAATCCACTCTTAACATTTCATAAAACTAAGTTCAGATTTCATTTTTCTGTTGTGGCTGTCTTTGAGTTCGTTCTCTTTCTCTGAAGCACCAACACTCACAAATTCCATATCAAAACAATGCTCTTTCATCCCTCTTGAAGTAGAAACAAATCCCATCTACTTTCGTGTACTCTAGACGAAGTTATAGGCTTCACAACTTGACTCTGTTGATGCTGAAAAATAGAGCACGAATCTGTCCTTGAAGCTCTCTTTCTTGATTTCGTTTGGTAAGCTCAAGCTACCTTTGATTCTCAAGTTTGTTTCAATCTCAAGCTCATGTGTCCTAGTTTGAATTCCAATCTTTACTCACGAATTTATTTAGCTTTTTCTTGTTGAAAATCTTTGATCAATACCCCATGTTGAAACTGAAAACAGAGTTGCAGCTGAGGTGGGTCTTGCCTCAAAATCATGTTGAACCTTTTCCTTTTCTTTCCAATCAGTCTCAAAAGCTTCAATAGGTAAGGGAGAAGATATTCATTTGCTAGAATGATTATTAAATGGCTTGGAATGTAAAGGAGCTTTACAAGCTCAAGGGCCATAGGTTTTGAATTGGGACTTTGGCTTGGAGGCCAAAATAGGTTTTAAAACTCATTCAAGCATGTCATAATAACTGAACACGAGCTAAAGGAACTATAAATTTGACTTGAGAAGCTCTGGAATTGATTTTGACATACTAAGTGCTAAATATGTGTTTTATGCATACTTGAAAAGTTATATATGAATCTCATGAAATTGATGTGTATAATTGATTTGAACATGTTTAAATATGTCCATATATGTTCTGTGAGTGATTGATAAGGATTGAAATTGAAAGGTTTTTTGAGTTGGTGTTAAAAAGTGACATTTTTGGACTGCTGCTGCAGTGACTAACCGGTTACTGCAACTACTAACCGGTTAGTTACTGTAAAATTGGAAAAGAGGGAAATTTAAATATGAATAACCGGTTACACGACTCTCTAACCGGTTAGACACTGTTCAGAACCTGAAAAATGTATTTTTTCTTTAATCCAATATTTCCCTAATATTTTTAATTAATTCTTTTAAAATAAAAACTATTTTTTTTATTATTTAAAAGAATGTTTGGATGTCAATTCCTTTTTAACATCAATTCAATGCCAATTAAATAATTTGAATTCAATCCTAATAACTTGGTTGTGATTGAAATCATGCATGGTGTTATGGAGCTAAGATAAGATAATAGGAAAAGACACATTCGATTTAATTAAATCGGTATGAGAATACGCGAAGATTAGGTTTATGACGGTGATACGTCAAATAACCGTGGGAATTAATTATAGGTAAAATAGTCCTATGATGAGTGGGTTCTGCAGACTTGACTCGGGATAATTTTACAATGACTATAATTTTATTCTATCGATCTCTCGGAGTATGTCGTGATTGCGGAGGACGGTCTTTAGTATAATTTACACATGGGTTGTAATTGTATACTTGGTGGAAAGTCGTTTACTCCCAATTGCTTTTCCTATTTAGTGTGAATCGTTGGTACGTTGTCGTCAAACGTACGTGGAGCGTTTGAACGTTTTCGTTAAAACGTAAATTGGATCGTTTGAACGTTTTCGATAAAACGTAAATTGAATCGTTGAGGACGTTATCGATAAACGTGAATTTCCAAGTGCATGATATTCGTAGAATATCACAGAGGAGATTGCATTGAACATTGCATCGCATTGCATTGCACATGCATTAGAAACATACATTATTGCTTGATATTTATTGTTTATTAATTGTCGATGGATTATTTGAGTTTGCTTACTTGCTTACGTGACTTTAATTGCTACTTGACTAATTGTTTTTGTTTATTCCTAGTTCATTTAATTATTCATTTGTACGTGAATGACACTGTCTTACTCCCTTTGCCCTAATTGTTTGTAGGTCATGGCTCAGAACCCCATATGCATCGAGATGAGGTTTCTCCCTGAGGGAGATTGGCACCGGAGGGGACATAGTGTAGTCCTTGAGGGAGTGGTGGAAGTTACTATCCGCCGTCTCAATCCTCTCCCTCATATGCGTCCCCTCAGGACCAGAATTCCTGTGATCTTTATCATTCATCTTTTCCCTGATTAAGATGAATGTTATGCGACTTCCTATCATATTATAGAGTTTTGTGGACTGCTCTGGGTTACACCTTATCATATATATATATATATATGTATATGTGCACTGACTGAGTTTAGTAACTCAGAGTTATGATACAGTACCTTTTGACTGAAACAATGTGAAATGATGTACATTAAATTAAACTCCTTATATAAATGACGCAGTTTTATGAAAGTATTTGATTTAAATTATTTCCTATTTTTATATACCATCATAAAAAACATCAATATCATTTCCTTAAATCGCATTAATAATATGCATTTATCATAACATAATTCCCGTGACGACTCCGGTCGTTACACTTATGGTATCAGAGCAATGGTCCCGACTCTTGGCTTTGGAGTATGGCCTTACATACTAACCATTAGAGTATGTTAGTATTAGAGTGTGTGTTTAGTCTTAAGATCGATTATTGATTCAGTTCATAGTGCAGGTTACTATGGCTGCTAGAAACAATAATCAACTTGCTGAAGCATTAGATCGAATCTCGAGAGTATTCGAGAATATGCAACAGCACCTTGCAGGACAACAACCACCTAGGAACCCTGTTCCAGCAGAATTTCAAGGCATCTCGGAATTTCGTCAGTGTGATTCGCCAAAGTTTGGAGGAGGACATCACCCAGATGAGGCTCAAAAGTGGATTCGTGATTTGGAAAAGATTTTCCGAACCATAAATTGCACTGATAATCAAAGGGTGACTTTTGCCACCTATGTGCTGACAAATGAAGTTGAGGAATGGTGGAATCATACTACTCAACTTTTAGCTGCTGAAGGTAGAGCTGTGACTTGGAATACTTTCGTAGAGAAATTCTTTGAAAGGTATTTCCCTGAGGATATAAGAAGGAAGAAGGAAATTGAATTCCTTAAACTGACTCAAGGGGACATGACAGTGGGAGAGTATGCTGCGAAGTTTGAGGAACTGAGCAAGTATTCTCCATACTACCATCATAACCCTGATGAGCGTTCGAAGTGCATCAAGTTTGAAGACGGACTGCGACCGGATTTGAAGTCTACTTTCGGATATCAGAATATTCGGAGTTTTCCAGCCTTGGTGAATCAATGCAGAATATATGAAGAAGACAAGAAAGTCGAAGAAGAGTTTATGCGAGCTAAAAGGAATCAGCAAGGATATGGACCGCAGCGCCATAAGGGTAGGAATCAGCATGGTAAAGGAGGACCTTACCATCAGAAGAATAAGGGTAAAGCTGATTCAGGAGTCAAGAACCCAGCTCCTCTGTGTGACAAGTGCAAGAGGCACCATTTTGGAACCACTTGCTGGACTCCTACTTGCTTCAATTGTGGAAAGCCTGGCCATATTTCTCGTTACTGCAAGGAACCAAGGAAGGTGGAATCTGGAAATGCTGACAGGAAACCAACCAGTTTTGGGAGAGTCTTTACTCTCAGTGGTGTTGAAGCTAGCCAATCTGAAAACCTTGTCCAAGGTAACTTTCTTCTAAATGGCCAACCTTGTAACTTTTTGTTTGATTCTGGAGCCACACATTCATTTGTTGCATATGATTGTGCTAATCGCTTAAACTTAACCATAATCAATACACCCTATAAGCTTGAAGTGTCTACCCCTACCAATCCGGTAGTTGTTACCTCTAAAGCCTATTTGGGTTGTACCGTTCAGGTGTTAGACCGAATAACCCAAGTAAACCTTATTTGTTTGCCTCTGTCACAATTAGATGTTATCTTGGGAATGGATTGGATGTCCAAGAACCAAGTGCTCATTGACTGTGATAGAAAAACCATTACTTATCGTGATGTGATAACCAAAGGATGCATCAAGTTAGACTGTGCAAAAATTGAGAAGGAAGCGAAGATTGAAGATGTCCCTGTGATAAGGGATTTTCCTGAAATCTTTCCAGAAGAAGTCCCTGGACTGCCGCCTAAGCGTGAAATTGAGTTTAGCATCGAGTTAATTCCTGGAACTGGTCCTATCTCAATTGCACCTTATCGAATGGCGCCACCGGAGATGGCTGAGCTAAAGAAGCAAATCGAAGAGTTGTTGCAGAAGCAATTTATCAGACCGAGTGTTTCCCCTTGGGGTGCACCGGTATTGTTTGTTAAGAAGAAAGATGGAAGCATGAGAATGTGTGTGGATTATCGGCAATTAAATAAAGTCACAGTTAAGAATAAGTATCCATTGCCGAGAATCGACGATTTAATGGATCAAGTTCGAGGAGCTGCAATCTTCTCTAAAATCGATCTGAGGTCGGGGTACCATCATATTCGAGTCCGAGAAGAGGATATTCCAAAGACGGCATTCCGATCTTGATATGGTCATTACGAGTATGTAGTGATGCCGTTTGGATTAACCAATGCCCCTGCAGTATTTATGGATTATATGAATAGAGTCTTCCGACCTTATCTTGATTCTTTTGTAGTGGTATTCATTGATGATATACTAATCTACTCGAAGAATCCGTAAGAGCATGCGGTTCACCTTCAACTGGTGTTAGAAGTGTTGAAGGAAAAACAGTTATATGCCAAATTCTCGAAGTGTGAATTTTGGTTGGAGAAGATTAATTTCTTAGGGCATGTGATTTCGAAAGACGGAATAGCAGTGGATCCAGCGAAAGTTGATGCTGTGTTGAAATGGGAAAGACCCCAGTCAGTTACGGAAGTGCGTAGTTTCTTGGGATTAGCTGGATACTATAGAAGATTTATTGAAGGATTTTCAAAGATTGCTCTTCCTATGACGCGTCTGACTCGTAAAGAGAAACCTTAAGTTTGGGACGAGAAGTGTGAGGATAGTTTCCAGACTTTGAAGGAAAGGTTAACATCATCTCCTGTATTAATATTGCCTGATCCACATAAAAGTTTTGAGGTATTTTGCGATGCGTCAAAACAAGGATTAGGATGTGTATTGATGCAGGAAGGTAAAGTTGTTGCTTACGCGTCAAGACAGTTGAAGACCCATGAAGAAAATTATCCTACTGATGACTTGGAATTGGCAGCAATAGTGTTTGCATTGAAGATTTGGAGACACTATCTTTATGGAACAACATTCCAAGTGTTTAGTGATCACAAGAGTTTGAAATATCACTTTGATCAGAAGGAGCTTAACATGAGGCAACGTCGTTGGATGGAATTTTTAAAGGATTATGATTTTGAGCTTCAGTACCATCCCGGAAAAGCCAACGTGGTAGCGGATGCATTAAGCCGAAAGACCTTTCATTTGAGTGCTATGATGATTAAGGAGTTAGCACTAATCGAAGAATTCAGAGATCTGAGTTTAGTAATGCGACTAGAAGAAGACAACATTAAGTTGGGAATGTTGCAGATTACTAATGATTTTTTAACTCAAATTAGTGAAATGCAACAAAGGGATGTAGATCTCCAAGAAAAGAAGAAGTTATCAGCCGAAGGAAAAGAACCTGACCTTCAAGTTGGATCAGATGGAATCCTTCGATTCAAAGGACAAATTTGCATTCCAAATGACCATCAGCTGAGGAGAATGATCTTGGAGGAGGCACATAAAAGCAAGATGAGTATCCATCCAGGATCAACCAAGATGTATCAAGATTTGAAGAAGATATTCTGGTGGTCAGAATTAAAGAAAGATGTAGCTTCTTATGTCACATCTTGTCTGATTTGTCAAAAGGCAAAGATCGAGCATAAGAAACCCGGTGGAGAACTAAAACCTTTGGAGATTCCCCTATGGAAATGGGATAGCATCTCTATGGATTTTGTATCTGGATTGCCTAGAACTTCATTGGGTCATGAGGCTATTTGGGTAGTTGTAGATAGATTATCCAAATCGGCTCATTTTATACCAATGAATATGCATTATTCCTTAGAGAAGCTAACTCAACTCTACATAAAGGAGATTGTCCGTTTGCATGGTATACCTTCCAACATTGTCTCTGATCGAGATCCAAGGTTTACCTCAAGGTTCTGGCAAAGTTTGCATCAGGCTTTGGGAACGAAGTTGAGTATGAGTTCTGCATACCATCCGCAAACAGATGGGCAGACAGAAAGGACTATTCAGACATTAGAAGATCTCATGAGGGCTTGTGTTCTGGAATATCAAGAAAATTGGGAACAGTTGTTGCCATTAGTGGAATTCACTTACAACAATAGCTACCATGCAAGCATTGGAATGGCACCATTTGAAGTGTTATATGGTAGAAAATGTCAAACCCCACTATGCTGGTTCCAAGTGGGGGAGAATTCGATTATTGGTCCCGATATTGTGCTAGAGACCACAGAGAAGATCAAGATGATTCAGGATAAGATGAAGACAGCTCAGAGCCGTCAGAAAAGCTATGCTGACCGGAGAAGAAATTCTTTGGAATTTAACGAAGGTGATCATGTATTTCTTAGAGTAGTACCAACAAAAGGAATTGGTCGTGCCCTTAAGCCGAAGAAGCTTTCACCAAAATTTGTTGGGCCATATCAAATCCTGAAGAGAGTAGGTCCAGTTGCCTACCAGATTGCCTTACCCCCTTCTCTTGCAAACCTCCATGATGTTTTTCATGTCTCGCAACTTCGGAAGTATGTGCATGATCCTGAAGCTGTAATTCAGATTCAACCGGATATTTTGCCAATCAAGGAGAATCTCACGCTCGAAGTTGGTCCAGTGCGAATCGAAGATCGAAGAATGAAGCAGCTTAGAGGGAAAGAGATTCCATTAGTTAGAGTTTTATGGAATCGAGGTGATGTGTCTGAATCAACCTGGGAATTAGAAGAGCGTATGCGTAAGGAGTATCCTGAGTTATTTCAGTAAGTTGAATTTCGGGGACGAAATTCCTTTAAGTGGGGGAGAAGTGTAACACCCCAAAAATTAATCCCCGATTAGAAATTATAATTATATATAATTACGTTAATTATTATAAAAAATTATAATGTGATTATAATATAATTATGTTTTAAAAATAAATTAAGAAATAATTAAAGGAAATTATTTTATCAAAATAATTATTTCTTTTTATGCAAATAAAAGAAGAATTTAAAAGATATTAAGAAAAGAAAAGAAATAAAATATAATATCTTTAGATTTTTCAGATTTGTATCTTACTAACCGGTTAGTGATACGAGTAACCGGTTAGTGCCCATAGACACCTAGAACTGAGATTGTTCTGGACACAAATTGAAAAAGGGGAACACGTTTTTGGCCTTCCAACCAGCCACCTTAGCCTGAAAACGCGTCCATCTCTGCTGGGAATGAGTGGTGGTGAAATTGGTGACTTAAACCAAATCAAAACCACACAATCCACTCTTAACATTTCATAAAACTAAGTTCAGATTTCATTTTTCTGTTGTGGCTGTCTTTGAGTTCGTTCTCTTTCTCTGAAGCACCAACACTCACAAATTCCATATCAAAACAATGCTCTTTCATCCCTCTTGAAGTAGAAACAAATCCCATCTACTTTCGTGTACTCTAGACGAAGTTATAGGCTTCACAACTTGACTCTGTTGATGCTGAAAAATAGAGCACGAATCTGTCCTTGAAGCTCTCTTTCTTGATTTCGTTTGGTAAGCTCAAGCTACCTTTGATTCTCAAGTTTGTTTCAATCTCAAGCTCATGTGTCCTAGTTTGAATTCCAATCTTTACTCACGAATTTATTTAGCTTTTTCTTGTTGAAAATCTTTGATCAATACCCCATGTTGAAACTGAAAACAGAGTTGCAGCTGAGGTGGGTCTTGCCTCAAAATCATGTTGAACCTTTTCCTTTGCTTTCCAATCAGTCTCAAAAGCTTCAATAGGTAAGGGAGAAGATATTCATTTGCTAGAATGATTATTAAATGGCTTGGAATGTAAAGGAGCTTTACAAGCTCAAGGGCCATAGGTTTTGAATTGGGACTTTGGCTTGGAGGCCAAAATAGGTTTTAAAACTCATTCAAGCATGTCATAATAACTGAACACGAGCTAAAGGAACTATAAATTTGACTTGAGAAGCTCTGGAATTGATTTTGACATACTAAGTGCTAAATATGTGTTTTATGCATACTTGAAAAGTTATATATGAATCTCATGAAATTGATGTGTATAATTGATTTGAACATGTTTAAATATGTCCATATATGTTCTGTGAATGATTGATAAGGATTGAAATTGAAAGGTTTTTTGAGTTGGTGTTAAAAAGTGACATTTTTGGACTGCTGCTGCAGTGACTAACCGGTTACTGCAACTACTAACCGGTTAGTTACTGTAATATTGGAAAAGTGGGAAATTTAAATATGAATAACCGGTTACACGACTCTCTAACCGGTTAGACACTGTTCAGAACCTGAAAAATGTATTTTTTCTTTAATCCAATATTTCCCTAATATTTTTAATTAATTCTTTTAAAATAAAAACTATTTTTTTATTATTTAAAAGAATGTTTGGATGTCAATTCCTTTTTAACATCAATTCAATGCCAATTAAATAATTTGAATTCAATCCTAATAACTTGGTTGTGATTGAAATCATGCATGGTGTTATGGAGCTAAGATAAGATAATAGGAAAAGACACATTCGATTTAATTAAATCGGTATGAGAATACGCCGAGATTAGGTTTATGACGGTGATACGTCAAATAACCGTGGGAATTAATTATAGGTAAAATAGTCCTATGATGAGTGGGTTCTGCAGACTCGACTCGGGATAATTTTACAATGACTATAATTTTATTCTATCAATCTCTCGGAGTATGTCGTGATTGCGGAGGACGGTCTTTAGTATAATTTACACATGGGTTATAATTGTATACTTGGTGGAAAGACGTTTACTCCCAATTGCTTTTCCTATTTAGTGTGAATCGTTGGTACGTTGTCGTCAAACGTACGTGGAGCGTTTGAACGTTTTCGTTAAAACGTAAATTGGATCGTTTGAACGTTTTCGATAAAACGTAAATTGAATCGTTGAGGACGTTATCGATAAACGTGAATTTCCAAGTGCATGATATTCGTAGAATATCACAGAGGAGATTGCATTGAACATTGCATCGCATTGCATTGCACATGCATTAGAAACATACATTATTGCTTGATATTTATTGTTTATTAATTGTCGATGGATTATTTGAGTTTGCTTACTTGCTTATGTTACTTTAATTGCTACTTGACTACTTGTGTTTGTTTATTCCTAGTTCATTTAATTATTCATTTGTACGTGAATGACACTGTCTTACTCCCTTTGCCCTAATTGTTTGTAGGTCATGGCTCAAAACCCCATATGCATCGAGATGAGGTTTCTCCCTGAGGGAGATTGGCACCGGAGGGGACATAGTGTAGTCCTTGAGGGAGTGGTGGAACTTACTATCCGCCGTCTCAATCCTCTCCCGCATATGCGTCCCCTCAGGACCAGAATTCCTGTGATCTTTATCATTCATCTTTTCCCTGATTAAGATGAATGTTATGCGGCTTCCTATCATATTATAGAGTTTTGTGGACTGCTCTGGGTTACACCTTATCATATATAGATATATATATGTATATATATGTATATGTGCACTGACTGAGTTTAGTAACTCAGAGTTATGATACAGAACTTTTTGACTGAAACAATGTGAAATGATGTACATTAAATTAAACTCCTTATGTGAAATATAAATGACGCAGTTTTATGAAAGTATTTGGTTTAAATTATTTCCTATTTTTATATACCATCATAAAAAACATCAATATCATTTCCTTAAATCGCATTAATAATATGCATTTATCATAACATAATTTCCGTGACGACTCCGGTCGTTAGAATAGTAAAAATAACAATTAATGTTGCATTGGGTTTCTAAAGTGATATTAATATGAAAACAAAGCTTTTTTTTTTCTTAAAAGGATTATTCCCTCATGTTCTAATTATAAGTCCATTTAACTAATTTTCACATCTTTTAAGAAACTTAGTTAATATTGTTAGTGGTATTTGAAATGTAAATATTTGATATACTTTTTCAAAAACCCCTATGATTATTATTGGGAATCTAAAAAGTGTTGAATAAATAGGGGTGTTTGTGGAAAAGAAGTAATTAATATCATTGAAAGTTGGAAATAAGGCTTATATTCAGGACCAAAGAAAAGTCTTCAAATGTGGCTTATATATAGGACCGGAGGGAGTATTATTTAGAAACCGATGTACTCGTATTTCGTTCTGTCCCATAAGTTATGTTATTTTTGAAACTCAATATTCATTTATACTTCTTTTTTCAAGCATACCCATATTTATTATATCATCTTTTTCATCACTCATCTCTCCATCTCTTTTCAATATAATCTTCGTACATTTATTATTACTCCCTCCTATTATTAAATGGGGGTATTTTAGTCTAAACATATCAAATTCTTACATCATGTACTCATTTTTTAATCTACGTAAAATTTTTAGAAAGACTTAACTTATGGGATGGATGGAGTATTTTACTAAGTATTTTCTAGCTTCCCATATAAATGCAATAAATAAAAAATCAATTATTAATAACTCTTTTAAAGTTTTAAACGGAAAACTAAATAGAAATGAAACCTTTTCTTCTAAAAGCATGTAATATAGAACAGAAGTAGCATTTTTCTTTTGAAGTCCTCCTAAAAAGGATAACACAATAATTTTATTTTATTTTTTTCACTAAGGGTATCCTCCAGCCAATAGCCGAAGACCATAACATTTCGATTTTGTTTATTTGAAAATATTCATTTAATTATATTTTAAACTTAGTAAAAATGAGAGTAAATTCTTTTTTTTTTTTGTGAAACAAACATTTATGTACATGACACCTTATTTCATTTTATTTATTTACAAAAGATTGTTACTCATTGTTATTTATTTACAAGGATAGGGTTATTCACTTATTTTCAAAAGATTATCATTGCCTTTTACCATTCACAAAATCGAGCTGTTACTAAACAACGACAACATCACCACCAAAATACTTGTTTCATACTTGTTAAAACATCACCTGTCAAATCCCATCAGTATCACATACATACATAAGTTTGATATTAATACAAAAAGCTAAATAAAAAGATCGAGTTACAGACTTGTAATCCCAAAATACATCAAAACATCAAAAGAGTTACATCATCAGTAATCGAAAGCACGATATTCTCAATCAGAACAAGACCCACTACTAAAACCAAAACAAAGACACCTATTAGCAGCAACTCCTAAGAGACACGTCCTACGGTCCACCAACTAGATCAAAATCAGAGTCGGAGTCCTCCACTGGAACATACTCCTCGTCCGGTTCAGCAGCAGGCTCCTCCTCTTCTTCCTCAGACTCAAACTCCTCACTCCACCACAACAAGCGATACAGGCTCCGCAGGCTGCGCATTGTAACACACTGCTATTCTTAATACTTTTAGTAAAATAATTAAATGATTTAATATGATGTTGTCAAGATTGGAGTGTCGTAACAAAATTTTGATTTCATCATTATATTTGAAATATATTTTCTAATAGAAATAAGTATAAATTTGTTATAATACGCTTTACAAAAATAAAAGAGTGTTTTTATTTAGTTTAATTAATATTTTGACAGAGCTCAACTGCCAAGCCTTAGAGGCTTTTTCGTATATAGTTTCTTTAGAAACATATGCTTAATTTAATATTTGGAACGTTCCCGTAAATTTTCATAACATTATGAGACTGTTTTATTTTCAGGATCACCAAACTTTTAGTTATAATTCAAAATACCTACCCACATTAACCACAAATGAGAACAAATTATTAAACTATAATAAGTATATATATATATATATATATATATATATATATATATATGCCCCCACCGTCCCACCACTTAATAAAAAGAAAGAAATAGAAAGAGGTGGGGAAAGAAGAGTTCGAAGCAGAGAAGAAGGGGCGACAGTGGCATCAAACCCCATTTTAGTTTTTCTTTATCTTCCCGATCTAATAATCCAATATCCAATCGTCCAATTTCAAATCTTTCTTAGGTAAATATTCTCCTCAACTCCCTCTATCTATCCATGTAATTTATTTCACAATCCATCAATATTTTTATTATCCCTATATTTTCAAATAAAGAGAAGTTTTGGAGAAAAGTTATATATTTTTATTGTACAATGATATATATTTATTATTTTGACAAAAAATGAATTTATTTGATATATTTATATATATATATAAATATATATATATTTTTAATGTTATAATTAGTTTTAAAGTGTCTCATTATTTAGATTGAGTACGTTATTGTTGACCTTGACCCTGGAGTAAGTCGCGGATGTAAAAGTGGTTATATCACTATGACTAGAAAACCAGGGTAAGAGGAAAGATATTTGCATAAATTAGGGAAATAATATAATAATAATGATAGGAATATAATTATATGCATGTTTCAATTAATTATTGGTTGTGAGTTTGGTTAGTTCCTAATTCTCGGGTTTTGTGTTGATTAGTTGATGATGATGCCCGAATAATTGCATTTATGTTTGATATTTTCAATAATATGGATGAATGAATGTTATTGCCAATATTATTGTTATTTGTGTCCTTAAATAGCTAATTATTTTATTATTATGTATAATTATCCTAAGTTAGAAAAATTATCTAAACTAATGTAATTATTACAAGGCTTGAATATTAATAATCAATTAAAATGAATTAGAAACACGATCATTATGAAGTGAGGAAGAACGTTAGGAATTGGAAAAGATGTCGTGAAGATTCTATGGACTGAAGGACGTTTCGTGAAGTTTCATAGAATTGACGAATGAGAGTGTTAGAGTGATTAGATTGTGTTATTGAAACAATCGCGGAAAACTATTATAGAGGACTTTGATCCACTAGAGGACCTAATACAGTATGAGGTATTCTAGAGGGATGAAGTTTTGGATAAGTCGGGGATCGGTCATGTGCACACTATAATAGTTTTTATCAGTCACTTATACACATTTTGACTAGTTGAGGGTGGTCCGTGCTATAGCCAATTTGGGTAAAATGGCCCAAATTGTACGAAGGACAATTTGTGAAGTACTGTACAAGCACTGGTTGAGGGACACTTACTCCTAGTTGGTCTTTTCCAAGAGTGGAGAGTCATGTGAGGAAAAAGGAAAATGGTAAGTAGTAATATCTACTTTGAACGGAAAATGGAATGCAGTAATAGCTACATTAAAATGGAAACAAATGAAATGCATTAATATATGCATTGAAAAGAAAATGGTATATTTAGACTTCGCATTGCGTTGCTTATGTTTATGTATTATTGATAATGGTTGAAGAGTATAGTTAGAAATATATATATATATATATATGTACATGATTACGTAATAGGATAATGTGTATCTTCTTATATCTTATTATTGTTATTATGTGTTTTTTTAATTTATGAATAAATATTTCACCCTTTGTGTTGTCATTTAAGGTACTCAAATTGGAGATAAAAGTAATGTTCCGCTTACTGAGGAAAATTCCATTCCAATTGATGGAATGTGATTTATACATAGGACTTAAGAGTCTTATGTACGCAACCATAGAAACTCTGTAGCCATAAATAATAATGTTGTAATGAATTATGATGGATATACAAATATCCTCCTTTGATTACATACAAATTTTATATTTGATATTTTGCATAAACGATCTTACTTTCACTTTGTAATTTGTAAAAGAAGTCAAGATCTTTGAATGTAATTTATAGAATTCTGTTCTGAATTTGACAGGTGAAATATTTTATAAGAGAAACATCAATTTTTAGAGGAAATCCTGTCAAAATTTTTCCAGAAATTCCCTATTTTTATACGTTAAACTTTATTATAAAAAGTAGGATGTTACATGCATGGTGATCTCGGGGTCCACCATTCATATAGTCCCTCAAAGTGATGCCAAAAATGTGCAGATCAATCCTAGCTCATCTTAAAACATGTTGCGGGTCCAAAATATCTAACCGGGTGTTGTCTCTCCATATCCACTCATCACGAATGACTTCCCACACTCCCCTCGCTAGGGGCCACATTTGAATCTCGATGCGGTATGCCATCTGCCCGTTGCGTCATCCACAAATAACGAAGAGAAACAACGAGACAAGAGAAAGAATAAGCTTTTTCGGACGTATATCACGTCGACAAAGCTGACGTACCACAAAGCATATCTCAAAGCAATAAACAATAACAAGATAGATGCACGTATAGATATGTATGTCATGCATGATCATCATCATCATCAATTAATCACAACATGAACTTTCATAACTAACGCATTATCAAAGTCTTGAATCATTATAAACAATTAACTTCTTATTTTTTCATTAAGTCTTATCGAATTCGAGTCCACCAATGATGTGGGGAGACAGAGCATCACTGGGACAAAAGGGGTAACAAGTTTGCTCACCCGTCTACATCTCCTCCATATCCTCATCGGAAGCAAACGGGACGTACAGGAACCTTAACCCACGCAGGTCCAACTGTTGAGAAATCATCATCATAATCATAATCACATATCACATTATTCATCATTTCAATCGGGGCCCAATACTATTCGACAGCCAGCCTTGTTCAGATTTCCTCTCACCGTTTCGAATTTGATCAAGGGGGCGACAATACTTTTCTAGCTCGGGGTGCATAACACGCTATGATCTCCTGGGTATTAATCCCCGATCACATTTAGACTAGTTCCGCCTAGAAAATCACTCTAGGTTACTTGACGTATCACCATCATCACCCTCCCCGATCACAATCGCACACCTGAGTATCCGCAGATAAACATAGTATCTTTCTCTCCACTACTTCACCCTCCAACTCGCCGCATTAGCCAATGTTTTTTAAGGTCTTATTAAAGTTTTATTACTCCTAAGTGTTGGCCGATTCACTCTCATTCATCTCTTCAGGGAATCTCGACCTCTAATTAAAAAAAATTCACACTAACTTTTCCCATCAAAACTTGCTCAACCAAAATCAAGGGCTGGAAACCACGGCGTACAACTCACGCAGCCAGAACCATCCTCAACCTGGCAAGCATGTCAATATCACCGTGCACATAAGGGAGATCCATCTTTCACCAACTTAGAACATTCTAGTCAAATCATAATCTCCAATTCCTCTTATTCTTTCACATAACTTTAATTTCTTTCAACATCTCTTTAATTAAACAAACTCTTAGAATCAGAATATTACAGATGTCTTACAAATCATAAGCATGCTTCACATTATTTAAAATGAAATAGTACAAGTATCATGCATGAATAAGCATAATATAATCATGTCATCATGTGAGCATAAACAAGTCATACATCAGCACATAAATAAAGTAGTGACCTTAATCTTTCGCATGAAAAGCCAAACAGACAAACAGGTTGCCCTCATACTACTTAATCATTTAGATCACGGTTCTGATTTAAAACAATCGAAAATAAAGATCCAATCCAACCTGATATAACATTCCAGATAAGCTCTTATTCTCACCTTTATTGAAAGCAGAAACTCTTAAAGGATCCACAAAGCTTTGGTCTTCCCTTCCACGATTGAGATTGATACCTTTTATCCCTCACACTAAACAAAACACATTATTATAAAATCCCAAATGAAATACTTATTTATAATTACTCTTGTGAAATCTCAAGATTTAGATTAAATCCTTTCGGGTAAAACAAAAATACAATTCTTTTTCTCAACTTATTTCAAATTAAGACAATAACTTAAATACGTCAAAACACTTTGAGAATAATTATCAAATAAAATTTAAACAAAACAATTAGCTGCTGGTCCGCCTTAGACAGCAACCTATTCGAACCCGAAAACACTGAAAAACTCAACTTTTTCAATCCAACTTTTTCCTAAATCAAATATCACTTGAAACTTAAACTTTAAATCACTTGGACACATTTTTAAAATTGAAAACAAATTAAATAGAATCTGGACAGCATGGGATTAAGTCCATAAATAACTTTTTAGAAAGTCCGAAAACACTGTAAAGTCACATTTTAATTCATATAGCACTTTAGCATAAAACAAACACTTAAACACTTTATTCTTCAAGCTTTAACACCAAAAAAAAAAGCTTGGGCAGCAACTACACTCACCCAATATTTTCAATTAAATCAAACTAGATCAATCCATAATCAATTAATTTTCCAAATGCTAGTCACGTAACCAAGTACCTTTCAAACATCACTTAAACAATTAAACGACAAACAAACCTTTAACAAATCAAATCACATAGTCAAGTAACTCATATTACTTTACATTCAATTAATTTAAGCAAGTAAACACATAGTCAACTAATTAACAAATAGCACTTAGAACAATTCAACTTACCCTTAAACTAAACACTTAAACCGAAATAAACAACAAACACTAACTCTTTAATTTTTATTTTCCTACAACTCATACATGCTTCAAACAACATTGACCACTTAGCAAAATAAATTCCTTCCCTCATGAATATACTAAGGCCGAATCATACATCAAAAGGAACCAAGAATCAATTAATTTTCTAACACTCCCTAAAGCATTTAAACAAACATTTTTCAATCAAACTTTAACATATAATCAGTTAGCTAACTCTGAACCAAGTATATTACACATAATCAATTCAAAAACAATTAAGTTTTCATGTCCTTTTACTCAAATAAAAAGGGGCCAAAACATGCAACATAAACAAACCAAAAATTACAATTCTCAAACACTTAAACCAACTTAATCACTTCAAAGCATTCATATACCATTTCATTTAAAAGAAACAAAAATCATTTAATCATCTTCTCATGCTTGGCCGAACCTCATCATGAATGAACACACAATTTCAAATCAATCTAACACATGCATACTCCCTAGGCCAAAACCATATAGCCATAACAATAACCAAACCAAGACAAAATCATTCCATTTATTCATTTCTCATGGGAATCGAAAAATAAGCCAAGAAAATAACAAAGATTTATCAATCAATAACATGCATCAAAGACAAAAATCATTTCCTTCATTTTCTAATTGCTTAGGCTGTGACATGCATATATAGAGAAAAATTGAACATTTTTGCAAAAAAAAAAATCCACACAATAACAAATATTTCAAGATCAATACAAATCAATCCCTATTTCTTCATTCTAAACACAAATCAATTTATAAGAATGAAACAAAAATTATTTGGACAAAAACAAGAGCAAAACCGTATAGCCCTCCAAATACTCATGCATGTTCATTTTGCATTTTCAATCTCAAATCCATGTATATTAAAGCTTAGAAAGTAAAGAGGAACTTGGAAATCCAACATGCAAAAGCTTTTGAAAATCAAACAAACAAAATCCTCCATGGATGCTTGACAAAACCGAAAAATAGAAGATAAAGGAGAAAAGAAATCAAGTTTAGAGATGAATACTTAGGTGGAGAATGAAAATGGTTTGAAAAAATTCAAAGTCCTTCTTCCTCCTTCCTTCTCTCCCTCACGGGTTCTCCTTCTTCTTCTCTCTATCTTCTTTTTTTTTTTTTTTTGGTTCTAAGTCTTAGGGTGTAAGAGTGTAAGAGGGGGGTTAGGGGTTGGGTATTTATAATGGGTAGTTTAGGTGGGTTTTGGGTGACTAAAATGGGGGTCAAAATAATTCAAGAGTCTCAATGGCATTTTTGCAATTTGGAGCAACTTTAAGGTTTAGAGTATGTAGGTTGGTTGTGAGGCCAAAAATGAGTAGGCATTTAATTTTTTTTTTGTTTAAAGTGAGTTTCTTGAGAAGACAAATAATTAATGCAATTTTTGAATTTGAAATTAAGGCTCTAAGGGTACTTTCTCACTTAGTTCATAGGGTAAGCTTAAAATTTTTCCTTCTTCTTCTGGGCTTTGGGCGTGACATACTATTAGAGAGGGAAATTAAATTTTTCCTCTCTACTTTAAAGGAAGTACAAAATAAAAATCTAATTTAAATAATGTAACACCTTAGTTATTTTCCCATAATTACCCTTAAGATTAAAAATAGCGACTTGAAAATTTCTTTTTAAATCATTTGATTAGTTTCATTTCATAAGAAAAACTCGTAATCATATGATTTGCTTATGAAAATTCTCCGTGAAATCGGACGGAGTTTCCTTTGTTTATTGGATTTTCCAAAGTTTTAGTTTAACCTGCCCATTTTTAGAAAAACACATTTATATTCATCAGAGGCCAGCGGGGCCCAAAATAGAGTTCTGTCCATATATTACAACATTTCCAGAAAAATAAGTCTAAATCTCAAGACTTCTAGTTTTCAAATTTAAAATAAAAGAAAATACATCAAATGCTTCCCATAATACAAAGTATATGACCAAAATAGTGGTCTCCCCAAAAATACCCTACACTCCACATGATGGAATGTATTCCTGCTCGGCCAGACTCGTGTATGCTCCTTCGGTACCTGTAAAAATATAGCAAGAAGGGTAGCATTACACAGTACTAAGGAAAATAGCTTCTAAGAAGCATAGCTGACAAACTAGGCCCTATCACAATAGAAATTATCTATTAGCCTAATATTCCTTTTCAGGTAATTACATACAAGTTCGTTTTCGATAAATTAAGCCCTATGTCCATACTACCTTAAGTTACTTTTCAATTCCATTAAATTCACATTTCACTTTCATTTTGTCCCTGGTCACGACCTACCGCGTCCGCACTAATGTGCTGGTCACGACTTACTGCGTCCGGGTATGTTTCATTTTCATCCTGTCCCTGGTCACGACCTACTGCGTCCGCACTAATGTGCTGGTCACGACTTACTGCGTCCGGGTATATTTCATTTCATCCTGTCCCTGGTCACGACCTACTGCGTCCGCACTAATGTGCTGGTCACGACTTACTGCTTCCGGGTATATTTCATTTCATTCCCCCCTGGTCACGTCCTACTGCGTCCGCACTAATGTGCTGGTCACGACTTACTGCGTTCGGGTGTGTTTCATTTCATTCTGTCCCTGGTCACGACCTACTGCGTGCGCACTAATGTGCTGGTCACGACTTACTGCTCCGGGTATATTTCATTTCATTCTCCCTTGGTCACGACCTACTGCGTCCGCACCCATGCGCGGTCACGTCTTACTGCGTCCGGGTATGTTTCATTTCATTCTGTCCCTGGTCACGACCTACTGCGTCCGCACTAATGTGCTGGTCACGACTTACTGCGTCTGGGTATATTTCATTTTCATTCTTGGATCATAACAACATCACATCTCATGAATATTCAAGCACAAACATCATTTCAATATCACATATTATCATGCAACTGTTATTGTCACATTTGCACTTAACAAATTAAATCAAGCACATCATCCATCAAGTTCCTAGTCACTCAATCACCATTCTCTAACTTATGATTCATTTAATAATAAACATCACTTTCCTAATTTTTAAGCCACTTGTCCTTAATCCATTCATTAATTACTCGTTCGTAATTTTCCATCCTTTCCACCTTACTTAGCCCTTTCTATATGACTTGCCTACGTTAACACTTGGTCCATTATTTGCTTTACGAGTCACCAAACCAAGCACAATATGAACATACATCAATGACAAATATCAATCCACAGTTGGTAAACAAAACAGTCGACATACTCAGGTATGTCTCAGAGTACTATAAATTAAGTCAACTCCCTAGGGTTCTTAACTTCCTACTTAAATACATATATTCTACGCATTTAGTAGCAATTACACCCTAAGGTTCATTTCATGCACTTTATAATTTAAATATTCTATGGTGTATTCTCTAAATCAATTATCTACACCTAGTCATCATTACAACAACCTAGAATCTATTTCCTTGGCAAAGGTAACACAAACCCCTCTTACCTCCACCGACGAATCCAAAGAGAAAACCTTGACCCGAGGCTCCAAACTTCGCACCGATTAATGCCGAAGTTCGCCGACGAGACGGGGCGGTGATCCTAGAAGCATTTTTAGTGACCGAGAGCATGACCGAGTCGGTTTCGGTCGGTGTCGGTGAATGTCGGTATGTCGGTTTCCTTCCATTTTTGCTTGAGAAGAACGAAACCATGGAGGGAGGAATGAAGGTCCTTGATGCATGAACTCCATGGAAATCAAATGGAAAATATTAGAGCTTGGGTGCCATGGTTAAGGGTGAGAGCTTGGTTTTTGTTTTGTTGATGATGGAAGGAAGATGAGTGGCGATGGTGCTCCAAGCTTGAGGGAGAGAAAGACGCCTAAGGTGGAAGAGGAAGGGAAGAGGGTTCACACCATTTTCATGGGCTTGGGGCTATAGCCATGGTGGTTGGTTCATGAATCAAGGAAGATTAAGATTGATGATGGTGCTTGGTCCATGGGAGAGAGAGAGGGGCGGAAATGGTTGAGTTCTTGGTGCTCCATGGGTGTGTCTAAGGCAAGAAGAAGAGATGGTGATGGTGCTTGGTTGCCTTAGGTGGGGAGAGGGAGCTACGGTGGAGTTGGGGAAGAGAGGAGATGGATACTTGGGTGTTAGAAGGGAGTATAAACATTAAGGGAAATGGAGGAGGGTGGGCTTCTCCTGGTGGCTCACATAGTGCCACACACCACATTTTTCGCATCAGATATCAGCCCCGCGCGCCTGGGCGCGGGTCACGGAGCGCCTGGGCGCGTTTCCTACTGAACTGCGCACCACTTGAGGGGCTGGCGCGCCTGGGCTTGCCCCGGTGCGCCCGGGCGTGCCTTGGGGGGTCCTTACTTCAAATTGCCATAACTCTTTCGTTAACCGTTGGATCTTGCTCAAATTTTGAGACAAGCTTCCTAAAATCCTAAACTTCACATCCAACGGTGGGAATTGGGTTTAGAGATATGGATATTTTATTCTTAATTTTCCCTTTTCGGTTGATTTCTAACATCCAAAACGCCGATTTAACTCCCGATTCCGCTTAGTTAATCTTGCCCATTGCTACAAATGTCTTCTACACAACCTCTAGTACCTAAAATTACTAGTCACCTAGCTCCCAAAATTCTTTAAGTAATTAATCTATTCGTTCCCTAACCTTTAAGCCTATTAATTCATTAATTATGCTTGAAATTAAATTAGGGATGTTACAAATAAAATATTAAATAAATCACGGTTTTAATAAAAATAAAAATACAAAATTCACAATTTTATAAATCATGAAAATTCAATTAAAATACTAACTTAATTAAATTATGGAAATTGAATTTCTTTTAAGAAACTAAATATACTAAATAAATTTCTATTTTATTTTCGATAATAAAAATAAACGAGGAAATTGCGGTATTACAAAGACTAATCTCCTTCAATAACACAATTATTTAATGACTTAATCTGTCCCTTTATCAATTATGAAAGGAGATTTTTTTCATTTCCTTCTTTACATTTTTTTGTCCATTTAACTTTATCGGACCGGTCATAAATTTTTAACCAAATTTAATAATTCAGTATTTAACTATGTAAATAAAATATTTAAATACTGAAATAATATTCCCTTAATTAAAAACTAATAGATAGTACTATATACCAACTACTCCTATGATCCTTATCTTGTATGTGTATCAAGAAAATGGATTAATATTGTTAGTGGTATTTGAAATGTAAATATTTAATATATATTTTAAAAACTATCTATATAATTATTATTGAGATGTGTTGACTTAATAAGGTTTTTTTTTTTTATAAAAAAAATGTAATTTTTTGTCCGAATTCCTTGCGGAACCACCGCTATCTTCAAAAGCACCCTTAATACCAGGGAGTCCTTGAAACTAATCTGGAGCGAGCTGCGTGGCTGGCTCTCTCAGCGGGATGTTTTTAGAGGGAATCGAACCCAAAACTACTATCACCCTTGTCCCAATAAAAAAAATGTAACTAAATGTTAAAAAAGAATCTGAAAAACGATAAAAAGCGCGCGCGCACACACACATACACACACACATATATATATAGGCTTATTTATGGTTTTGGTCCCTAAAAGTTCAACGTATTTTGGTTTTAGTCCCTAGAAGTTATTTTGACCGGGACTAGTCCTTAATTTTTCAAACATTTTGGTTTTGGTCCCTTCCGTTACAAAAAATCAATTATTTGCTGACATGGTTAATGAAAATCCATACCCGCTGCCACGAGCGTGAGGTAGTACCAAATAGATGGTGTAACATGGATGATTTAGGCTTATGAACTCAAAATTTTGCGTACGGGGTCATTTTGTGTATCAGACCATTTATTTTGTGTCCGTGATCTATATCATCCACATTATATTACCTATTTGGCGTTACTTTAGACCATATGGACTGTTGATGTGATGTTCAGTTACACAAACAAATAATAGATTTTTACTAACGGATCAAAACCAAAATGTTTGAAAATTTAAGGACTAGTTTCGGTCAAAATAACTTCTAGAGACTAAAACCAAAACACGCTAAACTTTCAGGCACTAAAAACATAAATAAGCCATATATATATATATATATATATATATATATATATATATATATAACCCGAAATGTTTAAAATGTATCCTATAATTATTGAATGTTTTGAAGTCCTGAAGAATTTATATTTTTTTGACAGTGAAAGATGCGAATTAAATATATATCTATATATAGAAGATGGGAGACTACATTACGTAAGTATTCAATGGATAGTAGTAACACGTAATTCTGATATCAAATAGTATTGTTCTTTTTAGCACCAGTGATAGCTAAAGATCAATCTGTTTCAAGCTTTAGAGATTACTAAAGTGTGTTTTTTATGCATCACTAAAGGGTGTTTTAACTCAGCCTCTTTTCCGATCCATTTAATTTGCATGATAGAAATTACACCCTTAATATCATGCTTTAAAAATTTAATTAGCTCTCTCAAGTACATGTACGGTATTGCTGATTAAATATTGTTTTCTACGGATATGTTGTGATATGTTGAATGATTACAATTCATAGTGACACATTATTGTTTTTTATTGTTTAAGATCATTTTACGTCCTCAATTATATATAATAGATGGCAATATCACAATTATTACTAATCTTTCGATCAAGCTGGCACGTTCCTAAAATTTTATTAGATGATATCTACTTGCGACCTACATATGCTATATTAATTTTCTCGTTTCATTGACATATGACGCTTGTGGTCCTCGTTGTATTTATATAGTTTAACATGGTTTTCTACGTTTCTTACTTTCTTAGCATCATGCATCGAGGAATAAGATGACTTAAGGAGTTTATATATAGATTGATTGTTAGAGAACAAGATGTTTACGTTTCAATTTTAAAACCAATGGATAAGACTTTAAATAATCGCCTTCGAGATGTCCATTGACTATATGGCGGGACAGATCGAAATAGTTAAGGCTTTGTTCGATATAATGATTGATTAGCTTGACTACGGAGATAGATAATGCTTTTCTTTTTTAATATATATATATATATATATATATATATATATATATATATATATATATATATATGAGAAGGGATCAAATTACTGTAAGAGTAACTCTAATTACTTTTACTCTCAATCTCAAACGTCTATTTTATTTTAATCTAATTGATGATATTGATTCTTGGTTTTTTTCCATGTGAATACTTTGTTCTCAACAAAAGTAATGGGTCACCCAAAAAAAACAAGTTGCAATCAATTTCCGTAGAATCCAACATCTTTGTTATTTTAAATGACTTACCATCTTGTTTTTCTTTTCAAACAAATTTTCCCCTTTCGCGAGAATCACCATCCCTGCATCTCCACTACTTGATCATCACCATCTGGTGCTTGATGAACATAGAGACTTTTCTTTTCGATTTAAAATTTCACCAAACAATCGGTGGTTGTATAAATACGTATGTATATTATATGGTGAAAATTATAATGAATTTTTTCATGAATAAAAAAAGCATGAATTTAAAAAAATAGAAAAAAAACATAAAATATTGATTAGAAGCCATCTAAAAGCAAAAAAATTTGATTTGAAGTTTCTTCATGTTCTATACATGGGAGAAATTGGAAGCAACCATTGCAGTAAGTCATGCCATTAGAACAAACACTGTAGAAGAGAAAGAGAGAAAGAGATGTACTGGGTTGGGTCACGTGATTTTTTTCATAAATGAATATCAGCCGTCAGATTAAAAATTAATTAATGAATGAGACTGAGAGTAAGTGATTAAAGTTACTCTTGGATAAAGAAGTCTTGGATGAACCGATTAGGAATTGAAAAGGTTTAATAATTATGTATCCAATTCTTGAATTTAGGATATTTTGTCACGAATCCTTGTTTTTTTTTAATGATTATATACCCATGTTACTAATTCTAACCCTAAACATGTTACATCGAAATTTTAGTCAACATGTTAGCCATGTGGTATCAAGTGGACGAAGATCATTTTTCTAAAATTTAAAAAAAAAATCAATATTTTTAGTTTTAAAAAAAAAGGATTGGAAATACTTCGTGACAAACTTCTTACGTCTGATTAGGTTTTTGGTGAGACACGTCAACAAATTTAACCGAAATTAGAAGTAGAAATATATGACAAACAAGAGGTAATTTTAGAGAGTCAGACATTAAAAAAAACGAAAAACCAGTGACAAAATGGCCCAAAATTTCTAGAACTTGAGACATAATTAATTAAGCCAATTAAAAAAATATGTTGCTAATGTCTATGAGGGCATACATTTGCTAAGTAATAAGAAAAGAAGTTAGTGTTAAAAAAAAGGAGTTACTAACATGCAATCCAAAATTGGATGGTTGCTATGCAACTTTTTCTTAAACCAATAAGAAGTTGCCACCTATGCCATGTCATTATTTGAAATAGTTAAAATTAGTTTTTTTTTTGCATTTTAGTCCAAGATAAAAAGTACTCCCTCCGGTCTTATTTATAAGACTCTTTTGGCATTTTTCACTCCCACCAAGGAGAGTGGATAAATTTGTTAGTGACATTGGAAATGTGAAAATTTGATATTCTTT
Organism: Crotalaria pallida; assembly: GCA_037953625.1. Taxonomy (NCBI): domain Eukaryota; kingdom Viridiplantae; phylum Streptophyta; class Magnoliopsida; order Fabales; family Fabaceae; genus Crotalaria; species Crotalaria pallida. The sequence goes on from CM075650.1 coordinate 20,688,603, forward strand.
TTCAAAACTAACCCTATAATTATTATTGGAACTCTAAAAAGTGTTGACTTTATAGGGGTGTTAGTGGAAAGAAGTAATTAAATACTATTGAAAAATGAAAAGGGGTCTTATAAATAGAACCAAATAAAAACCCCAAAAGGGTCTTATAAATAGGACCGGAGGAAGTAAATTAAAAATTTAACTAATTAGTTTTTTGCAATTATCATATGTTGGACTAAATTGCAAAAAACTAATTTTAGCTACTTCAAATAATGACATGACATAGGTGACAACTTCTTATTGGTTTAAGAAAAGGTTGCATAGCAACCATCCAATTTTGGATTGCATGATAGAAATATACTAAAAAAAATTAATCTTAAGAGTTCTTATAAGGTTAAGTTTATTATTATTCTCTCATACAAAATAACTTTTCTTTAATTTCAAAAACTGTGCCCTTGTTATCATTCTTCTTATTTAAAATATTTGTTAACATTTTTTCAGAAAATAAGTGTTTTGATCTTATCAAAATGAAGATTTATTTATTTATTTATTTATTTTTTAAATGATCAAAATGCAGATTTTAGGTGTGTAGGTTGAGCTAGAAACGTGTTTCATGTTTGCATGATGCGCTCTTAAGCATAGTAGCATGTTATACTCTATCAGTTTCATATGTAAGGTTGTTTTAGCATTTATACCATGTTTTATAAGTTTTGTTATTCCCTCTGTTTTACAATATTTGACTTTTTACACTTTTTTCCTTGTTTCACAATGTTTGGCCTTTTGCATTTTCAATACACAAACATATTTTTTTTTTCCAATATTAACCTTTCATTCAATCATTTCTCTTACTCCTCATTAATTCTACTTTTATCATCTCCTTCATCTCTAAACCACTATACATTAATTAATGGACACACTTACTAATAAAAATTAAATACTATTACAATTTTTGATAAGGATTAAATAGGGGCATTTTAGACAAACTATACATAATACTTACAATAATTAACACTTTCTTAATCTGTGTACCCAGACCTAAAAGGCCAAATATTGTGAAACGGAGGGAGTATTTTATAAACTCAATACATAATTATTAATGTTATTTTTCTAAACACACCCCGATTTATTACATTCTCTTTTTCACTTCCAATATCTTTCTCTCTCTCTTCAATAATGATTATATAGGGGCATTATAGTCAAAATATAACAAATCCTTATGTCATTTAATAATTTCTTAAAACTCATGCATAACCTTAAAACACACTACATATGAAACAGAAAGTATTAGCTAGGCAGATTTATTTTGTAAGGTGTGTAGGTGAGGTGCTCTTGCACTTAGGTTGTGTGTTTTGGAGCTTGATCAGCTTCAATATGTTTCCTCTGTACTTGATTTTCATTAGCAGTGTATCTCTTATGCCCTTCCTTTTAATAAATTTAGCTTATAAAAATAAATATTTTGATTTTTTTTTATTCTTTGTTAGTGTAAGTATGTTTTCATTATTATTATTATTATTTACTTTTTCCATATTGTGTATTTTAGGATAATACACAAATGGTTAAATGATGTAAGAATTTATGATATTTTGACTATAATATTTATATATAATTATTACTATTGAAGATAGAGAAAGATATTGGAGATAAAAAAGAGATTGGGATAAACAAGTGTATAGTTGAAAAAAAACAACAGTAATCCATTCATCACATAAGTTATGTTGATTTAAAAATTGCACGTAGATTGAAGAATGAGTAAATGATGTTAGAATTTGGTATATTTTGTCAAAATTACCCCTATTTAATAATAGGAAAGAGAGTAATAATAAATGTATGAAGATTATATTGAAGAGAGATAGAGAAATGAGTGGTGAAAAATAGAATGTAATAAACAATGGTATACTTGCAAAATGAAATATAAATGAGTATTGAGTTTCGAAAAAAACATAATTTATAGGATAAAGTAAAAAGGTTAAAGAACATAACTTATGAACTGATGAGAATATTAATTATGCATGAGTTTATAAAAGAATAACATATACTTCCTTAGTTTTATTTTGTTTGGTCTTTTAGGTTTTTTTTTTCTATTCCATATCTTTTGTCCTTTTACAATCTCAATGCATAAACATATTGTTCTTTCCAACTTTAACCTTTCATTCAATCATTTTTCTTACTCATCATTGATTCTACTTTTATCATCTCTCTAATCTCTAAATCGCTATACATAATTAATGGGCACACTTATTATTAAAATTTAAACACTAATATAATTTCCAATAAGGATTAAATAGGGGCATTATCGACAAAGTGCATATAAAATTTACAACAATCAACCATTTCTTAATCTGTGTGCCGAAACCTAAATGGCGAAACAAAATAGAACGAGGGAGTACTATTTAGAGTTAATAGTCACATAGGTCCCCGAAAGATACCTGTGGAATCAGTTAGGTCCCTGAAAGATTAGTGAAATCTCTTAAACCCTCAAAAATCATTTTGGAATCAGTTAGATCCCTGAAAGATTTGTGGAATCTCTTAAACCCCCCAAAGATCAATTTGGCATCACATTAGTCCCCCCATGAGGGACCTAATAGAATCCTATGTGACACATTAAATGCTTTGTTGGCCCAAACGTGGCACCTTCTTAACATTCCAACAACGCATTGGGGTCGACAAAGCATTTAACGTTCCACGTAGAATTACATCAAGTCCATCCTGACGAAATTGAATGAGGGGACTAATGTGACGCCAAAATGATCTTTGAAGGGTTTAAGAGATTCCACAAATCTTTCAGGGACCTAACTGATTCCACGGGTATCTTTTCGGGGACCTATGTGACTATTAACTCTACTATTTATGAATTAAGAGTGAAAAATTCTATGAAAAGTATATAAGCATAACAAGGAAGGGACTAAGATATCCGATGATGTTTAAACATATACTCGGCCAGTTAAAAAAAAAAAAACCCTCTGTTTCTGCTAGATACATAGTGATGCACACTAAGACTCAATGATGTGAGAATTAATATTCAATTTTCGATGAGAGAAAGGCAAACTTGATTTTGTTTGATGGATTAATCTTTTACTATATAATAGGAAGATATCCGGTAAAAAAACAAAAAACTTGTATGTTTGTAATTTAATACTCCATTTGTTTAATAAGAGTGATAATATATATATATATATATATATATATATATATATATATTAAATTAAAGTTATTGGAAACCAACAAGCGGCCTAACAATCTACTAGAGGGGGTGAATAGTAGTTTGAAGCAATAGTACCAATTTTTCGGATTAATTGAAAGTTGTTAATTTATGCTTGCTGGTTTTATGAAAATTGCCGAATTATTGCCGAGCAGATGCTGATAATCGATTGTCTAAGCCGACAATAGATTATCCGAGCTGCTACGCACAGAAACCGGTTTTTGCAGTATGAACTTAGCGAGCACCAATCAACGAACAGAGGTTCGGTCTTGTCGACTAAAATTCTCGGAAATAAGCAAACACAAGAAAGAACAAATAATGCAGAAAGCAATAAAGAAAGAGACACAGGAAATTTTATACTGGTTCACTCTCACCCACTTGAGAGCTACGTCCAGTCCTCCATAAACCTTAGGGAGCTTTTACTCAAATCAATTTAAATGGATACACAAGGATTTACAAGAGAACCTCTTTAAACCTATCCCTTCAAGAGTGTACCAAACTCATGAAATCTACCCCAAATAAATTGATGGCTGAAGAACCTCTTCAGCACTTTACAACACCGAAGTTTCTTGAAACCTTCAAGAACACCTTCGTTTCAACAGGTTACAAAGATGAAAGAAAGAGTATGGCTCCAACTCGAAACTCAACAGAATATGATTTAGAAAGTTTGAGTATCTGATGAGTAAACGATTAAGGAAGGGATTTGACAGAGAAGATTGAAACTTAGATTTTGAATGTGAAAGTTTTCTTTCTCTGTGTTCTAAGAAAATGTTGTCGTTGCTGTTGATATTTTGGTGTGTCTTCTTGTGTCTTGTTATTTTTCTGGAGAAGGAAAGCTAGTGCTTTTATACTGATCCCAGCACCCAACAAGAGAAAAGATATTTTGTGACACGACTGTCCTTACAACGGATATTCCAGATATTATCCATTTTGCAGCAACTATCTGATCCACATAAGTCCTTTCCAAAGAATGATTCCAGATGCTTCCAATTCACATCAACGTATAGAGACACATATTGTCCTTTCCAAATTCAATCCCTTTTTCAAATTTGAAATTCAAGTTTGGCGGCGTCGTGACAACTGAAAGTTGAAGACGATGAACAGTATCCGAGCTTGTCATCTGTTCGAGCTAGGGAACTTGATTTCTTATGCAGCAGAGAGCTAAGACAAAACTGAGCTTGAACCGGACTGAAGATCTGAGCTTGATGATGCTTGCACTGAAATTTATCTGAGCTTATTTCTGCAGCAAAGGTCCGAGCTTTTGACCGAGCTTCTCATTTAAGCTTGTACTGAAATGTTTGAGATCCGAGCTCTAGCCGAGATTTATACTCGATCTCCAGTTGACCCTTGAAATTCGAGCTTTGGCTTAACAATGCAAACTAGCTTGAATATGAGCTTTACATCCGAGTAAAGGCTGAGCTCCGACATTCGAGCTTGAACTGAACTTGTTGCTTGATCTTGATAATGCTTGCACTGATGCTGACCAATGATCTTGACAATGCTTGCACTGATGCTGACCAAGTATGAACCGAGCTTGAGCTAGACCTTTGACTTCCGAGCTATGGCCGAGCTTCGTATATTATCTTGAGTTTGACTCTGAGCCAAGCTCTGGCCGAGCTTTGCATTCGAGCTTGAGTTCAATTTTGTCAACCGAGCTTAGACTTGCTGCCAGTTCGACTACATTGGCTAATCATCTTCGAGCTTGCATCTGAGCTTCTGACTTGCTGCTGGTTCAACTACATTTCTTCAGAGCAATTGTTGAGCATCTTCCAAACATCTTCTGAGCATCTTCCGAACTGAGCTTTTGTTTGACCTTGATATCTCTGCTTGTGCTACATGTTCGACTGAGCAAATTCCGAACGTCTTCCGAACTTGCACCTGAGCAACTGCCGAGCTTGTTCTTGATCTTCAGACTCGATACTTATGTCCGAGCATATTTCGAGCTTGAAGTTGAACTACTGACTTGCTACAGGTAGCCGAGCATTTGCCGAGCTGATTAATCAAAGACCGAAATCAACTCACGGAACTGGTTCACCAAAGATCGAGACCCAATATTCTTCATAGCATACGTTGATTCATTTGACTTCATCAAAGCCTTGGCCGAGAACAGAGCTGATTCATTTTACTTCATCAAAATCTCTTTGGTTCAAGAATCTCCCCCTTTTTGATGATGACAAATGCCTATTGATTTTTGTGTGCTCCCTCTGAATATATTCTCGGAAGTTGCTCGGAGAGCTGTAGAGATGCTCGGAAAACACTCCCCCTGAATGTATGCTCGAAAAACTGAACATCTGAAACAACAAAAACAACAAACACCTTTCTCCCCCTTTTGGCATGATAAAAAAAAGGAGCCAATAATAAAGCACTCGCCAAAAGAGAAATAAATACGACAGAGGGTTTTTAAAAAGAGTTATTTTGGCCGAGCTCCCCCTGAAGATAGCATTAAAAAAAATCTCCCCCAGAAATGAGATCGGAAAAAAATACCAAAAAGTAATATACCAGAAATGATACCAATTGTTGAAAACCAAAAAAAAAATGTTGAAAAAATAATATACGGGGAGCAGTCAAGCTTTTCAGAAACATGAATAATTATTAGAAATAAAAAGAACCTGATCCAGCTTGATTGAAATCACTTGATGAAGTAAAAAATATTGGATTTTGTCTGAATCAGATCTGAGAAAGTGTCTCCTCGGTTGATGTCTCCATAAGAGACATGGCTCTTTTCCATATATGAAAGTTCAATGAAGAGCTGCTTATCCCCCTTTATGTGCTTCAAACAACTGTTGTCCAGATACCACCTATTTTTTCCTTGTTCGGAAGCACACCTACAAAACATATATACTACTTGTTCGTTTCGGGTACCCAAACTGTTTTGAGTCCCTGGGGGTTAGCATTTGGATCTTTTCCTTTCTCAATCCAAACAAAGGAATCGTTAGGTACACCATGCCTTTTTATTTTACAAAGATTTGAGGTATGACCATGAATTACACAATAAAAACAAGTTGGCTTTTTAGATAAATCTACATTTGAAAATGAACCAACTTTTCTCAAATTTTTCTTTTTGGCATTGGCGTAACCTAAACCGGTTTTGTTTGAACTACTTCTTTGATTGACAATTAATCGATTCAATATAATATCACTTTTTGAGAAAGTTGCACAAGTTGTTTCCAAATTTTGAAGTTCATTTTCATACTTGATGCAACTTTCACACTTTTTATTTTACAGAGCAGTGATAGTATGATCTGAAGAATTATTGCTGCATTTTAAATTGTCAATGCATTTTTCTAGTTTAAGAACTTGCTCTTTTTGATTTAGAAAATTCTTTTTCAGTTTAATGTAACTTTTAGCAAGTTTCTTGAATTCAGATTGCTTTTCAATATATGCAGCATACAATTCATTATAATAATCAGAATCAGAATCATTATTAGAATTAGTATCAGTATCGGAAGCTACCTCATACCCTTGCTTGGTTGATCGAAATGCTATGCTCGGTGAGGCTTCCACATCATTTCTGCCCATCAAGCACGTGGTCGGATTTTCCTCGTCACTTTCCGAGCTTAATTCAAACATCTCCAATTCTTGCTCGGTACTTGTTCGGCTCGGTGATGCGTGTTCGGCTTGCCTTCCCACTAAGCACAAGTTTGCTGCTTCCTCGTCGTGTCTGCCCATCAAACACAGATTCACTATTCGTCGTGTTTTCCCATCTGAGTCGGGCACTGAAGTCTGATCGGCGCTTGGAACAAATTCTTGCTCAGTTTCTGTTCGGCTTAGCAGTGCTTGCACTTTTTGGTTTCCTATTATGCAGAGGTTTGCCTCTTCCTCGTTGTCAGCTGATCTTGATTCTGACTGATCATTGTCCATGGGAGCATCCCAAACAATATATGCTCTCTTCGGTTTTTGATCTTTGCCATTCTTTCTTTCTGCACTACTGTTCTTTTGAGCCTTGGGACAGTTGGCTCTGATGTGCCCAGGTTCACCACACCCATGACACTTTATTCTTTCTTTCGAGCTCTTGTGGTGTTCGTCTCTGACTTCTTTTCCTTGGTTTCTGAAGTTCCTTTTGTTTTTGAAAAATTTCCCGAACTTCTTCACCATGAGGCCGAAGCTTTCTTCATCCAATTCAGAATCTGATTCGTTGTTCGATGATTCTTTATTTGTTTTTGAATGCTTGGCCGAGACCTTAAGAGAAATTCCTTTCTTCTTCTTGTCTGATTATTCATGCATCGTCAAGCGGCCGAGCTCCATCTCGTGTTCTTGCAATTTTACGAATAGGGTTGCAATGTCCAGTGAGTTTAAATCCTTCGATTCTCTAATTGCTGTGACTTTGGGCTGCCATTCCCAACTTAAACATCTTAAGACTTTGTTAATAATTTCCGAGTTTAAGAAGGTCTTTCCTAATGCAATTAAATGATTAATAATATGAGTGAATCTCTTTTGCATGTCACTAATCGATTCATTCGGGTGCATGCGAAAGAGTTCGTACTCATGCATAAGAGTATTTAATCTGGCCCTTCTAACTTCACTCGTTCCTTCGTGAGTGAGTTGCAGAATATCCCACATTTGTTTCGCATTTTTGTAGTGCGAAACTCGGAAAAACTCGTCGTAGGACAAAGCCGAGGTGATGGTGTTTTTGGCTTTCAAATCGTAAGATACTCTTCGTTTATCATCATCATCCCAGCTTGTCCTTGGGATTTCTACAACATCATCTCCGATTTTTCTTTTTGGAACATGAGGACAAGTTTCAATTGAGTCCCAAATATCGATATCAATTGCTTCTATAAAGATTATCATTCGGGCTTTCCAATAAGCGTAGCCATCACCATTAAATAGTGGTGGTCGGTTTATTGATGATCCTTCCCCTCCAAATGGATTGTTAGACGCCATTTGGTTTCTTTTGGATCTTTTTCGAAAAAGATGTTAAGCTCGTTCTTTCGACCGAGCTCTGATACCACTTGTTGAAAACCAACAAGCGGCCTAACAATATACTAGAGGGGGATGAATAGTAGTTTGAAACAATAGTACCAATTTTTCAGATTAATTGAAAGTTGTTAATTTATGCTTGTTGGTTTTATGAAAATTGTCGAGTTATTGCCGAGCAGATGCTAATAATCGATTGTCTAAGCCGACAATAGATTATCCGAGCTGCTACACACAGAAACCAGTTTTTGCAGTATGAACTTAGCGAGCACAAATCAACAAACAGAGGTTCGGTCTTGCCGACTAAAATGCTCGAAAATAAGCGAACACAAGAAAGAACAAATAATGCAGAAAGCAGTAAAGAAAGAGACACATGAAATTTATACTGGTTCACTCTCACCTACTTGAGAGCTACATCCAGTCCTCCCTAAACCTTAGGGAGCTTTTACTCAAATCAATTTAAATGGATACACAAGGATTTACAAGAGAACCTCTCTAAACCTATCCCTTCAAGAGTGTACCAAACTCTTGAAATCTACACCAAATAAATTGATGGCTGAAGAACCTCTTCAGCACTTTACAACACCGAAGTTTCTTGAAACCTTCAAGAGCACCTTCGTTTCAACAGGTTACAAAGATGAAAGAAAGAGTATGGCTCTGTAGATTTATGATGTTTTGATGCTAACAAACCAAAAGACAAGCAACAACATTCAACAACAAGAGCACCACTCATGGAGCATTAGATTAAGTTTTATTTTATTCTTAATCAATTGTAATATTTTATTTTCCATTTCATGAGAGTGGGTGGTAGCTTAGGAATCTCAATTAGGTTGTTAATATTGTTTGATTAATAGTGAAGAAAATCTATCTTGATAGAAAATAGCTCTAATTAAAGTCTTGATCAAAGTACTTTTGAAAAGCTTAATTTTTAATCACTTTTTACAGTGCTTAATCGATTAGAACGAAAGGTTTAATCGATTAACAAGTTATAACTGTACAACACTGATTGTGTTAACAAAGGTTAATCGATTAGTGAGTTATACGTTAATCGATTAGCACGAGTTAACAAAGGTTAATCGATTAGTGGCTTGTACATTAATCGATTATTTACTGTTGTAACAGAAAAATTAATTTTGTTTAAATGCTTTTCATTTCTACTTTTACAAGGTTATTTTCACTTTCACATTTTTCTATAGAGAATCATACTTTCACAATCTTTCAAGAGCTATTACTATTTTCATATTGTTCTATCAAGATTCAACTATCTTTCAATCTTCTTCACTTTCAATCATTCAATATTCTTAGATTCATTGAGATTCAAATTTCTAGATCTTATTACTTTGTGTTGAAGCAATCTACAACAAGAGGTTGTATCATCAAGCATTCAACAAACAAGTGAAGAATTCACAACTTGAAAGTCTTTGAAGCATCTCAAAGCAAGTGGAAAGGAATTGATTGGAGAGCATCCTTCAACAATTCAAGAGGACAAGACACAAGAAACAATTGGGTAGATTTTCAAAGAGTTTGGTACTCTCTTTGAAGGGGTTAAGATAGGAGAGCTAGAGTGAGCTGCATCTTTAACCATTGTAATCTAACAATTGTGTATCTAGTAGAAACTCTCTATCTTTGATAGAGGGGACTGGATGTAGCTCTCAAGTGGTAGAGAGTGAACCAGGATAAAATCTTGTCTTCTTTGTTTTCTTCTCTTCAAGCTTTCATTAATCAAGAACAAATAATTGATTAGGTTTAATTTGGGGCTTTTTCAATTCCTAGATAATTAACCTAAATTGAATTGGTAAATTTACGTAGTTTTGTTCATTCATTCATAAAACATTTGTTAGTGCATCATTGAATTGTAATCTCCATTGAATTCTCAATAAGACTGAATTTCTATCAGATTTTACACGTATTAATCGATCAAGTGATTAATTAATCGATTAGTTTTTAAGCATCATTCGGTCTTAATCGAGTAACGTCATAGTTAATCGATTAGTATTTGAGTGAGCTTCGGTATTAATCGATTAACCTTAAAATTAATCGATTAAACAATATATTTTTTGTTAGAAAATTTGTTTTCTCAAATCCATTCTCTTTAGCAATCGAAAAGTTTGTATTGAGGCTTCAAAATACTATTCACCCCCCTCTAGTCTATTTTGAGCCGCTTGTTGGTTTCCAACAAGTGGTATCAGAGCTCGGTCGAAAGATCCGAGCATTAAAACGCTTTTTCGCAAAGATCCGATTTTGGAAATCATGGGCTCAAATTTTAATCCTTTTGGTGGTGAAGGAGCTTCCATTAATCGTTCTCCACTATTCAATGGTGAGGGCTACGCTTATTGGAAGGTCCGAATGAAAATTTTTATCGAAGCTATTGATATAGAAATTTGGAATGCCATAGAGAATGGGCCTTTTATTCCGCAAACAAAAGTCAATGATACTGTTTCTTTGAAACCAAAATCAAGCTGGAATGATGATGATAAGAAGAAAGTTCAATATGATTTAAAAGCCAAAAACATCATCACTTCGGCACTTTCTTATGACGAATTCTTTAGAGTATCACAATGCACTGATGCTAAACAAATGTGGGACACACTACAAGTCACACATGAGGGAACTAATGAGGTTAGAAGGGCTCGGCTTAATACTCTCATGCATGAGTACGAGCTCTTTCGTATGTTGCCAAATGAAAACATAGGCGACATGCAAAAGCGCTTTACTCACATCATTAATCATCTTTCTACTCTTGGAAAAAGACTAACTAATAGTGAAGTTGTTAATAAAGTTTTGAGATGTCTTAGCAGGGAATGGCAACCTAAAGTCACAACCATCACGGATTCTAAGGATCTAGACGAGATGGATTTAGCAACATTATTTGGGAAGCTTCAAGAGCATGAAATGGAGCTAGGAAGATTATCCATGAACGAGGATGCCGATAAAAAGAAGAAGGGGATAGCTCTTAAAACTAATTCAAAATCCCTAAAGGCACATGAAGAACCCTCTTTAGTGGATGATTCCGACTCCGACATCGATGATGAGACACTCGGGTTGTTGGTCAAAAAACTTGGACGTTTCCTTAAGAAGAAGAGTAATTTCAATAGAAATAAATCAAGAGACTCTAAGGACGCTCAACCAAGGAACAAGACCAATAAAGACAACATCATATGTCATGGGTGTGGAAAGCCGGACCATTATAGATCAAATTGTCCAACCAACTCAAAGAAGTCCAAGAGTGACAAGTGGAAGCCCAATCAATCTAAAGGAAAAAGGGCATATATAGTGTGGGATGAACCGGAAAATCAATCTTCAACTAGTTCATCGGAAGATGAAGAACTTGCTAACCTTTGCTTGATGACCAAGTTTGATGAAGAAGCATCTTCAAGCATGAAATCAAGTGATAACGCAAATGAGGTAGATTATCTTTCTGATGCTAGTTCTAACCTCCTTCATTGAACTGTATAATGTGTATGTGGAAATGCATAAAGAGTTGAAGAAATTAGCAAAAATAAATGTTGAAAGAAAGAATTTCATTTTGAAGCAACAAAAAAAAAATTTGGAATTACAAAACTCTCTTGAGGAGCTAAAGCTTCAAAATGAAATCCTTGAACTCATTTATGCAAATTCCACATGCAATTGTGATTTGAAAACAAATGATATCTCTACTTGTGATAATTGCAAATCTCTTGAAAAAGAAGTTTTTAATTTGAATGATAGAATTGCAAGGCTCACAAGAGGAGACACTTGCTTGGATCATTTGCTTTCTAATCAAAGGAATAATAGTAATAGAACAGGACTTGGGTATATCAAACCCAAAAATCGCAATTTTTCGCAAAGTTGGTACATTCTCTAAAATTGATTTTTCAAAAACTCCAACTTGTCATTATTGTGGTATTTTTGGGCATACTACAAATAAATGCAATATTAAGAAATTTGATATACCAAGTGGAAAGTATGTATGGATTGTGAAGGGGACTACACCCCAAACTAACATCAAAGGACCCAAGATAACTTGGGTACCTAAGTCAAGTAAATGACATTGTTTTGTAGATGTGCCTTCGAACAAAGGAGCGAAGATGGTACTTGGATATTGGATGTTCGAGGCATATGACGGGAGACAAATCGCATTTCATCGAACTTACTTCAAAAGGTGGTGGTCATGTCACCTATGGCGACAACAACAAAGGCAAAATTCTAGGAGTGGGTAAGATTGGTAACGTATCTAACCTTATCATTGAAAATGTCCTATTCGTAGAAGGCTTAGAACACAACTTGCTTAGTATAAGTCAACTATGTGATATGGGTAACAATGTGACCTTTACTTCGGAATTTTGTTTTATTAAGAGTTGTATTGATGATAGTGTTAAGTTCGTAGGTCGACGCTCTAATAACACCTATTTAATTGATTTGGATGAGATAACTTCATTATTTTCAACATGTTTTAAATCTTTTCATGATGAAGTTCAACTTTGGCATCGTCGCATTGCTCATGTAAATGTGAATCAATTAAATAAACTACTACGCAAGGACTTAGTGATTGGCTTACCTAAACTTAATTTTAAACTTGATAGCGTTTGTGACTCATGTCAAAAATGCAAGCAAGTTAAAAACTCTTTTAAACCCAAAAATGTGGTAAGCACAACAAAGCCATTGGAGTTAATCCACATGGATTTGTTTGGCCCATCACAAGTTTGGAGTTTAGGTGGTAATTACTACGGCTTTGTTATGGTAGATGACTTTACTCGATTCACATGGACTTTATTTTTATCCGCCAAAAGCGACACCTATAAAAGTTTTAAAAAATTTGCCAAACTCATCCAAAATCAATTAATTTTGAAAATAGTGTCTATTAGAAGTGATCACGGTGGTGAGTTTGAAAACTCAAAGTTTGATGCGTTTTGTGAAAAGTATGGAATAAATCATCAATTTTCAGCCCCTAGGACTTCGGAACAAAACGGAGTTGTAGAAAGGAAAAATAGAGTTTTAGAGGAACTTGCACGTACTATGCTTAAGGAATCTAGAGTTCCCTCTTACTTTTGGGCTGATGCGGTTAATACCGCATGTTATGTCATTAATAGGGTTCTTATTCGTCCACATTTGAATAAAACACCTTATGAGTTGTTAAAAGGGCGAAAGCCAAATATCTCTTATTTTCATGTGTTTGGATGTAAGGTGTTTATTCTAAATAATGGTAAGAACCTGGTCAACAAGTTTGACTCAAAAGCCGATGAAGGTATTTTCATTGGATATTCAACTCATAGCAAGGCTTATCGTATTTTTAATAAAAGAACCTTAACCGTTGAAGAATCAGTTCATGTCGTGTTTGATGAATCTCCAAAAGGAGAGTGTGTTGTTTCCTGTGATGATGATAGTAGGTACATTTATGGATCATGACTAGCAAATTCAACGACAAGAAGGAGAAAATCAAGTTGAGAATGTAGAAATGCAAGCACATGAGAAGGACTTAGCACAAGAGCCGCATACCGATCTACCAATTGCTTGGAAAACGAACAAAAATCACCCGGTCTCTAATATCTTAGGTGACATAGCTAAGGGAGTGGTAACCCGAAGCACTTTGAATAATTTTTGTTATTATGTTGCTTTTGTATCACAACTAGAACCTAAGAATATTAGTGAGGCTCTTCAAGACGAACATTGGGTTATGGCCATGCAAGAAGAATTAAATCAATTTGAAAGAAACCAAGTTTGGGAGCTTGTGCCAAAACCCGATGATTGTCCTGAAATCGGTACTCGTTGGGTTTATAGGAATAAACTAGATGAGTCGGGTATTATTGTTAGGAATAAGACTAGGTTGGTAGCAAAGGGGTATAGCCAAGAGGAATGGATAGACTATGATGAAACGTATGCTCCCGTAGTTAGATTAGAAGCCATTAGAATTCTACTCGCTTTTGCATCAATAATGAATTTTAAATTGTATCAAATGGACGTTAAAAGTGCATTTCTTAATGGATACATTCAAGAAGAAGTGTATGTTTCACAACCTCCCGGATTTGAAGATTTTGAACATCCGGACTATGTTTTTAAATTGAAAAAGGCTTTGTATGGTCTTAAACAAGCACCTAGAGCTTGGTATGACCGTTTAAGCAACTTTTTAATTCAAAAAGGTTTTAAACGAGGTGCCGTGGACAATACGCTTTTTATTGAAAGATCCGGTAAGGACATACTTTTAGTCCAAATTTATGTTGATGACATTATTTTTGGTGCAACTAATGAAAAATTGTGCTTGAACATACATCACATCAATCTCATGCGCATTGGTTTTCATAAGCCAACAAGAACCTGGATGTGGAACTCGCAAATTAAGGCTTTACAGCAAGCTGCACAACAAGCTCCTCCCGCTCCACAAGCTGCTCCACCGGTTGTTGACCCAATGAAAACTGATCAAGGGGTCAATGTTGAAGATTTCATTGACTTTGACAACTTAGAGGCACCCTTTGATGCTCAAGCTGCACATGATTCACTTATTCAGCACATAGATAATCGGTTTGATGCAATGGAACAGAGGATTGATGTTCAGAATCGTGCAATGGAGCAACGACTCATGGATTACTTCTCTAGCCTCTTTACCCATCCTCCATCCAACCCTTAGCTCATTATGCTCATATGATGTTTTTCACTATTTTTTTTGTTGCACTTTTATCATTCTCTGATGCTGAACTTTTTCTAGTTTTATGGTTTTGGGACTTAACTAACTTGCTGCACTGTTTATGTTTTTGCTATGGTTGACACTCTATAGGGTCTGTGTATGGCCTTAGTTTCTTTATGATACTTATTATGCTGCTGCACTATGGTATTTTGCTATGACATTGATGTCTACACTATGTATTTTGCACTGTTATGGACTATGTGTTATGGACTTATTATGTGGTATGCTTTATGTTCTCGGTTATGGCCTAATTCTATTTCTTTTACTGCATATTAAGCCTTTACATTGTGTTTATTATTATATATACCATTATCTAGCACTTACCTCTCACTTTTGGCAAAAGATCTTTTAAATATTCATTACTTTTTAATGATGCCAAAAGGGGGAGAAATGTTTGTTGATGTTGTGCTTTGTAGGTTAAGTTTTTATGTATTTTTCCTAAGTGTGTTACATTTAGGGGGAGTATTTAAAAACTTGGTGTTTTATTGTGAAGAGGGTTTGTCATCACCAAAAAGGGGGAGTTTGTAGATTTATGATGTTTTGATGCTAACAAACCAAAAGACAAGCAACAACATTCAACAACAAGAGCACCACTCATGGAGCATTAGATTAAGTTTTATTTTATTCTTAATCAATTGTAATATTTTATTTTCCATTTCATGAGAGTGGGTGGTAGCTTAGGAATCTCAATTAGGTTGTTAATATTGTTTGATTAATAGTGAAGAAAATCTATCTTGATAGAAAATAGGTATAATTAAAGTCTTGATCAAAGTACTTTTGAAAAGCTTAATTTTTAATCACTTTTTACAGTGGTTAATCGATTAGCACGAAAGGCTTAATCGATTAACAAGTTATAACTGTACAACACTGATTGTGTTAACAAAGGTTAATCGATTAGTGAGTTATACGTTAATCGATTACCACGAGTTAACAAAGGTTAATCGATTAGTGGCTTGTACATTAATCGATTATTTACTGTTGTAACAGAAAAATTAATTTTGTTTAAATGCTTTTCATTTCTACTTTTACAAGGTTATTTTCACTTTCACATTTTTCTATAGAGAATCATACTTTCACAATCTTTCAAGAGCTATTACTATTTTCATATTGTTCTATCAAGATTCAACAATCTTTCAATCTTCTTCACTTTCAATCATTCAATATTCTTAGATTCATTGAGATTCAAATTTCTAGATCTTATTACTTTGTGTTGAAGCAATCTACAACAAGAGGTTGTATCATCAAGCATTCAACAAACAAGTGAAGAATTCACAACTTGAAAGTCTTTGAAGAATCTCAAAGCAAGTGGAAAGGAATTGATTGGAGAGCATCCTTCAACAATTCAAGAGGACAAGATACAAGAAACAATTGGGTAGATTTTCAAAGAGTTTGGTACTCTCTTTGAAGGGGTTAAGATAGGAGAGCTAGAGTGAGCTGCATCTTTAACCATTGTAATCTAACAATTGTGTATCTAGTAGAAACTCTCTATCTTTGATAGAGGGGACTGAATGTAGCTCTCAAGTGGTAGAGAGTGAACCAGGATAAAATCTTGTCTTCTTTGTATTCTTCTCTTCAAGCTTTCATTAATCAAGAACAAATAATTGATTAGGTTTAATTTGGGGCTTTTTCAATTCCTAGATAATAAACCTAAATTGACTTGGTAAATTTACGTAGTTTTGTTCATTCATTCATAAAACATTTGTTAGTGCATCATTGAATTGTAATCTCCATTGAATTCTCAATAAGACTGAATTTCTATCAGATTTTACATGTATTAATTGATTAAGTGATTAATTAATCGATTAGTTTTTAAGCATCATTCGGTCTTAATCGAGTAACGTCCTAGTTAATCGATTAGTATTTGAGTGAGCTTCGGTATTAATAGATTAACCTTGAAATTAATCGATTAAACAATATATTTTTTGTTAGAAAATTTGTTTTCTCAAATCCATTCTCTTTAGCAATCGAAAAGTTTGTATTGAGGCTTCAAAATACTATTCACCCCCCTCTAGTCTATTTTGAGCCGCTTGTTGGTTTCCAACAGGCTCCAACTCGAAACTCAACAGAATATGATTTAGAAAGTTTGAGCATCTGATGATTAATTTATTAAGGAAGGGATTTGATAGAGAAGATTGAAACTTAGATTTCGAATGTGAAAGTTTTCTTTCTTTGTGTTCTAAGAAAATGTTGTTGTTGCTTTTGATATTTTGGTGTGTCTTCTTGTGTCTTGTTATTTTTCTGGAGAAGGAAAGCTAGTGCTTTTATACTGATCCCAGCACCCAACAAGAGGAAAGATATTTTGTGACACGATTGTCCTTGCAACGGATATTCCAGATATTATCCATTTTGCAGCAACATTCTGATCTACGTCAGTCCTTTCCAAAGAATGATTCCAGATGCTTCCAATTCACAGCAACGTACAGGGACATGTATTGTCCTTTCCAAATTCAATCCCTTTTTCAAATTTGAAATTCAAGTTTGGCGGTGTCGTGACAACTGAAAGTTGAAGACGATGAAAAATATTCGAGCTTGTCATCTGTTCGAGCTAGGGAACTTGATTTCTTATGCAGCAGAGAGCTAAGATAGAACTGAGCTTGAACCGGGCTGAAGATCTGAGCTTGATGATGCTTGCACTGAAATTGATCTGAGCTTACTTCTGCAGCAAAGGTTCGAGCTTTTGGCCGAGCTTCTCATTTAAGCTTGTACTGAAATGTTTGAGATCTGAGCTCTAGCCGAGATTTATACTCGATCTCCAGTTGACCCTTGAAATTCGAGCTTTGGCCGAGCAATGCAAACTAGCTTGAATATGAGCTTTACATCCGAGTAAAGGCTGAGCTCCGATATTCGAGCTTGAACTGAACTTGTTGCTTGATCTTGATAATGCTTGCACTGATGCTTACCAATGATCTTGATAATGCTTGCACTGATGCTGACCAAGTATGAACCGAGCTTGAGCTAGACCTTTGACTTCCGAGCTGTGGCCGAGCTTTGTATATTATCTTGAGTTTGACTCTGAGTCGAGCTCTGGCCGAGCTTTGCATTCGAGCTTGAGTTCAATTTTGTCAACCGAGCTTAGACTTGCTGCCAGTTCGACTACATTGGTTGATCATCTTCGAGCTTGCATCTGAGCTTCTGACTTGCTGCTGGTCCAACTACATTTCTTCAGAGCAATTTCTGAGCATCTTCCAAACATCTTCTGAGCATCTTCCGAACTGTGCTTTTGTTTGACCTTGATATCTTGGCTTGTGCTACATGTTCGACTGAGCAAATTCCGAACGTCTTCCGAACTTGCACCTGAGCAACTGTCGAGCTTGTTCTTGATCTTCAGACTCGATACTTATGTCCGAGTATATTTCGAGCTTGAACCTGAACTACTGACTTGTTACAGGTAGCCGAGCATTTGCCGAGCTGATTAATCAAAGACCGAAATCACACACGGAATTGGTTCACCAAAGACCGAGACCCGATATTCTTCATAGCATACGCTGATTCATTTGACTTCATCAAAGCCTTGGCCGAGAACCGAGCTGATTCATTTGACTTCACCAAAATCTCTTTGATTCAACAAAAGTTAAAGTAATTAATGAAATAGCTTAAAAATTTAAAATTTTAATTGTAATTGATTGATCAATACAAAATGCATTAATTTAACTTTTTGAAAATTTGTTTAGGTTGAAATTATGTTTTGAGTTTTTTAATCAAAATAATCATAATCTAATGTGTTTCGTTGTGAATGCATATTATAATTTTGGATTATATTCTTGAAAAAATAATCAAAATCCAACATCTTCCTTTTTTATAGGCAAAGTTTATTTTTGGCTTTTTTTTTTTACGGGGATAGGGGAAGGGAAATTAAATCCACCAAATGGTGGCGCCCATGATCGAACCTGAGACTTTCAACTCCCAAGCCTTAAGACTTTGTACATGACCATGTGACCTTCACCACTTGCCAAGACAATCCAACATCTTCCTCATATGTGCTGTAGATTATTTTTGGTAAGACTAGTTTTTGAGAAGCATGTAACTTTTCTATTCTACTCTTATCACTTCCACAGCAATAACTAACCTCATACCTTAGCTTTTTTTTTCAATTTATTCAATAAAAATAATATTCTCTATACTATCCAAACAAAACAGATCAACTTAAATTCATTTTAAATCTTAGAGATTTGTTATGGACCAGAAGGATACTTCATGAAACCGGTTTACCGGTATGAGAGGCCCTTTGAGGGGCCACTCAACTTCCAAACCGGTTTACCGGTATGAGAGGCCCTTTAAGGGCCCAATTCTCCTCAAAACTGGATTATCGGTATAAGATTCTTAAAGAAGCCCATGATCACCGCTTAACCGGATTAACGGGGTAAAAGCCAATCCTACTTGTAGTTTATGCAATGACATAGAGATGAGAAGATTCCCTTTGCCTCGAGATACCGGTGTAATGGTTACTAACATGATGAAAGAGTTAAACGGCTCCACCTAGGATCCTTTGTACATTAAGACACCCTCCATAAAGTACGTACCGTTAGCGAGAATCTAGCTGAGGCCATTGATGGTAGGAATAAGCAACGGTAAGGATTAGGGAGTCTATATAAGAGCACTGAAGGTAATCAGGTATGCATCTTACCTACTCACACTAACACACACAACACCCAAATACAAGGCAAGAGAGCTGATATCTTCGTAATCAAGGTGTCATTCTTCCATCTAATAGCAACAAGTACAGGAATTTGACGTTTGACCGTATAGTTCAAGCCCAAAGATTCTATGACAGAACAAGATTCAAACATAAACCTATTATAATTTTAACATACTAAAATCTTTCTGATTTAGGTCTAATATATGATATTTTTGAGCATTAATTAACTCCTTTTACTATGGATTTGACTTGTTTCTTGAGTGATTTAGGGATTTAGTTAGGAATAATTGGAAGATTAAGGTCTTTGAACGTTTTTATCTGTTTTGGGTTTGATTTCAGGAATTTGAAGCTTTATTTGATGGTTTGTGCTATGGAATGGAAAGGAGCTTTGAAGGCAATGAGATTGAAGCTGGAATGGAGAGAAATGATGTTTAGTAATGTTAGAAGATGAGGTTCAAATGCCAGAAGTTGGGTGCAAGTGTCCGAAGTCAATTAATCAAAAGTGCACCAGTTTAGGGGTATCTGCGCCCAGGCGTAAGGGGTGGTGCGCCCAGGAGCGCGTGCCACGAGAAGAATGATTGAGCCAGATCTGATGGTGCGCCTAGGCGTGGATCCTGTGCGCCTAGGCGTAAGTGCTACAAGTTGGGCCTATCTATATTGAAGATTTCAAGGATTCTGATAGATTTATCTTCTAGATTTATTTTAGATTAATTATTCTAGATTTATTTAAGATTTATCTTTTAGATTTATTTGATAAGATTTATTTTGGATTTATTTTAGGTTTAGCTTTTTCTATATATACTAGGATTTAGCATTAGGTTTAGGTAGCAATTCAGATACATTAGAGAATATTGAATGCAATTAGGATTACAGAAGAGAGGTTAGAAACATATTATTGAGAGTAAGGAGGCAAGACAATGATTGAAGATCAACATTGAAGAGATTCAATTGAAGGTTTGAAGATCTCTTGGGGTAAATTCATTATTGTCTATTATTATGAGTTTTTCCCTTAATTCTTGTATTTCTTCTCCCATTATGTGTAAATAAACCTCTTGTTAGGATATGGTGTAATTGTATGGATGCTAGAATAGTTATTTAAACTATGTTTCCTATTTTTCCCTTCAAATCTATTGTTTGGTTGTGTTTTAATTCCAATTCATGAAAGTAGCTAATTTATGTTTTGTTTAGAATCTTTAATCCAACAAGAGACATATGAGGGTTAGAATAGGTCGTTCTTCCAAACATTATAACCGCCTAGTTTGTAGACATACATCTAGGGCTTATATGACTTGAATATTCCAATGTGCTTAATTAGTGGTTATTCATATGTCAAAATCGCTTAAGACATTAAGGGTTCTCATATTGAATAAAAAACATAAATTCACAGAGACATCTAGTTTTTATTACATATAGAATGTCATGGATTTAGGGAAAAACAGAATAAGATTCATAATTAGTAACTTAGGTCCTGCAATGAAACCATGTTCCTAACTTTTTCCAAAATTGTTCTAAATACTCTTTATTTTCTGTTTTGTCTCATTCTACTTAATTATTCTACCCTCCTTTCTTAAAATCTTAACCAAACTCAAGTTTCACTAGTAATTACTATTTGCCTAAGAATTATTATAAATAATTTGCAATCCCCGAGTGGAACGATAATTTACTTTCATTATATTACTTGTGATCTAGTATACTTGCTAGTTCTCCAACAAGTTTTTGGCGCCGTTGCCGAGAATTGAAATCCGATTCTAGTAATTAATAGGTTTTATTTGTAATTACTTATGTAACTTTTACCCTTTTCATGTATAACTATTCTTTTAATGATGACTTAGATTGCATGAGATTTATTTCATCTTCACCTTCTTCAAATTATTATGCACATAACATAAGTTGTAGGAAAGAACCATGGGAAATAGCTATAGAGAAAATTGTTCAATATATTCTTATCACGCATGAAGAAATTAGAAATTGGTTTAAAATCCAAGATGCAATAATAAGATATCTTCAAATTCAAATGGAGCAATTGCATAAAAAAAATTAGCGAGGTGCATGCTGAAAAGATTAAAGCTCAATGTGAAGTAGCTGTAGAGAAACTAGATGTGTTGAGGAAACAAAAATTAATTTTCAAATTCAAAGTGCTAGTATTAGGAACCATCAAATACAAATTGAGCAAATTTCAAAGCAGTTATCTGAGGAGTCACAAGCATCACCAACGATTTTTGACTTTCCACAAAGAAAGGAAAAAATATTGGTGATGGATGTGACTAAAAAAGAAGAGAATGTGCATAATAAGATGGAGGAAGTGGACCGAAATAAAACAATAGAAGGTATGAATCTAGTAGGAGAATTTGCTTCATCTTTGCATGCTGAATTTTATGAACTTAAAAATTGCATTAAATTTATTTCATGCTTAGATGACTCAAAATTTT
This sequence comes from Crotalaria pallida, assembly GCA_037953625.1. Lineage (NCBI taxonomy): Eukaryota > Viridiplantae > Streptophyta > Magnoliopsida > Fabales > Fabaceae > Crotalaria > Crotalaria pallida. The sequence continues at coordinate 20,710,421 of CM075650.1, forward strand.
TCCACTACATTCAACCTCTGTGCTTTCATGAAAATTTTCAAAATCAATATATGTCATTGTTAAATAATAGGTAGCTTGAAAAGACCAATTTTCCGGTTGACACCTTCATGATGAATGGTGGAAAAGGCAAGTACCATGTGATGATGCATGGAGTAAGGAACATACCTTTTGACCCTGGTGGGATTGAACTTATTTTTAAAATTTCCTTCCTCCATCATCATCCATGCTTTGTCCCATGGGATATGGGAATAACTTGTTATTCCTGCATCACATGGGATTTGTGCCATAGGCTTTGGGATCTTGATGGATTCTCTTTAGTTATGTATGTGAGAACCTACAATCGGTGGTTGAAATAACTAGGAAACACTAGGAGAACACCTAGAAGGGGGGTTGAATAGGTGTTAGATAAACCTTGAAAGATTTTCGCAAGAAACAAATCAAAATGATTAAAACAAATGATTTTCACAAAAATTCTTTAGCCTTAATCGATTAATGACATGAACTAATCGATTAATGCCTCTGTTAATGAATTAATCACTTTTCAATCAAATACGAAAAATCAATCAATTAACATGTATAACCAGAGATTCAATTCAATCAATTATGAAAAATCACTTTTTCTAGGTTTTGAACCAAGAACACAATGAATAACAAGAATTGTAAAGAGTAGAGAGTTTAGAGATACGACACAGTGATTTATCCTGGTTCACTTTCATCCACTTGAAAGCTACTCCAGTCCCCTCTTCAACCAAGAGAGATTCTTCACTATGAGGAATTAGAGTTTCTCAAATTACAAGTAAATGCCTCACAAGACTCCCTTCTTGCTAGCCTACAAGAGATACCACACCCTTGCCTTGTAACCCTATTGATATCTAATCTAACCTCTTCTCTTGCTTGCCGATACCCCACACCAAGACTTCCACTTGCTTGCTTCACAACAAGGCTTCCAAGTGCTTGATGAAATGCCACACCAAGGCTTCCAATATAACTTTGCTTGATTCACAACCAAGACTTCCAATTGTTGTAGATAGCTTGCCTCTTGCAAAGATTACAACTCAAATAAAAACAAAATAACAATCCTATGAATCTCTTTCAAAAGCTATGAAAAGATCAACATGAGAGATTCAAGGTTCTTGATCAAAGAATGTAAAAGTTAAAGCTTTGATCTTGAGAAAGTGAGAGAGAATAGAGTGGATTTGATTCTTTGTAAAATTGATATAAAAATGATAGGTAATTGTAATAATGATTCACAAAGGTTAGGAAAAGGTTTATATAGAATACCCAAAAGTTAGGAATGGTTAGAAGTGCTTTTGAGAAGTGAAAAACTCATTTAAAAACAGTAACAGCTCGTGTTACTCGAGTAGCCAAGTCATTACTCGAGTAACAAGTGTAATCAGTGTTCATTACTCGAGTAATCTGAGTTACTACTCGAGTATTTACGCAAGGCTTCAAAATTCTAATCGAGTAATCAGCTCCTTAATCGATTATTTGCGCAAGACTGCAAAATTCTACTCGAGTAAACAAGTGGCTAATCGAGTAGTCAGTTCAAAAAACACTTAAAAACTTGTTTTCTCAAAATCTAAACCTTTTCTTTCAAACCTTTAAGCCACCTATTGATTTTAAGCAAAGTGAATACTCAAAATATGATATAATCATGACTATGATAGAGATTCACTACCCTCTAATAACTCTACCCAAACTCATAAACTAAAAGACTTGTGAGGCTAAAGATAAAACAATAAAACATAAACTACCAAACTAAGTCTTCATGAGTTGGCTCTCTCTTTATCACTTGATGTTTGTTGTTGCTTGTTGAGCTTGAACTTGATGAACACATTTAAGCTTGTTCAAAACCTTTTGGCATTTATCAAAACATTCTTCATGGATCTTACAATGTAGTAGTGTAAGATTTGAATTTTTAATTAAAAAAAGAGTTTAGAGCTTTCTATATGTAACTGCTAATGAGGTGCTTCTAGCACTATTTTTAGTTATTCATGTGACACAGGTGAATAAGTTTGGGGGAGTCTCCTCCATGGTGCATCAAGAGAGAATGCTGTGCTACAAAGGGAAGTCTCTAATTCCTTGCTTTTGTTTTTAATTTTTATTTTGTAGTTAAGGTTATATTTGTTTGCTTGAGGACAAGTCAACCTCTAAGTTTGGGGGAGAGCACAAAATAAAAATAAAAATTTTTCAAACTTGAATTGTTCTCCCATATTTTGTGTTGGTTTGTGTCTTGGGTAAACGTAGATGATTATTCTACGTATAGGACTATTTTTCTGATTATATATGTAAATACTTGATTTAGGATGATGACTCATTGATTGTATGACACTGATTGGATTAAGTTGTAATTTTGTTGAGAACTGGTTATTTTGATAAACTGTTTTGGAACAAGTTATTAGTGAACCGACTGTTTAGCCTGTGAGATTTTGAGCCTACACACTTGACAGGGGTATGTGATTTATATTGATTATTGTGATTGAGACCCCTGATTCTTTCATGAGTGTGTTCACTTTGATTTTGTGTTCTAGAACTTGACCGGTGACCATTTTGAGATTGATAATTGCTTGCATGCATTAAGATGATTAAGGCACTTAGGATTGTGTTTTTGTGGCTTTCATATTATTTGATTGATTATATATTCTCTTAGTTTCTTTGGTACCCTGCATTGTATGTATTATTTTTGGTGAGTACCTTGAAAATTTTGAATGAGCAATTAAGAGAAATGACTCAGGAAAGTGATTAAATGGTGAAAAGTGTTATTGAGTTCTATGTCTCTTCCAAGTAAAGAAAAGAAACTAAATGTGAAAAGGAAGAGAATAGAAGGAAAAATTTTGTAAAGAAGAAGAAAACATGTCTTGATGTGAGCGTGAGTCTTTATGATATTCATTGCTCATTCAGGATTTTTGAAGGAAATTTGTTTTTGCATTTCGGCCCTTAGTAGTATCTCTTATTTCTTTTGTCACACCTTACACTTGTAGCCATGGCCTCATTACAACCAAAATAAAGACCTTTTGATTTTTGCATGTATTCAATAATTTCAGTGGAGATATTGGTCTATGATCAAGCATATGCTAACACATTGTCATTGGATGAATTTGAGTGAATTGTTATAACCTTTGATACACATGAGAGATATACACAGTGAGGTTGAGAGATTTCACTGGTTTATGGTTCTTTTGGAGTTTGTTTTTCTAACCAATTTTTGATCAAGTTAATGCTTGTGAATAAAAGTGTATGAGTCATGAGTTTGAAGTCTCAGATTAGGTGTTTGCATATTAACTTAGAAGATCGTCTTGTGTTCTAGAGTTTTTGTTTTACTTTTGTCTGGGACATGCAAATGTTAAGTTTGGGGGAGTGATTTGGGTCTAATATATGATATTTATGAGCGTTAATTAACTCCTTTTACTATGGATTTGGCTTGTTTCATGAGTAATTTAGGGATTTAGTTAAGAATAATTGGAAAATTAAGGTCTTTGAACGTTTTGATCTGTTTTGGGTTTGATTTAAGGAAATTTGAAGCTTTATTTGATGATTTGTGCTATGAAATGGAAAGGAGCTTTGAAGACCATGAGATTGAAGATGGAATGGAGAGAAATGATGTTTAGTAAAGTTAGAAGATGAGGTTCAAATGCCAGTAATTGGGTGCAAGTGTCAGAAGTCAATTAATCAAAAGTGCATCAGTTTAGGGGCATCTGCGCCCAGGCGTGAGGGGTGGCGCGCCCAGGCGTGCGTGCCACGAGAAGAATGATTGAGCCAGATCTGATGAAGCGCCTAGGCGTGAGTGCTATGAGTTGGGCCTATTTATATTGAAGATTTCAAGGATTTTGATAGATTTATCTTTAAGATTTATTTTAGATTTATTCTAGATTAATTATTCTAGATTATTTATTCTAGATTTATTTAAGATTTATCTTTTGGATAGGTTTAGGTAGCAATTCAGATACATTAGAGAATATTGAATACAATTAGGATTAGAGAAGAGAGGTTAGAAACTTATTATTGAGAGCAAGGAGGCAAGGCAAGGATTGAAGATCAACATTGGAGGGATCCAATTGAAGGTTTAAAATCTCTTGGGGTAAATTCATTATTGTCTACGATTATGAGTTTTCCCTTAATTCTTGTATTTCTTCTCCCAGTATGTGTAACTTAGCCTCTTGTTAGGAATATGGTGTAATTGTATGGTTGCTAGAATAGTTATTTAAATTATGTTTCCTATTTTTCCCTTCAAATCTATTGTTAGGTTGTGTTTTAATTCCAATTCATGAAAGTAGCTAATTTATGCTTTGTTTAGAATCTTTAATCCAACAAGAGACATTTGAGGGTTAGAATAGGTTGTTCTTCCAAACATTATAACCACCTAGTTTGTAGACATACATCTAGGGCATATATGACTTTAATATTCCAGTGTGCTTAATTAGTGGTTATTCATATGTCAAAATCGCCAAAATCCCCGGCAACGTCGCCAAAAACTTGTTGGACTACCGACAAGTATACTGGGTCACAAGTAATACATAGTAAGTAAAATTATCGTTCCACTCAGGGATTGCAAATTGTTTCTAATAATTCTTAGAGAAATAGTAATTACTAATGAAACTTGAGTTTGGTTTAGATTTTAAGAAAAGAGTGTAGAATAAGTAGAATGAGACAAAACAGAAAATAAAGAGTATTTAGAATTTTGGAAAATGTTAGGAACATGGTTTCATTGCAGGACCTAAGTTACTAATTATGATTCTTATTCTGTTTTTCTCTAAATCCACGACATTCTAGAGGTACAAAAAACCAGATGTCTCCGTGAATTTATGTTTCTTATTCGATATGAGAACCCTTAATGTCTTAAGCGATTTTGACATATGAATAACCACTAATTAAGCACACTGGAATATTCAAGTCATATAAGCCCTAGATGTATGTCTACAAACTAAACGGTTATAATGTTTGGAAAAACGACCTATTCTAACCCTCAGATGTCTCTTGTTGGATTAGAGATTCTAAACAAAACATAAATTAGCTACTTTCATGAATTGGAATTAAAACACAACCAAACAATAGATTTGAAGGGAAAAATAGGAAACATAGTTTAAATAACTATTCTAGCATGCATACAATTACACCATATTCCTAACAAGAGGTTTAGTTACACATAATGGGAGAAGAAATACAAGAATTAAGGGAAAAACTCATAATCGTAGACAATAATATAATGAATTTACCCCAAGAGATCTTCAAACCTTCAATTGGATCCCTCCAACGTTGATCTTCAATCGTTGCCTTGCTTCCTTGCTCTCAATAATATGTTTCTAAACTCTCTTCTCTAATCCTAATTGTATTCAATATTCTCTAATGTATCTGAATTGTTACCTAAACCTAATGTTAAATCCTAGTATATATAGAAAAAGCTAAACCTAAAATAAATCCAAAATAAATCTTATCAAATAAATATAAAAGATAAATCTAGAATAATTAATCTAGAATAAATCTAGAATAAATCTAGAAGATAAATATATCAAAATACTTGAAATCTTCAATATAGATAGGCCCAACCTAGGCGCACAGGATCCACGCCTAGGCGCACCATCAGATCTGGCTTAATCATTCTTCTCGTAGCACGCGCGCCTGGGCGCGTAACCCCTTACGCCTGGGCGTTGATGCCCCTAAACTGGTGCACTTTTGATTAATTGACTTCTGACACTTGCACCCAACTTCTGGCATTTGAACGTCATCTTCTAACATTACTAAACATCATTTCTCTCCATTCTACCTCCGATCTCGTGATCTTCAAAGCTCCTTTCCATTCCATAGCACAAATCATCAAATAAAGCTTCAAATTCCTGAAATCAAACCCAAAACAGTTCAAAACGTTCAAAGACCTTAATCCTCCAATTCTTCCTAACTAAATCCCTAAATGTTATGGACCAGACTCTTGCAGCCCCATATACCGGCAATTCGGCCAAGAGGACCCATAGAGACTCAGTCAGGTGTAAACCGAAATACCGGCAATTCGGCCACAAGGCCCCAAGAGGCTCAATCTGGTGGAAACCGGTATACCGACAATTCGGCAAAGAGGCCTTAGCGGCCCAATCATGCTGATACTGACATAGCGGCAAGAGGCCTTAGTGGCCCAATCGTGCTGATACCGGTATACCGGCAAGAGGACCTAGTGGCCCAATCGTGCTGATACCGGCATACCGGCAAGAGGACTTAGTGGCCCAATCGTGCTAATATCGACATACCGGCAAGAGGACCTATGGGCTCACCTCCCTTCATACCGGTATACCGGAAGGATTCCTCAACGATCTTATGTCTACCCTTAGACCGTTATACCGGTAAGACGTTGTCATATCAGTTGCACGTGTCAAGGAATCCAAAGAAATCTGTTATCCCGTTGAGAATTGGATCCTGCATGTTATGATACCCGCCATTATGCTCTACCGTTTACAGAAACATCACCTGCCTCATGATGGCAGCAATCAACACCAATAAAGCGGGTATGCTTATATAAGCCTGGTAAGACAAGCAGGTATGGATCTTACTGGCTCACACAGACACACACAACACCCAAGTAAACGACCAGAGAGTGGGTATCTTGGTATTCAAGGTGCCCTCCTTACATCTGACATCAATAGGTAGAATTGCTGGATACTTGGCCGGATTGTCCAAGTCTAATAATTCTACGATAGAACATTGACGACCATAGTGGGAGCGAGAAATCTATTCTCACCACCTTCTGAAAAAGATCATGACAAACCAGTCACAAAAAGAACGCGCGGAACCTAGTCACCATAGCGTGATGGAACTGAGAATCCATCTAGGTGGAGGACAAACATCTTCACGTCAGAAGGACTTGAGGGAACGATTGAGTGAAGGAAGAAGGCGGGCTGAAGCTAAGCGTTCAAGACAAGAGGGACCCTCTCGTCATGAACGAGAGAAATCGCGAAAGAGGCCCCCCACTGGAGGAGAAAGCCCTTCGCATTCCCGACATGAGAGCAAGGGATCATCTGACAGATGTTCACAGAAGAAAGCAAGTCTTTAGGCAGAATTGGCCCTCTTGCGTAGACGATTAGATGCACAAGATAAGCTGATGAGAGAACTGAGAAGAGGAATACCACAATCTGACACAGGTAAAGGGAATGAGGTCGAGTTAGCTGAAGAACCTGAAGAAAAAGACCACCAGTTTTCAGAAAGCATAATGGTCTTCCCCATGCCCGAAAATCTCAAAGCTCCAACCAATGTAGATCCGTATTTTGGGAATTCAGACCCGCAGGAACACATAGATAGCTTTCTGGTCGCAATGTCATGTCAAGGGGCTAAGGATGCGTATAAATGTCATACCTTCCCCTTGACTCTGAAAAAAGCGGCTTTACGTTGGTATTCAAAGTTGGAGCCTGACTCAATCACAAGATGGAAGGATTTGGCAGCCAAGTTCTTAGGGCATTTCACGACAAGCAAAGCATAGCCAAAATCAGAGCATCACTTGTCCCACATTAAACAGGAAAGGGAGAGCCATTGAGAGACTTCCTCACTCGCTTTAATACAGAGTATTTGTCTATCAGTGACATAGAGGCTTCGGTGGCCCTTCATCTCTTGATGCACGCTCTGAGACCAGGAAATTTTACAGACTATTTGGTGATGCACAAGATCAAAACAATGGGCGAGGTGATGGAAAGGGCTGAAAAATACATCAACTTAGAGGAGTACCAGAAAGCTCAAGATAGTTTTGCCAAGAAGGTCTTATAGACCACTGTCGTATTTTTAGTTTGCTTCTGTTTTGAAAGAAGGTCATGTGGACCATTGTCTTGTCCAAGTTATGGTAGCTATACACTATTTCAAACTTGTGTTTCCATTTTATTAATAAGAATCGTGAAAATTCCATGAGTTGCAGGGTTAATAGAAAACCCGAATTAAGTGTTATACCCCCATGAGCTGGTCATTTCAAACCGGTTTCCTTCAATCAAAGACCCCATGAGTGAGTCTAATCTTTTTCAGAGTCAAAGAGTGGCTCATATCAGCATCAGGAATTTGGCACCTCAGTTTAAAACATGAGTTGTTAATACCATGAATCCGGCAAGACGGTCAAAAAAATCCAAATCCGGATATAAGAATTCGGTATCCAAAGCTAAATACACCACTTATTTGACTAGCCATCAGATAAGGAGAGAAATGGGTAGAAGATGTTCTTGTCTAAAAATGAACACCACCCATGTATCTAGTATGGTCCCTGTTAGTCTTGAATGTAAAAGGCTAATAAGTTAAATGGAAAACCATTCGCTGGCTAGAATAGGATTTCCATGGATCAGCAATTGTATGGATACATAAAGACAAAAGAAGTCGAGTTTTTGCTCGGATCAATGCACCTTGAAACCATGACACCGGTATAACCAATGCACCTTGAAAAAAGAAGCTCTGGATAGGAATGGGAGAATGGAAGGCTTAATGAAGACACTTAGAATTCATGGCTCACATTCATGAACCATGACTTGGGGGGCTACTATTATGGACCAGACTCTTGCACCCCCATATACCGGCAATTCGGCCAAGAGGACCTATAGAGACTCAGTTAGGTGTAAACTGGTATACTGGCAATTCGGCCACAAGGCCCCAAGAGGCTCAATCTGGTGAAAACCGGTATACCGGCAATTCGGCAAAGAGGCCTTAGTGGCCCAATCATACTGATATCGGCAAGAGGCCTTAGTGGCCCAATCGTGCTGATACCGGCATACCGGCAAGAGGACTTAGTGGCCCAATCATGCTGATACCGAAATACCGGAAAGAGGACTTAGTGGCCCAATCGTGCTGATACCGGCATACCGGCAAGAGGACCTATGGGCCCACCTCCCTTCATACCAGTATACCGGAAGGATTCCTCAACGATCTTATGTCTACCCTTAGACCGTTATACCGGTAAGACGCTGTCATATCAGCTGCACGTGTCAAGGAATCCAAAGAAATCCGTTATCCCATTGAGCATTGGATCCTCCACGTTATGATACTCGCCATTATGCTCTACTGTTTACAGAAACATCACCTGCCTCATGATGGCAGCAATCAACACCAATAAAGCGGGTATGCTTATATAAGCCTGGTAAGACAAGCAGGTATGGATCTTACTGGCTCACACAGACACACACAACACCCAAGTAAACGACCAGAGAGTAGGTATCTTGGTATTCAAGGTGCCCTCCTTACGTCTGACATCAACAGGTAGAATTACTGGATACTCGACCGGATTGTCCAAGTCCAATAATTCTACGACAGAACACTAAATTACTCAAGAAACAAGCCAAATCCATAGTAAAAGGAGTTAATTAACGCTCTGAAATATCATATATTAGACTCAAATAACTTACCAGATTATAATTATAGATAAAAATAATCATAATCTAATTTATCCAGCTATACCAAACACGCATTTATACAAACCATTAAATACATATCTACTTAACTTTTTTACTTTTTCAATTTTTTACCATCCTTGTGAAACGGAAGGAGTAGTTATAAAAATTTAATAGAAAAAGATAAAAAAAAAATGCTACTCCCTACATCTCACAAAAATGGTATAATAGGCCAAATTAATATCAAAGACAGATGAAACAATGGTTAAAATATGAACACGGGATTGTAAGCTAATTAAGTTTTCATTAAAAAAAAAAAAAAAAAGTAGGGTGAGAAGTGAGTAAGGTTGGCCACCTTTAACTCTATAGCCTCGTAACAAAGGTACTTTCTCAGTTTTTCAGTTTCATATTTAATGTATTTTAAGGTTATGCACCAGTTTTAAGAAATGATTAAATGACATAAGAATTTAGGATATTTTGACTATGATGCCCCTATATAATCATTATTGAAGAGAGAGAAAGATATTAGAAGTGAAAAAAAGAATACGATAAATATGAGTGAATTGGAAAAAATAACATTAATTATGTACTGAGTTTTGTAAAATAACAATACATACGAAAAACATGAGATAAAAACTTTATGAACATTATATATAAAATGGAGGGAATATATAACTTTTTTAAAGTGCAATTAAATATCTTGAACACTAAAATACATCCATTTAAAACATTAAATATATGGATAAGTGAGATGAGATCAATATTATTTAATTAATGAATCTAGAACAAAATTTGATCCAAATTCGTATACCAATTAAAATGGAATGTGCACTTTAAAAGACATGATATATATTTTGAGTAAAACCGTCAAGTTGGTCTTTAAAGATAAAATGATACTTTCTCCGGTCCTATTTATAAGATATTTTTGGAGTTTTTATTTTAGTCATATTTATAAGACCCCTTTTCAATTTTCATTAGCATTTAATTACTTCTTTCCACTAACACCCTTATAAAATCAACACTTTTTAGAGTTCCAATAATAATTATAGAGGTAGTTTTAAAAAAGTATATCAAATTTTCACGTTTCTAATTCCACTAACAAGTTTATCCACTCTCCTTGATGAGAGTGAAAAACTCCAAAAGGGTCTTATAAATAGGATCAGGGGTAAGTAAAAGGGATTGCTTAACCTCAGCTATGGCTGAGGATAAGAGTTTCAAAAGTGGTAACAAAGTCTTGAAAATCTAAATTTATCATCTTTTAAACATTTAAATTTTAGTTTTTCAATAAAACACAACCTCTTTTAGTCTCTTATGCTTAAAGTTGAGGTTAAGAAAATCCTAAATAAAATAGTCCTTCCAAAACAAATTTGTCACATTAGATTAAAAAAAAAAAACAAATTTGTCACAAAATAAGTTTCCAAGATTAAAATGATTAGTACATTCAGTTTTTCTAGTAACTTGGTAATTTTTTTAGGAGATAATATTTTTATTAAAGCCACTTCAACAAGTTAGCTAAAACAATGGCGAAAACAACAAATTAAACTGTCTTCGTGAGCATACATTGCCTATTTCAAATTGTGTGTATATATAATTGATAGTCATTTTTCAAGATTTTAAAAAAAAATATACATTATTACATGATGGTCATTTTAAACTTTTATAAAATTATAAGTAACTATTCCCTTTGTTTCGTATATAATGTTTATAGAATTTTTGTCTCATGTTTCATATTTATTTTTCTTTGACAATATTTAATACATAATTAATGTTATTTTTTCCAACAAACCCTTATTTATCACACACTCTTTCTCATTTTCAATATCTTTATCTCTTTTTAATAATGATTATATAAAGGTATTGTAGTCAAAATACTCCAAATTCTTACATCATTATTTAATTATTTCTTAAAACTGATACATAACCTTAAAATACATACACTACTTATGAAACGGAGGGAGTATTTATTTATTTTTTTTTTGGAAGAGTGACATTACATCACCCAATGAATTTTAAGAAAGGAATACAAATTAATGAAATCTTATCAGAATTATATTAATTTGAATATATATGGCGACTAAAGATTTTTTATATTTTATACTAGTAATATAGATATAGACGTCTGAGATTTTGTGTTTAGAAAAAGTGAGAGATGAGTGGGATCCTTTGTGTGGTAAACGTGTTTGGTATAAACGAATACTTCTAAGTTCTTAGCCCTTTCTTGCTATTAGAGACATAGTAGTTGGATAATGAATGGGTAGCTCTAATTTTTTTTCATAGGATGAGGGCCCAAGGAACTAGGAATATGAATCACAATTAACATTAACATCAATCCACAATTGTGAATGAGTTTTAGTCTACAAATTTGTTTATTATTAATCTCCAAATTTCCTTTTTTTATAGAGTTCTATCGAACTATTTTTCGATACTTTCGAATTGGAAAAATACATTTTTTTACTTTAAATTTCCGTTTTCAATAAATGAGCATTCGGAAAAATGCATTTTTACGATTCGGGAATATCGAAAAATATTTCGATAGAATCCCATAAAAAAAACGGAGTATGGGGTCCAAAAAATGGGGTTCCTAGACTACTACTCGTTGTGGATACGATTGATTTTGCATCAACCATCAAGTGGTTTGCGTATGTACTCATCTGACATACGTGGAACCTTCATCTCATCCTCATCACTGTCCCTTCTTAATTGATCAGCTACATGTGCCATGGCAAGTTGGCAAAAGGCTCTCTCTGTTTTTTCAGTTTCTCTCTTGGACGAAACGAAAAAGGTAATTTGTTACAAATTGTCTTTTGCTATTTTCGAAATATCTTAAGATTTGCTGTCATGAGTTTTGCAAATTTCATATTTTGACATAATTAGTATGAGACTGTATTATTCAAAAGAAGTGATTGGTGGTTCGATACAGTTAAAAAGGTCAATTTCGAAAACACATGATTTGAAGAATTAGTTATCATGCTTGTGTCAATGAATACCTAGTAAAAAAAAACGAGTAATATGTCAGATTAGTCCATGACTTTGTAAGCATCAGTCAAGTTAGTTCCTGACTTTATCGAAATAGCAATTTAGTCCCTGAGATTTCATTTTAATTCACATACGTCCCTATCTTTATCCCATTTTAAAGCAAATACATCCCTGCGATAATGACGGCAGAGACTAACTTGATCGACGTTCTCCTATCTCAGGGACTAAATTGTTATTTCGATAAAGTCAAGGACTAACTTGACCGACGCTTACAAAATCAGGACTAATCTGACATATTACTAAAAAAAAATTCACTTTAAAATTGTAAGTCCGAATGACAATTGATTATAATGTTAGCCTTGTTTTACTACGGTGTGCCGAATTCATTTAGACAAGAGATTATCTTCTTTTAAGTATTGTAACTGTCTTTTTTTTAAAAAAAAAAAATAAGTGTTGCTCTTAATAATCCAAGGTTAACTACTTTAGATGATATATCTGAAAGACTGAAAGTCTAGCTTTGGCTTATCACTAAACGAATTTATTATTGGTTTTGTTTAGTAATTTATATTAATATAAAAAAAATCTAATAACAATAATAATGATAAATAATATATAAACGAAGTGTTCCGTTCACAAAGATGATGTGGCATTGTTATCATCTACTTATTACAGTCGAATTTTATAAATTTTTTTTCCTTTTAGGTATCAAGACTCAAGTAAAGTATTATTCGAGGAAAAAGGCAACTAGCAACAAGCAACAAGATAGCGTTGTGCTTTTAGATAATATAAACTCATAAGGCATTTATCCATTATTATACTTTTTTTGCTTCTTGCATTGACAAATGGTTGCACCGAGCCAAGATGAAAAAAATTAAGAGAAAATAATTTATACACTGATAGTGTCAGCACGTCATCTATCATCTAGGTGTTTATGGTAATTGACTTTTAAATAAAATAATACAAATGAACGGTGGATGATGTACCGACAGTGTAAAAAACTTTATACCGTCACTGCACACATATTAAATTCAAAAATTCAATAAAAGAGAAAGAATCCATTGAAATTTTAATGCGAGAAGATGGACAAACACCACAAATCCTAAATGCTTTGTTTTCTACTTTTTATATAAAAGTCAAGCAATACAAGTAAAGAAATAATAATAATGCATGTCAAAAAAAAAAAACAAATAAACAATATGCAAATCACAGTGGATCATTTAATGCTGAAATGGTTTATCCATGTTCGGAAAGAGAATAGTACTATATTTATATAGATTGTGAAGTAATTGTTAAAGCGTCTCTCAAATTTAATATCAATTAGTAGTCCAAACTTAAAAAATTTAGGCAAAACCAATGTATTGATCTTGTAAGTTATTTTTTAGCTGGGATTTCGTTCTTTAACCTTTTTTCGTTTCAAACAAGTTCTGAAGTTGTTGTCTTATAACAAATAAGTCATTTCTGTTAATTTTTTTCTTTTAAGTGATATGTGTCACTCAACTAATGGTGTCACATATTAAAAAAGTGGTTTAATGATTTTTTTAAAAAAATTTCTTATGGTGACACGTGTCACTTAATGAAAAAAAATTAACGGAAAAGACTTATTGGTTACACGACAACAACTTCAGAACTTATTTGAAACGAAAAAATTAATGGATGAAATCACAACTAAAAAATAACTTAAGGAACCAATATAGTAATTTTGCCAAAAATTTAAAGTGATACAATCGTTAAGAATACTGAAGTATTGAGTCATACAAAACCGAGTTAGAGACTCAAAATCCGAATAGAAGATTAATTTGGTTTTTCAAAAAGTTTAAATACCAAAATGATTTTAGTAAATATTGATTCTTTTGAAATTGATCCTTGTAAAAAAAAATTGGTTTTGGTCCTTGCATTTACAAAACGTTTTGGTTTTGGTCTCTCTTGTTAAATATAGATGGAAAACACCGAAAACATAATGTATTACATTCTATGACCAATTAAGAATATTGATATTCTTGCAATAATTCTCAAGTGTAAAAAGGCAACTTCTATTACATCATAGAACCAATTCAAAAATCACGATAGTAGTGGGATCAAAATCTGTCAAATCTAATAACAGAGGGACCAAAATAAACTACCAACATAATTATGGGCTATAGTATTCCTTATACTTCTATCCTTTGTTAACAAAATTTTTTGTCTTATAAAAAAAAATTATGGGGTCCAAAATTTAACATGAGAGATCAAAACCAAATTATTTTTTTGTTTTTGCAATAATCAATTTCAAAGAAGTCAATATTTATACGGATCATTTTGGTATTTAAACCTTTCCAAAAATACAACAATCACCAAGTCAAATCTATATAGAAAATGATCAACAAATAAGTCTTGAAAGATAAAAAATAAATGGCCATCAAATAGACCTTTAAAAAAACTTATTTGATGGTCATGTAAATCTTTTGAAAAATTAAATTTATACTATGATAACCATTTTAAACGTTTTTTTTGTTTTGTTTTGTTTTTTTTTTTAATAAAATGCAATATATTACAACAAAAACGAATACACAGTATAGACTTAGAACCAAGGCAAACAAACAAACAAGTTATGGAACCAACCAACAACACCACTAAGGTGACAAAAACTAAAAGCAACAACAAAATTCAAATAACACCAATACTATCTACATTTGTCTTTTACTTTAGTCCTTATAATTAACGAAATTGCTTTTAGATCTTTGACTTTATAAGAAGTCTTTCACGTTAGTCCCTGTTTCAAACATCCGTCAAGGAACATTAACGGAAAGACCACGTGGTAGTTAGAGACCCTTAAAGGACATCAGTTTAGTGATAAAGAAAAAAAAGGGGGAATTACATAGAAGGGTGTAAACTGTCACTTTGGTCCCTGAATTTACACAACACTTTCACTTTAGTCCCTGAAATTAGCAAAAATGCTTTTAGATCCCTGACTTTGTAAAAAGTCATTCACATTAGTCTCTGTCTCTAACCCCCGTCAACAGACGTTAACGAAGTGATAACGTGACTGACTGTGGGTCTTAAATGACGTCGTTTTTGCGTCCCCGTGCATTTATAACTGAGTACACTGTCACGTTAGTCCCATCAGTTGCATCAATGTCATGTTCAGTTGCACTAGTCCTATGTTTAGCTGCATCAGTGCCATGTTTTGAAGTGTGCATATTTTGAAGTGTTCAACTTCAAACAAACATGAGACTGGTGCAACTGAACATGTCACTGATGCAGTCGATAGGACTAACGAGACAGTTTACTCTATTATAAGTGCCACAAGGACGCAAAAACGACGTCACTTAAGGCCCCAGTCAGCCACGTCATCACTCCGTTAACGTCCGTTGACGGAGGTTAGGGGGAGAGACTAATGTGAATGACTTTTTACAAAGTCAGCGACCTAAGAGTATTTTTGTTAATTTCAGGGACTAAAGTAAAAGTGCTGTGTAAATACAGAACCAAAATGACAATTTACTCGAAGAAGAGGATTGCAATCCTCTTTTAGGTCTTCTACCATGAGCCACATCCACCTTTCTTCTTCCTCCATTCTTCTTCTTCCTCAACAAACAACCTCCCTACCACCCCTATATTTCTCCCTCTTCCTTCTTCTTCCATAGCCAAACCCATAGCACTTGATCCCTTTCTCTTATCCCCTCCCTACACATTTCCTTGTAAATCTCCATAACCACCCACCTCCCTCAACCTCTTAACCTTCTCTCGCCGTCACAAACCCCCAACGTTCTAGAAACAACACCAAATCCCATATCTCTCTCCCCTCACCCACGACTTTCTCTCTTCTTCCTCCATTCTTATTCTTCCTCAATAACCACAACCCAACGCCAACAACTCCCTCTCACCCATACCAGTCGTGACCCTCCTGCACCATCAACCCCCTTTGTCTCATTGCCACCCATAACCGCCCCCCACACGCCTCTCTCCCCATAACCGTCCATTCTTTTACCCTCAGCACAATCACTCCCCCACGGTCTTCTTCCTCCCTACCCCCTTGTACAGACACCCTCCAGCCCCGATAACCCTTCCTTTCAACCTACCCTATAATTTTATGCAAAAGAGGATGTTGGACTACCGGCAAGTATATCGGATCGACAAGTAATTTAGTCAATAAGACCAGATATCGTCTCTCAGGGATTGCAAATTGTTCAATTAATTCTCACCAAAGAGTAGTTAAAAGCAAAATCTATTGGTTTCTCATTTATTAAATAAGATTGAATTGAAATGAAATAAAAACAGAAATTAAATAAAAGTGTGAGCAATTTAAGAAAACGAGTTAGGAACATGGTTTCATTGTAGGCGTTGTTTATTTATCATGAATCTTTGTTTTTGCCTAAATCAAGAACAAATTCCTAATGTAGTAATTACTAGATTCCTCTTGTGCAATTACTGTTCATTATTCAATTTAATAACACTTAATCCCTTAAGTGATTAAACCATTGAATAAGAATAACCATTAATTAAGAACAGTGGAATTTATAACAAGTTATATAATTACCCAAAAGTATCCCTACGAGTTGAATAATTATATTGTCTGATTGAAGGCCTATTCTAATTCCTAATCTCTCAATTGAAGAATTAGAGATCCAAAACATAGATTAGCTACTTCCATGCATAACAGTGAAAATACAATCAAACACTTGATTTAGAAACAGAAAAACATCAATTCATGAAATCAATAAACTAATCCATACAAATTCACCAATTCCTAACACGAGGGTTTTAGTTACATATTGAGAAAATAAGAACAAAAGCAATAGAAGAATACATGATTACCATGGAAAAGCCTTGGATCTTCCAATCCTTGATCTTCTCCTCTTCTAAAACTCTCTAAAATTATGTAATCTCCCTCTCTAAAAACCTGCTTAACCTAGTTCTAAAACCTATATTAAATAGAAAAATACAAAACCTAAAAAGAATCCTTGAAAACTGATCAGAAATCAGCCCAATTGGGCTTCTGCGTATGTCGCGCGCCTGGGCGCGCCAGGTCTGATGAGGGTTAAGTAGCGCTGCTCGCGCGCCTGGGCGTGGGGATCTCCATGCCTGGGCGTGCTACACCTCTTCTGACTCCGTTTCGCTCTGTTCTTGTGCCATTTTAAAGTTCTTCTTATCCTCTTTCAGGCTCCATATTTATTTTCTTCAATTAAGCTCAAAATGTGCTTGAAACATACCCAAAACAGATCAAAACGTTCAAGGGATTCTAAATTACCTAACTTCCTAAAAACTATAAAAAAAGTCCTAAATTTACAAGAGAACAAGTCAAATCCATAGTAAAAGGGAGTCTAAATCATGCTCAAAACATCATATATTAGACCCAAATCAGAGGATTGCAATCATCTTCTTCTCTGCAATCCCCCCCCCCCTCCTTTTTTCCTTGCCACAAAAATGACGTCGTTTAAGGGTCTCTAACTATCATGTGGTCTTTTCGTTAACCTCCCTTGACGGATGTTAGAGACAGGGACTAACTTGAAAGACTTTTCACAAAGTTAGGGACTTAAAAGCAATTTCGTTAATTTCAGGGATTAAAGTGAAAATTCAATATAAATTGAGGGACTAAAGTGACAGTTTAGTCACTAAATAAATATAAATTGTACTCTTTTTTTTTTAATAAAGTTTTTGATAGACCAGTACCTGGTAGTGTACTGAAAGAATACGTACTGTTTCTCCTGCCCTAGGTTTTTCCCCGTAATTTTTCTTAGACTAATGATTGGGAGACCTACATTAAGAGACATACTCGTAAACCTACACATAGGATTTTGACATTTGTTATTTTTAAGTTAAAAAAATGAAATAAAAGAATTTAAATGATAAATATCACAATCCTATGTGTAAGTTTATGAATAGGTCTGTCAATATAAGTTTCTCAAACATTTTTCTTAGATTTTGACGACACATATTTGATGTGTGAAGGGCATCAAGCCGATTGTTAGAAAAAAGAAAAACTAATGATTTTATTTTAGTTTTTCTTTTTTAAATTATTTTTGAATTTTCATTTTGTTCTAAGTTTTTTTTTAATTTGGTTTTAAAAGTATTTTTTGGTTTCAAATTGATCCTAAAACTATATTTTTTTTTGTTTCAAATAGAAAATGTGACGAATGTGTTTTGTATATCTTTTTATTTTGAACTTAATAATTATAAATTTTGGTTAAAAATCGAGAAAGTTATGAAGGAAAAAAACACTTGCGGACCAAATAAAAAAAAAAAACCTTTTAATCAAAATTGAAATTCAAAAACAACTTAATTTTACCTATAAAATATGTGCTAAACATGTATGTCCGTAAAATAAAAGACAATTAGATGCCCTTGATTATTTTTCGTTTCTTCACATTATGTGAGAGTGTGAGACCTTTAACAATTTTGATTTTTATCATATAAATACAACTCGTTTTGCATTATAAATTACATCTTGAAGTGGAAATGCAAATATTCTCTTCTCTTTTTCTCTCTTCACTTCATTAGTTTACTTATCTTGCACTTACTTGGGTTACTTATTTAAAAAACTAAGTTTTTTATACTCCATTTACAAGCTTAAATAGGTTTTAAATATAAAAATTTTGGCCCCGTTCGGGGTGGTTTTTAGTTTTGAGTTTTAAAATTTAAAAAAACCAAAACTAGTTTTCGTTTTATAAATGTTTGTTTCAAATTTTTTTGGTTTTCAGTTTTGAAAATTATTTCCAAAGTTATAATTTTTATAGTGCTCTTACTATGTCATGCATTATCATATACACCACCATCTTATATATTACCACTACTATTTAATAACAACATCCATGTGGTTGTTGTTATTATTAGTTGGAAGTGGTGGTCATTATTATAGTAGTTGCAGTCTAGAATGATAATTTTTATGGTGTTGGCAGAGGGAGATATGGTGGGGGAGGGAGTGAGGATGTGGTGGTGGTGATGATGATGGTTGGGGTGGACACGGAGGTGGTGGTGGTGTCGATGGTGGTGTCATTTAGGGATAGTGGTGGTTGAGTTGGTAGTGATATGGTTGTGATGGTGGTGGTGGTCATGCGAGGGTAATGGTGGCCGGGATGATCACTATGGTGGTGATGGTGGTTCGAGTGGTGATGATGGTGGTACAAGGAGGGACAATGATAGCAGGTGAGGATGTGGTAGCGGTTGCGATGGTTATAACGTGGTGGTTATCATTAGGGACGGTAGTGGTTAGGGTGGTTGTAGCGGTCACGGTGGTGGTTGGGGTTTAGACAGTCATAATGGTGCTAGTTGGGTGGTAGTCATGGTGGTAACAGTGACCGCAACAGTTATGGTAGTGGAAGTAGGGATGATGATGGTGGTGGTGATAGTTGAGGTGGTATAAGTTTGCAACTCAAAACTGAAATATGAAACATTATTTGTTGTTTTGAGTCTGAAAATGATTAAAAAATCATTTCAGCCCAAATTTTGCTGAACAAGTTTTGTTTTGAAAATACAATTTCAAAACCAAAAACCAGAAACTGGCAACCACCCGAACGGGGCCTTAATGTTTTATTTTGATTAGAAAAATTTTCATGCCATAAATAATGACATATCACCATAAACAAAGGTTAGCATAATTGGTAGATGATCGAGTTTTTTAAACATAATGTCAAGGGTTTAATTTCTGTCGTGGTCGGATGGGATTAATCTTGTGCTTAGTAATAGTATATCAGTTATGCGTAAAATAAAATATTGACGTGACTATAATTCACTTACAAGGTACAATTGTAACTCACTCCATTGTATTCCATTTGAAAAAGCTGAAGTTTACTTGACGGCTAATGCCATATAGAAGTTCCCTGTGACGGATGAAGGATCGGTCCCCACAGAAAGAGAAGGAAAAAGAAGAGAAATGGGTCCCATTCTCCCTTGTCCTGCTTTCATTCACCAATGTCCAAATCTATATAAAGCAGTTGCATTGCATTTGTTAGCTCAACTCACCTATCAAACCCACACATTTTATCTTCCCACACTCTTATTCTTATATATTATAAGAGCCTCTCCCAAAAGAAGCAAAAAAAAGTAAAAATAAAAAGGCACTATACACAAAACAAAAAATCGAAGCCGTTTTTATCTTTGCCCCTGCATACCCTTTTGTTATTATCTCTTTCAGAGTTTCAAATGTGTAAGTAAGAAAGTGTGAAAGAAAGAAAGAAAGAAATAAAAACACTACTATTGATTAGAGAAACATAACACAGTTTAATGATGAATAGAAATTTTCATATGATGTTACTGTTTTTGTTTCTGTGGATTTGTTCTGCCACAGCTTCTGTGACTTATGATCACAAAGCAATTCTTATTAATGGCCAGAGAAGAATTTTGATCTCTGGGTCCATCCACTATCCAAGAAGCACACCTCAGGTACTTCCTCTATTCTGGCCAATATGTTGCATAAAATTTTGTTTTCTCAATCATCTCTTGCATTTTTATTTTTTTACCATGCATGCATGTTTTATTTGGAATTTTTTCGAAGTTTAAACGCTAGTATTTTATACATTAAATAAGTTAATTCAATCATGTTCAATTGTCCTTACGAATTGAATTGTATTGTCTTGATGCAGATGTGGCCAGACCTTATTCAAAAGGCCAAAGATGGAGGCCTTGATGTTATACAAACCTATGTGTTTTGGAATGGACATGAACCTTCTCCTGGAAATGTATTACAAATGCTTTTCCTGAATTCTTATTTCTCTTCATTTGTTGTTGTTATTATTATTATTATTATTACTACTATTATTTTGTGGTGTGTTTTTATTTTGCTGTTGTTTATCTTATCTTTTCATTGGTCAGAAAGTTCCAAAGATAACTCATTCACATTTTATTCATGTTGAAAATTTCCAGTATTATTTTGAAGATAGGTTTGACTTGGTTAGGTTCATCAAGCTTGTTCAGCAAGCTGGCCTATATGTTAATCTCCGCATTGGTCCCTTTGTATGTGCTGAATGGAACTTTGGGTAAAGATTTCAATGATATCCATATACTTTGATTATATAGAAAAGATAATGTAATTCTTAGCAATCACTCAAAGGTCACACTTTGCTCTGTTTTCTCTCTGTTTATGATTCAGGGGATTCCCTGTGTGGCTCAAGTATGTTCCTGGTATTGAGTTTAGAACAGACAATGGGCCTTTCAAGGTTTGAATTCTTCAATTTTGCATATCATTAATGATAAAAAAAAAATTATATATTTATCATTATTTCGTTTATTACATCATTTAATGATTTTTTAAAGTTATATCATCCAAATTTGTCATGATGTGTGTAGGCGGCAATGCAAAAATTTACTGCGAAGATTGTAAGCATGATGAAAGCAGAGAATTTGTTTCAAACCCAGGGAGGTCCAATAATTATGTCACAGGTAATAGAATGGAATTTGAAAAACACTTATTGGTTTAGGTTTCGTTTTTTACGTTGACAAGTTTTATATTATATTATTATTATTATTATACTATATACTTATATGCAGCCAATTATAATAATGATGATGCTTAATTTATTGATTAAAAGTCCATCCAACTGAATATGACAGATAGAGAATGAATATGGACCAGTGGAGTGGGAAATTGGTGCTCCTGGAAAAGCTTACACCAAATGGGCTGCTTCAATGGCTGTAGGTCTAAGCACTGGTGTCCCCTGGGTTATGTGCAAGCAAGAAGATGCACCCGATCCTGTTGTAAGATACTTTTCCTTTTTCTCACATTTACTATTTTTTTATTTTATTTTTTTGTGTTTTTTTCCTGTCTTTTTCCTCACAAAACGTGTGTTTGATGATGTGTTAAATTTATGTGACACATCTAAGGTGAGAATACATAACAACAATGATATCCTTATTTTAGTTGGGTTAAGGTTGTTGCTTTTACTCCTTCAAAAAAAAGAATGGTTGTTGCTTTTACTGTATGACATTATTTTTATGTTCTCCACGTAAGTGCATTTGGTCCCCTTTCACTATTTGTTTCTCTCTCTCTCTCTCTCTCTCTCTATATATATATATATATATATATATATATATATATATATGAATTTCTCAACATCCACTTTTAGAGTTGAGGATAAACACAAGTACTTAATTTTAAGGAGGTTATGCACAAGTTTTAAGAAATGATTAAATAATATAAGAATTCAGGGTATTTCGATTATAATGCTCTTATATAATAGAGAAATATATTGGAAACGAAGAAGAGAGTGTGATAAGTAGGAATGTGTTGGGAAAAATAACATTAATTATAAAAGAACAATACTAACCTCTATTATGAATACTACATATGAAACGGATGAAGTATATGTTTTCTTGTAAAACTAAAGATATAAACTTTTCAATTATTCTAGGCATCATTTCCCTTGATTTTTATTCAATTTGCAAGTGTTTATCCTCTAGTTAAGGTTCTCTATTATCTGCTCCACTTTTCTCATGGTTCTAGGATGTTCTACAATTGCAGTAATAGAAATATTGAGAAAGTGAATAAGTATAGATTTGCAGTAATTAAAAGATTCGGCTTCAATTCAACCTTTTTATGATGTAACAACTTGTGTTCTATAGTCAGATTTATTCAAGTCTCTTGAATCTTTCTATATCTGATCTGTATTTATTGATTGGGATTATATAGATTGACACCTGCAATGGGTTTTACTGTGAAAACTTCACTCCCAACAAGAACTACAAACCCAAGATGTGGACAGAAAATTGGACTGGCTGGTATGTAATACAAATGCTACCTTAATGACAGAAAATTATTTTAACTCTATCTTATAGTTAGTTTAATTTTTCCCTTAACGTAGGTACACAGCTTTTGGTGGTACAAACCCTTATAGACCAGCCGAAGACCTAGCATTCTCAGTTGCCAGATTCATACAGAATCGAGGCTCATTTGTTAACTACTATATGGTATGTTGGTTATTTGATTATGTTATGTGAGTATTCCACACACCTTATGTACGGTGCAAAATCATGTTTTAGAAATTTTAAGTCTAATATGTCAATTTTTTGAGTCCAGTACCATGGAGGAACTAACTTTGGCCGGACATCCGGTGGCCGCTTCATTGCCACAAGCTACGACTATGATGCTCCAATTGATGAATATGGTATGCAGTAAAGTTAAAATTGAGAGAAAAAAGTGATGTTTTTCTTAACTACGTGCACATATTCACTTTAGGACAGCATGACACTGGTAAAACTGATACACAGTTTCAGTATTTGTCTGAAGCATTTTCAACTATTATATTATTCCAGGACTTTTAAATGAACCAAAATGGGGGCATCTGAGAGATCTGCATAAAGCAATAAAACAATGCGAGCCCGCATTAGTGTCTGTTGATCCCACTGTGTCATGGCCTGGAAAAAACCTTGAGGTAAAGTCTCTAAGCTAGTTTATGTAGAAAATCAACAGAACTGAATATGCGAGGAAAATTCATCTGATTCCTTTTGTTAATATAATCTTAGGTACATGTTTATAAGACAACATCTGCCTGTGCTGCATTTCTTGCGAATTATAACACGGGATATTCCACAAAAATTACATTTGGAAATGGACAATACGATCTACCACCTTGGTCTATCAGTATTCTTCCTGACTGCAAAACTGCAGTTTTCAACACTGCACAGGTAACACACTGACACAAGACTGCTGACAATGTTAACTTTGCTTTTCATTTTGTTTAATAATGGAATTTATGATGAAGTCATCGATATGTTTCTTTAAGGAACTGGAAAAGTCTCCCTCAAACTGTTCTTGAAGGACTTGTAATTATTATGTTATGTTGAGAAGAAGTCGTCCTTTGTGTTTTAGTATGTTAAGATTTTCTTTATCATATTTTAATATTTAAAATTATTTGCCAATTGTTTGCAGGTTAGGGCCCCTAGATTCCATAGGAGGATGACTCCTGTAAGCAGTTTTGCGTGGCAGTCATACACTGAAGAACCTGCATCATCCAGTCAAAATGATCCCATCACAGAAAATTCACTACGGGAGCAGGTTGATGTGACACGCGATTCGTCAGATTATTTGTGGTACTTGACAGAGTAAGCATCTTTCAAATTTTCATCACTTCTCAAAACAAATAACTAGAATGTTCAATGTTCATCTTTAGATACGTAAAACGTATATATTCTCTCCGTCTAATTATTTGATATCCCTTGTTCAGTGTCAACATTGGTCCTAATGATTTAAAGAAGAATGGGCAATGGCCTATTCTTACTGCAATGTCAGCAGGCCATGTTCTGCATGTTTTCATTAATGGTCAACTTTCAGGTGAATAATATTAGAATGCTTGCCATTTTTCTTGGCATTTTTCTATAATAAGCTTCATTTTTCTTGTTCATCTCCTGTATTAATGCAGGAACTGCATACGGGAATCTGGACAACCCTAAATTAACATTAAGTCGTAGTGTGAACCTCAGGGTTGGCAACAACAAAATTTCTTTACTCAGTGTTTCCGTTGGTCTACCGGTTAGTTCTATTTTTTTTTTCTGATATTTGTCTTTTATGTAACATTTCGTAATTTTGAAATTTCCAGACGAGTAATGTTTCAATGTTTAATTATATTTTGTTCAATTAAAACCAGAATGTTGGTACTCACTTCGAGACATGGAATGTTGGGGTGCTAGGCCCAATCACACTGACGGGTCTAAATACGGGGACAAAAGATCTTTCTAAGCAAAAATGGTCTTACAAGGTTTGTTATCTTCTGCATTTCATTGCTCAGTAGCAACATTGAAAGGTTTTAGAACAATAATGTGTGTATATTGCCCAAAAATAATTGAAGGCATAACAATCAGATTAAAATTGCCTATATATGTTGCAGCCTGACATCTAATGAAACAAGTATTCTGGAGAAACATGTTGCGCTTGACTGAAATTTCGTTGAACATTGTTAATGATAGTTTCCTATTATGAGTGATTTGTTTCTTTTTAATTAAAAACAATGACAGTTTGTGAGGATAGTTGCTTGTCAAGCAACTTCTTGCTTAATACTTTATAATTGTAATAGGGTTATGAGAATGAGAAACAATATTTTTGTACTTCTGCTTTTGGGATGCCGCAGCAACAAAGATTTACATAATTGAATGTTATTGGGCAGATTGGTCTGAAAGGTGAAACATTGAGCCTTCATACTGAAAGTGGGAGTAGCTCTGTTGAATGGGTACAAGGATCATTAGTGACTAAAAAACAACCTTTGGCATGGTACAAGGTGAGAAAATTT
The DNA here is from genome assembly GCA_037953625.1 of Crotalaria pallida. NCBI lineage: Eukaryota > Viridiplantae > Streptophyta > Magnoliopsida > Fabales > Fabaceae > Crotalaria > Crotalaria pallida. The sequence continues at coordinate 20,735,919 of CM075650.1, forward strand.
TTTCAACATAATGTTGCCTTTCAGTCATTGCTATTGATTATCATCACCTTTTGTGTTCATGCAAATCTAAGTCATTTTGTGATTTATTGTTATTAGACAACTTTTAGCGCACCAGCTGGCAACGATCCATTGGCGCTAGATTTGAGCAGCATGGGAAAGGGTGAAGTATGGATAAATGGTCAAAGCATTGGACGCCATTGGGCTGGATATATAGCACGTGGTAATTGTGGTGCTTGTTATTATGCTGGTACTTTTACCGAAACAAAGTGCGGAGCAAATTGTGGACAACCCTCCCAGAGATGGTAAGAAATTCATACAACTTATTTTGAAACAGCAAATGAAGCAAATATATTTATATGGTGAAAAGTTTAAACCCATTTTTTGGCCTTTCAACAGGTATCATGTTCCTCGTGCATGGCTGAGACCAAGTGGGAACTACTTGGTTGTGTTTGAAGAATGGGGAGGTGATCCTAATGGAATTGCTTTAGTCAAAAGAACATGAAGTGTGCTCCTGAAAGGGTATTCCTACTACTCCATTCCAAGATAGTTCAAATCAAATCCTAGGCTAGAACCTTTTAGACTAAGAAATAAAGTGTAGTAAAAGAAATGGGATAACTGAGGATCATGCAAGTGGAAGACTTATGAGCCCAAATACCTCCTGATACTTTAAAGTTTTGACTTTTGAGCCAAGATTATCCGCACCCTTTTTTCTCTTATATTGATCTCTCATATTTTCTCTAATTCCTGGACCATTATGCCTATGGTAGCAACATACAAAAATCACATGATAAATCATTTGGCACTGAAAATTTTCACCCTCTGTGTCCTGAAATGCACATTTCACAGCCTTTCTTATTATATCATGTTAAAATATCTGAAAACTCTCTTGTAATATCTTTACTGCATCCTTTAATATATTAAGAGTATTTTAAAAGATTAATATGAATATCATTTGCTTTGACCAAAACTTGCATGAATTTTATATTAACAACTACTTTTGCCAAATCTAGTGACTGATATTGTGTGTGTCCATTGGGCACGTGTGCTACTCCATTTTCTTCTTTGGCTTATTACCATTATCTTCCTTTTTTGCAGAACTGCAATGGCAAGCAATCATGCTTGGTAACCGTAGCTCCTGGAGTTTCTAGGGGAGACCTATGTCTAAACAGTTCAAAGAAGCTCTCAGTCGAGTCCATATGCTACTAGAATCCAATGCAGCAATTTACCAAATAAATGTGGTTCCTGTCTCACTATTTTCAGTATAGAGTATTTGAAGTTCAACATTGATACTCCATCTCTTCTGTTATCTCAAGTTTACACCAAAAGATTGCCAAGGCCAAAAACAAATGTAGATGTTGTGTACATAGTCAAGCTATTAAGATGAATATTGCTCCATATTCATTACAGGGAATGTAGTTATGAATATTGAGCCCTTAAACATTGGTATAAAAGGCAGAGAGTTACACAAAATGTGTCAACCATTCTGCCAGGAATAAATTCCTTTCATTTTCCTTTTCAAATACTATTACTATGTAGGAACAAATTGACAGTATTAAAATGAAGTGGTGGCATTTGGAATATTTTTCTTATTATATCATCACTTTTTGTTATTGTTCAAAGTGATATTAGATTTTTGTTAAAAAGGAAAAGGGTTTAGAAGTACCAATAACTCTTGGATAGTGTTCTTTGTGGTACTCATTTGTTGTGATTCTTTCCAAGTTTTGAATCACATAAAAGTTAAAGTTACCACAAAAACTGGCATTTTTAATTTCAAGAGCAACTGGTGCCAGGATAAAAAGCCTTTTCCACGATCATCAAAATTTCATCCAACAGTTTCACGTTGAATTAACTTGTTGATATACTTGATCAAGAACTAGCTCACCCAACCCCAAATATGAAGATGGACTATTTGTTTTGGTCATCGTGAAGATCATTGAATGATATTTTGTAAATAAAAAACAAGATGGGCACATGCTAGATGCTACAAATTTGATTAAACATTCCACTGGCATGGGCTCATTGTTCTCAACTTTCAAATCTCTCATGTTAACATGTATAACTTTGGAGTAGTAATTGGGCCTTTAATGTTATCCGTGAATGAGAAAAAATTTTTGACACCCCACGTTCATATATATACCCTATATATATATATATATATAACCCTATATATATATATATATATATATATATATATATATATATATACCCCACTTTATATTTTTTTTTTCAAAATTACCCTTGGCAAGCAATGGCAAGCAATCATGCTTGGTAACCGTTGTGATGTGTTGATGACATGCTGAAAAATTTCGGTCATGCGACCCGAGGTTTTTTTTTTTTTTAACTTTTAAATCACAATCCTTTATATATATATATATAGGGTCGTGACCGTGTTGATGACCAAAATTTTTCAGCAAGTCATCAACACAGTCATGACCCTGATATAAAATTTAAAAAATAAAACTTTCAAATCACAATAATCCTTTACAACCCATGAACTAAAATTATCTAGAATGCAAAATAAAGGATTTAAATATTCATTCATTTCATGCAAAAGTCATGTGCGGTGATGTGTTGTGATAGATTTTTTTTTTTAAAAAAAAAGCTCGGGTCGTGACCCTGTTGATGACCGAAATTTTTTCAAGAGGTCCTCAACACAATCACGACCCTAATATAAAATTAAAAAAAAAAACTTTCAAATCACAATCCCGAACAACCCATGAACTAAAAATATCCAGAATGCAAGATAAATGATTTAAAGATTCATTCATTTCATACAAAAATCATGTGTGGTGATGTGTTGTGACAAGAGTTAAATGAAATAAAAAAAAACCTCGGGTCGTGACCCTGTTAATGACCGAAATTTTTCAGCAGGTCATCAACACAGTCACGACCCAAAGATAATTTTGGAAAAAAATATAAAATGGGGTGTATATAAATGAACGTGCGGTGTCAAAATTTTTTCTCTCCGTGAATAGGTGGGAGGGTTGGACTCAAGATTTGTTACTGGATTCCAATGAACATTTGTTCTTCCAAATCTTAATCCCTTGGTCTACAAGCTTAATGACAAATTAACTCTTGGGCTGGGTTTAAAAGCTTCCATTTTAACTCCAACAGATGGCTGATGAAAGCTTGCTCTATCTTGAGATACAGACAGACGGGCCAAGAAACTAAACATACATTAGTTTAATTAGGTGGAAGAATCTATCTAATTCACATGGAAACTTGAACTTGGATGAACTCCATGAACTCAGGTATTTTCTTAGATAAACTCGGCTAAACTCGTGAATACACCATCGAATTTACAATTTCACTTACCTACTCAAATTTCACTCCCTAAGCGCCCAAAGCAACACTTATTAATAACCAAACAAATAAAATTAGGCTTAATTGCATAATTGGTCCTTTATCTTATTTATTAGATTCACTTTGGTCCTTTATCTTTTTTTTTTACAATTTACTGGTCTTTTTATTTATTTTTTTTAAGATTCAGTTTGGTCCTTCCGTTAAAATAAAGTTAAATGAGAAGGAATATTTCAAGAATATTCCCCCTTCTAGGCTTAATTGCATAATTGATCATTTATCTTATTTATTAGATTCACTTTGGTCCTTTATCTTAATATTCCAAGAATATTCTCTCTTCTTCTTCCTCTGCTCTCTCCTTACAACGGCGGCGCTCATGGTGACTGCCGCCGCCACCGCCCATGCCACAGTCGCCACCGCCCATGCCACCGTCGCCGCCATTTTTAGAAATTAATCGGAGTTGTTGAAGCGTTTTGCACGTGTTTTCACACGTTTTCTAGCAGGTTCAGAGGAGGAGATCATTGTTGATAACCAAGGTTTTAGAAAAGGGACCCTAGAATTCGGATTTTTAGGAAAAAAGAACGAAAAACACGAATTTGTTTGAGGAATAAGGAAAATAAAGCTTAAAAACCGTGAAAAATTGAAGAATGTTGAAGAAATTTGATGATTTTCGAGGGAAGAGGGTGTGAGCCCATGGTGGCTGTTGCCGCTGTAAGGAGAGAGCAGAGGAAGAGGAAGAAGAAGAGAGAATATTCTTGGAATATTAAGATAAAGGACCAAAATGAATCTAATAAATAAGATAAAGGACCAATTATGCAATTAAGCCTATAAGGGGGAATATTCTTGGAATATTCCTTCTCATTTAACTTTATTTTAACGGAATGACCAAACTAAATCTTTTAAAAAAATAAAGGACCAGAAAATTGCAAAAAAAAGATAAAGGACCAAAGTGAATCTAATAAATAAGATAAAGGACTAATTATGCAATTAAGTCATAAAATTATGAAGGTTTCATGACTAATAATCACCTCTTTTGACCAATATAAAATTAAGGCTCCCATAAAACCCAAAGTCTCTTTTTGCTATGTGTATGAACAATGCTTTGTTGACAAAGATAAAACTCACTTCGATTTCTTTGACCCCTTGTTTTTTTTTCCTCTTTCATTTTGTAATTGTCTCTTTTGGAGTATTGTTGATGCTCCTTGTTGATACCCAAAAATGAGTGGTCCATTGCATGACAAGGCCCAAATCCATCATAGAAGCTAAGACTACCAAACAAATAATGAGCTAGAAAAAGCATGTGGCAGACACCTGCAGTGCAAGGGCGTCCTCCTCTGTACGCCTTCCCGAAGAAATATGAAGCATCTCATTAACACAGCCAAGAGAGAAAGAGAGAATGACCAGCAACATTGCAGTAGTTGCAAAACTCAAGAAAATAACTATGGCGAGAAAGAAGGCATCAGAAGCACCAAAGTTACGAGTAAAAGCGCACCCAGCCCAGGGCGCGCACACACACCCAGACGAGGGTGGCCAGCTGTCCAAAGGAATCTTTGCTTACTTCATTCAGCCCTTCCCAAGGCAAAGCCAAGAATGGCAAGACTTGCACCCTTCTCCTCCTGCAGCCATTAAATGATAAAGCCAAAAGGAGGAAACAAACTAAAGGGACCTGATAAAGAAGGAATATGCAGCGACCAAGGTGGAAAAGCGCCATGGACCAATGGATAAAGTGAGAAGAAGCAAGGACCAGTGGGCGGCAAAGGGCACACTATAAAAAGAGGAAGCTCCATCCTTCATGGACATGACCGAAAAAGGGGTGAGCAACTCAGAAGAGCGAAAAAGCGACCAGAAATACATGAAATAAGGCTCCTCCAAAAGCTCAGGAATCAAATTCGAGAGAAACACAAATGAGGGAGATGCACTAGAAAGCGCACACCTCCAACCATCATCCCAGTAACAACAATACACCGGAGTAGAGCACAAGTTTCCCTCCTCTGCAACTTGGAAGAAGAACACAAGAGAAAGAGAAGAATACCTAGGACAAGGAGGTCTCGAAGGCGAGCAGCAGAGTGCACGCCTTCCGTCGCCCGCAAACTCATCTGAAGCAACTGAACCAACTAGAGGAAGGCAATCGATTCAGTCAACTCCATGAAACATCAAACATAGAGAAAACACCAGTTCTATTCTCTAAAACTTAGAGAAGGAACATCTGAAGGAACAATGGTGAGAAAGGTGAACAAAAGAAGGGGCGGAAGCCAGGGCGCACATCAGAGCAAACACTCTACAGTCAACGTTGCACCGCCTCGCCACCACTGGGGCCATGGCTGTAACTTGTATATTCGATACAGAGGACGCTCCTATAAAATTAGACTAGCAAGAGCGCACCACGCAACAGTAGAAGCAATACTGATAGGGCCCATTTATTTATATCATCTGTAGTATTTGCACGCTTGTAATGGGCGCCCCCGCAAAATTGAGCTGATCAAAGGCGCACCCCCCCTGTCTGTAGAAATAATATCAGCATTTCTACTTCACCGGAGCCAAACTTCATTACGTTTACGAACCCCCTGTAATCTCTGAATAATCACCATCTTTTGCACTAAAAAGATCTGAAACACTCCTCTATTAAAATGCTTGGATTTTGCTGATAAAAAAATTCACTTCAATTACCTTTATGTCGTGTCGAGAATTAGCCTTCGCAATTTGCACAAGGATACCTAGAATATGTATTGGTAGTGGGTTCTAAAACTTGGATAGATCGATAAGAATGAAAGATTAAATCAAATAAAAATTGTAATATCCATAAAGTTTGATAAAAAAAATATGATAATCGGACGAAGGAAATAGACAAAAAAATTTTAAAAAAATACTCCTTATCTTATAAAGATAGTAAGATTTTGAAAAATAAAAAAAATAAAAAAAAATATTAATTTAATATTTTGTCTAATAAATCAATAAATTATCATGTAGTATTTTAATGTAACTTTTATTGATTAACCAATTACAAATCATGGTATATAACTTCCTAAATTTGTTATTCATTATCAATGTTCTGTTCAGATCGCACAAAGATCCTTTGTTTTGGACAAGTGTCCTTGTGAAGTATTTTTAGTCTGACAAAAGTGGTCTCGTGATCTTATGTACCTGTTCAAACTAGATTCCGGGGATCAGGCATGTATAAATGGCGCATCAAGGGGAGAACGAGAAGGATCAGTGCTATTTCTAAGAGTAATAAGCAATATGCCCTCTACTCTTAGGGAGGACTGTATGGTCAAGGAACTCCTTCAAATGTGAACAAGCTCACTACTAAGGGCAGCAAGCTTCAGTTGGTTGATGAGCCTTCGTGGTGGGAGTTGGATGCAACTGCCACCTTCTTCTAAACAGCAAGAGTGTAAATATGAAGGACTGTATCTGTAGGCATCATAGTCAAGAGTACGTGAGACTCTTATGCAACCAAGATCTTTATGAAAAGTGAAGGTCGTAAATATGAATCCTTTTGTGAATGAAAGAGAGAGTCTAATATTGCATACAAATAATAAGATAATAATCATGAGTGATAAGACACGTGCTTGCATGCATCATGAGTTTTATAATATGATAATTGTGATTATCAACTTTCTAGTTATTCAATTACTAATCTGATTATGTGATATGACAATGGCTTACTCTCATCTACCCTAAATGTGTGGTAGGTACAAGCATCATGAAAAGTTAGTCAATAAGTCAAAGCAAGAGACTCAAACAAATAAGGAAGATGTACAATTAATTCTAGATTTGGTCTGGTTCATTGTAACCCCGCAATCAATTGTATTTTGTAAAAAAAAAATTTATTCATCATTTTCAATAAATCACTTTATTCCCTTTATTAAAAAAAAAGGTATTACACCCACTATTTTAACTTTTTTATTTGCTTTTTCAATATTAATTTTGTGTATTATTTTTCACATATAATACTTAAAAATAATTTATTTCCTCTAGTTTTTTAAAATAATTTCCACTTTGTATTTTATTCACAAAAAATAATTTTAAAAGAAAAAATTGGCGGTTGAGAAGTCGAGGAAACAACTTCTTAACTACCCATTACTTTAATTTTTTTATTTGATTTTTCAATATAAATGTTATTTTTTTTTTTATTTGAGAAGGCTGCAATGCAACTAGTTCTCCCTTCTTTAGTTCAGTCAAATCAAGGTGCATTTGTAATAGGTAGATCTATTCTACACAATGTATTAATCTTACAGGATTTGATTATAAACCCGAGAAAGTATATTTCACCTAGGTGCTTGATAAAGATTGACCTTAGAAAGGCCTATAATACAATTAACTGGATATGCCTAGAGGAAGTTTTACAGGGTTAAGGTTCCCTCTTAGATTCATACAGTGGATAATGGTCTGTGTTACAATAGCATACTATTCATTGGTGTTAAATGGAGAAATAACTAGTTGCTTTAAAGGGAAGAGGGGTTTGAGGCAAGGTGATCTAATTTCACCCATGCTTTGTTGTGCTAATTATGAAGATGTTAACAAGAGGATTGAAATTGGTAGCAAAAGAACATAGCTTTAAATACCATTCTCTTTGTAAAAGACTTGGTATTACTGATCTATGTTTTGCATATGATCTACTGTTGTTTCGTAAGGGTGATGTTAATTCAGTTGCAATAATGATGAAGTATTTCAAGCAGTTTTCAAAGGCTTTAGGGCTTCAAGCTAATTTCCAGAAGTCTTCAGTGTTCTTTGGTGAAGTGAGCAACACTGAGCAGAATGAAATTCTTCAGGCAACCAGATTTGAAAGGAGTCATTTCCCTGTCAAATACCTTGGCCTTCCTCTTACTCCTATTAAGTGGTCAAGGCAGGACTGTGAGGTAACAAATTTATTCACTCTCCTTGATGGGAGTGAAAAACCTCAAAATGGTCTTATAAATAGGATCGGAGGGAGTAATAAGTTACTCCCTCGTTACTATATATATATATATATATATATATATATACAAGACCCTTTTAGGAGATTTCACGTCCATTAAAAAAGTTGGTTAATTGAGTTAATTATATTGAAAATGTGAATATTTGATATATATTTTCAAAGCTACCCTTATTAATAGTATTGAAAATCTAAAAAGTGCTAAGTAAATAGAAATACTTGTGAAAAAAATAATTAATTATTATTGAAAATTGGTACAAGATTTTATAAATAGAAACAAAATAAAAGTATTAAAAGGATAATGCATAAGAATGGAGGTAATATTACTAATGAGACAGGGAACAATTAGCATGGATTGTTAAAGACAACACCTTTCTGCACATCATCTGAACCTCTTCTCAGGTGATAAAGATCTGACTGTTCGTTTTATTTGATTGTTTTCTTAATTTCTCCCAAAATATCACATTAGGCCAATTAAGACAGGGATTAGTGAACCACACTTACCCTTAAAGCTTATTTCCTTTTTCCTACAATAAAAGCCCTATATGTATTAAAGTTTGATTTTAGAAATGGCAGAGCCCTACCAATTAGATTCTAACATATGATAGTTCACCCTTCCTCCTCATCAACAAAACAAAAAGAGGACAATAAAAGTAAAGAACTTTAGTTCATAATCTTTAATTTTTCCACCATAAAATACTAACCAGTTGTTTAGTATTGTCTGCATTATTGCTTGCCAAAAGAACATATTTCAGGAGGGCTGTCCTCCTCATGTCATAGACATGTCCAGCTAAAATATTACTCATGCTTTGCTAGCTTTGCTTCAATCATCACGTAAGACAATTGGCACAAAAGATGGTAAATAGTTGGATCAAGCACTCAAGTGTGATGCCAATCTAAAAAAGAATTGAGTTTTGTAATTATTTGAGCATTGACAGCATGATTTTTAGATGACACCTCCATTAATTACATCTATTAATTATGTTACATTAATTTCAATTTTACATACAGTATAAAATATAATTCCTTGTAAATATATATGGTCGATTTTGTGATTTTTTTTATAAGCAAAAGGAACATTATTTCAGCACAAGGATCTAAATAAGTATTATTATACATATGAACATCACCTCCTATAAAGAGTTTGAACATGAGTACATTGTAAAAACTTTTGGCCTATTTTAATTCCTATAAAATTTCAAAATTTTTAAATTCATTCTCCTCTATAAGTTTTAGCCGTTTTGTGAATATAATGTATCTGACTGTCACATGGATTGACAACTATTCTCAAAGACCAACAAGGATCTTTTTAGTGTGCTTAACTATGAAGTTCTTAAGTGATGATGGGCTACCGATAAAGAGATGCATCTTGTTGATATGAGTAATATTAATCAATTCATTTAAGCATTCCTTTACGATGTAGTCTCATACCTACACAGTCTCAAGATCCCCCTCTCATTCTGGTGTGTTAATGGTTCATTCATGCATCTCTCCCCTCAAAGCTTGTCAAGAGCTGCTCTTTGTCTGTGTCCCTTACATCGGCGATCACTCTCCACCCTCGTTAGCTCAGGACTTACCGGATGGCATGGTTTATGATAGTCCATGTCAACTCTCCATGTTGTAGCTATCCCTCCACCTATCAATATGTGTTAACCTTTCGTATAATTAAATTTTTATTTTATTCACTAAATTAAATTAAATACTTAAAAATGGAAAAATTACGAAAAAGAAATTAAAAAAGTAATTGTGCATGTATCATCAAGTGAAAATGTTAGTTGTGATTTGACAGCACTAACTTGTTTTACTGTCATTAACATAATCACATAATGGCTAATAAATTTTGAGAGAAGGGTAATTGATTCCTAAATTGTGTAACTTTACAAGATCTAAAATAGGCCAAAATTTATTTATAAGGACTAATCACAAAATTAAATTAATCCTATTTATGGTGACTAAAAACTAATTTAAGCCATCTTTAAATCAAGTTAGTATTGCTAGTGTCAAAGCAGTCACAACTTTAGTTTTATTATGACAAGATTAATAATAAGAAGTTTCGTCTAAGTTTCTATCTATCTGCTTGCTGAACATATTTATTTTTACAATAATGTTATGTGTATATCTAGATGTCAATTCTGGATGTACATATAACACCACTCTTTTTTTTATGGGCACGTCTATCTGTTCGAGCTCATCCATCTATCTATCGGATATCATTTATGTGCCTGCCTTGTTGAAGAAGTAACTCACTTGATGCAAGAAGATATGGATAATAATCAAGATCCAGTTGTCTATGTGCAATCAAGTAAAGAAAGAAAATATCTTCAATCTCAAGTGTTCAAATAAAGAAGATTTTTTCTTAACCAAATAATGTTCAGATTCGCACAAAGTTGTATGAGTCAAGCTACCAACTGCAAAAAAAGTAGAGAAAAGCACAGAAGGACTATAAGCTTACAATTGCTAAAAAAGACGTTGCAATGGACATATATGAGTATGCACCAGAAGACAAAGACAGGGAGTGTGAAGTTTATAAATAGGACGTTGCTTCTAAGAGCAAATGATTGGACAAAACCCATGAAGAAAAAGAAGAAAAAGAAACATACTGCATTGAAGGACAAGAAGATTCAGAAGAAGATTTAAGACTATGCATAAATCAGAAGATTTATGAAGAAGAGTTAAGATCATTATATCAACATGCTACGGAATCAGAAGATGTAGAACTGTAGAAGCCTAGCATACAGTCATGCAAGTTACAATCAATCATGTAATATTAAACTATCAGTTATTATTTTTCATGTGAAATGAAGATAATATTCATACTACCGTCTAAACCACTTTCACACTACCGTCCAAGCTCGCATTCATATTACCGTCCAAGTCATTTTTTCCTTTAGTTTGTACCTATAAAATGTTAGCAAATTAAGGATCTTGAATTCATGATTCTCACATAATAATCATTTACTATGAATGAAGTTTACAAATGGGAACTTACCCGAATCCATGTCTGAAGTTCCACTTGAATTCCTTGAGTGTTTGCTTTTGTGTTCCTTGATCAGTTTCTCTCCTGTGTTCTTTTTCCCTTATGATTTCTCTGATGATTGGAGAACTGTTCCTTTTCCCTTATGATTTCTCTGATGATTGGAGAACTGTTTCTTACTGTTATATGACATAACCACCATCCTTTTGAACTGACACTGATATATCAGTATTCCTGATCATGAACAGTTGCTCCCTTTCGTCCAACAGTCATGTGGTTTGGCAATTACTTCTCTTTTTAAAGGCAGAGAAGAGTGACTTTTAAATTATAAATGACCCTTTTCTGTCGTAGAATCTTTGGTACTTGAACTATATGGTCAAATGTCCAAGTCTCCTACTAGTTGCTTTCAGACTAAAGAATGACACCCTGATACCAGCTCTATTGTCGTTTACTTGGGTGTGGTATGTGTTTGTGTGAGTGGGTAAGGTATATATCTGGTTACCTTCAGTCCACTTATATAGGTCTTCATCCTTACCGTTGTGTTTCCTCCTCATCAATGGGTTTCACCGAATTCCCACTAACGGTAGGTGGTTAATGGCAGAAGTAAAGTGAGAATCCTATGATAAACGTAGAGCTGTCAAAATGGGTCGGGCCGATGCGGGCCGGGCCAAAAAACCCGGTAAAAGTGTGGGCTTGGGCTCCCTAATTTTAGTCCAAAACTCAATCCGGGCTTATTGGCCCGGACCAACCGGGCCTTAAAAAACCCGGGCTAAGCCCGGCCGGGTTTAGGCCCGCTATATGTTAATATTAAAAAAAATTTTGTTTCCATGAAATGAAGTACTGAAGTCTAAAACATTAGAAGTTAGAACCAAAGCAGGCAAGAAGCATTTGCGGCACATGCCATTCAACAATACATTCCTTTTCTACAATTCATTTCTTCGTTTTCTCTTCTGGCCACAACAGCGGAACAACACATTCTTCATTCCTTTTCTACGCTTCGTATTTTTTAGTTTTTTATTTAATAAAGAAAGAAGAAGCTTTATTTGTCCAAATGCAGAGCATATTCATTATTGCAAATTTAGTTGTATTTTATTGAACATTATGTAATGGAGATTACTTCTGTTGTATACACGTGAAAAACTGAAGATTCAAGGGGCAGATACGATATAAAAAATGTACACAAATCTGGAAAAAAAATTGGAAAAAATAAAAATGATTTCAGATTTTTTTTTTTGCGTTATATTTAAAAAAAACAGTACAAAATTTATGCGGGCTGTCCCGCACAAGCCCGCAGCCTGGTATGGTGCGGGTTTGGGCTGTATGATAATGCATTCATTTTGTAACCGGGCTATTTAGTCCTAGCCCGTTTTGGCCCGCACCCTGGGCGGGCCGGCCCGTTTTGACAGCTCTAGATAAACGGGTACACGAGTATTATTGCTGATATCATAGCCAAAGGGAATCCAAGGAAGGTGGCTTAACTTCCTTATCCGCTTTGTAACCGATATACCGGTATCACGAGGTATGAGGAATCTTTCTTCTCTATGCTTGTCAACTACAAGCCTTCTCTTTTGTCAATTCGGTTGAGTGGAGGATTAGGGCCGTTAATGGGCTTCTATACCGGTAAACCGGCTTAAAGGGGAATTGGGCCTTCAAAGATCCTTTCATACAGACAGACCGATTTAGAGAAGGATTGGGCCTTTAACACCGGTAATCCGGTTTCTTGAGGGCAAGACCCTTATTGGGTTTTAAACACCGGTAAACCCGTTTCCTTAGGTACATTTCTAAATCGGGTCCATAATAGTAGCCCCCAAGACCATGGTTTATCTTATGAACCGTGGTTTACCTGTCTTCATGAAAGGATAATTTGCTTTACCGCTTACCAGTTTCAACAAGTAAAAGTTGATCCTTTTTCCCGGTAAACCGATTTGCCAATGACTGGAATCATAACTGAAATCAAAATTTTGAACCGGCAATCCGGGTAAGCAATTTCAATAGAGGCAACTTTTCACCAGTAAACCGGTTTGCCAAAATAATTGAATCTTTAGGGACCTTGAAGTTTTGTGCTGGTAAACCGGATTAATGGGTTTGTTAGGCCTTTTTACCGGTAACCAATTTGGTAAGGATCCTGAAGGACCGTAAACCGGTTAAGGAAATTCTACCTCAACCAAGAAAGTCCGGTATACCGGTTTTAAATCATATCTGCTTCGCACTTTAAATTGGAAGTTGTGTTGACCAGTCTTTTCCTAAGCTTATCTTTGTTCCATGCCATGACAATGATACGGTCTTCAAGGAGACTCATTTCCCCATTATCCTTCATGAATTCCAAGAAGAATATTCTTGTCTGCCGTGCCATGGCTCCTTCTCAGGATGGGATTTTGAATTTTGAAGTTTGAAATGCTATCCTTTTGGCTCCAGATTCTATAGGTCTTTGGCTAGCTCATTTCGGTTTTATCCAATGAAAACGGGTTACCGGTTTTGGTAGCACCTGCATTTGAATTATCTTGCTAAAACTATCGGTTAACTGGTAAGATGACCATCATTCCCCTCATGCAAACTGTTTTACCGGTTTAAGGATGTACTGTATATCTACCACTTGAACTCTGTTTAACGACTCTTTTGACCGAATTGCTGGTCTCGCTTCGTCCAACTTTCTTTTAACATCCTAAATCTTGTCAGTTTAAGTTTCCCATGCACACGATTACCGAGAAGTCAATATGACTTTTTCAAGAGCATCTTTTCCTCGTCTGCCGTGTCTATGCTTGTTCTTCCTTAGGTATGATTTGAATTTGAAATTCAAATGTGGCTTGGAAAAATCATCTTTGACCACTTGCACTTTTTACTCGATACTTACTGACATAACCGGTTTCTTGGTTTCATTTTGTATTCAAAAGAACTATTTTTTGATCATTCAATTTCAAACCATGCTTCATCTTCTCAATTGACATAAAGCTACTTTTGTCATAAATGACAAGATTTATCACTGCATTCATTGAATTAATGACAGGGAATCAAAAGGACTCCTCTGATTAGGTATGACCTTATCTTGACTAGCTTTAGCCAACCCTTTCATATTTCCTCATAAATGTTGAAGTTACTTTATCTTCTTTTTGGAATACGAATTATGGCTGGCCTTGGATTATAAATAGGGGATTTGTTTTACTTCAAACTCACTCCTATTCCAAGATTTACATCAAAATTCATATTCTTTAGAAAAATCGTTTCTTCTCCTTCTTTTCAAGAAAACGTCTTCTTTCCAGTTTATCAATTCCTTCTTCCTAGTTCAAGTTTTCTCCAATTAAATTCTCATTTCTAAATGGATCCTTCATTCCCTGTTTCTGTCATGTATCCTTCTCAAATTTCTTCTTCTTCTTCTTCATCTTCCTCTTCATCTTCTTCAAACAACTTAACTACTGCAAGTGTAACCTCTATTAACCCAACTCCAAGCTTAAGAAGTTCTTCAATTTGTACTTTCGAAAAAATGATGTTAGAAGAACTTGCTAAGCAATTTATAATAAAAAACTATTTCGAGGTTGAAGTAGTCAGTAAGCCATCTCCCTCTCCTAACCTTTCCTACCTTTCTCAGGAATCATTCATGGGGAAGAAAAGATCAGAGACTAACCCTGAAGAGTTTATTAGACCTAACAATATTGCTGGATATGAGAGAGTAGACTTAGAAGCATTAGGTAGGCCTTCTGTTTTTGTGGACCCGGATAAACTTCGTCATCATCATCTCCAAGCAAATTTGGTGAGGACTGGTGTTGTCCCTAACTTTTATTCAGTGGAGAATCCCAATCAACAGGACCGAATTTGTACAGTGGGATCTCCTCATGAAAATTTATATTTTGTGTATACTGTTCTTTTTGATGTTTGTGGTGCTCGAATCCCTTTTACCGATTTTGAAAATCAAGTGCTAACCCACTTAGAGCTTGCTCCTTCTCAACTTCATCCAAATGCTTGGTGATCGAGGCCGTACCCGATCAAAATAAAAGGTGTTTATTCTGTAGTACTAGGAAGGTGATCCTAGGTCGTTTCCCAGCGAATATCGGTCTAGGCAAAGTATCAAACACGTAGTGTGCAGTAAAATGGGGGGGTTTTTGTGTGTGACAAATGTGAAGAACAAAACATAAACAGAATATAAAAACTAAGAAAATCAGAAACAAAAGCGGGCAAACCCCTTTGGCTACGTACACTACTCAATCCTAGCTCACTAAAGATCGATTCCTCTCCTCTCCTCTGTCCAACTCGTGATAACCAAATACTAAGCGAAAATTCAGTTATCACTCCAAACCCTAACTTCTAATTAAGCATCAGAAACCAGAATTGGAGTTTTTACGAGTTAATACAAATTAAGCATTTATATTCATGTATTATCTCTACGAAATGGAATTAAGCAAACCACTAGACATCGATAAACATGAAAACAGAGAAGAGAAAATGAAATTGCATTAATAGCAAGAGCTCAAGAGTAGATAATACAATACCAAAGGGATTAACCCTTGAAGTCTAGCCTTCCATGGCCATAAATGAAGAAAAACGAGTAGAAATGGGGAAGAACAAAACCCTAGCAGCCACCACCACTTGGGAGAGCCAAGAGAGAAGTTCTAACCTAGAGAGAGAGTGAGAAATCTGAAATGGGAGTGTGTCTTGGGGGTTACACGAATTTCCCCTCTTTAGTCATGAAAATGGGCCTAAAACATGGGCCCAAGTCCTAAGAAACACTATTCTAAAAATTACAATTAAAAAGGGACCTAAATGCAAATTACAATCTTCACTTCAATGCTTCAATCTTCATTTCCAAACATCCCAAAGTGTCCTTGTGCCAAATATTACCTGAAAATAGAAATAGAATTAATTAGGCTAAATAATCCCAAATTAAACAATATTCGGAATATTAGTCCAATAAACTCAAAATCACTAAATCAAGCTAATCAATGTCAAATGGGCAACAAGTATCAATAATAGGAGTAAAATAATGCAAGGAATAATGGGAAATAAAATGCTCATCAAATACCCCCACACTTATCCTTTTGCACTCCTGGGCAAAACCAAAAGATAGGACTATGAAGATCAATATGCACCAAAGTGAATCATGCAACAAGATGACTACAACTAAGAAATGCTAACCTAAGAGATTACATACTTAACAATGAATTCTAGGAAATGCAAAGAAATGGGCAAACTCAAGCACACAAAATGGTTAAGGATCAAAGAGTCAAAGCATCCGCGAACATCATCCAATTACTTCAAGTATGCAAAGAAACCAATGACATCAAGAGGATAGTCACAAAGATGATAGAAACTCACAAGGATCACTCAAAAGTGTTTACACTCAAGTGTTTGGGGTTAATCATTATTTACACTCAAGGCACATCATGAAAAACAAACACAACCATAAGCTTGACAAGCCTCTAACATCAACCATCAACACACATGCACAAAATGATCAAAAGGTCTTTTAAGGGTTGTAATGGGGCCAAGGACAAGGTAGGATAAAAATATGGGAATGTAGCTAAAACCAAGGGAATAGAGGAGCAATGGGGAATAAGTAAAAAGTAAGCAAAATCCACCCCAAAATCAACAACCACTAATTCCAATCCTCTTTGCCTCAACAACCTTTTATTCACTTTTTTTTCTTTTTTTTTTCTTCTTTTTTTTTCTTTTTATTTTTGCATTTTTTTTTTATTTTTTTGTATTTTTGTCTTCTATTTTTTTTTGTTTTTGAGAGATATACAAAAAGAAAAGAAGAAACAACACAAATGGCATGAAGATGAAGCCATAACTATAACAACCAATGAGGCAAAACCAAGAACTCAACCAATTAAAGCATAAAGCATACTTCTTACCTAATACCCATTCCCAAAACAATTCCAAAGCTCCAAAATTCCCTAAGGTTAGGACAATCATGGTTTTTCAGTCATAGGCTTGTAATGAGCTAAAGAACAAGGAAAGGGATAAAAAGGCTCAAAGGGGCTAGCAAAGGATACATTCATTCAAGGTAGGCTCATATGGCTAGTAGCTTATTCAAGAAAGAAAGTGCCTAAATCATTTCAAAATGTGCATGAGCAATCAAGTATCAACAAGAGTCAAGTCAAGTTCTAGAGTGCAAGTAATCCAGAGTGCAATCACACATGACAGAAAATTAGGTGGCATATATAGCAATCCACCCACAATTAAGGCTCAAATCCTCACAAAAGGGACAATTCTATCACAGTGTTACCACCTCTTAATTATCAAAAGCAACTTTACACACAGAAATGCATGAATTCAGACACGAGATACCAAAACTCTACTAAAATGAAGCAAAAACATGCAAGAAAATGCCCAAAACTAAGCAAAACCTAAAAAAAATCAAAGCAAAATATGCAACCTAAACTACTCTCCCCCCACACTTAAATCACACATTGTCCTCAATGGAACACAAATAGCAGAATCAGACAGATATAGACAAGTGTAATAAAAAGAGTAAGGAAGGAGAAAAGGAGACTCCCTAAGTCATGGTTGTTCAAAAGTAGGGTCGACCAATGAGGCCTCCTCCACAGGTGCATCATCCAAAGAAGGGGTGGTTAGGAAAGGCTTGAGTCGGTGGCCATTGACTTTGAAGCTCTTGTTCGTGGACTCACTCTTGATCTCCACAGTGCCATAAGGAAACACCTGGGTGACTACAAACGGTCCAATCCATTTAGAGCGGAGCTTTCCACTCATGAGTCCAAGCCTAGAGTTGTAGAGCAAAACTTTTTGACCAACCAAGAACTCCTTTCTGGAAATGGAGTTATCATGAAGCTTCTTGGTCTTCTCTTTGTAGAATTTGGAGTTCTCATAGGCCTCCAAGCGGATCTCATCTAGCTCACTCAACTGCAGCTTCCTCTCCTCACCCGCTTGATCAAGAGCTAAGTTACATTGCTTCACAGCCCAATATGCACGGTGCTCTATCTCCACAGGCAGGTGGCACGCCTTACCAAAGACAACCCGATAGGGTGACATCCCTATGGGTGCCTTGTAAGCGGTCCGATGGGCCCACAGTGCATCCTCCAATCGTGTGCTCCAATCCTTTCTATTAGGCTTCACCATCTTCTCCAAAATCCGCTTGATCTCTCTATTTGAAATCTCAGCTTGCCCGTTGGTTTGGGGGTGATAGGGTGTAGAAACTTTGTGCACAACCCCATACTTCTTGAGCAAAGCTTGCATGGATCTATTGCAGAAGTGTGTGCCTTGGTCACTGACTATGGCTCTAGGTATGCCAAACCTGCAAAGGATATTAGACCTGACAAAATCTACAACAACCTGAGCATCATTAGTCCTGGTGGCCTTAGCTTCCACCCATTTGGATACGTAATCCACAACAAGTAAGATATAATAAAAACCAAAAGAAACAGGAAAGGGGCCCATGAAATCTATACCCCAGACGTCAAACACCTCACAAAACAACATAGGTTGTTGCGGCATCTGTTGCCTCCAAGATAGGGCGCCTCCTGCTCTTTGACACTGCTCACACGAGCTGCAGATGTTGCTCGCATCCTTGAAAATGGTAGGCCAATAAAATCCAGAATCCAGCACCTTTCGTGCTGTCCTTTGAGTACCAAGGTGGCCTCCCACTGGTGAAGCATGGCAAAATTGGAGAACCGATTGGATCTCCTGGTCTGGAATGCACCTGCGAATGACCTGATCACTGCAAAAACGCCATAAATAGGGGTCATCCCATACATAATGCTTGGCATCGCTCTTTAATTTGTCTCTTTGAGCTTTGGATGCCTAGGCAGGAAAAACAGAAGCAACCAGATAATTAACAATGTCTGCAAACCAAGGAGTTTGGGGAAGGGGATGGGAAACATGTAAAGATAAAAGCTGCTCATCCGGGAAGTCATCCCGGATAGGAAATGCATCCTCCTCTCTCTCTATCCTGCTCAAGTGGTCTGCGACAAGGTTATGCGCACCACTCCGATCCTGAATCTCAAGATCAAACTCCTGGAGGAGCAACATCCACCTAATCAACCTAGGTTTGGAATCTGTCTTTTTCAAAAGATACTTCAGAGCAGCATGATCAGTGTACACTACAACCTTAGAACCAAGCAAATATGATCTAAACTTGTCAAGTGCAAAAACAATAGCCAAAAGTTCTTTTTCAGTTGTTGTGTAATTAACCTGTGCTGCATCTAAAGTCCTAGAAGCATAATAAATCACATGCGACAGCTTACCAACCCTTTGGGAGAGAACTTCTCCCAAAGCATAATTTGAAGCATCAGTCATGAGCTCAAAAGGGAGGGTCCAATCAGGTGGTTGGATGATGGGAGTGGTGGTCAGTGCTTTCTTCAATTCATCAAATGCCCTCTTGCATTGGTCTCCAAATTCCCATGGGGCATCCTTTTGAAGCAACTTGGAAAGAGGAAGGGCAATGTTGCTAAAGTTCTGAATAAACCTGCGTTAGAAACCTGCATGACCAAGAAAAGAACGCACCTCTCGCACGCAAGAGGGGTAAGGCAAATGTGATATTACATGCAGCTTAGCAGGGTCAACTTCTATGCCCTTGTGCGAAACAATGTGCCCTAAGACTATGCCTTGTTCTACCATGAAGTGGCATTTTTCAAAATTCAAGACAAGGTTAGTCTCAATGCACCTGTTAAGCACCTTAGTCAAATTATCAAGACATGCATCAAATGAGGAGCCATAAACACTAAAATCATCCATGAAGACCTCTATGCAATGCTCGAGCAAGTCAGCGAAAATACTCATCATACATCTTTGAAATGTGGCAGGAGCATTGCATAGGCCAAAAGGCATCTTTCTATATGCAAATGTGCCAAAAGGACAGGTAAATGTGGTCTTATGTTGGTCCTCTGGTGCAATGCAAATTTGAAAATAACCAGAGAATCCATCTAAGAAGCAATAATGAGATTTACCTGCCAGACGCTCCAACATCTGATCAATGAAGGGGAGAGGGAAATGATCCTTGCGAGTCGCCTGGTTGAGCTTTCTGTAATCAATGCAGACTCTCCAACTGTTCTGCACTCTAGTGGGAATCAGCTCATCCTTCTCATTTTTTACAACTGTGACACCAGACTTCTTGGGGACAACTTGCACCGGGCTCACCCAAGTGCTATCTGAAATTGGGTAGATGATACCCGCTTGGAGCAGCTTGGTGACCTCTTTCTTAACCACATCAAGAATCTGGGGGTTCAATCGTCTTTGGGGTTGTCTCACTGGTTTAGCCCCATCCTCCAACAAAATGCGGTGCATGCACATGGAGGGGCTAATTCCAGGAATATCCGCTAAAGTCCATCCAATTGCCCTCTTGTTCTTTCTTATCACATCCAGCAGTTTCTCCTCTTGATCAACAGAAAGTGAGGTAGAGATGATCACTGGGAGTTTCTGCTCATCCTCCAAGTAAGCATATTTGAGATGAGGAGGGAGGGGCTTCAGGTCCAATGAGGGTGCCTGCATAATAGATGGAACTAAAGGGACAGCAGAAATGGATTCTGCTGCCTGCACCTGAACAAGTAAATCAGACTCATGCATAACAGATATGGGGTTAGGGTTAGCATAATCTGAATCTATAACATATGAATCATCAGATGCAGTAGCAGAGTCTAAAAACTGGGCTATTTCAGTGCATGCGGTGCACCATCCAGAGTTAGTGCATGATGGACAAGTAAATGAATCAGTGAAAGATGACAATTCAAAATCATGATGCAAAAAGTCAAGCATATGCTCATCTATCAAATCATCAAGCAAGTCCACATGGAAAACAGAGTGATCCTCAGGAAAATGTTTCATAGCATGGAAAATGTCAAATCGGATCACACTGCCATCAAACTCCATGGAAAGTGAACCTGAATGCACATCTATCTTGGTTCGGGCTGTTTTCAAAAATGGCCTCCCCAAAATAATAGGAACAGCATTACGGGGAGAGTCATCTTCCATATCAAGTATGTAAAAATCAGCAGGGAAGATCAACTCTTCAACCCGAACCAAGACATCCTCTATCAAACCTGTGGGGTGGGCAGTACTTCTATTTGCCAATTGAATCACTACACCCGTAGGTTGAAGAGGTCCAAGAGAAAGAGACTTAAAAACAGACATAGGCATGACATTTATGGATGCTCCTAAATCTAGCATAGCATTTTCAAACTTAACATTGCCTATGATGCAAGGTATAGAGAAAGTTCCAGGATCCTTACATTTTTCAGGAATGTGAGGGATAGGTTTACCTATGAGAGCGGAGACATTCCTTCCCATGCTTATCCTCTCATTGCCCTTGAGTCTTCTCTTATGAGTGCACAACTCCTTAATGAACTTCGCATACCTTGGAATCTGTTTTATTGCATCAAGAAGGGGTATGTTGACTTCCACCTTCCTGAATGTGTCAAGAATATCCTTGTCCACCTCTTCCACCCTTTTGTTTTGAGGCACTCTTGGTGGGAATGGAAGAGGAACAGGAGGAGGTTGTAGGACAACAGCAGGGCTTGTGGTTGAAGTCGAGGAGGGTTGTAGGACAACAGCAGGGCTTGTGGTTGAAGTCGAGGAGGGTTGAGTTGGATGATTCTTTTTGGTGCTAGCATGCTCACCTTCATCTACCACTTGGCTCTTCCCTTTAGAGGAAGCTAGAGCATCATTGTTGAGGAGAGGTTGTGGTGTGGGTGTGACAATCTGCTTTCCCGACCTCAGGTTGATGGCACTCACATTCTGATTCTGAGGGTTGATCACAGTTTGGGATGGCAACTTGTCAGAATTTTGAGATTGCAAGTTGTTGAGAGAAGTTGCCATTTGACCCATCTGATTTGTCAAAGTCTGAATGGATGCCTCTTGTCTTTGAATGGATGCTCTAGTCTCTTGTTGAAATTGGAGGTTTTGCATGGTCATTTGCCTCACCAACTCCTCCAAGGTAGGTTGGTTGGATGGAGGGGCTGATGGTGCAGGATGAACCACTTGCTGCTGTTGTTGTTGCCTTTGCTGCTGGATTGGAGGAGGTACATATGGTGGTCTACTCGGTCCAGCGGTGTTCTGAAATGGAACATTAGGAGGAGGTTGTTGTTGTTGTTGATCAGACCACTTCAGATTGGGATGGTTCCTCCATCCAGGGTTGTATCTATTGGAAGAGAGGTCATGATTATGTTGTTGTGGGCCTCTATTGTTGTATATGTTTGCTGCATAGGCCTCGGGTTGGTCACCACTTGTCATCGGCTGTTGCTGCTGAAGGGAAGGGCATGCATCTGTGGGGTGCTCAATGGATGTGCATATGCCACACACTCTAGCAGGAAGTATCATCTTTTTCTGATTGACAGCCAATTGTGTGACCAATGTTGTGAGAGAATCAATTTTCTGCTCAAGCTTCTCAACCTTGCCCGAGTCTGCACCAACATCATTTACATCCCTCACAACTATTGCATCACTGTTGCTTCTTGCATGGAATTGTTGACAGTTGGAAGCCATCTTCTCAATTTTGCTCCTGGCTTGTAAGGGTGTCATATCTCCCAATGTACCACCACTTGCAGCATCTACCATGTTTCTTTCCATGAAGTTGAGACCTTCATAAAAGTACTGGATGAGAAGCTGCTCTGAGATCTGATGGTGAGGGCAAGAAGCACACAACCTCTTGAATCTCTCCCAATAATCATAGAGACTCTCTCCATGTTGTTGCCTGATACCAGAAATTTCCTTTCTAATTGCAGTGGTCCTATTTGCAGGGAAGAATTTTTCCAGAAATGCCCTCTTCAAGTCATCCCAGCTTGTGATGGAACCAGGGGCCAAGTCAGATAACCAATCTTGTGCTAGACCCTCTAAGGAATGTGGAAATGCTCTGAGACAGACATGATCCTCTTGCACATCATGTGGTTTCTTTGTGGTGCACACTATATGGAATTTCTTGAGATGCTTATGAGGATCCTCACCTGCAAGACCATGAAACTTGGGCAACAAATGGATTAGTCCTGTTCTAAGCTCAAAAGGAACATCCTCATCAGGATACCGGATACACGAGTCTTCAATAGTGAAGTCAGGTGCAGCCAGCTCCCTAAGTGTCCTTTCCCTTGGTGGGGGTTGAGCCATGTTATCACAATGTATAGAATCAGATTGAATAAAAGTAGAAGGAATAGAAGAAATAGAAACAGAATCAGAATTAGATGGACTATAAGATGACTCTGACTCACTACCTAATGACTGATTCCTATTTTGTCTAACTAATCTGTGATAAGTTCTATCAATTTCAGGGTTGTAAGGATGCAAATAACTTGGGTTGCCCCTAGTCATGTACTGAACAGAACAGCATCAACCATAGCATACTGTAACAGATATGCATGACCAAAATCGGCAACAAAATTTATTATTTTTTTAAAATTTTTTTTTTAATTTTTTTTAAGCACCCTAAAATCATGAAAACATATCACAGAAAGTTTGAGGACAAAATTCAAAAGGGAACCAAGTCAAAGAATTAAAATAGGGACTAAAAACTAAGAAAATAAAACTTGTAAAATAAAAAATAAATAGTAAACGAAGGATTTTGGGGTCAATATTTTCTCTAATTCCGCCGTTGGCAAAATTATCTCTTTATTGAATTTTTCCCTTCGATTTGATATATAATTCGTCCAATTCCGACAACCTGATCAAAAGTTATGCCTATTTATAGTAAGTGCTGCTAAAACATGGATAATTTTTCTGGAACTCACAACCAGTGCATATCTGAGTGTCTGTGATGCATCAACACACTAATATATGATGAAACAAGTGTGGATACCAATTTTCGTGCAAAAATTCCACCCGCAGCTATGTTGAATGGCACTCACAGAATCACTAGAATAGCATCAGTTGTGCAGAACAGCAAATCAGCAAACAAGGCAACTTTCAATCAGTTATCAGAATGCTTATTCACACACTAACTACACTAACTAATCTAATTAACTACTGTATGATCTTTGGCAAGAACCGATAATCCCCGGCAACGGCGCCAAATTTTGATCGAGGCCGTACCCGATCAAAATAAAAGGTGTTTATTCTGTAGTACTAGGAAGGTGATCCTAGGTCGTTTCCCAGCGAATATCGGTCTAGGCAAAGTATCAAACACGTAGTGTGCAGTAAAATGGGGGGGGTTTTTGTGTGTGACAAATGTGAAGAACAAAACATAAACAGAATATAAAAACTAAGAAAATCAGAAACAAAAGCGGGCAAACCCCTTTGGCTACGTACACTACTCAATCCTAGCTCACTAAAGATCGATTCCTCTCCTCTCCTCTGTCCAACTCGTGATAACCAAATACTAAGCGAAAATTCAGTTATCACTCCAAACCCTAACTTCTAATTAAGCATCAGAAACCAGAATTGGAGTTTTTACGAGTTAATACAAATTAAGCATTTATATTCATGTATTATCTCTACGAAATGGAATTAAGCAAACCACTAGACATCGATAAACATGAAAACAGAGAAGAGAAAATGAAATTGCATTAATAGCAAGAGCTCAAGAGTAGATAATACAATACCAAAGGGATTAACCCTTGAAGTCTAGCCTTCCATGGCCATAAATGAAGAAAAACGAGTAGAAATGGGGAAGAACAAAACCCTAGCAGCCACCACCACTTGGGAGAGCCAAGAGAGAAGTTCTAACCTAGAGAGAGAGTGAGAAATCTGAAATGGGAGTGTGTCTTGGGGGTTACACGAATTTCCCCTCTTTAGTCATGAAAATGGGCCTAAAACATGGGCCCAAGTCCTAAGAAACACTATTCTAAAAATTACAATTAAAAAGGGACCTAAATGCAAATTACAATCTTCACTTCAATGCTTCAATCTTCATTTCCAAACATCCCAAAGTGTCCTTGTGCCAAATATTACCTGAAAATAGAAATAGAATTAATTAGGCTAAATAATCCCAAATTAAACAATATTCGGAATATTAGTCCAATAAACTCAAAATCACTAAATCAAGCTAATCAATGTCAAATGGGCAACAAGTATCAATAATAGGAGTAAAATAATGCAAGGAATAATGGGAAATAAAATGCTCATCACTTGGTGCTAAATGAAAGCTTTTCAACTGTTCTGCTCCCACTTCCATCTCTAATGCACAATTCTCGTATTCTTTTCCTTTTTTGGCTCTTTTCAGTCCAGTAATGTAAAGGGGAAATGGGCTTGGGTGACACTTAAATCTCGTACTGGAAGAAAAGTATTCGAATCCTACTCTAAAACATGGAAGGATTTTAAGGATAAGTATTTTAAGATAATAGGAGAAGCCAACACATGGACCTTCTTTTTTTACCATGGTGGCAATCCATACTTCCCTCTCTTCTGGTCCCCTCGAAATTCCCTCATAGCCGCCAGACAGTTTGCCATACCGGATAACCGGTTAACAGACGTGGAAAGGTCCACTGCCTCATACCTTCTTGCTTTTTACGATCATTTTGGCTGTATAAGTACCAAATCCATCGTGGATTCCAAACCTCATCACTTACAACAGACTTTTGGTAGGAGATTTCATTTTATTTGAATTTATTATGAAGCTCTATATCGCATTCTAGCAGATACATAAACCCCATTCAAGTATGCGCCAAAATTTGGGAAAACAATAAAACAACGATGCGCCAAAAAATTTACTCTGCAGAGGATATATAAACAATGATAGGCCAAAATTTGGGAAAACATCATTTATGGAGAATCATAAATTCAGAACCTTGCTCTGATACCAATTGTTAGCAAATTAAGGATCTTGAATTCATGATTCTCACATAATAATCATTTACTATGAATGGAGTTTATAAATGGAAACTTACCCGAATCCATGTATGAAGTTCCTCTTGAATTCCTTGAGTGTTTGCTTTTGTGTTCCTTGATCAGTTTCTCTCCTCTGTTCCTTTTCCCTTATGATTTCTCTAATGATTGGAGAACTATTTCTTACTGTTATATGACATAACCACCACCCTTTTGAACTGACATTGATATATCAATATTCCTGAACAGTTGCGCCCCTTCGTCCATCAGTCATGTGGTTTGGCAATTACTTCTCTTTTTAAAGGCAGAGGAGAGAGACTTTTAAATTATAAAAGACCCAATTGATTCTAAATTACTTTAATAAGGTTAACCATCATCACACTGAACCCTCTTTAATAAGAATCAATTCTTTAAGTTACATGAGCCATTATAGATTATTAAAATAATCTAACATAAAATTGTTGTCATATGCCATGTATTAACATCCCAATCCAAGCACTAAATGAATAATATTTAAGTGATTTTTCTTTCATTCCCTCTTTAATGTGTGTGAGTAATATTTTGTTTCTGCCTCTTATTTCTTTACATATTACATATTCCTCTTTCTCTAGACCTAGAAAAACTATAGGCGAAACAATTGAGAAGGATATGGCAATCAATGCCCTATCAAAAGACATGATTTATGATAGGCCTTTATGGCGTCGTTTGATCCATGTAGCCGACCCCACCTAGTGGGACAAAGGCTTAGTAGTTGTTGTAGTTGTATTACATGTACAAGCTTAATGATGAACTTGTTATAAGAAGTATGATGTGCTCTATGTAAGCTTATAACCCTCGAACACTTTTACAAAACATGTGTAGTGAAGTAAGAGAAAATGCACTAGAGAAATTTAAGTAGTCGTGTGCCAAAATTCGGAGCCTTTGTGGCCATATGAGAGCCTGTGTGGCAGTTTGAGATCCTGTGTGTCTGAGCCGATACTGCATAAGATTGAACGTGTGGGGCTATATGTTGTGGTTTGTGTGGCCATAGAGTGTAAAACATGTGTGGCTTTTAGAGTGACATTGTGTGTGTGAGTTGAAAGTTAAACACTACTCCCTCCGTCCCATAAGTTTTGATCTTTTGGAGATTTTATACAGATTAACAAATGAGTAAATGACATAAAAATTTGGTATAATTTGACTAAATTACCTCCATTTAATAAAAGGAGATAGAGTAATAATAAATGTATGAAGATTATATTGAAGAGAGATGAAGAAATGAGTAATGAAAAAGAGAATGCAATAAATAAGGGTATCTTTGGAAAAGAAATATAAATGAGTCTTGGATTTCTAAATGATCATGACTTATGGGACAAAAAAAAAATCTTCAAAAGATCATAACTTATGGGATGAAGGGAGTATGTTTAAGCAATTCTATAAACTAAAAATTTTAATTTAATGAAAATGATTCTAGTGGAGAAAATCATGTACTTGCATTGGGGACTGGAGGTAGCTATCTCACATTGAGTTAGCAAACTAAGATAAATCAGTTGTGTCTTTTTTAATTTTTTGTTCAAAATATTTGAATAGAGAAGACACACTCATTCTGATTGCTAAGAGCATCTCCAATGCCAAGAACCAATTTTGGTTCTTAGGTGGTCCCCACAACATTTTTTTATATTATTTTACACTTTCTCATATCCTAAAAAACTCTAACACAAATTTGCTCCAATCCCAAGAACCCAACCATGGTTCTTGAATGGACCCCACACACATTACTTTTTACATATTATTTAAATATTACATATTATAATAAAAATTAATTTTTAATTCAATTAATACCAATAATTCAACAACAATAATTTAAAATTACTAAAAAAACATAAAAAAATAATAAAAAAAACTACATTAATTTAAATGAAAAATAAATAAAAATACATATAATAAAATTTCAATTTTGGTCGTTCACACGTCTGTGGTGCTCCCAAACATGTTCTACTAAATCGGCTTGAAGTTGGTGATGGAATACCCTATCATGTGCGAATCTCCTTTGCAAGTAATCTTGAATATCAGGGTCACGAGCATTAATTATTAGATTCTTCCACCGTGTCGTTACCAACATCAGAATAATCGAAATTACCACCTTATATGTGTCTCGTTCATCTTTGACAATCATATTACGTAATATGATACAAGCATATATTATATGCATAAGTGAATCTAATTGCCATTGTTGAGCTGACGTACGATTGCGAATCGAGATTGGAGTACTCCAAATGCTCGCTCGATATCCTTTCTAGCACCTTCTTGCTGTTTGGCAAAAAATTGTCTCTTCTTTCCTTGTGCCATTGGGATGCTCTTGACAAATGTAGCTCATTCAGGATAAATGTTGTATGATAAATAATACCCTAAATTGTATTCAGTTCCGTTAACAGTGTACTTCACCTTTGGAGCTTGACCATGTAGAATATCGTTAAAGACGGGTGATTGATTCAGCACATTAATGTCGTTGTTTGAACCAGAAACACCAAAGAATGCATGTCAAATCCACAAGTCTTTTGATGCCACTGCTTTAATCATAACTGTAGGATTCCCATGATCACCTCGACAAAATTGACCTTTCCATGCAACTGGGAAATTTTTTCACTCCCAATGCATACAATCTATGCTACCCAACATACCAGTAAAACCACGATCAGTCCCTATTTGCAACAAGCGTTGAATGTCATCAGTTGTAGGCCTCCTTAGATATTCTTCCCCAAATATCTTGATCACACCGCTTGTTAATTTCTCTAAGCATTCCACTGAAGTGCTTTCCCCATTCTGACATAATCATCGAGGCTGTCAGCAGGTGATGCATATGCCAACATACGAATAGCAGAAGTGCATTTTTGAAGTGGTGAAAGGTCTTCTCTACCACGTCCATCCACCCTCATTTGAAAATACTCGTCATGCTCACCAAGGGCTTGTACAATGCGAAGGAAAACATGCTTGTGCATTTGGAACCTTTAGCGAAATTGCTCATCCGTGTATACCAGATGTTCAGAGAAATAATCGTTAAACAATCTTGTATGTTCTTCTTCACGGTTCCTCTCTATGTGCCTTCTTTTCCCTATACGCCTAGTAGACCTACTAGCTTGTTCCTCTCTTTGCCTTTTAAGGATAATCCTCATCATTTCCTCTTTATTGTTGTCGTTAATAACATTGTCAATATGCCATTTGAGAATTTTGTGAAAGGCGAAAGGATCTGAAGGGTCCATTAGAAGAATTGGAAAGATGAAAGATGAAACAATAACTTGAAAGATGAAAGAAGAATTTTGGAAAGATGAAAGTTCGAAGATGATAGAAGAATTAGAGTGACTGAAGTATATATAGGTTTGTTTGCAACGGCTAATTTACAACGGCTAGTTTTTAAAAAACATAATTCATAATTCATAAAACAAGATGATGATACATATTTCAAGTTGATAATAACAAGATCATAAAATAAAATGATAATACATAATTGAAATACATAAAAAAAAATCATAAAACATAATAATACATAATACATATTTCTCCCTAATAAAGTTGATACTAAACTAAGCCATATTTCTCCTTAATGAAGTTGCACAACACCTCATGATCTCTGAGTTGTCTCTCACGCATCTCGGATGTATCCTTGGTGAGGATTAGCATATCATTTATCTTCAACCTATCTGCATCCATCTTCATCCTATCCGCTTCCATCTTCATCTTTTCTTGCTCCGCCTTTACCATCTCAAAGTATTTGATACTATACTCATCAAATACACGATTAAAATCTATTATGGCTTCAACTTTTTTTTTTGAAAAATCACATTGAATTCTGCAACATCGTTTGCATTCGAAGTTTGACCTTGCTTTGCTTTCGCATTTCTTTTTGCAGCTTATTGCCCAATCGGACGTTCCAAAATAGGCAATGTTGGGTTGTACTCAGAACTTGTTGGTGTTGGTGGGTTAGAAGATGATGAATATGCACCGGAAGCAGAAATCTTTGTTCTTTTTGAAGAACATTCAAACATACCTGCAGCCCATTTGGGTTCATCCTTCAACATACTCCAAGCATGCTCATACTCAAACTGCCTTCGCCTTGAGCGTAAATCTGGTATGCATTTCTCATTATGTCATCATGATTGCTCCCACTTTTCTTCTTTTCTACGGCTTGTTTGTAGCATCTAACAATCTTTTGGGTTGCACTATTCAACCTATGCCATCTTGATTTTAGTTGGGCTGCTTTCCCTTTAGAAAACTTCTTGTCATGATGCTCATTGTAATTGCTCTTAATCCTTCCCCAAAAACTAGTCTCCTTCGTTCTCATTGCACTGACTCACTCACTCCATGGTCACTCCGTCGTCCCTCTATGCCTCCTCGCTCACTCACTCCATCGTCCCTCTTTGCCTCCTCACTCACTCGCTCTATCTCCTTCCATCCTCACTCATCATCTCCCTCCATTGTCGCTCTCCCTCACAATTTCATCAACAACCCACACTCTCTCTCACGGTTTCATCCCTCTCCCTCACGTACGGCTTCTCTTCTGATCCATCACCCAAGCAAGCTTTTCCCTCAAATTGTCTCAAATTCGCGAATTGGCTCATGGAAAACCTCAAATCGGTGTTGGTAATGCTTTGCTATGGCTGGATTTCTCCCCCAAGCATCAATTTTGTCTTGCCATCAAGAATATGGATTTTAGAGTTTTGTATTTTCCACTTTCCTTTTTTTTTTTCACTTTAATTTTCGATTTTCTAGTTCGTTTCTTGTATGCTCTGTAACAGAATGGCTGTTTGTGAGAATTTTGTCCATGATTTTTTTTGTTCTTGATGACTCAAGGAAGAAGAAGAATCAATTTTTTTTAATTATTTTCACTGTGCTGCCGTACGGTGCCAGGCCCACATTCGGCCCCAAGGCACCGTCCCTTGGCCAAGACACCGTCCCTTGGCCAAGGCACCGTGCTTGGCAAGGGCTGCCACATCAGCCACCTCCAACGCCCATGATTCGTTCATGCCGGTTTGTCACGGAAACCTAGGGTCAAGAACCCTGGGTTGGATGTGCTCTAAGAGCATCTTCATCCATGAAATAAAATTTTGTTTTTAAATGGATCTCACACATTATTTTATTATTTTTCATACTTTCATATACATTATGATCTTTAACCATTTTTTTACCTTAATCTATGAACTTACTTTTCGTTCATAAATGGGTCTCACTACCTACCCTAGATTATAAATCACAATACATTAAATTTCACATCCTATCACGCACTTCTCTCCTTCGACCCCACATTAAGTATTATGAATATTTATAATTAATACATGGTAGTGAAATAGGAAAAAAAATGTTTGTACAACAATGAACAAGGGTATGAAGATTCTCTATTTAGAAACAAACGAAGATAAGAATATGGGTGAAAATGCTCTAAAATGAATAAATGGCGAGTCATGCATGCCCAAAAGAAAATCAAATGTATTCACCATGATCTTTCAAGTAGATTCAACAATCACGATTGAGAGTTTATGGGGCTCCGAAAAGAAATTGAAATGCACAATTCAACTGAACCTTTCAATTTTTTTTTTTAAAAAAAAAGAATATTTTTGGGAAAAATTTGGGAACCTCAACAACCATATTAGCCTAGGACCGGGACTACTACATACACCTCTAGATTCCGCTCTCAAGATTTTCGTGGCCTACAACTTTGATATTTCTTTATTATTTATTATTAACTAAAAGAGTGGGTCACCTAGGCCTTCCTAAAGAAAATTCTACATCCCCAATGTCATTACTTAAAATGTGTCATCTTCTTCTTTGTCATCATTGGCTCTCCAAGAATGAAAAATAGTTTTCTCAATTAGAAAAGAATAAAGGACAGATACCTCTAAATCATCTATCATTAAACTTTTAATGTAAGATTTGCAAAAAGGAAAAGCAGGATCATTGTGACAAATTAAAGAAGTAGGACCCGTAAAGTTAAAGAAATGTTGCTGTCCGAACGTGAATACGATAGGAGTCATAATTTTTGAGAAATTGAATGATTAAAGTACATCCAACGGAATAAACAGAAAAGAAATACTCTCTCCGATCTCGTTTATAATAAAAAAAAAACATCTTATTAATGGTTTTAAATATAAGAAAAAATTAATCAATTTTCTATTACCAATACAATTATTCTTAAAATATCCCTACAAAATGGTTATTAACATTTAATTTTTGTTTAATTTCCAATGCAAACTTCCTAAAATAGTCTATTTTTCTATGAATTTTGAGAAAATTAAATACATTCAACTAATTTTTTTAATACCGTAAAATTAGTTTTTTTTTCTTAAAACTAAGATCGGAGGGAGTAAGCTCTATGGGCTTTAGTGGTATGTTTAATATATGAACACTTCTACAAAATCCATTGGTTAAAGGACAAAAGTAAGACTCCCAATGAGCTTTACATTCTAATTAGTTGATTAGTTTTATTTGTTTGACTTCTATTGGTAACTAAATCAGTTCATTTGCCTCTAATTAAGTGATAGGACTAAGAGTAAAAAATAATGAGAAATAATGGCCCAACCTTACAATAATATTATGGCTCAATGAGAGTGAAATAATTATGTGGGCGATAGCGCAATACACCCAACTTTGATTGAAGAAAACAAATGAGCTGCTTACAACACTAAAATTCAGTGTTAACCCCTTATAATAAAAAGTTTCCATGTGCACGTGTTGTCAATTCAATGGTCCTACAAGTCAAGCTAGACCAACTCAAAGGGTAAAACACTTTAAGATTGAGTAGGCTGGTGCGGCAATGATTATTCTTAAATTGAAAGGTTATCTCATTTATTTTCTTACTTTCTTTAGTCTTTTATTCAATGCTTATAAAATTTTAACTTTTATTTAAAGGAACTTCTTGTAGGGTGGCATTCAGGGTAGGAGAAAAATTGTTTGAATTTGTTGGGATCTTATTTGTAAAGACAAGAAAGATGAGGATTTTGAAGTCAAAGATTTAAATTTATTAGACTTATTTAACATTTTAGTCCCTGAACTTAGGTGCTCTTTTGGAATTGGTCTTTAAACTTTTTTCGATGCTTTGAGTCCCTAAACTTTGTTTAATTTTTGGAAATGGTTCTTTCATCACTTAAGTGATGATATGACCGAGGATATGTCATGTCACTTTCACAATATCGAAAAGCGATGTGTTATGTTGAGTCATGGGACACTACATGTTTTTTTTATTGAAAAAATAATTTCTTTTAAAATTTATTAAAAGATTCGATTTTCTTTTAAAAAATATAATTTTTAATTATTTTTAATAAATTTGATTTTTTTTAATTTAAAAAATTCATGTGGCATCATCAGACACGTTACCTATCGATGTGGCGAATGTGGTGTGACATATCCTCGCTCATATCACCACTTAAATGATGAAAGGACCATTTCCAAAAATCAAACAAAGTTCAGGAACCCAAAGCATCGAAAAAAAAGTTTAAGGACCAATTCCAAAAGAGCACCTAAGTTCAGGGACTTAAATGTTAAATAAGCCAATTTGTTTAATATTTCCCTCCTTGCTAAGTGAAGGTGGAGGCTCTTGTCCCAAAAGGATTCTTTATGTTTTCAATTCTTGTAGGATAGATATGGTGGCTTTGGTGCCTCTTTGTTGGTGAGCTCTGGGGGACAAAATTTTTACATGACTTCATTTTGGTGGAAATATCTTTGTGCTATCGGATTTTTTGATGGAGCGATGGATTGGTTTAAAGACCGTATCTCTAAACAGTTAGGCCATGGTAATTCTACTCTCTCTTGGGAGGATCGTTGGTGTGGTCCTATTTATCTTAAAAATCAATTCCCTAGGTTGTATGCGGCCTTTGATGACAAGGATAAGATGGTTCAACAAATGGGTGCTTGGTGTGATGGGGTGTGGTCTTGAAATCTTTGTTAGCGTCGTAATCTTTTTGAACATGAGAAAGACATGTTGGTTGATCTGAATAATATCGTGGAAACTGTTATTATCTCTGATAATGCTTTGGATTATTGGAAATGGATTGCAGTTGGATCCGTTTATTTTTATGTGAAGTCAGCTTATAGCTTCTTCCTTCGTTGTTTTCCGGGTTGATTAATCATGTTTTTTAAAAGTTTATGGAAGGTTAAAGTGCCATTCAAACTTCGTGCTTTCTCATGGAAGCTTCTTCTGGACCGTGTGGCATCCAAAGTTAATTTGCAGCGTCATGGTGTGATTGTGGATGTGCAATATTCTTTTTGCAAGAATGTTGCAAAAACAAATCATCACCTTTTTATTGTTTGTTTTGTCGCTGATGCAATATATGGTTGGTTGGGTTGTGTTAAGGTGAGTTCTAATTCCTCACATGAATTTCTTCTGGATCACTGTAATCTAGGGAAGACCAAGAAGAGTAGAAATTTTATAGGTATGATTTGGATGTGCGCTTGCTAGACTATTCGAATCAAGAGAAATTCAGGCATCTTCAATAATGATGAGTAGGGGTGGAAACAGGCCAGGCCGGCCTACAGGGACCTATAATAGGCCTAATAAGAGGCCAGGCTAGGCCAGACTTTTTTTGCAAACAGGCCAGGCTCAGGCTATTAAAAAAGCCTATATAGTCTAAACAGGCCAGGCCCAGGCTATCTAAAAAGCCTATTTAACTTAACAGGTCGGCCTATATAATTTATATTATTATTATTATTATTTATTAGTTATTATTATATTATAAAAAAATACAATAAAAAAATTTAACTTGCACACTTATTAAATGAAAATGCAAACAAGTCCCACATTGTTTAACATGGTGCATGCTCTTTGGTTCTGAAAAAATGTTTGACTATATGAGGGTAGGAAGGAGACTTAATATAATTCATCTATGCTTGCATTTGTTGAAGAGTTGGTCGATGTGGGACTTAATATGTTGAAGCTTGCCTTGCCTTGCCTTGGTTATGTGTAATTATGCAAGTCTCACATTGTTCATTTCATAAGAAATAAGCCCACATCGTTCATTCCATAAGAATAAGAAATAGGCCTTCCACCCCTTGTTGTAATCCTTATGAGTTATGAAGTCCCACATTGCCTATTAGAAAGGAAAAGCTTGTGTCTCTTTCCTTATAAAAAGGACCACTTCCATAGCTTTTATGATAAATGGAGTCACAATGGGTCTCAATGGCTAATTGGGCCACATGGCTAATTTAAAAGTTTTAATATTTGATCAATAATTTTTCTTGTTAGGAAATTCGGTTGAACCGCTAACCCTTTGGTTTTTTTCGATTTTTGACTGGTTTTTCCGGTTTGGAAATTGGTACCATGATTGGTTCACCAATTTACTAGTGGGCCTATTGGCCTATTTAAAAATTTTAGTTTATGTAAGCTTTGTAACAGGCTTATAGGCTAGGCCAGGCTTTTTAACAGGTCAGGCTCAGGCTCGAAAAATTAATTTAAACAGGCTAACAGGCCAGGCTAGGCCACAATAATTTATATAGGCCGAGCCTGCTTAAGGCCAAAGCCTGGCCTGGCCTGGCCTGTTTCCACCCCTAATGATGAGGTTGATATTCCGAGTTGGGTGGATGTCATTAAGATCAAATCTTGGTCTTGGTTCTTTTGTTTGACTAATCTGGCTATTTTTTTTCTCTAATTGGTGTATGTCACCAGTACAATGTATTGATAGGGTAGGTTGATTTTGCTATTGGTCCCTGTTGTTGTAAGGATATGTAGATTTGGCAATTCGGGCTACCCGGTCGGGTTTGGGCCAGCCCGCTTCGGGCTTAGGC
This sequence comes from Crotalaria pallida, assembly GCA_037953625.1. NCBI lineage: Eukaryota > Viridiplantae > Streptophyta > Magnoliopsida > Fabales > Fabaceae > Crotalaria > Crotalaria pallida. Next base: position 20,771,540 of record CM075650.1, read on the forward strand.
CATGACCGGGCCGGGCTAAAAAAGCCCGGCTAAAATTCGGGCCTCTAAATTCATGCCTATGCCCGCCCTATGCGGGTAGCGAGCAGCCCACGAGCCGCCCGACAACTTTTTTTTTTTTGATAAAACGTAATAATTTTATACATAAATTACAAAAAATAAAATCAAAAAATAAAATTTAAACAATCTGTTTTTCAACAATTTTAAATTCAGTGAGTAATTGTTGTTGTGAAAGTGTGCAGTGAGTGAAAGTGTGTAATTGTTGTTGTGAAAGTGTGTGAATGTCGTGAGGAGAGGAACCAGAGGAAGAACTGAATATGCAGAGAGTGAAAGTGAAAGAAATGAACTAGAGTGAAACTGTGAAAGTGTGTAAGAAGCCGGGTCCTGCGTGTTGGGCCTTGGCCCTTAATGGGCCATTAATTTTTTTCCTCAACCATTGTGCTGCAGGTGCATAACAAGTGGTTTAAGTTTTTTTTTAAAAAAACAATTAAATAAAATTAACCGGGCTGTCGGGCTGGGCCGGGCTAGCCCGGTTCAAACCCGGCTCGGGCTCGGGCTCGGGCTTTTCCGGGCTGGGCTAAAAAGGCCCGGATATATTTCGACTCATATTTTGTTGTATAAACCTGGATATGATGCAGGCTTATTCGGGCCGGGCCGAATTGCGCTCTAAGGATATGCTATACTATTTTTCTCTTCTTTGGGATTTTTCCACTGGGTTTTTTCCTATCAAGGTTTTTAAGGAGGTAGAGATCTTAATTTTGCCATGGTTAGTTTTTTAGGTGGTGGGTTGTTTGTGGTTTTAGTGTCGTTTTGGTTGCTTCACTTTCTCGTGAAGTGGATTGTATTGTTCTTTGTCAATTTTGGTCTTTATTGAGCACATGATTGAGTACCTTGTTCAAACCCTTCATAGAATGTGGGGTTCAAGTGTACAATAATGCTTATTTTGACCTCGAATTTGATTTTAATAAAATTCTTTGCTTATAAAAAATATTAGAATTTAATTGGATAATTGACACATAGAGGTGAGAATGAGCCAGACTGGTTCATGGGTGCTTATAGCTCGGCTCGCTCAAAGCCTGACTTGGCTCAACTCGTTTAATGAAAATGCAAGACTTAAGATTTTTAAAAAGCCTATTTGTAACACCCCAAAATTTTAATCCCTGATTAATGAAATGTTAATTATAAAATTTATTATAATTAATTATTTCTATTTTTAATCTTTGATTAAAATATGTGTTTATGATATTAGTGAATGTGTGAATTTAATTTGGTAATTATTTTTAAGTGAAAATAAATAATTTGCACATTAGTCCCTGTTTTGGGGACCTAGAAGTAATTATAGGAAAGGTTTTGGAGGGAAAGAAAATAAAATTTATATTTTTCAAAAACTGACCAAAATACTCGAGTGTTTCTGAAAAGACTCGAGTGTTCTGGTCAGAGTTGCACGAGTTAGTACGTTTTGGTGAGTCACCACCAACGATTCTCGCCGTTCGACACGAAATCACCACCCCAACACGTCCAAGCTTGTCATGTCGAGCTGCATGAGCCTTCAACCACTCTATAAAAGCCGATTGAACCATGTTGAGAAGCATTTGGTCAATTTGTTGAAGACTTTCATGTTTTAGGGTTCCTAAGTTCGAACAATCGATACTCCCTCTCTGTTTCGATTCGAGTCATAAACTATACACCAATACAAAGTTCACATCTCGAGCTTTGTATAGACACCAAAATCGTGAGTAGAGAGTTTGTGTGTTGGGAGAATTGGAGCTCGAAAGTTGGAGCTTGTTGCTGTCAACCAGTTTCTAGAGCTTACTTTGGATTCGAATTTTGGTAAGCTCTCGTGTCCAATCAACCCCCAATTTGTTTTAAATCCTAGTTTATGTTGCAGAGAACGAATTCTAATCAAAACCCCTAATTCTCTTACATGTTAACCCATTCAAATATTCTGACTTTAGACCTCTGCTCAAACTGTCCTGCATGTTAATGGTTGAAGTGGTTCTTGGTGTTGTGGAGTTTTTCCTTGCAATTTCTTTGTTGAATCACGTCTGAGAGGTAAGGGGAAAGCTTTCTATTCACTAGATAGAGTTTAAATTGCATGAATTTTATTAGAGAGCCACCAAGAGGCTCTAAGGGCTTAGATTGAATAGGGAAATTGGTTTGGAGACCAACTTGTGCTCTAAAGTTGTTTTGAGCAAGTCCCATATGATGCATGCAAACTGTTTTGAACTTGAATTCACAAGTTTATTGAGTATATTGCAATTTAGTATGTTGAGTTGTGAATTTCCAAGTTTTATGCATAATATTGTGAATCTCTGTCAATTCTGTAATTTGATGTGTTCTAAGTGTTTGAACTTGTTTATTATGTGTTATATGAACTCTGTTGATCATTGGATTGGATTGGAAATGGTTAGAATTGAAAATGGTATGTTAAAACCAAATTTATAGTCTGTTCTGTATGAAAAGACTCGAGTACATGGCTTGACACTCGAGTATTTTGTGATAAAACAGTGTGTCTTTTTGCTCAAACACTCGAGTATCAGGTCCAGAACTCGAGTATTGACCGATGTAACAAGAGTACTTTCTGATGAACCACTCGAGTATTCTGGATTGATGAAGAACACTCGAGTACTCATGAACTACTCGAGTATTTTTATAAGATCTGAAATCTGACTTTTCTGAAAAGCATGAACGACTCGAGTAGCCATGAACTACTAGAGTAATCTGGAAAGACTGAAGAACTACTTGAGTATTCTGAAGAACACTCGAGTATTTCTGCCCAAAAAATTAAAAATACCATTTTTAATTTTGAATCATTCTGTTAATACTTAAATGATAATAATCCAAGTGATCTAAGACTTAAAAGAAATTGATTGATAATGGTATGAAATTATTGAATTAATAATGTGAGATATTATTAATTGAGAAAATACCAATCAATTCTTTTAAGTTAAGAAATGGCATTCATTCTGGAGTTTGGATGCTAGATCGTTTTTCATGTTTTGGTAACATGAGGAGGGCCTCTGGGAGTGCCAATTGACGGCTTGCTTGATGACACATTATGGTTGATGATGTGGCCAGCATAGTGAGATGCTGATGATATGGTTATTCCGTTTGGATGACGGGTGTAACACCCCAATTTGGACTTAGAATTTTCACTAAAAATTTGCGCCATTTTTTTTATAAACATTACCAAAGTCAGTTCATTTTAGTTCTTTTACAAAAAGTTTTTCATAAAACAATTTGATTCATTTGGTTTTCGAAATATTTGGTTCATAAACTCGCAACATAAAATTCCTTTCCAAAAAGAGATGTCACTAACACTTTTCCAAAAAGCTCCTTTTCATGATGCCAAAATTATTCGATGGTTAATTTGCGGAAAAACAGTTAATTATTTAATGAACTTGATACATAACCAAAAAGAACTTCTTTTATTTCATTTAAAATAATTCATATTACAACTGGGGCTACATTTGGGATAGAGTAATCATGTCCTACCCATCCAAAGATGGAATACAAAACAAGACTATCCTAGACTACTAGTCTTCATCATTCCTCCACCCCAATCGTCTGGAAGATTCCTTGATTTCTGCTTCTGCTTCCTCCTCGTGCGTCGTTTTGTGATCCTCTTCCGACTTGAGCAACCACTACTTGGTATATTACATGATCTGCCATCCGTGAACATTGTTCCCCAATGTCCACAGGAAAGGGAAATAGAGAGAGTAAGCACTTCCGAACGATATGATCGTCGACGGCGCGGGCTTACCATAGGGGAATATTAAGACCACACAAGCATATCATAAAATAATATATACATCATTATTACCAACCCCTTTAGCTAATTACCATAAAGTCCTTTCCACCAAAAGGATAATCTTCATGAAACCATATTCATTATATTTAATTATCTTTAGGCTCTAAGTTTCACTGTCATAACCACCGAAAATTCAAGAGGGTGTACCACCACCGAGGCTCAAGGGTTTGGTAGCACACACGTTACATCTCCTCCATCATTCCAACCACATCCTAGTTCGGAAAGCAGATGGGACGCACAGAAACCCTAACCATGCTGGCATCGATGTCGAAGGGTACACACCAACAAGTATCCAACAACCGAAGTAAAATCATTTCATCAATACAGTTTCAAAAATACAGCGACATCTAGCCCCATTTGGGTTTCCTCTCACCATCTAAGATTTGCTCAAGGGGGCGACAGTGCTATCTCTAGTTGATCGTGCAGTTCTTCGCTACGACATTGTCTACAACCGAGAGACAAGTCCTTGTAGTCTTGTCCCGCCTAGAGAAGCACTCGAGGCTTCTTGACGTTTCACCGTCCTTGCCCTCCCCTATCACAATCGACACTTGAAGAAACACCGACCTCCAAGCATACCTGAGTATCTGTAGATAATCAGAGTGTCTTTCCTCTCCACTACTTCACTCTCAACGTGTAGGTTTAGGAAAGGGGTTCCTAAGTCTTTTAAGTCTTTTAAGTCTTTTCTTAAACCTAAGTTTTGGTCGACCCATTGTATGCCTCGCTTCTAACGGGCCTCGACCTCTGAGGGACCACGGCCATATTTACTTATAGTACAGTGGATTCCACAAGACTTGAAACCACGACACAGTCATCCACGTGGCCAGTCACTTAAGGGGATTATGTAACAAAGTTATTTTTGTGCCACTTGCACCATCACTGTACACTAATATCGCTTACAAAACCCATTGATCATTCTCATATTTTCATAATAGTATTTCCAAAATATGCCAAATCCTTTTCATGGAACGACCGGTCGAAAAACACAAAGAACTCTTTTCATAGGAATCACCGAACAATAATTATCTTTCCATAAGATGAACCATTATTTCCAAAATATAATATACAATTCAAAAATATACAACATGGCATAATCAATTATCAACCGACATACAATAAATATCGAGGAATCGTGTTTTTCGTATAAACGGCAGGATACACACTCAATTGCCGTTTTACTACTCGACCGATAGATTCCTAGTTCCGACCTTTGAGATGATACGGAACATCCTAATATTATCCTACATGCCACTATGTCTTAAGAAAGCTTCTCTCTCACCTGAGATCCACGCTTACTCTGTTTCAACCTTTGTGTCAACAGCTCCAACAGCTCGTTCACCTTTGATTCATTTTATTCTTAAACGACGAACGACATACAAATCAATATCTGACAAGTACCTTATACTATCTATTTACTTAGGTAAAGACTAAACCCAAGGTACCAAAGCACCTTAAAACAGAAATTCTTTTTAAAACATCCTTTTCAAGGCGTCAAATAACTTAAAATAATTCCTTTTAAAATTCAAGAAATCCTTTTTGCAAAACATAATTTAAAACTCATTCTAATACTTTGAAAACTATTTAGAATACATTTTTATTTCTACAATACCATACTATATTACTTATATAACAACTACCACATGCACACACTTATACCAGTAAAAACAACAATTTATTTAAACAAACATCAAATCATACTTTCACAAATTCACTTTTATAATTTCTTTTTTACTCTATACACTTTTATTAAAGGTCCTATCATAAAAATCCTCATACTAATTCATTCCAAAACAATTTTTATAGTTGATGCAACCAATTTAGAATTTCGGACAACATACCCTACAAGTTTTGCAAAATCACTTTTTCTTTTTAGCTTTTAAATTATGAAAATCATCTCCAATCATAATATAACTTTTAAATCACAATCATAACATCTTAAAATAAACCTCAATTTTTTCTTTACTACAGATCTCACTCTTAAGTACCTTATAACAACTATCATTTACAGGCTATTCATACAGCATGAATTTGAAGTATTTTTCTTTGATGCACATTTCAATCAATCAAGCAGTAAACAAATTTTTGCATAATCATGTTATAAACACATATAACATATTGAGAAAATAAACTCAAGTATTCTAAGTTAAAAATACTTTTTCTCTATCGATAATGAAATTAAGTTATAGACCATAAACATTACACAACAAAATCACTTTTAAGCATCAGTACATTCACAAAATCACCTTTTACACTTAATTGCTAATTTTTAACTACTTATAATAAAGATCTTAGCATAAAGTACACATTACCAATTCATTTCAAAATAATTTATATCCTTGATGCAACTTTCTTAAAATCTTGAACAGCATATACACTATTTCTTAAAATCAGTTTTCTCCTAAACGGTTTATCGAAAACACATGCCACTTTTTCCTAAAAATTCTTTACAAATCCTACTATAATAAAATGATTAAACATGATTAAAATAAAGCATATTAGTTTGCTGGACAGACACCATAAGTCCAGTTGCATCACTTCAAAAATTTAAACTAACAGACTCTAACATTCCTATACATACTGTAATTACATATAAACAGTTAAGCATAGTATGCACCTATAAAAATTATTATTTAAGGCCTTATACCTTATGAAAATAATACTTTTCAGCATTAAGAAAATTTCCAGGTCTAAATATATTTTTATCAGAACACATAATACACGTTGATAACCATTTATTCACATAAAAAAAATCAATCAAATATTTTTGTTTTTCTCTTCAATAAATTCGGCCAACATTATATACATAAAATAGTACTTTTTAAATTTTCAAACACACATATATACTTTAGTCACATAATTTCATATACTTAAAATAATCAATTTGACACAAAGATAATCACTTTTTAAGAAAAATTACTTTTGTCCAGTAACTAGTTTACAATTCATACTAACTACATAGTCAGAGATAAAAATTACTTACTTACTCCTAAATTTACCAAACCAAATAATATAAACCACGTGTAACTTTTAATCAAAATTCAATTATACTTCACTGTTAACACCATAAAATCCAGAATCTCATTTGTTTTCATAAAACTAATTTCATTTCACTATTACAACATCAGAGATCAAATAATCATCCAATAAGTCACATAACATAATAATAACAACTATCACCCTATATATATATATATATATATATATATATATATATATCACGACCAAACAATAAAACAAGGAAAAGGCTAAATTTTTTTCTTTTCTTTTAATGCTACATTAGATCTTATAGTTTCAGTAACACAAAATTTTCAGAATCTTATTTAGTTTCCATTTTGAATCCAAACAAAAAGAATTAAAATACTTCAAACAGATACAAAATATAAATTCCTATATTGTAAGAACACAAAAATTTCAGAATATTCTTTTTCCTTTTTATGATATATAATTCGGTCATCTCAAGGTTAAAGAAAAGGGGAGATCATTCTCTTTAAACAACTTCTTTTTTTGTCCCTTTTCTTATCCTTATTTCATTTGACCACAAATCAAAATATTACCAACAAAAACATAGTTCATTCTAATATAAAAATAAGAATTAGAAACTTTTAGTTCTTAATATCATAAAAAAATTAGAGATTCTAATAACAGTAGAAGAAGAGATGAAATAAATTAAAATATAAACTTAGAGTTACCTCTCCTCCTAAAGTTAAAAGACTTCCCCAAGGTGAGAAAATTTTCCTCCTCTTCCTACCTTCAACTCGCCACCTTCCTCTCTCTTTTCTCTTGGAATAATTTTTTTTTCTCAAAGTAACAACAAGTAGTGTGTGTGAAATGGTGAGAGGTGTGATGGCCTATTTATAGGTGAAGAAAAGGCAAATATTCCCCAAAAATCTGATCAGAAATTCATCCCCCCTCCTAGTCCATGGTGAGTCATCAACTTTACTTCTTCACTTGGAACTTCACAAGCATTAAATGGGACTTTTCTAAAAACTATAGCTTCTTAACTCAAGGTTTATTCCTCACAATTTTCAGACATTATTCTCTTCTCTCCCTCCTAATTTTTGGACGGTGCATATATAAAAATTTAAGGAGAAAAATTTCCATTGGTCCATTTTGAATTCATCACCTAATTGACCAATCACATTAAAGCTTTTATTTTAATAATTCAGAACAAAAATTAGAAAAAGGCTAATATTTGGAATGTGAAATCAGCAGGCATTTAGATAAACATTTAAATAAAATTATTTCAAAGTCCAATAATTTATTTCATGCTCCAAAATAATTTTTCTAAGTTAAAAATACCAAAAATTCGTTTTTACCTACTGTACAGTACTTTTTCGTAGGGATCAAAATAAAAATTCTCTTTTCACATATTCAGATATTACATTTTAATACGATCATTTTTATATAAAGTTTATAATTTTTGGACTTACGGTTTGAAAGTTGAATTTTTGAAGCTCTAAGATCATTTCCTTCAAAAATGCACTTCATAAGCTTTCAAATAATTTTACAATAAGAAAAATAATAAAATATATTTTATTTGGACGGTGGTCCAATAGAAAACCTCAGAAATGTATTTTTGTTTTCAAAATAATATACACTTGAGTCAAAAGGTCATTTAATGCATTAAAATCACACCTTTATACTTAAAACTCAAAAATTCGTTCAGTACTGTAGCAGTGATAAAATTTCGAAAACTCCAAAATAAAAATAAAAAATTTACATTTTCATAATCTACACTTTTATACGATCGTTTTGATATATCATTTATAATTTTTCGACGTACGGTTTAAAAGATATGAATTTTCGAAGTCATATTACTTTATTTCCTCAAAAATCTTTTTTTGTATTTTAAATATAAGTATAATACCATTCAATAACCTTATAAAATATTTTTATACTACTAATATACTTCAAATGCATCATATACAATTATATATATATATATATATATATTTATACATTTTCCACGTTTATATATATACTTAACTTAAACAATTAGAAATATACAACCCAATAATCAATGGTTCACTATAAGAATTTCACTAGAAAAATATTATCACATAAATAATCATACAAAATATAATTATAATTTAAATTAAATTGGGGCAAAATTGTGGGCCTCACAACGGGACGTTGCTCGGGTGGCACGTTATGTACCATTTCCAAGCTTGTCGTGTATATTCTTGGTGAATGTACGAATGTTGTACACCTAGGAGTACAACGCACTGTTGAGTGCTGATATGAAGTAAAGGATGGACGTCAGAGAGTGACACAGAATGATGGAGTTAGGATTGATAGCTAGACTCATACATCATGTCACTCATTTAAACTGAAAATTTGTAAATGAAATAAGTATGAGCATCTTACTTGCATTAAATTCTTGCTAAGTGCTAAATGTGATTGTTGACTATTGCTGCATATTTACATACTCACATCGTGCATATATTTATACTCTATTTACATGTATAGAATTGCTTATCCCTGTGCCCTTGTAGGTGATGTCACGTTACATCGCTTGCATCGAGATCCGGCCACTTCCTAGTGGCATATGGATCTACGAGGATCACCGAGCGGTATTTGAGGGTGAGGTAGAGGTTACCTTCTACCACCCCAACCCGCTGATCCGGTTTCGTCCTTGTAGGTTTAGGATCCCCATCATATACACTATGCACGTACCGCCCTTTTACACTTACCATGGACCACCTCCCACACGACCAGCTCGCTCATATCACAGTTTTCGCTTTCGACCTACCCGCTCACACCCTTTTTCTTCTAGAGTCGTCCGCGAGGAGACTCCCCCATCTGATCCGAGGAGCCCTGTAAGGGTCTCGCCATCACCTGACTCTGTACCTAGTGGTAGGATACCCACTCCTTCGGATGAGATAGAGGAGGAACCTGTGGAGGACGAGAGCGGAGGCGAGCCTATCGTTCACTCTACCGGGAGTCAATGGAGGGACGATGATCCCTAGGTATGTGCATAAGGTAGAAGATGAGGATCGGGGATCTGGTGTGATGGATGCTGTGGAGGAGATGATGCTGCTGCTGATGATGTTGGATGATGACTACTGCTGCTACTTGGATATTTCTACTACTACTACTCCTGCTACCTGATCTATGTAACCAGCTCTAGAGTTTTATATTTTGAGATGTGTATATATATATTGTAGATATGCTTTTGAGAACTTTAGAGTTATGGTTTACTTTTGGATATAGATCTTTTATTATGGACTTGTATTGGATCTTGGAGACACGACCTATGGACTATGTATTTCATGACCTATATATATGTATACAGATATATATTTTATGTTCCTATTACAACTTGTGCATAGTCCTACTATTTCCGCTTACTCTGATAAAGATTGTTTAAAGAGTTCGGCTACGTTATTTGAAAATGGTATCAGATCCTCAAAACGAAAGAATAGATGGCATCACTTAATTTTTACTATGTAAATACAATTTCGAAGTACCGATGCTATCTGGATTGTGAAAAGATTTTCTTGTCTTAGAGAATGCCGAATTCAATACAATGTTTAAAATGATATAAGTTACATTCTCCAAGGATTCCATGTTTTGGTTTGTGCACCCGCCTCTATAGAAAATAAAAAGAAAATTTTATTTCCTACATTTTCTAAATACTAACAAGTCCATAACTATATGAGTAAGAGTATATTTTTTACTTTAATTTATATTACTATATTGAGGGTGTCACACTGAGTGGTATCGCAAGTAAGATCCTGTAGTAGTTGAAGTAGTTCCAGAAAGGTAGTCATCAACATCAAGCAGGTATCCAAAGGGCATATTTATGGTTTTGAATGCTAGTATCTTGCTTGTTTTGAGCACTAGATACAATTGAATGTTTTGTTTGAGGTTATGGTTATAGCCTTAGTATAGGTGGTGTGATGAATGTTTCTTTAGTTCATCATATGTGACCATAAGTCCATAGCGCAGGTCTATTATGGCAACTAGAAACCAAAACCATACTAACGCGATGTTAGAGAGAATCACCGCTGTGTTGGAGTCTATGCAACAACGATAACAATAGCAATCTCAGCAACCACCGCAACCGGTTAATCCACCTCATCAATGTAATGTGGGTAATACCGAGGCTAAGAGTTTGGCGGATTTTAGGAGTTGTAATCCACCTAAGTTTGAAGGAGGATTTAGACCTGAGGAGGCTAATAAGTGGATTCACACTATGGATATAATCTTCAGAACATTAGATTGCACTGAAGCTCAGAAGGTGGCATATGCAGTCTACATGTTAGAAGATGAGGCTGAGAATTGGTGGAACCATACGGTTCAGCTTTTGTATTATAAAGGAAGGGAAATGAACTGGGGTGTGTTTATGGAGAAGTTTCTCAATAAATACTTCCCAGAAGATTTGAGGAGAAAGAAGGAGGTTGAGTTCTTGTAGCTGAAGCAAGGAGACATGAGTGTGGGTGAGTACGCAACCAAGTTCGAGGAATTGATGAAGTACTCTCCATATTACCAGAATAATCCAAATGAAAGGAGCAAGTGTATCAAGTTTGAAGGAGGCTTAAGGCCTAAGCTGAAATCTATTTTCAGTTATCAAAGGATCCAAAGCTTTCCTGCACTAGTGGACATGTGTAGGATGTATGAGGATGACAAGAAGGCAGAAGGATTGCAAGCATCAGAGAGGAAAGATAGTCAGAATTATGGACCTCAGAGGCGCAAGGGTTTTTCAACAATCTAGGCAAAGGAACATATGATCACCGAGGAAAGGGCAAAGGAAAAGTTGGAGGTAATGATGGAAGGATGATAGCCCCGCAAGCGCACAGGTTATCGTAGTAATAAAAAGTATCGTATCCGCAGGGATTTTGTTGTTAAATACCAACAAATTATAAGCACCAATTATCTAAACCGGATTAATAGAAAATTAAAAATAAAATTTAGAGATTGATTTTTGGAAAAATAAAATAAAATAAAATCTAAAAGATTGGATTGAGATTTGGATTGGGAGATTTCCAAGGATTAGTTTCACCCATATCCGCATTGACAATCTTTAGTGATATCTCTTTTATTTAGCTAGATTTATTTTTTGGGTGAATTATCCTAATGTAGAATAATAGCTCCTTTCAGAGTCTTAGCAACGTACCTAATGAGGCCTAATTTCTACTTTCGTGATAATTAGGGTACATTAAATTCATTAAGTTCTATGATAATTCAGGGAATCCCCTCAGGAATTAAAACTACTTTCGTGATTTAAGTTCCTAAGTTAAAATTTGGTATTTTCTAATACTATGGTTCACCTTTCGGTACTTCCCTTAATATCTGGGATCATGTAATTGTGGAGCTCTACACAACCAAAAGCATTAAGCACACCAAAATTAAATAAAAATAGAATCTAGCATAAATAGAAGATAAAATATTAAATCCTCATGTCAATGCCTCCATGGGTTAATCCTAATCCTCAGAAAAAGGGAACTACTCACTACTCATGTTCATGATACAAATTAAAAAATAAGAATAAGACATACTAAAGTAGGAATAACCAAAAGTTGAGAGGAGGAGAATTTCTTCTGTCTTCAATCGCCTTCCAGATCTTCCTTGAGAGAAAATATGTTGTGTTATGTCTTCAATCCTTGTTTTCTAATTATATATCTTCTCATCAAATCTAATCTTCTAAATCAAATCTATCTACAAGGGTTTCTATCTTTTACAAGTTATCTGCTACTTTTTCCAAATTTGGGCCCAAATTGATTAATTAGGCCCAATGACTTATCTTCCTTCTCAAAGCCCTCAAATCTCTTTTTTTTCTATACAATTGCTTCCAAAAGCTCTTTAATATTTTCTCAATGATAAATTCTTTACTTTCCAAAGCTCCAAGCCTCCAAATTGTAACCTGCACATCAAAAACACCAAAAACCTTTCCCAAGTGAAATATGAACTAAATGCATGCTAAATTAAAATAAAATACCTAAATAAATATTAAAATAAATACAAACTAATAGGAAAATAATATGCATGCTACGCACACATCAAATTCCCCCAACCTTGAACCTTTGCTTGTCCCCAAGCAAAACATGCAATGCAATGAATGAATCCTATATGAATGCAAACTAACTCATCATCTAGGCAACAAAACTCATAACCCAATAATGACATGCACAAAAACACAACTTCCTCAAAACAAATTCTATCAAATGACATAACCTGTAATTCTCTCAAACTAACATCCACTAACCAATCATGAAATAATCAAAAGTCTACCCAATTAGAACCTTAAACTTATCACAACCTTGCTCATCACTAAAGGGGTCACTCCACTCACCTACTCTCAATGTGTATAAGAGGGTAAAGACATATCACTCAAGTTCATCAATGAAAGTGAATTACCATAAGCTTGACCATAGACCAAAATCTCCACTGAAACTATTGAATGCATGCAAGAATCAAAAGGTCTTAATTAGGTTGTAATGAGGCCATGGCTAAAGATGTCAGGTGGGGTATAAGAAACAAAGGATCACGCAAAGGGCTATAATAATGTAACCATAAACACAATATCCCCTTGAATTATGAATGGAGCATATAATCACTGTAGTTACACATCAACTCCAAAAATTTGTGATCTTTCATTCCTTTTTTTTCACTTCTCTCTATTCTCTTCCTTTCTTTACTTTTTCACATATCAAGTATTTCCCCAATAAGCAATTACCTGCTCTCAAAAGGGGTACTTGACACTCAATTATTTCCTTTTTTTTAGAAGAGAGATAAAGAGAATAATGCTTTAAGCTCAATATCAACACTATAACATCTCATCCAAAGAACTACTCTCTCAATTGCACCATTCACAATCCAAAGGGTACCAAAAAGATGTAACATTATGAAAGGGTACCAAGGAAAACAATTATTTCACTAGGCTCAAAATGGGAAACTAAGGGAAAGTGTTTATCAAAATTGTTGAAGGCCAGAAAAACAGTCCTAAGTGCCTTCATCATATTCATGCATGCAAACAATTATCAGTCTCAAGATGGTCATAGGTCAAGTTCTAGAATTCACAATCAAAGTGAACATCACTCAATATCAAGAAAGAAGAGGGGTTTAAAAAATATTTATTATGTGTTACCCCTGTTAGACTCAAAACTCACATTTATTGGCTAATTTAATGAAGAGCAAGCATCACAATAAGTTTCAGCCAATTATCAGTATTCTAATGATTATTCATGCAACCATCGGTCCAAACAAGTAGATCATCACAGGCTAAGTAACTTTTCAAAAATAATATTCTTAAGGAAACACATTTAGTGCAAGCCAAAATAGATATAAGTCCAATTGCCTAGATAATGAGTCAGTCAAATGCATGAAAAATGAATGAAATTTTTTTTATATATGCATGTGAAATAAAAAAAAATGAAAAATGCATGATAAATGAATGAGAACACTACATGGTCCTAAACTAATATGCAAAATGCAATGCACCCCCCCAAGCTTAAATTCTACATTGTCCCCAATGTGGAACAAAAACTCAAGAAGAGGAAAAGGTCATAGTGTGGGATCAGGGAAGTGACCCTGAGAAATGTGCCAGTCATACATGGCTCGCTACATCCTATTGGATTCCTCAACCATAGAGGCAATCCTTGCTAATTCAGAGCGGAGTTCGGTGAACTCAGCGCGAGAAGGAGGAGGTGGAGAAGAGCTAGAGGGGCCAAGGGTGTCATCAGGGGCCTCCTCAGCCAAAGGCTGTGGATCTATCATGAACTCCTCCGTCATAGGAGGTGGCGCGACAGGAGTGGGAAAGCGCCAATTGGCTGAGATTCGCTCAGTGGTGCGAGCAGGATCAGGAAGAGGATAAGCAATAGGGTCACCATGGAGGCGAAGACAATAAACATCGCCTTGCTTTACAAGCATATTCATACAAAGGCAAGTGGCTAGATCAAAACGAGTGCCTCCAGGGACCGAAACTAGGCCAGAAACATCATGACCAAGGGCAAGAGCAATAGTGGTAATAAGACCACCAACCACAATGTCTCCCTTTGGCGCTTTGCCAACCTTCTCGAGGTGGCGAACAAGATAAGAGCCGGTATCAAGAGACGCGCCATAGAGCATACCCCAAATAAATAACAACTCATCGGGCCGAACCCCACCGGGTTCACCACGTCCGAAAAGAGTGTATGATAAAAATCTGTGCACATACCTAAGACAAGGGTTGCGAAGGAGAGTGGCTTTGGTCGTGTTAGGGTCAAATTCAGTATAAGCTATTTCCTGCCAAAAATTGCGCTCATTAAATCCAAAAGGATAACGACGCTCACCACCAATAGGCAACTGCAGGAGTTGATTAAACTCCGCGAGGGTGAAGACATAATTAGTGTTAAATAATCGAAAGCTAATCTTACCCTCGTTGCACCCTATACCATACAACACATTCACATCAACAGAGCTTAAAAATTCTAAGGTAATTCGGTGATAAGTAAGACTCTTTTTAGTGACAAAACTAGTCCAACCTACCCTATCAACCATCCACTGCACATCCTCTAAAATCCCTAAAGTAGCTAAGGTATTTTCATCCATGTAGTGCGTAGGCACAACGGACCTTTGCACTAATGCAGTGTACCTAGCCTCTTTGAAAATAATGCTAGAATCAAAAATAATACCATAGGGATTATCAGAAGGAGGAGGAACTCTATTACCTCTAGAGCGGGAGGATGAAGCTCTGGATGATGAACCACGACCGGCCGGTGCTGCATTGCTCCTTGTTCTTTTGGAAGACATAGCTGAACACTTTTTTTTAGTTGCAGCAGTGGAGGGATTTTTTTTGGGGTGGAAAGCTGAATGTGGGGGCTAAGGGTTATGGGGGGCTGGTTCGGGTCGGTCTAGGTGTGAGGTGGCTGGATCGGGTCGGAATGGGTGGCACTGGCTGGGGGGAGAAGGAGAGGGGTTCACGGGTTGGAGGTGTTGTGACTAGAGAAGGGAGGGTTGTGGGTCGTGGTTCGGGACGGCGGCTATGGCTTCAGAGGGAGATAAGGTCGAAGGGAGAGAGAGAAGAGAGGAAGTTGAGAACGGCGGCGGGCTGTGGTTTGTGGGTTGGAGGTGGTGCTGGAGGCTAATGAGGCGCGGTGGGAAGGGACGGTTATGGCGGCATTGGCGGTGGAGGCTGGGCAGGGTGGGTGCGCCGGGAGTGGTGGCTGAGGATGTTTGGCTGGAAGAGAGAAGGGAGAGGAGAAAGAAGAAGAAGAGGAGGGGAAAGGGGTGGGGACGGCTGGTTAGGGTTTTGGGGGGACGGCTGGTTAGGGTTTTGGGGGGAGGGGGGTTTGATTTCGATTTGCAGTTTTTTTTAACGAGCCACGGCCGTGGCATTGGCCACGACTTACCCGTGGCGCACTGGAAAAGTGATGCGAGAGGCACATTACGCTGCCACGGGCGTGGCATACGCCACGGCTTGCCCGTGGCAACCTGGGAAACAATACGAAGAAGGGTGCTAAGCTCCACGGCCGTGGCATTTACCACGGCCAGATCGTTGAGCTTTCTGTGAGAAGTGCCACGGTCGTTGTACCTGCCACGGCCTGCCCGTGGCACACTATTTTTTTTAGAGCCCTGTGGCCATGGTATGCGCCGTGGCCTCCCCTCGGTTCTTCAAATTAATTCTTTTTCTTCCCAAATCAACACTTTTACGCTCCAAATCAACTCCTTTTTGCTGCAACCTCTTATAATCCTACAAAACAAAGACGAAACCCCAGTAATATGACATAATAAAATCCTAAAAATCAACAAAATAAAGTACGAAAGCGATTTAAAACTTGGGTTGCCTCCCAAGAAGGGCTTATTTAAGGTCCTAAGCTTGACCTCTCACTGTAATCACTCTGAAACAGATGGATTGAGAAGGGATTGTGTGTTCCCATCCTTAATAGGTTCTCCAATCAAGTAGTGCTTCAATCTTTGTCCATTGACTTTGAAAGCTCCAGTGGCTTCACTCCACACCTCTATAGCACCATAAGGGTAGACTTGCTTCACTCGGAATGGTCCTGACCACCTGGACCTAAGCTTTCCTGGGAAGAGCTTCAAACAAGAGTTAAAGAGTAACACAGAGTCACCCTCTTTGAACTCTCTTCGAAGGATTCTCTTGTCATGCCAACGCTTTGTATTCTCCTTGTAAATCTTGGCATTCTCGTATGCATCAAGCCTCAACTCCTCCAACTCATTAAGATGAAGCTTCCTCTTCTCACTAGCTTCCTTCAAGTCAAAGTTGAGAAACTTTATTGCCCACAAAGCTTTGTGCTCCAACTCAACAGGAAGGTGGGAAGGCTTTCCATAGATCAACCGGAACGGGGTCATACCAATAGGAGTTTTATAAGCAGTGCGGTATGCCCAAAGAGCATCATCAAGCTTCAAAGACCAATCCTTGCGGGATTTAGCCACTGTTCTCTCCAAAATACTCTTGATTTCTCTATTGGAAACCTCCACTTGCCCACTGGTCTGAGGGTGATAAGGAGTAGAAACCTTATGGGTTACCCCATACTTCTTCAGGAGACTCTCAAATTGTTTTTCAATGAAATGTGAGCCTCCATCACTGATAACTGCTCTAGGAACTCCAAATCTGGGGAAGATGACTGTCTTGAAGAGCTTGATTACAGTCTTTGCATCATTGGTTGGAGACACAATTGCCTCCACCCATTTGGACACATAATCAACTGCCACGAGAATGTACTTGTTGTTGCATGAGGATGGGAATGGTCCCATATAGTCAACTCCCCAAACATCAAATATCTCCACTTCAAGAATGTTGTTCAGAGGCATTTCATTTCTTATGGAGATATTACCCGTCCTTTGACAAGCATCGCATAAGAGCACAAACTTCCTTGCGTCCTTGAACAATGATGGCCAATAGAATCCAGATTGAAGGACCTTTGCAGATGTTTTTGAGGTTCTGGCATGTCCACCATACACAGAAGCATGACAGTGGAAAAGGATATTCTTCACTTCTTCTTCAGGAACACATCTTCTATATATACCATAAGCACACCTCTTATAAAGTAGAGGTTCTTCCCAGACGTAATGCTTCACATCAGAAAAGAACTTCTTCTTCTATTGGTAGCTCAGCTCAGGTGGTAGCACTCCGCAAGAAAGATAATTAACAAAGTCTGTGTACCATGGAGCATCCACCTTAGAAAGAGCCAACAATTGCTCATCGGGGAAAGAATCATCAATGGGCATCTCATTTGTATAATTAAGATCAGGATTATGAGGCAATCTGGAGAGGTGGTCTGCAACCACATTTTTAACACCTTTCTTGTCTCTGATTTCAAGATCAAATTCTTGGAGAAGAAGGATCCATCTGATAAGTCGTGGTTTGGCATCCTTCTTACTCAACAAGTACTTAATTTCTGAATGATCAGTGTAGACGATCACCTTCGAGCCAACGAGGTAGGAGCGAAACTTCTCAAAGGCAAAGACAACCGCCAACAGTTCCTTCTCAGTTGTTTCATAGTTGACTTGAGCATCATCCAAGGTCTTGCTGGCATAGTATATGGCATGGACCTTCTTGTCTTTCCTCTGTCCAAGCACTGCTCCAATGACATGGTCACTTGCATCACACATCAGCTCAAAGGGCAAACTCCAATCAGGTGCCTGAATGATAGGAGCAGAGATCAAATCTTTCTTCAACCTGTAAAAGGCATCTAGGCAATCCTGGATAAAATAAAATGGCATATCCTTAATTAACAAATTGGTTAAAGGTTTAGTAATCTTAGAAAAATCTTTGATAAATCTTCTATAAAAACCAGCATGCCCCAAAATGCTCCGCACTCCCTTGAGAGAAGTGGGTGGGGGCATTTTCTCAATTACCTCAACCTTTGCCCTATCTACTTCTATGCCACGTTCGGACACTAAGTGTCCTAACACAATACCTTCTCTTACCATGAAGTGGCATTTTTCCCAGTTTAAAACCAGGTTCATCTCATGACATCTCTGCAACACTTTGGAAAGATTAGCTAAACAATTATCAAAGCTAGTGCCATAAACAGAGAAATCATCCATGAAAACTTCCATTATATTTTCAATAAAGTCAGAGAAGATAGCAGTCATACAGCGCTGGAAGGTGGCATGAGCTTTACAAAGACCAAAGGGCATCCTTCTATAGGCAAATGTGCCATAAGGACAAGTAAAAGTTGTTTTCTCTTGGTCTTGAGGGTGAATGGAGATTTGGTGAAATCCCGAATACCCATCCAAATAGCAAAAATGTGAATGCTTTGCTAACCTTTCAAGCATCTGGTCAATGAAAGGGAGGGGGAAGTGATCTTTTCTAGTTGCTTTGTTTAGCTTCCTATAGTCAATACACATCCTCCATCCTGTGACTGTTCTAGTGGGGATTAATTCATTATTATCATTCTTCACAATAGTCATTCCCCCTTTCTTAGGTACTACTTGCACAAGACTAACTCATTCACTATCAGAGATAGGATAAATCACACCAGCATCAAGCAATTTAAGTATTTCCTTTTTCACTACCTCTTTCATGTTAGGATTTAATCTTCTTTGAGGTTCTATGCATTAATATCCTATGCATGCAAAGTGAAGGGCTAATTCCTTTTATATCACTAATGGTATATCCAATGACTGCTCTATGCAACCTAAGCTCTCTAAGTAATTTTTCAGTTTCAAGCTTGCTTAGATTAGCATTAACAATCACTGGATATGTAGAGTTAGGTCCAAGGAATTCATACCTGAGCAATGAAGGGAGAGGTTTAAGTTCTACCTTTGGTGCTTTGTCTTACTTCCAATCTGATGACTTGGCTTCAGCTTCCAGCTTTTCATATGTATTCCTATGAGATGGTAGAGGTGGATTTGCTTCAAGTAGTGTAGCATAGCGGGCGGCTTCAGCATCATCAACTTCATTAGAGCACTCACCAACCAAGCACCGCTAGAGTGGATCTTTAGAGCGGTACTTGAATGCTTTGTCAGTCACCACTTGATGCAATAGATCTATTCTGCAGCATGAGTCCCCAAGAGATGGTTGTTTGACCACATTTGATATATCAAACTCAACCTTCTCTTCACCAATAGTTAGTGAAAGCTTGCCATTCTTCACATCAATAATAGCACCAGCAGTGGCCAAGAAAGGCCTTTCAAGGAGGATAGGAATGAAGGTATCTTCTTCCATTTCAAGCACCACAAAATCAACTGGAATAAAGAAGTTACCCACCTTGATAGGAACATCCTCCAAGACACCCACTGGGAATTTGACTGAGCGATCAACCAATTGCAATGAAATTCTTGTGGGTTTCATCTCACCAATATCAAGCTTCTTGCACACTGAGAGAGGCATAAGGCTAACACTAGCCCCAAGATCACATAAAGCGCGGTCAAAAGACACATTCCCAATAAGACATGGAATGGAAAAGCTACCTAGGTCTTTGAGCTTTGGAGGCAATTTATTTTGAATTATTGCACTGCACTCCTCAGTCAAAGCCACTGTCTCACAATCTTCAAGCTTCCTCTTGTTGGAAATAATATCTTTCAAGAACTTTGCATATGATGGAATTTGTAGTAGAGCTTCAGTGAATGGTATGGTGATATACAACTTCTTCAGAACTTCAAGGAACTTGCCAAACTGCTTCTCTAGCTTCACTTTAGCCAATCTTTGAGGGAAAGGAATAGGTGGCTTGTAAGGGGCCGGAGGAGTATAAGTGGACTCCTCAGATTTTTCATCAACCACACCTTTTCCTTCTCTCTTCTGGGATAGCTCTTCTTTCACTGCATCTTCACTGCTAGGGCTTTCAAGAACTTTTCCGCTCCTTAGAGTTATTGCCTTGCAATGCTCACTAGGATTTGTCTCTGGTTGGCCTGGAAGTGTGCCTGGAGCTCTTGTAGTTGAGGCTGCTAATTGTGCAATTTGAGTTTCTATCATCTTGTTGTGAGCTGCTTGTTGTGCAAATTGCTTCTCTTGAGAATCAAACCTGGCTCTGAAATCATTATTTGCCTTCTCTTGGTTGATCAAAAAATTCTCAAGCATGATCTCCAAGTTGGACTTTTGAGGAGCTTGTGGATTGATAGTCCTTTGAGGGAAACCAGGAGGCTACTGTCTAGGAATAACAGAAGGATTGAGAACATTGTTGCTCCTGTAAGAAAGATTTGGATGTGTCCTCTGGTTGAAATTGTTGACATAATCAACTGTTTCTGTCGGTTGTTCTTGAGGAACAGGTTGAACCAATAGACAATGTTGAGCAACATGACCGGCAATACCACATATCTCATAAATAGCACTTGCCACATTCACAACATTCACATTCAACATATCAATCTTCTTAGTTAAGATATCAACTTTACCAGCCAGCACACTCAAAGCATCAACTCTTGAGGAGAGATGTTTCAATTCATTTGTCTCGATCACTCCTGCAGTGGATGAAGAAGGTTTGGTAGTAGTTGATCTTTCTCTTGAATATCGCCTGCGGCTGAGAGAAATTTTGTCAAGCAAATCAAATGTCTCATCTGCATTCTTATCCATGAACGAACCATTAGTGACGGAGTCAAGATTCATTTGAGATTCTGGTGTCAAACCATTGTAGAAAGTTTGCACCAAAAGAGGTCTGGGAAACTTGTGATGAGGACACTTCCGCAGTGGAAACTTAAATCGCTCCCAAGCATCATAAAGAGTCTCTCCTTCTTTTTGCATGAAAGACATGATCTGGCCTCTGTACTCCGCAGTCTCCAAATTGATTCCGCTGGACCACATTAATCAAGCTCATCTTGATCTCAAAGTTGTTGGCTTCAATGGGTGGGACGACCACACTAGATTGTAGCCCTTTGATGGAAGGGGTCCCATAATCCTTCAATGGCGTGTGATTTTCATTCTGCGCCATTGTTAGATTTTTAGGTCTTTGTTGTCTCCTTCTTCTATTCTTTCTTCTATGAAAAGTCTTCTCAATCTCAGGATCTGCTTGAACAGGTGTCCCAAGTTTGATGCTTCGCATAAAAGAAAAAGAATTCCTGTGGAAAAAAGAGAAAACAAAAAAAACTAGAAAAAGAGGTTTAGTCTAATCAACTTATAATAACAGTTAATATTAACAAAGCAAAATCCCCGGCAACGGCGCCAAAAACTTGATAGCCCCGCAAGCGCACAGGTTATCGTAGTAATAAAAAGTATCGTATCCGCAGGGATTTTGTTGTTAAATACCAACAAATTATAAGAACCAATTATCTAAACCGGATTAGTAGAAAATTAAAAATAAAATTTAGAGATTGATTTTTGGAAAAATAAAATAAAATAAAATCTAAAAGATTGGATTGAGATTTGGATTGGGAGATTTCCAAGGATTAGTTTCACCACATATCCGCATTGACAATCTTTAGTGATATCTCTTTTATTTAGCTAGATTTATTTTTAGGGTGAATTATCCTAATGTAGAATACTAGCTCTTTTCAGAGTCTTAGCAACGTACCTAATGAGGCCTAATTTCTACTTTCGTGATAATTAGGGTACATTAAATCCATTAAGTTCTATGATAATTCAGGGAATCCCCTCAGGAATTAAAACTACTTTCATGATTTAAGTTCCTAAGTTCAATTCTGGTATTTTCTAATACTAAGGTTCACCTTTCGGCACTTCCTTTAATATCTGGGATCATGTAATTGTTGAGCTCTACACAACGAAAAGCATTAAGCACACCAAAATTAAATAAAAATAGAATCTAGCATAAATAAAAGATAAAATATTAAATCCTCATGTCAATGCCTCCATGGGTTAATCCTAATCCTCAGAAAAAGGGAACTACTCACTACTCATGTTCATGATACAAATTAAAAAATAAGAATAAGACATACTAAAGTAGGAATAACCAAAAGTTGAGAGGAGAATTTCTTCTGTCTTCAATCGCCTTCCAGATCTTCCTTGAGAGAAAATATGTTGTGTTATGTCTTCAATCCTTGTTTTCTAATTATATATCTTCTCATCAAATCTAATCTTCTAAATCAAATCTATCTACAAGGGTTTCTATTTTTTACAAGTTATCTGCTACTTTTTCCAAAATATGGGCCCAAATTGATTAATTAGGCCCAATGACTTATCTTCCTTCTCAAAGCCCCCAAATCTCTTTTTTTCTATACAATTGCTCCCAAAAGCTCTTTAATATTTTCTCAATGATAAATTCTTTACTTTCCAAAGCTCCAAGCCTCCAAATTGTAACCTGCACATCAAAAACACCAAAAACCTTTCCCAAGTGAAATATGAACTAAATGCATGCTAAATTAAAATAAAATACCTAAATAAATATTAAAATAAATACAAACTAATAGGAAAATAATATGCATGCTACGCACACATCAAAGGAATTTCCGGAGTGAGGCTCCCTACATTGACAAGTGCAAGCGCCGTCATCATGGTCGTTTTTGTTGGGCGACAAGTGGTTGTTTCAATTGTGGAAAACCGAGACACTTTGCGAAGGACTGCAAGGAACTGGCCAAGACCAATTCGAGAGGGGCAGCTGACAAACCCGTGGTTCAAGGAAGGGTTTTCACGCTTAGTGGTGTGGAGGCAAGCCAATCCTCTGATCTTGTGCAAGGTAATTACTTGCTAAATGGTCAGCTCTGTAATGTGTTGTTTGATTCTAGTGCAACGCATTCATTTGTTTCATATGAATGTGTAAACCGTTTGAGTTTATCCATATCTGAGTTATCATACACTCTTAAAGTAGAAACCCCAACTAATGCTCCTGTAGTTGTTTCTAGAGCATGTCTTAACTGTGGTATAGAAGTGTTAGGACAACTCTCTAGGGTAGATTTGATCTGTTTACCCTTATCGCAATTGGATGTGATCTTGGGAATGGATTGGTTAAGCCGAAACCAAGTGATCATTGATTGTGATAGAAAAGTAGTGATCTATAGAAACCCAAAGCCTTCAGGCTATATGTGTCTGTTCAACACTGAAGTGGAGGAGAATGGCCCAAGGACTGAAGAGATCTCCGTTGTCAGAGATTTTCCTGAGGTATTCGCTGACGAGATACCGGGTTTACCACCGAAGAGAGAGATTGAATTTGGAATTGATTTAGTTCCGGGAGTTGGTCCCATTTCTATCACTCCTTATAGAATGGCACCACCGAAGATGGTTGAGATGAAGAAACAGATTGAAGAGTTGTTGCATAAGTAGATGATCCGACCAAGTGTATCACCTTGGGGTGCTCCGGTTTTGTTCGTCAAAAAGAAAGATGGTAGTATGAGGATGTGTATCGACTACCGGCAGTTGAATAAGGTCACAATCAAGAACAAGTATCCTTTACCAAGGATAGATGACCTTATGGATCAAGTTCGTGGGGCTTCAGTATTTTCCAAGATTGATCCGAGATCGGGGTATCATCAGATCAGGATTAGAGAAGAGGATATCTCTAAGACTACATTTTGATCCCGATACGGGCATTATGAGTATGTTGTGATGCCGTTCGGATTGAATAATGCACCAGCTATTTTCATGGACTACATGAATCGAATCTTTAGACCCTATTTAGATTCATTCGTGGTTGTGTTCATTGACGATATCCTTATTTACTCCAAGAGTCCTGAGGAACATGCTGAACACTTGAGAATAGTGTAGAATGTCCTAAAGGAGAAGCAATTGTACGACAAACTTGCAAAGTGTGAGTTCTAGCTGGAGGAAGTTAAATTTTTAGGACATGTAATCTCAAACAAGGGGATAGCGGTTGACCCGACAAAAGTAAGTTCAGTTCTACAATGGGAACAACCGAAGTCGATCACGGAAGTGAGAAGTTTTCTTGGTTTGGCTGGCTACTATAGAAGATTTATAGAAGGTTTCTCGAATATTGCGCTACCATTGACGAAGCTAACTCGGAAAGACCAACCATTCATATGGGATGAGAAGTGTGAAAGGAGTTTCCGAGAGTTGAAGGAAAGATTGACATCATCTCCTGTGTTGATTTTGCCTGATCCACAGAAGAATTTTGAGGTGTACTGTGATGCATTGAAACAAGGACTTGGGAGTGTGTTGATGCAAGATGGAAAGGTAGTCGCTTATGCCTCGAGACAACTAAAAGTTCATGAAATGAACTATCCAACTTATGACTTAGAGCTGGCAGCTGTTGTCTTCGCTCTAAAGATTTGGAGGCACTATCTCTATGGCACTACGTTTCGGGTGTTTAGTGACCATAAGAGTTTAAAGTACCTTTTTGACCAGAAAGAGTTGAACATGAGGCAACATCGATGGATGGAGTTCTTGAAGGATATGAGTTTGAGCTTCATTACCATCCTGGGAAAGCAAACGTTGTGGCGGATGCGTTGAGTCGAAAAGCAATGCATATCAATTCAATGATGGTCAAAGAAGCTGCATTGATAGAAGAATTTAGAGATTTGAGCTTGACGATGCAAGTAGAGCCGACAAGTATCAAGATGGGGATGTTGCAGATTGCTAATGAATTCTTGCAAAGGATTCGAGAGTTGTAACAAGAAGATGATGAGCTTAAGGAAAAGATGAAGCTTATGGAGGAAGGCAAAGAGTTATAATTTCAAGAAGGGAAGGATGGAATCCTTCGTTTTAGAACAAGGATTTGTGTGCCCGACAATTCAGAAGTAAGGAGAATGATTCTGGATGAAGCGCATAAGAGCAAGTTGAGTATGCATCCGGGAGCTACCAAAATGTATCCGGATTTGAAAGAGATATTTTGGTGGCCTGGTTTGAAGAAAGATGTGGCAAGATATGTAGCGTGTTGTTTGGTGTGTCAGAAGGCTAAGGTGGAACACCAAAGGCCAGGAGGAGAATTACTTCCCTTAGAAATTCCGTTATGGAAATGGGATAGTATCTCAATGGATTTCGTGTCTGGATTGCCAAGGACAGCTGCTGGTCATGATGCAATCTGGGTGATTGTAGATCGCTTGACGAAATCAGCGCATTTTATTCCAGTTAATATGCGCTACTCTTTGGAAAAGCTCACTCAGTTGTATATCAAGGAAGTTGTTCGCTTGCATGGTGTGCCATCAAGTATCGTGTCAGATCGCAACCCAAGGTTTACATCGAAGTTTTGGCAGGATCTACATAAAGCTCTGGGTTCAAGATTGAAGTTAAGTTCTGCATACCATCCTCAGACTGATGGTCAAACAGAAAGGACTATTCAGTCACTGGAGGACATCTGAAGAGCTTGTGTTTTGGAAGGTCAAGGAAATTGGGAACAAATGTTGCCGCTCGTGGAATTTACTTACAATAATAGTCATCATACGAGCTTTGGAATGGCACCAATTGAAGCTCTGTATGGGAGAAAGTTTCAGACACCATTATGCTGGTTTCAAGTGGGGAGAGTTCTTTTGTTGGACCGGATTTTGTACAAGAGACAACTGAGAAGATTAAGATGATACAAGAGAAGATGAAGACAGCTCAAAGTAGGCAGAAGAGCTACGCTGATCGGAGGAGGAAACTCTTAGAATTTGCTGAAGGTGACCATGTTTTCATCAGAATAGTACCCACCAAAGGTGTTAGTAGAGCTTTGAAAACCCAAAAACTATCACCTAAGTTTATTGGTCCTTACCAAATTCTTAAAAAGACTGGTTCAGTAGCTTATCAAATAGCCCTACCCTCGTCATTAGCTAATCTTCATAATGTATTTCATGTGTCTCAGTTGAAAAAGTATATTCACGATCCCACCATAGTTCTTAGCATCCAACCTGATGACCTGGATATACGTGAGAACCTAACCTTTGAAGCTATGCCTATCCTCATTGAAGATCGAAGAGTCAAGCAGCTTAGAGGGAAGGATATTCTTTTAGTCAAGGTTATCTGGATTCGTGGTGATGTGATGGAAACATCTTGGGAATTAGAGGATAAGATGTGTCAGGACTATCCTAAGTTGTTTGTATAAGTTGAATTTCGGGGACGAAATTCCTTGTAAGTGGGGGAGTAGTGTAACACCCCAAAATTTTAATCCCTGATTAATGAAATGTTAATTATAAAATTTATTATAATTAATTATTTCTATTTTTAATCTTTGATTAAAATCTGTGTTTATGATATTAGTGAATGTGTGAATTTAATTTGATAATTATTTTTAAGTGAAAATAAATAATTTGCACATTAGTCCCTGTTTTAGGGACCTAGAAGTAATTATAGGAAAGGTTTTGGAGGGAAAGAAAATAAAATTTATATTTTTCAAAAACTGACCAAAATACTCGAGTGTTTCTGAAAAGACTCGAGTGTTTTGGTCAGAGTTGCACGAGTTAGTGCGTTCTGGTGAGTCACCACCAACGATTCTCGCCGTTCGACACGAAATCACCACCCCAACACGTCCAAGCTTGTCGTGTCGAGCTGCATGAGCCTTCAACCACTCTATAAAAGCCGATTGAACCATGTTGAGAAGCATTTGGTCAATTTGTTGAAGACTTTCATGTTTTAGGTTCCTAAGTTCGATCAATCGATACTCCCTCTCTGTTTCGATTCGAGTCATAAACTATACCCCAATACAAAGTTCACATCTCGAGCTTTGTAAAGACACCAAAATCGTGAGTAGAGAGTTTGTGTGTTGGGAGAATTGGAGCTCGAGAGTTGGAGCTTGTTGCTGTCAACCAGTTTCTGGAGCTTACGTTGGATTCGAATTTTGGTAAGCTCTCGTGTCCAATCAACCCCCAATTTGTTTTAAATCCTAGTTTATGTTGCAGAGAATGAATTCTAATCAAAACCCTTAATTCTCTTGCATGTTAACCCATTCAAATATTCTGACTTTGGACCTCTGCTCAAACTGTCCTGCATGTTAATGGTTGAAGTGGTTCTTGGTGTTGTGGAGTTTTTCCTTGCAATTTCTTTGTTGAATCACGTCTGAGAGGTAAGGGAAAAGCTTTCTATTCACTAGATAGAGTTTAAATTGCATGAATTTGATTAGAGAGCCACCAAGAGGCTCTAAGGGCTTAGATTGAATAGGGAAATTGGTTTGGAGACCAACTTGTGCTCTAAAGTTGTTTTGAGCAAGTCCCATATGATGCATGCAAACTGTTTTGAACTTGAATTCACAAGTTTATTGAGTATATTGCAATTTAGTATGTTGAGTTGTGAATTTCCAAGTTTTATGCATAATCTTGTGAATCTCTGTCAATTCTGTAATTTGATGTGTTCTAAGTGTTTGAACATGTTTATTATGTGTTATATGAACTCTGTTGATCATTGGATTGGATTGGAAATGGTTAGAATTGAAAATGGTATGTTAAAACCAAATTTCTAGTCTGTTCTGTATGAAAAGACTCGAGTACTTGGCTTGACACTCGAGTATTTTGTGATAAAACAGTGTGTCTTTTTGCTCCAACACTCGAGTATCAGGTCTAGTACTCGAGTATTGACTGATGTAACGAGAGTACTTTCTGATGAACCACTCGAGTAATGCATGAACCACTCGAGTATTCTGGATTGATGAAGAACACTCGAGTACTCATGAACTACTCGAGTATTTTTATAAGATCTGAAATCTGACTTTTCTGAAAAGCATGAACGACTCGAGTAGCCATGAACTACTCGAGTAATCTGGAAAGACTGAAGAACTACTCGAGTATTCTGAAGAACACTCGAGTATTTCTGCCCAGAAAATTAAAAATACCATTTTTAATTCAGAATCATTCTGTTAATACTTAAATGATAATAATCCAAGTGATCTAAGACTTAAAAGAAATTGATTGACGATGGTATGAAATTATTGAATTAATAATGTGAGATATTATTAATTGAGAAAATACCAATCGATTCTTTTAAGTTAAGAAATGGCATTCATTCTGGAGTTTGGATGGTAGATCGTTTTTCATGTTTTGGTAACATGAGGAGGGCCTCTGGGAGTGCCAATTGACGGCTTACTGATAACACATTATGGTTGACGATGTGGCCAACATAGTGAGATGCTGATGATATGGTTATTCCGTTTGGATGACGGGACGTTGCTCGGGTGGCACGTTATGTACCATTTCCAAGCTTGTCGTGTACATTCTTGGTGAATGTATGAATGTTGTACACCTAGGAGTACAACACACTGTTGAGTGCTAATATGAAGTAAAGGATGGATGTTAGAGAGTGACACAGAATGATGAAGTTAGGATTGAGAGCTAGACTCATACATCATGCCACTCATTTAAACTGAAAATTTGTAAATGAAATAAGTATGAGCATCTTACTTGCATTAAATTCTTGCTAAGTGCTAAATGTGATTGTTGACTATTGCTGCATATTTACATACTCACATCGTGCATATATTTATGCTCTATTTATTATGTGTATATAATTGCTTATCCCTGTGCTCTTGTAGGTGATGTCACGTTACATCGCTTGCATCGAGATCCGGCCACTTCCTAGTGGCATATGGATCTACGAGGATCACCGAGCGGTATTTGAGGGTGAGGTAGAGTTTACCTTCTACCACCCCAACCCGTTGATCTGGTTTCATCGTCGTAGGTTTAGGATCCCCATCATATACACTATGCAGTATCGCCCTTTTACACTTACCATGGACCACCTCCCACACGACCAGCTCGCTCATATCACAGTTTTCGCTTTCGACCTACCCGCTCACACCCTTTTTCTTATAGAGTCGTCCGCGAGGAGACTCTCCCATCTGATCCGAGGAGCCCTGTAAGGGTCTCGCCATCACCTGACCCTGTACCCAGTGGTATAGGATACTCACTCCTTCGGATGAGATAGAGGAGGACCCTGTGGAGGACGAGAGCGGAGGCGAGCCTGTCGTTCACTCTACCGAGAGTCAGTGGAGGGACGACGATCCCTAGGTATGTGCATAAGGTAGAAGATGAGGATCGGGGATCTGGTGTGATGGATGCTGTGGAGGAAATGATGCTGCTGCTGATGATGTTGGATGATGACTACTGCTGCTACTTGGATATTTCTACTACTACTGCTGCTGCTCCCTGATCTATGTGACCAGCTCTAGAGTTTTATATTTTGAGATGTATGTATATATTGTAGATATGCTTTTGAGAACTCTAGAGTTATGGTTTACTTTTGGATATAGATCTTTTATTATGGACTTGTATTGGATCTTGGAGACACGACCTATGGACTATGTATTTCAAGACCTATATATATATGTATACAGATGTATATCTTATGTTCATATTACAACTTGTGCATAGTCCTACTATTTCCGCTTACTCTGATAAAGATTGTTTAAAGAGTTCGGCTACGTTATTTGAAAATGATATCAGTTCCGCAAAACAAAAGAATAGATGACATCATTTAATTTTTACTATGTAAATAAAATTTCGAAGTACCGATGCTATCTGGACTGTGAAAAGATTTTCTTGTCTTAGAGAATGCTGAATTCGGTACAATGTTTAAAATGATATAAGTTACATTCTCGAAGGATTCCATGTTTTGGGTTGTGCACCCGCCTCTAGAAAATAAAAAGAAAATTTTATTTCCTACATTTTCTAAATACTAACAAGTCCATAACTATATGAGTAAGAGTATATTTATTACTTTAATTTATATTACTATATTGAGGGTGTCACACTATTTATTTAAATAAGTCGGGCCCAAACTTTTTTAAAAAACCTATTAGGCTCATCGAGCAAGCCTATTTAAGTTTATAAATACTTATATATTATATTTTATCAAGGCTTTAAATACAAAAGTCACAGCTCTGCTAAAAGAACACATTGAAATTGATAACATTTTGTTATACTTTTTATAATTGTCCTTATAATTATCGTTGAGATTGTAAAAGTATTGGGTAAAAAAGATTATTTGTAAAAAAAATTAATATAATTAAAAATAGAAAAAGTGTAGAGTCAATATGAGTGTTTGTGGAAAAAGTAATTATAATAAGAACTAGATAAAATGGTCTATTTGGTCCCTCAAAGATACATCGGGCATCAGCTTAGTCCCCAAAAGATTATGAGCATCAATTTAGTCCCCCAAAGATCAAAATGGGCATCACGTTAGTCCCACCGTTAAAAAATCGGTTAATATTATTAAAAAAATAATTAAAAAAATACGAATTTTTTTTATAAAAATCTGTAAAATATTTTTAAAAATACTGAATTTTTTTATATGTTAAAAATTAACAAAAAATTTTTAAAAAAATAAAAAATTCTGAAAATTTAAAAAAAATTATGAAAAAAGTGTATTTCTTTTTTTAAAATATTTATAAAATAATAAAGAATTATGAAAATAAAAAAGTCATGCAATTTTAAAAAAGATGCAAAATATTTTTTTAAAAATTATGAAAATAATAAAAATTTCATCAATATATTTTTAAAAAATAGGTAAAATACTTTTTTAAAAAATCTGAATTATATATCCTTTTAAAAAATTTATAAACTAAATCTGCTTTGCACAAGGTTATATGAGTTAAAACATTACCGTTTAAGAATTTTCAGAAAAAATTCAGAATTTTTAAAAAATTAAAAAATATCGGAAATTTACTGTAAAATATTAAATAAATTTTAAAATTTTTTTATTTTTTTAATTATTTTTCCGAATTTTTAATAATATTTTACAGATTTCTGAATTTTTTATTATTTTTAATAATTTTCTGTTACTTTTTAGAATATTTAAAAACGAAAAAATACATTTTCAAATTTTTTTAAAAAATATTTTACCGCTTTTTTCAAAATATATTTATGAATTTTTTATTATTTTATAAATATTTAAAAAAAAGAAAGACACTATTTTCATAATTTTTTAAAATATTTTACAGATTTATAAATTTTTTAATTTTTTATTAATTTTCAGAATTTTTTATTATTTTTTAATAATATTAATGGATTTTTTAACGGTGGGACTAACGTGATGCCCATTTTGATATTTGGGGGACTAAATTGATGCCCAAAATCTTTCGAGGACAAAGCTAAGGCCCAGTGTATATTTGAGGGACCAAATAAACAATTTTCTCTAAGAACTACTACCAAGTTCTCGATTTGAAGCCATAGTGGTTTCTTTCTTCCTTGACAATAGTCCATCAAATTATTGAAGAGCTTTGTGACAGGCTCAAGAATAGAAGGAGCTACTTCTATGCATAACAGTGAAAATACAATCAAACACTTGATTTAGAAACGAAAAACATCATTCATGAAATCAATAAACTAATCCATACAAATTCACCAATTCCTAACACGAGGGTTTTAGTTACTCATTAAGAAAATATGAACAAAAGCAATAGAAGAATACATGATTACCATGGAAAAGCCTTGGATCTTCCAATCCTTGATCTTCTCCTCTTCTAAAACTCTCTAAAATTATGTAATCTCTCTCTCTAAAAGCTGCTAACCTAATTCTAATCCTTGAATAAATATCTATTTACAAAACCTAAGAAAATCTCTCAAAAACGCATCAGAAAGTGGCCCAACTAAGCCTGATCAAAGTCTGCGCGCCTGGGCGCACGCCCAGCTGATCTGATGCATGTTGATCGGAGGTGGCGCGCCTGGGCGTGCTACTGACTTCCCGACTCCGTTTCATTCCGTTCTTGCTCCAATTTCAAGGTCCTTTCGTCCTCTTTTCATCTCCACAATTATTTTCTTCAATTAAGCTCCGAAAGTACCTGAAACATCCCAAAACGGATCAAAACGTTCAAAGGATTCTAAATTACCTAACTTCCTAAAAACTATACAAAAAATCCTAAATTTATAAGAGAAACAAGCCAAAACCATAGTAAAAGGGAGTCTAAATCATGCTCAAAACATCATATATTAGACCCAAATCAGTCCCCCAAACTTAGCATTTTGCATGTCTCAGGCAAAAGTAAAATAAAAACTCTAGAACACAAGACTACCCTCAAAATCAAAATGTACACACCTAATCTAGGACTTCAACTGACAGACTCAGACACTTATTTTCACAAGCAATACATACAATTGAAACCTGGTTAGAGAAACAAACTCAACAAGAACCAATGATTAGTGAACACTCTCAACCTCAAAGTGTGTATCTCTCATGTGTATCAAGGGTTATATATATATGATTCACTCAAGTTCATACAATGACAATGTGTTACCATAAGCTTGACAATAGACCCAAATCTCCATTGAAATTATTGAATGCACACAAAAATCAAAAGGTCTTATATTTTGTTGTAAGGAGGCCATGGTTAAAAGTGTCAGGTGGGATAAAAGAAAGAAAGGATAAAACTAAGGGCTAAAATGCAAAAACAAATTTCCCTCAAAAATTATGAATGAGCAATGAATACAAAGAGGACTCACAACTCAACTCACAATCAATTTCATACTTCTTTTCTTTTCACTATTTTTTCCTTTACTCTCTTCCAAATTTTTCTTTTCTTTTATATTTTTTTCTTTTTTTTCATTCATGGAAGAGACGTAGACTTATAACACTTTTTACCATTCATTCACTTTTCCTTATTCATTCCTCTCAATTGCTCATTCAAAATTCCTAAGGTACTCATAAAAATTATGCAATCAATCCAGGGTAACAAAGTAAAATCATATAATCATTAGGCTCAAAATGTGCAACTAAAGGAACATGTTAATACTAATCAGTTGAAGGCCACAAAAACACATCCTAAGTGCCTTAATCATCTTAATGCATGCAAACAAAAATCAATTTCAAAATGGTCACAGGTTATGTTCTAGAACACAAAATCAAAGTGAACACACTCATGAAAGAAATAGGGGTTTCAAATCAAAATAATTCAATAAATCATACCCCTAAATGTTTAGGCTCAAATAACTCACTAGGCTAAAGGTCAGTTCACTGATCACAAGTTCTCAAAAAGTTTGTAAAAATAACCAAATCTCAAAAATATTTACAGCTCAATCAATTAGCATCAAAAGTCAATGAGTCTAATCCTAAACTAAGTATTTACATCTATCATCAGAAAAACAGTCATAAGTCTAGAATAATTACCTACTCCTACCAAGAACACAAACCAACACCAAAAATGGGAGAAAAATTCAAGTCAGAAAATTTTTTATTTTGTCCACTCCCCCAAACTTAGAGGTTGGTTTGTCCTCAAGCAAACTAAACTAAACTAAAACTACAAAATAAAAATTAAAATAAAAACTACCTAGAAAAACAGGACAATATTTTTGCGAAGTACCAGGTCTGGGGTGACATATTGGGAACTAATGAGAGCAAATGGGGTCACTCCACCAAACTTGAATGTTAAACCCCCCTGCCAAGCCCGGGCGTGAAGTGCACCACGCCTGGGCGTGGCTGGACCTGTACCTCTCTCTCTCTCTCTCTCTCTCTCTCTCTCTCTCTCTCTCTTTTTTAATAAAAATAAAAACAAAAACTAACTAATAACTAATTACCTAAAAAAATAAAACCTAAGGGAAATTACCTAACATTGGGTTGCCTCCCAACTAGCGCTTGTTTAACGTCACGAGCCTGACGGGTCACCTCTTTTCAGAGGTTAGGGTGGTTGCCAAGATCCGTTCAAGGGTGGCATCTTGCTATTCAGCCTCTTCTCAACACTCACTCCATTGGTGTGCTGAATGCACATTAGTAGGGCGAAGTTCTCCGCGGTGATTGGTGGTTTTTCAAAAATTTTGATTGTAGTTTGCTCACCATTCACTCGGAGAATTACGTCTCTCCTAGGCACATCAATCACTGCCCCTGTTGTGGCCAAGAATGACCTTCCAAAAATTAGAGGAATATTTTCATCCTCTTCTACATCTAAGATCATGAAATCTAAGGGCAGGAAAAAATCTTTCACCTTTAACAGAATATCTTCCACCACTCCATACAGGCGGAGGGTTGTTCTATCAGCTAACTGAAGTAATGTCGGGGTAGGCTTAACCTCTCCTAAGTTCAAAGCTTCACACACAGACAATGGCATAATGTTTACACTAGCTCCTTAGTCACAGAGAGCCTTACCTGAATACTCCTTGCCTATGCTAACTGAAATGGTGAAGCTACCTGGATCCTTAAGTTTTGATGGAAGGTTGGATTTGATGATGTTGCTACACTTCTCTGCTATCGGGAATGTCTCCTCAGTGAGTATCCGCTTCTTCTTTGTCAGTAACTCCTTCATGAATCTCTCATATTGATCTGGCTCATCTGCTTCATTAATGTAGCAATATGCTGCTGCATCTGCTTGTTCTGCTCAATTAAGATTTGGGCTTGACTAGAGTCCAGAACATAGCTCTTCA
Organism: Crotalaria pallida; assembly: GCA_037953625.1. NCBI lineage: Eukaryota > Viridiplantae > Streptophyta > Magnoliopsida > Fabales > Fabaceae > Crotalaria > Crotalaria pallida. The sequence continues at coordinate 20,806,383 of CM075650.1, forward strand.
AGACGCTTTGCTTCACCTAGGTCCGTAATCCCTGACTGCTGCTGAATGCCATGTTTGCAATAACGTCCTTGGCCGCTTCAACAGTCTTCTTCATCAACGATCCACCAGCTACTGCATCAACCATGCTTTGATTGAATCGGTTGAGCCCATTATAGAACAATTGAATTTGCTGCCAGTCTTGCATGTATGTTGGGCACTTCCTCAGTAGCTGGTTGTAACGCTGCCAAGCTTCATGCAACGGCTTGTCGTCCTCTTGCATGAAGGAGTGAACATCCTGCCTCAGCTTTGCCTGCTTCCCAGCTGGAAGGAACTTATCCATGAATTTGGAGACAAGTATTTTCCAGCTGAAAAGACTCCCTGGTGCTTGATTGTTTACCCACGTTAGCGTCACGCCCCTCAGCGAGAGAGGGAACATCCTCATTCTGATGGCTTCCTCTGTGGCACCTTCGATCTTGAAGAAATCAAGCATGCCCTGGAAGTTGGTGATATGATCCCTAGGGTCTTGATGCGACGGACCACTGAACTGATCCTGTATGATGAGGTGGATGTACTGTGGATCGATTGCGAATGCAGTTGCAGTGATGGCTGGCCGGACTATGCTGGAAGCAAGAAAGTCCGGGTCCACGGTTGCATATTTCGCCAAGGTCTTCCATGGAGGAGGAGGCAGAGAGGATCTGTGAGATCCTCCTCCTCCAGCCATCTTCAAAGTTGTTATTTCCCCTCTTCTAGTGCTGAATTATTCTCCTCTTTGCACTTAAATTGAAATAAATTCCTGAACAGCACAAAAACAAAAGAAAAATTACACAACACCTGTTGAAACAAGAAACTAACTAAAAATAAATAAATTTCACCTAAACTACTACTAAGTACCGAAAACTAATTGAAACGAATTTCAATCCCCGGCAACGGCGCCAAAAACTTGTTGGACTACCGGCAAGTATACCGGATCGCCAAGTAATATAGTCAATAAGACCAGATATCGTCCCTCAGGGATTGCAAATTGTTCAATTAATTCTCACCAAAGAGTAGTTAGAAGCGAAATCTATAGGTTTGTAACTAATTAATTAAGATTGAATTGAAATAAAAATAGAAAATAAATAAAAAACAGAAATTAAATAGAAGTTGTGAGTGTAACGACCCAACTATCTAACTCTTAATTACTTATAAATAAAATAGAGGAAAATTTTTCGCCAAAATAAGTTTACAACTTTTTCATTTCATAAGCGGAAGCAACTTGTTCATAACTTTATAACGGAATAAAACATAGAGAGTTTGCCACATATACACAATAGTTCAAACTATAAGATAAACAAAACAGACTCCGAGCTACTTAATATATTATCGTAACCCAAAGCATGGTTCTTAAAACTCCACCATTGGAAAAGGGAATTATCGCATCCCTTGCCAGCATCATTCTTCCCCTTGGAAGACGGAAGCTCCATTACCTACAGGGGCAACCAGGGAGTAAGTCATAGCTAATCACGTTAAAACGAATGATAAAGAACATTGGCTAAAGACGACAAACACAAGTAATAACAGATTGCAAATGCAGATACATATGTCAAACCCCTTTTTACTCAATTAATTATTCTTATTTATCAATGGCATGATGCATGTTAATCTCATCAATCTCATCTTTAACAATTTCTTTAGCTGGTGCTGGTGCTTTATAGAAAAATCCATCAGCCACTTTGCGATGGTTTTTAGAAATAGAGTATAATCATTATTTTAATAATCCGTCGGGGCACAGCCTCCTATTGGCGGATATTTATTGCAACGACCCCATTGGGACTCCCTTAGAAAATATCAACCAAGTGAATAAAACTTTCACTGGGACGTTAGGGATAATATCAACCAAATGGGTGTACGCACTTCCGTTGGGACTCCTGTAGGGATTAATCGACCACTGAATAAGATACCAGTAGGACACCTCCAGGATAGCTATCAACCAACGGGATTTAAGTTGTAAACATAATATTAATAATTTAGTAATTTAGGAGTTTGGACGAGTTAATTTAGTGAAATTTTAAAAAGTAAGAGTTTTCTGAAAATTGCTCAAATTACTCCAGTAGTTTTTTGACTACTCGAGTTGTTCATGCAAAAATACTCGAGTCTTTAAAGATCTACTTGAGTGTTCTTCCCAATTCCCAGAATACTCGAGTCTTCCTTAAATTACTCGAGTCTTTTTGCTGCAACAACACCAGTTTTATGCACTTTTAAGGCCAATCCGAGATTCATACTCCTTTACTTCAATCCTGCACCAAACAGGGGTTATTCCTCACATAATAAACATATTGCACATATCAATTATCATCAATTATAACAGGAACATAATCAAATCACAGAATTTCATAAAACATAGAAAATAATCAATTCAACATATGACTTTGATTTCTACTTGGTTTTAAGTTCGAAAATCAATCCAGTGAGCTTCCCTAGGTTCAATTAAAGTTGTTTGAATACAAAAACTATGGGTTTCTGGCCTCCAAACCAAATTCCCATTTCTAACTTATGTTAACCTCATATGGTTCCTATGAATTTAGCTTATTGTTTATCATTCTAGCAATTAGATAACTTCTCCCATACCTTAGAGAAGCTAGAGGATCGATTGGTTGAAGAGGAAAGGGACTGGATCAAAGCTTTGAGTTTCAACACTCAAGGTTTGTACTTTGAACAGCAAACTTTGGCCATCAAATTTACCATGATTAAGGCATGAAAAAGAACGAAATAAGTTAGCTTAAGAAACTAGGGAATGCTAAATTTTCTCAGAAACAAATTTGAGATCAAGAGGGTTCCTGGATTTACCAAACCAATTCGAGAAAGAAGGGTTGAAGGTGCTGATTTGCACTCTGTTTTCAGCTTTGGAACGCTTGACTTTGAAGACTTGTAACTCGATCTACAGGAGGCCAAAATGAGTGGTTCTTGGTTCTAATTCAAGAGGGGAATCAGAACTCAAATCGTGTTTTGGTTTCACAGAATTTGGTTGAGTGAGGAGGGAGAATCGAAGGTGCAAAGTTTGCACTTGAAAACAGAGGGTGATGGATGAGAATTCAGGTTTAGGATGTTGCAAATGTGTTTATAGCCCTCCAAAGCACTTATTTATAGTTCTAGGTTTCCTCCCTATGAAGCAAGGTTCAACTAGGTGCTTGTAACTAAGTGGAACGAGCTGTTAGCTCCAATTTGGTTTGAAACCGACTTTTATTTGTTTGCAGAACTGCTCGAAATACTCGAGTCTTTTTCCCTTTACTCAAGTCTTTTTCAGCAATTCAAAGAACACTCGAGTCTTCTATGAAAGACTCGAGTCTTTCGACTCAAAATTCAAATTTTTCAAACAACTAATGATTATACTCGAGTCCTCCCCAAAACACTCGAGTATTTTTACCTAATTTCAAAAAATTCATTATTTTATTCAATATAATAACATTATTTATTGTAAATACTTATTTTTATTTATTTATGAAAATATTGGGCCTTACAGTGAGCAATTTGAGAAAGATGTTAGGAACATGGTTTCATTGTATGACATTGTTTTTTTTATCATGAATCTCTGTTTTTCCCTAAATCAAGAACAAATTCCTAAGGTAGTAATTACTAGATTCCTCTTATGCAATTACTATTTGTTATTCAATTTGATAACACTTAATCCCTTAAGTGATTAAACCATTGAATAACCATTAATTAAGAACAGTGGAATTTATAACAAGTTATATAATTACCCAAAAGTATTCCTACGAGTTGAATAATTATATTTTTTGATTGAAGGCCTATTCTAATTCTTAATCTATCAATTGAAGAATTAGAGATCCAAAACATAGATTAGCTACTTCTATGCATAACAGTGAAAATACAATCAAACACTTGTTTAGAAACGAAAAACATCAATTCATGAAATCAATAAACTAATCCATACAAATTCACCGATTCCTAACACGAGGATTTTAGTTACACATTAAGAAAATATGAACAAAAGCAAAAGAAGAATACATGATTACCATGGAAAAGCCTTGGATCTTCCAATCCTTGATCTTCTCCTCTTCTAAAACTCTAAAATTATGTAATCTCCCTCTCTAAAAGCTGCTAACCTAATTCTAATCCTAGAATAAATATCTATTTACAAAACCTAAGAAAATCCCTCAAAAACACATCAGAAAGTGGCCCAACTGGGCCTGATCGAAGTCCGCGCTCCTGGGCGCACCAGGCTGCATGCCTGGGCACGCCCAGCTGATCTGATGCATGTTGACCGGGGGTCGCGCGCCTGGGCGTGGGGATTCCACGCCTGGGCGTGCTACTGACTTCCCGACTCCGTTTTGCTTCGTTCTTGCGCCATTTTCAAGGTCCTTTCGTCCTCTTTTCATCTCCATAATTATTTTCTTCAATTAAGCTCCGAAAGTACCTGAAACATACCCAAAACGGATCAAAACGTTCAAAGGATTCTAAATTACCTATCTTCCTAAAAACTATACAAAAAATCCTAAATTTACAAGAGAAACAAGCCAAAACCATAGTAAAAAGGAGTCTAAATCATGCTCAAAACATCATATATTAGACCCAAATCAGTTACTGACAATGAATTTATAAGTAAGTTATGTGCTTCTTGAAATGAATGACCTTTTTCTTGTACATTATTTTTTTAGTGAAGTTACTGACACAACTTTACAAAAATTTTATTCATACAATTTTTACTTTATGATTACATGAAATCATCTGTAAGATTGATTTTTTTTTAAACATAAAATTCATTGAAGTGAATTTCATTTTTACCAAATTCATAAAATATTTTAAAACATCAATGTGTTTGGTCATGTCATGATAACGACTATTCTTTGTCAAATGAATAGCACTCTTGTAATACCCCGATTTTTGTTTCCCAAATAAATAAAAAGAAAATAGTTTAAACAAAATTAATTATATGGAATTAATTAGTTTTGTTTATTAAATTATGATTATATTAAAAGGATAATCCAAGGAAACATAAGAGAAAATAATTTGGACTTTTAAAAATAAGGATTTTTGCAGTTTAGTCCTTGGGAAGGTGTTGATTTACCAGCAAGTGGACTGGGTCAACGAGTAATATAGTCTGGAAGACCGAATATCGTCCCACAGGGATTGCAAATTGTTTCTAATAACATTTCACCAATTCGTAATTATTAGTGCAACTTGTTATTGAAATTTAGAAGGAGAAGAAGAATAATAATAAAATAAAATAAGAAGATTGAGGTTACGAACTTGGTTTCATTGTATGATTCACTTATTTTAACTATGATTTATATTTTCCTTTAATTATCCTTCAATTCATGGACTATTCCTCTCAAATAGCAATAGTTAGACGTCTCTAACATTACCCTTATTTTCTATATATTTAATCATTGATCCCTCAACAAATTACAATATAAGAAAATATCTATTCAGCACAAGGGAATTAAAAAGACATATAATCATCCAATTATATCCCTATATTTTGGACTGATTATACCATTAATTGCATGGCCTATTCAAAATCCCAACTCCTGTTGCGAATTAAGAAATCCAAAACATAAATTGCGCGGGTTTATGTAATAAAAACTCAATTAATGCATGAATTAAAAACAGCAAAATACTAAATCATAAATTAAAATAAGTTACACCATACAATTTACACCATGTTCCTAACAAGAGGTTTTAGTTACACATATAGAAATAAAGAAAACAGAAGCAAAGAGAAAACCTCATATCATAGACCATACAGGCTAACTCTCCAAGAGACCTTCAATCCTTGTGCCTTGCCTCCTTGCTCTCAATAGATGTTACTAACCTCTCTCTCTAATCCTAATTGAATTCTATGATCTTAAAACCTAATGAAAACTATTTACAAATCCTCTATTTAAAGAGTAAAACAAATCCTAAAATAAATCTTAATTAAATCTAATAGATAAGGTCCATGTTTATCTTCTAATTTCTGATCAAATCTAAGATATGAAGCCAAATTAGACTTCTCTTCTTCTATTTTGTTCAGAATCTGGTCAAATTGGGACTCCAACATGCAAGCGCGCCCCAGGCGCACACGACCTCGCGCCCCAGGCGCGCAGGTCTGATGACAATTCCTTTTGCACATAGGCGCGCCTCAGGCGCACCCGTCACCGCGCCCCAGGCGCGTGGGACCTACTTTGGCTCCGTTTTGCTCCGTTCTTTTTCCATTTGCAAGATCTTTTTGTCCTCTTTTCAGGTCCATAAATATTTTATCCATTTAAGCTCCAAAAAGTACCTGAAACACTAACAAACGGATCAAAACATTCAAAGGACCCTAAACTACTAAAAATAATTAAAATCTAATAAAAAGTCCTAAATTTGCTAGAGAAACAAGCAAAATACATAGTATAAGGGAGTCAAATCAATGCTCAAATCTATATATATTGGACCCAAATCAGAAGGATCTAAGAGATAATATTAGAAAGATTTTTGGAGGGAAAGTGAATAAAATAGTAATTTTTCAAAAAACTGAAGCTGTTAATCGATTAACAGAAAGTGTTAATCGATTAACACGAGTTCAGTGGCCAAAGATAGTGGAAGATGATGACTCACCCAGCTGGAACCACCACTTTGCCACCTTGCACCGCCTTCCACCTCTTCATTTTGGTAGTGGGACGCGTGTAGGCTTGCATGGGCACTTGATTTGCCTATAATTTGGGGTCTTGAGTTGAAGAATTGCATGAAGAAGTTGATACCTTAGTGAAACTCTATCAAATTCTCAACTCAAACACCCTCTGTTCTTCACATTCGTTTTCCTTCCACAAACCCATACACACTACAAGCTAGTTAACATAACAATCCCATTCAGAATTCAGAACTAATGAACACTATCAACCTCTCAATTGTTTCTCTCAAAAGTGTATAAGGGTCATATTTTCAATTCACTCAAGTTTAACAATGATAATGTGTTACCATAGGCTTGACCATAGACCAACATCTCCACTGAAATTATTGAATGCATGCAAAAATCAAAAGGTCTTATTTTTGGTTGTAATGGGGCCATGGCTAAAAGTGTCAGGTGGGATAAAAGAAAGAAGGGATAAAACAAAGGTTAACTCGCAAAAATATTTACAAAAACAAGTTTCCCTCAAAAGCCATGAATGAGCAATGAATACAATAAAGACTCACACTCACATCAGGAACATTTTATTATTCCTTTCTTTTCCAAATTTTTCTTCTATTATATTCTTCTATTCTCTTCCTTTCACATTCATTTGTTTTTATTTTTATTTTTTTTTCACACGGAAGAGAAATAGAACTCATAAACTTTTCACCAATTACTTTCACTTTTCATATTCATTCCTCTCAATTGCTCATTCAAAATTTCCAAGGTACTATCAATGAATATTTCAATAAATGCAGGGTACCAAAGAAAAATCATATATCATTATAAGGCTCAAAATGGACAACTAAGGGAATATTTTCAATGCAAATCATCTGAAGGCCACAAAAACACATCCTAGGTACCTTAATCATCTTAATGCATGCAATCAATTATCAATTTTGAAATGGTCACAGGTCAAGTTCTAGAAGACAATATCAAAGTGAACACACTCATGAAAAAAATAGGGGTCTCAATATCAGAATATTTCAATAAAATTCATACCTCTCAATAGGCTCAAAACCTCACATATGGCTAAAGTCAGTTCACTAGTCACAAGTTCTGAAAGCCTTTGTCGAAATAACCCAGTCACCGCAATCATATAAACAGTTCAATCAAACAAAGTCGAATACCAATGAGTCTAAGTCCTAAACTAAGTATGTACATGAATCAAAAGAGAAAAAGTCCTAAGGTTAGAAAAATTAATTACTTTTGCTAAGTACACAAACCAATACCAATATGGGAGAAAAATTCAGATCTGAAAAAAAATTTATTTTGTATATACTCCCCCAAACTTAGATGTTGGCTTGTCCTCAAGCAAACTAATCTACCCTAAAACTACAAAATAAAAATTAAAAACTACCTAAAAAGCTGGACAATGTTTTTGGTGAGGTACAGGGGCCTGGGGTGTAATATTGAAAAAATTGGGGCTAATGGGGTCCAAATCCTACAAAAACAAATCTAATCTTAAAATAAATCTATCCCTAAAAAAATAGAAAATAAAAAAATGAAAATAAATAAAATAAAATAAATCTATTCTAAAAATAACCCTAAGATAAATCTAATCCTAAAAAGATAAAACAAATTCCTAAAAGATATAAAACTAATTTAATCCTAAAAGATAAAACAAACTCCTAAAAAGATAAAAAACTAATTTGTTCCTAAAAGATAAGATAAACAAAATATCTATTACTAAAAATAAAAAAAATTACTAGAGATAAAAAAAATAAATCTAATCCTAAGAGATAAGATGGTTGAATCAGAATTTGACCCCAAAACTGAACTTTTGCACCCCAAGTAGGAGTGAAATTCCCCAAACAGCCCGGCGCGCCTGAGGCGCGCGAGGTCTGTTCCTCATTTTTTTTTCACAAAAACTACTTAAGAATTGAAACCTACACTACTTCTTATATACAAAACAAATCCACCAGGATCCCAAATTCTATGGGTCAAATCCCACGTGATGCAACAATAATGAGTTATGCCCACATCCCATTGGAATTCAGCAAACTTTTCTTTTCTTCCATCATCCATCATGAAGTTGTTAACTCCATTAGTCAAGAAGATTACTTTCTCATGCTTCCTATTGCCTAATAATGATTCAGATTGTTCTAGATATTTTTCATAAAAGTACTTAGGCTGAATATAATAGAAAAATTTTGAATCACCCAAGCATGAACTAGATTTAATAAAATTCTTTATAGCAAAAAATTCCTCATGCAAGGGTGGTTCAATTTTTTCTACAATTTTTAAACCTTCGATTTTTATTTTTTGATCCGCTTCCTCAAACCTATCATGCACAATTTCTTTTTCAGATTTTTGCTCCTCCAAAATGATTTGATCATTGGTCACATCCATCACCACAACTTCCTCCTCTTTTTTAGGAGAGTCAAAAATTGTTGATAATGCTTGTAACTCCTCAGATAAATGTTTTGGAATTTGCTCAAGTGCTATTTCTATGTTCTCAAAACTTTTTCTGTTTTCTTTTTCTATAAAATTAATTTCTTGAACATTACTACTAATTTTTTGAGCTAATTTATCTTGGTTAATTTCCCATGACTCTTTCTCCACGGGGGAGGAATTGGTTCAACACGAGGTAATCTAAAATTATTTTTGCAATCTTTAACAAAATCCTCAGTGGCTTGAGCCAATTTCTCTAGAGCTATTTCCCATTGGGCCTTCCTAGGAGTTATATTTTGTGCAACATAGTATGGAGGATAAGGATAAGGAATAAATCTATAACAATCTGAATCACTATTACAACTATAATTATACATGAGAAAGTACAAATAACACAAATAATTACAAAAAGTACCGAAAAGAAATTAGAATCGAATTTCACTCCCCAGCAACGGCGCCAAAAATTTGTTGATTTACCAGCAAGTGGACTGGGTCAACGAGTAATATAGTCTGGAAGACCGAATATCGTCCCACAGGGATTGCCAATTGTTTCTAATAACTTTTCACCAATTCGTAATTATTAGTGCAACTTGTTATTGAAATTTAGAAGGAGAAGAAGAATAATAATAAAATAAAATAAGAAGATTGAGGATATAAGATGTATAGAAAGCAATAGAAAAAGGTTAGGAACTTGGTTTCATTGTATGATTCACTTATTTTAACTATGATTTATATTTTCCTTTAATTATCCTTCAATTCATGGACTATTCCTCTCAAATAGCAATAGTTAGACGTCTCTAACATTACCCTTATTTTCTATATATTTAATCCTTGATCCCTCAACAAATTACAATATAAGAAAATATCTATTCAGCACAAGGGAATTAAAAAGCCATATAATCATCCAATTATATCCCTATATTTTGGACTGATTATACCATTAATTGCATGGCCTATTCAAAATCCCAACTCCCGTTGCGAATTAAGAAATCCAAAACATAAATTGCACGGGTTTATGTAATAAAAACTCAATTAATGCATGAATTAAAAATAGCAAAATACTAAATCATAAATTAAAATAAGTTACACCATACAATTTACACCATGTTCCTAACAAGAGGTTTTAGTTACACATATAGAAATAAAGAAAACAGAAGCAAAGAGAAAACCTCATATCATAGACCATACAGGCTAACTCTCCAAGAGACCTTCAATCCTTGTGCCTTGCCTCCTTGCTCTCAATAGATGTTACTAACCTCTCTCTCTAATCCTAATTGAATTCTATGATCTTAAAACCTACTGAAAACTATTTACAAATCCTCTATTTAAAGAGTAAAACAAATCCTAAAATAAATCTTAATTAAATCTAATAGATAAGGTCCATGTTTATCTTCTAATTTCTGATCAAATCTAAGATATGAAGCCAAATTAGACTTCTCTTCTTCTATTTTGTTCAGAATCTGGTCAAATTGGGACTCCAACATGCACGCGCACCCCAGGCGCACGCGACCTCGCGCCCCAGGCGCGCAGGTCTGATGACAATTCCTTTTGCACTTAGGCACGCCTCAGGCGCACCCGTCCCCGCGCCCCAGGCGTGTGGGACCTACTTTGGCTCCGTTTTGCTCCGCGCTTTTTCCATTTGCAAGATCTTTTCGTCCTCTTTTCAGGTCCATAAATATTTTATCCATTTAAGCTCAAAAAATACCTGAAACACTAACAAACGGGACCCTAAACTACTAAAAATAATTAAAATCTAATAAAAAGTCCTAAATTTGCTAGAGAAACAAGCAAAATACATAGTATAAGGGAGTCAAATCAATGCTCAAATCTATATATATTGGATCCAAATCAGAAGGATCTAAGAGATAATATTAGAAATATTTTTGGAGGGAAAGTGAATAAAATAGTAATTTTTCAAAAAACTGAAGTTGTTAATCGATTAACAGAAAGTGTTAATCGATTAACACGAGTTCAGTGGCCAAAGATAGTGGAAGATGATGACTCACCCAGCTGGAACCACCACTTTGCCACCTTGCACCGCCTTCCACCTCTTCATTTTGGTAGTGGGACGCGTGTAGGCTTGCATGGGCACTTGATTTGCCTATAATTTGGGGTCTTGAGTTGAAGAATTGCATGAAGAAGTTGATACCTTAGTGAAACTCTGTCAAATTCTCAACTCAAACACCCTCTATTCTTCACATTCGTTTTCCTTCCACAAACCCATACACACTACAAGCTTTGCATCTTATCAAAGCTTGTAGAAAGAGCTTTCTATCCATATTAAGATCACGAATTTTGGTCACTTGAGTGAGGAGATATTGCAGCTGGAAGATGGGCTCTTGAAACTGAAGTGCTGTGATTTCAGACTCGAGGTGGTGACTTTGAGCTTAAAGTGTGGTAAGCTTGGGGCACCAATTAGTACCAAATCTATTTCTATTTCAAGTTCACACTTCCTAGTTTTGTTATTGACCAAGTTTATTCGTTTTTATGCACGTTTGGTTTGTCGAATCCTCGCCTGAACTTGCTCATTCAAAACTGTCATAAACCGAAAAACAGAGCAATTGGAGTTTGGTGATTCTGTGAGTTTCTTTGCTGTGTACCTATCCAAATAGCTTCAACAAGGTAAGGGAGAAGCTTTACTAACGCTAGAATAGATTGTGGTATTGAATTGAGTATAGGTTGAACCACCATGAGGTTCAAAGGGCACTAGGTTAGAGGACAATGGCTTGGAGGCCAATTTGACCAAAAACCAGAATTGGAACATGTTAGATGATGGTATCTAAAGCTAAATGAACCTTCAATTTGATCTGAAATTGAGTGGTTAATGATTTGATATGTTAAGTTGTGTTTTAGGTTAAAATTGGGGAAAAACATGATGATTCTGTGATGTTGATGTTATTTAATGTAATTGATGCTATGAACAAGTTTAATATACTCTATTTAAGTTGGTTTGGAGGTTAGTTTTGGTTAAAATTGGATTGGCATGAGTTTGATACATAAAAACCAGTTCAGCAGTGTTTTTCTGCACTATTTAATCGATTAACACGAGCTGTTAATTGATTAACACGTTGAAATTCTGATCAGTTTGAAATGTACAAAGGGATAATCGATTAACAGATTCTTTTAATCGATTATTGACTGAATTTTTGCAATAACGATAAGAATTTAACTATTTAATTGATTATCAAAGTGTGAAAATCAATTAAAGGCTGAAACTGAATTAAATTGAAGTAAGTTTAATGGAAAATAAAGTTCAACTATGCCAAGTACAAACCTCAAACAACTTAAATGACACTGGGCATTATTGATTTGATGAAATCATGCATAGCATCTGCATTATGGTTTCCCACAGCGATGAGCTGATGGAGACACGTCCGTGAGGCATGGGCATATCCCTTTTGGTTGAACTCGAGGAACACTTGTGTGAGTGTTTGCTCCAAAGGGTTCACGGGGGAGTGTCGGTGACCGGGGTTGCACCTTCTGTTTCCGGAAATACACACGTGCGTGTGGGCATGTCATTTGATGCCGGACTCGATGAGGCGTAATCCTACGGGATACGTCGGCAACATTTCTAAGAGCTCTAGGGGTGTTGATTTATTTGCGGGCCGAGTTCGATGAGGTACTCATTATGGGTACCGGGCATGTTTGTTTTTAAAGGTGCCACGGAAGCCTATCTGTTGTAGTTGGCCAACAATCATGCACTAATAAGATGAGATACATCTTGACTGCACATGTTATTGATTATTTATGATTATGTCTTGGTGTTGATGTTTAACATGTGTAATTAATTGTTAATGAATGAAATTTGATTATTGAAAACTTATAATTGGTTATCAAGAAGTCTAATTGATTAATAAGAAGTTCTAATTGATTATCAAGGGAATGTTAATTGATTAATGGTAAATGATAATTGATTAGAAAAGGAATCAATGATTAGTGTTAAATAAAGACTCAACTATTTAAGTATTACCCTGTCTATTTGATTATGTGTTAGTACATACTGACTCCCTATGCCCTTGTAGGTGATGGCTCGTTACTTGACATACGTGGAGTTGTGTCCACTCCGTAGAGGAGTGTGGGACTACGAGGAGCACCGAGCGGTGTTCGAGGGTGAGGTTGACGTGATCTTTCGCCACCCTAACCCCCTTGCTCGAGTGCGACCTCGTAGACTTCGCATCCCCATGATCTACATACTGCACATTCCCCCGGCTTATACTTATCGTTTTGGTACTCCACCCCCATGTCCTGGTCGTCGTTTTTATAACTTACGTGTCAGACGCGCTGCTACCCATACTCGTCCTTCTACTTCTGATGAGGCTACTGCTACGGCCACTCCTCATCCTGGTCCGACCACCAGGGTACGTTTTGCACGCTCACCTGAGCCAGTGCGTCGCACTGCTACTCCTGTGGTGTCGGATGAGGAGGAGGAGGACCCCGTAGAGGACGTTGTTGGAAACCAACAAGAGGCCTAACAATCGAGTAGAGGGGGTGAATAGGAGATTGAAGCTAATATGACAATTTTTCGATTTTATTGAAAAACTTAACTAAATGTTGTTCGGGTATGAAAATAAATGTCGAGCGATAACCGAGCAGACAGGGTTAAATGATTAACCAAATAGATGAACAGATTGGTTAATCGATTAACCGAGCTGCTTCGAACCCGAGCTTTGTGAACAACACTCAAGGCCGAGCTACAAGACTAACAATTGAAAACTTGGATGCTCGAAATACAGCGGAAAATACTTAAGCAAATACTGCAACAGGAAAGCGATAAAGAAATAAAATGAACACCCGAGATTTATCCTGGTTCACTCTCACCCTGAGAGCTAGTCCAGTCCCCTCTAAAAACCTTATAGAGAGCTTTCACTAAAAATCGATTTTCTGGGTTACAAAAGGATTTACAAGAGACTACCCCTCTACATCTATCCAGTCAAACGAGTGTACCAAACTCGTGACAAACTACCCACAACAAATCGATGACCAAAGAACCTCTTTGGAACCTTTTCAACACGGAAAAGCTTTCTCGATCAGAGACCAGCTTTTCACTCCAGCAAATAACACGAACAAGATTTACAAATGAGGATGGATCCAATTCGAAACACTATTCGAATGAGTATGAAAATGTGAAGTTCAAGAGTGAGTCGATTTTGTGAAGGGTTATCACAGAAAAGAAATTTTGATGAACTTAGAGTTTGGATTTGAAAGATTAAGTTCTCTAAGTTCTTGTGAAAATTCAAAAGCACTTTTTCTTTTTCTGTGAGTTTTGATTCTGCTCTGTTTTTCCCAAGAAAATGAAAATGATTTGCAACAAAAATTGTTTAGGGAAGTCTCCTGTGTAACCGTTGAAAACACCCCTATTTATAATCTCTTGATTTCCAGAAAAGAGAGAAAGAGCCGTACGGCAAAAAGGCATTTCTCTGTCTTTCCAGAAATGAGAAAAGGACGGTTGTATGGAAAAGCCATGGGGTTTTCAACGGCTACAATTTGACAGCAGAGCAGTGATGTTGACCCTTCACCAACCATTGATTTTAACTCATTTTGAATTTCAAACTTGTTACTGTGTTGGAGTTAAAATCCTAGAACTTCTACCCAGACTCAACGGTAATAAAAGGTACGGCACAGCAGAGCAGAGTCTGAAGGTTGAAGATGATGAGTTGTTGAAGAGTGAACAGAGACAGTCGAGCTTGAGCTTCGTTCGAACCTGGTCTGAGATTGGTGTTGCCGAGTCTTGAACTTTGTTCGAGCTTGGTCTGAGATTTGTGTTGCCGAGCCTTGAGCTTTCCTCGGCAACCAGACTTGAAACTTGTAACAGATCCAAGCTTTGTTCTTTACTCAGGGTGCGTGTTCAATCCGAGCTAATTTGATCTTTCTTATGCTGTGGCTTACTTCAATATTCAGAGCTTTCCGAGCGTGTTCCGAGCTTATCAATATCCGAGCGTACTGTCTTGAAGTGAAGAGCTGAGCTTTCAATCTTGGATGAACTTTAGCCGTGATCAAGAGCCAAGCTCAATCCGAGCTGAAACTTCAGAAGCAGATATCCGAGCTTCTGCCTTTGGCGGAATGCATGCGCAGAACTAAGTCTGACGCTTTTGACACTGACTCCATGCCGAGCTCTAAATTACTTGACATTATCAACATCATTGAATCTGCCGAGCGTATATATATTTGACATCATCAAAATCTCTTAGATTCTATAGACGTGGATGGGGCAGCTACTGACAGCCAGTGATGTGGTGACTCTCTCTTAGTATGTGCAGTATGGGGACCATGGTAGGATGTAGTGTTCAGCTTTTGGAGGACCAGGGATCAGGCATCAGCGTGGGTGGATCATAGCTCAGCTCTCGAAGACGCTTTTATTTTGACTTGTGTTATATTGTATATAGTTTGAGAGGGTCTATGAGAGTTGTTATTTTATATTTGCTGATTTGTATCCTTATACTTTGCTACCTCGACGTTTATCTCTGTTACTTGGGTACCTGGGTTTTATATATATGGGCTATGGTTGCATGGTTATTATGATCCTTAAAATTATTGCAACCACATTAATCGGTTTGAAAATCGTTTCCGCTGAAAGTACAAAACAGGTACTCAACCGTTTATTTTGAAATAAATATATTTTCAAGTCAAGGGTTTTGATGTGAAACTTTGTTGTATAAAAGGAAAAAGTTTTCCATGAAATTACTATATGATTAACAAATACTCTATAAATATACTTTATTTTAATATAAATAAAGTTATATTTTGAGAGCATCACATTTGTTGGTATCAGAGCTGTGATCCTGCGAACTGATGCTGATCTGTGATCTCCAAAAAGGTAATACCTGTCCTGGATGCTTGCCTTAGTATCTGCTTTGGTTAGTTTTAGAATTGTAAAGAGGTGCATTATGCATACTTCTTGTTAGGATTTTAGCCTGATATAGAATCTTTAGTGCAGGTTTAAGATGTCTGCTAGAAACAATAACAACCATATGGCCGAGGCCATAGAAAGGTTGACGGATGTGTTAATGGGTATGCGTCAACAACAACAACAAGCTAATCCGCCACCTCAGCCTATGCAAGTGGAAAATCAGGAGTCAAAGACTTTCTCGGAATTTCGACGCTTTAAACCTTCAAAGTTTGAAGGAGGTCATAAACCTAAGGAAGCGAATCGTTGGATTCAGGAGTTGAACAAGATCTTCCATGCTATGGAATGCACCGATTCTCAAAGGGTGAAGTTCGCAGTTTTCATGTTATGCGGTGAAGCTGAGAATTGGTGGCATCACACCATGCAACTTCTGAATTACAAAGGAAGGTTGATTACTTGGGATGTGTTTGTTGAGAAATTTCTCAATAAATACTTTCCTGAGGATCAAAGGAGAAAGAAGGAGTTGGAATTTATGCAACTAAGACAAGGAGACATGAGTGTAGGGGAGTACGCAGCGAATTTCGAGGAACTTATCAAGTATTCTCCGTACTACCAACTCAATCCGGACGAAAGGTCCAAATGTATCAAGTTTGAGAATGGACTCAAGCCGGAAATAAAGTTTGCTTTTGGGTATCAGAAGATTAGAAGTTTTCCTACTTTAGTTGAGATGTGCCGAGTTTATGAAGATGATAAGAAAGAGGAAGAAGCACAAAGGAGGAGTCAATCAGGGTTTGGACCTATCAGGAAGAAAAATTTCAACAATCGGAATAAGGGTCCTTATCCTCAGAAAGGAAAGGGAAAGGAAGTGAATGGTGGTAAGGGTACTCCTCAAACAAGCAATCGTAAGTGCGAGAAGTGTAATCGTTTCCATTTCGGAACCAACTGCTATACTGCTCAACATGGTCTCTGCTTTAACTGTGGAAAGAAAGGGCACTACTCTCGCGAATGCAAGGAGCCAGTAAAGAAGGAGGGAACAAGCAAACCCACTGTTGCTGGAAAAGTGTTTGCTTTAAGTGGAACTGAACCAACCCCATCACCTGGTCTGATCCAAGGTATCTATCTTCTTAATGACCAACCCTGTGTTGTTATGTTTGATTCCGAAGCCACACACTCTTTTGTGTCTTATGAGTGTATAAATCGTTTGAAGTTAGTAGTATCTGAGTCACCTTATCAACTACAGCTTGAAACCCCCATCAACAATCCTTGTGTTGTTTCTAAGGTTTGCAAGGATTGTAAGATAATGGTCCTAAACCATACATCCTTAGTAGATTTGATCTGTTTACCCATGCTCAAAATAGATGTGATCCTAGGAATGGATTGGTTGAACCGAAATCAAGTTATCTTAAACCGTGATGAAAAGACGATCCAATTCCGAAACCATGAATCCCTAAGTTTTGAACCTAAGGGGTATGTTTGTCTATTCTCCTCAACTGTGGAAGTGAAGAAGGAAGTAAAGATTGAGGATATTCCGGTGGTTAGAGACTTTCCGGAAGTATTTCCAGAAGAAATTCCAGGATTACCGCCAAAGCGTGAGATTGAGTTTGGAATCGATCTCGTACCTGGAACCGGACCTATCTCTATTGCTCCGTATAGGATGGCACCACCGGAGATGGCCGAGATGAAGAAACAGATTGAAGAATTGCTGCAGAAGCAAATGATAAGGCCAAGTGTTTCGCCCTGGGGAGCTCCGTTGTTGTTTTTTAAGAAGAAGGACGGTAGTATGAGGATGTGCGTAGACTATCGTCAGCTGAATAAGGTAACGATCAAGAACAAGTATCCTCTGCCAAGGATTGATGATCTTATGGATCAAGTTCGAGGAGCTTCAGTGTTTTCTAAGATTGATCTAAGGTCAGGATATCATCAGATTCGAATTCGGGATGAAGACATTCCGAAGACGGCTTTCCGATCGAGATATGGGCATTATGAGTATGTGGTTATGCCGTTTGGGCTAACAAATGCTCCTGCTATCTTCTGTTGGAACCTACAATCGGTGGTTGAAACAACTAGGAAACACTAGGAGAACACCTAGAAGGGGGGGTTGAATAGGTGTTAGATAAACCTTGAAAGATTTTCGCAAGAAACAAATCAAAACGATTAAAACAAATGATTTTCACAAAAATTCTTTAGCCTTAATCGATTAATGACATGAACTAATCGATTAATGCCTCTGTTAATGGATTAATCACTTTTCAATCAAATACGAAAATCAATCAATTAACACATATGATCAGAGATAAAGCGGAATTGAATAACACCAATATTCTTATTGATTACCAAGGTTATGAAAATGATTTTCCCCAAATCAATTTTGCACAATTAAGATTCAATTCAATCAATTATGAAAAATCACTTTTTCTAGGTTTTCAACCAAGAACACAATTAATAACAAGAATTTTAAAGAGTAGAGAGTTTAGAGATACGACACAGTGATTTATCCATGTTCACTTTCATCCACTTGAAAGCTATTCCAGTCCCCTCTTCAACCAAGAGAGATTCTTCACTATGAGGAATTAGAGTTTCTCAAATTACAAGTAAATGCCTCACAAGACTCCCTTCTTGCTAGCCTACAAGAGATACCACACCCTTGCCTTGTAACCCTATTGATATCTAATCTAACCTCTTCTCTTTCTTGTCGATACCCCACAACAAGTCTTCCAATGCTTTGAGATTCTTCAAAGACTTCCAATTGCTTGCTTCACTACAAGACTTCCAAGTGCTTGATGATATGCCACACCAAGGCTTCCAATATAACTTTGCTTGATTCACAACCAAGACTTCCAATTGTTGTAGATAGCTTGCCTCTTGCAAAGATTACAACTCAAATGAAAACAAAAATAACAATCATTTGAATCTCTTTCAAAAGCTATGAAAATATCAACATGAGAGATTCAAGGTTCTTGATCAAAGAATGTAAAATTGAAAGCTTTGATCTTGAGAAAGTGAGAGAGAATAGAGTGGCTTTTATTCTTTGTAAAATGAATATCAAAATGATGGATTATGATCACAAAGGTTAGGAATAGGTTTATATAGAATACCCAAAAGTTAGGAATGGTTAAAAGTGCTTTTGAGAAGTGAAAAACTCATTTAAAAACCAGATCTGATCGTGTTACTCGAGTAGCCAAGTCCTTACTCGAGTAATCAGTGTAATCAGTGTTCACTACTCGAGTAATCTAAGTTACTACTCGAGTATTTACGCAAGGCTTCAAAATTCTAATCGAGTAATTAGAGCCTTAATCGAGTATTTGCGCAAGACTGCAAAATTCTACTCGAGTAAACAAGTGGCTAATCGAGTAGTCAGTTCAAAAAACACTTAAAAACTTGTTTTCTCAAAATCTAAACCTTTTCTTTCAAACCTTTAAGCCACCTATTGATTTTAGGCAAAGTGAATACTCAAAATATGATATAATCATGCAATCAAAAGAGATTCACTACCCTCTATATATTCTACCCAAACTCATAAACTAAAAGACTTGTGAGGCAAAAGATAAAATATAAAACATAAACTACCAAACTAAGTCTTCATGAGTTTTCTCTCTCTTCATCACTTGATGTTTGTTGTTGCTTGTTGAGCTTGATCTTGATCAACACATTTGTAGCTTGTTCAAAACCTTTTGGAATTTATCAAAACATTCTTCATGGATCTTACAATCTCCCCCTTTTTGAAAATGACAAACATGTTTTGAAAGTATGAAGTTGTTGATGCTTGAACCATTTGATCACTTGGTGAGACTCTTGCTCCCCCTCAATAAATGCTTTTGACATTTGAAATCCAATTGAGTTAAGCTTGATTCTCCCCCTATCTTCAACAACTTTGCTCAACCTACATAAAAACAACAAAAACAACCTTTCTCCAAACATACCATTTCATTTCTCCCCAAATTGGTCAAAACATACTATTTCTCTTCAAAACATACATTTCTCCCCCTTTGGCATTATCAAAAAGAAATATATACCAATTGAAATATAAGATCTAAGCCAAAATAGAGAGATGAATAAGATATAACAACCAAAGCATGATAATCATCTAATGATTACTCAATGATATCAATTATAACAAATTGTATACCAATAGCATGATACCAATTGTAAAACAATTGTAAGAATTTGATACCAAAAGTATTTTCTCAATAGTATAAACAATATCACATTATAAGAAATAATACCAATTGAGAGAACTATGAGCAATATCCAACAATATCAAATTGAAGATACCAATTGTATAATATCGAATGTTACCAATTTGTAGGATTTTCTTCTTAATACCAATTGAAGAAGCAAATGAATGAATAACATATGAAAGTCCTTTTGCTCTTCAATCATACCTACAAAAACAATCATGCTTTGCTTTTTGGTATCCAAATGGTTTTGGATCCATTTTTGTTAGTGTAGGGACTCTCACCCTTTTTCATCCAAACAAAATCTCCTTTAGGTATACCATGCACTTTAATATAACACACATTTGAAGTATGTCCATGAGTACCACAATAGAAACATGTTGGTGCATTTGAAAAATCAACTTTAGAAAAATCAACAACATTTCTATGAGATTTACTCTTAGCATTAGTATAACCCAAACCAAACTTGTTTGAATTTTCTCTTTGAAAATTTAACAATGTGCGCAATCTAATATCACCATTTGTGAAACTTGCAAGCTTATTTTTCAAAATAACATTTTCATCCTTAAGCAACTTGCAATTCTCACAATCAACCACAATATTCAATCTACTAGCACAATCACAAGAAGAACTAGCATATATAAGATCAAGAGTTTCATTTTCAAGATTAAGCTCATCAACTTGTTTTTGAAGATCTAAAATCTCTTGTTGATGTTTCAAAATAAGCTTCTTCCTTTCAATGTTTTTCAAAGCTAGTTTCTTAAATTGTTCGTGCATTTCTTCATAAGCATTATATAACATTTCATATTTGGAAGAAATTTCGGATTTAGTAAGACTTACATCGCTTTCGTCGCTTTGTTCACTTGAATCATCATTTGAACTTTCCTCTTCATCTACTAGAGATATCAAGTTGTGACAAGCGGCTTCTTCATCATCCGAAGAAATATTTGATGTGCTTTTCTTGTCTTTTTCATCATCACTATTCCAAACTATGTATGCTCTTTTAGTTTTGCATTTTTCTTCTCTTTCTCCTTCTTCTTGAGATACTTAGAGCATGAGTACTTGAGATGACCGGGTTTTCCACATTCATGGCAAACTATACCTTCTTTTGTAGTATTGGTCTTGTAGTGTGGGGAATTCTTCTCTTTATTTTTGTCTTTGTTCAACCTTCCTTTTCTCCTTAGAATCTTATTGAACTTTCTTAGTAGAAGCTTCATCTCCTCTTCATCAATGTCCGAATCGGAATCTTCATCATCATCATTATCATCATCGGAACTCTCTTCCTTTTTATGACCTTTTAGCTTTAAGAGCAATTCCTTTTCTCTCTTTGTACTTATCCGATTCTTCATGCATTTGCAAATGTCCAAGCTCCATTTCATGTTCTTGAAGCTTTCCGAAAAGTGTTGCTAAGTCCATGGTGTCCAAGTCCTTTGATTCAACAATTGCGGTAACCTTGGGTTGCCATTCCCTACTTAGACATCTTAAAACTTTGTTAACAAGTTCACAATTCAAGAAAGTTTTACCAAGAGCAATGAGATGATTAACAATATGAGTAAAACATTTTTGCATAAAACATATAGATTCATTAGGCAACATACAAAACAATTCATATTCATGCATCAAAGAATTTAATCTAGCACACCTAACTTCACTAGTGCCTTCATGTGTGACTTGCAAGGTGTCCCACATTTCTTTGGCATTACGACATTGGGAGACTCTAAAGAACTCATCATAAGATAAAGCGGAGGTGATGATATTCTTTGCTTTTAAATCATATTGAATTTTCCTTTTATCATCATCGGTCCACTTATCTTTGGGAGTTAGGGTAAGCACACCTTCTACATCTTTTGAGGGAATATAAGGACCATTTTCAATGGCTTCCCAAATGTTCACATCTATAGCTTCTATAAAGATTATCATCCTAATTTTCCAATAACCATAACCCTCTCCACCAAACATAGGAGGGCTATTAATTGAAGCACCTTCACCACCAAAGGGATTTGTAGAACCCATTGTAGTTTCCTCAAGGATCTTAACGAAAAAGCTCTATGCACGTGTCTTTCGACCGAGCTCTGATACCAATTGTTGGAACCTACAATCGGTGGTTGAAACAACTAGGAAACAGTAGGAGAACACCTAGAAGGGGGGGTTGAATAGGTGTTAGATAAACCTTGAAAGATTTTCGCAAGAAACAAATCAAAACGATTAAAACAAATGATTTTCACAAAAATTCTTTAGCCTTAATCGATTAATGACATGAACTAATCGATTAATGCCTCTGTTAATGGATTAATCACTTTTCAATCAAATACGAAAATCAATCAATTAACACATATGATCAGAGATAAAGCGGAATTGAATAACACCAATATTCTTATTGATTCCTAGGTTATGAAAATGATTTTCCCCAAATCAATTTTGCACAATTAAGATTCAATTCAATCAATTATGAAAAATCACTTTTTCTAGGTTTTCAACCAAGAACACAATTAATAACAAGAATTGTAAAGAGTAGAGAGTTTAGAGATACGACACAGTGATTTATCCTGGTTCACTTTCATCCACTTGAAAGCTATTCCAGTCCCCTCTTCAACCAAGAGAGATTCTTCACTATGAGGAATTAGAGTTTCTCAAATTACAAGTAAATGCCTCACAAGACTCCCTTCTTGCTAGCCTACAAGAGATACCACACCCTTGCCTTGTAACCCTATTGATATCTAATCTAACCTCTTCTCTTGCTTGTCGATACCCCACAACAAGTCTTCCAATGCTTTGAGATTCTTCAAAGACTTCCAATTGCTTGCTTCACTACAAGACTTCCAAGTGCTTGATGATATGCCACACCAAGGCTTCCAATATAACTTTGCTTGATTCACAACCAAGACTTCCAATTGTTGTAGATAGCTTGCCTCTTGCAAAGATTACAACTCAAATGAAAACAAAAATAACAATCCTTTGAATCTCTTTCAAAAGCTATGAAAATATCAACATGAGAGATTCAAGGTTCTTGATCAAAGAATGTAAAATTGAAAGCTTTGATCTTGAGAAAGTGAGAGAGAATAGAGTGGCTTTTATTCTTTGTAAAATGAATATCAAAATGATGGATTATGATCACAAAGGTTAGGAATAGGTTTATATAGAATACCCAAAAGTTAGGAATGGTTAAAAGTGCTTTTGAGAAGTGAAAAACTCATTTAAAAACCAGATCTGATCGTGTTACTCGAGTAGCCAAGTCCTTACTCGAGTAATCAGTGTAATCAGTGTTCACTACTCGAGTAATCTAAGTTACTACTCGAGTATTTATGCAAGGCTTCAAAATTCTAATCGAGTAATCAGAGCCTTAATCGAGTATTTGTGCAAGACTGCAAAATTCTACTCGAGTAAACAAGTGGCTAATCGAGTAGTCAGTTCAAAAAACACTTAAAAACTTGTTTTCTCAAAATCTAAACCTTTTCTTTCAAACCTTTAAGCCACCTATTGATTTTACGCAAAGTGAATACTCAAAATATGATATAATCATGCAATCAAAAGAGATTCACTACCCTGTATATATTCTACCCAAACTCATAAACTAAAAGACTTGTGAGGCAAAAGATAAAATATAAAACATAAACTACCAAACTAAGTCTTCATGAGTTTGCTCTCTCTTCATCACTTGATGTTTGTTGTTGCTTGTTGAGCTTGATCTTGATCAACACATTTGTAGCTTGTTCAAAACCTTTTGGCATTTATCAAAACATTCTTCATGGATCTTACATCTTCATGGATTACATGAACAGAATCTTCAGACCTTATTTGGACTCGTTCGTGGTTGTGTTCATCGATGATATTCTTATCTACTCCAAGAGTCCAGAGGAACATGCTGAACATCTCAAGATTGTGTTGGGAATCTTGAAGGAGAAGCAACTGTATGCCAGACTTGCCAAGTGTGAGTTTTGGTTGGACAAGGTGAATTTTTTGGGACATGTTATCACCAAGGAAGGCATTGCTGTGGATCCAGCTAAAGTTGGAGCTGTGTTGAAGTGGGAACAGCCTAAGACTGTGACTGAAGTTCGTAGTTTCTTGGGTTTGGCTGGATACTATCGGAGGTTTATTGAAGGTTTTTCGAAGATTGCCTTGCCGTTGACAAAGTTGACTCGTAAAGATCAACCTTTCTTGTGGGATCATAAGTGTGAGGAAAGTTTTCAATTGTTGAAGGAGAAGTTGACATCCTCATCGGTGTTGGTGTTGCCTGACCCACATAGAAGCTTCGATGTTTATTGTGATGCTTCGAGGCATGGACTTGGATGTGTTTTGATGCAAGATAGAAAAGTGGTAGCATACGCATCAAGGCAGTTAAAGGTGCATGAGGCCAATTATCCGACGCATGACTTAGAGCTCGCTGCTATTGTTTTCGCTCTGAAGATTTGGAGACACTATCTCTATGGCACTACGTTCAAGGTATATAGTGACCATAAGAGTTTGAAGTGTCTGTTTGACCAGAAAGAGTTGAACATGAGACAAAGGCGTTGGATGGAGTTTATTAAAGATTATGATTTCGAGCTTCAATACCACCCCGGTAAAGCAAATGTAGTAGCTGATGCTTTAAGCCGGAAGACTCTTCATATGAGCTCGATGATGATCAGGGAATTCTCTTTAATCGAGAAGTTTCGCGATCTAAGTATGATGATGCAAGTGGAACGAGGATGCATGATCCTTAGTAAGTTGCAAATTACCAATGAATTCCTGATCCAAGTTCGAGAATCACAGCAGGTAGATGAAGAACTGCAAGAAAAGAGAAGGCTGATGTTGGAAGGAAAGGAACCAAACTTCCAAGTTGGAAGTGATGGAATTCTCCGATTCAAAGATCGGATTTGTATTCCAAAAGATCAGGAGATAAGAAGACTGATCTTGGACGAAGCACATAAAAGTCGGATGAGTATCCATCCGGGATCAACCAAGATGTATCAAGATTTGAGGAAGCTGTTTTGGTGGTCTGGGTTAAAGAAAGATGTTGCTTCGTATGTCGCTTCTTGTCTGATTTGTCAGAAGGCGAAAGCTGAGCATAAGAAGCCAGGCGGAGAACTACAACCCTTGGATGTCCCTGTATGGAAAGGGGATAGCATTTCAATGGACTTTGTGTCTTGAATACCAAGGACTGTTGGAGGGTATGATGTAATTTGGGTAATCGTTGATAGATTGACCAAGTCGGTGCATTTCATTCCCGTTAATATGCGTTATCACATGAATAAGTTTGCTGAGTTGTACATCAAGGAGGTTGTTCGCCTGCATGGTATACCTTCAAGTATTGTTTCGGATCGAGATCCGAGGTTTACTTCGAAGTTTTGGGAGGGTTTGCAGCAGTCTCTGGGATCAAAGTTGAGGATGAGTTCTGCTTATCACACTCAGACTGATGGTCAGTCAGAAAGGACTATCCAGTCTCTTGAGGATTTGTTAAGAGCCTGCTGGAAATTCAGGAAAGTTGGGATAAACTCTTGCCTCTGATATAGTTTACCTACAATAACAGTCATCATACCAGTATTGGAATGGCACCGTTTGAGGCATTGTATGGAAGGAAGTGTCAAACTCCCCTATGTTGGTTCCAAGTGGGGGAGCAAACGATTATTGGACCTGAGCTTTTTCAAGAAACAACTGAAAAGATTCAGATGATCAGAGAAAAGATGAAGACAGCGCAGAGCCGACAGAAAAGTTATGCAGATAAAAGAAGAAGACCCTTGGAGTTTGAAGAGGGCGATCATGTTTTTATTCGCGTAAGACTGACAATTGGTGTTGGGAGAGCTTTGAAAACAAGGAAGCTTACACCAAGATTCATTAGTCCTTATCAGATACTCAAGCGTGTCGGTCCAGTTGCTTATCAACTCGCTTTACCTCCGTCGTTGTCTAATCTGCACAATGTTTTCCATGTTTCGCAACTACGGAAGTTCACGTCAGATCCACACTCGGTAATTAAAGTTGAACCTGATGATGTGGCTTTGAGAGAGAATCTCACTTTTGAGACAATCCCTGTCAGAATTGAAGATCGAAGAATGAAGCAGCTACGGGGAAAAGAGATTGCATTAATTAAAGTTATTTAGGAAAATGCGGATGTATCTGAAGCAACTTGGGAATCAGAAGATAAAATGAGAAAGGATTATCCTGAGTTGTTTATGTAAGCGGAATTTCGGGGACGAAATTTTTGTAAGTGGCGGAGAAATGTAATACCCCGATTTTTGTTTCCTAAATAAATAAAAAGAAAATAGTTTAAACAAAATTAATTATATGGAATTAATTAGTTTTGTTTATTAAATTATGGTTATATTAAAACGATAATCCAAGGGAAAATAAGAGAAAATAATTTGGACTTTAAAAATAAGGATTTTTGCAGTTTAGTCCTTGGGAAGGATCTAAGAGATAATATTAGAAAGATTTTTGGAGGGAAAGTGAATAAAATAGTAATTTTTCAAAAAACTGAAGCTGTTAATCGATTAACAGAAAGTGTTAATCGATTAACACGAGTTCAGTGGCCAAAGATAGTGGAAGATGATGACTCACCCAGCTGGAACCACCACTTTGCCACCTTGCACCGCTTTCCACCTCTTCATTTTGGTAGTGGGACGCATGTAGGCTTGCATGGGCACTTGATTTGCCTATAATTTGGGGTCTTGAGTTGAAGAATTGCATGAAGAAGTTGATACCTTAGTGAAACTCTGTCAAATTCTCAACTCAAACACCCTCTGTTCTTCACATTCGTTTTCCTTCCACAAACCCATACACACTACAAGCTTTGCATCTTATCAAAGCTTGTAGAAAGAGCTTTCTATCCATATTAAGATCACGAATTTTGGTCACTTGAGTGAGGAGGTATTGCAGCTGGAAGTTGGGCTCTTGAAACTGAAGTGCTGTGATTTCAGACTCGAGGTGGTGACTTTGAGCTTAAAGTGTGGTAAGCTTGGGGCACCAATTAGTACCAAATCTGTTTCTATTTCAAGTTCACACTTCCTAGTTTTGTTATTGACCAAGTTTATTCGTTTTTATGCACGTTTGGTTTGTCGAATCCTCGCCTGAACTTGCTCATTCAAAACTGTCATAAACCGAAAAACAGAGCAATTGGAGTTTGGTGATTCTGTGAGTTTCTTTGCTGTGTACCTATCCAAATAGCTTCAACAAGGTAAGGGAGAAGCTTTACTAACGCTAGAATAGATTGTGGTATTGAATTGAGTATAGGTTGAACCACCATGAGGTTCAAAGGGCACTAGGTTAGAGGACAATGGCTTGGAGGCCAATTTGACCAAAAACCAGAATTGGAACATGTTAGATGATGGTATATAAAGCTAAATGAACCTTCAATTTGATCTGAAATTGAGTGGTTAATGATTTGATATGTTAAGTTGTGTTTTAGGTTAAAATTGGGGAAAAACATGATGATTCTGTGATGTTGATGTTATTTAATGTAATTGATGCTATGAACAAGTTTAATATACTGTATTTAAGTTGGTTTGGAGGTTAGTTTTGGTTAAAATTGGATTGGCATGAGTTTGATACATAAAAACCAGTTCAGCAGTGTTTTTCTGCACTATTTAATCGATTAACACGAGCTGTTAATCGATTAACACGTTGAAATTCTGATCAGTTTGAAATGTACAAAGGGATAATCGATTAACAGATTCTTTTAATCGATTATTGACTGAATTTTTGCAATAATGATCAGAATTTAACTATTTAATTGATTATCAAAGTGTGAAAATCAATTAAAGGCTGAAACTGAATTGAATTGAAGTAAGTTTAATGGAAAATAAAGTTCAACTATGCCAAGTACAAACCTCAAACAACTTAAATGACACTGGGCATTATTGATTTGATGAAATCATGCATAGCATCTGCATTATGGTTTCCCACAGCGATGAGCTGATGGAGACACGTCCGTGAGGCATGGGCATATCCCTTTTGGTTGAACTCGAGGAACACTTGTGTGAGTGTTTTCTCCAAAGGGTTCACGGGGGAGTGTCGGTGACCGGGGTTGCACCTTCTGTTTCCGGAAATACACACGTGCGTGTGGTCATGTCATTTGATGCCGAACTCGATGAGGCGTAATCCTACGGGATACGTCGGCAACATTTCTAAGAGCTCTAGGGGTGTTGATTTATTTGCAGGCCGAGTTCGATGAGGTACTCATTATGGTACCGGGCATGTTTGTTTTTAAAGGTGCCACGAAAGCCTATCTGTTGTAGTTGGCCAACAATCATGCACTAATAAGATGAGATACATCTTGACTGCACATGTTATTGATTATTTATGATTATGTCTTGGTGTTGATGTTTAACATGTGTAATTAATTGTTAATGAATGAAATTTGATTATTGAAAACTTATAATTGGTTATCAAGAAGTCTAATTGATTAATAAGAAGTTCTAATTGATTATCAAGAGAATGTTAATTGATTAATGGTAAATGATAATTGATTAGAAAAGGAATCAATGATTAGTGTTAAATAAAGACTCAACTATTTAAGTATTACCCTGTCTATTTGATTATGTGTTAGTACATACTGACTCCCTATGCCCTTCTAGGTGATGGCTCGTTACCTGACATACGTGGAGTTGCGTCCACTCCATAGAGGAGTGTGGGACTACGAGGAGCACCGAGCGGTGTTCGAGGGTGAGGTTGACGTGATCTTTCGCCACCCTAACCCCCTTGCTCGAGTGCGACCTCGTAGACTTCGCATCCCCATGATCTACATACTACACATTCCCCCGGCTTATACTTATCGTTTTGGTACTCCACCCCCACGTCCTGGCCGTCGTTTTTATAACTTACGTGTCAGACGCCCTGCTACCCGTACTCGTCCTTCTACTTCTGATGAGGCTACTACTACGGCCACTCCTCGTCCTGGTCCGACCACCAGGGTACGTTTTGCACCCTAACCTGAGCCAGTGCGTCGCACTGCTATTCCTGTGGTGTCGGATGAGGAGGAGGAGGAGGACCCCGTAAAGGACGTGGATGGGGCAGCTACTGATAGCCAGTGATGTGGTGACTCTCTCTTTGTATGTGCAGTATGGGGACCATGGTAGGATGTAGTGTTCAGCTTTTGGAGGACCAGGGATCAGGCATCAGCGTGGGTGGATCATAGCTCATCTCTCGAAGACTCTTTTATTTTGACTTGTGTTATATTGTGTATAGTTTGAGAGGGTCTATGAGAGTTGTTATTTTATATTTGCTGATCTGTATCCTTATACTTTGCTACCTCGACGTTTATCTCTGTTACTTGGGTACCTGGGTTGTATATATATGGGCTATGGTTGCATGGTTATTATGATCCTTAAAATTATTGCAACCACATTAATCGGTTTGAAAATCGTTTCCGCTGAAAGTACAAAACAGGTACTCAACCGTTTATTTTGAAATAAATATATTTTCAAGTCAAGGGTTTTGATGTGAAACTTTGTTGTATAAAAGGAAAAAGTTTTCCATGAAATTACTATATGATTAACAAATACTCTATAAATATACTTTATTTTAATATAAATAAAGTTATATTTTGAGAGCGTCACAACTCTGGCTATCATAAAACACAATTAAAACTACTTGTGTTAGACCAAGTTCATTGACCAAACCTCGAAGTCAAAAAGCCTCCTTCACACCATCTGTTGCTAACATATACTCTGCTTTAGTCGTAAACAATGCAACAATAGATTGAAATGTAACTTTCCATTACAGAGATTAAATATATACCAGAAAGAGATCTTCTTCGATCAAGATAACCACCATAGTCTGAATCAACAAAACCTATAACGTCATCAATTGTAGCCTTGCTTTTGTCAAATACCAAGCCGATATCGGAAATACCTTTTAGGTATCTGAAAATCCGATCCATTTGACAGCACTCCAAGGATTATTTCCAAGATTATGCATACATCAACTCACCGTGCTCACAGTATAGGCTAAATCGAGTCTAGTGCATATCATAGCATACATAAGACCACCAACAACACTAAAATACAAAACGTGAGACATACGCTCTACTTCTTGCTCTGTTTTTGGGCAAAGGTCTAAAGATAATTTGAAATGTACAGCAAGTGGAGTAGAAACGGGTTTGTAACCACTCATATTGAACCTATCAAGCACTCTCTCAATATATATCTGTTAAGATAAGAATAATTTACCAGCTTGAGATTACTTTCGAATCTTCAAACCAAGAATCCTCTTAGATGAACCTAATTCTTTCATCTCGAACTCATTATTAAGTTGAGTTTTTAATTTTTTGATCAAAGGCTTGTCATGTGATACTATTAACATATCATCAACATAAAGTAAAGATTCACCGAGAAACTTTTTGAAATAAACACAATCATCATATTGACTTCTAGAATAATTTTGCCCAATCATAAAAGAATCGACCTTTTAAACCATTTCCTCAAAGCTTGCTTAAGCCCATACAAAGATTTCTTTAAACAACAAACAAGATGCTCCTTACCAGGAACAACAAATCCCTCAAGTTGATCCATATAAATCTATTCTTCCAGCTCTCCATGTAGAAAAGTTGTCTTCACATCAAGTTGCTCTAATTCCAAATCAAGCAGAGCAACAAAAGCAAGCAGAACACGAATGGAGGTATGGCGAACAACAGGTAAGAAAATGTCATTAAAGTCAATACCTTCTTTTTTATTAAAGCCTTTGTCAACATGTTGTGCTTTGCATCTAGGATCTTCAACTCCGAGAATGTCTTCTTTATAGACCCATTTACATCTCAAAGGTCGTTTGGCTTTAGGAAGATCTGACAAATTCCAAGTACAGTTCTTATGGAGTCTCTCAATTTCTTCATTCATAGCCACTAACCACTTTGAAGAATCAGCACAGGACACAACTTCAGTATAGCTGGTAGGTTCAACGACGTCATTGACCTCTTGAGCAATAGACAATACATAAGCAATTAAATTATTGCTATTAGTGTATCTAGTTAGCATTTTAATAAGTCTTCTTGGTCTATCTCAGGCAAGAACATAATCATCTTCTTATGGCTAGATAGGAGACGTGATACAAGCGTCATGGTCACAATCATCATCACTTTTAGGCTCATTAGGGAAGGAATTAGGAGTTGTTGTGGTAGACTTCACTTCCAACTCCACTGTCTCGCTAGTACTCTACAAATTACTTGTACTAGTAAAAGAAGACACGGAAGATTGTTTTCCAAAAGATAATAAAACATCCTCGTTAAAAGTCACATCTATGCTAAGAATTAGTTTTCTTGACTTTGAATCAAAATACCATAAACAATGTAATTTAGACTAAAATGCACTTAATAGCTCTTGGAGCTAATAGGCCATCATTGAATTGTGCATATGCAGGACATCCGAAAATTCTTAGATTAAAATAGTCAATAGGATTACCTAACCATATTTCTTTTGACATTGTGAAATCAAGTGAAGAATGTGGAGAACGGTTAACCAAGTAACATTTAGTAGATGCTGCCTTAGCCCACAAATTGCATCGATGCCATAACCCATCATTTGAGAGCATACAACTGTTGGAAGTCAAGCTTTCCCAAAAGGACATAAAGAGTTATGCTAGAAGATTTCTAGAAGAAGGTTTTGATGATAATAAATAAGATTCAAGCATCAAGTGCATTCATGCTCAAGGCTCAAGCTCTCAAGCAAATAGATTAAGTTTAGCTTTGCCCATAGGAATATGTGTAAGGTAATGAAGTCATATTTTTTCCAAGTTCATAAGGCCAAAATGTTTTTCAAAGTTAAGGAGAAGAAAAGAACTTTTGTGAAATCGTTTTAAGTTAGATTTTCTGTTAAAAATGTTTTTTGAAAGCCTATGGTTACATACTCTGCTTTAGAAAATCGATTTTATGAAAATAAGCGGAAGTAATTGATTACCTCTCCTAGATAATCGATTACTATGTTTTTGAGTTGTGACCTGCGAATTTTAACTGAAAGTAATCGATTACACGTTTTCATAATCGATTACCTTCCTCACAGAGAGTTGATAATCGATTACTTTGGTTTAATAATCGATTACTTTCTTAAAAATTAATTTCACTTTTTTTTTTACAGAAAGTAGATAATCGATTACATCTGTAAAGTAATTGATTACCTTTAAGTTTTATTGAAATCCGTGTCAGAATCAATCTTATATTTTTTCCAAATTTGTTTTTACATAATTGATTCTGATTTATTTTCAAAATTCGAATTTAAATATTATTTTGAAATATTTTATTTTGGATTTAAGAATCAAATCTTTGATTTATTTTTTAAATCTCTTTGATATCTTTTTGATTTTAAAATTTTTTTTATTTTATTTCTGAAATTCTTTTTGATATGATTTTAATTTTCAAAATAACTTTATTTATGTATTTTTTTCAAAAAGCATTTGAGGAATCCTAGAATCCTATTATTCTCTTCTGATCAAAATCACATTTCTTTTTCTTCTTCTTCTCCTTGAACACGTTCTTCATCGTTCATATTTTTCTTGAAGAGAAAACCTTTTTGGCCTTAACACTTGTGAATTAAAACTTTATTTCTATAGTGCTTACTTGTTGTATCCGTGATATTAAGAACACAAGAAATTGTATCACTCTCATAATCATCATATTTCAAACCGTAGTTGTATGGAGTGAATCTCCTAGAGGAACGTGTGGCACGTTCATAGGGTGAGGAACCGTTGTGTGATTTTTGAGGTCCCTAGCGAACGGAGGTTCCTAGTAGTGTGCGGGGCGCTCTTGGTTGAAATTGGGTGCGGCTCAATTTCAAGGATATAAAAAGCTCAAGCGGGTCGCTTGGGGACTGGACGTAGGTCTTTCGCTGAAAAGACTGAACCAGTAATAAAATTGGTTTGCGTGTTCCTCTTCCCTATCTCTTTTATTTTTTCGCATTATTTTCATTAAATTCGTTTCCTCGCTACTCTATTTATTTTATATTCTTCGCTTCGCCTTCACACTCAAATCATTAATCTCTTCATAAAACAATTTTTTTAACATTCGAGTAATTTCCAATAAATTTAATAAAACTCGATTCACCCCCCTCTCGAGGTTTGAGGCCGATTCTAACAACAACGAGCTTTTTCAAGTATAGTTTTATTCATTAGCTCTGCAAAACCCTTATGCTGGGGCTTACGTAGAATGACTTTATGTCTAGCAATACCATGATGTGCACAGAAATCATTAAAGTCACCTTCAAAGAACTCTAGTCCATTGTCTATTCTGAGCTTCCTGACCTTCTTTCCCGTTTGGGTTTCAACAAGAGTTTTCCACTTCTTGAAAGTGGGAACAGTCTCATTTTTATATCTCAAAAAATAAACTCATACCTTACGACAAAAATTATCAATAACAGTCATCATATAGCGATGTACTCCATGAGCAGGATACTTTAGAAGGACCCCAAAGATCAGAGTGAATATAATCAAGAATATCTTTTGTGTAGTGAGTTGCAGTAGAGAAAGTGGCTCTTTCCTGTTTTTCAAAAACACCATGTTCACATAACTTCAGCTTCCCAATAACATTTTTACCAAGGTAACCCAGTTTGCTTAAAAGGTACAAGCCTTTTTCACTCATATGGCCCAAGCACCTATGCCATAATTTTGTGTCATCATTATCGGTCATGGAAGAGGATATGGAGTTGGACTACCGGCAAGTATACCGGGTCACAAGTAATATAGAGTAAGTAAAATTATCGTTCCACTCGGGGATTGCAAATTGTTTCTAATAATTCTTAGGCAAATAGTAATTACTACGTGAAACTTGAGTTTGGTTTATATTTTAAGAAAGGAGTGTAGAATAGATAGAATGAGACAAAACAGAAAATAAAGAGTATTTAGAACAATTTTGGAAAAGGTTAGGAACATGGTTTCATCGCAGGACCTAAGTTACTAACTATGAATCTTATTCTGTTTTTCCCTCCAATCCACGACATCCCAAAGGTAATAAAAACCAGATGCCTCTGTGAATTTATGCTTCTTATTCAATATGAGAACCCTTAATGTCTTAAGTGATTTTGACATATGAATAACCATTAATTAAGAACACTGGAACATTAAAGTCATATAAGCCCTAGATGTATGTCTACAAACTAGGTGGTTATAATGTTTGGAAGAACGACCTATTCTAACCCTCATATGTCTCTTGTTGGATTAGAGATTCAGAACAAAAAATAAATTAGTTACTTTCACGAATTGGAATTAAAACACAACCAAACAATAGATTTGAAGGGAAAGATAGGAAACATAATTTAAATAACTATTCTAGCATCCATACAATTACACCATATTCCTAACAAGAGGTTTAGTTACACATAATGGGAGAAGAAATACAATAATTAAGGGAAGAACTCATAATCATAGACAATAATGAATTTATTCCAAGAGATCTTCAAACCTTCAATTGGATTCCTCCAACGTTGATCTTCAATCCTTATCTTGCCTCCTTGCTCGCAATGATATGTTTCTAACCTTTCTTCTCTAATCCTAAGTGTATTCAATACTCTCTAATGTATCTGAATTGCTACCTAAACCTAATAACAAAGTCAATATTTAAAGGCCAAAACAAAACCCTAATTATATCTCTAAAAATCAGATTTTCGGCCCAACCCGCTGTCGTGCGCGCCTAGGCATGAAATCCCCACGCCTAGGCGTGAAGCCCCCTAAATTTGGTTGTTCGTCGGACCTGTGTGCCTAGGCGCCTTGGTCCTGCGCTTGGGCGTGATGCCTGTGGCTTGGGCATGCTGAATGTGCGTCTGGGCGTGAGCAGCAGGTCAAGAGTTGATTTCTCTCCATTTTAGCTCCAATCTCATGGTCTTCAAAGCTCATTTCCATTCCATAGCACAAATCATCAAATAAAGCTTCAAATACCTGAAATCAAACCCAAAACGGATCTAAACGTTCAAGGACCTTAATCTTCCAATTATTCCTAAATAAATCCCTAAATTACTCAAGAAACAAGCCAAATCCATA
Source organism: Crotalaria pallida (assembly GCA_037953625.1). Lineage (NCBI taxonomy): Eukaryota > Viridiplantae > Streptophyta > Magnoliopsida > Fabales > Fabaceae > Crotalaria > Crotalaria pallida. The sequence goes on from CM075650.1 coordinate 20,841,331, forward strand.
GTAAAATGGAGTTAATTAACGCTCAGATTCATATATTAGACCCAAATCATATAGCTATTAAAATTGTCACAAAAGAGCCTTGCAAGACAAATAAACTACCAATTCGGTTCCCTTTCATCAAGAGAAGGGCATCTTTTGAAACTTTAGAATTCCACCTTCTACTGATGAGTACTTGTACCCAAGAGACCCGAGGGTGCTTAGAAAAATTAAGTTCCATTTCAAATCAAGAATATAGCGAACTTTAGTCAAAATCCTGACAACATCTTGATTTGAATAATGCCTATCCCAACAACCTTGCATTGAGCATCATTGCCCATCAAGACAACACCACTATCAAATCAAATCTTCGTCTCAAGGATACAATAAAGCATCATTTCCCATCAAGACAACCACTACAAAAAAGATTATAGCCATAATCCCGCAGCGGTAGTTTCATTTGCTATCTCACAAAGAACCTCTATGGACAAGCTAAGTTTCATTGTTGAAAGCGCCTTTTCATCCAAGTCATCCCATTGCTCATCAGTCACAGGTTTCTTTGACTTCCCATCTAAAGCTTTCTTTAATCCGTTCTAATTAAGAACAACTTTCATTTGGACACGCCAAATAGAAAAGTTAATTTTGGCATCAAACTTCTCAATGTCAAATTTTGTAACAGTGGACATCTTTAAACTCTCAATTGAGTAAGTGTTACGATACCACTTTTTAAGGTATATGCATTATGCGGAAGCACAATATCAAATCAGCTGAAGAAATAAAGAGAAGTGAATAAAATAAAATGGGCAAAACGATAATGTAATGAACTTTCTAATGTATTATATTACGAGAAAAATAGGAATGAATTAGAACAATGAAATGTGTCTTGTGACGCTCTCTTTTTAACTTGAAAATAATTAATATTTCCAAATAGTTTACTACTTGCTATCAAAATTAGGACTAGAAAATTTTTCCTTTTTAATATTATTACTTGCTTAATCAAAACCTCTTTTTGACATAAACTGTTTCATGAATTTGGCTTAGTATTATCTTAGATTTGAAAAAGACTCTCGAGAAAGCACGTCCTTATTTATAGGAAACCTTAGTAGTTATTATTTAAACATATGATTTGCCTCTAGAGTCAGATTTGAGTATATAAAATATATACGTTTCGCCGAATTCTTTATAAACTGAAATCAGAGTTCGCGGAAGAAAAATAGTACTTATGGGGCACTGCTAAAGAAAATAAACATCATATATATATAGATCATACCATCAAATAAAACCCCATCAGTACAGTAGCAAGTGATAAAAAGTCGAGATAGCAAGTTTTGATAAGACATATACAGACCAGCTGCACTAAAATAAAAGTTCACTCTAAGACCTCTCAATATATACAATATATAACAAAGTCCAAAAGCAGAAGTCCCAAAGCAAGTCTTCCATGTCCTCAGCAGCTCCTCAGATCCTCCACAGCTCTATCCCTAGGATCTAGGATCCAAAACACCTATGCTATGCAGGCTCCTATGAACCAGCGGGTCCACCTCTAGCAGAAACAGTCGACTCAACATACACCTCCTCCTCGCTCTCATCCTCCACAGGGTCCTCCTCGACCTCGCCCGACGGTGTAGAGACCCCACCACTGGGTCTAGGATCCGCAGAAGCAGTCCTATCATACTCAGTCGGACCAGGAGAAGGAGTCTCCTCAGTGACAACTCTATGGGATGAAGGATGGGAACGAGTGGCAGCTCTAAAACGAAAACTATGGAAACGACGCATAGGTCGAGCCGGGGGTGGTCCTCTATAAGTGTAAAAAGGTGGAACATGCATAGTATAGACTAATGGAACCCTAAATCGACGAGGTCGCACCCGCACCAGAGGGTTAGGGTGGTAGAGAGTAATCTCAACCTCCCCCTCAAAGGTGGCACGGTGCTCCTCATACGTCCATATACCGCTAGGGATAGGGCGTATCTCGATGCAGGCTAGGTATCTGGCCATCACCTAAACAGGGCACAGGGAGTAAGTATACACATATACATAATGGATAAAGACTAAAATTACAATCACAAATATATCATGGACAGATCATAATGCAGATACATATGAGCACACCAATTTTTCAACATTATAACCCTTATAATGCAAGTGGCATGATGTATGATTTTCTATCCACAACTGAGGCCTCTAAATGTCCATCTTGGACGTCCATCCAATACACCATTGTGTTCCCGGAACACCGACATTAGTTCCCAGAACATAATGCCGAACCATACTTGGATAAAAAGCATCACTCCCGGAGTGTGCACCACGTTCCCAGAACGTCACGTTCCCAGAACGCATAAAAACCAGGTCCCGGACACTGGCCACATATCTATAATGTGTCATCAAGTAGGTTATATTTTGGTACTCCCGGAGTACCCTCCTCATATTCCCAGAATATGATAAACGTTCCTACCAACCAGACTTCCAGTCTATATGTATGCACAAACATCAGGGTTGGTTTTATCTTTATATTAATTAATGTGATTTAGAAATATTCCAATTTCTACTTTTGAATGATTTATTTGAGGTATAACTTTTGGCATAAAATTCCCCTTTGAATCTTTCTCAAAATATGCCTTTTAAAACCCAGATTGAGCATTACAACTTCAATGGTATTTAAAAACTTAACTTTTTATTTTTCAGCTTCAGGTACTAACCGGTTACAGTTTCAGGCTAACCGGTTAGAATTACAGACCTGAACTGTTTACCATTGCAATTCAGAAAAACCCTTTTTTCTTGAATTCTCTACCCAATCCAAAACACATTTACCATTGTTTTATACCTCAAAAACCATTGTTTCAACATTCAAAAGTCCAAATCACATTTCCTTTTCCAATGAACATAATTTCCTCTTGAAATTATTTCATTAACTTAAGGCATAATTTTGATCCTTCAATTCAGAACTTTGACAACTCAAGTTCAGACCATGTATAATGAAATTTAAGCTTAAATTTGAGCAAAGGCCATTGAGATTTCAGAACTGATTAATAAACCAATTTTCCTTGAAAATCTGCAGTGTCTAACCGGTTACGAAAATCGTGTAACCGGTTATATTATGCAGTCAGACCATTAAAACAAGAGTTTTAACAACTCATTTTCTTCCTTTCTCAAATCTAACCAAATTTCAGTATACACAAAGTTCATATGCCTTAAAACAAACATGTTTACACTCAGAAACACATTCATATTGCATGCATCAAGTTTATTGTATCAAATTGCATGAAAATCCACATAAACACAATTTAACACAACCAAACTTAGATTAAGCACTCAAACACAGAATTCAGCATTTATATAGCTTGCATGCATCAAATTAAAGTTGCTCAAAACCACAGTGAGCAATTTTTTGGCCTCCAAGCCTTTGTGCTTAAAAACACATACTGCACTTTTGAGTTTTGTGAACTCAAATCCTAAATCACATGGATTTTAGTCTAAATCTAGTATAAGGTAAACTTCTCCCATACCTCTAAGACGATTTTGATGAAGATTTTCACTGGATTAGAAGAAAAACCCCAGATTCTCACAATTTCCCCAAGTCTGCTCTCAGATTCGGTTTCCAGCAACAGGGTCCAGAAACCACCAAATTTGACATGGAATTTAGCCAAAGAAATTGGGGAAAATGGTTAGAATTCAAAGTAGGTAACATGCATGAGAGAATCAAAGAAGTTTGGGACTCAAAGATCAACTAAGCTTACCACAATCGAGTTTGGAAATCAGCTTCCAGAATCAGGATCCACAGAGAACTCAGCTTTCTACCTTCCACTTCCAAGCTTGATTTCTCCCTCCACACTAACTCTCAACTCACAGTGTTTAGATCTTTGTAAAGCTCTTGCTGTAAGCTTCACAATCGTGTATCACTCGATTACTAACACTCAACAACGAAGACGAATTGCTCAGCACAATTCTGAAACCCTAATCACCCTCCTTCAACCAGAAATCAATTGATCAACCCCTAATTCATCAGAATTTCCACTATTTATAGACAATTGAGGGTAACATGCAGGGCGACGCGTGTTTCCCATTAACACCAGGTTGATTTCGTGGCGATTAAACGAGTAATTCAAGTGATTACTCATCAAATTCCACTAAACCAGTTTCTGAGTTCATCGTCTAACCGGTTACAGGGCATTACTAACCGGTTAGATCAGTTCAAAATTTAAAAATTATTATTTTTAAATCTTTCCCTCCAAGAACCATTCTAATATTGCCTTTTAGTCCTCATTCAGGGACCAAACTGCAATTTCCTTATATTCTGTACTTATTTGCCATATAAAAATATTTTAACTTATTTTTATATTTAAGGCTAATTAAATACAAAATATAAACTTGAGAAATTCTATAAATTAATAATAAAACTTTTTATTATTAATTTCCTATTATTCGGGAGACAAAAATTAGGGATGTTACACTACTCCCCCACTTAAAAGGAATTTCGTCCCCGAAATTCTAGATTACAAAAACAACTCCGGATACTCTTGACGCATCTTCTCCTCTAATTCCCATGTCGCTTCCGATATGTCAGCATTCTCCCAAATTACCTTGACCAAGGGTATTTCCTTTCCTCTGAGCCGCTTGACTTCACGATCTTCTATCTGAACCGGTCTGGTCTCAAAGGTCAGGTTTTCTTTCAGAGTTAAGTCATCAGGTTGAAGTTTCAGAACAACAGATGGGTCATGAACATACTTTTTCAATTGCGAAACTTGAAAGACGTTATGCAAATTGGACAGAGAGGGTGGTAAGGCCAATTGATAAGCAACAGGGCCAACTCTCTTAAGAATCTGATATGGACCTATACACTTAGGCGAAAGCTTTCGGGTTCTCAAGGCTCTACTAATTCCTTTCATCGGAACCACCCGAAGGAACACATGATCGCCCTCAGAAAACTCTAATGGTTTTCTCCTCTTATCCGCATAACTCTTCTGTCGACTCTGAGCCGCTTTCATCTTAGTCTGAACCATCTTGATCTTTTCAGATGTCTGTTGTATTATTTCTGGTCCAACCATCAAGTTCTCCCCTACTTGGAACCAACATAGCGGGGTTTGACACTTCCTTCCGTACAACGCCTCGAACGGTGCCATTCCAATGCTCGCATGGTAGCTATTGTTGTATGTGAATTCTGTTAGAGGTAACACTTGATCCCAGCTTCCTTGTTCTTCAAGTGCACAAGCTCGCAACACATCTTCCAAAGATTGAATTGTTCTCTCCATCTGGCCATCCGTCTGTGGATGATACGCAGAACTCAATTTCAACCTTGTCCCCATCGCTTCATGCAAACTCTTCCAGAATTGCGATGAAAACCTCGGGTCTCGATCAGACACAATGCTCGAAGGCACTCCGTGAAGACGAACTATCTCCTTGATATGGATCTGGGTATGCTTGCTCAAAGAATAGCGCATATTTATCGGAATAAAATGTGCCGACTTGGTTAACCTATCCACAACCACCCAGATTGCATCATGATTTGCTGCGGTCCTCGGCAAACCAGACACAAAGTCCATCGAGATGCTATCCCACTTCCACTGGGGAATTCTCAGAGGTTGCAACTGTCCTCCCGGTTTCTGATGTTCTACCTTCGGTTTTTGGAAAATCAAGCACGCCGCCACATATTCTGCCACCTCCCTTTTTAATCCTGACCACCAAAATATCTTCTTCAAGTCCTGATACATTTTGGTTGATCCAGGATGCATACTCATCCGACTCTTATGGGATTCATCAAGAATTAGTCTCCTAACTTCTTGATCTCTTGGTACACAAATCCTTGTCCTGAAACGAAGGATTCCATCCTGCCCAAACTTGAAATCAGGTTCCTTTCCTTCCGAACCTAGTCTCATCTTTTCCATCAATTCCTCATCTGTTCGTTGCAACTCCCGAATTCTTTCCAAGAACTCGTTGGTGATCTGCAACGTCCCCAACTTGATACTTGATGGCTCCACTTGCATCAACAAGCTCAAGTCTCTGAATTCTTCAATCAACGCTGCTTCCTTAACCATCATCGCACTTATGTGGATTGCTTTCCGGCTCAACGCGTCTGCAACCACATTCGCTTTACCCGGATGATAATGGAGTTTAAAATCATAATCCTACAAGAACTCCATCCATCTTCTTTGCCTCATGTTCAACTCTTTCTGGTCAAACAGATATTTCAAACTCTTATGGTCACTAAATACTTGGAATGTAGTGCCATAGAGATGATGTCTCCATATCTTTAAGGCAAACACGATCGCAGCCAACTCCAAATCGTGTGTCGGGTAATTCACCTCATGATTCTTCAATTGCCTTGATGCATACGCCACGACTCTTCCTTCTTGCATCAATACACAACCCAGTCCTTGCTTAGATGCATCACAATAAACTTCAAAACTCTTGTGAGGATCGGGTAAGATTAACACAGGAGACGATGTTAACCTTTCCTTCAACTCACGAAAACTAACTTCGCACCGATCATCCCACACAAACGGTTGATCTTTCCAAGTCAACTTAGTCAAAGGCAATGCAATCTTAGAAAATCCTTCTATGAATCGACGATAGTATCCAGCCAGTCCTAAGAAACTTCTCACCTCCGTCACCGTCTTAGGTTGTTCCCAACTTAGTACTGAACTTACTTTCGCTGGATCCACTGCAATTCCCTCTTTAGAGATCACATGCCCCAGAAACTTTACTTCATTCAACCAAAACTCACACTTCGTAAGCTTGGCATATAGTTGTTTCTCCCTCAGGACCTTCAACACAATCCTGAGATGCTCTTCATGCTCTTCCGAATTTTTAGAATAGACCAAAATATCGTCAATGAATACCACCACAAACAAATCCAAATATGGTCTAAAGATCCGGTTCATATAAACCATGAAAATAGCAGGTGCATTTGTCAATCCGAACGGCATCACAACATACTCATAATGACCGTATCGCGATCGAAATGCAGTCTTGGGTATATCCTCCTCCTTTATCCTGATCTGATGATAACCCGATCTCAGATCAATCTTGGAGAATACTGCAGCTCCCCTCACTTGATCCATAAGGTCATCAATCCTTGGCAAAGGATACTTATTCTTAATAGTGACCTTATTCAGCTGTCTGTAGTCCACACACATCCTCATACTTCCATCTTTCTTCTTTACGAACAATAATGGAGCTCCCCAAGGTGAAACGCTTGGCCTGATCATCTGTTTCTGCAACAGCTCCTCGATTTGCTTCTTCATTTCTGCCATTTCTGGTGGTGCCATCCTATAAGGAGCAATAGAGATGGGACCAGCTCCAGGGACTAAATCGATCCCAAACTCTATCTCTCGCTTCGGAGGTAATCCTGGTATCTCCTCAGGAAATACTTCCGGAAATTCCCTCACCACTGGAATCTCTTCAATCGGCATCGACTCTTCTTCTCCAGAAGCCGAGAATAAACACATATATCCCTCCGGTTCAAGGGTCCTATATTGAATTGTCTTTTCCTCACAATTGATGATCGCTTGGTTCTTCATCAACCAATCCATACCCAAGATCACATCCAATTGTAACTTAGGAAGACAAACCAAATCTACCTTGGATGAACGACCCAGAATTTCTACATCACACCCTAAACAGACTTTAGCGGTGTAGATCGGTATACCCGTAGGGGTAGCTATACTAAGATAGCAGGGTGAATCAGAAACAATAAGATTCAGCCTACTCACACATTCAGGGGAAACAAAAGAATGTGTAGCTCCAAAATCAAACATGATTTTGCAAGGTTGATTATTGAGAAGGAAATTACCTTGCACGAGATTCGGGGTTTGGGTTGCTTCACTACCACTTAGGGCAAATACTCGTCCTTGTACCACAGACTTTCCAGCAGATCCCTTTACATCCCCCTTTGCAGATTCCTTGCATTCACGGGTAAAGTGACCTTGCTTCCCACACTTGAAACACCCTCCTGTGGACCAGCAAAACTGACCATGATGATAACGCTTGCACTTCTCGCAATAAGGAGCATTATCGCGAGGCTTGTTCCGGTTATCCATCACTGCCTTGCCTTTCCCCTTGTTCTTAGAATATGGACCATTATTCCGATGGTCAAACTTCTTCTTCCTTTGGGGTCCATAGTTCTGTCCAACCCCCTTCACTTGACCTCTTATCAACTCCGCCTTCTTATCATCTTCATACATCCTGCACATCTCCACCAGTGCAGGGAAACTCTGAACCCTTTGATAACTGAAGATAGACTTCAGCTCCGGCCGTAGCCCACCTTCAAACTTCACACACTTACTTCTTTCATCAGGGTTATTTAAGTAATAGGGAGAGTATTTCATCAGTTCCTCGAATCTGGCAGCATACTCCCCTACACTCATATCCCCTTGCTTCAATTGCATAAACTCCACTTCCTTTTTCCTCCGCAAATCTTCTGGAAATTATTTAGTAAGAAATTTCTCCATAAATACTCCCCAGTTGATTGCTCTCCTTTCAAAATTCAGCAATTGGACCGTGTGATCCCACCAGTTTTCAGCTTCCCCATGAAGCATGTAAACTGCATAGGTCACCTTTTGTTCATCAGAACACTCCAGAGTTCGGAAGATCTTATTGATCTCATACAACCACTTGTTCGCCTCATCAGGTTTATATCCTCCCTCAAATCTTGGTGGATTACACTTCTTAAACTCCGACAGAGTCTTAGCATCATGATTCGCCATGTTGCCAGCAGACGGGTTACCAGCTCTCTCCTGAGATGATTGATGCCTCTGCTGCTGCTGCATACCCTCCAGCACGGTTGTGATTCGTTCTAACATTTCATTAGTAACATTTCGATTTCGGGTTGCCATAGAAAGACCTGCACTATGGGCTTTGGGTTACTAAAAAGGTCTTTAAGATATAAATGCTACCACTAACTTACTCAAACATATTCAATTAACATTGAATATCATACTTAGCTGCATCTTCGGGCCATGAGGAACAGGACCAATGCTCTGATACCACCAAAGGGTGTGGCGCTCTCTTTTTAACTTGAAAATAATTAATATTTCCAAATATTTTACTACTTGCTATCAAAATTAGGACTAGTAAATTTTTCCTTTTTAATATTATTACTTGCTTAATCAAAACCTCTTTTTGACATAAACTGTTTCATGAATTTGGCTTAGTATTATCTTAGATTTGAAAAAGACTCTCGAGAAAGCACGTCCTTATTTATAGGAAACCTTAGTAGTTATTATTTAAACATATGATTTGCCTCTAGAGTCAGATTTGAGTATATAAAATATATACGTTTCGCCGAATTCTTTATAAACTGAAATCAGAGTTCGCGGAAGAAAAATAGTACTTATGGGGCACTGCTAAAGAAAATAAACATCATATATATATATATATAGATCATACCATCAAATAAAACCCCATCAGTACAGTAGCAAGTGATAAAAAGTCGAGATAGCAAGTTTTGATAAGACATATACAGACCAGCTGCACTAAAATAAAAGCTCACTCTAAGACCTCTCAATATATAACAAAGTCCAAAAGCAGAAGTCCCAGAGCAAGTCTTCCATATCCTCAGCAGCTCCTCAGATCCTCCACAGCTCTATCCCTAGGATCTAGGATCCAAAACACCTATGCTATGCAGGCTCCTATGAACCAGCGAGTCCACCTCTAGCAGAAACAGTCGGCGCAACATACACCTCCTCCTCGCTCTCATCCTCCACAGGGTCCTCCTCGACCTCGCCCGACGGTGTAGAGACCCCACCACTGGGTCTAGGATCCGCAGAAGCAGTCCTATCATACTCAGTCGGACCAGGAGAAGGAGTCTCCTCAGTGACAACTCTATGGGATGAAGGATGGGAACGAGTGGCAGCTCTAAAACGAAAACTATGGAAACGATGGATAGGTCGAGCCGGGGGTGGTCCTCTATAAGTGTAAAAAGGTGGAACATGCATAGTATAGACTAATGGAACCCTAAATCGACGAGGTCGCACCCGCACCAGAGGGTTAGGGTGGTAGAGAGTAATCTCAACCTCCCCCTCAAAGGTGGCATGGTGCTCCTCATACGTCCATATACCGCTAGGGATAGGGCGTATCTCGATGCAGGCTAGGTATCTGGCCATCACCTAAACAGGGCACAGGGAGTAAGTATACACATATACATAATGGATAAAGACTAAAATTACAATCACAAATATATCATGGACAGATCATAATGCAGATACATATGAGCACACCAATTTTTCAACATTATAACCCTTATAATGCAAGTGGCATGATGTATGATTTTCTATCCACAACTGATGCCTCTAAATGTCCATCTTGGACTTCCATCCAATACACCATTGTGTTCCCGGAACACCGACATTAGTTCCCAGAACATAATGTCGAACCATACTTGGATAAAAAGCATCACTCCCGGAGTGTGCACCACGTTCCCAGAACGCCACGTTCCCAGAACGCATAAAAACCAGGTCCCGGACACTGGCCACATATCTATAATGTGTCATCAAGTAGGTTATATTTTGGTACTCCCGGAGTACCCTCCTCATATTCCCAGAATATGATAAACGTTCCTACCAACCAGACTTCCAGTCTATATGTATGCACAAACATCAAGGTTGGTTTTATCTTTATATTAATTAATGTGATTTAGAAATATTCCAATTTCTACTTTTGAATGATTTATTTGAGGTATAACTTTTGGCATAAAATTCCCCTTTGAATCTTTCTCAAAATATGCCTTTTAAAACCCAGATTGAGCATTACAACTTCAATGGTATTTAAAAACTTAACTTTTTATTTTTCAGCTTCAGGTATTAACCGGTTACAGTTTCAGGCTAACCGGTTAGAATTACAGACCTGAACTGTTTACCATTGCAATTCAGAAAAACCCTTTTTTCTTGAATTCTCTACCCAATCTGTAACAGCCCAGCCCCAGCCAGCCATACGGTACTGGGCACTGGGGCCCAGCGCACCGCCACGTGGATATTGTCCGCTTTGGGTTACGCTCACCCTCACGGTTTTGCTCTTGGTCTCACACTAACAGTGAGCCCCAAGACGCGTCCACGTGAAGTAAGGTATCCACACCCTATATAAGGCATGCTTCGTTCTCCTTACCAGCCGATGTGGGACTAAGGCTTCACCTTACATCCACCCCCCTTGGAGGCCCAACGTCCCCGTTGGCACACCGACCCGGCCCTGGCTCTGATACCAAATGTAACAGCCCAGCCCCAGCCAGCCGTACGGTACTGGGCACTGGGGCCCAGCGCACCGCCACGTGGATATTTTCCGCTTTGGGTTACGCTCACCCTCACGGTTTTGCTCTTGGTCTCACACTAATAGTGAGCCCCAAGACGCGTCCACGTGAAGTAAGGTATCCACACCCTATATAAGGCATGCTTCGTTCTCCTTACCAGCCGATGTGGGACTAAGGCTTCACCTTAGCAACCCTTTATGGGATGGTTCTCCATTTGAAGGAATTGAATGGAATTTCGGGGACGAAATTCTAATAAGTGGGGGAGAATTGTAACATCCCAAACTTTATTTTAAATTAGATTATTAATAAAAACCTTAGAAAAATTGGAAAGGTGATTTAATGAATTTTGCCAAATATGTGGGTGGTGATTATAGGTCCTAGGAGTTGTATAGAAGGTATATATGGCTTTGGGCAGGGTCACATAAGCGAGATCGGGAGTTAAATCGACGTTTTAGGTGTTAGAAATCAACCGAAAAGAAAAAATTAGAAATTTATTATAGGAAGCTAAGAAAATAAATTCCACCGTTGGATGTGAAGTTTATGGGGTAAAGAAGCATGTCTAAAAATTTGGACTCGATCCGACGGTCGACGAAAAAGTTACGGCGAATCGAAAATTGGAAATCCTGGTGCACGCCCAAGCGCACGCCCAGGCGCACCGGTGCACGCCCAGGCGCGCACCACTATTCATTGGTGCTGAGACAGGGAGTTTTTCGCTCAGGTGCACCATTTGGTCCGCCCAGGCGCGCGTGGAAACGCACCAGCCGCACCAGCCCAAGAATTTGGCGCGCCAGACTCACTCCAGCCATGCACCAGACGCTGCACCACGCACCAGCACGAGTTGTGGTGCTGATCGTCCGCTCAGGCGCGCGCTACCCGCGCCCAGGCGTGCGCGGTCAGCTGATGCTAATTTCAGCCACACGTTTTGGCTTCTTGGAGAAGCCTTTGAATCTCCACCACTCACCCCAACCCCTCAGGCAAGAAAACACGGTTTGGGGGTCCAAAAACATCACAACAATCACCATCCACCCTCTTTTGATCTATCTATCATCATCAACAACCTTCACAAACCAAGAGTAAGAGCAACCATCACCACCCCACAACACCATGGTTCCACCTTCACCTTCATGAGATCCCCTCTAACACCAAGAACACCAAATCATCATCATTCATCAAGCACCCAAGACCAAGCCACAAAATCAACCCACCTCTCATCACCACCAAAGACCAATCATGATATTGGCCAACAAATCCTTCCTCCTCTCCTCCACCAAAGTCGTGACCCTCTCCCTCTCTATTTCCATGGACTTGTGAACCTAATAACTAGGGAGAGTTATATCCATCAACCTCATCATTAAGGACAAGAAGTAGGAGATTAAAGCTAGGGGTTCAAGGGCTAAAGTGGGTTCAAGTCAAGGATGAGAGAAACTAAGGATGTGAAGCTCAACACCAAGGACCAATGGGCTAGGACTTGAGATTCTTCACCACCTCTTAAGAAGGTAAGAGGGGTTTGTGTTACCTTTCCTAAGGATATAGATTCAAGGTTGTTGTAATGATGACTAGGTGTAGACAAATAATTAAAAGAATAATCATAGGATAATTAAGGTGTATGGAATGAATCTTAGGGCATAATTGCTTAGGAATGATTATATGTTAACTAAGTGGGAAGTTGAGAACCCTAGGGAGTTGATTTAATTTATAGTGCTCTGAGACATACCTGAGTATGTCGACTGTTTTGATTATTATTCGTTGATTGTTACTTGTTATTGATGTGTGTTCATGTCGTGTTTGGTTTTGTGACTCGTAAAGTAAATAATGGACTAAGTATCATCGTAGGCAAGTAATATAGAAAGGGCTAAGTAAGGAAGGAAGGATGGAAAATTACTAGTGAATGATTAAAGGATGGACTAAGGATAAACAGCTTGGTGAAAGAGAAATGATATTTATTAATAAATGAATCGGAAATTAGAGGATGATGATCGAGTGACCAGGAACCTTGATGGATGTTGTGCTTGATTTAATTTGATAAGTGTAAATGTGACTATAAGGATTGTGTGATGGTATGTGATATTGAAATGATGAATTGTGCTAATTAAGTCATAATATATAATTGTGACCAATGGATAGTGGAAATGTGTAATGTGGTGATTAATTTTGAGAAATGGAAAGTGATAAAGAATTGATAATGATAAAAGAATGAAATGAATTTCACCCAGGCTCAGCCAGGGGAGAATGAATTACACTTAGGCTCAGCCAGGGGAGAATGAATTATACCCAGGAACAGCCAGGGGATTGAGATACTTACCCGGACGCAGTAAGTCGTTATTGCACGGGGGTTCGAACGCAGTAGGTCGTGATCAGGGGATTGAGATACTTACCCGGACGCAGAAAGTCGTTATCGCGCGGTGGTGCGAACGCAGTAGGTCGTGACCAGGGGATTGAGAAACATACCCAGACGCAGTAAGACGTGAGTGCACAGGAGTGCAGACGCAGTAGGTCGTGACCAGGGGATTGAGAAACATACCCGGACGCAGTAAGACGTGAGTGCACAGGAGTGCAGACGCAGTAGGTCGTGACCAGGGGATTGAGAAACATACCCGGACGCAGTAAGACGTGAGTGCACAGGAGTGCAGGCGCAGTAGGTCGTGACCAGGGGATTGAGAAACATACCCGGATGCAGTAAGTCGTGAGTGCACAGGAGTGCACACGCAGTAGGTCATGACCAGGGACAGATTGAAAGACTTATGAATATGATTAAAGTGAATGGAACGAAAGTCTTTATGAAAACGATGGATGAGAATGAAATGTGAATTTAATTGAATTGAAAAGTAAGCTTAAGACTAAAAATAGGATCGATAGGAAGGTAGTATGGACATAAGGCTTAAGTTATCGAAGATGAACTTGTATGTGATTACCTGAAAAAGAATTCTAGGTTAACAGACAACTTTGACTTCAATAGGGCCTAGTTTGTCAGCTATGCTTCTTAGAAGCTATTATTCTTAGTACTGTGTAATGCTACCCTTCTTGCTATATTTTTACAGGTATCGAAGGAGCATACACGTGTCTCGCCGAGCAGGATTACATTCCACCACGTGGAGTGTGGATAGTACTTAGCGACCACCTATTGGTCATGGGTTATTTTGGGGAAGTTTTATTGTATTTCATTTACTTTGTATTTTGAGAAACTATGAGTTTGAGAAACTATTTGTATTTCCTTAGAAATAATGTAATGAGTGGACTAAACCATATTTTGGGCCCTGCTGGCCTCTGATGAATTTAAAATGCTATTGTTTATCAGGTTACAGGAAAAACAGGAATTTTGGGAAAGTCCTAAAAACAAACAAAACTCCGTCCGTTTGACGGGAGATTTCCATATGAATTAAAAACAGCTAAGTGTTTTTCCTAATCAAATCATAAGTTTAAAAAGAAATTTTCAATTCACTATTTTAATTAAGGGTGTAAAAGGGTTAATAAATTTAGGTGTTACATTTATGGTATCAGAGCAGTTTTTCCTCGGCCCGAAGGGAGTAACTGATTACTCCTGTAGTTACTCATCAAGCGAGTGACTTGTAGTTAAATGTTAAACTGCTTTGTGGTCTAGTCAGGTGTTATTGTAGCATGATAATAGGCATAGTTGTAGAGCCGAGCGTTGTGAGTACTCTAGATTCTTTTAAGTTTGTTGAGTGACTTGAGGAGCGCGATTAGCATCTGACGATTTCTTTCGAAAAGCATGGTAAGCATTAGAAAATCTTTTATAAGTCCACTCAAATCATGTCCAGTTTACCATGCTAAACTTGAAATCTTGTGAGAACGACAAATCATATTTAGAGGTGGATGAATGACGAGGCTAAGGGAAGCAATACCCCAACGGGCAAGAGCACAAGGTTGCTACCCCACCGGGAGGAAGTGATCTTTAGCTTCGCTCCAAGTAAACCAACTCTAAATGTGACACACGAAGCAAGATTTCAACGTTTTAAAACTAATAGACTATGTGTTTTAAACTTAAGTAAGACGAGAATGGTCTTATCATCGATATGATGTATGGTTGAGCCTGATCACCTCAAGTATACACATATAGGAGGATATCATCATCTTGTCCTTAAGTTTCGGCAAGTATTTTGGGAATTTAGTGAGAACCCAAATTCAGGAGGAATAGAGGTCTTGTCATAGGTTTCCGTATGCGTGAATATTTTTGAATCAGAGATTGCGCAACGGAAGTATAGGAAATATTGTCTTGTCTTAAGATAAGAGAAGTAGCTAGTTAGGAATCCTAGATAGCTATGATAGACTGCTAGGATTTAGGTATTTAGAAATGAACGTAGGAAACCCCAAGATAGTACATAGTGGTTGTTCTAAGTCTAGACGAATGGATGCTTGAAATTTTAGTAAGTGCATAGAATTAGCATAAATGCTTGTGTTGAATTAATAAGATGCTATGTATTGTCTTGCGTTTGCCTACATAATGAATTGTGCATTTTAATGATAATTTCTATTGTCCGAACATGTGCATGACGAAAACTGTTTTGAGCATAAAACCTTTCGCGTACCTCTTCATGAATTGGTGTTGCTATCAACAAATTGCTTGGTTCCCAAACGTAATCATTTCAAAACCAGGAACCGTTCGATTTTAAAGTGTGATAGTAACCCCAATGAACTTTTAAGTTTTGGAATTGAATTCAAAAATGAATATATCTGTTTTAACATAATCGAAAATCATTCTAAATTGAGTGCTAAGTCGTATCGCAAAATTTTGAAAAGTTGATTAATAAACTAAGGATTCCTAAGTAATCAGACGGTGAACTAATTTATTTCCCTAATCAAGCCACACGCTGATTAAATAGGAACCCTTTTATGTGACTTTACTCAATTCAGAATGAAGCTTTGTTGTCAAACTCAAAGTTAAAGGGGAATGTGACTATTTTGATTGTTTGGGAAACATTGAAATAAATTTTCTAGTAAACCACATACTCTCATTCTCATTGAGTTTGCTAATCTTGAAAAAGCATATACACCTTCACCTAAATTTCTTGAAGTTGGATGAAGGAAATCCTTTTAGATATATTTATATATATATGCTTTGCTTTATAAAGTTTGTTTTTGGAACTTCATCCAAATTAATTTGGCACGAACATATCAAAGTTTTAGAGTGTGAAATAAATTTTCCTGATTTACTCTTTTCCTAAGAATTTTACGAAAAATAAATCAATATAATTTTCATCAAGGAAAGGATTCGATTTTTAAGAATAATGACTCCATCGACACACCACCACATCAATATTTGTTGATGTGCCATTTTTGACTTGTGCATATGTAAGGTCCTTTCTTGCATGATAAGCAAAACTTCTAAACATAGATGAACGCATACATGTTTTCGGCATATCCCTTTGGTTTTATAAATGCATAAATGCACAAATGAATTTTCGAACGCTATTCTGATTTTCATAAAGACACTCATGTTTTGAATGTATGGATTTTAATTATTAAACTTTGAAACCATACAAAGTGATTGGTTTTATCGAAATTTTTAACTTGGCATGCATAACTTGAATGTGTAAATAAATCATGGGAAACCCTGCAAATTTTCAAACTCTTCTTGGATTGCATTTGAAATGTGTGCAGCTTATCTAAGATGTGTGCATGGATTTAGACTTGAGTTCTAGGGTTGATTTAGGTAGATCGGGATTGGATTAGAATCAAGTAGAGATTGCCAAGTTAGTGGTTGCATTTATGTGCTGATATGAAATGTTGGTGTGCGTATTTGAATTTTGATTGTTATGTATGTGCTAACTGTTTACTTGTCAATGAGTGTGATTGCTTATGACTTAAGAATAGTGCCTAAGTGTAGATCACCAGGTAGATTGTGATTAGAACTCTTGTAATGTTTGACCCGCATCGGAGTGAACCTCAAAAACCTTAGAGCATTTTGCTTCTAGTCTAACCAAACTAAACCACGATTTGTATTCTTCATTGGATGCATGAGTCCGGTGGCGTACTTGAGCAGAGTAGTATGCCGATTCCAAGTGGGGGAGTAGAACCGAAGCTAAGTGGGTATGACAGTTTAGCAACCCTTTATGGGATGGTTCTCCATTTGAAGGAATTGAATGGAATTTCGGGGACGAAATTCTAATAAGTGAGGGAGAATTGTAACATCCCAAACTTTATTTTAAATTAGATTATTAATAAAAACCTTAGAAAAATTGGAAAGGTGATTTAATGAATTTTTCCAGATATGTGGGTGGTGATTATAGGTCCTAGGAGTTGTATAGAAGGTATATATGGCTTTGGGCAGGGTCACATAAGCGAGATCGGGAGTTAAATCGGCGTTTTAGGTGTTAGAAATCAACCGAAAAGAGAAAATTAGAAATTTATTATAGGAAGCTAAGAAAATAAATTCCACCGTTGGATGTGAAGTTTATGGGGTAAAGAAGCATGTCTAAAAATTTGGACTCGATACGACGGTCGACGAAAAAGTTACGACGAATCGAAAATTGGAAATCCTGGTGCACGCCCAGGCGTGCACCACTAATCATTGGTTCTGAGACAGGGAGTTTTTCGCTCAGGCGCACCATTTGGTCCGCCCAGGCGTGCGTGGAAACGCACCAGCCCAAGAATTTGGCGCGCCAGACTCACTCCAGCCATGCACCAGACGCTGCACCACGCACCAGCACGAGTTGTGGTGCTGATCGTCCGCTCAGGCGCGCGCGGTCAGCTGATGCTAATTTCAGCCACACGTTTTGGCTTCTTGGAGAAGCCTTTGAATCTCCACCACTCACCCCAACCCCTCAGGCAAGAAAACACGGTTTGGGGGTCCTAAAACATCACAACAATCACCATCCACCCTCTCTTGATCTATCTATCATCATCAACAACCTTCACAAACCAAGAGTAAGAGCAACCAACACCACCCCACAACACCATGGTTCCACCTCCACCTTCATAAGATCCCTTCTAACACCAAGAACACCAAATCATCATCATTCATCAAGCACCCAAGACCAAGCCACAAAATCAACCCACCTCTCATCACCACCAAAGACCAATCATGATATTGGCCAACAAATCCTTCCTCCTCTCCTCCACCAAAGTCGTGACCCTCTCCCTCTCTATTTCCATGGACTTGTGAACCTAATAACTAGGGAGAGTTATATCCATCAACCTCATCATTAAGGACAAGAAGTAGGAGATTAAAGCTAGGGGTTCAAGGGCTAAAGTGGGTTTAAGTCAAGGATGAGAGAAACTAAGGATGTGAAGCTCAACACCAAGGACCAATGGGCTAGGACTTGAGATTCTTCACCACATCTTAAGAAGGTAAGAGGGGTTTGTGTTACCTTTCCTAAGGATATAGATTCAAGGTTGTTGTAATGATGACTAGGTGTAGACAAATAATTAAAAGAATAAATCATAGGATAATTAAGGTGTATGGAATGAATCTTAGGGCATAATTGCTTAGGAATGTGTAGATTATATGTTAACTAAGTGGGAAGTTGAGAACCCTAGGGAGTTGATTTAATTTATAGTGCTCTGAGACATACCTGAGTATGTCGACTGTTTTGATTATTATTCGTTGATTGTTACTTGTTATTGATGTGTGTTCATGTCGTGTTTGGTTTTGTGACTCGTAAAGTAAATAATGGACTAAGTATCATCGTAGCCAAGTAATATAGAAAGGGCTAAGTAAGGAAGGAAGGATGGAAAATTACGAGTGAATGATTAAAGGATGGACTAAGGATAAACAGCTTGGTGAAAGAGAAATGATGTTCATTAATAAATGAATCGGAAATTAGAGGATGGTGATCGAGTGACCAGGAACCTTGATGGATGTTGTGCTTGATTTAATTTGATACGTGTAAATGTGACTATAAGGATTGTGTGATGGTATGTGATATTGAAATGATGAATTGTGCTAATTAAGTCATAATATATAATTGTGACCAATGGATAGTGGAAATGTGTAATGTGGTGATTAATTTTGAGAAATGGAAAGTGATAAAGAATTGATAATGATAAAAGAATGAAATGAATTTCACCCAGGCTCAGCCAGGGGAGAATGAATTACACTCAGGCTCAGCCAGGGGAGAATGAATTATACCCAGGCACAGCCAG
Organism: Crotalaria pallida; assembly: GCA_037953625.1. Classification (NCBI taxonomy): domain Eukaryota; kingdom Viridiplantae; phylum Streptophyta; class Magnoliopsida; order Fabales; family Fabaceae; genus Crotalaria; species Crotalaria pallida. The sequence continues at coordinate 20,860,640 of CM075650.1, forward strand.
GGGATTGAGATACTTACCCGGACGCAGTAAATCGTTATCGCACGGGGGTGCGAACGCGGTAGGTCGTGACCAGGGGATTGAGATGCTTACCCGGACGCAGTAAGTCGTTATCGCGCGGTGGTGCGAACGCAGTAGGTCGTGACCAGGGGATTGAGAAACATACCCGGACGCAGTAAGACGTGAGTGCACGGGAGTGCAGACGCAGTAGGTCGTGACCAGGGGATTGAGAAACATACCCGGACGCAGTAAGACGTGAGTGCACAGGAGTGCAGACGCAGTAGGTCGTGACCAGGGGATTGAGAAACATACCCGGACGCAGTAAGACGTGAGTGCACAGGAGTGCAGGCGCAGTAGGTCGTGACCAGGGGATTGAGAAACATACCCGGACGCAGTAAGTCGTGAGTGCACAGGAGTGCAGACGCAATAGGTCGTGACCAGGGACATGTTGAAAAGACTTATGAATATGATTAAAGTGAATGGAACGAAAGTCTTTATAAAAACGATGGATGAGAATGAAATGTGAATTTAATGGAATTGAAAAGTAAGCTTAAGACTAAAAATAGGATCGATAGGAAGGTAGTATGGACATAAGGCTTAAGTTATCGAAGATGAACTTGTATGTGATTACCTGAAAAAGAATTCTAGGTTAACAGACAACTTTGACTTCAATAGGGCCTAGTTTGTCAGCTATGCTTCTTAGAAGCTATTATTCTTAGTACTGTGTAATGCTACCCTTCTTGCTATATTTTTACAGGTACCGAAGGAGCATACACGTGTCTCGCCGAGCAAGATTACATTCCGCCACATGGAGTGTGGATAGTACTTAGCGACCACCTATTGGTCATGGGTTATTTTGGGGAAGTTTTATTGTATTTCATTTACTTTGTATTTTGAGAAACTATGAGTTTGAGAAACTATTTGTATTTCCTTAGAAATAATGTAATGAGTGGACTAAACCATATTTTGGGCCCTGCTGGCCTCTGATGAATTTAAAATGCTATTGTTTATCAGGTTACAGGAAAAACAGGAATTTTGGGAAAATCCTAAAAACAAACAAAACTCCGTCCGTTTGACGGGAGATTTCCATATGAATTAAAAACAGCTAAGTGTTTTTCCTAATCAAATCATAAGTTTATAAAGAAATTTTCAATTCACTATTTTAATTAAGGGTGTAAAAGGGTTAATAAATTTAGGTGTTACACAATCCAAAACACATTTACCATTGTTTTATACCTCAAAAACCATTATTTCAACATTCAAAAGTCCAAATCACATTTCCTTTTCCAATGAACATAATTTCCTCTTGAAATTATTTCATTAACTTAAGGCATAATTTTGATCCTGCAATTCAGAACTTTGACAACTCAAGTTCAGACCATGTATAATGAAATTTAAGCTTAAATTTGAGCAAAGGCCATTGAGATTTCAGAACTGATTAATAAACCAATTTTCCTTGAAAATCTGCAGTGTCTAACCGGTTACGAAAATCGTGTAACCGGTTAGATTATGCAGTCAGACCATTAAAACAAGAGTTTTAACAATTCATTTTCTTCCTTTCTCAAATCTAACCAAATTTCAGTATACACAAAGTTCATATGCTTTAAAACAAACATGTTTACACTCAGAAACGCATTCATATTGCATGCGTCAAGTTTATTGTATCAAATTGCATGAAAATCCACATAAACACAATTTAACACAACCAAACTTAGATTAAGCACTCAAACACAGAATTCAGCATTTATATAGCTTGCATGCATCAAATTAAAGTTGCTCAAAACCACAGTGAGCAAGTTTTTGGCCTCCAAGCCTTTGTGCTTAAAAACACATAATGCCCTTTTGAGTTTTGTGAACTCAAATCCTAAATCACATGGATTTTAGTCTAAATCTAGTATAAGGTAAACTTCTCCCATACCTCTAAGACGATTTTGATGAAGATTTTCACTGGATTAGAAGAAAAACCCCAGATTCTCACAATTTCCCCAAGTCTGCTCTCAGATTCGGTTTCCAGCAACAGGGTCCAGAAACCACCAAATTTGACATGGAATTTGGCCAAAGAAATTGGGGAAAATGGTTAGAATTCATAGTAGGTAACATGCATGAGAGAATCAAAGAAGTTTGGGACTCAAAGATCAACTAAGCTTACCACAATCGAGTTTGGAAATCAGCTTCCAGAATCAGGATCCACAGAGAACTCAGCTTTCTACCTTCCACTTCCAAGCTTGATTTCTCCCTCCACACTAACTCTCAACTCACAGTGTTTAGATCTTTGTAAAGCTCTTGCTGTAAGCTTCACAATCGTGTATCACTCGATTACTAACACTGAACAACGAAGACGAATTGCTTAGCACAATTCTGAAACCCTAATCACCCTCCTTCAACCAGAAATCAATTGATCAACCCCTAATTCATCAGAATTTCCACTATTTATAGACAATTGAGGGTAACATGCAGGGCGACGCGTGTTTCCCATTAACACCAGGTTGATTTCGTGGCGATTAAACGAGTAATTCAAGTGATTACTCATCATATTCCACTAAACCAGTTTCTGAGTTCATCGTCTAACCGGTTACAGGGCATTACTAACCGGTTAGATCAATTGAAAATTTAAAAATTATTATTTTTAAATCTTTCCCTCCAAGAACCATTCTAATATTGCCTTTTAGTCCTCATTCAGGGACCAAACTGCAATTTCCTTATATTCTGTATTTATTTGCCATATAAAAATATTTTAACTTATTTTTATATTTAAGGCTAATTAAATACAAAATATAAACTTGAGAAATTCTATAAATTAATAATAAAACTTTTTATTATTAATTTCCTATTATTCGGGAGACAAAAATTAGGGATGTTACACTACTCCCCCACTTAAAAGGAATTTCGTCCCCGAAATTCTAGATTACAAAAACAACTCCGGATACTCTTGATGCATCTTCTCCTCTAATTCCCATGTCGCCTCCGATACGTCAGCATTCTCCCAAATTACCTTGACCAAGGGTATTTCCTTTCCTCTGAGCCGCTTGACTTCACGATCTTCTATCTGAACCGGTCTGGTCTCAAAGGTCAGGTTTTCTTTCAGAGTTAGGTCATCAGGTTGAAGTTTCAGAACAACAGATGGGTCATGAACATACTTTTTCAATTGCGAAACGTGAAAGACGTTATGCAAATTGGACAGAGAGGGTGGTAAGGCCAATTGATGAGCAACAGGGCCAACTCTCTTAAGAATCTGATATGGACCTATACACTTAGGCGAAAGCTTTCGGGTTCTCAAGGCTCTACTAATTCCTTTCATCAGAACCACCCGAAGGAACACATGATCACCCTCAGAAAACTCTAATGGTTTTCTCCTCTTATCCGCATAACTCTTCTGTCGACTCTGAGCCGCTTTCATCTTAGTCTGAACCATCTTGATCTTTTCAGATGTCTGTTGTATTATTTCTGGTCCAACCATCAAGTTCTCCCCTACTTGGAACCAACATAGCGGGGTTTGACACTTCCTTCCGTACAACGCCTCGAACGGTGCCATTCCAATGCTCGCATGGTAGCTATTGTTGTATGTGAATTTTGCAAGAGGTAACACTTAATCCCAGCTTCCTTGTTCTTCAAGTGCACAAGCTCGCAACACATCTTCCAAAGATTGAATTGTTCTCTCCGTCTGGCCATCCGTCTGTGGATGATACGCAGAACTCAATTTCAACCTTGTCCGCATCGCTTCATGCAAACTCTTCCAGAATTGCGATGAAAACCTCGGGTCTCGATCAGACACAATGCTCGAAGGCACTCCGTGAAGACGAACTATCTCCTTGATATAGATCTGGGTATGCTTGCTCAAAGAATAGCGCATATTTATCGGAATAAAATGTGCCGACTTGGTTAACCTATCCACAACCACCCAGATTGCATCATGATTTGCTGCGATCCTCGGCAAACCAGACACAAAGTCCATCGAGATGCTATCCCACTTCCACTGGGGAATTCTCAGAGGTTGCAACTGTCCTCCCGGTTTCTGATGTTCTACCTTCGCTTTTTGGAAAATCAAGTACGCCGCCACATATTCTGCCACCTCCCTTTTTAATCCTGACCACCAAAATATCTTCTTCAAGTCCTGATACATTTTGGTTGATCCAGGATGCATACTCATCCGACTCTTATGGGATTCATCAAGAATTAGTCTCCTAACTTCTTGATCTCTTGGTACACAAATCCTTGTCCTGAAATGAAGGATTCTATCCTGCCCAAACTTGAAATCAGGTTCCTTTCCTTCCGAACCTAGTCTCATCTTTTCCATCAATTCCTCATCTGTTCGTTGCAACTCCCGAATTCTTTCCAAGAACTCGTTGGTGATCTGCAACGTCCCCAACTTGATACTTGATGGCTCCACTTGCATCAACAAGCTCAAGTCTCTGAATTCTTCAATCAACGCTGCTTCCTTAACCATCATCGCACTGATGTGGATTGCTTTCCGGCTCAACGCGTCTGCAACCACATTCGCTTTACCCAGATGATAATGGAGTTTAAAATCATAATCCTTCAAGAACTCCATCCATCTTCTTTGCCTCATGTTCAACTCTTTCTGGTCAAACAGATATTTCAAACTCTTATGGTCACTAAATACTTGGAATGTAGTGCCTTAAAGATACGGAGACATCAATAAGGCAAACACGATCGCAGCCAACTCCAAATCGTGTGTCGGGTAATTCACCTCATGATTCTTCAATTGCCTCGATGCATACGCCACTACTCTTCCTTCTTGCATCAATACACAACCCAGTCCTTGCTTAGATGCATCACAATAAACTTCAAAACTCTTGTGAGGATCGGGTAAGATTAACACAGGAGACGATATTAACCTTTCCTTCAACTCACGAAAACTAACTTCGCACCGATTATCCCACACATACGGTTGATCTTTCCGAATCAACTTAGTCAAAGGCAATGCAATCTTAGAAAATCCTTCTATGAATCGACGATAGTATCCAGCCAATCCTAAGAAACTTCTCACCTCCGTCACCGTCTTAGGCTGTTCCCAACTTAGTACTGAACTTACTTTCGCTGGATCCACCGCAATTCCCTCTTTAGAGATCACATGCCCCAGAAACTTTACTTCATTCAACCAAAACTCACACTTCGTAAGCTTGGCATATAGTTGTTTCTCCCTCAGGACCTTCAACACAATCCTGAGATGTTCTTCATGCTCTTCCGGATTTTTAGAATAGACCAAAATATCGTCAATGAATACCACCACAAACAAATCCAAATATGGTCTAAAGATTCGGTTCATATAAACCATGAAAATAGCAGGTGCATTTGTCAATCCGAACGGCATCACAACATACTCATAATGACCGTATCGCGATCGAAATGTAGTCTTGGGTATATCCTCCTCCTTTATCCTGATCTGATGATAACCCGATCTCAGATCAATCTTGGAGAATACTGCAGCTCCCCTCACTTGATCCATAAGGTCATCAATCCTTGGCAAAGGATACTTATTCTTAATAGTGACCTTATTCAGCTGTCTGTAGTCCACACACATCCTCATACTTCCATCTTTCTTCTTTACGAACAATAATGGAGCTCCCCAAGGTGAAACGCTTGGCCTGATCATCTGTTTCTGCAACAGCTCCTCGATTTGCTTCTTCATTTCTGCCATTTCTGGTGGTGCCATCCTATAAGGAGCAATAGAGATGGGACCAGCTCCAGGGACTAAATCGATCCCAAACTCTATCTCTCGCTTCGGAGGTAATCCTGGTATCTCCTCAGGAAATACTTCCGGAAATTCCCTCGCCACTGGAATCTCTTCAATCGGCATTATCGCGAGGCTTGTTCCGGTTATCCATCACTGCCTTGCCTTTCCCCTTGTTCTTAGAATATGGACCATTATTCCGATGGTCAAACTTCTTCTTCCTTTGGGGTCCATAGTTCTGTCCAACCCCCTTCGCTTGACCTCCTATCAACTCCGCCTTCTTATCATCTTCATACATCCTGCACATGTCCACCAGTGCAGGGAAACTCTGAATCCTTTGATAACTGAAGATAGACTTCAGCTCCGGCCGTAGCCCACCTTCAAACTTCACAGACTTACTTCTTTCATCAGGGTTATTTAAGTAATAGGGAGAGTATTTCATCAGTTCCTCGAATCTGGCAGCATACTCCCCTACACTCATATCCCCTTGCTTCAATTGCATAAACTCCACTTCCTTTTTCCTCCGCAAATCTTCTGGAAATTATTTAGTAAGAAATTTCTCCATAAATACTCCCCAGTTGATTGCTCTCCTTTCAAAATTCAGCAATTGGACCGTGTGATCCCACCAGTTTTCAGCTTCCCCATGAAGCATGTAAACTGCATAGGTCACCTTCTGTTCATCAGAACACTCCAGAGTTCGGAAGATCTTATTGATCTCATACAACCACTTGTTCGCCTCATCAAGTTTATATCCTCCCTCAAATCTTGGTGGATTGCACTTCCTAAACTCCGATAGAGTCTTAGCATCATGATTCGCCATGTTGCCAGCAGACGGGTTACCAGCTCTCTTCTGAGATGATTGATGCCTCTGCTGTTGCTGCATACTCTCCAGCACGGTTGTGATTCGTTCTAACATTTCATTAGTAACATTTCGATTTCGGGTTGCCATAGAAAGACCTGCACTATGGGCTTTGGGTTACTAAAAAGGTCTTTAAGATATAAATGCTACCACTAACTTACTCAAACATATTCAATTAACATTGAATATCATACTTAGCTGCATCTTCGGGCCATGAGGAACAGGACCAATGCTCTGATACCACCAAAGGGTGTGACGCTCTCTTTTTAACTTGAAAATAATTAATATTTCCAAATATTTTACTACTTGCTATCAAAATTAGGACTAGAAAATTTTTCCTTTTTAATATTATTACTTGCTTAATCAAAACCTCTTTTTGACATAAACCGTTTCATGAATTCGGCTTAGTATTATCTTAGATTTGAAAAAGACTCTCGAGAAAGCACGTCCTTATTTATAGGAAACCTTAGTAGTTATTATTTAAACATATGATTTGCCTCTAGAGTCAGATTTGAGTATATAAAATATATACGTTTCGCCGAATTCTTTATAAACTGAAATCAGAGTTCGCGGAAGAAAAATAGTACTTATGGGGCACTGCTAAAGAAAATAAACATCATATATATATATATATAGATCATACCATCAAATAAAACCCCATCAATACAGTAGCAAGTGATAAAAAGTCGAGATAGCAAGTTTTGATAAGACATATACAGACCAGCTGCACTAAAATAAAAGCTCACTCTAAGACCTCTCAATATATACAATATATAACAAAGTCCAAAAGCAGAAGTCCCAGAGCAAGTCTTCCATGTCCTCAGCAGCTCCTCAGATCCTCCACAGCTCTATCCTTAGGATCTAGGATCCAAAACACCTATGCTATGCAGGCTCCTATGAACCAGCGGGTCCACCTCTAGCAGAAACAGTCGGCTCAACATACACCTCCTCCTCGCTCTCATCCTCCACAGGGTCCTCCTCGACCTCGCCTGACGGTGTAGAGACCCCACCACTGGGTCTAGGATCCGCAGAAGCAGTCCTATCATACTCAGTCGGACCAGGAGAAGGAGTCTCCTCAGTGACAACTCTATGGGATGAAGGATGGGAACGAGTGGCAGCTCTAAAACGAAAACTATGGAAACGACGCATAGGTCGAGCCGACCACTTGAATCCGACCACTTTGATGAGATATGTAAGTAACCCAACCACTTGAATCCGAGCACATGTCATTTTACGGGTGACTTCGTTTTTAAACAGTTGTTACTTTACTGGTAATTCTAACCACTTCGAACATCTTTAATTGTGCAATGCACCTCCATAGAGTAAAGGCGGAATACAATTGCTTTTGTTTTTTATTATGGGTCATTCCACTCATGGGAGATTTTATTAACACCATGCATATTATTCCTCACACCCAATTTTTAAAATATTTTGCATATATGTACCAAATTTATCCTTTTTCCAAAACACTAACTATTATTTTCATTTTTACTCACTCACATTTCTTCTAAACTCTTCTTTTCCTTTCTCACACCCACTCAATTCAAACTTCTCATTCGGCCAAAACTTCTTCTTCTCCTATGTTCTTCTTCCACCTTCACCATTATTGTTCTACGCAACTTGTCCCTTAAAAATTAGTGTGCAGTTATTGCATATTCTTGTTCATATATGTATATTATTTCTCTGCACCTTCTTCCTTGTTGTATGTTCTTCTTCTTCACTGCGAATTCTCAGATCCATTTTGTTTTAATTGGTTGGGCTTCCGTTCCCTCCAACGGATGTCTCGTCCATCTTCACTGCGAATTCTCGGATGCCTTATCTGTTCCCTCCAATGGATGCATCATCCGTCACTCTTCAACGGATGCCTCATCCGTCACGCAAAACGGATGGGTTCTCCATTAATTAAGTTGTATATTTAAATCTTAATTTAATTCATTAATTAATCAATTAATTAAAAAAAGAACGTATAAATTTTAATTTAACTTAATTAATTGAAAAAGTCTACAGGAACGGATGGCAAATCTGTCTGTGATGACGGATGCCTCATCCGAATTTGTTGATGGATGGCTTGTTCGTGGGATTGACAGATCGTTTATTCGTCCCATATACGAATACAGAACTAGAAACATCGTATGAAACATTGAAGAAAGAAAGAAATATGACGAAGAAGAAGAATGTTATCGGAGATTGAGAACAACAAATCAATGGATTCACACGTTTTTAGTGATCAACTTTTTGGGAAGATTTTGGGTGAATAGGGTTTTGGGTAAGCAAAGTTTTTGAGAAGACGATGGGTGTGAGTAGTGATATATGAAAATATTAGGATGGTGAAGGTAAATAATAGGATTGAGGTGTGAGTAAGAGATATATGGGTGTGAATAATAACATAAGGGTGTTATTGAAAAGTTAGTGCAAAAATTTATAAAAAGCGGGTGCAAATAGCAATAAAATGGGTGTTAATAACATCTCCCTTCACTCATTTGAAACACATCATTTTCCAATTTATAATTAAGTAGTTCTTTTTTTAATCCAATGATGCAAATTTGGGTAACTTTAAATTATTAAAAAAAATTAATATTTATATCGTTTATGAAATTATGATTCCCGCAATAAATATAACTCTTTCTCTCACTTATCTGAGACCTCAAATTTCTATGCAACTTATTGGAGTTGTTGTAGATGCAACTCTCACAAGAATCTCATACTAAATTAAATTTACTTCAATAATATAAGATTTTTTTTCTAATATCTAACATATACCATACGTTAAAAATATTTAAGAAAATTTATTAAGAAATGATTAAGGAATCCTTGTGCAACTTCAGTTGAAATGCCCTGATAAAATTAGTGATCAACTTTTTACTAGGGGCTAGTATTACTTCTCCCTCCATTCGAAAACTTTTTGACGTTTTGATGCTAATCCAATTGCTAAAAGTGATTCCATTCCCCCAAAATTCAATGAGTTGCTTATTTTGTTCTAAGCATATATGCTTCAATAACCTAACTTTTGCATGCACTAATAGCTTGCTAAGTACATATGCTCAAAAAATAAGCTTGCTAAGTACATATGCTTTGAGTAAACACACTTGCTATAAGCATGGCATAGGAGTTAATTATATTTTTTTTAGTTATATTTTTATTTATTATATCCTCTTTTTAACTAAATTTTTTTTCACTGCTTCATAAATTATGGAATGTAGATGAAGATTAAATTGGGTTTATTGAAAAAAAAATATATATAATAAATTTTTACGTCAATGAGTAATTATTTGTTAATTTATGTTCATGAAGTACTATCAAAAGTTAGGAAACAAGATAATATTCTAAATATAAGTACTTGAACTAGCTTTTAAACGAAACATAAGGAAGTTGGTTATTATTGTTAGTAGTATTGAAATTGATAACATTTGTTATACTTTTTAAAATTATCCTTATAATTATTATTGTTGAGATTGTAAAAATATTGAGTAAATATGACTATTTGTCAAAAAAAAAATATAATTAAAAATTGTAATAAGAATTTATAAAAAACAAAACAAGATTATACTCCCTCTGTTTCATATTTTTTAATAGTTAATTTTAACTTTTTCTTTTTATTTGTTATCTTTTGTAGTTTTAACTTTTTAAGGAATAGTCAATATTTTTTTCTCAATTCTAACCTTCATTCAATTATTTATATTACCTCTCATTAATTTTAATTTTTTTTATTTCTCTCATCTACTCTTATATACAATGGTACATAGACACATTTTTCAATAAAAATTAAATCCTACCACAATTTTTAATATACTCTCTTCGGTAGGTCCTATTTATAAGACCCTTTTGAGATTTTTCTCTTCCACTAAGAAAGGTAGTTAAACTTGTTAGTGACATTGGAAATGTGAAAATTTGATATACTTTTTCAAAATTACCACTATAATTATTATTGGGATTAGAACAAGTGTAGAGTTAATATGAGTGTTTGTGGAGAATGTAATTAAATGGTATTGAAAATTGAAATAGAGTCTTATAAATAGACTAAAATAAATACTCTAAAAAGGTCTTATATATAGAACCGAATGGAGTATTAAATAAAAGTATTTTAGACAGAACATATATAAAGCTTACAATATTTAATACACTCTTAATATATACTCCCAAACCAACGGGGATTGGCTCAAGCGCCAACTTGAGAACTTGGAAATGGGGTCTGAGACTAAGAAGTCTCTGGTTCGATTCCCGGTTAACACACCCCGCTGGGAGAGGCATAGGAATGAGACATCGTGCATTATTAGTCTCAAGGGTTCCTTGATATTAAAGGTGCTCTTGGGGACACCTATGGTACTAGCCAAAGAGTACAAACAAAAAAAAATAAATGCACTCCCTCTGGTTAGAAATATAAGAAAAAACATACTTATCTTGGTTTAAAATATAAGCAAAATTAACAAATTTTCTTAAATTTTGTTTCATTTTTAATGCCACTTTCCTAAAATATTACTAGAAAATTGTTATCCTATTTAATTTTTGTTTTATTCACAATATTAAGGTTACTTTTCTAAAATATTTCTATTTTTTTTTATTAATTTGAGAAAATTAAATACAATAAACTAACCTACTTAATAAACATAAAATTAGTTTTCTTTTATAATTAGAATGGGAGGGAGTATAGAAAATATGGAAAAAAAAAACATTAAACAATGTTTATACTTTGAAAAGGGGAATACTCCCTCCATTCCTATTTAACTGTCCATTTTTTTAGAAGTTTTTTGTTTCTTTTTATTTGTCCTATTTAACTGTCCATTCCTATTTAAGTACATATTTTTAATAAATGTTATTTTCCATGTTTACCCTTATTCAATAGGGTATTAATTTTTTTAAGTAATGATTAAGGATAGAGAAAGAGTATATTGGAAAAAAAACATAATTAATGTATTGAAAATCTAAATAAGTAATAATTATATTTCTTTTAAAAAGTATATTTTGTTTGAAATATGACAAATAAAGAGTAACGGACAAAGCAATCTCTAACATTATGTTTGTTTTGGTGGATTTTGGGAAGGAGAAATTGGGGGAGAGAAAACAAGGAGAAAACTAACTTTTCTCCTTGTTTGGTTCATGAGAGAAATTGAAGAGGAAAGAAAATAAGGTAAGTCCCACCAGAAAAAGTTTTCTCTCCTCCATAGGCAAGAGAATGAGAGGAAAATGAGTTTTGGGATGTAAAATTACCTATTTGTCCTTCATTTATTCACTTTACTTAAAAAAATTTAAAAAAAATATTTATTTAATTGGAAAAAAATAAAGCTTTTTTTTGATAAAAAATTGTTTTTTTTTAATATTTTGGACTCAAAATTTTAATCATATAATAAAAATTAAAGTAAAAAAAATTGGCTTTCTTAAATATACATGCATATGAAATAGAAAGAAAAAATTTATTTCTATTTTGTTAAACAAGGGTTTAGTTGTCTTTTGATAAATTTATTGTTTTCTCTCTTCCCTCTTTTCTCTCTAACCAAACGGAAGGAAAGAAAACTCAACTTTTCTCTCTTCCTTATTTCTTTACATTTTCTCTCATGCCAAACAACCACAAAATTTACACATTTTCTCACCATAATCTTTCTTCCATATTTTTCTCTTCTATTTTTACTTTTCTCATTTTCTTTTGTGCAACCAAACAAAGCCTAAACTCTCTACTACAAGCATAAATGGTTACGTTCGCCATGAAATTCCTGCCTCCTCAACCAAACCCTACTACCATGAATGCCCACGAGTGAGTAATAATTAACAGACAGTCACTGACCACGGGGCTATAACTATGACCATGACTGTTAACCTATGGCCAGGTTTACCGCTGCGAAAAAATCAAAAGAGAATGACAAGAAAAATATGAAAAATAAAACATATGAAAAGAGAAAAGAGAGAAAAGGTTGACAGTGCATTTCACCAACCTCACATGTAAATTGGGTTAGGGATGGCCCACCAATCTGCAAGTCAATGGTCCTGATCAGCCTATGGATTGTCCTGAGGCCAGTCATAAATCATAACGAGGAGACCATACAAATCTAAGGCAGAGACTTCGGTGCATATTAATAGATAATGTGAAAATTTTATTTTTATTTTTTAAATTTTTTTAATACAGATTTATTCAGAATATTTTTTAACACAAGTTCGTATTAGGATTTATTAGAATATGTAAATTTTGAATACAGTTTTTTAAGAACACAGAGTAAAAAAAATAAAGCCAAATTATAAAAATCACTTTATATCGATAAAAAAGAAAACGCATAGAATAAAAACGTGCACTGGTGCATGTTATCCGTTAACGTTCACGGAGCCTCCTCCCAAATCTAACTACTGTGATCAAATCACCCTACACTTCTCTGACTACTTCTTCCTATTTCTTCCTATCTCATTTAATAGTTAAAAAAAATTCACTAATACAAGTAAAATTTAATTAATTTTCTACTCTCAATACAACATTTCTAAAATATCCAAATAATATGGTTGAGTTATTTAATTTTTATTTCATTTTCGATGTAAATTTATTAAAGTAGTCTATTTTTTTTTATAAATTTGAGACACTCAATTCGTTAGCTATTCCTATTTATATGTCATATTTCAAATAAAATATATTTTTTTAAAAAATTTAATCATTACTAATATTTTTAATATATTAATTATGTTTTTTTTTACTGTACACTTTTTATTTCTTAATCATTAATTTTTTTCACTGCTTAGATAAATCAAGACTTATTAAATAATGACAAATAAAAAATATATTTATTACATCTTGCCCCTTCTAATTTTGATTTTTCCCGATTGCTCACTACTTTCCTTAAAGAGAAACAAAGATGTTTAAGATGGAAATAAGGAGTAATATCGTAGAGTTTTTCTTTTTGAATCCCACTATATACTCACCGACCCCCATTTTCTTCCGCCTTATACAAGGCGGTAGTGCATTTTTCCCGCGCGGTAGTGTAAAATTATCATATTTTTCCGCCTTATACAAGGTGGAAGTGCAAAATTATCATTTTTTCGCCTAAAAAGAGGCTTGTATAAGGCGAAAAAATGTTCTACCGCCTTGTGTAAGGCGGAAAAAATGAGGGTCGTTGAGTAATCAATGGGGTTCAAAAAGAAAAAACTAGAAAAGAAAAAGGAAACAAAATAATAATAGTACTAGTTGTTATAAATCCCAACACAGTGATAATGCTGAAGAAGCCTATTAGCTTCCCTAAGACCACTGAAGTATGCACCATGAGTTGTAGAATAATGAGTTCTGTGAGTTGCTTCCCCTGCAAACAAAATTTGAAGTGGAGAAGCCTGAAAAGTTATGCTATCTTTTGGCAATGGCTCAGCCATTGTATCTAAATCTTCACCACTTGATCCTACTGCCACATAACTATATGAGCCTAAAAACAAGGGATCAGTTCCCCATTTACTCTTCAAGATTTTACTGAACTTCACTTCATTTGTGTGAGACCTCTCATCAGAATTACCATTCCCATTGCATAGATTATGTGAAGATGAATCATTTTGACACTTGTAATGTGACAAAAAGCTCGAAAATGTTGTTGAAACCCCATTGAGGATCTCTTCATCTTTGAGTGACTCAAGTGCCAGTGCTTCCTCCCCAACAAACCAAGACAAGAGGACATTAGAATTGTTGTAAATGGGAAAAAGGGTTGTTGTTCTCCTCATCCACCATGGTATATTCTTGTGCCTCATCTCAGATTGAGGTGAGTGAAAAACCATTTGCAAGAATGGAAAGTGTTGTTGTTGCTCATGTTGAAGTGTTGTAGTTGGACTCAATTGCATAAACAACTTGTTAACAACACCAAAGCCAAGCCTTGAAATTGCTTCAGCCTTTGAAGGTGGAAGTGGAGGACTGAAAAACATACCTGAATCATCATCACTTATAGCAGCTTTTAGCACTCCAAGTGAAACAGTGACAATGACATGATCAGCATACATCACAGAACCATCATAGAAATGCAGCTTCACTGGCCTAGAACAACAACCATTCTCCATAATATTCCTCTCATCATCACTATCACCTTTCTGAGGCTGCCACTCAATCTTTGTAACTTTCTTACCCAACTGAACTGTCCCTTGTGGTAGCACAGAAGCTAAGGACTCAATGATACTCAAGTACCCTTTAGCAATAGTAATTTCTTCACCAGGAAACACTTTATACTCACTCTCGGTAGCATAATCTAGACTCATCAAATCACATGCCGACGTATAAGTCCTTTCAGTGTTCTCATGCATTGCAAAAACAGCTTCTTCAAGCAACTTCCTGCTCCACTTCCCATACCCTTTAACCTCCTCTTGCTCTTTCACTGAACCCAAGTAAGCATCAAGTCCTCGTCTAAGAAAAGAACCAACACTAAGGTTCTTCCCAGAGCCACCACCACCACCTTTGGAAGCAGCACAAGCAGCTTTAGCAGCAATATTATAATAAGAACTACTCTCAAGTTCTCCATTTGAAGCAGTAGCAGTGTCTTTCTTCCCTTGACAATAGTCGATTAAATTCTTGAAGAGCTTTGTGACAGGCTCAACAATAGAAGGGTGAAGTTGGAAGCCTCCTTCAGCAATGGTTATGGTAGTGTTGTTTTCATCTGAGTTCTCATCCATGCACTCCCAAGGCTGGCAAGAGTGAAGTGAATTGATTTCTTGGGCAATCTTGTGAAGTGGGCTGCCTTCAATTCCATGGATCCAAGTAGCACCCATCTCAATCCTGTCACCACCAAACTCTGAGGTGTTGATTCTGCCACCAATCCTTGTTCCACCTTCAACAACACACAGCTCAAACAAGTCCTTGGAAGCAGTTGAAGCAGTGTAGAGCTTGTTGGCTGCTGTGAGGCCTGCCATTCCTGCTCCAATTACAACAATCTTCGGTTTCTTGATCACCATTGTTGCTATGCTTAGCTAGTTTAATTTAGATAAAAAGATTAGCAATACTAGCAAAGGAGAAAGGTAAAAAAATCTCACTATGAAAGGAAAAAAGACAACAACACAAGAGTGGTACAATACAAGTGTGGTGTGTGATGTGAAGGTGAGATTTGAGTTGCTGACAATGAATTTATAACTAGGCTCTGTGCTTCTTAAACTAATGATGACGAATTAGTAATCGTTGATTTACTGCCTCTACACATCATCAGCAGTTTCTTGATGAGATATGTAAGTAACCCAACCACTTGATTCCGAGAACATGTCATTTTACGGGTGACTTCTTTTTTAAACTGTTACTTTACTGGTAATACAATTGTTTTTGAGGCGGAATACAATTGTTTTTGTTTTTGTATTTTATGGGTCATTTCACTCATTTGGAACACATCATTTTCCAATTTATAATTAATATTTCCTCTGTGTCTAAATATAAAGCTCTCTTCACATTTTTATTTTGTCCTTATTTATAAAGCCTCATACCAATTTTCAATGATCATTAATTACTTTTTTCCACAAACACCCCTATTTATTTAACACTTTTTAGATTCCCAATAATATCAATAGGAATAATTTTGAAATTACATATCAAAAGTTCACATTTTCAATACAATTAA
This sequence comes from Crotalaria pallida, assembly GCA_037953625.1. Classification (NCBI taxonomy): domain Eukaryota; kingdom Viridiplantae; phylum Streptophyta; class Magnoliopsida; order Fabales; family Fabaceae; genus Crotalaria; species Crotalaria pallida. The sequence continues at coordinate 20,876,727 of CM075650.1, forward strand.
CTTAATTAATCCAATTTCTTAATGGACGTGAAATCCCTCAAAGAGACTTTATATTTAGGGACGAAAGAAATATTTTTTAATCCAATTATACAAATTTAGGTAACTTTAAATTATTAAATAAATTTATATTTATGTCGTCTATGAAATTATGATTCCCGCAATAAATATAACTCTTTCCCTCACTTATTTCATTATTTGAGGCCTAAAATTTCTATGCAACTTATTGGAGTTGTTGGTAGATGCAACTCTCATAAGAATCTCATACTAAATTAAATTTATTTCAATAATATAAGATTTTTTTTTTTTAATATCTGTCATATGCCATACGTTAAAAATACTTAAGAAAATTTATTAAGAAATGATAAAGGAATCCTTGTGCAACTTCAGTTGAAATACCCCGCTGGAATTAATGATCAACTTTTTATTAGGGGCTAGTATTCTCCCTCCATTCGAAAACTTTTTGACGTTTTTTTGTTGCCCACCCGGTTCCCTACTATCTACGTACATCCGGATTCGATCCGGGTCGCGTGTCAGGCTATAGCAGGTGAGTCTCCCAACATGAATTTTCTGCATTCACAAGGACTCGAACTTGAGACATTGCTTAAACGAGACCGAGCCGCTAACCACTCGTCCCAACCCATGTCGATAACTTTTTTTCGTTTTGATGCTAATCCAATTGCTAATATAAAAATGATTCCACTCCCCCATAGTTCAAAGAGTTGCTTATTTTGTTCTAAGCATATATGTTTCAATAACCCAACTTTTACATGCACTAATAGCTTGCTAAGTACATATGCTTTGAGTAAACACACGTGCTATAAGCATGGCATATGAGTTAATCATACTATTTTTAGTTATTTTTTATATACGGTTTTGATATAGTACTATTTTTATTTTTTTTATGGGAAAATAAAAATAGGATCATTATAATTAAATGTAATCAATGAATATTGATTAGATCTTGATTATTTATGATGTGGAAATGATTTTTGAAACTTTTTAAATGCTTAGGGCTGAGTTTAAGCCATTAATAAAATTTCTAAATCATTAAAATTTCCTAATTAATCTATGCTCGTGTATTAATTTTAATAATGCAATATCTTATTTTTATTCTCATATTAATTCCTACCAAATCTAGTTTTTAGAATTCCAATGTTACCCTTCTCTGTTCACATGACTTTCTATCTATGTACTAATAATAGAAAATAAATAATAAAAGATTTATAACTTAAAACACAAATTCCTCCGTTGGATGTGAAGTTAGAAGTCTTAGTAAGCTCACTTTCAAATTTGAGCAAGATCCGATAGTTAACGAAAGAGATATGAAACTTGGAAATGCAAGGGATGAGAAACTGGCAAAGTAATCGATTACCTAGGGGAGATAATCGATTATCGTCTGCCTATGAGGAACAATAAAAAGGAAATTCACGAGCTAATCGATTACTAGAGGAAAGTAATCAATTATCGTCTCCTTGTGTGGAAAAATAAAAAAGGGGAAATTCATTGAATAATTGATTACTTTGGGAGGTAATCGATTACCTTCAGTCTGATGCGAAAAAAAAAAAGAAACTTGTGGAGCACGAATTTCTCTTAAAAAGGGAATCTTTTTAGGCAAGCTTGGCACAAACAAACCGTCAAAATTCATTTCCCATTCTCATAACACTAAAACACCCTTCTTCCTCTTCATTTCATCTTCTTCCCCCAAGCTCCATCACGATCACCATCAAGGTCTCTCTCCCAAGCTCATCATCACCACCATGGATTCACTCTCTATCTCATGCCCCAACACACACAAGTGCAAGTGAAACCCCTCCCTCCATCAAGCTCTCATTTGGATAACATCCCCACACATCTTTTGGTTGCTCTTTTGAGGTTACAAACAAAGCTTAGGAAGTTCAAGATCTAGAGGAACTCAAGAAAGGAGGAGGAAGCTCACAAGCTCTAGGATCCTCTTTTACTTTCTCTCTCCTCAAGGTAAAGAGGGGGTATTGTCTTAACTGAGGGTTAGATTCTAAATAGGGTATAGGGATAACTAAGGGTGTTTGGGTATTTAGAGAAATGATCAATGAGATAGAAGACATGGTTAGGAAATAAGTGTTTAGAGTTTAGAAGATAAACCCAATATATTCATAAATGAGGATGCTTGTGATGATGTGCATGATGAGTTAAGGTTTTAAAATGAACATGTGATATTTATAAGTTTAATTGGTTTCTATGAATTTAATGATGATATGGAGATGTTTGTGCAGGTGGTGAATGGATGCTCATACTAATTTATAGTTAGCTTGATAATCTTGGATAGTGAAAAAAGTTATAATAAGCACAAATTAAATGAAATAAAGAAGAAAGAAAGTGAATGTGGTCATTGAGGGCCTGTTAAGTTGAGGCGCTGAATAATGATATGTGTGGGTGACACTGTCCCATTAGGCGAAATGCCCTGTTAGGTGGAAAGTCCCATTAGGTGGAAAGGCCCTTAAGGTGGAAATGCACGTCAGGTGAAATGTGTACCCGTGGATCATTATGCGCGATTAAAAATATTAAAAGCTTGTTAACAACACCTAAGAGGCGAATAAAAAGACACAAATGAATATGAGTGGATTAATAAATATAACAAAGTCCTAACGGGCCTAATCGGTGGAAACTTCCTGATGGGTGGACAATTCCTGTTGGGTGGAAACATCCTAATGGGTTGAAATTTCCTAGTGGGTATAAATGCCTAATAGGTGCGACCGTCCTAATGGGGAAATCAATAAAGGATGAAAAGGAAGAAACAAGCAAAGTGAAAATAAGGAAATGAGTGAGGAAAGAAATTGAGAAAAATGAGAACTAAAAGGGAAAATGTATGGTTTAATTGTGTTTTGCCTTGGATATGTCTATGTCTATATTATAATCTATATCATGAGTTATGTTCAATATTCACCTCTTTGATGTTTTTTTATAGGTACTGAGACCGAGCTATTTCCTGAACAGGCCGAGCAGGAGTACACTCCCCCCCTCGGGGAGTGTAAGTAGTAGCTAGTTAGTATGTGGTCGTCCTGGGCCATTTTTGAAAAACGTGTTGTGTATATAAACTCTTTTTGGAGAATTATGTAAATATTATTTTGGTTCTTAGTGTAGCACAGGGTTGGTCCGGGACTCCTCCTTTTGAGAAAGGAGAGATTTGGGGAAACTAAAACAATTCCACAAAACTTGTTTATATTCTAAAACAATGTGAATAGTATGCATGATGATGCTATATATATTTCTGCCTATGTTGTTGATGTGAAAAATGTGTTAATACAGGTTGTGCAGAAAAAAATTAATTTTTGGAAAGTCTGAAAAACAAACGAAACTTTGTCAAATTTTACAGAGAAATTTTATAAGTAATTAAGTTAACCAAGAAAATCTTAAGTAACTAATTTTAATTAAGGGAAAATAAGTGAGGATGTCACAGTTTGGTATCAGAACAATTTTTCTTCGGCCTTGGAGTGTGGACTCACAACTCCTTTGGTTTACTCACCAAGCGAGTAACCGATATATAGCTAAGTGTCTAAGTTAGATGAATAGGGTACTTAAATATTTACTTATTTATATATGTATTGACTTACTGTCTTTTCCAGGACTAGGTATTATGGCTGGGAGACGTAATGACAGTGCTAGAATGTCTGCTATCCTAGAGAATTTGGTTCAGTTGAACCAAAATTTGGCTTAGATGAACCAAAACAAGCTGAGACGGTGGTAGTAGCTGCAGCTGCAACGGCAGTGGCAACAATTAACCAGCAGCCACTGGCACCTCAGAACCCAGCTCCAGGTGAAACTAATTGGTTGGCTAAGTTCAGGAGGAACGAGCCACCGAAGTTTGAAGGTCGCTCAAACCCGGATGGAGCACGGAGGTGGCTCTAGGAGGTGGAGAAGATTCTTCGCACCATGGCACCACCAGCTGAACAGACAATTATTTTGGCACAGTATATGCTCACTGGGGAAGCAGAGCATTGGTGAGAGCATGTGCGAAGGGGTCTGGAGACTGCTAACCAGGAGGTCACGTGGAATGCCTTCAAGACGAGGTTTCTGGGACAGTATTTCCCAAAGGATGTGCACAGAGAATATGAGATTGCTTTTCTGAACCTGACTCAAGGGAACTTGAGTGTTGGGGAGTATCCAGCACGCTTTGAAGATCTTATTCGATATGCCGGAAGCTACAGGAATACAGATGAGAGGACGAAGTGTATCAAATTCAAAGCAAGGCTTCGTACTGAGATCAAGATAGCGTTCGAGTACCAAAACATAAATGATTTATCGCAGCTGGTGAATATGACTAGCACTTATGAAAAGGGTCTGAAGCAGAAGGAGTCTGAGGACAAAGACATGAATATGCAAAGGGTAGGAGGTCCAATCAGGGGTAAGGGACCGGTTTCAGAATCAGGTCCATATGCTAGCTCCAACACCAAAGCAACAGCTCCGAGGGAAGCCACTCAGACCGCGACTACTCTAGGTGCCATACCACCATGTCCACATTGCGTAAGATTTCATCGTGGTTCATGTTGGTTGTTGAACAAGCATAAGGAAGGGAATCGTTGCTTCCAGTGCGGGCAACCAGGACACTTTGTTACCAACTGTCCTAAGAATGCTCTGAAAAAGGAAGTGAATGCAACAAGGGTGCAACAAGTTGGTGGAAGCCAACCCATTCAGGGGGGAAAGGTGTACACCATCGATGGAGAAGAGGTCGAGTACCCGGATGAACTGATTAGAGGTACATGTTATGTTAACAATGCCCCATGTGGCGTACTATATGACTACAGTGCCACACATTCTTTCATTTCCCTTTTGATTGCATGCAGAGACTAGAACGTTCCAAAATAGAAATACCTTGTACACTCTAGGTATCCATCTTCACTAGTCCTTTAGTAAAGGCTTCACAAAGCGTACTCTACTTAGGATCACAATCCCTGATCCTTTAAGCGAGTTATTGTGAAACTTAAGGAATACGCAGATTTAGTCCAGCCTTTTAGGAAATCATGAAAAGCCTAAGAAAGAATTAATAAGTTGTAGAGCTCTAACTGAAATCTAACCAAATTCCGCGATGGTGTTGTCGTTTAATAGAGTGTAATGTTAGAGCTAATCACTCTAGTCCTTGCATCTGTGAAGTGATGATATCATCAGCAAGCACGACAATGATGTTGCTATTGATAAATGTGAGATTGGGACTGATCACCTCGATCTCCGCACCTATTAATGGTCGATACCATTGACACTTTCCAACTGAAATTGAGACTAACCAAGTCGAACCATTGACCCGTGCTCTTCGTTGAGTATAAGAATCTAGATGTGTACGGATACTGGGTTTCGCAAACCTTAGGAATTTTGTCCAACCTATCACCACCAATAGGTAGTCAATCTCGAAAGGCGGTCAAAACTAACGCATTCAATTCCCTACTTCATGGCATTGATACAAATAGGTATGTCGATGCCAAGTAGGGGAAGACTTAGTAACCAAACTTAGATCTTGTCTGGGTGACAACGAAACGAGATGTTGACAAACAGAAAACGAGAAGGAAAGTCGGGCGAGAACAAGGCGTAGAGTGTTCTATCATAAGCAAGAAAGCGTCAAGGAGTATGGACTTAGAAGTATCCTTAGTGGGAAAACGGGACCGAAGGGAATTACAAGCCATAATTGATACGCCCAAGAAATGGAACCAACGATTCCAATTAGTCTTTAAGGCGTTTTTCTTTTCGATCGTCCTAGGCATCTTCTTAAAGGTCTTCATGGTCACCATTTTTGTCACATGGCGGTGAGGAATACAAACTTGTTACACACTTTTTATTGAAATTAAAACAACAAACTATGATTATGAGGATACTCTCATAATCCTAATATTCCATAATGATAATAACAAGAGCTATTACACACTCATGCTAATACCATTTACCACCACAAGAGATTTAACACACCCTTGCTTAAGGCATTGGACCAATCACTGGACCAAATGGATATTAAGAAAGTGAGTCCATTCTCACAACCAACCCTAATTCACACTTAAACATAAAAACATAATCTTAGAAAATAAATTAAAAGGTGGAAGAGACAGAAATGGTCTAAAGAAGTGAAGAGGAGCCACAATCTCAGGATGAGATTGATAATCCTCAAGGCCACCACAAAGGTATCGCACCTTTGCTTAGGCCACGGCCCAATCACTGGACCATAGGGGCAGAGCCCCAAGAACTCCAATTACAAGAGACTTTCAAAACAAAGCTTTTTATTATTTCTTCCAAGTGTGTCTACAAATGAGATGGATGGCTCTATATATAGATGAGGAGGGCATGAGCTATGGCAACCTACATAAGCATGTTTACCCTCTTCATAACTTCCTAATCATGAGCCATAGGTTTCCTCTTAATTACAAACTATAACCCCCCATTCAATACATTTTGTAACCCCCCATTATGACATAGTTATTACATTTAATCCATACTAATGATGGTGGTTACAAAGCTGTATACACTTAATTACAAACTAATGATACTAATTAATAAAAGATTCTTCCAAATTCAATGAAGGCAACCAAGATTCTTCTTTCTCCTTGCTTTGGTCGTGAGCTTCAAGCTCCCTTGTCCTTGGCCGAGTTTGTCTTCATGGATAGGAAGAGCATCTTTTGAATTTATAACTTCAACATTAATTTGTAACTTCCCATTGAATACAAATGATAACTCTTCAATCATCATTATGGGCGTGTAATGGATAGGTTATTGGCCTTCTCTTGATTATTCAAGGACTTCTTCAATTGTTTGCTCAATGATGGGATTTGGATTGAGAGACCTCAAGCCAGGGTCCATCAATAATCAAAAGCCTTGTCAATGGGATGATTCTCTATTTACGGAACTGAACGGAATTTCGGGGACGAAATTCCAGTAAGTGGGAGAGAATTGTAACATCCCGAATTTTAATTCCAAGAATAACTAGAATGATAATAAGCTTAGGACTAATGGAAATATTAATAACAAGATATAAATAAGGGTTGAATAGGATGTTTTAGTATTAGAAACGTCTAATAATAGAAAATTAAGAATAAAAGATTTATAACTTAAAACACAAATTCCTTCGTTGGATGTGAAGTTGGGAGTCTTAGTAAGCTCGCTTTCAAATTTGAGCAAGATCCGACGGTTAACGAATGAGATATAGAACTTGGAAATGCAAGGGATGAGAAACTAGCAAAGTAATCGATTACCTAGGGAAGATAATCGATTATCGTCTGCCTGTGAGGAACAATAAAAAGGAAATTCACGAGCTAATCGATTACTTGAGGGAAGTAATCGATTATCGTCTCCCTGTGTGAAAAAATAAAAAAGAGGAAATTCATTGAATAATTGATTACTTTGGGAGCTAATCGATGATTACCTTCAGTATGACGCAAAAAAAAATGAAACTTGGGCAGCACGAATTTCTCTTAAAAGGGAATCTTTTTGGGCAAGCTTGTCACAAACAAACCGTCAAAACTCATTTCCCATTCTCATAACACTAAAACACCCTTCTTCCTCTTCATTCCATCTTCTTCCCCCAAGCTCCATCACACTCACCATCACGATCACCATCAAGGTCTCTCTCCCAAGCTCATCATCACCACCATGGATTCACTCTCTATCTCATGCCCCAACACACACAAGTGCAAGTGAAACCCCTCCCTCCATCAAGCTCTCCTTTGGATAACATCCCCACACATCTTTTGGTTGCTCTTTTGAGGTTACAAACAAAGCTTAGGAAGTTCAAGATCTAGAGGAACTCAAGGAAAGAGGAGGAAGCTCAAAAGCTCTAGGATCCTCTTTTACTTTCTCTCTCCTCAAGGTAAAGAGGGGGTATTGTCTTAATTGAGGGTTAGATTCTAAATAGGGTATAGGGATAACTAAGGGTGTTTAGGTATTGTTGGACTAGGCTTGAGCCTAGCAAGTATACTAGATAACAAGTAATAAAGAGTAAGTAAATTATCGATTCACTCGGGGATTGTGAATTGTTTCCTATTAATTCTCACCAAAGGGTAATTAAAAGAGAAATCTATAAATTTTTTACCATTTATTAAACAAACCATTAAAAATAAACTAATTAAAATAGGGTTTGTGAGACAGATAGAAAAAGGCGTTAGGAAGTAGTTTCATTGCAAGACTTATTTACTACTTATAAATCTCTATTTTTCATTAAACCCACGACATCCCATAGGTAATAAAAACTAGATCCCTCTGTGAATTTATGTTTCTTATTCATATGATAACCCTTAATCCCTTAAGTGATTTTGACATACGAATAACCATTAATTAAGCATACTAGAACACACACGTCATATAAGCCCTAACTGTATCCCTACACACTAGGCGGTTATAAAGTTTGGAAGAATGATCTATTCTAACCCTCAGATCTCTCTTGTTGGATTAGAGATTCAAAACAAAATATAAAGTGGCCAATTTTATGAACTGGAATTGAAACACAACCAAACAATAGGTTTTGAATGAAAAACATTAATTCATAAATATATAAACTCATCAATACAAATCCACATGTTCCTAACTACAAAGGGTTTTATTTACACATTACAAAAGAATAAATTAGAAGAAACATAATAGAATACCCTATCATAGACAATAAGGATTACCTAAACTCTTCTCCTTGAATGAATGCACAAAATATGTAAGCTCCCTCTTTCTCTAAAAGCTACCTAAACCCAATGCTAAGATCTAGAATATATAGAAAAAGCTAATCCTAAAACTAATCTATCAGAATCGTCAAAAATCATATAGATAAGCCCAACTCATAGGTCCATTTAGGCACACGCTCCTAGGCACAACATACCCACGCCTAGGCGTGGCACCAATTTCTTCCCAGCTTCTTCTTCTCGTGTCTATCGCGCCTAGGCGCAGCTTAGCATGCGCCTGGGTGTGGCTTCCTCTTAATTGGCTGAGTTTTTCTCCATTAAATTCTGAATTTTTGCACCCCAGCTCTTGACATTTAAACCCCAAACGTGGGCAACATTTAAGCACATCATTTCTCTCCATTCTAGCTCCAATCTTCAGGTCTTCAAAGCTCCTTTCCATTCCAAAACATAAAATCATCAAATAAAACTTCAAATACCTGAAATCAAACCCAAAACGGATCAAAACGTTCAAGGACTCTTAAATTACCTAACTTTCCTAAAAACATAACAAAAACCTATTATTTACTCAAGAAACAAACCAAATCCATAGCAAAAGGGAGTTAATTAATTCTCAAAAACACTATATATCAGACTCTTTTATCAGGTATTTAGAGAAATGATCACTAAGATAGAAGGCATGATTAGGAAATAAGTGTTTAGAGTTTAAAAGAGAAACCCAATATATTCATAAATGAGGATGCTTGTGATGATGTGCATGATGAGTTAAAGGTTTTAAATTGAACATGTGATATTTATAAGTTTAATTGGTTTCTATGAATGTAATGATGATATGGAGATGTTTGTGCATGTGATGAATGGATGCTTATACTAATTTAAAGTTAGCTTGATAATCTTGGATAGTGAAATAAGTTATAATAAGTACAAATTAAAAGAATTAAAGAAGAAAGAAAGTGAATGTGGCCATTGAGGACCTGTTAAGTTGAGGCGCTGAATAATGATCCTTGTGGGTGACACTGTCCCATTAGGCGAAATGTCCTGTTAGGTGGAAAGTCCCATTAGGTGGAAAGACCCTTTAGGTGGAAATGCTCTTCATGTGAAAAAGTGCGTTAGGTGAAATGTGTATCCACAGATCATTATGCGCGATTAAAACAATTAAAAGCTTGTTAACAACATCTAAGAGGTGAATAAAAAGACACAAGTGAATATGAGTGTATTAATAAATATAACAAAGTCCTAACGGGTGTGGCCTAATAGGTGGAAACTTCCTGATGGGTGGGCAATTCCTGTTGGGTGGAAACATCCTAATGAGTAGGAACTTCCTAGTGGGTATAAATGCCTAACAGGTGCGACCGTCCTAATGGAGAAATCAATAAAGGATGAAAAGGAAGAAACAGACAAAGTGAAAATGAGGAAATGAGTGAGGAAAGAAATTGAAAAAAATATAAGAACTAAAAGGGAAAATGTATGGTTTAATTGTGTTTTGCCTTGGATATGTCTATGCCTATATTAGAATCTATATCGTGAGTTATGTTCAATACTCACCTCTTTGTTGTTTTTTATAGGTACTGAGACCAAGCTATTTCCAGTACAGGCCGAGCAGGAGTACACTCTCCCTCTGGGGGTGTAAGTAGTAGCTAGTTAGTATGTGGTCGTCCTGGGCCATGTTTTGAAAAACATGTTGTGTATATAAAATCCTTTTGGAGAATTATGTAAATATTATTTTGGTTCTTAATATGTAGCACATGGTTGGCCCGAGACTCTTCCTTTTGGAAAAGGAGCGATTTTGGGAAACTAAAACAATTCCACAAAACTTGTTTATATTCTAAAATAATGTGAATAGTATGCATGATGATGCTATATATATATTTCTGGCTATGCTGTTGATGTGAAAAATGTTTTAATACAGGTTGTGCAGAAAAAAATTAAATTTTGGAAAATCTGAAAAATAAACGAAACTTTGTCGAATTTTTCGGAGAAATTTTATAACTAATTAAGTTAACCAAGAAAATCTTAAGTAACTAATTTGATGTCACAATTAAGGGAAAATAAGTGAGGATGTCACAATTAGCAACCCAAAGAGCAATAATATGTTCTGCATTAAAAATAAAATATTTAATTTTTTTAGAGACAATGAAATAATATTCTTTATATTTTTTTATTATTTTTTCAGTTTTTATCATTATTTTTTAGAATTGAGGTTAAACAAATGCTTAGAAAATATTTTTTTAGGGATCCCTCGAAGAAAATAAATTAATACAAACAAGAAAACTTGTTAAGGAGTTATAGATAATTGAAAAATATTAAAAAAATATATAATTTTTATTATTTTTAAAAAACATTTATAATTTATATTTTTTTTCTATTTACAAAAAAAAAAAAAAAAAAACCTTAACAAACTTGCATTACTTACCAAATTAATAAGCAAGCATCTTTGATATTTGTGGTCAACGTGGTAGACACTGTAATTTCAATGGAAGGAGTGAAGTGAGCGGTAAAAGACAAAACTGTACAGGATCGACCTAATATAACTGCAGCATGATTCATAGTTTCATACTTTATTTTAAATAAAAAAAATTATAAAAAAAATTATAAACAAGGAGCAGCGATGCAGTATGACGCATATTTTGCATATCTAAACTTTCATAGTTTCACCACGATCTTCATAAAAGAAAGTGCAGATATCGTACCTTGATTACAGAGAAAAGATTGGAGATTACCCCGTTGAATTTATTTTCAAATTGGTTAAGCTAACTATTCATTTCATCCTATACTTTATTATTTACTACGTATCAAATTGGTTTTTAAATTTTTTTTTATTATATTGGTTATCATATTTCTTTCATTTATCAAATTGATCTCAAAATCACTATTTATCTTAATTGCCAATATTATATGAATCCATATATATATATATATTAATAATCAACAGGGCTAAAAACCCAAACACAACCAAAACAAACTACATTATCCTAGGGGAAACAATCCAATAAGCATCCTCACACACTAGGTGAAACAAATTAAGGAGACAACAATCTAAGAAAGTACAACTATAACACTACCATGACCACAATTCGCAAGAATTGACTTCTCGATAAATATGACTAAGGGAAATACGCCAATCCAGCCGCATGAGGTTCCGAATTTCCCAAACCAGGGGAAAACAATTATGAGAGACATCACAATGATTTGTGACAAGAGAGATAGCCACTCTAGAGTCCATCTCCACCTCCAAAGCCGTAATATTAAGATCCCTAGCCATCATAAGGCCCCATAACAAACCCCATAGCTCTGCTTTAGTTGATGAGCAAGAACCAACATTGCAATAGAAGCCACGCACATACCTACCTGACACGTCTCGAATGATGCCACCACAAGCTGAAGCACGAACATCCCTTTTGAATGAGTCGTCTACATTTAGCTTGAACGAAGCACTTTTAGGAGGGGACCACGCGATTAGCGATTCTGTTTTGGCACCCAAGGAACCAGAAGTACTAGCTGCTATGGACTCTTCAATGAAACGTGCTTGAGACAGCGCTTGAAGTAATATATCCGACAGCTTCAACCGCACCTGATTAAAGACTAAGTCATTACGAGCTTTCGGAAGTAGAGATATCAACACACCAAAGAAAATACTCTATCTACAAGACATATCACCAACAGATTGATTAGTTAGATTATACTCCAGCCATCTCAAGGTATCAGTCATAAAGAGCCTGGCCCAAGCATGATCACCAATTACTGTACTCCAAAGTGCAGAAACCTCATCACAATCACGAATTACATGCATCAACGTTTCTGGTGCTTGTAAGTAGGAATACTCATAATATGAGTATCACACTATAGTTTTTCAGAATAAGTAGGAATACTCATGATACTCTTGGGTGCTTATAGTAGCATTTAAAATTTTTTTGGGAGGTATACTTCTTACAGTGTTAGCCCCGATCATTTTCTAAGACATGCTTTTATCTCCTTTTTCTTCACCTCCTCAAGGTTATTGACCATGTCATTAAAGATGGTCAAACTAAAACTGGTTGAGTGCCTTTTACCCCAGTCTTTTTTTTCGTATATTCTCTATGTGTGATTTGACAAAGGTTTCAAACACGAATTTTTTAAAGTTTCGTCCAAATATTAATTTGATGTTGTCCACCCCTCTTCATACCAATTGGGTGGATAAAAGTTTTGATGGAAATTCAGATGTTTGTGTGATTCCTTTTCCTGCTCTTAATTCTACTAACCAAATGATGCTCAAACTTTGATGGAGTGGGCTCCCGAGCATGGCCCTATTGACGTAGAAACATGTATCACTAATAGTGTTTTTAACTTGCATGACCAACTAGCTACCTTTTGTTTGTTGGTTTTTCTTCATTTCCTGTGTTTAATGCTTCATGATTTATGTCTTCTCTTCCTTTGTCTTTTTCTAAGAAATTGATGTAACATTTGATCATCTTCATCTTCTTGCAACCAAGAAATCTGGTAAGGCTCCTGCCTCTGATTCAGAAGCTTCAAAGGGGGTTCTTATGAAGCTCGTCAAAGCGAACACCCAAGTTCGGATAAGCGCAGGGATTCTTGATTTGGGTCTGATATATAGTGTTTTCAAGTGATAATTAACTCCCTTTTGCTATGAATTTGGCTTGTTTCTTGAGTAAATATTAGGTTTTTGTTATGTTTTTAGGAAAGTTAGGTAATTAAGAATCCTTGAACGTTTTGATCCGTTTTGGGTTTGATTTCAGGTATTTGAAGCTTAATTTGATGATTCGATGCTTTGGAATAGAAAAGAGTTTTGAAGACCTGGAGATTGAAGCTAGAATGGAGAGAAATGGTGTTCTTAAGTGTTGCCCAAGATGGGGTTTAAATATCAAGAGCTGGGGTGCAAAAAGCCAGAATTAATTGAAGAAAAACTCAGCCAATTCAGGCAAGATCACGCCCAAGCGCGTGGTATGGTGCGCCTAGGCGCGACTGGGATGACGGAAGAGGAGCTGAGAAGATTTTAATGCCACGCCCAGGCGTGGGTGGGTTGCGCCTGGGCACGTGGTCTGACAAGTTGGGCCTATCTATTTCGCTTTTAAGGATTCTGATAGATTTTATATTGATTATTTTAGGATTAGCTTTTTCTATAAATACTAGGACTTAGCATTAGGTTAGGTAGCTTTTAGAGAAAAAGAGAGATTACATATTCTGCACTTCATTCAAGGAGAAGAGTTTAGGTAATTCCTTATTCTCCATGATAGAGTATCCTATTCTGTTTCTTCTACTTTATTCTTTTATAATGTGTAACTAAAACCCTTTTTGTAGTTAGGAACATGGTGGATTTGTATGATGAGTTTATTTAATTTATGAATTAATGTTTTTCATTCAAAATCTATTGTTTGGTTGTGTTTTAATTCCAATTCATGAAATTGGCCACTTTATGTTTTGTTCTGAATCTCTAATCCAACAAGAGACATCTGAGGGTTAGAATAGGTCGTTCTTCCAAACATTATAACCGCCTAGTTTGTAGACATACATCTATATGACTTGAACATTCCAGTGTGCTTAATTAGTGGTTATTCATATGTCAAAATCGCTTAAGACATTAATGGTTCTCATATTGAATAAGAAACATAAATTCGCAGAGACATCTGGTTTTTATTACCTCTGGGATGTCGTGGGTTTAATGAAAAATAGAGATTCATAGTTAGTAAATAAGTCTTGCAATGAAACTAGTTCCTAACGCCTTTCTTTATATGTCTCACAAACCCTATTTTAATAGGTTTATATATTTAATTGGTTTGTTCATTTTATAAAAATCTTGTAGATTTCTCTTTTAATTACGCCTTTGGTGAGAATTATTTAGAAACAACTCACAATCCCCAAGTGGAACGATAATTTACTTACTCTTTATTACTTGTGATATAGTATACTTTCTAGTATCAATCCAACAATTCTTCCATAAAGAAAAGGTCTTCTGCCCATTTTGTTGGATTCTATAAGTTGCCTAAGGTAATGGCCTCATGTTAGATCAAATCAAGCCCTGCTAATCTCCCAATACCTCAAGGAAGGACACCTGAGGTTCTACCAACTGGTGATGGTGCAATAACCATTGTTCCAGACAAGGTGGATCCTGTAATGAGCATGGTCTAGGAACTGATGAGTCTAGAAATCTTTGGGTTGATCTCTACGACCGTCCACAGGTTACTGAGAATCAAGAAGATACATCAAATAATGTTCATGTTTTAGCATCTTTCACTCCAAAACCGAAGGCAGAAGCTTCGTTTGTTGCCGAAGGAGGTGTTCATGAAGTGGCGCCCTTGTCCCAGTATCCCTGTTCTTCGGCTTCGTGTAGCTCATTATCAGCTCAACGAATATCCCCCCATCATATGTCTTTCCATCTTTAGAAAGCTTTTGAGTGGATTTCCAAACATAAGTTGATTTAGGGTTGGTTCCTGATATTCGGGATTTCGAAGCCGAGATGAAGTTTGCTCATGCAAAGCGGAGCACTGTCGAGCTTGCTTTGGCTCATCCACGTGTTTCTATTGCTGACCTTCAAACCAAGAATAGAGGTCTTGAGAAGCTAGTCTCGGATCTTCAATGTAAGGCCGACTCAGTTTACATTAACCAAGGTTGGCTAGATATTTCCATGAAGGGAAATGGTTGTTCTTGAAAGCCCAAGGAAAGGTATTCAAAATCATTTAGACCATGAGCTCAATGATCAATTAAAAAGAAAAAGTATTCATCCTCTTTGTCAAGTAATAGAGGGTAAAATTTGTCATCCTTTTATCGTGACTAGGGAGCTAGCTGAGTTAAAATCTAGAAGATAATCGCTTCGAAGATATGGCTAAATTTACTTATTTAGACCTCGAGGACTCTAAGGATGAGAAGTAGCTTATAGCGTGGTCCAAAAGGGGAAAAGATCAAGTTGACCCTTCACTTGAGGCGGGAACTTGTAACCCTACCTATTTTTTTATTCATTGTATTTTCGTTTTTTAAATTGAACAATTTGTAACACCCAATTTTTTGGGTTTTGTTATCAAATTATTTTTTCATCTAGTTGGTTCTTTCCATTTTGGTTGTTTTTCTCAATTTAATTTTTTGCTCGTTATTTGCTCTTACTTATATATACGAAATCTTCTTTTCTATCTAGTATGGGTTACATGTCGTAGATGCACTACTCTTCTAATGATGCATTCCTTGGAATAGTTTAAAAGTCATTATCGGATCATATCGCTCATTATATACAGGTTAAGCACGGTGTTACTTCACCAACTACCTTGAGTTAGGTTGTTTCTTGCGATCCGTCTCTCGTTGGGACTATAGTGGTGAGTTGAGGCCTTGGGCTTGTGGTTTACTCAGTACCTTCGTAGAAAAAATGGTGGAAGATCCAAATGACTAGGATTGAAATAACAAAATTAAAAATTTTATTGGAAGTTATCATTCGAAAGAAACAAATCAAGAATAATCCTAAGGGAAATGATCCCTACTTCTAGTAACACAATCAAAATGTCCATGTTTGGACTTTATTCAAGAACTTTAAATAAAGTGGAGGGTCAATGGGCTTCTGACTACCCTTTCTATGTATTGTTCTTGGTGTCCTTACTCACATCCTTCTTTTTCAATTTGTGGATGTGAACTTTGATGGTATACCCGCCTTGATAGTTTCTGGTTCCCTTTAAGCATTATGATGTGTTAGCCCGCTAGGAATTTCATAGCTAGGTGTGGTGTTGATACCACAGTCTTCAAGGCATTTAAGGTTGGTCTTCCAATTATTACATTATATGAGAAGGTGTGTCGATCACTAAAAATCTTGAACGGTGGGTCTTGTTGATGCAATTATCTTCAAATGTGATGAACAAGTCTATGTGTCCAAGGGGCTGCACGGCTTCTTCGGTGAATCCTGCCAGTTGACCTTCATAAGGATGGAGGTTATCATTATTGAGGTGAAGGCCTCGGAAAATCCTATAAAATATAATACCAATCGAGCTTCCTTGATCTACGAAGGTCTTGTGAACTTTGATATTAGCGATGACAATTGTCATAAGAACGTGTCATCATGGACCTTGATGATATCACCGTAATCCTCTTCGGAGAAGGTGATGACTAGTTCTTCCTCACCAAGATTTATCATCTTGTTGTTTACTTGCATCACTGAATCTAAATATATACCAAGTTTGACCAGCCATGGAGGAACCTCTAGAGGTGTAACCGCCAATGATGACCATGAATTGTTCCTAAGTCCGAGTCTCGTTCCTTGGACCTTTTTAAGCTTGTTTGGCTCTTTAGTCCCTTGGTGAATTAGGATTTGAGTCTTCATCATTTCGAGCTCTTTTCTCGGCGGCCTTTTGACAAATATCTTTCAGGTAATGGTCTAGCCTTCCCTTCTTTTCCAGGTTTTCTAGAATGTCTTTCAACTAAAAACACTTATCTTTATTGTCACACCTGACTATTTTTGGAATGTCTTCCCTTCTTTTCTAGGTTTTCTAGAATGTATTTCAATTAATGGCATGCCTTCCACTGTTGTGTTGTGTGCACATCTTATCTTTATTATCACACCTGACTATTTTTGGAGGTCGAGATCGTGTGTATCCCCTGAGCTTTGTATTCATTATCTCCTTCATAATTGTTTCTCATGGGGCATTGAGCTGGTAGTATTGTGTATGCTTTGGCTTCTATCTATTTTTATTCTTTTTTCCTCCTTCATGAGAGGTCTCTTTTATGTGGTTCTCGACCTCTGTGTTTCTTCCTTCTTGGGTGGGTCCCAAACAATCTTTTGCAAACCTTGCTCCCTGGTACTACTTCATTCTGAGACAATAGAAATCATCCTTGTTGATGAATACCTCTAATCTCCTCATTGTGTTATCCATGATTCTTGGTGGAGTTCGAACCGGACCTATCGCGAACTGACTTCTGGGGTGAAGACCTCATATGAAGAGATGCAAGGCTTTGGACAGTTCCGGACCTACGACTTGGTTCTTTTCTCCGATGAATCAAGCTAAGTACTCGAAGAGACTTTTGTCTAGCTGTTGGAATACTTCTCCAAGAAGGTAAATGGTCTTGGGATGAATTCTATTGGTGGAGAACTAGAATCTAAATGCGTTAGTTAGTTGCTCTCACATACTAATAGAGTTTGGTCTCGGGGTTTGAGACCATTCAGTGGTAGGTCTTGCCATGGTTAGAGATGAAGCATTGCTCATGATGTACAGGCTGTAAGATCCATTGAGAATGTTTTAATAAATGACAAAAGGTTTTGAACAAGCTACAAATGTGTTGATCAAGTTCAAGCTCATCAAGCAACAACAAACATCAAGTGATGAAGAGAGAGCAAGCTCATGAAGACTTAGTTTGGTAGTTTATGTTTTATTGTAATATCTTTCGCCTCTCAAGTCTTTTAGTTTATGAGTTTGGGTAGAGTTAATAGAGGGTAGTGAATCTCTATCAAGGTCATGATTATATCATAATTTGAGTTTTCACTTAACCTAAAATCAATAGGTGGCTTAAAGGTTTGAAAGAAAAGGTTTAGATTTTGAGAAAACAAGTTTTTAAGTGGTTTTCATCTGACTAATCGATTAAGCACTTTGACTAATCGATTAAGCACTTTGACTAATCGATTAGAATTTTCATGCCTTGCGCACTTAATCGATTAACTCATGTATTAATCGATTAAGACCTTTGTTAATCGATTAACACGTACAGATCTGGTTTTTTAAATACGTTTTTCACTTCCCAAAAGCACTTTGAAGTGTTCCTAACTTTTGGGTATTCTATATAAACCTTTTCTCAATTATTATTACAATCTAGAATCATTTTCATACACATTTTACAAAGAATCAAGCCACTATTCTCTCTCACTTTCATAGATCAAAGCTTTAACTTTTACATTCTTTGATCAAGAATCTTTGAATCTCTTATGTTGATATTTTCATAGCTTTTGAAAAGAGATTCATAGGATTGTTATTTTGTTTTCATTTGAGTTGTAATCATTGCAAAGAAGGCAAACTTTCTACAACAAAGGAAGACTTGGTTGTTCATCAAGCAAACAAGCAATTGGAAGTCTTGATTGTTATCAAGCATTTGGAAGTCTTGTTGTGATAACAAGCAAAGTGGAAGTCTTGGTGTGAGGCATCATCAAGCAAGTGGAAGACTTTGAAGTATCTCAAAGAAATTGGAAGACTTGTTGTGGGGAATCGGCAAGCAAGGTTAGAGGTTAGATTAGAGCATCAATAGGATTGCAAGGCAAGGGTGTGGTATCTCTTGTAGGCTAGCAAGAAGGGAGTCTTGTGAGGCATTTACTTGTAATTTGAGAACTCTAATTCCTCATAGTGAAGAATCTGTCTTGGTTGAAGAGGGGACTGGATGTAGCTTTCAAGTGGATGAAAGTGAACCAGGATAAATCACTGTGTCGTATCTCTAAACCCTTAACTCTTTACATTCAAGTCATTTCAATATTGTTCTTGGTTGAAAACCTAGAAAAGATTGTTTTTCATAATTGATTGAATTGAATCTTAATTGTGCAAATTGATTTGGGGAAAATCATTTTCATAACCTAGGTAATCAATAAGAATATTAGTGTTAATCAATTCTGCTTTATCTCTGATCATATGTGTTAATTGATTGATTTTCGTATTTGATTGAAAAGTGATTTTTCAGTTTTAAGAGTGATTAATCGATTAACTGGTTTCATTAATCGATTAGTTCAAATTAATCTTTCAGCATTAATCGATTAGCCATTCTATTAATCGATTAACATGAAGTTTTAATCGATTAACATTTTGATTTAATCGATTAAGACTGAGAGAATTTTGAGAAAATCATTTGTTTTAATCGTTTCGATTCGTTTCTTTCGAAAATCTTTCAAGGTTTCTCTAACACCTATTCAACCCCCCCTTCTAGGTGTTCTCCTAGTGTCTCCTAGTTATTTCACCCACCGATTGTAGGTTCCAACACAGGCTTCCATGTTGGAATGCTATCGCAGTTTGAAAATTTTTGAGATACTGCTCCGGGTTAGTGATTCTGTTGTACCCATAGAGATTAGTATGGTGGACGAAGCCTTTAAGGTTTTGTGCTTGCATGATTTTTCTACAAAATGGTTCCAGACCTACACAAATATCTTTATGCTCAAGGGAGTTGGGTTTGGTTATCCTTTTTCGATCCCTCTTTGGATAGATTATCCTATCTTCAGTATTGGCTCATCTAGACCTTCCTCCTTCTGGGGCATTTATCCTCCAGGATTCTGTCATTCTTTTTTCGAGGTGTCTTAGGGTGGGGGTTCTTAGAGCTTCTCTTTGTGTTGTTGGGCCATGGCAATCTTTAAAAGTGATGGGGCCTATTGCCTCTAGTGGAGGTTGCAGATCTAGAGTGATCTGCGTCACTGTCGGTCTTTTCCATAATTTATGCCTCTGCGTTAGTTAATGCAGTTTGGACCAAGCTTTGAAGGAAACCCTGATCGAGAGGTGCCCTACTACCAGATTTGCTGGAGATCGATTGGTTACTTCGAGTCGGTCTTTCGTTGCGGAGTTCTCCTCTTCCTTAAGGAATGATGATCCTTGACTGAATCCTTTTTCCCTTTGGAGCAGTAGGCTCCCCTTGCAACTGGATGTGAGCATTAGGGGTGGTCGGTGATTCCTCTGCTCCATCATTAGGGTAGCTTTCAATTTGCCGAGCTATAGTATCCACATCAGGGTTTGGCTCTTGAGCGTTCTGAATCGGTGGTGGATTAACCGAATTTGAATTTTGGTAATTCATTGTTGGATATGTTGTTAGGCGGGGTTTCTAGTTTACCTTCCTTATAGATGGCGCAAATGTTTGGGCTATAAGCATGGAGGTCCTTGTTAAGGATATGTAGTCTAGCAAGAGTGAGTTATAGGTCCTATGTACCCTATTCAAACTGTAATGTCATTCTTTTAGTGAAAATCAAGACTACGTAGTTCTTATGGCCATGCTTATGCTGTGCAAATGAGGGCTAGCTGTTGTGTTACTATAAAGTCCTTTTTGGGAGAGTTCGGCGAAAAGCCCCATCTCTAAGGAGTGTCATTTTGTGTAGACCTTTTGCATCAAAGTAGTTAATCAGGTTCACTGTAATGGATCATGAGACTATCGCTCTTAGTAATTGTAACACCCCAATTTGGAATATAGAATTTTAGTAAAAATTCACGCCATTTTTTTTAACAACTTCACTTTTATCATATTCCAAAAAGTATTTTCATTATGAGTCGTCTTGACTTAAAACAATTCAGATACAATTAATTTTCCAAATCGAGTTGTTACTAATCACGTCAGCATTCACCATCCATAAAATTACGATAGTTGTAATTTGCGGAAAGATAATTTTCATTAATCCAAAAGGTAAGCATCATAAAAGTAGTTATCGGCACCCAGTCCATTGTCATTTTTGCGAAAATAAATAAAGATAAAGCAAAATAGTCTGAAACTTCCAAACAGAAATCGGGGTTACATAAGTGTACTCAAGGAGACACAAAATAAACCAACAACTAGGATTGAAACTAAAACACGACGAGCTCGGGCAAACACAATTAGGCGTCCTCTGACGAATCATCACTGTCCTCCTCAGGGTCATCCTCCGGATCAGCCTTTGATCCAACTACATCACCGGCAGCAGCTGCCTGCTGTTTCTGATAGAAGTCTGGCTGTCGACCAACCATCTGATCCGCCAAAGTCATCTGTGCCCATACTCGATCTGTAGCCATGACTCTCAAAATATGTCCTAGGTCCGTAATCGTCAGCCTCGTTGCACCTTCCCATCTCCAGCCATTATCAGTTCTGATCCATTGTCCCCCCATGAGCGGGGACACCACCATGTTAATCATTCTGCCCGCCATCTAACCAATACCAAGAAGAGATACATAGAAAAAAAAGGAAGAGAGAGTACGCAATCCGAACGAAATAATCGTCGACGACATGGGCTTACTCTTAGGGGAGACATTAAGACCAAATATAACATACGGATAATGTAACACACTAACAAATATTACCCTTAATTCCCAAGTATTAAAAATGTGAACTTAAAAATTCCTTTTTAGTTTAGTAAAATCACCCGTCAAACGGACGGAGTTTTGTCTGTTTTTCGGACTTTCCAAAATTTAACCTGTATAAACAATTTTCAAATAAACAACTAATAGCCAGCAGGGCTTCAGATTATATTTCTAAATCATATCAAGGCCCCATGGGCTCCAAATATATCAGAGTAATAGCGGAAAATACTAAGTTTGAGTGTCATAACCAAAACATATAACTTGTCAAAATAAAACATCCTAAGCCTCACTTAAAATATGAATAACAAATTTACATCAAAATAGTGTAGGAGGCTTAAGTTCATAATATTCTTCCATATCCCATAATAACCCTACTCTCCCTGTAAGGGAAAATACTCCTGCTCGGCCGGGGGCTGTGCCAGCTCAATCTCCGTACCTGAAACTGTAAGGGAGTGAGCATTGCACATGAAATAGAAAGCAGTTTCTAACTAGACATAACAATCCACTAGGTCAAACACATTTAGCAAATAAGCAAATATTCACATATTTCACAACATACTCATTTCCTTATTTCCATATTCATTATTCATTTCAACATCCATTACCGTTATTCATTTCAACATCCATTTCCTTTACTTTTATTTCTTTTCACACACTTTCTTCATATAGGTACATCACCTCAAATCAGAGGCCAATGCACAGTTTCATTCACCACAATTATCACTTCAAGTCAGAGGCTCTCATTCATTTCCTTATTTAAATTACGTGTCCCTCAGGTCAGAGGTCAACACCCATTCATTATACTTCATTCTGTGTCCCTCGGGTCAGAGGTCAACACTTCAATCTCTTAATTCGCGATGTGTCTCTCAGGTCAGAGGTCAACACACCCATACACATTCTATCCAGTGTCCCTCAGGTCAGAGGTCAACACCCAACTCATTATTTAATCCGGTGTCCCTCAGGTCAGAGGTCAACACTCATTAACATTCATTTCATCTTGTGTCCCTCAGGTCAGAGGTCAACACTCAATTACTTTAATTCATTTGGTGCCCCCCATAGCAGAGGTCAGCCTAATCATCACTTTCCATTAATCGTCACCTTAAATCAGAGGCCAACGCACTTATCACATTTTCATTTACCATTACCTCATATCAGAGGCCAAATCATACTTTCATCTTCTTACACAAACAATTATAACATATACATTTGCTCATTCATACGATATCCACATTCTTAACACAATTAAATACAATGACACACATTCAACACCTAATCATTCTCATCATAAACCATTTATCACAAGTTAAGGAATGCCACCTCAAAACAGAGGCCAACATATATACCACATTCTCAATATTCGGCGCCTCATTTCAGAGGCCAAGAATTATTCACTTTCTTGTTCAATCAATTTTAACACATTTAAATACAACAACACACATTCCACAACTAATTATTCATGTAATCACCTTATTCATTTCCTTTCTCAGTTATCACAATCATACCAAATAGTATTCTCTTTCATAGTCCAACATTTATTTTACACTTCATTTCAAGTTACATATTTCACCTTCTTACCTATTTGCTTTATCACCACATAATAAAATCACCTTTTACTTTTTGTTTACACAAAATCATTTGCTTCCATATCCGATATTCACAAGTTCAATTCATAAGCCATGACCTTTGTTCACAATTGACAATATTTAACATTTAAACTCATTTAGCATTTAGGTACAAACACGCACATTCATCACATATAGTCGTTTCCATTCCATTTTTTCTTCCTATATCAATTTACTCCATAGCACCTACATTTACTTGCAACATCAATCAATTATTATTTTATCCACAACTTGACAATTAAACCAATAATCATAAAAATCATTTATGTCAACTTCACTTTCACATTACCCAATTTCTCATGTACTTCAATATAATCATTAACCAAATTTCATTTATCAAATAATTCATTCTTATATTATCGGGTTTCCTTTTCCTAGCCTTAACATCCAATCATCATGCACATTTAATTAATTAGAATTTCATATTCAATAACCTAAGGAATTATAATCTAATGTTCTCCCCTAACACATAACCCTAACAAGCATTATATACTAACTAGAACCTACTCCCTAGAACAAGGCAAAGCTCACCATATCCACTCCCTTACCTTAACCAAAGAGAGGGAAAGTGGAAGAACCTAAGCCTTCGCTCTGCACGCTCCCAAAACAAAGAGCTCCAACGCACGAAGGTAACGAGAGTGATGATAATCTTCCCTAAATCAAAGGAATGGGATGAGGATGAAATTATTGCCCCATTTCAAGAGGAAATTCGAATTTCCCCAAAGAAAGGAAAGAGAGAGAGCAAATACAAATTAGAGAGAGAGGAACTTCAAGAATCATGAATACTTACTTGGAGAGACAAGGAGGGACTTGATAATGGACCTTGGAGTGATTCCCTTAAGGTTTGGTGGATTTGGGATGAGAGGTTTTGTGCCCTAGAGAGAGAAATTTCGAGTTCTTTGGCAAAAATCACGCGTGAAACGCTTTTATTTTTTTCCACTGCAGGGTCGTTTAATCGATTATTAATCGATTAAGGGTTTCAAACATTCTGGACTTAATCGATTAAGCTGCAGCTTAATCGATTAAGTTGCAGGATTTTCAGCACCCCGACTTTGAATGGTCATAACTTCTTCGTTACCCGTTGGATATTCCTCAAATTTTAAAGCAAGCTTCCCTACATACCAATCTTCACATCCAACGGTGGAATTTGTGTTTAGAGTTGTAAATATTTTATTTTGAATTTCCTAATATCCTATGTTGTTAACCCTAAATCAAGCCTTCAATCCACTATTTTTAACTCAATATCATCATTTCCTTCACTCTAAGCTTGGCCATCATCAATTATACTAGGAATTAAATTTGGGATGTTACAATTCTCCCCCACTTATTGGAATTTCGTCCCCGAAATTCCGTTAGGTTCTGTAAATGGAGAATCACCCCGGTGATAGGACTCGCGATTCCTATCTTTAATCCCCTTTGGTTTCTTCCGTCAGTCCTTCGATTTGCCCTTACCTAGACAGAATTTAAATTAGGGTAGGAAGTGCTCCCCCACTTGGCATCAACATACCCAATTACCGCTTTGCTAAGGGTGTGGGATCGGGTTAATCCGCCTCCGATCGTCCTTCGGATAGATGCAAGATAGGAGTTGCATTAGCTAGATACGGGAAAACTCGAAATATTTAACATTTCCAGAATAGTTTTAGAATCTTTCTCAGAATAGATACCCTGGGATCGAGGCATGCGAAGATGTTTGTAGGATAGAACGCCTTAGAGTTTATCTTCTCACCAGGATTGACTAGCACCGGTAAGGTTTAGGATCTTTCAAAAACACAAGCATTCATGAACAAGAAGCACCCCAATGCTTAGTTGATTAGAGCAGACACAATTCCTACTAAATGCCCCACAATCAACTTCTTCCATGAATCGACTAAAAAGATTAGGAAGGAAGAAGTCCATGTTAGTTCCAAGATTTACCCAACTACCAAATGTGAAGGGTACGACAACTTGCCGTTGGCTGAGTCAATTATTAAGATGTTTGGTCTCAGCGTAGGGATTTTACAAATTCGGCAAAACCGGCTATTCTTATGAGTGGTTATGTAAGAACCGGGAAAAGATTCGAAGCAACTGTCAAATTGCTTCAAGATTGATTTAGTTGATATGATGGTTAAGAATAACTTCTGGAGAGCTGTCTTAACTCATCCAAGGGATTAGCGCTTAGCTATACTACTTTGGAACAAGTAGCATATACCAAGACTTCTTTTCTTTAGAACTATTTTCTATCTACTCTCTAACTCTATATGAAGCTTTTGAACGAATGTTTCGGGGTAAGGTTGACTTCACTTACAAGAATTATTTTCCTTGGATGTCACTTCTTTGGTTGTCTACTTTCACTTTAAAGGTTGCAATGATAGCATTTATTGATAGATTCAAGAATTGAGGTGATCAATCCCATCCTCACGTCTACCAACAACACATCACTGTCGGGTTCTATCAGTAATGTCATCATTTAACAAATGCAAGGATTAGAGTGATCAATTCTAACCTTACATTACATCAAATAACAACATCACAACATAATATTGGTTACTTGATACTAGAATTCTCAAACTGAAGAATTCCTTATAAGGTCTTTCATACGTTCTCTATAAGAACAGGATTGTATTTGGAAAGGCAAATCCAAAGTGTTTTAAACACTTCTATCCTAAAACATTACTAGTTCAATATTTAGCTAACAGAAGAGCAATCTAACTTCACAACTTCGAATTTAAAAGCACTTCGTATGGACTTGCCAAACGTTAGTTACCTGCAACCATATCAGCTGCTTAGCCAGAGTGAACAGACCAATAAGACTCAAATACTAAGTAAATACATAGTACTATAATTATCTTATTATAATCCTAAACTATTACTGTGAGCATCAATTACTCGCTAGGTGAGTAATCATTTGGAGTTTGACAACTCCATGGCCGAGGAGAAACTGCTCTGATACCATAAATGTAACACCCTAATAAATATTACCCTTAATTCCCAAGTATTAAAAATGTGAACTTAAAAATTCCTTTTTAGTTTAGTAAAATCACCCGTCAAACGGACGGAGTTTTGTCTGTTTTTCGGACTTTCCAAAATTTAACCTGTATAAACAATTTTCAAATAAACAACTAATAGCCAGCAGGGCTTCAGATTATATTTCTAAATCATATCAAGGCCCCATGGGCTCCAAATATATCAGAGTAATAGCGGAAAATACTAAGTTTGAGTGTCATAACCAAAACATATAACTTGTCAAAATAAAACATCCTAAGCCTCACTTAAAATATGAATAACAAATTTTACATCAAAATAGTGTAGGAGGCTTAAGTTCGTAATATTCTTCCATATCCCATAATAACCCTACTCTCCCTGTAAGGGAAAATACTCCTGCTCGGCCGGGGGCTGTGCCAGCTCAATCTCCGTACCTGAAACTGTAAGGGAGTGAGCATTGCACATGAAATAGAAAGCAGTTTCTAACTAGACATAACAACCCACTAGGTCAAACACATTTAGCAAATAAGCAAATATTCACATATTTCACAACATACTCATTTCCTTATTTCCATATTCATTATTCATTTCAACATCCATTACCGTTATTCATTTCAACATCCATTTCCTTTACTTTTATTTCTTTTCACACACTTTCTTCATATAGGTACATCACCTCAAATCAGAGGCCAATGCACAGTTTCATTCACCACAATTATCACTTCAAGTCAGAGGCTCTCATTCATTTCCTTATTTAAATTACGTGTCCCTCAGGTCAGAGGTCAACACCCATTCATTATACTTCATTCTGTGTCCCTCAGGTCAGAGGTCAACACTTCAATCTCTTAATTCGCGGTGTGTCTCTCAGGTCAGAGGTCAACACACCCATACACATTCTATCCAGTGTCCCTCAGGTCAGAGGTCAATACCCAACTCATTATTTTGATCCGGTGTCCCTCAGGTCAGAGGTCAACACTCATTAACATTCATTTCATCTTGTGTCCCTCAGGTCAGAGGTCAACACTCAATTACTTTAATTCATTTGGTGCCCCCCATAGCAGAGGTCAGCCTAATCATCACTTTCCAATAATCGTCACCTCAAATCAGAGGCCAACGCACTTATCACATTTTCATTTACCATTACCTCACATCAGAGGCCAAATCATACTTTCATCTTCTTACACAAACAATTATAACATATACATTTGCTCATTCATACGATATCCACATTCTTAACACAATTAAATACAATGGCACACATTCAACACCTAATCATTCTCATCATAAACCGTTTATCGCAAGTTAAGGAATGCCACCTCAAAACAGAGGCCAACATATATACCACATTCTCAATATTCGGCGCCTCATTTCAGAGGCCAAGAATTATTCACTTTCTTGTTCAATCAATTTTAACACATTTAAATACAACAACACACATTCCACAACTAATTATTCATGTAATCACCTTATTCATTTCCTTTCTCAGTTATCACAATCATACCAAATAGTATTCTCTTTCATAGTCCAACATTTATTTTACACTTCATTTCAAGTTACATATTTCACCTTCTTACCTATTTGCTTTATCACCACATAATAAAATCACCTTTTACTTTTTGTTTACACAAAATCATTTTCTTCCATATCCGATATTCACAAGTTCAATTCATAAGCCATGACCTTTGTTCACAATTGACAATATTTAACATTTAAACTCATTTAGCATTTAGGTACAAACACGCACATTCATCACATATAGTCGTTTCCATTCCATTTTTTCTTCCTATATCAATTTACTCCATAGCACCTACATTTACTTGCAACATCAATCAATTATTATTTTATCCACAACTTGACAATTAAACCAATAATCATAAAAATCATTTATGTCAACTTCACTTTCACATTACCCAATTTCTCATGTACTTCAATATAATCATTAACCAAATTTCATTTATCAAATAATTCATTCTTATATTATCGGGTTTCCTTTTCCTAGACTTAACATCCAATCATCATGCACATTTAATTAATTAGAATTTCATATTCAATAACCTAAGGAATTATAATCTAATGTTCTCCCCTAACACATAACCCTAACAAGCATTATATACTAACTAGAACCTACTCCCTAGAACAAGGCAAAGCTCACCATATCCACTCCCTTACCTTAACCAAAGAGAGGGAAAGTGGAAGAACCTAAGCCTTCGCTCCGCACGCTCCCAAAACAAAGAGCTCCAACGCATGAAGGTAACGAGAGTGATGATAATCTTCCCTAAATCAAAGGAATGGGATGAGGATGAAATTATTGCCCCATTTCAAGAGGAAATTCGAATTTCCCCAAAGAAGGGAAAGAGAGAGAGCAAATCCAAATTAGAGAGAGAGGAACTTCAAGAATCATGAATACTTACTTGGAGAGACAAGGAGGGACTTGATAATGGACCTTGGAGTGATTCCCTTAAGGTTTGGTGGATTTGGGATGAGAGGTTTTGTGCCCTAGAGAGAGAAATTTCGAGTTCTTTGGCAAAAATCACGCGTGAAATGCTTTTATTTTTTTCCACTGCAGGGTCGTTTAATCGATTATTAATCGATTAAGGGTATCAAAGATTCTGGACTTAATCGATTAAGCTGCAGCTTAATCGATTAAGTTGCAGGATTTTCAGCACCCCGACTTTGAATGGTCATAACTTCTTCGTTACCCGTTGGATCTTCCTCAAATTTTAAAGCAAGCTTCCCTACATACCAATCTTCACATCCAACGGTGGAATTTGTGTTTAGAGTTGTAAATATTTTATTTTGAATTTCCTAATATCATATGTTGTTAACCCTAAATCAAGCCTTCAATCCACTATTTTTAACTCAATATCATCATTTCCTTCACTCTAAGCTTGGCCATCATCAATTATACTAGGAATTAAATTTGGGATGTTACAGATAAAACCATAATAACAGTATTCATGCATCTTAGATATCATTAGAATTAATCTCATCATTGTCACATAATTAATCAGCATGAAATTTATCAAAAACATCATTATATCTCAAGAGCATATCTCAAAACTTTTAAGTTAATCATAAATCATCGAGTCTTATCTTAAAAACATAACCATCAATGATTAGGGAGGATATCATTGAGGTTCAGGGGTAAGTTAGCTCACACGTTACATCTCCTCTTCAACATTCAACCACAACCTAAGTCGAAAAGCAGATGGGATGCACAGGAATCCTAACCACGCCAGAATCGATGTCGAAGGGTACGTAAGCAGACAAAAATCAATTCACGGTATTTCAATTCACAAAAACAGCGACATCTAGCCTCGTTCAAATTCCTTCTCACCATCCATGACTTGCTCAAGGGGGCGACAACACTTTCCCTAGTTCGCGTTGCAGCCCTTGCTACGATCAATGCCCAGCAAGTAACCTTTACCATTGTAAACTCGTCCCGCCTAGGGAAGCGCTCAAGGCTTCTTGACGTTCACCGTCCTTGCCCTCCCCTATCACAATCCCCACTCAAAGCAGTGCAAGTCTCTGAGTATCCGGTATCTTTCTTCTCCACTAATTCTCTCTCAACGCAGAGTTAGGAAAGGATTAAAGCTTTTAAGATCTTAAAGTATAAATTTTTTATTTTTTTTATTTTTTTTTTTACAAAAGGGGTTTTAGATTATTATCCTAAGAGTTTGCTCGACACATTCTAAGACTCACTTCTAACGGGCCTCAATCTCTAAGAGAAACACGACACAAACACCTCCCTAAGTACAATGGTTCCACATTGCTCGCAACCACGACACATCATTCACGCGGCCAACTACTTCCAAAACAAGCACGTTAGTGCGATCAGGGATATACATCGAAAGATTATCTGTGTTACGCGCACCTTCACTGTACACTATTTCAAACGACACGACAAGCTCATGTCTTAACAAATTCCAAAACAACTTCCAGATAACGCATTTCTCAAAATAACTTCTTTTCCCAACAGTGAATCAGTTATAACATGATATCAGCAATGCATTAATAATCTCATCAGGTAATTCATGCGATATATTCATTTCAGAACAGTACAGTAAATAAATCATGTTATTCAACATAGATCAATCATGCCATAACAGTTAATAGTAAACAAACAAAAATATAGGTTATCGTCTTAGTATTGATCGGCTAAACAAAACACAATCAATTGTCGTCATACTATTCGACAGATAACTTCTAAGTTCCGATCTTAGAGATGATCAGGAACATCCTAATGTAACCCTAAGGGTCATTGTGTCTTAGGAAAGCTTCTCTCTCACCTTGGTAAGAAGCTATGGGTAAAAAGTATTGATTCTCCGAATTGACATCCTCCAAGTCCTCGCGGAATCCTTTATCCTCGAACAAACGATAACATATAATTAAACTAACTATCAAATATTGAAACTTTAAACTCAATCAAAGTTCAAGGTTTATAAAAAAAAATCATCTAATTTAAAATAAATGCTTCACTTCATTTTTCTCAAAACTATACAATTATGAATTACTTAAATATTTTCAAATAAAAACTTTTTAAAACTTAGCATTAAAGATAAAAACGTAAATAAATAGATAAATATAAGATTTGGTTATTCATATTTTTATTTGCATAAAAATCCTAACCAAATGCTTATATAACAACTACCAAGTCACTACACACATAAAACACTTAAATAAAATATTTTCAATTGATGCAACTATTTTCTTTAGCTTGGGCAACCAAGATAATTTGATTTAAAAAGTTTTTGTAACATATAATATTCAACATATATATAAGTATCATACTCACAAACACATACATTTTTCAAGTTGAAATCATTTTTAAAGTTGATTTAACTTAATTACAAAACTTGGACAACAGCTACATCATACACCAAATATCATTTTTCTCCTAAACTACACAATAAAAAATTATGCCACTTTTTGTAACCAAAAAAAAAATATGCCACTTTTTTCTACATAAAATATATAAGTCCTACTATTAAAATAACATTTAACAACACTTAACTACAACAAAATATATTCGGGACAGCAAGAGAATAGTCATTATTAATATTTCATTTCCATATCAATATAGACATAATTATTATTCTTCCTTCATCAAACATAATTCAATAATTTTTGAATAACGTGTACATGATTCTCAATTAAACTTGGTTAAGGAAAATATGTTTAAACTTTGATATATTACATTCTGGGCACAAGATAATCTATTAATTAGAAGTGTTAATCGATTATTGCGTTCAATTTCAAAATGTTTGGTTTCAGAGGTAGTTGATAATCGATTAACAGAACCCAATAATCGATTATTCTGCAGAAAACTGAACTGAAAATTTGGGTTTTAACATATCAAAACTTAGCATACTTTTCCATAACCTTTTCCAACTCAAAACAGTAGCTAATCATCATATAATAGACATGTTAATGCATAAATCATAGTAAGTAACATCAAGTATTCATGGAATTTCACATATTGAGCAATTATAACCAATTTCACAACTCAACATATCAAAATCAATTCCTTTACAAATTAAGCCAAGTTCAGTGTTCCTTTAGCTCACACTTATCATTTTAAAGTTGTCCAAATCATTTTTAAAACTCAAACTGACCTCCAAGTTAGTTCACCTTTTCAAAATTCGTTTTCATTTTATGCGCTTGAACTCCAAAGAGCTCCTATATTTTTAGCCTATCAATTATCATTCTAATGCGTTGGTTAACTTCTCCCTTACCAAATATAGGTGGACAAATAGATTCAAGGCTGGGAGTAGATTGAAAATGACGAGAACCAAAGCTTGCACAATGACAGCAACAATATCAACAAGCTGACTTCCCCATAAATTTTGACCAAGGATTCATCATGAGAAATAAGAAAACTTGGTTAGAACATAAATTATGATATACTAACTAGATATTAAAACAAGTTTTGGGTCTTGATACACCATGATCTTACCACAAGACATTGATGAACTTCGGCTCACGAATCAGTTTTCTGGTTTTGTAGGTTCAACACCTCAACTTTGAGGACTTCAAACTCACTCTATAGTGGATGGATTTAAGTGCTTCCAGTGCCTATACCAAGGAAGGATATAGGACTTAGTTTGTGTATGGTTTTCTGGGTTTGAGGTGGCTTGGGGAGGAAGAACGAAATGAGAAAACTTCTGCTCAGAAAACATAGCAAAGGGTTGAAGAGGGGTACAAATGATTCATTTGGGGGCCAAAATATTCAACCAAACACTCTTAAAACTCGCCTCTTCCCTCTAAATAAATGATTTGACAAGTAGAAGGTGTTAAGGCATGGTGAAAACGAGTTTTTCCCCTTTCAAATCAAGTGAAACCGCCTTAATCAGTCACTTGAGGGGCAACGTTAATCGATTGTCGAGGTTCAATAATCGATTAACCAGACAAAGATTTAAATATTCAAAATATTATATTTTATTTATTTCCCTCCAAAATGATTAAAATAATATTTTAATTCTAAAATTAATTAAAAATTATCAAAAATTCCAGAAATTATTTACTTCATACTTAGATTCATATTTCTTTATATATTTACATAGAGTTAATAGTCACATAGGTCCTCAAAAGATACCCGTGGACTCAGTTAATTCCATGAAAGATTTGTGAAATCTCTTAAACTCCCCAAAGATCAATTTGGCCACACGTTAGTCCCCCCTTATCCAATTTCATTAGGAGGGACCTCACGGAATCCTACGTGGCACGTTAAATGCTTTGTTGGCCCCAATGCCATGTTGGAATGTTAAGAAATTGCCCCGTTTGGGCCAACAAAGCATTTAACGTGACACGTAGGATTCTGTTAGGTCCCTCATGGGGGGACTAACGTGATGCCAAATTGATCTTTGGGGGTTTAAGAGATTCCACAAATCTTTCAGAGACCTAACTGATTCTAAAATGATCTTTGGGGGATTTAAGAGATTCCACAAATCTTTCAGGGACCTAACTGATTCCAAAGGTATCTTTTGGGGATCTATGTGACTATTAACTCGATTTACGTAATTAAAAAATAATATTTTCATATATAAATTCGGAGATAATTCTTGTGGGTGTTACATATTTCAATTTCTCAAATTTGTTAAAAAGTAAAGATATTTTAGTAAAGTAGCTATTGTGGGGTGTTATCCCACATGTACCGGCAAGCAAGTTTGTTGATGTATGACGACGGTGATGGGACCTCAGTTAGAGGACTCAATCAGTTGAGTCAAGGAATTTGGGTGGTGTGTTTGTTGGTGTGAAAAAGTTGAATTTTTTTTACCTATGTTCCTTACCTGCTTTTATAGGTGGTGTGCCAATTCCACTGAATAAAGGCCAATTTATGGCGAATCCACGATATTGGCTAATGATGAATGTCTTGCTATCGATTACCGCTTATTTAATGAGCGTTATGATTTCTCAATGGATACCTTAGTTTATCGGGATAATGGTGATGCCTACCTCGTGTAACCAGTTTGCCGATTAGTCGATGCACAAGGTCCCATTGAGTCAAAGTTCTAATGGTCTGTTTTCTAAATGTTACCTTGTGGCATGTTAAGCCATTAAAACAATATCAGGTGGGCTCCTAGAGTCGTCTACCTGTAGTTCGTTAAACTAGTGATTTGATGGATTTTTTTAGATATGTTTTAGGAAAATAGCATTGTGAATGAAACAAAATTTAAAAAAGTTAGTTAATTTTTATTATATATGAAACAAAAAGAAGTATTTTTTCCTTATATTAAAAAATAAAGGGAGTATTATATACTCCTTTTGTTCCAAAATAATTGACATTTAAAGTTATAGCGTGTGGATTAAGAAGTATATTTAATGTATCTTTTATAGTAAATCAATGCTTGTTTGACCATTTTTGTCCTTTATCTCTTTATAGAAATTGATCAATTTTTTTCGTTTATTATCTTTCATATTAAAAAGATGAAGGTAGAGTTGTAAAATTAGTAATTAATGTTGTATTAAATTTCTAGAGTGACAATCATTTAAAAACAAATTTCTAGAGTGACTAAAACTACTATCTTCTTCTCGTCCAATGTTAACAGGTCGGTGGCCAATGAGATTGTGAATATGAGTGGTTTCAAGTTGAGCAAAGGCATTGGATCATATCTAGGCTCTATTGACCATGGAAGTAGGAGGAAAAAGGATTGTTATAAGCCCCTAATTGACAAGCTCAAAAACAAACTCGCAAGATGGAAATCCAGTTGTCTCTCTCTTGCGGAAAGGACAATTTTAGCTAAGAGTGTTCTTGGCCCTCTAGCCAATCATAGCATGCAACATTCAAGCCTCCCTATTTCGGTTTGCAGAGAAATTGAGAAAGTGCAAAGGGACTTTATGTGGGGTTCTTCTCATCATCAACGTAAAGCCCACCTTTTGAGTTGGGATAACCTTTGCCTTCCCAAATCTCTTGGTGGGCTCGGGTTCAAGCGTATGAAGACCTTTAATGATGCCTTTTTGATGAAACTTGGATGGGGGATGTTAACAAAGCCTAATGCTCTGTGGGTCCAGGTTTTAAAAGGAAAATATGCTAGAGGAAGAGATTTATTGATAGTGGCGAAAATTAACAACCAAGACTCTGCGCTCTGGAAGCGTCTGGCTTATTTGTGGCCTATTCTCCTTGACAATGTGCAATTCAGAATCGGGAACGGGAAAGGCACTTGGTTCTGGAAAGATAGATGGATTGGAGACAAGATCACTCTCCAAAATTATGCTCTTCAACAAACAGACTTTGATAACGACATAACATTAGTAGCTGATATGATTGATGATGATAGAAATTGGGATATTGGCAAAATGCAGGATATTCTTAATAGTATCATGATTGAAAATATTAGAGCCATGCCGCCCCCTGAACCAGATATAGGAGATGATGAATTATCCTGGAGTATGGAGGTTAATGGAAATTTCACTGTCAAGAGTGCTTATTGTATGTTGTCCAATGAGAGCCACACAGTGGAAGCTATCCCTTGGGAAATTGTTTGGAAAATGAAATGCCCAGAAAGATGGAAAATCCAAATTTGGAAAACGGGACATGACAGACTGTTAACAAACTCTAGGAAAGCAAATGGGGTTTAGGAACACCGGAATGCAAAAGGTGTAGAGACGTTGAGGAAACCAGCTTACATGTGCTCCGTGACTGCCCAAATGCACAACAGCTATGGAGGAAACTTATACCGGGCAATGAGTTCCTATGTTTCACTCGCACGGACCTGGTCCCTTGGTGCCGTGAGAATATATTAATGGGTTGGGGATCCTACACTATCCAGGAGTGAAGGATTTTATTTTTGTGCTCAATTTACAACCTATGGCAGTGACGGAATAACGCTATAGCTGATTCAAATTTTAATTTCCCGTCTAATCCCGTTCATTTTGTTTTAACACAGGTCCGAAATCTGAAGGAGCAGGAGAACACTACTGGGACTAGAAGAATAGAAACCCTGTTTGTGCGTTGGAAGCAACCACCAGATGGCTGGACAAAACTTAACATTGATGGTGCTTCAAAAGGCAATCCAGGCTTGGCGGGATGTGGTGGCATTTTTAGAGATAGCGTTGGAAACTGGATGTTCGGATTCTACATAAAGATTGGGATCACTACGGCTTACTCTGCGAAGCTCTGGGGAATCCTAATGGGCCTCAAGATTGCTTGGGAGAAAGGTCTTAGAAACATTATTGTCGAGTGTGATTCTCTTGCGATTGTCAACAATATTAATCAAAGCAGGATTGATAACGGCATGAAGGAAACTAACAGCCTAATGCATCACATAGGCTATATGCTGAAAAGAGAGTGGAGAATCTCCTTCTCCACTCCTTACGGGAAGGCAACGGATGCGCTGATTTTATGGCTAACTTCAGCCTTGACAAGGACTATGGGAGTCATGTTGTGGAGACTCCTCCTCAAGATATCATGAGCATCATGCTCCAAGACTTCTCTGGGATTGCTTTACCTAGAAACTCTATTGTAACTTAATTTTCTGTTTCCTGGGGCTTGCCCCCTTTTGTTCACCAAAAAAAAAAACAAATTTATTTTGCTAAAGTGACAATTACTCACTCAATTTCATATCTTTTGATTTATTTTTTTTAGCCTTCTATCTTTTCATTTAATAGCTTTGGTCCTTTTACATTTCCAATGCATGAACATATTGTTTTTTCAATTTTAACCTTTCATTCAATTATTACTCCCTCCGTTTCATATGTAGTGTTCATAGAGTTTTTGTCCCATGTTTCATATGTATTGTTTTTTTTTTACAAAACTCAATACATAATTAATGTTATTTTCCCCAATACACCCTTATTTATCACATTATCTTTTTTCTCTTCCAATATCTTTCTCTCTTTTCAATAATGATTGTATAAGGGCATTAGTGTCAAAATATCCCAAATTCTTACATCATTTAACCATTTCTTAAAACTCGTGCATAACCTTAAAAAACACAACTTATGAAATAGAGGGAGTATCTTATTTCTCATTATTCTATTTTTATCTCATATTCTCTTATTTGTTACTCCCTCTAGTCCTATATATAGGGCACATTCTAGAAGAAATTTTTGGTCTTATATATTAGACACTTTATATTTCCTATGCATCATTAATTGTTTTTCTATTTTTTGCCCTTATTAAATGCTTTGACTAATTATGTTTTTTTTTGTTCATTAATGAATGTGAGTTTTCCAAGTAAAGTGGAGGGGTAAAATTGTAATGTTACAATATATTTTCATAGAATTAACAAAACTAACCACTTTCCTTGGTATGTGTAATTCGATTAAGTATGCCCTATAATAAGGATCAGAAGTAGTAACCATTACATATTAATTAATGAACACATTTCTTAATAAAAATTGAATACTACTACAATTTTTAATAAGGATTAAATAAAGACATTTTAAACAAAATATATATAAAATTTATAACAATCAACAAATTTTTTTTAATATGTGCACTCAAACATAAAAGGGAAAATAATAAAAAAAATGAAATAAGGGAGTATTCAGGGAGGAAGAGAGTAAAATAATGGTGAAAAATAAAAGAACATTACACACCAAACAGAATCAATAACTCATAAAAGGCCACCAATCACATATCGATAAGTGTCCAACAGAATCAATGTCCAGGGCAATCATAGAGTGTCGACTCAAATTATTTTAACCGGAGATAATGCGCCATTATCAAAGCCTCTTAATCACAAGTCAAAACCTTTGCCACCTCGTTTGTCGTGTAATTTTTCTTGAGCACTGATCCACTGGATATTTGAAAGTTGAAAGTTGAAGCAAAAGGGTCAACAGTTTATCACGTCCCAAGTGAATGCGTATAGTAGAATTTTCTTTCTCGAAAATCAACATTGCAAAATAATTTTATTTTTATTTCTAAGATTTCTCAAATTATTATATACTCTCTTCGTTTCATATGAAGTGTTTATAAAGTTTTTGTCACAATTTCATATGTATTGTTCTTTTACAAACACAATACATAATTAATGTTATTTTTCCCAATACACCCTTATTTATTACACTTTCTTTTTTACTTTCAATATCTTTTTCTCTATTCAACAATAATTATATAGGGTCGTTATAGTCAAAATATCCCAAATTCATATATCATTTAATCATTTTTTAAAACTTGCATAACCATAAAAAAAACACTGCTTATGAAACCGAGAGAGTAATATATGAGATTGTGAAAAGTTATTTACCCTTGTTTTACGTGGATTGTTAGCAATCATCCCAAAAATGTAACTGAAGTAGATTTAGTAATTTCATATATCAAATTGAATTAAATGTTTATAAGTTAAAAATTAAACTGAAAGATGAATTAAACAAAAACACTCTTTAGGGACATGGCGATGGTGACGAGTTCTCGATCAAGAGAATTACGTTATCTTAGTTAGGATATTTGGAGTTGTGTGTGTATCGTGTGTAAAACGGGTGTTGAGAGTTGCTTCATACCTTGGCTACTACCTGTATTAGGGTGATGGGAAGGAGATATTGGGATACCTTTTGATAAATGATCATGATGAGCAATGATGGGTAGTTTATGACCGTCATTATTATTGTAAGGAATCCTAGGAGTAACGGACCAATGGCTTGATGACGCCATTATGAGCCATTCTACCGGTTACCCGCAATTAATTGGTACTTGTTGGTCCGTGGTACTGATACTCATACATTCGTGGTGCCGGTACTTATTAGTCCGTGGTACATATACTTAATAGTTTATGGAACTGATCCATAACAGATCATCTTCATAGTTTTTACATTCACTAAGGCTTTGTTTGGTTGTAGGAAAGAAAATGGGAAGAGAGAAAATGGGAAGTGTAACTACCTAAGTCGTCAAGGGAATTATGTTATGATAAATGCATATTATTAATGCTTTTTAAGGAAATGATATTCATGTTTTTATGATGGTACATAAAAATAAGAAATAATTTAAACCGAAAACTACCATATAACTGCGTCATTTATATTTCACATGAAAAGTTTGATTTAATGTACATCATTTTACATTGTTTTGGTCAAAAGATATTGCATCATAACTCTGAGTTAACTAAGCCCAGCCAGTGCACATATACATATATATATATATAAGGTGTAAGTCAGAGCAGTCCACTAAACTCAAAATATACTAAAAGTCAGTCTACATACTAATGATATATACCTAGCATATGACCTCACATCTCATCCACCATCCACTGGCTCCCAGTCGATGGAACGACCTGATCACTCTCCCCTCCAGTGTGTACGACGTCGTCCCCAGCTGGCTCACTCTCACCCTCCTCAGGATCCTCCTCCTCAGAGTCCACCTGAACCACCGGAGGCACACGTTCCGGTGATGGTGCAAATCTCACAGTCCGAGATGGACCCGGACGGGAAGGATCCTTAGGTGCAGCTCTCTCAAGAGGAGTGCGAGCGGGAGCAGCTGGTCTGAAGCGAAAATGAGAACGACGACGTGCAGGCTGGGGCGGTGGAGTGCCATGTCTATAAGTAAAAGCAGGAGGTATATGCTGAGCATATATCATAGGTATGCGGAACCGACGAGGACGCATATAGGCCAAGGGGTTCGGGTGGCGGAAGATCAAATCCACCTCCCCCTCGAACGTGGCTCTACGCTCCTCATACTCCCATATCCCTCTCACGGGACGCATCTCCAGGCACGCCAGAAATCGAGACATCACCTAACAAACAAATAGGGCAAAGGGAGTAAGACAGCGTCATTCATGCACAAATGAATAATTAAATGAACTAGGAATAAACAAACACAATTAGTCAAGTAGAAATTAAAGTCAGATAAGCAGATAAGCAATCTCAAAAAATCAATTAATAATTACTAAACAATATATATATATATATATATATATCAAGCAATAATGTATGTTTCTAATGCATGTGCAATGCAATGCGATGCAAGTGCTTGATGCAATCTCCTCTGCGATATTCTACAAATATCATGCACTTGACAATTTCACGTTTATCGATAACGTCCTCAACGATTCAATTTACGTTTTATCGAAAACGTTCAAACGATTCAATTTTACGTTTTAACGAAAATGCTCAAATGCTCCACGTACGATTGACGACAACGTACCAACGATCCATGCTAAATAGGAAAAGCAATTGGGAGTAAACGTCTTTCCACCAAGTATACAATTACAACTCCTGTGTAAATTATACTAAAGACCGTCCTCCGCAATCACGAAATACTCCGAGAGATCGATAAAATAAAATTATAGTCATTGTAAAATTATCCCGAGTCGAGTCTGCAGAACCCACTCATCATAGGACCATTTTACCTATAATTAATTCCCACGGTTATTTGACATATCACCGTCATAAACCTAATCTCCGCGTATTCTCATTCCGATTTAATCAAATCGAATGTGTCTTTTCTTATTATCTTATCTTAACTCCTTAACATCATTTCAATCACAATCAAATTATTAGGATTGACTTTAATTTATTTATTTGGTATTGAATTGATGTAAAAAGGAAATAACCCCAAAACATTCTTTTTTAATAGTAAAAATAATTTTTTATCTTAAAAGAATTAATTAAAATATTAGTGAAATATTGGATTAAAGAAAAACACATTTTTCAGATTCTATATAGTGTATAACTGGTTAGAAAGTCATGTAACCGGTTGGTCACATTCAAATTTCCCTCTTTTCCAATTTTACAGTAACTAACCGGTTAGAAGCTGCAGTAACCGGTTAGTCATTACAGCATCAGTGACAAAATTGGCCTTTTTATACATCAATTCAAAAGCTTTCACTTTCAATCCTTATCAATCACTTACAGAATATTCTTGAGCATATTTAAACATGTTCAAATCAATTATACACATCAATTTCATGAGATTAATATATAAATCATCAAGTATGCATATAATCACATATTTGGCACTTAATATGTCAAAATCAATTTCAAAGCTTCTCAAATCAAATTTATAGTTTCTTTAGCTCGTGTTCAGTTAATATGACATGCTTGAATGAATTTTATAACCTATTTTGGACTCCAAGCCAAAGTCCCAATTCAAAATCTATGACCCTTGAACTTGTAAAGCTCTTTTACATTCCAAGTCATTTAATAATCATTCTAGCAAATGAATATCTTCTCCCTTACCTATTGAAGCTGTAGAGACTGATTTGAAAGCAAAGGAAAAGCTCAACACGATTTTGAGACAAAACACATCTCAGTTGCAACTCTGTTTTCCAGTTTCAACAGGGGGTATTGATCACAGATTTTCAACTCGAGTAAGTGAAATAAACGTGTAAGAAAGGACTAGAATCAAAACTAGGATACACTAACTCAAGATTGAAACAAGTTTGGGTTCAAAAGAGAGCTCAAGCTTACCACACGAATTCAACAAAGAGAGCTCCAAGAACTGATTCGTGCTCTATTTTTCCAGCAACACAGGGTCGATTTGCAGAGTTAATAACTTCCTCTATAGTGCATAAAATCGAATGGGACTTGTTTCTAATTCAAGAGGGTTCGGAGAGCTTTGATTTCATATAAGTTTTGTGTGTGTTGGTGCTTCAGACAGAAAGAACGAACCAACACAAGTGAGGGATTCAGAATTTGAGTATATAGAGTGTTGAGAATGAGTTTGTGTGGCTTAGGACTGATTTAGGTCATTAACAATCACCACCACTCGTTCCTGGCAGAGAGATGAGACGTGTAGCAGGTCAAGGTGGCTGATCTTTAAGCCAAAAACGTGTTCCCCTTTTCCAATTCGTGTTCAAAACAGTCTCAGCTTTGGTTCTGCTGAGAGCACTAACCGGTTACTCATATCACTAACTGGTTAGTGAGACACAGAACTAGAAAATTCTAAAGATATTATATTTTATTTCTTTTCTTTTCTTAATATCTTTTAAATTCTTCCTTTATTTTCACAAAAAGAAATAATTACCTTAATAAAATAATTTCCTTTAATTATTTCTTAATTAGATTTTGAAACATAATTATATTCTAATCATCATAATTATATTATAATCACATTATAATTTTTATAATAATTAACGTAATTACATATAATTATATTTTATAATCGGGGATTAATTTTTGGGGTGTTACACTTCTCCCCCACTTAAAGGAATTTCGTCCCTGAAATTCGACTTACTGAAATAACTCAGGATACTCCCTACGCATATGCTCTTCTATTTCCCAGGTTGATTCAGACACATCGCCTCGATTCCACAAAACCCTAACTAATGGAATCTCTTTCCCTCTAAGCTGCTTCATTCTTCGATCTTCGATTCGTACTGGACCAGCTTCAAGCGTGAGATTCTCCTTGATTGGCAATATGTCCGGTTGAATTTGAATTACAGCTTCAGGATCATGCACATACTTCCGAAGTTGCGAGACATGAAAAACATCATGGAGATTTGCAAGAGAAGGGGGGTAAAGCAATCTGGTAGGCGACTGGACCTACTCTCTTCAAGATTTGATATGGCCCAACAAATTTTGGTGACAACTTCTTCGGCTTAAGGGAACGACCAATTCCTTTTGTTGGTACCACTCTCAAAAATACATGATCACCTTCTTTAAATTCCAAAGAATTTCTTCTCCGATCAGCATAGCTTTTCTGGCGACTCTAAGTTGTCTTCATCTTATCCTAAATCATCTTGATCTTTTCAGTGGTCTCTTGCACAATATCGAGACCAATGATTGAATTCTCCCCCACTTGGAACCAGCATAGTGGGGTTTGACATTTTCTACCATATAACACTTCAAATGGTGTCATTCCAATACTTGCATGGTAGCTGTTGTGATAAGTGAATTCCACTAACGGCAACAACTGTTCCCAATTTTCTTGATATTCTACGATACAAGCCCTTAGGAGATCTTCTAATGTCTGAATAGTTCTTTCTGTCTGCCCATCTATTTGCGGATGATATGCAGAACTCATACTCAGCTTCGTTCCCAAAGTCTGATGCAAACTTTGCCAAAACCTTGAGGTAAACCTTGGATCTCGATCAGAGACAATGTTGGAAGGTATGCCATGCAAATGGACAATCTCCTTTATATAGAGTTGAGTTAGCTTCTCTAAGGAATAATGCATATTCATTGGTATAAAATGTGCCGATTTGGATAATCTATCTACGACTACCCAAATAGCCTCATGACCCAACGAATTTCTAAGAAATCCACATACAAAATCCATAGAGATGTTATCCCATTTCCAATGGGTAATCTCCAAAGGTTTTAGTTCTCCACCAGGTTTCTTATGCTCGATCTTTGCCTTTTGGCAAATCAGACAAGATGCGACATAAGAAGCTACATCTTTCTTCAATCCCGACCACCAGAATATCTTCTTCAAATCTTGATACATCTTGGTTGATCCTGGATGAATACTCATCTGTTGGAAAACTACACACGGTGTGTGAAACAAATAGGAACACTAGGAGAACACCTAGAAGGGGGGTTGAATAGGTGTTATAGAAACTTTGAAAGATTTTCGCAAGAAACAAATCTAAATGATTAAAACCAATGAAAATCAATCAATTAACAAATATTATATGAGAGATTAAGCGGAAACAATCAACACCAATATTCTTATTGATTCACCTAGGTTATGAAAATGATTTTCCCTTTATCAATTTTGCACAATAAAGATTCAATTCAATCAAATATAGAAAAATCACTTTTTCTAGGTTTTCAATCAAGAACACAATTAATAACAAGAATTGTAAAGAGTAGAGAGTTTAGAGATACGACACAGTGATTTATCCTGGTTCACTTTCATCCACTTGAAAGCTACTCCAGTCCCCTCTTCAACCAAGAGAGATTCTTCACTATGAGGAATTAGAGTTTCTCAAATTACAAGTAAATGCCTCACAAGACTTCCTTCTTGCTAGCCTACAAGAGATACCACACCCTTGCCTTCTAACCCTATTGATATCTAATCTAACCTCTACTTGCTTGTTGATAACCCCACAACAAGTCTTCTTTGCTTGCTTCACTCACAAGACTTCCAAGTACTTTGAGATTCTTCAAAGTGCCTTCCAAATGCTTGATGAAATGCTTCTTCAATACTTTCAACTAAACTTGCTTGATTCACAAAATCAAGGCTTCCTTTGTTGTAGAATGTTTGCCTCTTGCAATGATTACAACTCAAATAAAAACAAAAACAATCCTATGAATCTCTTTCAAAAGCTATGAAATATCAACATGAGAGATTCAAGGTTCTTGATCAAAGAATATAAAAATGAGAGCTTTG
Organism: Crotalaria pallida; assembly: GCA_037953625.1. Classification (NCBI taxonomy): domain Eukaryota; kingdom Viridiplantae; phylum Streptophyta; class Magnoliopsida; order Fabales; family Fabaceae; genus Crotalaria; species Crotalaria pallida. The sequence goes on from CM075650.1 coordinate 20,920,597, forward strand.
ATCTTGAGAGAGTGAGAGAGAATAGTGTGGCTTTGATTCTTTGTAAAATTGTGTATCAAAATGATTCTAGTTGATAGAAATGATTAGGAAAAGGTTTATATAGAATACCCAAAAGTTGGAGCACTTAGAATGGCTTTTGAGAAGTGAAAAACGTATTTAAAAAACCATATCTGATCAAGTTACTCGAGTGAAATGAGTGTTACTCGAGTAATACGAAAGCTGCATAAATTTCACTCGAGTGAAAAAGGTTTTACTCGAGTAAAAGTTCAGATAATCGATTATCAAAAGTTTGTTAATCGATTATCAGTATAAAATACACTGTTAATCAATTATCAAAATCTGTTAATCGATTATTAACATTAAAAATCACTTAAAACTTGTTTTCTCAAAAACTAAACCTTTTCTTTCAAACCTTTAAGCCACCTATTAATTTTAGGCAAAGTGAATACTCAAAATATGATATAATCATGCAATCAAAAGAGATTCACTACCCTGTAATAAACTCTACCCAAACTCATAAACTAAAAGACTTGTGAGGCTAAAGATAAAACAATAAAACATAAACTACCAAACTAAGTCTTCATGAGTTGGTTCTCTCTTCATAACTTGATGTTTGTTGTTGCTTGTTGAGCTTGAACTTGATCAACACATTTGTAGCTTGTTCAAAACCTTTTGGCATTTATCAAAACATTCTTCATGGATCTTACATCATCTTGCTTTTATGTGCCTCTTCCAAGATCATTCTCCTCAACTAATGGTCATTTGGAATGCAAATTCGTCCTTTGAATCGAAGGATTCCGTCTGATCCAACTTGTTTCAAAAATTTCTCCAAACATACCATTTAAAAATTTCTCCCTTTGTTTCAAAAACATCATATTTCTCCCCCTTTGGCATTATCAAAAAGAAATATATACCAATTGAAATAAGATCTAAGCCAAAATAGAAGAAATATAACCAAAGCATGATAATCATCTAATGATTACTCAATGATATCAATTATAACAAATTGTATACCAATAACATGATACTAATTGAAACAATTGTTACCAATTTGTAGGATTTTCTCCTTGATACCAATTGAAGTAGCAAATGAATGAATATCACATGAAAGTCCTTTTGCTCTTCAATCATACCTACAAAAACAATCATGCTTTGCTTTTTGGTATCCAAATGGTTTTGGATCCATTTTTGTTAGTGTAGGGACTCTCACCCTTTTTCATCCAAACAAAGTCTCCTTTAGGTATACCATGCACTTTAACATAACATACATTTGAAGTATGTCCATGAGTACCACAATAGAAACATGTTGGTGCATTTGAAAAATCAACTTTAGAAAAATCAACAACATTTCTATGAGACATACTCTTAGCATTAGTATAACCCAAACCAAACTTGTTTGAATTTTCTCTTTGAAAATTTAACAATGTTCGCAATCTAATATCACCATTTGTGAAACTTGCAAGCTTATTTTTCAAAATAGCATTTTCATCCTTAAGCAACTTGCAATCCTCACAATCAACCACATTATTCAATCTACTAGCACAATCACAAGTAGAATTATCAATGATAAGATGCAAAGTCTCATTGTCTAACTTAAGGTCATCAACTTGCTTTTGAAGATCTAAAATCTTTTGTTGATGTTCCTCAATGAGCTTCTTCCTATCAATATTTTTCTTAGCTAATTTCTTGAGATGTTCATGCATTTCTTCATAAGCATTATATAACATTTCATAATTTGAAGAAATTTCGGATTTAGTAAGACTTACATCGCTTTCGTCACTTTGCTCACTTGATTCATCATTTGAGCTTTCCTCTTCATGTACTTGAGCTATCAAGTTGAGACAAGCGGCATGTTCATCATCCGAAGAACTACTAGTTGTGCTTTTCTTGTCTTGTTCATCATCACCATTCCAAACTATGTATGCCCTTTTGTGTTTTGCATTATTCTTCTCTTTCTCCTTCTTCTTGAGATACTTAGAGCATGAGTACTTGAGATGACCGGGCTTTCCACATTCATGGCAAACTACACCTTCTTTTGAAGTCTTGGTCTTGTAGTGTGGGGGATCCTTATCTTTACTTTTGTCCTTGTTCAACCTTCCTTTTCTCCTTAGAATTTTATTGAACTTTCTTAGTAGAAGCTTCATCTCCTCTTCATCAATATCCGAATCGGAATCTTCATTATCATCATCATCGGAACTCTCTTCCTTTTTATATGACCTTTGAGATTTAAGAGCAATTCCTTTTCTTTCTTTGTACTTATCCGACTCTTCATGCATTTGCAAACGTTCAAGCTCCATTTCATGTTCTTGTAGCTTTCCGAAAAGTGTTGCTAAGTCCATTGTGTCCAAGTCCTTTGATTCAACAATTGCGGTAACCTTAGGTTGCCATTCCCTACTTAGACATCTTAAAACTTTGTTAACAAGTTCACAATTCACGAAAGTTTTACCAAGAGCAATGAGATGATTAACAATATGAGTAAAACGTTTTTGCATAAAACATATAGATTCATTAGGCAACATATGAAACAATTCATATTCATGCATCAAAGAATTCAATCTAGCACGCCTAACTTCACTAGTGCCTTCATGTGTGACTTGCAAGGTGTCCCACATATCTTTGGCATCTTTACATTGGGAGACTCTAAAGAACTCATCATAAGATAGAGCGGAGGTGATGATATTTTTTGCTTTTAAATCATATTGAATTTTTCTTTTATCATCATCGGTCCACTTATCTTTGGGAGTTAGGGTAAGCACACCTTCTACATCTTTTGAGGGAATATAAGGACCATTTTCTATGGCTTCCCAAATGTTCATATCTATGGCTTCTATAAAGATTCTCATCCTAATTTTCCAATAACCATAACCCTCTCCACCAAACATAGGTGGGCGATTTATTGAAGCACCTTCACCACCAAAAGGATTCGTAGAACCCATTGTAGTTTCCTTAGGATCTTTAACGAAAAAGCTCTATGCTCGTGTCTTTCGACCGAGCTCTGATACCAATTGTTGGAAAACTATACTCGGTGTGTGAAACAAATAGGAACACTAGGAGAACACCTAGAAGGGGGGGGTTGAATAGGTGTTATAGAAACTTTGAAAGATTTTCGCAAGAAACAAATCTAAATGATTAAAACCAATGAAAATCAATCAATTAACAAATATTATATGAGAGATTAAGCGGAAACAATCAACACCAATATTCTTATTGATTCACCTAGGTTATGAAAATGATTTTCCCTTTATCAATTTTGCACAATAAAGATTCAATTCAATCAAATATAGAAAAATCACTTTTTCTAGGTTTTCAATCAAGAACACAATTAATAACAAGAATTGTAAAGAGTAGAGAGTTTAGAGATACGACACAGTGATTTATCCTGGTTCACTTTCATCCACTTGAAAGCTACTCCAGTCCCCTCTTCAACCAAGAGAGATTCTTCACTATGAGGAATTAGAGTTTCTCAAATTACAAGTAAATGCCTCACAAGACTTCCTTCTTGCTAGCCTACAAGAGATACCACACCCTTGCCTTGTAACCCTATTGATATCTAATCTAACCTCTACTTTCTTGTTGATAACCCCACAACAAGTCTTCTTTGCTTGCTTCACTCACAAGACTTCCAAGTACTTTGAGATTCTTCAAAGTGCCTTCCAAATGCTTGATGAAATGCTTCTTCAAGACTTTCAACTAAACTTGCTTGATTCACAAAATCAAGGCTTCCTTTGTTGTAGAATGTTTGCCTCTTGCAACGATTACAACTCAAATAAAAACAAAAACAATCCTATGAATCTCTTTCAAAAGCTATGAAATATCAACATGAGAGATTCAAGGTTCTTGATCAAAGAATATAAAAATGAGAGCTTTGATCTTGAGAGAGTGAGAGAGAATAGTGTGGCTTTGATTCTTTGTAAAATTGTGTATCAAAATGATTCTAGTTGATAGAAATGATTAGGAAAAGGTTTATATAGAATACCCAAAAGTTGGAGCACTTAGAATGGCTTTTGAGAAGTGAAAAACGTATTTAAAAAACCATATCTGATCAAGTTACTCGAGTGAAATGAGTGTTACTCGAGTAATACGAAAGCTGCATAAATTTCACTCGAGGGAAAAAGGTTTTACTCGAGTAAAAGTTCAGATAATCGATTATCAAAAGTTTTTTAATCGATTATCAGTACAAAATACACTGTTAATCAATTATCAAAATCTGTTAATCGATTATTAACATTAAAAATCACTTAAAACTTGTTTTCTCAAAAACTAAACCTTTTCTTTCAAACCTTTAAGCCACCTATTGATTTTAGGCAAAGTGAATACTCAAAATATGATATAATCATGCAATCAAAAGAGATTCACTACCCTGTAATAAACTCTACCCAAACTCATAAACTAAAAGACTTGTGAGGCTAAAGATAAAACAATAAAACATAAACTACCAAACTAAGTCTTCATGAGTTGGTTCTCTCTTCATAACTTGATGTTTGTTGTTGCTTGTTGAGCTTGAACTTGATCAACACATTTGTAGCTTGTTCAAAACCTTTTGGCATTTATCAAAACATTCTTCATGGATCTTACATCATCTTGCTTTTATGTGCCTCTTCCAAGATCATTCTCCTCAACTGATGGTCATTTGGAATGCAAATTCGTCCTTTGAATCGAAGGATTCCGTCTGATCCAACTTGAAAGTCGGGTTCTTTTCCTTCGGCTGATAACTTCTTCTTCTCTTGGAGATCTACATCTCTTTGTTGCATTTCACTAATTTGAGTTAAAAACTCATTAGTAATCTGCAACATTCCCAACTTGATGCTGCCTTCTTCCAGTTTCATTACTAGACTCAAATCTCTGAATTCTTCGATTAATGCTAACTCCTTGATCATCATAGTACTCATATGAAAGGTCTTTCGGCTCAACGCATCAGCTACTACGTTGGCTTTGCCGGGATGGTAATGAAGCTCAAAATCATAATCCTTTAAAAATTTCATCCAACGACGTTGCCTCATGTTAAGCTCCTTCTGATCAAAGAGATATTTCAAACTCTTGTGATCACTAAACACTTGGAATGTGGTTCCATAAAGATAATGTCTCCAAATCTTCAATGCAAACACTATTGCTGCCAATTCCAAATCATGAGTAGGATAATTTTCTTCATGGGTCTTCAACTGTCTTGACGTGTAAGCAACAACTTTACCCTCATGCATCAGTACACATCCTAATCCTTGTTTTGAAGCATCGCAAAATACCTCAAAACTTTTATGTGGATCAGGCAATATTAATACAGAAGATGATGTCAACCTTTCCTTCAAAGTCTGGAGACTATCTTCACACTTCTCGTCCCAGACGAAAGGTTTCTCTTTATGAGTTAGACGCGTCATAGGAAGAGCAATCTTCGAAAATCCTTCAATAAATCTTCTATAGTATCCAGCTAACCCCAAGAAACTACGCACTTCTGTAACTGACTGGGGTCTTTCCCATTTCAAAATAGCATTAAATTTCGTTGGATCCACTGCTATTTCGTCTTTCGAAATCACATGCCCTAAGAAATTAATCTTCTCCAACCAAAATTCACACTTCGAGAATTTAGCATATAACTGTTTTTCCTTCAATACTTCCAACACCAGTTGAAGGTGAACTGCATGCTCTTCCGTATTCTTCGAGTAGATTAGTATACCATCAATGAATACCACTACAAAAGAATCAAGATAAGGTCGGAAGACTCTATTCATATAATCCATAAATACTGCAGGGGCATTGGTTAATCCAAACGACATCACTACATACTCGTAGTGACCATATCGAGATCAGAATGCCGTCTTTGAAATATCCTCTTCTCTGACTCGAATCTGATGGTACCCCGACCTCAGATCGATTTTAGAGAAGATTGCAGCTCCTCGAACTTGATCCATTAAATCGTCGATTCTCGGCAATGGATACTTATTCTTAACTGTGACTTTATTTAATTGCCGATAATCCACGCACATTCTCATGCTTCCATCTTTCTTTTTAACAAACAATACCGGTGCACCCCAAGGGGAAACACTCGGTCTGATAAATTGCTTCTGCAGCAACTTTTCTATTTGCTTCTTTAGCTCAGCCATCTCCGGTGGCGCCATTCGATAAGGTGCAATGGAGATAGGACCAGTTCCAGGAATTAACTCGATGCTAAACTCAATTTCACGCTTAGGCGGCAGTCCTGGGACTTCTTCTAGAAAGATTTCAGGAAAATCCCTTATCACATGGACATCTTCGATCTTCACTTCCTTCTCAACCTTTGCACAGGCTAACTTGATGCATCCTTTGGTTACCACATTACGATAGGTAATGGTTTTTCTATCACAGTCAATGAGCACTTGGTTCTTGGACATCCAATCCATTCCCAAAATAACATCTAATTGTGACAGAGGCAAACAGATAAGGTCTACTTTGGTTATTCGGTCTAACACCTGAACAGTACAACCCAAACAGGCTTTAGAGGTAACGACTACCGGATTGGCAGGGGTAGACACTTCAAGCTTATAGGGTGTATTGATTATGGTTAAGTTTAATCGATTTGCTTAATCATGTGAAACAAATGAATGTGTGGCTCCAGAATCAAACAAAAAGTTATAGGGTTGGTCATTTAGAAGAAAGTTACCTTGGACAAGGTTTTCAGATTGGCTAGCTTCAACACCACTGAGAGTAAAGACTCTCCCAAAGCTGGTTGGTTTCCTGTCAGCATTCCCAGATTCCACCTTCCTTGGTTCCTAGCAGTAACGAGAAATATGACCAGGCTTTCCACAATTGAAGCAAGTAGGAGTCCAGCAAGTTGTTCCAAAATGGTGCCTCTTGCACTTGTCACACAGATGGGCTGGGTTCTTGAATCCTGAATCAACTTTACCTTTGTTCTTCTGATGGTAAGGTCCTCCTTTACCATGCTGATTCTTACCCTTATGGCGTTGCGGTCCATATCCTTGCTGATTCCTTTTAGCTCGCATAAACTCTTCTTCAACTTTCTTATCTTCTTCATATATTCTGCATTGATTCACCAAGGCTAGAAAACTTCGAATATTATGATATCCGAAAGTAGACTTCAAATCTGGTCTTAGTCCGTCTTCAAACTTGATGCACTTCGAACGCTCATCGGGGTTATGATGGTTGTATGGAGAATACTTGCTCAGTTCCTCAAACTTTGCAGCATACTCTCCCACTATCATGTCCCCTTGAGTCAGCTTAAGAAATTCAATTTCCTTCTTCCTCCTTACATCCTCAGGGAAATACCTTTCGAAGAATTTCTCCACGAAAGTATTCCAAGTCACAGCTCTACCTTCAGCAGCTAAAAGTTGAGTAGTATGATTCCACCAATCCTCTGCTTCATTTGTCAGTACATAGGTGGCAAAAGTCACCCTCTGATTATCAGTGCAATTCATGGTTCGGAAAATCTTTTCCAAATCACAAATCCACTTTTGAGCCTCATTCGGGTGATGTCCTCCTCCAAACTTTGGCGGATCACATTGACGGAATTCTGAAATGCCTTGAAATTCAGCTAGAACAGGGTTTCTAGGTGGTTGTTGTCCTGTAGGGTGTTGTTGCATATTCTCGAATACTCTCGAGATTCGATCTAATGCTTCAACAATTTGATTATTGTTTCTAGCAGCCATAGTAACCTGCACTATGAACTGAGTCAACAATCAATCTTAAGACTAAACACACACTCTAATACCAACATACTCTAGTGGTTAGTATGTAAGGCCATACTCCAAAGCCAAGAGTCGGGACCATTGCTCTGATACCATAAGTGTAACGACCTAAGTCGTCACGGGGAATTATGTTATGATAAATGCATATTATTAATGCTTTTTAAGGAAATGATATTGATGTTTTTATGATGGTACATAAAAATAAGAAATAATTTAAACCGAAAACTACCATATAACTGCGTCATTTATATTTCACATAAAAAGTTTGATTTAATGTACATCATTTTACATTGTTTTGGTCAAAAGATATTGCATCATAACTCTGAGTTAACTAAGCTCAGTCAGTGCACATATACATATACATATACATATATATATATATAATAAGGTGTAACTCAGATCAGTCCACTAAACTCAAAATATACTAAAAGTCAGTCTACATACTAATGATATATACCTAGCATATGACCTCACATCTCATCCACCATCCACTGGCTCCCAGTCGATGGAACGACCTGATCACTCTCCCCTCCAGTCTGTACGGCGCCGTCCCCAGCTGGCTCACTCTCACCCTCCTCGGGATCCTCCTCCTCAGAGTCCACCTGAACCACCGGAGGCACACATTCCGGTGATGGTGCAAATCTCATAGTCCGAGATGGACCCGGACGGGAAGGATCCTCAGGTGCAGCTCTCTCAGGAGGAGTGCGAGCGGGAGCAGCTGGGCTGAAAGCGAAAATGAGAATGACGACGTGCAGGCTGGGGTGGTGGAGTGCCATGTCTATAAGTAAAAGCAGGAGGTATATGTTGAGCATATATCATAGGTATGCCGAACTGACAAGGACGCATATAGGCCAAGGGGTTCGGGTGGCGGAAGATCAACTCCACCTCCCCCTCGAACATTGCTCTGCGCTCCTCATACTACCATGTCCCTCTCACGGGACGCATCTCCAGGCACGCCAGAAATCGAGACATCACCTAACAAACAAACAGGGCAAAGGGAGTAAGACAGTGTCATTCACGTACAAATGAATAATTAAATGAACTAGGAATAAACAAACACAATTAGTCAAGTAGCAATTAAAGTCACATAAGCAGATAAGCAATCTCAAATAATCAATTAATAATTACTAAACAATATATATATCAAGCAATAATGTATGTTTCTAATGCATGTGCAATGTAATGCGATGCAAGTGCTCGATGCAATCTCCTCTGCGATATTCTACAAATATCATGCACTTGGCAATTTCACGTTTATCGATAACGTCCTCAACGATTCAATTTACGTTTTATCGAAAACGTTCAAACGATTCAATTTTATGTTTTAACGAAAACGCTCAAACGCTCCACGTACGTTTGACGACAACGTACCAACGATCCATACTAAATAGGAAAAGCAATTGGGAGTAAACGTCTTTCCACCAAGTATACAATTACAACTCCTGTGTAAATTATACTAAAGACCGTCCTCCGCAATCACGAAATACTCCGAGAGATTGATAGAATAAAATTATAGTCATTGTAAAATTATCCCGAGTCGAGTCTACAGAACCCACTCATCATAGGACCATTTTACCTATAATTAATTCCCACGGTTATTTGACATATCACCGTCATAAACCTAATCTCCGCGTATTCTCATACCGATTTAATCAAATCGAATGTGTCTTTTCCTATTATCTTATCTTAACTCCTTAACACCATGCATGATTTCAATCACGTCAAATTATTAGGATTGACTTTAATTTATTTATTTGGTATTGAATTGATTTAAAAAGGAAATAACCCCAAAACATTCTTTTTTAATAGTAAAAATAAATTTTTATCTTAAAAGAATTAATTAAAATATTAGTGAAATATTGGATTAAAGAAAAATACATTTTTCAGGTTCTGTATAGTGTCTAACCGGTTAGAAAGTCATGTAACCGGTTGGTCACATTCAAATTTCCCTCTTTTCCAATTTTACAGTAACTAACCGGTTAGAAGTTGCAGTAACCGGTTAGTCACTGCAGCATCAGTGACAAAATTGGCCTTTTTATACATCAATTCAAAACCTTTGACTTTCAATCCTTATCAATCACTTACAGAATATTCTTGAGCATATTTAAACATGTTCAAATCAATTATACACATCAATTTCATGAGATTCATATATAAATCAAGTATGCATATAATCACATATTTGGCACTTAATATGTCAAAATCAATTTTCGGAGCTTCTCAAATCAAATTTATAGTTTCTTTAGCTCGTGTTCAGTTAATATGACATGCTTGAATGAATTTTATAACCTATTTTGGCCTCCAAGCCAAAGTCCCAATTCAAAACCTATGGCCCTTGAGCTTGTAAAGCTCTTTTATATTCCAAGCCATTTAATAATCATTTAAGCAAATGAATATCTTCTCCCTTACCTATTGAAGCTGTAGAGACTGATTTGAAAGCAAAGGAAAAGCTCAACACGATTTTGAGACAAAACACACCTCAGCTGCAGCTCTGTTTTCCAGTTTCAACAGGGGGTATTGATCAGAGATTTTCAACTCGAATAAGTGAAATAAACGTGTAAGAAAGGACTAGAATCAAAACTAGGATACACTAACTCGAGATTGAAACAAGTTTGGGTTCAAAAGAGAGCTCAAGCTTACCACACGTATTCAAAAAAGAGAGCTCCAATAACTGATTCGTGCTCTGTTTTTCCAGCAACACAGGGTCGATTTGCAGAGTTAATAACTTCCTCTATAATGCATAAAATCGAATGGGACTTGTTTCTAATTCAAGAAGGTTCAGAGAGCTTTGATTTCATATAAGTTTTGTGTGTGTGTGTGTTGGTGCTTCAGAGAGAAAGAACGAACCAACACAAGTGAGGGGTTCAGAATTTGAGTATATAGAGTGTTGAGAATGAGTTTGTGTGGCTTAGGACTGGTTTAGGTCATTAACAATCACCACCACTCGTTCCTGGCAGAGATGAGACGTGTTGCAGGTCAAGGTGGCTGATCTTTAAGCCAAAAACGTGTTTCCCTTTTCCAATTCGTGTTCAGAACAGTCTCAGCTTTGGTTCTGCTGAGAGCACTAACCGGTTACTCATATCACTAACCGGTTAGTGAGACACAGAACTGGAAAATTCTAAAGATATTATATTTTATTTCTTTTCTTTTCTTAATATCTTTTAAATTCTTCCTTTATTTTCACAAAAAGAAATAATTACCTTAATAAAATAATTTTCTTTAATTATTTCTTAATTAGATTTTGAAACATAATTATATTCTAATCATCAAAATTATATTATAATCACATGATAATTTTTATAATAATTAACGTAATTACATATAATTATATTTTATAATCGGGGATTAACTTTTGGGGTGTTACAGGAAGAGAGAGATAGGGAAGATAGATTATGGTGAGAAAATGAGTAGATTTTATGGTTGTTTGGTATGAGAGAAAATGTGAAGGAATTGGGAAGAGAGGAAAGTTGAGTTTTCTTTTCTTTTGTTTGGTTGAAGAGAAAAGTGGGAAGAGAGAAAACAATAAATTTATCAAAAGATGACTATATCCTTATTTTACAAAATAGAAATAAAAATATTTTTTTTTCTCAAATTTATGTATATTTTATATAACCAAAAAATTTTTAAATTCAATTATTTATTAAATAATAAAAATTTCAAGTCCAAAATATTAAAAAACAGTTTTTTTTTATTGAAATAAAATGCTTTATTTTTTTTCAAATTAAAAAATTAAAAACATAAAAGAAAAATTCAAACAAAATGAATAAATGAAGGACAGATGAGTAATTTTACATGTCAATTCCAGTTTTCTCTCCATTCTCTCTTCTATTGGGGAGAGAAAATATTTTCTCATGGGACCCGCCATATTTTCTCTCCCCCTCATTTTCTGTAACACCTGCTCTTTTCTACCCTTAACTACCCATTATTAAAATAGTGAATTCAAAATTTCCTTTTTAATTTATAAAATTCTCCCATCAAACGGACGGAGTTTCCTTTGTTTTTCTGACTTTCCCAAAAATTAGATTTTTCCTGCAACCTGATAAACATATTCATTTTCAACAACCAGAAGCCAACAGGGCTATCAACAACACATAATCATAAATCGGTGCTACATCGCACCCCACATAGCATCAAATTAAAATAAATTAATTACAATTAAATAACCTATTAACCTATAATCCCCTATAACTAACTCACACTCCACTCCGTGGAGTGTGCACCTGCTCGGCCAATGATAGTGCAAGCTCAAATCTCGGTACCTGGAAAAATGGTAAGGAGGTGAGCATTACACATAAAATAGGAATAGCAGTTTCTGATATGACATAATAACCGACTAAGCCAAACACACTTAATTCAAGTAATGCATATACGCACAAAGTCAAGTCATATCATATTCATTTACAAATAAACCCATTTTCATTCAATAAACATTCTCATATCTTTTCTCCTCTCATATTTTGATTCTTTTACAGCTTTATCACAACACACTTAATTCTTTTTCAAGCACTAACTGGCGCTTTATATTTCTTTTATTCTTTTTCATTCTTAACAATTTTGACAACATCATCCCTCATGCATACTGTCCGATTCGCGCACATCGCAGTCGGACGCAAGAGGTTGAGTCGTACTCCTCTATCGTGGTATATCTGATTCGCACCACTCGCAGTCGGAACCCGATTCGCGTACACTCGCAGTCGGCCACAAGGAGCACTAGGTAATGCCTCTATCGTGGTATATCCGATTCGCGCCACTCGCAGTCGGAACCCGATTTGCGTACACTCGCAGTCGGCCACAAGGAATTACCCCTCTATCGTTCGTGGACTATCCGATTCGTGCCACTTCGCAGTCGAATTCCACGCCAAAATAATCTTTTACTCTTTATCGTGGACTATCCGATTCGCGCCACTTCGCAGTCGGATTCCACACAAAATAATATTCTTTTTATTAGTTACTTCTCTCAATCTTGACATTTCTTCAATTATCTTCCTTTTTTATCATCAATTATTTATCACTTACTTTCACACTTTTCTGGGTCCTTAATCAAATTATTATTCTTAACAATCATTTCATCATCTAGCAAATATCAACACCTTTAGCACATAGAAGTACATAACATCATCATCAAGCAAATATCAGCACATAAAGCACATACAAGTACATCACCTCATCATCAATAAATTCACATCCCAAATTATTTCCTTTAATTTATTTACTTATTTTCTAAGTTCAAATTATCAACTTTATCAGTTATCCCAATGTGCAAAATCCTAAAACTAGCAACAAACTCTCAGCAAGCATTATATACATACTAGAAACTTATCCCTAAGATAAGGTAACACTCACTCCTTACCTTGCCTTTCCAAGACACGTTCCTTTTTGTACGGTAATATCCAAAAGTGTTCGAGTCCGTTGCTTTCGCATTGCGATCAATCCCCAAATTCATTCCATTCTCCTAATTGTGCCACAAAAAATCCAACAACTGACTCAATACGCAAAGTCCTATTTGGACATCATGATCAATCAATCACTTAATGTTCATTTAAACCTTCTTTATTTTCTCTTAACTAATATAAATAATAGATCATTCAGTATATCCTAAAAACCGATTTAAAATTTAAATACTAGATTTTTCTTAACATAAACCATCGACGTCGAAATGGTATTAAGACAAACACTTTAGTACTTTCCTTCCACGGAAGTTAGAAATGGAAATCAAAACAAACTAACTTCAAAATCTCAAAAATTGATAAGTATTAAGGCACTGTATTTTAGATAAACTTTTAAGTCACAAAAATCATTTGATTATAATTCATAAACAAAAATTAAATAAAAACTAGGATTATCATTGTTGCCTTCTCGATAAAATAATATAGCTTTTTATTGAAATACGCTTTAACTTTCAAAACTAACGTAATTATCAAACTAATTTGAATTCAAGTAACTGAAATCACGAATCACAAAAATAATCAAATAATACGCTACTTAACACTATTAATTCCGAATTAAAAGGAAGTGTTCTCAGTTCAAAATAAGTGAATATCACATTTCCAACATTCAATAAATTTCACTTCCCTTTAACTTGAAATTAACGTTTAAGGTTTTAACCCGAATTAACATATGCCAAATATATCGGGTTCCTAATTAACTGATGTATTGTTCAGCCTAGGGACAAGTCCACCAAGCTAAACAACAGCTCACTTACTTAGGACTCAACACGTTTAACTAAAATACCCTTTAAAACTCATTATTCGACATAAAAATTAATCCTACATTATCCAAATCAGAGTAACTAACTAAAATTATTATAAATAGTAATTTAATTAAAATCAATATAAACTATAGTACTTATTAATTTACAAAGCAATTTAATACTTAATGATTATTACCGATAACATCAAAATTAATATTAGTATTAGTGTTAAGAATTAAAACACAACATAGAGCAATTAAAAAGGTATTAGGAATATACCCTCAAATATGGTGTTGAAGCAAATAGAAGCAACTAGACGAGTTCGGTTTTCAGCTGCAAGCAACGATTCGGTCCAGTCTTACGCCAAAAGTTCATAACGGAATCGGTTTAGATCTAGTTGGAAACCATAGCAACCCAAACCGATCTGGAGTGCAGGCACCACAGCAACAAGAGAAACCTCCAAGGCGTCAGGTCGGTTGAAGTTGCAACATCCATCGTCGACACAAGGAGGAGGAGATGGAGGCCGGCGCTAGTGGCTTCCTTGGTGACAGCGTCGGTTCGCGAGTTGAGAAGGAGAAGAAGAGAACGACGGCGGCGGCTAGGACCTGGAAGCCGCGATTCGTGCCCCACCGTGAGAGAGAGAGAAACGATAAGGAAGAGAGAGAAAATGACGTGCGCTGCAATGGTCATTCGGGCTTGGAGGGGCCGATGGAGGGACGGCAGCGAGCTTGGAGGCGGCGGAGAGAGGGAGAAAGGCGCAAGCACAAGGAAGAGGGAGAGCTCGAGCGAAGAGAGAGAACGGTGCAGCGATGGTGGTGGCGCCGGCGGCGGCTCATCACTAAGGAGGAGGAGTAGACGGAGGGAGAGAGAATACGGGAAAGGGAGAGAGATTGAAGGGGAGGGTGGCGGCAGGAGGGAAATAAACCAGGCAAATTAGGGTTTTTTCCCCTTTTTGCACTGCACACACACATTTTAATTTTATTTATTTTTTTTAAGGAATACTAATAATAAAATCTAGCCATCATATAAATGCTTATAGAAAATCATAACAATAAAATTTGGAAGTGTTTTAAAAATAAAATAAATTCTTTAATATTGCCTATATTAATATCAAAGTACGAAATAGAAAGTATATTTTTTGAATAAGGTAACTGTTTTTAAATGAATTTACTTTAAAGTAAACAAATAAAATATTCCAAGAGAAGTAATATAAGGTACTTTATGAAAATACCCAACACCTAATAATTTAATTTCAAGAAACAATTATTTAATTTGATAAAACTTATAATTATAGTAGGAATTAAAATTAGGGATGTTACATTTTCTCTCCTGAACCAAACGGAGAGAAAACAATGTTTTCTCCTTGTTTTCTCTCCTCCCAAAATCCCCTCCCCAAAATCACCCAAAACAAAAACACCCTAAGGAAAAATAAATTTTACATTGAAATTGGAAAGTTTTAGTTATTGTTCACCAAGAAAAATAAATTTTGCATTGGAATTGGAAAGAACTACATTAAATGCTAAGGGTAATTTTGGAAAAAAATATAAAAAAAGTCTTATATTTAGAACCAAATTTTTTTACCTAAAAAGATCATATATATAGCGGCAGTTGTAGTAACATTTTACAACCTCATAAACTAAAGAGGAATTTTCGAAATTTCAAAGATAAAAGTGAAACCGTCTTGCAATGTTAATGACCAAAATGATAGTTTTCTCGAAATTTTAAGGATTTTCTTAATCTCAACCCAAGGGCTGAGGATAAGAGATAAAAGTATAGAAAAACTAAACATTTAATAATTCAAATGATAGTGGACTAATTTTTTCTAAGTTTCTTTACAATTTTTAACTTCTTATCTTCAACCCTAATGGTTGAAATTAAGCAAACCCAAATTTTAATGATATTTTTCTACTTCCTCCATTGCTATTTATCTGTCTTAAGATATGCAATGATTATTTTGATTTTCAATAAATTAATTATGATTTTCCCTAATGTACTCTTTCTCTCTCTCTAATAAGGTTTTGGCTAAAATATACCAAATATTTTTGGTGTTTGAATGCACCATGTGTTAATTAAAAAATTGATTCTACCTGCAACCTGTTGTATAAGTAATATGTATGGACTTAATGAATTTGGAAATATAGACCTCATTAATGAACTTATTTATTGTTTACATTTAAAGATTTTTTTTATTAATAAGTAATAAATAAAAATATCTAGATATTAATTTTTTTAATGATCATTTATGCTATAATTTATTTAAAATTATTTATTTTTAAAAAAATCATAAATTCTAATTTCACTAAATTATTTTTGACATATTAATTTATGAGCATGTAAATCAATTATTATTTTTATTTAATAATTAAATAACTAGGATTATCATGAACTTTGAGGGTATAAATTAAATAATTTACTAATACCAAGTTCATTTTTCCGTTTTGTATATTATAATTTATTTTTTCATTTTTAGTATATTAGATTATTAAATCTATATTAAAAAATAATTTTATCAAAATATAATTTTATATTATATTCTTGAAAAAATAATCAAAATTCAACATCTCCTTCTTAGACGCTGTAAATTATTTTTTGAGACCAATGTAATTTTCCTATTTCACCCTTATCACTCCAACAACAATAACTAACCCCATACCTTTTTTGTAATTTACTCAATAAAAATAATATTTTCTACACTATATATCCAAACAAAATAGATCAACTTAAATTCATTTTTCAGTTAAGAGACTCAAACATAAATATATTATAATTTTAAAGGATTATAAACTTACCGCATTATAATCATAGATAAAAATAGGCATATTTAAGTTTTTAGCCCTTGAACTTAGGTGCTCTTTAGGAATTGGTCCTTGAATTTTTTTCAATACTTTAGGTCTTTGAACTTTGTTAAATTTTTAGAAATGGTCCTTCATCACTTTAGTGATGATATGACTAACGATATGTCATGTCACATTCACCATGTTGATAAGTAATGTGCCACGTGATGTCACGTGAATTTTTTTAATTTAAAAAAAATTCAAAAAAAAAATTAAAAAAATCTTATTTTTTTAAATAAAATCAAACTTTTTAATAAATTTTAAAAAATTATGTGCTGTCACGTGATACCATATAGTACGTCACTTGTCGATTTGGGAAAAGTGACGTGGCATATCGTAGGTCATATCATCAATTAAGTGATGAAAGAACCATTTCCAAAAATTTAACAAAGTTTAGGGACCCAAAACATCGAAAAAAAATCAAGGATCAATTTCAAAAGAGCACCTAATTTCAGGGACTAAAAACTTAAATGAACCATAAAAATAATCATAATCTAATTTTTTTCAGTTGTATCTAACATGTTAATTGAAGATCCATGTATCATTCACATGACAAGTTAATCTCGTAGATCATGACCCATAGTGTGAACTTATACGTTGACTCAACATCCCGAAATCATGATTTATTATAAGCGGTCGTCAATCTATTGCATACTATTTTCAATGCATTATAATTTGCTTTATTAACTTTAATATTTGAATATAAATATTCATGGTTAATGTTATTAATGAGTAAGTAAATATATTTCTACAAAACACTTAAGGCTATTTTTGTCTACAATAATATGTTATGCTATGTTAATTTGTTCCAACTGAAAAATTATCTTTCTCATATCATATTCTTTAAGAGAAAATAGACGGTACACCGATAGTGTAAAGATTTTTTACATGATCAGTGCATCATCCACCATTCATGGGTGTATGGTCGTTGACTATTAGATAAAAATAATACAAATGAATGGTGGATGATGAATTGATGATGTAAAAAATTTTACACTGTCAGTGCATACCCATTAATCTCATTTTTTTAATTATCTATGCGATAATTTTTTTAGAGTTATTTATTTCTAAAAAATCATAAATTTTTATAATTAACATATTTATACAAAACACATAAGGATATTTTTGTCTACAATAAACTGTTATGCTATGTTAATTTGTTCCATATGAAAAATCACATTTCTCATATTATATTTTTTAATTATCTATGCTAAAAGTTTTTTTAATATTTTTTTTAAAATATCATAAATTTTCATAACATATTTCTACAAAACAAATAAGGATATTTTTGTATACAATAATATGTTATACTCCCTCCGTCCCATTATCTTAATAAAAGTCAAAGTAGTCAACAAAAATAAGAGAATATTTTTTTCATATAATGCATGATTCTATTTTCAAAATAAAATATAATGCATGATTCATTCGTTAATTACAAATTTCTAAACAAATTTCCATATTATTTTTACAATCTTTAAGATTTTTCATTAATTATTTTTACTTTGATTTGTGAAAAAAAAAACTACATTTTTTTACCAAGATAATGAGACGGAGGGTGTACTATGTCAATTTGTTCTAACTAAAAAATCACCCTTCTCATATTATATTTTTTTAATTATCTATGCTATATTTTTTTATAATTATTTTATTTTTAAAAAATTCATAAATATTGATAATTAATATATTTCTACAAAACACATAGTGTATTGTTGTCTATAATAACTTGTTGTATTATGTTAATTTGTTCCAATTGAAAAATCACCTTTCTCATATTATATATTTTTAATTATCTATGGTATAAGTTTTCTTTATAATTATTTTTTAAAAAATCATAAATTCTAATTTAACTAAATTATGGTGTGTTTGAAATTTTGAATAAAAAAATAAATAAAAAAAATCACTACTTTCTAAATTTATGATGTGAGTAAAAAATAATTAAAGATAAAAATTTCTAAAATCTTTGAAAGATATAACAATAAATAATGGGTAATCTGCTATACCTATTATAACAAGTAAAAAATAGTCGTGTTTCCGAACACCAAAACAAAACGAGGAGTAACTTAGCATTCACCCTCTAATAATTACTTTTTCAGTTTTGGCTAAAAAACACCAAATTAATTTGGTGTTTGAGTACACCATGTGCTAATTCAATAATTGAGTCTACTTGCAACCTGTTGTCTAAGTAACATATGTAAGTTCAGTGAATTTTCAAATTTAAACCTCATTAATTAACTTATTTATTATTTGCATTTAAAGATTTTTATTATTAAGTAATAAATAAAAATATCTGTCTATTATTTTTTTAATTATAATCTATGCTATAAGTTTTTAAAATTATTTATTTTTAAAAAACCATAAATTCTAATTTTATTAAATTATATCTCAAGTATCAATTTATCTCTGTGTAAATCAATTAATTTTTTTTATTGAAGTATCTCTGATATAGGGAATGTAAATCAAGTAATTAGGATCATCATGACTTTTGAGAGTTTAAATTAAATAATTTATTTATACCAAGGTTATTTTGCCATTGTGTGTTATATACTTTATTTTTTTTCATTTTTAGTGTATTGGATTATTGAATCTATATTAAAAAAAATAAATTTTGAAAAATATAATTTTCGATTATGTTGTTAAAAAAATCAAAATTCAACATCTCCTTTGTAGGTTATGTAGATTATTTTTGGTAAAATTATTTTTTGAGGCATGTGTAATTTTCCTATTCTACCCATATCAATCCAACAGCAATAACTAACTTCACAGTTTTTTTTTCTTTAAATTTACTTAGTACTCCCTCCAGTCCTATTTGTAAGACCCTTTTGGAGTTTTTAGTTTGGTCATATATATAAGACCACATTTCAATTTTCAATGACATTTAATTACTCTTCCAATTTTCAATAACATTAATTACTTCTTTCCAAAAACACCCTTATTAAATCAACCCCTTTTAGAATCTCAATAACAATTATTTTTGAAAAAGTATATTAAATGTTTACCTTTCCAATACCACTAATAACCTTAATCCACTTTCTTGATAAACGTGAAATTTCCCAAAAGGATTTTACATATAGGACCGGAGTAAGTATAATGTTAACAAAATATGAGGGGGAACATGTGCTCCCGCCTACTCCTTCCAAGCTCTGCCACTACTAGTGGACTATGGCTCATAATGTGAACTTAATTATGTGAGGACTCAACATTCCAAAATCAGGATTTGTTAGATACTATCGTCAATCTACTGAGTACAATTTTCAATGCATTATAATTTTCTTTATTAACTTTAATATTTGAATATCAATATCTATGAATAACGTTATTAATGGGTAAATATATCTCAACAAAGCAAATAAGGTTTTTTTTTTGTCAAAAAAACTGTTATAATATGTTAGTTTATTTCAATTGAAAAATCACATTTCTCATATTACATTTTTTAATTATATATACTAAAAGTTTTTTTTATAATTATTTATTTTTAAAAAAATCATAAATTTTTATAATTAACATATTTTTCACAAATTACATAAGAGTATTTTTGTCTACAATAATATGTTATATTATGTTAATTTGTTTCAACTGAAAAATCACCTTTTGCATATTATATTTTTTAATTATCTATGCTATAAGTTTTTTTAATAATTGTTTATTTTTAAAAACTCATAAATTTTTATAATTAACATAATTCTACAAATTATATAAGGATATTTTTGTCTACAATAATATGTTATACTATGTTAATTTATTCCAAGTGAGAAATCACCTTTTTCATGTTACATTTTTTTATTATTTATGTTATAAATTTTTTAAAATAATTATTTATTTTTAAAAAATTATAAATTTTATAATTAACATATTTCTACAAAATACATAATGGTATTTTTGTCTATAATAATATGTTATACTATGTTAATTTATTCCAACTGAAAAATCACCTTTCTCATATTATATTTTTTAAATTATGCTATAAGTTTTTTTTTATAATTATTTATTTTTACAAAATCATAAAATTTTATAATTAACATATTTGTACAAAACATACAAGGATATTTTTGTCTATAATAATCTATTATACTATATTAATTTGTTCCAATTTAAAAATCATATTTATCATATTATCGTATTTTTTAATTATCTATGATAAGAGTTTTTTTATAATTATTTATTTTTTAAAAAATCACGAATCCTAATTTCAAGTATGTTTTAATAAAAACACAATAAATAAAGTTATTATTTTTTAAAGATATGATGTAAGTAATAAAAATACTTTAAAAAAAAGAATAATAAAAATTCCTTAAATCTTTAAAGATAACAATAATAAATAATGGATAACCTGCTATACCTGTAATAACAAGTTAAAAAAGATGGTGTATGTGTCCACCAATACATAATCTGGTGTAACTTAGCATTCACCTACTTTTTCTTTGTTACTTATATAAATTATTCCCTCCGTCCCTTAATATAAGTCGTTTTCATGTAATTCACAAATATTAAGAAAATTAATTATTACTCTCAAATTTATCAAAAAATATGTTGTCATTCCAAAGTTACTCCTATTTAAAACTTTACAACTCTATTCATTTCTCTCTCTATTATAATTATTACTCTATCACCCCTATGTAATGATGAGGGGTGTATTTGGAATAAACTCTTTAATGTTACCTAGATATTCCAAAACGACTTATAAAACGGACAAAAAATCTACCAAAATGGTGCCCTAATATATTAAGGGACGGAGGGGGTAATACTCTATCATTATTTTTTTTATACAAGTAATACTCTATTAATTAAGGATAATTATAAACATGAAAAATAAAATTTAGGAAAATGCTAACAAGTGCCCTTAGGGAACTAATAGTAGATAAATGTTGCTGAAAAATGTGATTTTTATGCTTTCGAGAGAATAATAAAAGTGGAGTTAGGATTTTGTTTCTATATCAAGTAACCTTAACAAGTGCCCTTAGGACACTTGTTAGCAAGATCCTAAAATTTATTACACTCTTGAACTTCTAAATAGGACATATAAATAGAAAAAAGTTTCTAAAAAATCAAATAATAAGAAACAGAGATAATAATTGAGAATAAGGAATTTGAATAAAGTGAAAATACATTTAAAAGTTAAGTTAAGTATTTTTTTAAGTGTTTAAAGTATGATCGTTAAACCTTTAGAATTAACTCTTAAATTTTTAGAGTTTTTACTTTTAGATGAAAAAAAAAGTTAATTTTCATGTAATTTTTTTAATCAATTCATACGAGTTCAAATAAATTTTAATAAAATTGCTAAAATCTCAAGTCGACTTTTGAATTTGTTAGTCCGTATTTAGAGAATGATTTCATTAAAAAAAAAACCTAATCCCTTTCTTTAATTTTTGGCCTTTAAGAATGATACACATTAAAAAATTGTTGATTATTGTAAGTTTTATATTGTCCTAAATGTTTCTATTTAATCCTTATTGAAAATTGTGGCTCTATTAAATTTTTATAAGTTAATGTGTTCATTAATTAATATATAATAGTAGTTTAAGGATGAGCGAGAATAAAAGTAGAACTTTTTTGGTGACTGTAAAAGTAGAATTAATGATAAGTAAAATAAATGATTGAATAAATGAATAAAATTAAAAAAAATTATTATGCATTGAAATTGTAAACAGATAAAATTTATGGAATGATAATAAAAAAAAAATTAAAGAACCAAAATTTAAGGAATGAATGAAGTATTTTTTTTTTCTCATTATTATTATCAAATGCGTAGGTTGAAATAACTATGTCTTACACTATGAAATAAATTTATAATTTTAAATTTATTTTTTAGTATTATTGTTATTATTAATGTATTAAACTGCAAAATAAAGAAAGTTGTCGACTAAAAATATATAAACTTGGGTAAACATACAATTATGATTATACTTTATATCTTTATTTGTTTGATTATAGTGTTAGTGTATGTTGCGGTCCTATCACAATATAAGAACGCCTACCCCACATAATTGTTCTTAGACGACCTACAATGACTTCTTATGAGAAAGGCCTTTGGACAAGAGACAAGCTCAAATGATATACATCGAATCACTCAAAGGATGAATGAACTCGAAAGAGCTCGGATACATGTGAACCGGTGAGCAAATCAAGAAACTTAATCAGGAAGTCAATCTTCGACAGATAATAACCCAGTTAGAAGGTGTGAGGGACCAGGTCCTTAGTCGACCACATCCAAGCATCTATGGATTACAACACTGATCAATTGAGTGAGAGATGCACGCAACGTCCAGAGCCCGACCAAGGAGGAGTGAGAGTTACACTCCTTCTTGATTTTCTCCTATATTCTCGCCCGCTTGATCCGCAACGACTAGCAACGTGCACACCAGCTCTTAAAGGCTAAGGGAATATTCCAGATATTCCCCTCCTTTATTCGGCCAGTCGCGCATCAGCCCAATCTGGCCCAACGCCAACATTGAAGCTCTCTAATAGCTCACCACAACAACGGGCTCAGGTACATTCTTCTCATTCTTAAGTTGACACTTCGTACACACTCTGTTGACTAGGGAGAACCAGAGTACTCCAATTGGGTATTCAAAATCCGAAGTCCTAAATTGATCCCTTGACCTGGTCTTTGAGTCTAAGTCTTCCCACTCGCCTTACACCTCGATCGGTCAAGGAAATTACATTGGCGCCGCCTATGGGGAAGAGTAACCAACATTCCCACTTCCACGATGGTAATCTCCAGAGGAACAAACCATGAAGATCTACATGATCACCTCTTGGACAATGGGGAGAATCAATCACGACAGAACCCGAAGGATCGCTTGAGTCTAAATAAGACTCGTTGAGGTGGAGATCTAAGCTAAGGTATCAATTGAACCCAACCAATATGGAAAGAGGAGCCATTTCGCATTCTGAGAGGCCACCATTTTGGTTCATCGGACCACTAAACAAAGATCAACCGCCCAATGGAGATGAACAAAGGGGCACACATAGATGCTCCAGAACGGAAAAATCCCATCTTAGAGAATCTAAGACACATGACACTGCGAATTCAAGCTCGATACACAATTCTGCCGCTCGTTTTGATAAATTGAAGGGCCCAGAGAATGAAAAGGCCAAACCTTCCTAAATAAACTATTCTTTGGGACCTTCTCAGCAGTCTAGTCCTACCTCATCTTATCGATCGAGGGACGAAGGGATCATGGAATTACTCATACAAAATATCAAGTTAATTCGGAAACAAGGAAAAGATATTGCGGATTTGCAACAATAGAGGTCAATCCATACTACCAAATAGGCCCTCACAATGACCCCGGTACTTGAACAAGTTATGCAAACCGACCTCGACCCCGTGATCGGAAAATCAGACCCAGGCCACCCATTTACATATCATATCATGGAGTTTGTCACTCCACAAGGGTATCTTGGACCCACAAATGTCCCACTTTATGGAGGATTGACGGATCTCAAAGACCAAATTGCCTCGTTCGAGTCAGCCATGAACTTTACGAGGGAGGAGATCGGATGAAGTGTCGAGCATTTTTCATGATGCTTTAGCCGGAGGTCTTGAAATGGTATAGCTCTCTCCTGCAGATCTCTCTAAATTTTTGGGATGCGTTGAGGAAAGTCTTCCTCAATAGATTTATGACAAATAATGCCCAACCCGGCCCAACCCGAATCCAATGACACCCACTTATCAGTAGGACAAAAGACAGATGAGCCTTTGAGGGATTACCTTACCTGTTTTCAAGCCGAGGCAAGTGGGGTTACGGGTCTAGAGTTAGGTGTATCCATGTTACTCCTTACTCAAGGTTTACTTCTAAGAGACTTTCGTAATTATTTAATCGGGAAACTATAACACCCCAATTTAGTAACTTGAAAATATTTTCGCTTATCTTTAAAAATTATAGTGAAAATCTGGGTAGTTTTTTTTAATAAACAAGAGATAATACAATTCCAAACTATCCAATCTTAATTATAAAATGGTTTAACCCTTCGAAACATTTTGTTCCATAAATATACAACGCCATTGCATTCAACATTACTTCATAACAGCTAACCACTTCCAAATCGAGTTGTTACTCACACCTACTAAATTACCATTCACAAATTAGTACAATACTTTAACTTGAGGAAAATAATGCTTCATTTATCCATCCAAAACTTATTCAAATAATCAAAACATCATATGTTGTCCTCTTAAAAGAAGTTGTTCCATTTTCCAAAAGAGTCAGTAATAAAATAACAGGGGTACATAATGGATTAGAGCCGTCTACCCTAGTCACCCCAAGTGAGAACATGTCTCAAACACAAATAGGCTAACTATTGATCTTCATCACTAGAGTTCAAAACAGGTGCCTCCAAAGGATCGAACCACCACTTCTTGGGCTCGTCGTCATTCTCCTTGGGGTCAGGGTCTTCCTTAAGGCCCTCCTCAGGTTTATCCTCTACCATTTCTTTGAATGTATTGTCAGGAATCATTTTTTATTCTCCTCCTCCTCCTCCTCCTTCTTCTCCATCCACTTGAGGTTGTAACGGCAGTGGATGACCTCCATGTTAATCTGCTGCACCACCGCTCATGTTGTCGGCCAATGTAAACCTACAGGTATGGGTGTCGAGCACTGATCCCCTAAGAGTGTGCTCGGGATCCCTGATCTCCATGTGCATACCACCTATTCATACCCATCCATTACAATTGACCTCCCAATTTCCAGCTTGATAGATTTCTATGGTAAACTTCACTTGATCTGCCATCTAGAAATTAAGGTACGAACATCGACAAAACAGAAAATCACGAGAGAGTAAGCGATCCGGACGAGGTTAACGTCGACAGTGTAGACTTACAATAGGCAGTATATTAAGACATCACACAAACCACATACAAAATACAAGAATATAATTATTAATTCACATTACAATAAGAGATACGAACTACTCATACACTTAACAACATTCAGATCCAATTTTCCATAATTAATCTCATATAGAATATTTTTATAATTGTCAAACTCTTATTCATGGTTCCAAAAAGCTTATACATATACAACTCAGGTTTCTCATAAAAATAGGAGGAGTTTTCATAATTAATCAATTCTTTTAATCAACATTTCGCGTTATCGCATCTGCCAATGATATAGGAAGAAATATCATTGGGATAACAAATTTAGTCAGCACACACGGCTACATCTCCTCTAATATCCCCTCGAAACCTAAATCGAAAAGCAAACGGGACGTACAGGAACCTTAACCACGCAGGCCTAAAAGTCGAAAAACAAATGCTGCGACCATCATACGTGGCCAGCCAAAACTTAATATCATAAATCATCATTTCACAAGGGCCCATACATATCGAACATCTAGCCTCGTTTAAGTTCCCTCTCACCATTTCAAAATTGATCAAAGGGGCGATAGTACTTATCTAGTTAGCTATGCAGAACTTTCTACGACTCACTGGGTATTAATTCCGAACCACATATAGTCTCGTCCCGCCTAAAGAAGGACTCAAGACTTCTTGACGTATCATCGTCCTTTCCCTCCCCTTTCACAATCACTCACTTAAGCACCCGCGGGTGACTCAAGGTATCTTTCCTTTCCACTACTCCGCACTCAACTCGCAGAGGTTAGAAAAGTCTTTTGAATTATCTTAAATAGTTTGGTCGACCCATTATAAGCCTCGCTTCTAATGGAACTTGACACCCTCCCAATTAAATTATTTTTCATCATATTAAACACAAATCATATATGAAATACATTATAATTCAAATAATAGTATAATAATAAAAATCAATTTTTTTTTAAAATATCTAAAAACTTAAGAATTAAATCATGGTTCTAGCAAAATGTTTTTTCTTTATAGACAAAGTTTTTGATGGGAAAATGGAAGGAGAGATTGTGCATCTACTAAGGACCGAACCTTGGTGCTCACACTTTTTATGTCGTAGCTGTACCAACAAAGATACAGCTTAGGGATATGGTTTTAACCAAATATGTTAGTTTGACTTTACCATTTAAATATTATTCTAATGTACATTATTTAATTTTTACATCAAGATGAGTTTGAGAGTGGGGGTGGGGCAGGATAGGTACTTACAATCCCATATCAACCCCACCCTCGTCTTATAAAAGTAGGTTTCGGGTTCAGTTTCCCCCAAACCCAACCAAAACAAGTTTTCCCCATCAAAATTGGGTCGAGAGAATAGCCGCGATATATATTTAATTGTCATGCTTACGTGTGAAAGTAGGGAATACATTTTTTGACCTATCATTTTCCTAATAGACCCCCTCCCAATTTTTCTTCCCAAAATACCCCTCTCATTCCTTTCCCTTTCTCTTTCTCTTTCCCTCTACCTCTCCTTCCTCTCCTTTAATCCTCCTTCAACCCTTTTGGAAACACAACAAAGTCATCAGCACCCAATTCAATAGACTCATTTTTTCCACTAGGTTCTACGTACACTCTTCCTTCCGGGAGATAGCATTGCCCCATCTATTTTACATCCAAATGTGGATTACAAAAGGAGATGCATTTGTGAGTAAAAATGCACATTAGATTGATGAAATAATAGTTAAGAGTGAAAAATTTGTCTTGCAAGTATAAATTCAATTAAAAAATACATAGCCATGTTCCGATAACATTTCGGTGCAACATATGTTAAAGAGCAACATACAATATGTAGGATTCTCATGTTTTGATGCTAACAATCTCTCTCCAAGCAACAACATTGGCAACAAGCAAGCTACACCACATGAAGATTAGAATTAGGATTTTTATTAATTCTATTTCAATGTAATCTTTATTTTAAGCAATGCATCTCATTGGTGTGGGTAGCTTAGGTGGTTTTTAAGAATATTTAAATAATGTCTGATTAAGAGTGAAGATACTTTAAATCTTGATTAAATAGCTTGTGAAAATCATTTTAGAAAAACTCTGTTTTTATTCAGATTCTGATCAGTTTACTCGAGTAATGAGTATTGGTTCACTCGAGTAATTTATGTTCTGACAGGTTAATCGAGTAATGGTTTACACATCACTCGAGTAACTTAATCTGACATGTTTCACTCGAGTGACGTTGTTTTGTTTACTCGAGTAATTCAATCAGTGTTGGGAAAATTTTAAAAGGACTTAATTTTCTCTTTCAAAGTAATAGACTTTCATTCTTACAATTTTCTAATACACTTTGAAAAGTAATTCAAGAGCTATTTTACATCTTTCAAGAGCTATCAAGATTCAACAAAGAATTTTTCATTCTTCACTCTATTTTCTATCATTGTTCAAATATTCTTGAGATCATATTTTTGTTCTTAGTGGTTGTTGAAGATTTGCAATTTGTGATTGCATCATTGAAGTTTCAACACAAGTGAAGAATCTCACAAGGAAGACTTTGAGGATCAAATCAAAGCAAGAAAAGAGGATTGGTTGGAAGCATCTTCAATCAATTAGCAAGGAAATCTAGAATACTCAAAAGGGGTAGATTAGATCAAAGTGTTTGGTATACACTTTGAGTTGGGTTTTAAGATAGGAGAACTAAGAATCTAGTTGCATCTTAAAACATTGTAAAATCTACATTTGAAGATTTCTAGTGAAGAATCTCTCTTGATTTAAGAGGGGACTGGAGTAGCTTTCAAGTGGGTGAAAGTGAACCAGGATAAATCCTTGTGTCTCTTTTATTTTCATTCCTTGTATTTCATTAATTCATTAACATTTGCATTTTTAGGTTAGAATTGGGGTTTTCTTAATTTTACTCAATTGATCTAAAATTGCATGTTAATATTACTTGAAATTGTTCATATTAATCATTCATAATTTGTTGAATCATCATAGCATTGTTATTCTTGAAGAACTCCATTGAAAACTAAGTTTTAAATTGAATTTTACCCAGTTTACTCGAGTAAAGTTCTTGTCACTCGAGTAATCTGCTTTCAGTTTATAAACATTACTCGAGTAGGTTTTCTGTTACTCGAGTGATTTAAAATTTGTTTTCGTAATACTCGAGTGATTTGCTGAATACTCGAGTGAAATTATTTTTGGTTGCGTATTACTCGAGTGAAGGCTTGAGTTACTCGAGTAATCTGAACTGAATTCTTAAGAAAATTTATTTTCATAAAACCATTCTCTTAGGCGGACGAAAAATCTGTAATAAGGCTTCAATATTCTATTCACCCCCCCTCTAGACTATATTGAGCCGCTTGTTGGTTTCCAACAAGTGGTATCAGAGCTCGGACGAAAAATCCGAGCCTTAAAAAGCTTTTTCGAAAAGATCCTTTTTACTTGGAAACAATGGGCTCAATTTCAAATCCTTTCGGTGGTGAAGGAACTTCCATTAATCGTCCTCCACTATTTAGTGGTGAGGGTTACGCTTATTGGAAGGTCCGCATGAAAATTTTTATTCAAGCCATAGATATGGAAATTTGGAACGCCATAGAGAATGGACCTTTTGTTCCTCAAACGAAAGTAAATGATGTTGTTTCAATTAAACCTCAATCGAGTTGGGACAATGATGATAAGAAGAAAGTTGCATTTGATTTAAAAGCTAAAAATATCATCACGTCCGCTCTTTCTTATGATGAGTTCTTTCGAGTATCTCAATGTGTTGATGCTAAACAAATGTGGGACACATTACAAGTCACACATGAGGGCACTTCGGAGGTTAGAAGGGCTAGGCTAAATACACTCATGCATGAATATGAACTCTTTCGTATGTTACCTAATGAAAACATAGGTGACATGCAAAAGCGGTTCACTCATATCATTAATCATCTTTCTGCACTTGGAAAAGTTATATCTAATGGTGAAGTTGTTAATAAGATTTTGAGATGTCTTAGCAGGGAATGGCAACCTAAGGTGACGGCCATTATGGAAGCTAGAGACGTGGATCAAATTGATTTAGCAACTCTATTCGGAAAGCTTCAAGAGCATGAAATGGAGCTTGGACGGTTATCCATGAATGAAGATGCCGATAGGAAGAAAAAGGGGATAGCTCTTAAATCAACTTCAAAATCCCTTAAGGCACAAGAGGAAAACTTTCAAGTGGATGACTCGGACTCCGATATAGATGATGAGACCCTTGGCTTGCTAGTTAAAAAGCTTGGTAGGTTCCTTAAGAAAAAGGGGAACTTTAATAGAAATAGACAAAGAGATTCTAAGGACTCACAACCAAGAAATAAGACTAACAAGGATCACATCAAGTGTCATGGATGTGGAAAGCTTGGTCACTATCGATCGAATTGTCCAACTCATTCTAAGAAGTCGGAAGGTGACAACTCAAAATTCAATTCTTCTAAAGGAAAAAGGGCTTACATAGTATGGGATGAAGTGGAGAGTCAATCAACATCTAGCTCATCGGATGATGAAGAACTTGCAAATCTATGTTTAATGACAAAGCTTGATGAAGAGGAATCTTCGAGCATTAAATCAAGTGAGAACGTCAATGAGGTAGATTATCTTTCCGATGCTAGCTCAAGTTCTAATTCTCCTTCATTCAATGAATTGTACAATGTGTATGTAGAGATGCATAAAGAGTTGAAGAAACTTGCTAAAATAAATGTTGAAAGAAAGAATTTCATAATGAAGCAACATGAAAAGATAATTGAACTTCAAAAAGATTTAGAAGAACTTAAGCTTCAAAATGAAACTCTAGAACTCATTTATGCAAACTCTACATGCAATTGTGAATTGAAATCAAATGAGACTCCATCTTGTGAAAATTGCAAGTCTTTGGAAAAAGAAGTTTTTAATTTGAATGATCGACTTGCAAGGCTCATGAAAGGAGATACTTCTTTAGATCATTTGCTTTCAACTCAAAGGAACAATAGCAATAGATCCGGTCTTGGCTATACCAAACCTAAGAAACGCAATTATCGCAAAGTTGGTGGATTTTCAAAGAATAAGATTTCTAAAAACCCAACTTGTCATTATTGTGGAATCTTTGGGCATACCACGAATAAATGTAATATAAAGAAATTTGGTATACCAAGCGGTGAATATATTTGGATTGTTAAGGGGACTTCTCCTCATGCTAACAACAAAGGACCCAAGACCACTTGGGTACCTAAGTCAACCAAATGATATCTTTCTTGTAGGTGTGTCTTCGAACCAAAGAGCGAAAATGGTACTTGGATAGTGGTTGTTCGAGACACATGACGGGAGACAAAACGCACTTCATGGAACTTACTCCAAAAAATGATGGATTTGTGACATACGGCGACAACAACAAGGGCAAAATTCTAGGAGTCGGGAAGATCGGTAACGTATCTAACCTTGTCATAGAAAATGTCCTATACGTAGAAGGCTTAGAACACAACTTGCTTAGTATAAGCCAACTATGCGATATGGGCAATTATGTGACATTTACTCCGGAATTATGTTTCATTAAGTCTTATTAAAGTGTTTATTATTTTTTTTATGCAGTTATGTGTGTATGTTTTCTATAATATGCTAATTGCTTTATTTGTATGTGTGTTACTTGCTACATGCTAAGTGTTTCTCTGTGTTTGTGCATGAAAAATGATTTTGCATGAAAAATTGAAATTTTTGAAATTCTGGACAGTTCACTCGAGTAACAGAAATTTCACTCGAGTAATTTTAAAAACTCTTTCGTATTACTCGAGTAATTCTGTCTGTCACTCGATTAATTTTAAAATGACTTGCGTATCACTCGATTAAGTTCATCCATCACTCGAGTAAAATCTTTTTATCTTTCGGCATACTCGAGTAACATACTCTTTCACTCGAGTACTGCTCGAATCACTCGAGTAACGTATGAACATTACTCGAGTAACTTACGTGATTTTAAAAGCTGAACTGTTGAAATCTGCATCATTTTCACAATTTTTTTTCTCTCTCTTGTTCGTCTTTCTCTCTTCTCTCTCATACGGGTCTTCATCAAATCATCATCTTTCAGCCACAAAACTCACAAATCATACAAATTTCTTCCATATTTCATCATTATATCATCATTTCTACTCCTTTCATTCATCAATTTCACCAATTTTATCCAAAAATCCGAAAACCCCAAATCAAAACCCTAACCCCCAAAACCGAATTTGCTTTTTCTGAATCAATGGCTTCTTCCTCTCACTATCAACCTCCTCAAAAGAAAGCAAAGCAAGGAGCAGGTCGTAATGATACTTGGTTTTCTGGAATCAACCGAGATTTGCGGGAACCGGCATTTATCAATCGCTCTTTTGGTCTTACAAGGTATGTTAAATTTGCTTGGTTGCATAAGGAGCAATTTCCGTTTGTAGAGGATTTAGAATTTCAGAATTTGAAGAGGTTTTTGGAATTTGAGACTCATTATTACCCTAGGCTTGTCAGACAATTTTATCAAAATTTTACTAAGCTAGATGGTGAGTATCAAACAATGGTTAGAGGACATCATTTTGTTATAAAGCCTGCGGATTTGACTATGATGTTTGGTTTAGAAAACAAGGGAACTTTTATTGGTGATACTGAATGTCTGGATTTGGATGTGGATACTAATAAGATTTATACTGATTTGTTGCGTACTGGTGAATCTTGGGGTGATAGAACTACTAGAACTGTATCACCTTTGCATGCTGTGGATAGGGTGCTCATGTATATTATCTCTTATTGTTTGATTCCAAAATGCAATCAAAATTATGCTCAATTGGGAGATGATGATCTTACTTTGTTTCATGGGATTAAAAAGAGGTATGAGATGAATTGGAATAAAATGTTTTTAGCTCGTATGGAAGCTGCTGCTCAATCTCCTCCTACCCAATTCTTGCCATATCCTATGCATGTCACCAAGATCATGAGGTATTATCGTGTTCCAATCCCTGATGATGAGCCAGCTGAAAAGGAAAAGAAAAATAACTGGTGTCTTAATGATTCGCACATTAGTTATATGAAAATTGCTTGGCATAGGGACAGTCGCACTTGGTTATGGAAATCACAGATTAAGGAAATGGCTGAAGCTGCAAAGGCTGCAAGAGTTTCAGGTACTAGGAAAAGGAATTTACTTGGTGATAGGGCTGGTGCATCCTCTTCTGTTCCTCCTACTTCTACTGATCCGATGGATACCGATCGTATTGAGGACTATATCGATTTGGATAATCTTGGTACTCCATTTGATGCACAAGCTGCTCATGAGTCATTAGTTGAGCACATCAATGCTCAATTCACTCAGTTGGAGATGAGACAGGATGTGAAGAATATTGCCATGGAGCATCGTTTGATGGATTACATGTCTGGATTATTTTCTCATCATTTTCCTCCTCCTCCACCTGATTCCTAGACCTGTGGATGCTGATGATGTTTGCTGTTGATTTCTGTTGCATGTTTCATTTGCATATTCTCTGTTTATGTTTCTGTTTCATGTTTCTGACTCTGTTGCTACTATGACTTTAGGACCTTGTGTATGGTCTAGTTTGTTTAGTTTTCGTTTTGATTATCTGCTATGATTTGCTGCATAGTGTGATGCTCTGATACTCTGTTTTATGGTGCTATATTCGTTGTTCGTTTATATTCGTTGTTTATATACGTTGAGGCACTATTGTGGTTTATTTTGGTATTGTCTTTATTGTTATATATTTTCTATACCATTGTGAACTACTTACCTTCAACTTTTGGCAAAGGACTTTTCTCAAAAATATTATCTTTTTAATGATGCCAAAAGGGGGAGAATATTTTGTTGATGTTGTTCTTGTAGGTTAAGTTTTATTATATTTTTCCTAGATGTTTTACATTTAGGGGGAGTATGTTAAAACTTAGTGCTTAATTTGAAAGGAGGTTTGTCATCATCAAAAAGGGGGAGTTTGTAGGATTCTCATGTTTTGATGCTAACAATCTCTCTCCAAGCAACAACATTGGCAACAAGCAAGCTACACCACATGAAGATTAGAATTAGGATTTTTATTAATTCTATTTCAATGTAATCTTTATTTTAAGCAATGCATCTCATTGGTGTGGGTAGCTTAGGTGGTTTTTAAGAATATTTAAATAATGTCTGATTAAGAGTGAAGATACTTTAAATCTTGATTAAATAGCTTGTGAAAATCATTTTAGAAAAACTCTGTTTTTATTCAGATTCTGATCAGTTTACTCGAGTAATGAGTATTGGTTCACTCGAGTAATTTATGTTCTGACAGGTTAATCGAGTAATGGTTTACACATCACTCGAGTAACTTAATCTGACATGTTTCACTCGAGTGACGTTGTTTTGTTTACTCGAGTAATTCAATCAGTGTTGGGAAAATTTTAAAAGGACTTAATTTTCTCTTTCAAAGTAATAGACTTTCATTCTTACAATTTTCTAATACACTTTGAAAAGTAATTCAAGAGCTATTTTACATCTTTCAAGAGCTATCAAGATTCAACAAAGAATTTTTCATTCTTCACTCTATTTTCTATCATTGTTCAAATATTCTTGAGATCATATTTTTGTTCTTAGTGGTTGTTGAAGATTTGCAATTTGTGATTGCATCATTGAAGTTTCAACACAAGTGAAGAATCTCACAAGGAAGACTTTGAGGATCAAATCAAAGCAAGAAAAGAGGATTGGTTGGAAGCATCTTCAATCAATTAGCAAGGAAATCTAGAATACTCAAAAGGGGTAGATTAGATCAAAGTGTTTGGTATACACTTTGAGTTGGGTTTTAAGATAGGAGAACTAAGAATCTAGTTGCATCTTAAAACATTGTAAAATCTACATTTGAAGATTTCTAGTGAAGAATCTCTCTTGATTTAAGAGGGGACTGGAGTAGCTTTCAAGTGGGTGAAAGTGAACCAGGATAAATCCTTGTGTCTCTTTTATTTTCATTCCTTGTATTTCATTAATTCATTAACATTTGCATTTTTAGGTTAGAATTGGGGTTTTCTTAATTTTACTCAATTGATCTAAAATTGCATGTTAATATTACTTGAAATTGTTCATATTAATCATTCATAATTTGTTGAATCATCATAGCATTGTTATTCTTGAAGAACTCCATTGAAAACTAAGTTTTAAATTGAATTTTACCCAGTTTACTCGAGTAAAGTTCTTGTCACTCGAGTAATCTGCTTTCAGTTTATAAACATTACTCGAGTAGGTTTTCTGTTACTCGAGTGATTTAAAATTTGTTTTCGTAATACTCGAGTGATTTGCTGAATACTCGAGTGAAATTATTTTTGGTTGCGTATTACTCGAGTGAAGGCTTGAGTTACTCGAGTAATCTGAACTGAATTCTTAAGAAAATTTATTTTCATAAAACCATTCTCTTAGGCGGACGAAAAATCTGTAATAAGGCTTCAATATTCTATTCACCCCCCCTCTAGACTATATTGAGCCGCTTGTTGGTTTCCAACACAATACACATACGATGATTCCCCAGCACATGTGAAAATTACAGATACATTGGGGGTCAGTGTACTAAGTAAAAATATTGTTGTTATTCACTATACACTTACTTGTTTTTTTATAAATTTAACATATACACTTATCCCCAACGTATGTGTAAATTACACATATACTGAGGGTCAACATATTGGATAAAAAAGGACGATATCACCATAGAATAAGAAGCTTAAACCTTTTAAAAAATATATTTTGTGAAGCATATTTTGGAAAAAAAATCATTTAGAGGGTTGAACTAGGAAAGTGGGAGGTAAAAAATAAATTCCCGTGAGAGTAAGGTTGGTTAGAACCAAACTAACATAGATTCAGTAGACCCAAAACACACAATATGTAATAATTATAAACCAAGTGGGTCAAAGTCAATGACCCACATGAAACTTTTGAGAAAGAAAGAAAATAGCTTTCGGTGGCATGCTTCAATTCAAGAAAGAAGAAGTAAGCAGTTTGAAGATGAAAACACGTAAATTACGTGTTTTCGGCATCGCATAAAACCTCTATAAATAGAGGTTCTCCATTCAGATAGAACATAGCAGAAAAATATTTAGCTACGAGAAAAATATAGACTCCAACAAGTTCTATTGTTTGAGTGTTGTGTGTTTGTAAAATTGGCTATTAACAAAAAGCCAAAAGTTCTTTTAGTGCGTTATTTGTTTTTCCAATACAAATATTTTTGTGTGTTTTATTTTTTTCCCATAGCAACTAAATTTTTACAAGGCAATTTCATTTTAATTGATAGCATTTGGTATCAGAGTCAAGTTGTATAAAAATGGCAACAAGTTGAAGCATGAGAGCAAGTCAAGTCCAACAAGTACAAACAATTGTTATCAAGTTTGATTGCAAATCAAAATTTTCCAAGTGAAAACGCTTGATGAAGCTATGTTTAAAAATCAACCGGAAAAATAATAAAAAATGGTTTTGATGAGCCAACTGATGAAAATAAAACAATAGTTGATATGCAACAAGTAGAAAAAAATTGTCTACTTAATAAAAAATCTTTATTTTTCATCTTTCAATCTGTAGAGCTGCCTGTTCTAGAGAAAATTTTCCATGCTAAGACAGCAAAGGAGGCTTGGGAAATTTTGTTGAAAACATATGAAGGAGATGACCCAACCAAACGAACAAGGTTGTCAGGCTTAGAATGCCAGTTTATTTGAGCTGATAGAGCAAAGAAGAGATGAAAGCATTCATGAATATTTTTCATGAATGGACAAACTTGTCAACAAAATGAAAATCAACGGTGATGATATAAAAGAGATAGAAGTCATGGAGAAAATCATGCGCATACTTTTAACTCGTTTTGAATACGTGGTAGCAGCCATCGAAGAAGCAAAGGATCTCAGCACAATGACTCTAAATGATTTGTAAGCCTCTTTAGAGTCATGTGAGATGTGAATGAACGAGAAGTCAAGCGGCATAGTTGAGCAAGCATTAAAAGCTCAAACAAATATTAGAAACAAGGGACCTGTGCAAAGAAGGGTGAACAACTATCAAAGAGGTCAGAACTTCAAAGGAAGAGGGATGAAACCTTGATCTGACTCAAGTCAAGGCACACGAGGTAGTGACTAATTTAAAAATAATCTAATATTCAACGTCATAAATGCCAAAAGTATGTACATTTTCAATCTGAACGCAAATCTCATATCCAGTGTCATAACTGTAATAAGTATGGTCACTATAGTTGAGAATGTCGTGCGAAAGCATTGAATATTAGAGAAAGTCATGTTCAAGTTGTATAAAGTGAAAATGGTATGAAGATGGTGCTTACAACAAGTAATGATGTAGCTCATAAGAATGGCAACCAATGGTTGTTAGACACATGGTGCAGTAATCATCTCAGTGGAAAAAAAGAATTATTTTCCTCAGTCAAGCTTGGTGACAACTCAAAGCTTGAAGTCTTGGGGAAATGAAAGATTGCTATCAGATTGAAAGATGGATCTCTAAATTATATATATGATGTATTCTACGTACCTGATATATGTCAGAATCTTCTAAGTGTTGGCCAACTTGCTAAGAAAGACCATGATTTAAAATTCAACACGAAAGGTTGCACCATAAATTATGTTGAGATGGGCCTGATAACAAAGACAAACATGTCAGAGAATCATCTATTTCCAATGAACATAAGGTATGATGGTGGTCTATGTTGCAAAGTTGCAACTGTTGATGATAATTGGCTCTAGTACATGCAGTTGGGACATTTCAACTTTGAAAACATCAAATTTCTTGCAAAAAAGAATTGGGTCACTAGCTTGTCCATTATCTAAGCTCCTGATCAACTATGTGAAGCTTGTGTAGTAGGTAAGAAGCATTGTGTAAGACCCACAATTTTCCCTTACTTAATTTAATTATTTTTAGGACTTTATCATGATGCATATATTATTAAAAAAAAATATTTAACTAGTAGTATTTTTATGTGTCACGATTTTTATATATATTGCATAGTTTGGAAAACATTGTTATATAAGTAGTGTATAGTAACTTAGTAAAAATCTAAGTTACATAAATTGACTTTCATAAAATGAGATTTTATCATTCATGTATTTTTATTTTATTTTTATGAATGGTTTTATTTTATTTTATTTTTTTGAGAAAGTGTATAGAATTTTCATAAATTCATAACTTTCTCCTAATTAGTCCAAATTTTGTGATTTAGAATATATTATTTCATGAATGAACATTTAATTTTGTATTTTATTCAGATTTATTTTTAGAATTTAATTTGTGTAAATGATTTCATAAACCTTAGTATTTTTATTTTTGGACCAACTTTGAATCATATGTTTTAATGTTTATCTTAAGTGATAAAAAAATTTTATTTTCCCCTTTGTATAGTGTGTGTGTCGTCCAAGTGCACTTAGAAGGGAACGTATTCATTTTTTTTCCCATATTATGTGAACTTAGAATTTCAAATTTTGAAATTTTCATGGAGACTTACATCTTGCATTGATGACCAACACAAATACTCATGGATGCCATCAAAACACCGCTAGGAAAACACAACTCCATTAAGCCTTTGTTGAACGGATTGAATCTAAATTCTCTTAGACCTATGGATGAATATAGACTTCCTTTTACTTATATTTATCTATACAAAAAAATAATAATAATAAGCCAAGCACCCCATGAACCCCCATAGTACACGCCCCCTCCTATAGACAAAGCCTAGGATTTTTATTCTCTCTAGATATAAATAGGTATCTCCCAAACCCTTTATCCATTTTACAACTTAAGCTAATAAGAGAAAAACAAAATCTTTTCCGTGGGGAACAAAGAGAACTCGTGGAGACTAAAGGAGAGGAGACGAGGATTTTCTTTGCAAGCAAGGCTTAAGAGAGCAAGGAAGAGTTGGCTAGAGAGAGAGGTAACCTATACTCATATTTTTCTTTTTTTTTTATGTTCTTCTATGTGTTGTTGTTATGAAAACATTCTTTCATAAAGTTTTTCCATTCATCTTTAATTTTTCATTTTTATGAAGTAAAAAAAATATATCTACATGTTTTATGGTGAAAAAAAATGATCTTGTGAAAATGTTATGATATAGTTATGGATATGTGGTTTATTATGTTATGTTCATCATCTTTTCTATTCATATCAAAAATAAAATGAAAAAAGGAATTTCTAAATTTATTTTAAGGTTATGAGTATGGTGATTTTGCTATGTGTTTGATTGTAAAAAAAAAAACTTGATAGAGATAATTTCCTTGTAGTTTATGTGAAAGGAAAATTATCTCTTCTAAAATAAAAAAGAAGGGTAACCGAATTTTTATAAGAAAATAATGATATGATTTATTTCTATGTAATTGTTTGTATGTAAATATTTGAGTGTATGTGTCTCATTTTGATGTGTTTATGTATGTGTGTTGAAAAGAATTTTCTTGTACAAAAGAGTGATCTTTTTTATCAACTAAACACTAAACTTTTGAACAATTTTTTTTTTTTGAGATTAAAAGTTATTTTGGATAAGTTTAGGAGAGCACATAAAAAAATTGCTTAAGGCCTAAGGCCTTTGTGGTCCAAGATTCATAATCGAAAGAATGGGTAGAAATTGTTGTTTTATTGATTATATGTTAACAAAAAAAATTGTTTAATGAAGGAATATATGTAACACTCTAACTTAATTAATATACTAATTACCCCGATTAGATTTAGTGACTTGAAAATTTCTTTTAAAACACTTAGATTCCCATTAAAAACTCTTGGATACATTAATTATTTATTAAAAATCTCCGTAAAATCGGACGGAGTTTACTATGTTTTATGGACATTCCCAAAATACAATTTCCTGTTTAATCTGCATAAAACTTTATTTTCATCAACAGTGGGCCAGCAGGGCCAAAATACAATTTAGTTCGTGTACATCCTTTCAGAAAATATTTACAAATTCTTGAATTGATTTGACTTCCAAAAGATTATACATTTATAAATCCAAAATAAAATCATTGACCGACAAAGGGTCACCCAACTAACTACACAGCACTCCACGCGGTGGAGTGTAATACTGTCCGGCCTTACTTGTGTAAGCTCCTTCCGTACCTGTAAAAAAAATAACAAGAAGGGTAGCATTACACAGAACTTAGAATAATAGCTTCTACAAGAGCATAGCAATAAGCCAAGGTAACCCATTCTAAGTCTTTGACCCATTAATTTAATTTCCTAGTTATATTTGAACAACTAATAACATGTTTAATGACTTATCTTAATCCATAAGTGATTACATTGCCCTACACTAGTTCCATTACCTTAAACTTATTTTCCTTATTTCAACTAATTTATTAACCACTATTTTTTTCTATTTCCGAGTATTTTACCCCAAGCGAGGGTCCCTCATACACGCTGTCTAAATATCCAAATACATATTAATCATCACCTATTTATTAATTATCACTATTCATTTTATTTCTGAGTACTTCACCCTACGCAAGGGTACCTCGTACACCTATCCTGTCTCCGAGTGTTTCACCCTACGCAAGGGTCCCTCACACACGCTTGCTATCCGAGTACTTCACACTGTTGGAAACCAACAAGCGGGCTAAGCAAATACTAGAGGGGGGTGAATAGTATTTTGAAGCACTAATACCGAATATTTCGATTGATAATTGAAGAATGGAGCTAAGACTGAATTTTCTGGAATCAGACACAAAAGACTCGAGTCTTTTGTGAAATACTCGAGTTTTTCAGTGATGAACAACTCGAGTCTTTTCTGAAATACTCGAGTTTTTCCTATCAGATAGCAGAAAAACCAGAAACGAAAATTCAGCAATTTAACTCAAATCAATTCAATAATAAACAGGAACTTATCCAACAGAATAGCAAGCAATCTAAATAAATTTTAAACACAAAGATTCCTTGAACTTGCTACCTAATTGTATAAATCCTAATTGATTGAAATGACTTAAGTCTATTGAGCTAGAAAGTAGATTAAAAGCAATAAACCAACACTCAAGCAATTTTATCCTGGTTCACTCCAACAATGAGCTACATCCAGTCCTCCTAATCACTTAGGAGTTTCTACTAATAATCAAATTGTTAGAAATTACAAAGGATTGCTTGAGAATGGCCTCACTCAACCTAACCCTTTTAAGAGTGTACCAAAATCTTGATTTCTACCCCAATTTGATTCCGGTGATTGAAGAACTCTTCACAAAGCTTTCTTGAACTCCCTTCAAGAAACTCCACCGGGCTAGGAACCTCCTAGTCTTGTGCTTGAGAACCTCTCAAGACTTCCAACACCCTAAGCCACTTAGGGTTTGCTTGGGAACAATCCAAGACTTTGAATAATCAAGCTTTTTGTATGTGTATTACTAATCTCACAATGGATTAGCACAAATAAGCACAGCTCAATGTAAGAATTGAGGCCTAAAACTCAACTTGGAATAAAATGACAATATGAGTGAGAAGTTGAGCTTTTTGGGAATTAACACTTGAGAAGAGGAAATTAAGAAAGCTTGAATCAATATGATCTTGTTGTCTTGTTTGTTCTTGCACAAATTCAAAGAGAAATTTTACAATCAGGTTCTGAATTGCTCTCTTGGGTTGGATGAGACTCAAATGTCCTCAATTAGTTTTTGAGTCTCTCCAATGTTCATTTTTGCTGACTGGACAAAAATACTCGAGTCTTTTGGTAAATACTCGAGTCTTTTTGGTCGGTCACGAGTGAATTGGTGAACGAACAAGACTAACGGTCATATTTGCTGACCTGGCACAAACACTCGAGTTTTTCTATAAATACTCGAGTATATACTCGAGTCTTTATCAAAATACTCGAGTATTTTGATCAGATATGGGAAAAATTATTTTTCAATTTTATTTTTCCTCTCAAGTATTAATTTTTGGTCAATCTCAACTTAATAAACATATAAAAAATTATTCCTAGAAGAGACTAACTATTTCTACCCACTCTCAACCACTCTCAACATAAATTAGAAATTTACAATTAATATTTGATTGAGAATGATTGGGCACTTGTCTTCTTTTCTTGACTTCTTGTTGATGTTGATGTTGCAATATCTTCAAGGCATGATTTGTTAATTATTTTGTCATCATCAAAACATAATCCACCTAATTAGGAGCATTGAATTCACAATCTCCCCCTTTTTGGTGATGACAAAAATAATTAACACTTGATCCATTTGTTGAGCTTGATCCACTTGGAGAAGCAACTCCCCCTCACTATATGATACTTTTCACCTATCTAAAAATTCAGCTTGTGCAAGATGTTATGACAATTTAATTTTAGCACCAAGCCTATGGTATTAGAGTATTCAACATTTATCAGAGTATATACCATAGTTAGAAAAATTTAGGCGCAACAATATCAAGACAAGTGTATAATATCTCTCCCCCTTTTTGTCATACGCCAAAAAGATGTGCATAATCAATTTAGAAAAAGATCAAGGGAGGAGAGGTGCATAATCGGAAAACCCCATAACCAACTATGCAAATAAAACGGAGATATAATAACAAGAAAGAGCTCCCCCTGAAGCTTTGCACAAACATCATAATGAAAACCAAATTTATTAACATAAAAACATCATAAAAGGTCCAAACCAAAGGTGCAATAATAAACCCAAAGTCTCAAAACACCAAGTTCTCAAAATACAGAAAATGTAACAAAGACCAATATGATAAAAACAGAATGAAAACTAAGATAGACTGCAAAGGTCAACATCATCAAAACATCGAAGGAGCTGGATCATCTGGAGGAGGATAAAATCGAGAGAAAGCCGCCATCATCTCATCAAACCGGCGGTGCATCTCCCCTGACTGCTGGTCCAGGCGGGCATTAATCTGGGCCGAGTGCTGATCCAAATGAGAATAAAACATGGCAGACTCTGCACTCATCCTAGTGTCTAAGCGAACAAAATCATCACGCTGGCTGTCCAAAGCATGCACAAGGGAGTCTATTCTCCCATCTAAAGTGTCCAGTCGTGTGATCACATTCTCTCTCCAGCCCGAGTTGTCAAACCCAGATTGAGATCCAGGGAAGTCATCAAAATTAATCTGATCAATAGGATCCCCTTCTTCAGCCTGGGCAAATGCAGCAGCTTCCTCTTCCATCTGTTGGGCATCCATCCCTTGTTGAGCTGCAACATTTGCAACCCTCTCTAGCTCAGCAATATCAGATCGGTACAAGTATTGGCCAGAGGGTTCATGGAATGCCATGTCCTGGTGACTCAAGGTGCCTTTGTTGAGGCAATGCTGGTTCACATGAAGAGTCTTTTTCTCTTCATTGCGTGGGATAGGCACCTTGAAGTAACTCAACAGATAACAAACATGCATGGCATAGGGCAGGGTTTTTGGGTGTTTAGACTTAGCAGCAAGGAGCATTCTATCCAAAATTATGCGACTCCAGTTCAGCTTCTCATTGTTCAGGATGGCACTAAGAAGCCTAAGTTCATTGTTTGTGGGTTTGGCATAATTG
This sequence comes from Crotalaria pallida, assembly GCA_037953625.1. Taxonomy (NCBI): domain Eukaryota; kingdom Viridiplantae; phylum Streptophyta; class Magnoliopsida; order Fabales; family Fabaceae; genus Crotalaria; species Crotalaria pallida. The sequence goes on from CM075650.1 coordinate 20,963,544, forward strand.
GGTGAGGTTTGAGGCACTAATTGATGACAAACAATATAATGCAACACCCTAGATTGGACAGTCATATATGAGGAATGCTTAACTCCTTCGGTCCATACACGACCGGGGCGCAAACAACTTTGAAAAATGCCGTCCGCATCGGCCTTTAGAGAATTGTCCCCGTGACGTGTTGTCCCAAAAGCAACAAAAAGGTCCTTAGCGCTAATTTTGAATCGAACACCCTCAACCATTGTTTCTATGACATTGTCCTTTAGCCTAAGGTTTGCATAGAATGTTCTAACTAACCTAGGATATATAGGTCCATGAAATTCCAGAAATTGAATCAGTTTCTGATATCTAAGGTTAGTAACAAAATGGAAACCCTTACTCTCAAGGAAAGTACTATTGGTCCATGTGATTACTCCGAATTCTCTGGTGGCAAAGCCTTCCATCCTTTCCAAGCGTTCATCCTCTTGATAGTAGTCGTAAATTTCCTCCTCGGAAGATGAGTCAGCAATCCTTACTCTCTTTCCTTTGCCAGATGAAGAAGACATAGATGAAATGATGTGAAAATTGGAGTTTTGGAAATTAGGGTTTTAAAAGGGGGTGACGGATTTGAGGTTGAAAAGAGGTGAAATTTGTTGAAAGAATGGTAGAAAAGTGATTAGAGGATGTAAAACTAGTAAGATTTGGCAAAAATTTGACTAAAAACGGAGTTTTGAGGAGAGAGATATGAGAAAACCGAGAGAGAAGAGAAAGGGGTTCGTGAAACTCGAGTTTGTGGGGGCTGGAGTATATATAAACTCGCCAAAATACTCGAGTATATTCAACAATACTCGAGTTGTTCTGAGAAAAATACTCGAGTGTTTGAAAATATACTCGAGTCGGTTCGTGACTCAGCCCAGATTTCCCCAGAAAACTCGAGTAAAAATTGAAAAACTCGAGTTTGGTCCGAAAGTTCAAATTTCAGGAAAACGCAAAATACTCGAGTTTTTGGAAAATACTCGAGTTTGGTCTGAAAGTTCAAAAATTGGGGGTTTCGAAAGACTCGAGTGTTTTGAAAAACACTCGAGTATTTTTATCAGACCCTGATTAAAAACTTTTTCAATTTAAAACTGATTTAATTTTGAATTAATATACTCGAGTTTTTTTGGAAAAACTCGAGTATTTTGACAGAACAGAAAGTAAAAACACAGTTTTGAAAGACCAAACACAAATCAAACACAAATGCTTCACTACCAACTTGGAATACAGTACAAAATCACACACAATTAACATATACAATTTCAAATATCATCAAGGACAATTTAACTAAGAATCAATAACACATTAGAGTAAGACTAATATGGTGATTTTCCAAAAATGACACACAATGCAATTAGCCTCTATTAGCTTCATCTAAAATACCAAGTTCTCTCCTAATATGATAAAAGGTGTCCCTTGGTAGAGGTTTTGTAAAAATGTCGGCTAATTGATTTGTGGTACTAACAAATTCAATTGTGCAATCACCCTTTTGTACATGATCTCTTAAAAAATGATGTCTTATTTCAATGTGTTTAGTTCTTGAGTGATACACCGGATTCTTAGTCAAATTGATTGCACTCGTGTTATCGCATCTAATCGGAATATTTTCAAGTTTCAAACCAAAATCCGATAATTGTTGTTTCATCCATAACAGTTGAGCACAACAACTACCGGCTGCGATATATTCCGCTTCGGCGGTAGAAAGAGCGACACAAGCTTGCTTTTTAGAAAACCATGACACCAATGAACTTCCCAAGAAATGGCAAGTACCACTGGTGCTTTTGCGATCAAGCTTGCATCCGGCGAAGTCGGAATCCGAGTAACCAACTAGACTAAGATTGGCATCAGCAGGATACCATAAACCAGTGTTAATTGTTCCTTTTAGATACTTAAATATATGTTTAACTGCGGATAGGTGAGATTCTTTAGGATTAGCTTGAAATCTAGCACACATGCATACACTAAACATAATATCCGGTCTAGATGCAGTGAGATATAGGAGACTACCTATCATACCCCTATACTTACTAACATCAACCGGTGTACCTTGTTCATCCTTGTCTAGGTAGCATGATGTGCTCATTGGAGTGTAGGCTTCCTTGCACTTGTCCAATCCGAATTTTTCAAGGAGCTCTTTGCAATATTTCCCTTGATGCACAAATATCCCCTCCCTGACTTGCTTTATTTGTAAGCCTAGGAAGAACTTGAGTTCTCCCATCATTGACATTTCAAATTCCTTTTTCATCAAATTTGAAAACTTTCTACAAAGAGACACGTTAGTAGCACCGAAAATGATATCATCAACATAGATTTGTACTAACAAAATGTCATCCTTGGTTTTATAAATAAATAATGTATTATCAACCTTCCCTCTTTGAAACTTGTTTTCTAATAGAAAGGAACTCAATCGATCATACCAAGCTCTAGGAGCTTGTTTCAATCCATAGAGTGCCTTTTTCAATTTATAAACATGGTTTGGAAATTCACTATTTTCAAAACCGGGGGGTTGTTTGACATACACTTCTTCATTTATAAACCCATTCAAGAAAGCACTTTTAACATCCATTTGATATAAAGTGAATTTCATGATTGAAGCATAAGCAAGTAAAATTCGGATTGCTTCAAGACGTGCAACCGGAGCAAAGGTCTCATCATAATCGATACCTTCCTCTTGGTTGTACCCTTGAGCTACTAGTCTAGCTTTGTTTCTTATAATCAACCCGGATTCATCAAGTTTGTTTCTATAAATCCATTTAGTACCAATTATGGTATGATCATCGGGTTTAGGGACTAGATCCCAAACTTCATTTCTTTCAAATTGGTTTAATTCTTCTTGCATAGCAAGAACCCAATGATCATCCTCAATGGCCTTTTTAATTGAATCGGGTTCAATTTGAGAAACAAATGAGACATAGTGGCAAATGTTTTGAATAGACCTACGAGTAAGTACTCCCTTTGACATATCTCCTATGACTTTGTCTATAGGATGAGCCTTGACCGATTTCCAAGTTGGAGGAAGTTCTTCCCTTACTTCTCCTTCATCAACTTTTGAATTCTCTCTCTCTTTTTCTTCTTTTGAAAAGACAATGCCATCTTCACTAGCATCACATAAAACACTATCTTCTTTTGAAGACTCATTAAAAACCACATGAATTGATTCCTCAATAGTTAAAGTTCTTTTATTGAAAATTCTATAAGCTTTACTATGAGAAGAATAGCCTAAAAATATGCCTTCATCGGATTTGGAATCAAACTTGCCAATGTGTTCTTTTCCATTATTTAAAACAAAAACTTGGCATCCGAAGACATGAAAATGAGATATATTTGGTTTTCTTCCCTTGTAAAGTTCATAGGGGGTTTTATCCAAAGAGGGCCTTATCAAAATACGATTTAAAACATAACAAGCCGTATTGACGGCATCGGCCCAAAAATATTGAGGTACTTGAGAATCATTTAACATGGTTCTAGCAAGTTCCTCTAGCACCCTATTTTTCTGCTCTACCACTCCGTTTTGTTCCGATGTCCTTGGTGCGGAGAATTGATGCTCAATACCATTTTTTGCACAAAATCTATCAAATTTGTGGTTTTCGAATTCACCACCATGATCGGTACGAATAATAATTACTTTTTGATTTACTTGGTTTTGCAAAAGTTTGACATGATGTTTAAAAGATTTGTAGGTCTCACTCTTAGTAGTTAAAAATAAAGTCCAAGTAAACCTAGAGAAGTCATCAACAATCACCAATGCATAATAGTTGCCACCAAAGCTTTTTATTTGTGATGGTCCAAACAAGTCCATATGAAGCATTTCTAATGGCCTTGATGTGGACATAACCATTTTTGATCCAAAGGTGTTTTTAGTTTGTTTACATTTCTTGCAAGGGGAACAAACACCTTCAATAGAAAAATTTAGCTTTGGTAAACCAACTACTAGATCTTTAGATTGAATTTTCTTCAATTGGTTTACATTTATATGAGCGGTCCTACGATGCCATAACCAAGTGTCATTTTCTTTGCTCACTAAACAAGTAGAGACCAAAGAAGTGACTTTGTTCAAATCAACTAAGTAAGTATTATTTGACCTTCTACCAACAAATTTGATTGATTCATCTTTGTCACTTTTAATGAGGCAATGAGTAGAGGTAAAAACTACATGATTGCCAATATCACATAATGGGCTTATGCTCAAGAGATTATGTTCTAATCCTTGAACATAGAGCACATTATCAATAATCAAGTTTGAAGAGTTTCCGATTTTACCAATACCAAGGATTTTGCCTTTGTTGTTGTCCCCATAAGTGACATAACCCTTTTCCTTTGGAGTAAGCTCAATGAAGTGTCGCTTATCTCCCGTCATGTGCTTCGAACATCCACTATCAAGATACCACAATTGTTTTCCCGTTCGAAGACACACCTACAAAATGAAATCACTTGTTCACTTTGGGTACCCAAACAATGTTGGGTCCCTTAGGGTTAGTGTTGGGACTTTCTCCCTTCTTAATCCACATATAAGTGCCCTTATTCATTTCAAATTTCTTAATATGGCACTCAATGTTGATATGTCCAACTTTTCCACAATAAGTACAAGTTGGTCTCTTTGATGAGTTTTTCTTAGAAAATGTTCCAACCACCTTGTACTTTTTGTCCTTTTTATGAACATATCCTAAACCGGTTTTGTTGTGATTATGTCTTTGAGAGTTCAACAACCGGTTGAGGTTTCTATCACTATGTGAGATTGTGAGTTTGTTTTTCAACTCTTTCACTTCTTTTTCAAGTTCATCACATCTCTCACATGAAGTGATAATTTCCTCATGATTTGCACAATCACTTTGATGACTAGAATTAATAAGTTCCAAGGATTCATTTTGAAGTTTCAACTCATTTATAGATTTTTGCAATTCATCAATTTCATGTTGAAACTCCAAAATTTTCTTTCCTTTTTCCTTATTAATTTTAGAAAGCCTTTTAAATTGAATTAACATTTCATTGTAGGCTTCTTGCAAATCATCATATGAAATGGAGTTTGAAGATGAACAAGAAGAGCTAGAGGTTACCTCATCATCACTTTCACTCATGCCATGATTAGCTCTTGATGAGGACTCATGATTGTTCTTGGCCATGAGACAAAGGTTTGCATTTTCATCACCGGAGCTACTTGAAGACGATTCATTGCTCTTCTCCAGTGCATCCCAAACAATGTATGCACGCTTCCCTTTGGTCTCTTGGGTCTTCTTGTCATTCTTCTTCAAGAATGTGGCACATTCCATTCTTATGTGACCAACCCCACCACATTCATGACACTTAACTCCATCGTTGGTACTCTTTTCTCTTTGTTTGGAGTCTTTGGTTCTCTTGAAATTGGATGAAGATCCACCTTTCTTCCCTTTGAAGAATTTGTTGAATCTTTTCACAAACATCCCAAATTCTTCTTGATTTGGTTCACCATCGGAATCTCCACTTGTAGAGCATTCTTCAACTTCTTTTGTAGCTTTGGTTGAAGCTTTGAGTGCTATGCTCTTTTTCTTTTTGTCCGATTCCTCATGCATCCCAAGTCTTGTAAGCTCCATCTCATGCTCTTGGAGTTTGCCAAACAAAGTGGCTAAGTCCATGCTATTTATGTCTCTTGATTCCTTGATGGCGGTTACCTTGGGTTGCCAACTCCTATCAAGACATCTTAGAATTTTGTTAGTAGTTTCACCATTGCGAAATACTTTTCCCAAGGAAATCAAATGATTAACTATGTGAGAGAATCGCTTTTGCAAGTCACTAATAGTTTCATTTGGCAACATGTGGAACAATTCATATTCGTGTGTTAGAGAATTCAATCTTGCATCTCTAACCTCACTTGTTCCCTCATGTGTGACTTGCAAAGTATCCCACATTTCTTTTGCCGATTTACATTGGGAAACTCTATAAAATTCATCATGGGATAGAGCCGAAAAGATGATGTTTTTAGCTTTTAAATCAAATGAGACTTTTCTCTTTTCATCATCATTCCAACTACTCCTTGGAATTTCAACAATTTCATCATTTATTTTCTTTTTGGGAATGAAAGGACCATTTTCAATTGCATCCCAAATATCCATATCAATTGCTTCAATAAAAACTTTCATGCGAGTTTTCCAATAAACATATCCTTCACCATTAAATAGTGGAGGACGGTTTATTGAAGCTCCTTCTCCACCAAAGTTATTGCTAGAGCCCATTTAGTTTCCAAAAGGATCTTTTTCGAAAAAGTTGTTACACTCGATCTTTCGACCGAGCTCTGATACCACTTGTTGGAAACCAACAAGCGGGCTAAGCAAATACTAGAGGGGGGGTGAATAGTATTTTGAAGCACTAATACCAAATATTTCGATTGATAATTGAAGAATGGAGCTAAGACTGAATTTTCTGGAATCAGACACAAAAGACTCGAGTCTTTTGTGAAATACTCGAGTTTTTCAGTGATGAACAACTCGAGTCTTTTCTGAAATACTCGAGTTTTTCCTATCAGATAGCAGAAAAACCAGAAACGAAAATTCAGCAATTTAACTCAAATCAATTCAATAATAAACAGGAACTTATCCAACAGAATAGCAAGCAATCTAAATAACTTTTAAACACAAAGATACCTTGAACTTGCTACCTAATTGTATAAATCCTAATTGATTGAAATGACTTAAGTCTATTGAGCTAGAAAGTAGATTAAAAGCAATAAACCAACACTCAAGCAATTTTATCCTGGTTCACTCCAACAATGAGCTACATCCAGTCCTCCTAATCACTTAGGAGTTTCTACTAATAATCAAATTGTTAGAAATTACAAAGGATTACTTGAGAATGGCCTCACTCAACCTAACCCTTTCAAGAGTGTACCAAACTCTTGATTTCTACCCGAATTTGATTCCGGTGATTGAAGAACTCTTCACAAAGCTTTCTTGAACTCCCTTCAAGAAACTCCACCGGGCTAGGAACCTCCTAGTCTTGTGCTTGAGAACCTCTCAAGACTTCCAACACCCTAAGCCACTTAGGGTTTGCTTGGGAACAATCCAAGACTTTGAATAATCAAGCTTTTTGTATGTGTATTACTAATCTCACAATGGATTAGCACAAATAAGCACAGCTCAATGTAAGAATTGAGGCCTAAAACTCAACTTGGAATAAAATGACAATATGAGTGAGAAGTTGAGCTTTTTGGGAATTAACACTTGAGAAGAGGAAATTAAGAAAGCTTGAATCAATATGATCTTGTTGTCTTGTTTGTTCTTGCACAAATTCAAAGAGAAATTTTACAATCAGGTTCTGAATTGCTCTCTTGGGTTGGATGAGACTCAAATGTCCTCAATTAGTTTTTGAGTCTCTCCAACGTTCATTTTTGCTGACTGGACAAAAATACTCGAGTCTTTTGGTAAATACTCGAGTCTTTTTGGTCGGTCACGAGTGAATTGGTGCACGAACAAGACTAACGGTCATATTTGCTGACCTGGCACAAACACTCGAGTTTTTCTATAAATACTCGAGTATATACTCGAGTCTTTATCAAAATACTCGAGTATTTTGATCAGATATGGGAAAAATTATTTTTCAATTTTATTTTTCCTCTCAAGTATTAATTTTTGGTCAATCTCAACTTAATAAACATATAAAAAATTATTCCTAGAAGAGACTAACTATTTCTACCCACTCTCAACCACTCTCAACATAAATTAGAAACTCACAATTAATATTTGATTGAGAATGATTGGGCACTTGTCTTCTTTTCTTGACTTCTTGTTGATGTTGATGTTGCAATATCTTCAAGGCATGATTTGTTAATTATTTTGTCATCATCAAAACATAATCCACCTAATTAGGAGCATTGAATTCACACACACTACGCAAGGGTACCTCGTAACCTATCCTGTCTCCATGTGCTTCACCCTACACAAGGGTCCCTCACACACGCTTACTATCCGAGTACTTCACCCCTACGCAAGGGTACCTCGTACAAAACTATTGTTTCCTTCCTTAGCTTTACTTATAGTTTTACATTTTATTTCTTATCCATTATCATATTCCCTGGGTTTCTATTTATAAACATATTCCTATATTCATACATTCTGTACCCATAAACATATTAATTCTATATCAGTAATCTATAGTTTTAGTACTCTTCTAATTCCAATATAAATCTATAATTTTACCAAAGCTACAAATAATATATTCCTTTTCTTTAATTATTCACTTCAAATCCTATTATTATCAACTACCCTAAGGTTTTATACTTTTCTTATTCTCCTATCCCTAGCCATCACTATAACAAAAGAGAAAACTACAACCTAAGCTAAGGTAATACAACCCTCTTACCTGGGAGTCCTGACAAAAGGAACAATATCACTTTCACGTCCAAGCTTTATTCGAGGGTGAGAGTCAACAATAATGTGCGGGATCTAAAAAAAATTTTAAAATTGGACGGTTGGATCTTGAATTATTGGACCGGAAAGGATTGAAAAACCAATTTTCTTTCTCTGTGGCGCTGCGTCTCCTCTATCTCTCTCTGTTTCAACTCAAACGTTCTTCTTTCTTCTTTCCATGCCTCTTTTCTTTCTCTCTATACTTAACTCTCTTCCTCCCTTTCTTTGTTTTATTTTTTTTCTTTGGTTTGACGTGGTGGCCTTGTGGCCACACTCTTTTTTTTTTATTTTTTTTTTCTACGGTGGGGTTGGGGTCTGGGTAGTTTAGGGAATTGTTTATACTACCTTCGTCCCTAATTATAAAGCCCTCTTGACACTTTTATTTTGTTCCTATTTATAAAGCACTTTACCAATTTTCAATGAGCATTAATTACTTTTTTCCACAAACACCCATATTTATTTAACACTTTTTAGATTCCCAATAATATTAATAGGGGTAATTTTGAAAATACATATCAAAAGTTCACATTTCCAATACAATTAACTAAATTATTCCACTTTCTTAATGGACGTGAAATCTCCCAAGAGGGCTTTATAATTAGGGACGGAGGGAGTATATTTTTATGTTTTGTTCTTATTTGTTGGTCAATGTGTGTAAGTATTTTGCATTATAATTAAAAGTTTGACAATCTTAAAAATAAAATACATTTAAGTAAAACAATATTATATTTTTAATTACTCAAAACTGATTGAAAAATAATAAAGTTACATGTCCCTGCAGATAGCTATTGCGTAAGAAAAAGTATCAAAATTCAAAAGTAAATATAATTTCTCAATCCTGATATTAAACTTGATAAAATATAATATTTATAATTTTGAAATAACAAATCATTAAATATAACATATATTGGCAATATATTAAAATTAGTCCAGAAGCTAAAAATAAGTGTCTCCGAATGCTCTGAAAATTTATAGGGACGCTCAAAATATTAAATTAAACATATCTTTCTAAATAAATTATTTGTGAAAATGCCTCTAAAGCCTGTTAGTTGAGCTCCCTGTCAAAATATTAATTAAACTAAATAAAAATACTATTTTGTTTTTGAAAAACGTATGATAACAAATTTATACTTATTTTTACTATAAAATATAGGCTTAAATATGAAAATGGTCCCTATAAATATTGACTTTTTTGAAATTGGTCGGTGTAAAATTTTTCTTTTGGTTTTGGTCCCTATATTTATAAAAAATTTTGGTTTTGGTCCCTCCTGTTATATGTGGATGGAAAATGCCGAAAATGTAATATATTATATTCTATGACCAATTAAGGATGGTATTCTTCCATTAATTCTCAAGGGTAAACAGACAACTTACATTATATAAGAAAACCAGTTCAAAACCATGACACCAGAAGGACCAAAACCTATCAAATCTAAATAATAGAGGGACCAAAACAAACTACCAACATAATTATGGGGACCAAAATTTAACATGAGGGACCAAAACCAAAACGTTTTGTAAGTACAGGGACCAAAACCAAAAGAAAAATTTTACAAGGACCAATTTCAAATAAGTCAATATTTACAGGGACCATTTTCATATTTAAGCCTGAAATATATTTCAATTATAATAATGAAATCAAAATTTTATTACGACACTCAAATCTTGAAAACATCATATTAAATCATTTAATTATTTTACTAAAGATATTAGAAATAGCGGGATGTTACAATTCTCCCCCACTTATTGGAATTTCGTCCCCGAAATTCTGTTCAGTTCCGTAATCGGAGAACCATCCCTTTGTCAAAGTCTTTCCACTATAATACTCACTTCGCTTTGATTCCACTCCCCACTTGGAATCGACATACCACTTTGCATTAGTACGCCACTAAGTTCTTGCACTCAATGAAGAGTACGGACTACAATTCATCTTGGTTAGCCTCGACGTGGAGACTCTATGAGATTTTCATGGTTGGTTTTTCTCGCGGCTAAACGTTTCAAGAGTCTTGCTAATAAGACTCCGAATGGGTCTTGGATTTCTAAAACCAGGTTTAACTCTCCAAGGAAGTTGGAGATGGTTTCTATGGTCAACTGGGTTCCCTCAGGAATTTTGCAGCAAAGGTTTGGAAAGGGTACTATTCAGGCTGGTTTCCTTTCTTCGATGTCGGGTTGATTTCGGTTCTACCTAGAATCTTTCAATGACATTAACCATTAATAAATGCAAAGATCGAGGTGGTCAATCCCAATCTCACATTAACCAATAGTAACATCACTGTCGGGCTTGCTGATGATATTGTCACTTAACAATTGTAAGAGTCAGGACGGCCAATCCTACCCTTACACTCCATTAAACGACAACACCATCATGGGTTTGGTTATGTTCTACCCAGAGTTCTACTATTCCTTAGCTATTCCTAAAACCTCTAATCAAGCACATTCATAATTCAAACATGCATATATCACATAGGCATCATTTAAACATGCGTAGCAACATTTCACATCAACACATATACAAAACAACAAAATGAATGCTACTCATTCATATTCACACCTTAATTATTATCTACCTATAAACCCTATTAAATTAATCCTATTATTATTCTACTAAATTTTTCTCTCAAACTTTACCTAGTCATATTATAGTTCTAACCTACTTGAGAATTCACCAACAACTAATACCACTAATTCATACATAATAGAGAATAGCATTTAAAGCTTCACACACATATATAGCCTACATACATATATCCAATCATAATCCTAATGGGATTTCTACCTCAGCTCTAATGCTTGAACACCTAACTTTACATCGGTTACTCGCTTTATGAGTAGCCACTGGAGTAATGAGTAACTCCAATAGGCCGAGGAAAACTGCTCTGATACCAAACTGTAACACTCTAACTTAATTAATATACTAATTACCCCGATTATATTTAGTGACTTGAAAATTTCTTTTAAAACACTTAGATTCCCATTAAAAACTGTTGGATACATTAATTATTTATTAAAAATCTCCGTAAAATAGGACGGAGTTTACTTTGTTTTAGGGACATTCCCAAAATACAGTTTCCTGTTTAACCTGCATAAAACTTTATTTTCATCAACAGTGGGCCAGCAGGGCCAAAATACAATTTAGTTCGTGTGCATCCTTTCAGAAAATATTTACAAATTCTTGAATTGATTTGACTTCCAAAAGATTATACATTTCTAAATCCAAAATAGAATCATTGACCGACAAAGGGTCACCCAACTAACTACACAGCACTCCATGCAGTGGAGTGTAATACTGTCCAGCCTTACTTGTGTAAGCTCCTTCTGTTCCTGTATAAAAAATAGCAAGAAGGGTAGCATTACACAGAACTTAGAATAATAGCTTCTACAAGAGCATAGCAGTAAGCGAAGGTAACCCATTCTAAGTCTTTGACCCGTTAATTTAATTTCCTAGTTATATTTGAACAACTAATAACATGTTTAACGACTTATCTTAATCCTTAAGTGATTACATTGCCCTACACTAGTTCCATTACCTTAAACTTCTTTTCCTTATTTCAACTAATTTATTAACCACTATTTTTTTCTATTTCCGAGTATTTCACCCCAAGCGAGGGTCCCTCGTACACGCTGTCTAAATATCCAAATACATATTAATCACCACCTATTTATTAATTATTACTATTCATTTTATTTCTGAGTACTTCACCCTACGCAAGGGTACCTCGTACACCTATCCTGTCTCCGAGTGCTTCACCCTACGCAAGGGTATCCGAGTACTTCACCCTACGCAAGGGTACCTCGTACAACTAACCTGTCTCCGAGTGCTTCACCCCACGCAAGGGTCCCTCACACACGCTTGCTATCCGAGTACTTCACCCTACGCAAGGGTACCTCGTACAAAACTATTGTTTCCTTCCTTAGCTTTACTTATCGTTTTACATTTTATTTCTTATCCATTATCATATTCCCGGATTTCTATATAAAAACATATTCCTATATTCATACATTTTGTACCCATATACATATTAATTCTATATCAGTAATCTATAGTTTTAGTCCACTTCTAATTCCAATATAAATCTATAATTTACCAAAGCTACAAATAATGTATTCCTTTTCTTTAATTATTCACTTCAAATCCTATTATCATCAACTACCCTAAGGTTTTATACTTTTCTTATTCTCCTATCCCTAGCCATCACTATAACAAAAGAGAAAACTACAACCTAAGCTAAGGTAATACAACCCTCTTACCTGGGAGTCCTGACAAAAGGAACAATATCACGTTCACGTCCAAGCTTTATTCGAGGGTGACAGTCAACAATAATGTGCGGGATCTAAAAAAAATTCAAGATTGAACGGTTGGATCTTGAATTATTTGACCGGGAAGGATTGAAAAACCAATTTTCTTTCTCTGTGGCGCTGCGTCTCCTCTATCTCTCTCTATCTAAACTCAAACGTTCTTCTCTCTCTGTCTCGATATTTCTTCTTTCCATGCCTCTTTTCTTTCTCTCTATACTTAACTCTCTTCCTCCCTTTCTTTGTTTTATTTTTTTTCTTTGGTTTGACGTGGTAGCCTTGTGGCCACACTCTCTTTTTTTTTTCTACGGTGGGGTTGGGGTCTGGGTAGTTTAGGGAATTGTTTATATATTTTTATGTTTTGTTCTTATTTGTTGGTCAATGTGTGTAAGTATTTTGCATTATAATTAAAAGTTTGACGATCTTAAAAATAAAATACATTTAAGTAAAACAATATTATATTTTAATTACTCAAAACTGATTGAAAAATAATAAAGTTACATGTCCCTACAGATAGCTATTGCGTAAGAAAAAGTATCGAAATTCAAAAGTAAATATAATTTCTCAATCCTGATATTAAACTTAATAAAATATAATATTTATAATTTTGAAATAACAAATCATTAAATATAACATATATTGGCAATATATTAAAATCAGTCCAGAAGTTAGAAATAAAAGAGTCTCCGAATGCTCTGAAAATTTATAGGGACGCTCAAAATATTAAATTAAACATATCTTTCTGTGATGTCCCTAGGCCGGAAGCACCACATGAGGTGTTTGGGGGTTGTCGTAGCTGACGAGGGTGACCCCGGTCCTACGTATCCCATGAGAGAGGAATCAAGCCACACGTAGTTCTTAGGTTTAGAGAGACATTACCTTAGCCCCTAGGGAGAGGGGGATATATATAGGAGAGCTGGTTGCCCTAATGGGCTTGCTTGAAGCCCAAGTAGGGCCAGCCTGTAATGAGCTATGAGTGGATGAGGTGTCCTTGTGGATAAGGCAAGACACGTCATCCTGTCTAAGGTGTCGGACTCTGGGAGAAGTGTCGGACTCTGGGCGGTGTCGGAATCGGAAGTCGGACCTGAGTAGGAGCATGAGGTCGGCCCGTATCTGGTGTCTGTTCGGCCGTTGAGCCTTGAGCTCGGCCCAGAGCACAGAGGGGTGAGAGCATGATATCGGCCCGTGTCTGATGTCTGTTCGGCCGTTGAGCCTTGAGCTCGGCCAAGCATACAGAGGGCCTGCTGAAGGGTCCTCAGGTCCTGAGTGAGGGCCACGTGGAGCTCGGCTAGGCCGAGTCCACCACATAAGCCCCCCAGCTCGGTCAAGGCTATTTGAGCCTTGCTCCGAGATCTTGGTTCAGGTCCTTTTCCCAAGTCCACCACATAAGCCCCCCAGCTCGGCGAGACTTTGTGAGTCTCGAGCCGAGTTAGGAGAAAGAAGGCATAGCACTAAGCATCATAGCACTAAGTACCCCCCACCTTCTAAGAAGGGTTTGAGTACTAGTCCACAATCATGTTCTCAAGGCTAGCGAAGGATGGCAAGGCGGGTTAGGAGAAATCAATCCGCCACATAAGCCCCCCAACTCGGGAAGAGTCGTAGAGACTCTGTGCCGAGTTGAGGTCCTTTCTACGTCCGTCAGATCAGTGCTGAGTTGGTGATGAGGTAGAAACATGCTTGCAGGCGTGGCCTTCCGCTTGGAAGAGTGTTGCGGATGGTTGATAGTGCTCTTTTGTGCTCGGATGATGAAACTGAAAGAGTATCCCGATCTCGAAACGAGTTCTCGCGGGGGGATCCGCCGCAAGCTCGGTGAGGCTCATCTCGAACCGAGTACAAGCTCGGTGAGGTACATCTCGAACCGAGTCAAGCTCGGTGAGGAACATCTCGAACCGAGTGCAAGCTCGGTGAGGAACATCTTAAACCGAGTATAAGCTCGGTGAGGTACATCTCGAACCGAGTGCAAGCTCGGTGAGGAACATCTCGAACCGAGTGCAAGCTCAATGAGGCTCATCTCGAACCAAGGTCCCGGGGGGATCCGCCACCAGCTCGGTGAGGCTCATCTCGAACCGAGTGCAATCTCGGTGAGGAACATCTCGAACCGAGTGCAAGCTCAGTGAGGCTCATCTCGAACCAAGGTCCCGGGGGGGATCCAGAATGGATTTGGGGATGCTCCGAGATGAGGGTGATGAAGTTATGAGTGTAGTCATATGAACATATTCCTTGTGAATGGGAGAGAAGTAGCGTTAATTTCTTCATCCATGCTGTTAATTAACCGCAACTGCTGAGTTCCTCGGAATTCGAGAAGTCGGACAAAATCTCACGAGTTGTCGGGAGTGCCAGGGGCAAGCATGCAAAGCAAGGAATCGCCGATCAAGGTCGTGGTGTCTGTGCAAAAGAGCCTAGGAAACGCCAAGCTGTAGGCGAACCGACGAGCTTGTCAAGGCTCACGGGGGACCTCTATCAAAGCAGAAGGCGGAGAGGAATGCAGAGGTGAAGAAAGTTCAGTCCATAAAATATTGGCCGAGAATGCCTCTCTGACCTAGAGAAGTTGGCAGACGACATCTTTGACACCTTCGGGAATGCTGTGAGTCAGATTAATATCCTCAACCCCGACCTTCGCCTCAAGGTGTTCAGGGTTGAATATGGCATGCTAGTGGATTACAACAACAACAATGCCGAGAAGGAGAAAGAGATTTCTGATCGTTGTTTTAGACCCAATGAGGGTTGTGCTCTGCATGCGGTAAGGAGAGCTCGGATCCTGCACCGTTTGCCGAGGATAGTGAACTTCCGATGCAGGTTGTTGCACATAGGATGTGGTTGTCTAAACCTTTGACTTCGGACGACTCCCCCTGACCAGTGCAGTAACTTATAAGTTTTCCTCTGAAAAAAGGTACTGTATATAAGTGAATGCGGTAGGGAACTCGGATGCCATCCTCGGCCCCAGTGTAAAAGAGGTTGCTGAGTGAAGTTATGTGAAAACATTTCACAGCAAGCTGTACTTTACCGGGTGTCCCTTGTACACTAAGCTTATAAGCCGATCTCAGAAGATGTTCACTGTATATAAGCGCCGTGCAACATTTAGGTGGCTAATGCTAAATGAGAGGATTTGTACGTACGCACTGTCTGTAGCACTAGTACCGACTTGTATGCATGAATGCATATAAGTGCGGTGACAGGGGGGACCGTTCTACCACGAAGGTAGGGTCGAGATGATAACCGTATGCGTGAATGCATGAATTGACCGTTCTACCACCAGGGTAGGGTTGAGATGCTAACAGCTCGGTAGAAACATGAATTGACCGTTCTACCACAAAGGTAGGGTTGAGATGATAACAGCTCGGTAGGAGCATGAATTGACCGTTCTACCACAAAGGTAGGGTCGAGATGATAACAGCTCGGTAGGAGCATGATTTAAAGAGAATAATAGTAGCTCGGCAGATCAGATAGAAACATGAATTAGGGAGAATGATAGCAGCTCGGCAGGTGAGATATAAACGTGAAATAAAGAGAATAATAGTAGCTCGGCCTCCCTTTTCGATAAACCGCGCAATTTAAAATATAGAATCTCCGAGCTCAGAAATAAGCATGAACTAAGAAATAATATATACCTTTGGAATTGTTCACCTTCGAGAAGCCGTGGTGGTCCTGTGAAAACCAAATAAGGTCCAAGTCGAGATGAAAAGTGGGGCCAATAAGATAATAGAGGCAAACATAGCAGTTCATTCAACAAAGATCCAAGCCGAGATGAGAATAGAGATCGTAAGATGGCTTCGTTCAAAATAGAGATAACCGTAGCACCTCGGCCTTCCTTTTTCTTGACCATCATTCTCCTGAATCTTACATTACATGTAAAATAATAATAGTCAGTGATCGGCATTAATTTTGACACTTTGCGATAATTCATGATCATTAAATAACAACAATGAAAACTGTTGGCAGGCGAGAATAAAACACCGACATAAGAGCGGGATGATTTGAGCAGGTCATACGCAACGGATATGAAAGCGGCAAATACTGAAATTTAAGATATTGTTCATCCAGATAGCATTGTCCACAAAAAGATGCATGATTTCAAGTATATCACACTCCATAACAGAAGACATTTATAAACATGTCAACAAACCAGATGAAAGCATTTAATTCGTGAAAAACGACAACAGGAGAGGTAACGGAAATCAAATATTATTATACTATCACAATAGAAGAGGCAGAGATTTAAGGACATTTAACAGCAAGAAGATTTGGTTAACAGTACGTCATGTAACAACACAGAGAATACCAAATAATAAGCAATAAGTAGAGAAACTATAAAGAAGCAAGGATTAACAGCACATGTCAGAATAGTGCACGAGGTAAATAAATATCAAAAAGCATGTAGAGTAAACACATAGAAAAGCGAAGAGATAGGAGAATAATATGAGAACTATAATCTCTTCCCTGATTTAGTGAGGTGAGTGATGTCGGGTTGAAGTTTGTCGGACTGAAGCATGTCGGATTAGGAGTATGCAGTCCGTCCTTTTCGAATGGGCTTTGTCGAGCTTTGAGGTCCGACCTCCGTTTTCCTTAGTGTGATGTCGAGCGAGAGAAACTAGCAGAATAGTCGTCATACTCGGATTAAGAGATCGGCTCGAGTGTGAAACACTGTGCGAGTCTTCCGAAATTACCCTGATATAGGAATGAGTATTGAGTTGTTGGGCCCATGGTACGTTGATAGCCCAATCCTCTCCTCCTTATTTCTTCCTTTTTCTTCTTTGTGTTTTTTTTTTAACCTGGGCATGTTGGCCCGTTAGGTAATTGTTGATGCTTTTTTTTTTATTTGGGCCTTTGGCCCTTTTTTTTTGGAATGGGCCAACAGCCCATTAGGGTTGAAACCGTAATGGGGTTGGCAGCAACTGCGTGTTGATGCTGCTATGTGGAGTAGCCGTGTTACGGCGCCGGCGGCGAGCATGGGTCGAAGGCCACCACTGCTGGTACGGCTTACGCCGGTGGTGGCAGATGAAACGGCGAGACTGGGGAGTGGTGGAAGCGTCGCCAAAGCACCGGGAACAAGGGAGTTTGCAGCGGTGGTGGCAGCGACAGGACCGAGACCGTGGAGGTCGATCGGCGGCGGCGATGGATACTCGAGCCAGCCAAAGGCGGAGAGAGCGTGGGAGCGGAAGAGGATGGTGGTGGTGGGTCTCGAATGGCGAAGGACGTCATCGTCCTCGAGGTCGCGATACAAGGCTCTCACCATCGCCATCAAGATCGCGATTCAAGGTCGCGCTTGGTTCTGGATTTTGATTCGGTTCACTGAGGAGAAGGGGTCGCGCTGGGCGATGGAGGCAACCTGGAGCGGCGGCGACGGTCCAGATCTGTGAAGGCTGGGAAGAAGTCGACCGTCGGTAGCTAGAGGCCCAACCTTCCTCTTCGATCTTCGCTGATGATGATGGGTTGCTGCGGTTTGAAAACGCAGATCTGAGTTCGAAGCCATGGAAGCCGATGGCTGCTCCACGTCCATAGAGAGACGATCATGAACCGTGTTGGAACCAGAAGATCAGCCATGTTCGAACCAGAGGAAGGAGATAGACCGGCGGCGGAGGCAGTGGCGGCGTAGAGTCGCTGGTGTCTCCGCTGGTCGAAGAGAATGGTGAGGTCGGTGCCATGGAAGAGACGAACGGTACTGTGTACAACACCGGGAATGACACCGCGAACAGCACCGCGAACGGCGTCGGCAGCAACGTGTTCCTCCTCCCTCCTTCTTTTTTTTATATATATTGGTTTTTGTTGTCTTTGAACGTGGATGGGGATCGAAATTTATCGTCCCCACAGACGGCGCCAATGTGATGTCCCTAGGCCGGAAGCACCACATGAGGTGTTTGGGGGTTGTCGCAGCTGACGAGGGTGACCCCGGTCCTACGTATCCCATGAGAGGGGAATCAAGCCACACGTAGTTCTTAGGTTTAGAGAGACATTACCTTAGCCCCTAGGGAGAGGGGGATATATATAGGAGAGCTGGTTGCCCTAATGGGCTTGCTTGAAGCCCAAGTAGGGCCAGCCTGTAATGAGCTATGAGTGGATGAGCTGTCCTTGTGGATAAGGCGAGACACGTCATCCTGTCCAAGCTGTCGGACTCTGGGAGAAGTGTCGGACTCTGGGCGTGTCGGACTCGGAAGTCGGACCTGAGTAGGAGCATGAGGTCGGCCCGTATCTGGTGTCTGTTCGGCCGTTGAGCCTTGAGCTCGGCCCAGAGCACAGAGGGGTGAGAGCATGATATCGGCCCGTGTCTGATGTCTGTTCGGCCGTTGAGCCTTGAGCTCGGCCAAGCATACAGAGGGCCTGCTGAAGGGTCCTCAGGTCCTGAGTGAGGGCCACGTGGAGCTCGGCTAGGCCGAGTCCACCACACTTTCTAAATAAATTATTTGTGAAAATGCATCTAAAGCCTGTTAGTTGAGCTTCCTGTCAAAATATTAATTAAACTAAATAAAAGTACTATTTTGTTTTTGAAAAACGTATGATAACAAATTTATACTTATTTTGACTATAAAATATATTTCAATTATAATAATGAAATCAAAATTTTATTACGACACTCAAATCTTGAAAACATCATATTAAATCATTTAATTATTTTACTAAATATATTAGAAATAGCGGGATGTTACAATATATGAAAAGAGAAACTTTTAAGAATTATGTGCAAATTTTTTTTTGATGTTTTGGCTGTTCAAAATGTTTTGTAAAAAGTCTAAGAAAACTAATTTTACATGTAGTAGTGAAAATATGTTTGTGCAACAGGTTAAAAGAAATATTATATGATTATTTTTAGATGATTGGAAATATTTGTGAATGATTATATGTTATTGTCCAACTTGTGAAATGATATGTATTAGGACTTAGAAAAAATTATTTTGTTATGATAAGTGCTTTAAACCTTTGGATTTTTGAGTTAGAAATGAAGTTAAAACAATTTTGAGTTTTGAATGTGTGATTGCAAAATGTGTGGTGATGTTGTCTAGAATTTTTATTTGTACTTGTTTAGACTTCAAAAGGTTATTTCTTGTTAAGAACTTAAGGATTTTTTGTGATAATGATCTTGTGAAAATCTGGTGAAGTTTTGTGATGTTTAATAGTGATTTTTAGTAAAGGACATGATGCTGTCCAGAATTTATTTTTATGGTATTATGAACTTAAAAAGTAATTTTTATTGTTTAAGACTTAGGAATTTTAGTGATGATGATTGTAAAAAAGTTTGCGTGAGTTTTGTAATTTTTTTAAAGTTGTTTTCCCAAAAGTAATTGTTTGATGTCCATAAAGTTCAGCATTAAGTTAATTATGTGAAATGAATTTTATTCATGAATTTTATAAGACTTAGAAGTATTTGATGTTCTAAAATAGTTTAAGAAGCTTTTGAAGTCTGATGTTTATATTCACTTCATCAAATGTCTAAAGATTTTTAAAGTATTAATTAGTTTTGTAAAAGTTAGATGTTAACGTATGACGTGTCGTGTTCGAGGAATAAAGATACGAGTGACAAACGTGGAGCGGATGAGCAGCTTATGTCGGAGGAGTTACATATCTTTGCGAACTCTCTAAGTGAGAGAGAAGCCTTCCTAAGACATTGTGGCAGATTAGTGGTATATTAGGACGTTCCGGACTATCTCAAAAGTCGGAACCTTGGGTCTAAAAGTGTAGCAGTATGACGACACTGTATTGTGCGTGACTTGTCGTCTATACGAAAGGACTAAGACCCCATGTGTTGTATATATTGTGTGTTTGTATATGAGATTGTGTGTTTGTATATGAGATGTATGATTATAAGTTATTTATATTGATTATATAGCATGTGTTAATTGATATACTACTCTGCCCAAATGATTATGATATTGTTATAGACTGGAATAATGTTAAGAACTCTGTGGAAGATTGTGAAAATAAATTCTGAACCCTTGTTGTTAATTGGCTTGATGCCTTGGACTATTCTGAAATTAATCAAATACTTTTGAAAATGTAAAAGACATTAAGAGAAATTTTTAATGACCCTTGAGGGGTATAAGTCCTTGCGTAGCAAGACATGATTCATAAAACATTCATATGATAATAGAATATGTAGTTAGCCCTTGGTGGATATAAGTCCTTACGAGTTAAGGCACTGTCATAAAACATTAATAACATATGAGACATTTGAAGAAATGTAATCCGTACAATGAAGATGCCTTGGGCATAAGTGTTATGTTGGAATTAATTTTCCCTTTGCACAGTATGTGAGACGTGCCTATGTTTTGCTGTAATTATGAGCTGGCCACATGGGCTAAGTGTCGTGGTTGCAAGCAATTGATGCCACTGTACTGGAATGGAATTAAGATATGGAAATGTGGAAAATGTTGTGATTATGAGAATGAAACTATTGAAATCATATATAGGACTCTAGATTATCTAAGGTATAGTGAGATTGTGTGTAGCACTTAAAAGTTCCCCCCATGGTCTGTCATGGTCTGTATGACATGTTGAGATGAAAAGAAATTTTTTAAAATTAGTTTGATAATGCTTGTGTTAGCCATCGGCCCCCACTCCCCGGATAACCTGCTAGTCCTTACGACCCGGTTTTAGTGCACCGTTAGTTGAGCAAGGGGATATAAGGAGAATGCATATGAGATGTCGACCGCGTGAGCCAATTGTCGTGGTTGTGAGCATGGGGATAGGTGTCACTATTCCTTAGAGAGACCTTTTTGTCGTGCGTTGGCTTTATGAGCATAATGAAGGGGTCGAGTCCCATTAGAAGCAAAGCTTAGAATGGGTCGACCAAACTGTTTAAGATAATTTAAAAGACTTTCCTAACACTGCGAGTTGAGTGTGGAGTAGTGGAGAGGAAAGATACATTGAGTACCTGCGGGTACTCAGTCGTGGATTGTGATAGGGGAGGGAAAAGACGGTGAACGTCGAGAAGTCAATGAGGAATTCTCTAGGCAAGATGATGCTACAAGTGGTCGGGGCTTTGAGACCCAGTGGGCCATAGTAAGTTCTGCATAGCTAACTAGAGAAGGACTATCGCCCCCTTGATCAAATCATAAATGGTGAAAGGGAACCTGAACGAGGCTCGAGGTGCTGTATGTTGATTCTGTGAAACTATGAAATCATGTTATGTTATGTATCATTGCGGCTGGTCCGGAAAGTGGTTACAGCATTGCGGATACTTTGTTTTGGCTGGCCAGGTGTGGTGGTTGCAGCATTGCTGTTTCCCGGGTTCGAGGCCTGTGTCGTTAAGGTTTCTATATGTTCCATTTGCTTTCTGAATTAGATTTGGTTGGAAATATGGAGGAGATGTAGTTATGAGTGCTAATTAAACTTGTTACCCCAATGATATTCTTCCTCATATCATTGACGGATGCGATAACGTAAAACTATATGGTTAAGAGATTATCAATTGTAAGAGTTCTTCCAAGTGTTTAAGTGGTATGAAACCTTGATAAAAGATTGAACATATTATAAAACTCCCCCTTTGTAATTATGAGAACTTGGATTAAGTGAATGACATGTATGCGAATGATTTTCAAGTCTTGAGTTATGTGATTGGAATGTTATATGTTTATTGGATGATGTATGTGGTGTGTTAGTCTTAGTATACTGTCTACCATAAATCCACGCCGTCGATGTTAACCCCGTCCGAATCGCTTACTCTCTCTGTTTCCCCTTTTCATGTGGACCTCCATGGTGATGTTCACAAACAACAGAGTAAGTAGAAACCCCTATATCGACCTTTCAAGAGGAGGCTCGGAGCAACGAAGAGTAAGAGATGGACAAGAAAGAAGAGGTGGAGCAAGAAGTGGCTCATGGAGATAATCTCAAGGAGGATCCCGATCTAAAGGAAAGCAAAGCTATGTTCGACAAACCCGCTGGATGGTGACTCGAGTTCGTAGAGGCACCTGCAGCTGATGATAGCGATGAAGACTAAAAATCTTGGAGGTTTTATGTTGTAGTTTTGTGCCCTCACTTAAGGCGGTTATTATTAGATTGCTCAACACTTATGTAACCCCATTTTGTCAAGTACCATCTTTTGGAAACTGAATAATGTAATGGTATCATGAAATTTTGAAATAAAGTTTGATGAATAAACGAAAGGCCTTTTCCATAAATCAACCATTGTTTTACTTTGAGAAATAAGTTATTGTATAATTTGTGAAAAGGGTTTTGAGATTTGATATTAGTAAAATCTCGGTTTAGGAGCTTGATCGGAGGGCATGATAAGTGGAAACATTTCATAATAGTTTATAATGAAGAAAATGTTCTGCGAATACGTTTCTCTTGTGTAAACAAATTTTGTAACCATTATAATCAGTGTTTTTGGAAAGGAAAACTATTTTATGAATAAATTTGGGAACTTTAGCTCTTAGATGTTTTTAAAAAAAATCAGTCTCATTTTTACGAAATAAGATGAAAATTAAATATTTTTCAAGTTACCAATCGGTGTGTTACACATCGAGATCCTTTTCCTGAAGGACGTTCCTAAAGAGCTACAAAACCACTTGAGTTGGTGCACTCTGATTTATATTATGTGGAAGTTCCATCAAACGGAGGTTCATCTATGACTTCAGTAGGAAGACGTGGGTTTATTTGCTGAAAAATAAATCTGATGCTTGTGATACGCTCAAAAGTTTTATGGCGTATGTTGAAAGACAAAGTGGTTATACTCTGGAAACCTTGAGAACATATAGGGGAACAAAGTATATCTTTTGTGATGATTTTTTGAGGAAACATGGTGTTAAGCATCAAATGATTGCCAGATGTACTCCTCAACAAAATGGAGTGGCAGAAAGAAACAAAATAACGATTATGGATATGGTGAGAAGCATGTTGCATTGCAAGAAATTACCCAAGAGTTTTTGGGCGAAAGCTGTAGCCTGTGTTGTCTACATCTTGAACAAATGTTCAGTCAAGAGTATTGTGATAAAAATCCATAAGAAGCTTGGAGTTTGGAGTGGGAAAAAGCTAGATCTTGGTCACTTCAAAGTTTTTGGTTGTATTGCTTATTCACATGTTTCTGATCAAGTGAGGAAGAAGTTGGATGACAAGGCAGAAAAATGCATCTTTGTAAGATACAGTGAAGAAACAAAAGCCTACAAATTGTACAATCTACAGACTCAAAAGGTAATTATCAGCCGAGATGTTACATTTGATGAAGATGCAATATGGTATTGGTCAGGAAAAGAAAATGAATTGTTGCCTATATCAGTAACTATAAAAACTGATGAATCAACATCTGATTCACCAGGTGATGAATCATCAAAATTATAAACACAAGATTCACTACCTCATAGGTATCCACAAAGGCAGCGGCATCCACCTCCCCTTTTGCAAGATTATATAATTGGTAGAGATAATGATCCGAATGATAGGGAGGAAGAGGCTACCTATTATGTCTCATTTGCGGACTGTGATTCAGTGACATGAAGAAGCAACAAATGATGATTGTTGAGCAATGGATGAAGAGATTGATTCAATTGAGAAGAATGATACATGGGAGTTAACAACACTTCTAAAAGAAAAGAACCATATTGGTGTCAAGTGGGTGTACAAGACAAGGTACAACCCAAACGAAGAAATGGATCTCTATAAGGCAAGGTTAGTAGCAAAAGGATACAAACAAAAGTCTGACATCGATTATTTTGAAGTGTTTTCTCCAGTTGCTAAATTAGATATGGTGCGTTTGATTCTTTCCCTTGCAACCCAAAATAAGTGGAAGATTTTTCAAATGGATGTCAAGTCTTCTTTCTTTAATGGTGTACTTGAAGAAGAAGTTTATGTAGAGTAACCACCAATTGTTTTCAACAACAAGGACGAGAAGACAATGTCTACAAGTTGAAGAAAGCATTGTATGGATTAAAGCAAGCACCTAGAGCTTGGTACACACGTATTGACACATACTTCGTCAACAATGGATTTCACAAGAGTCCATATGAACATGCATTATATGTCAAAACAAATAAGACAGAAGATTTCATTGTTGTTTGTCTATACGTGACTGATTTGATCTTCACTGGCAATAATTCAAAATTGCCAACTGAATTCAAGGAAAGCATGTCCACACAATTTGAGATGACAAATATGGGTCTAATGCCACATTTTCTAGGCATTGAAGTGAAGCAAATAAGTGAAGGTATTTTTATCTCTCAAAAGAAATATGCAACAGATGTGTTGAAGAAACTCAAGATGGAAGCTTGTAAACCTATGATGACATCTCTTGAAGAAAGACAAAAGCTTGGAAAAAAAATGTGGTGGTGATCTTGTCAATTCAACAAATTTCAGAATGTTAATGGGAAGTCTCAGGTACTTGACATCAACAAGACATGACATAGTTTATGAAATTGGGCTCATAACAAATTTATGGAATCACCAAGGCAATCCCATTAGCAAACTAGAAAGAGGATCTTGAGGTATGTTAAAGGTACAATTGATGAAGGTATCTTTTATTCAAATTCTAACAAGATAGAGTTGATTGGATACATGGACAGCGATTGGGTGGATGAAACTGAAACTCGAAAAAGCATTTCAGGTTACGCTTTTCATTTCAGGTCAGCAATTTGAAGAAGGTGTTTGAGAACCTCTTTAACTCTTCATTCAGATAGAAAATAGCAGAGAAATATTTAGCTACTAGAAAAATATAGACTCCAATGAGTTATGTTGTTTGAGTACTGTGTGTTTATAAAATTGGCTATTAACAAAAGGACAAAAAAAAATTTAGTGTTATTTGTTTTTTCAATACAGATATTTTTTGTGAGGATAAATTTAATCTTTTGAATATTTTACAAGACAATTTTATTTTAATTGCCAACACAATAACCCGAAACATACGACACTATACTACAAAGAAGGCGTTTGGTTCATTGGCTGCACACCGCAAACGGGAAAGCTTGTGAGGAGCACCTTTGGCCCAAACGTGCGTTTGGGTAGCCCAACCCAAACGCAAAAACAAACACAGCTAAAATTAGGTCTTACAAAATCATGTATGTGCACTCACATTTCACACTTGTCACATTGTCTTTGATCATGTCCCTACTCACTTAAGAATACTCATCCACCTTAGCTGTTGCAACACCTTCAATTTTTGTAAAAATAAAATGTCACCATTGCTTGTCAATTACAAATGTGTTGCAACACCTTCAATTCCTTTAAAAATAAAATGTCACCATTGCTTGCCAATTACAAATGCGGTGATGTGATCATATTCTCTAGAAATATCTAATAGGTATACAAGAAAGAATTAATGAAATCAAGCATACTGTAACTATTTATGACCTATATACAATATCCTTGCCTGGTTTTTACTTTTGTTGAGTAAGAGACAGCCGGACAGGTGATTAAAAGACACCCTATCTCACCTCAATTTAACAGTGAGGGATTCATCTAAAAATGAGTATGTTGGAATGGGTACAAAAGCTGTAAAAGATTGGAATCATGTATCAATTGTTTTTGGGTCTCTACTTTCCTGTGCCTTACATCATCAAATTAACTTTACACATATCATGGTCGTGAAATCCAAAAAGATGCCATAAGAAGTTCAGCAGTTCCCCTTGTCTTTTTGGCTGATTTGAAATTGAAAACCCTTTCCTCTGTAAGCTAGTTAGCTTATCGAGTGAGAACAATGCTAGGTGCATTTTTATTAAAAAAAGGGTGAACTATCACCCTGCATTATATCAACTTAGTCCCTGAAATTTTTTAAATACAGATTTAGCCCTTCAAGATTTTCGGATGCACCAATTTGGTTCCAAGATTTTCTTACATACCAACTTGAACCCTCAAATTTTAAGGATCAAATTGATACATTTGAAAAGTTTCAGGGACCAAATTGGTATATCCGAAAATCTTGGGGACCAAATATGCATTTATAAATTTCAAGGACTAAGTTGGTACAGTGAAAAAACATCCGGGACTAAATTGTTACATCACTCTAAAAAAAATTGAGTTTAAACTCAATCACAACTTAGAGGAAACACAACTAAAGTAAGCTTACCTGTAAATTGATTAAGGATATATTTATCTTAATAATATTATTTCATAATTTAACTAATCAAGTTGACAGATAAATGTAGAGATGTGTGTATAGAAAAGACTAATTTGATACGTTGTAAAGCACTCTTCAATAATTAAAGGATTGATCTTTAATTGTTAGCCGAGGGATCCTCAGTGAAAAAAAAAGGACGTATAGACTTACACTTACTTTCTACTCAAGTTCATTATTATCCATGGGTTTGAAAGGCATTTTTATTTAGCTCATAGAGAAGCAAATTAGGCATAGGGTTATTGAGCCACAAACTTCCCCACTTAGTATGGTCCCCTGCTTTTGGAGTGTAATGTGCATAGCTAACTTTTCTGGTTTACACTTTCGGTATCATATGCCTAGACCAAAATTCAGGTATGGTTAGTCCTTAAATGTTATGTACTTATTAGCATAGAGTGGTTGGAAAATTCTTGTTCTATTCGAAGTTGCTAATTTGTAGACTTTTTTTCTTGTAAATGGTTGCTAATGCTTCTAGACTTAGTAGCGTTGATTACTTCTCTATTTGTTTATGTGATAGTGTTTGCTTGCAAAGAGAACCAAACAAACAATGATATGACTATAATAAAAATACTTATCAATTTGATTCGTTTGAATATGGGCGAGTAAATATCCAGAAATTCGCTTGAAGAAATGAAATGCACTTCTTTTATCATACATCTCCCTTTAAATGCATTGACTAAGTTATAAAATATGAAACTTGTTAGATTTCCAATTAAACCTAATAAGATGGTCTCAATATTTCATATACAAAGTCTTTTTTTTATGATAAAAAACTTCACGTACCAAGTTGATCTTTAGAAATGGTACAATCTGAGTCAATCTGATTTTTGGCGAATGTCTGGTTTATTTAGGGGCAGCAACTTGGCCATCGAAAATACCTTCGCCACCAATTTTGAAAATGGAAGCAGTTAACGGTACTTTCTCAAATTTTTTTGCCAAAGTTGGATTTATTAGATGACGAATTAATGTGGTTGGAGGCCCGGGCAATGCAAATATATTAGTAGCTTAAATATGTTTTTAACTCTGTAAATATACTAAATTTTGACTTGAGTCTATACTTATTTTTCTTTGGTTCTGATTTTTCTATTTTATGATTTTAGTTTTAGTCTTCTTGATGATGTATCAATACAATAATTGATCATATTAGTAATTAATATGACGTGTTACATGCTCGTATTAACCACATCATTACTAGAAATAAAACCAAAATTTTAAAATATAACCAAACCATAAAATTTTAAAAAAACAGTATAGTGACTGGAATTAAAATTCACTACACCTTTAGGAATCAAAAACATTTAAAATGTATACTAATTTGCCGATCATAGAAGCACGTGGGGAGCCATAACCAAGGATCATGCTTTTCAAATAGTGCCTACTAGTAGGGGGCACCGCAGAGACTAGCATCTTATGCGATAAGAGAGGTTATATGTATGCAATAGAGTCCCATCTACCAAGTTCTAGGGAGGATATATGTATGCACCCTCATTCCAACACCACGAGAAGAGACTGTTTTCAAGATTCAAATCGGTGACTTTCAGGTCAAAGTTGGACTGAGGCTCATAAATAGTCTCAGAATTGTATTAATTAGAAGAACACGATCACAAATCCTCTTCATTCTATGTTGCAAGCTAAGATTCCCTACTACAACCAAAAGTAGGTGGTTTCATAAAGCTAAGAAACATCCACAGCTAACAAAGGTAAAATAAATATAACAAGAATGATATCCATAGTCCACAGCATAAACACGAAATAACTTGGGTGTTCACGAAGTATGTCATTTTTCAGACTTAGAGGCACAAGCCACCACATGAGATTTGAATTTCTCCAGCTCCGCCAAAACCTCCTCTTCGGGTCTGTAGATCAAATCACTCATTCGCCATATCTGCACAATGAATTGCAATGCATCAGGCCAATGCCAAAACCATTTTTGATCAAATAGAACACTAAGCATATTGCAGTCCTCGAATTTGTTATGTTGTTATCTGAACAATTAAAACCAATCTATCTATGTTGCACAGGTACTCAAATTTAAGGCTCATTCCCGCACCAGGTACGTGTTGGGTACACCTGGCTACGCACCGGGTACATACCCAACCATCAAAACAAAAAAAAAAAAAAAAAAGAAATTTGTGATTGGGTACGTTTTGGGCTGATTTGGATACTTCTGGGGTACGGCCCAAAAGTATTTTGTACTTTTGGGCCCAAAATTGGAGTTAAACCCTAATTTCCCAAATTCCTCAGACCTTCACAGCTTCCCTTCTTCGGTTCCTCCCTTCTCTGCTTGACTTCTCAGTGCTTACATCACCGACAGCCACGCCGCACGCCACCACGAAGCCACGCGCCCCCACGACCCAGCCACCACACTGCCCATGACGCGACGCCCACCACCCAGCCACCAGGACGACCACCAACCCAGCCACCACGCCACCACTTCTCCGGTTCTCCTCTTTATAAGGTTAGCTCTTCAATGTCCGATTCAATCTCTGTTCTGTTTATGTTCAGTTAGGGCCTTAGGGGTAGTTCAATCTCCGAGTCTGTTCTGTTATGTTTATGGCTTGCTGTTTATGTTCTGTTCTGTTTATGGCATTAGGAGTAGTGATTCTTATTTTTTTGCTACAAATGTTTTTGCTATATTTTGTCATATAAATATATTTTACTATAATATATATATATATATATATATATATATATTATAGTAGCATACCCATACTCTAGTTTTTACGAAAATGTTGTACCCCCATACCCGGTACGCATCCGAACCGGTGCAACATAGCAATCTATACAATAGATATTTAAGTTACACTCAACTGCACCAACAGAATCAGCCACCCCGCATATACGTGCATGTTTGGTTCTGCGATGAGTTAGCCCAGAATCAATTTTGGAATGCCCACGTTACTAACAGTTACTTCTGCTTTAGCGTGATTTTGGGGTCAGAATTGATTTTATGAATTGAAACCAAACATGCTGTAAGTTGTTTCAACAAGTAGATTCTTCAATAATACAAAGTTGAAACAAATAAGGATTTTCTCCACTTATAAGATGGAAAAAAAATTCCATACCTGTAATGTCCCTCCTCCACTTGTACTTTGACAGTCATCAGAGACACTAACAATCGTCCATGGATCAGATGCATTCCAATGGAAGTCAACCACTTTGTCTCTGAATATAAGTATAAAGACAAAGATCGTAACCAAAACAAAAATAAGCAGTTCAGAGGGTAAAAAGCTAGAAAATATTTATACGGAAGTATAAAAAAATCATCAGTCCTGGATTATGAAAAAGCAAAGTTTAGTACTATTTGACAAGCCTTCTACAACATGGGATGAAAGATTCAGAAGGGAGATGGTCAAAAGAAACCTGCCAAAGGTGATATAAAACGCTATGCAGGACAACCACTAGCTCGGTGCTACCTTAAGGAGATCAATTCTACTAGAATACATAGATAGTTGAATTGCAAGCTCGCAACCATTATTATAACCTTAATGGACAATGTCTAGCAAGATGATCAAAGCAAAATAACTAGCACAGACTAAAGGCGACATAATTAGCACCATTTATATTTGATATTCAGAATTTCATTATGAAGTTGATGTTTTGTATGAAGAGATAATATGAGCCAGATTATTATTGATAGATGTCCATGAAGATTTAAGACAGATATCAAAAAGAGAGAATCAGTTAACATAATTCACCAAGAGAAGCTTGAAAAGTTAAAGATAAATAACTTGAGGAGTACAACAAATGAAGGACAACAATGATTGGTGGTAACATCAACATGGGCCTCATATTCAGAAACTTTTGTTTAATGCCTGGGCTAAAAAAGAAGTTTAAATAAGTAAAACATGATCTCTCGCTTCAGATGTACATGGTTGGAGTAACTAACCAAAGTATACTTAAGTGAACCAGAGAAAAAGTAATTTCATACCTATGACCTGCATGTTGGAAAAACAATCCAGGAGGAGCACTTGGGAATTTTCCAGAACCAACCTGCAGAACAAATTAGAAGCAAAAGGTGTTGACAGTAGTCATTACCTTCATGGCAACAAAGCAGAAAAATACTATCCAATTAAAATGTTATATAATTGAAACTGCACCTTCTCATAGTCCCACAGGTTTAAGAGACCATCTTCTGCTGAACTTCCAAACACAGATGCTTTGTCTGGAGACCACTGAAGTAAACAAATGATAGTGATTAGCAAATGTAGCAGCTCAATAATAATATAATTGTAAAAGGGCATGAATTATTAGGGAGGAAAAACAATATCAGCAGCTACCTGAACACAAAGAACGGCAGCTTTGTGACCCTCGAATTTATGGATAGGAGACCCAACTCCATTAGAGGTGAGATTGCGGCGATCAAACATGCGAACAGAATTATCAGCCGACCTAGAGAGGTACAATGACAAGTCAAATGGAGAATTATCAGCTTCATCAAATTGTTCAAAATACTACTATATGATGTAAAGCACAGTAATCAATAGTGGAGCAGCCATCCTTTAAAATGTTACTGGTATAGCGAATCATGGAGCAACCACTCCCGCTACACTGAAAGTAGCGGGAACAATTGAGAAGTTTCATAGTTTTATAAAACATATATATTTCATAATTTTATTAGTTATAGAACTAATAATATCAACAAATAATTAATAATAAATAATTGTATTCAGATTAAATATAAATATATAATTAAACTATGACTAATTATAAATCTCCAAAATAATAGATAGAAATATCGCAAAAAGAGCCATTGCAAGACCCTTCAAAGGAGTAGTTCCCCACCCCGGAGCTAACTAGAAATTAATTTTATGAAAAATATAATTTAAAATAATGATATGAAAATAAA
The DNA here is from genome assembly GCA_037953625.1 of Crotalaria pallida. Lineage (NCBI taxonomy): Eukaryota > Viridiplantae > Streptophyta > Magnoliopsida > Fabales > Fabaceae > Crotalaria > Crotalaria pallida. The sequence goes on from CM075650.1 coordinate 20,995,096, forward strand.
AATTTTCCGGAAAGACCGAGTTTGGCCGGAAAATCAAAGCTTATTCTGCCAGAAGTTTGAAAGACAGGTAGGGGCTGAGTTTTCATTGAAGGAACCAGTGTTTCTAACCCTAAAAAGTAAAACACTACAATGCAAAAGTGAGAGAAGTGGCTACATCGGAGCCATGTTTCATCGCAACACAACATAACTGGAGGAGCAGCCTGGTGCTACAATGGTCCTAACTACAATATCCCATCTTACACCGTTAACTGCCGGTGTGAACTATTTAGTAGTTGATGTCCAAATTCAATTATGTAAAGAATCAATGACAAGAACTATACAATAACAGAACATACCCAGTAAGAATCAGATTATCATCATGGGGATTCCAATCAACACAGTGAAGATCGGCATTATGAGCTTTTTCAACCTGTCAGGAAATTCAAAACAGAGGGAAAATAAAATAAGCAAACATATATATGTTACAAAAAGATTACGTTACAAAAGGACAACTATACATTATTATGTAACATAGTGTAAAATAAAAGGTGTTGTGCAGTTGTGCATATCAGTATCTTAAAATACTGGTGCACATTTGCATAGATGACAACCTCAATCATGCAGCACGATCCTAATTCAAAGAGTTTGTGAGCAGCTAAAAAAAATATGGCACATTCACTACAAAAAACACCTTAAAGTACACATCAATATGAAAGTAACATCAAAGGAAAACAAATTGGAACACATGATTAACGTATAAATCATATACCTTAACCGCAGGACTAGAGCCAACACGAGCATCCCATAATATGAGACAAGAATCATCTCCAACGCTACAGAACTCCTGTGCACTTCAGCATAATAATAATCATGTCAGTAAAAGATGGTTATCTCATAAAGTTCAAATACACTTCATGCTGCTATTTTAATGCAAAATGCATCAGAAATTGAAAATACAGAATGCCCCCTGCCCAAAAACAAATAACTAGCAAATTTGTAAGGAAAAACATGGAGGGGGAGGAGGAGGATTAGAGGGAAGGAGAGGAAACCTAAGAGCTCAGAATAAGGTGAACAATAAGGCCACTTCAATGAGAGGAATCACAACAGAATAGAACTACATGGTATAGAGTACTCAGATTACCTAGAAGGGCAGAAAGCCACATCTTCAACAGTATCATCATGCCCATAGTAGATACCTCTAGGTCCGAGAGATGGAGTCTCAGCAGTTTTATCAATGCCTTCCCCAGATTTGGGGTTCTGCTTGATAATCGATCCACCCGCAGCAGAAGTTATATGGTCTTCAATGCTCCACAACACCACCGATCGGTCCTTTCCTGCAATGTAACTTACTTCTCTAAGCAGAGAATAACAACAAGAAGATAATGCTTATAGAAAAGTTAATAAGTATGCTAACCTCCAGAAAGAACATAGGGCTCAGTTGGGCACATTGCAAGAGCAAATTCTGCATTGTCTTGATGTCCAGTTAGTATCTGCAAGAAGATACCTCTTAGTGAACATATTACATCCTAAAAGAAAAAGTTATCAAGTGCTGCAATGTTACTCATCCAAAGACCTAGAGCATAACAAGTTGAGATTCAAAAACTTAAAGAGCCACTGCACATATCCCCACATCCTTTGGCTCACACATCATATGATCTTGCTTTTAAGGAAGATATAAATATACATCTCTTTCATTCTGTCTTAATTTAAAAATTAAATGAAACATTGAGAGATGGAAGGATGTTATCAAATATTAATGCTCAATCATAAGCTATACCAAATCCGGACGAGAGTTTGAAGCTCCCAGGACAACATGACGGTTAGGTTGACTTTCAAGATCCCAAATGAAGACCTGATATTAAAGCATGTGACAAATAAGTAGTCATAGAGCCAGGAAATCAAATTTGAATAAAATAATAAAAAATTTCTCCAAAGAATACACATAAAAGCAACCCATAAGGTTCATACATCAGGGCTGTCAGTATGAGTAGCCACTATCTTAGAATTTTGTGGCAATTCCCTAATTCTGTTCACCTACAAAATAGACCAACACCCTGACCATCAGCATAACGAAAATGGAAGCCAAAATAGAAATCATTGAAGGTTAGCCAAAAGAAAAATTAAAAAATGAAAGAATCTTGTAAAAATCTTGATAATGATGCCAAAGGCAAATTAAGGAACATAATCTTAAATGCCTTAAACAAATCTCATTCTTAGCTTGCTTATTAGTTGAATATATTTTACCTCTCCGGGATGTACGATGGTCTTGTACTTCCTAACAAACGGGGACCGCGCCTCTTCATTAAACTGAAAGCAAAAAAACCATTCCCGCTGTAAGTAACTTAATTTCAAAGATACATCACATATTCACATTCACATAACTATAAAATCACCTGAGAAATGTGCTCTGCAGCAGCAACCCTAGGCTTAACAACCTCACAATTTGCGATGACCAAAGTATTCGGAACGCTACCATCAGTCTGGTACAGCAAAGCCCCAACCCCAAAAGTAAAAAAGATATTTCATTTCGCTAGTCATGACAGCAACATATACACATTACATTAACAGAGTAGTAAAGTTAGAACTTTTAAAACATTAGTTTCATCAAATTTGAAACTAAAAAATTTAGTATAATGCATTGAAAAAAGTTGAATTTTTCTTCGACAAAAGAAGTTAGAACTAAAATTCAAACTTTTGGTTGACATCGGCCCCAACTAATCCAAGTCAAGCCAGGAAAAACCAACAACGCCAAACTCCCCCAAAGCATAAATATCTCATCATCTCATTGGCAAGACTCGAACTTGAGAACTAGCGTACGAGGAACCACCAAACCGTGTTCCTCACAAAGCGGATCAGTTCCAAATTACATTTTAGTACAGCAACATATACACATTGCACAAACACTGACCAGTAAAGCTATCAACACAATTAATTTCATAAAACTGAACCACAAAATAGTGTGATTAAAAAACATAGGAAAAAAAATGCCCAACAGACAGGCATTGACATTGCACAAAATCTGAGTCGTAAAGATTTTTTTTTTTAAAATTAATTCCATCACATAAAAATGATTTAACAAAAAAGTTTCAATTTTTCTTAAAAAAGAAATAAGAAAAAGAGAGTTAAGGGTAGGCATGGCATGCCTGTTCAGAGAGGTAGAGACGCTGGCGATTCTTGTAAGTAGCTTGTTCAAGCTGAGGGCCCCACCTATTATTAATAAATGAAATTAATAATTAATTAATTAGGGATTAGAGATAATGGGAAATAGAAAATGAGGGAAAAAAGAAAAACCCTAGGGAGGGACCTGCAAGAGAGAGAAGGCCAAACGAGGTTGTGGTTGGCGAGCCAGTCATAAAGGACAGGGACAAGGGACTTCCATTGTGAGTATTTTTCATCCACCGAAGGGTGTTGTTGATTATGATGTTGTTGTTGTTGTGTTTTTTTGGAAGAACTCTTGGAATGTTGTTGTTGATCAGGGTCCTTGGGTTTGGGCTTTCTACCCCTTGTCTCCTTCTTCTTAACGACGGTGCTACCTTGTTGTTGTTGTTGCTGCTGCTGTGGTGTTGTTGTGGTTTGTGGAGAACTCTCCTCCTCCATGTTTGTTTCTCTTCTGTTTCGTTTCACGCTCTCTCTTTCTCACTCGCCCTGAAAATGCAGGTTACTGGTAGTACTACTTATTAGAACTGCTTTGACTCTATTTCTTACTCGCACCTTTTCGAATTTTTTTTTTTTTTTTTTTTACTGGCCGGGTAATACTCTTTAGTAGACACCAAAAAAAATTAAATAAATTCTTTAATTTGCAGAAATTATATCCCTTTCTTTGAAGGGGATTAGTTTTCGGCTATCAGCTGGAGAATACTCATAGTACACACAAAAAAAATAAATAAATGAATGAATTCTTTAATTTGCAGAATTCTATCCCTATCCAGGATTGCTATTTTGTATATATTGAATAATCTATTTAACAATGTAAAATTTTGGCACATTATACGAAAATATAAAAATACATTATCAAATAATCTATTCGAAAATGGTGGTGATTTACAACTAAAAACTTAAGGGTTAATATAATTTGTCAATTTGTTTAAAAAAAAAAAAAGGCAAGAATCGTTTAATTTTGACATCTCTCCCTTATGAGTAGCCTTATAGGATGAATTTAGGCACAATTATTTTAATATACTAAATATGGTATTTGAGCTTGAACCAATCGATGTTAAGCAAGCTGTAAATGTCCAAAGAGTTCTCTTATTCCTACATCTACTCCCAAACACCTACACCATATATTATACTTTGTACTATACCGTTTTTGATTTTTTATTAGCTTTTTGTTTTTATTTGATTTTTCTTTTTTACTCATTTTCTTCTAATGCTTCTAGTATTTTTCTTAATACGCTTAATATTAGTTTATGATCTTGTATAATTCCTGTTTCAATATCTGTTGGGATAGGATTTTCAACTTTACTAATAAATTTTTCTATTTTATTTTTTATTATTGTTTTTCAGTAAGGTATATCCTCAATACCTAGAGTATTTTGGATAATTTCTGTCATTTGTATGCATTTTTTTTACTAATATTCATTTATATATATATATATATATTTACTTTATGATTATTCTAAAATCCATAATGTGGATATTTATTAATATCTTTATTTAAGTTTTTGTAGAGATTCTTTTTACTTGTTAATACTCTTTTTTCTCTTATAAGCTCAAGATATCTATTTGTAAACTTCTTTATACTGGCTAATCTTAATTCTAATATTTCTAACTGTTTTTTAATTATGTTTATCATTTTTGTATTTTCTTTATGAATTCTTTTTAATTCTTCTATCTCATTAGAATATTTTATTAGGATTTTAATTTTCACTAACCGAGTCTAAAAATTCATAGTAATTAGTTTCATCTTCTAAGAATCTTTCCCTGGTGAACTCGTTTTCGAGCTCTGATACCAGATATTCTTCGAGACCTATTTCTATTATAACATTAGCTAATTCTATTATTTTTTCCAAATCATGTGGAATTATAGACATTTCTTGTAAATGTTCTTTAATATTTTCTATAAAGTTTGGATGATTTTCAATTTTTCTTTTTAATGCTTTAACATGTTGATATCTATAAAAGATTAAATTTTTTGTTTAGAGTCATTCTTCTATAAATATCTTTTCTAACTATATCTAAATCCTTCCATTCCTTTTCCTTTATTATTTGTTTCTTAACATTTTTAAAAGCATTTATTCTTATTTTCATAAATTCTAAAACTTCTATTAAAATAACTATCCAGTTTTTTCCAAGCATATTTTATTATGAATGCCAGTATTCATCATCTAAATCTTCATTATTAAATAAATATTCGTCAATATATCTATCTAATGCTTTATTTATTTATGAAGTTATAACATTTAATATTATTTCTTCCTTTATCCATTCATTTTTTATCATTTCATTTACTTCTTTAATAGGAGTTAAATAATTTATCATTATTAGTTTTTCCGATGCTTTTAGTAACCAAAATTCTATTTGTTTATTTCCTAATTTATAATAATATAAATTATTTAATTCTGGATAACACTTTTTAATCATAATTTTTTCTCTATTTCTAAAATTTTTTCATTTAATGCTCTAATTTCTGAATTGGTTCTTTCTAATTGTACTTGTTTATTTATAGGTAAAAATAATTCTTCTGACTCTTTTTCCAAGAATTTTGGAGTTCTTAATGAAATTAAAGGAGTAAAAAGTTCATTTATATGGATTAAATCCTTCCCTTTAAATTCTATGCTATGGTGACTATTACTTAAAGCGTAATTGACCTTGTAACATATTGTAAAAGGAGAATTTTCTTCCTTCATGAAATTCTTCTTTAATAGTTCATAATGAAAAACAATAGACTTGTTTAGATCCTCGCCTAATAATGAAAGTCCTATTTGAAGATTTACATCAAATTTAACTTTTCCTTTCTTAAGATTACAATGTCCTTGAGCAATAATTGCATCCTTTTCTTGAATGAATCTATTATCTAGAAGTTGAAGTTTCATAGGTGATTCAATGCCCTTCATATAAGTACTTTTTATTATCACCTGTATGGTAGATATATGTATATATTGGATTTTTGACCTTTCTTCTATTTTTAACCTTTTAATTTTTTCTTGAATCTGATTCTTATTTATGACTGAAATCATAACATCTCCATAGGTATTTTCTATAGGAACTGGTAGTTCTCCTATCATCATTCCAAACTTTAGTATATTTTTTCGCGAAAAGGTGTTTCTTTAAGTTATTCTATTGTTTCTCTTAAAATTGTCATCTTCTTTAAGGGTAAAATCTTCTTTTTCTATATTTCTATCTATTAATTCGTCTAGGAAATATCCCTGTTGATCTTCTTGCTCTTCTACTATGCAGCTATTCATAAAAACGGATAGATTTCATACCTGTTGAGTGATTTTGTTGAGAATTCTTTTGGTAAGCCTGGTGATTCAGAGTATTACCTCAACACCGTGCAAGCTATTCTACTTCTACATATATGGTAGAAGAGAAGGAGAGTGTTTACACAAACTCACAATATTTCATTCACTGATTTTCAAGCTCTGAGGACATAGGAGCCTCAGTTCTCCTTTATATAGAAACCATGAGTTGGACAGGCACACACGCAAGCCTTCTCAACCGTTTTATTTTTAATGGTCCTGATTTAACATAGCAAAAAAAGATAAGATTCCTAAACGATAAGATCAAGTAGTGGGTGACTCATAGTGGTCCCCATCTTATCACTATAATTATTACATTTTTGTAGTTTTGTGCCGACAGTTTCTATTCGCTGACTGGTGACACATCTTCGAGTATCTTTTCTTCATGGCACATTTGACAAACGTGCCCTTTAAGAACCTTGAGCCTGTTACAAAGGGCCTCCTTGAAGTGGGTTGATGTTTGTGCAACTGGGCCTTCAATTGCTGCAATTGGTCTCTCAAATTGGGCTACAGATTTCAAATCTACTTTTGAAGCTGGGTTCTTGTTGGTTGTGTACAAGAGTGATGTAGGAATTTTGTATAGAATCTTGAAATTCTTCATGTCACTTCCTAACCGAAGTGTACTAATGTATAGTCCAATTACAGATTCTAAAACATGGGCTTCTGATATTTGTTCTTCAGGAGATGGTACAACTGGGGCATAATCTCCATTGGATATACCAATTTTAATTAAGCTCATTGATTCGAACTTTAGCTTTTCGTCTTCAAATCTCAGATAATTTGAAATAAAATTAAGAAAAATTTCTCTTCCCTGAGCAAACTTGAAATTGAAACTTTTCACAATGTTCTTGAGACTTTGAGGAAACATTTTTAGTTCTTCTATTTCTTTTTCTTTTTCTTCTTGGATATATAGTGTGTCTATTAATCCACACTGGTAGAAATCGAAGACTGTTTCTTTATTGGCTCCCTTCATTAATATCACCTTAAGACTCGTACTTCTTCTTCTTGGATAGAATCCTTCGCCAGCCATTTCCATTGTGTAGTTTGTTACCAGTTTCCACATTCTTTCAAATTTTTCTATAGTTAGAGGTGTTGCAGTTTGAATTGCCATTCTGATTTTTTCGATAGAAGTTGGCACCTTTCCTGGTAGGATAATTCCTTTGAATTTTTCTTTCATTATATTACTTGCTGCTGTTACTTCCTTATAAGCATTTTTATATGCGTTTTCTGCTTCTTCTTTTGAATCATATCCCTTATATGCATAGGGTTTATGAATTACATGGGACTTCACAATTTCCCAATTTTTGCAGACTCCTTTAATTGGTCCATCAAAAATGACATACCATTTTTCTTTTCTTGTTTCTAGTTCATTTATTTTTTCTTTTTCTTGTTCGACTAAATCGAACCAATTTTTCTTCTCTTCTTCTTTTTTTTCTTTACCTGTTAGGGTGTTGATTGCTGTATATATCTCCCCCCTCTCTCCTTCGAGGATTTGAAGTTGTTCTTTCATTCTTTCGATTTGTTCATCTTTTTGTTTGAGCTGGTTCATTAGTTGTTTGATTACACTTTCCATTCTCTTGTTAGTGTGTCTGCGAAGCTGTTTTTTTCTGATTTGATATATTTGATGTAGGGATTGAACTGGTGCAATTTTAGCTGTCACCTGATTAATCTTCCTTTCTTGTAATCAGCTTGGAGTTTGTATCTCCAAAAACCTGTTAGATATTGAGAGTCAGTTCGCAATTCGAATCTTGTAGATAGAAGTTCGATCTTCCATTTTTCCAAGATTCTTAGGCAAGCTAACGTTTCTTTTTCTGCTATGGTGTATCGTGTTTCAGCATATGTAAAGGTGCCTGATACATATCGACATAGCTTTCTTTCAAGCTTCTCCGTAGGGAGTTTTCTTGGATCAGTATCCTCTCTTTTAGAGTCTACATGATTATTCTTTAAACGAGTATTCTCATTTTCGGAGATTTCCTCGCAGTTCTGGTTACCATATTCGTCTAGTTATAGCAGCTCTTTCCCATTAGGAATGGCTGTCATACACCCAGCCCATATGGTGTCTGAGGCGTCAGTCTCTATAATTAAAAAATCTTTTTCTATTGGATTATAGAGTTCTGGCAAAAACTTTGTTTTTTCTTTAATAGTTTTTACTATCTTTGTGTCTTCTGGAGTCCATTTCCAAGGAACCTTTTCAGAAATTTTCTTTTGCAAAATTTTTCGTTCTTGTGATAAATTTTTAAAAAAATCCTTGATCGGCAACATAATTCAAACATCCTAAGAATCGTTGAATTTGTTTTCGATCTTGTAGTTCATAAGGAAATTTGTAGATTTTTTCTGCTATATGTGGCGACAAATTTAAAGTGTCGTCTTTTCCTATCATTAACCCTAGATACTCTATTTCTTGCTGTAATAACTTAGATTTCTTTTTAGAAATAACGATTCCTTTTTCTTTAATTCGATTTAATACCTTCAAACATGCTGGTATATGTTCCTCCTTTTTTCCTTTAGTAAAAATAATTATATCGTCAATATAAGCAAGACATATATGTTCTAATCCTTGTAAAGAATTATCCATAAATCTTTGGTAAATTGATGGTGCTTGTTTTAACCCGAAGGGTAAAACATTCAACTCATAGTGTTTTTGTGGAGGACACGAAAAAGCGGTCAGAGGCTTTGATTCTTCAGCTAATCTCAATTGATAATATCCTGACTTAGCATCTAACGATGAAAACCAGTTACAACCTTTGATTTTTTCTAAAATATGATCTTTTCTAGGTAGTTTATAAGAATAACCTATCGTTGCTTTGTTTAGTTTTTTGTAGTTAATAACCATACGCCTTCGTCCTCTTTTTATTTTGTTATGATTCTCTACATAAAATGCGGGTGCAGAGTGTGGACTAAAGCTTTCGCGAATTAATTCTTTTTCAAGAAGTTCTCTACATTCTATTTTGAATTCTTCAATATCTTTGGTAGAATAAGGTGTAAGAACTACAATCGGTGGGTGAAATAACTAGGAGACACTAGGAGAACACCTAGAAGGGGGGGTTGAATAGGTGTTAGAGAAACCTTGAAAGATTTTCGAAAGAAACGAATCGAAACAATTAAAACTAATGATTTTTACAAAAACTTAAGCCTTTAATCGATTAAGTCTGCAACTAATCAATTAACACCGAAAGTCTTCAAATAATTAATCGATCAATACTTCAGTTAATCGATTAATGTCGAAAGCTTATTTTGGTTAATCGATTAACACCTCAGTTAATCGATTAATCACTGTTAAAACTGAAAAATCACTTTTCAATCAAATACAAAAATCAATCAATTAACACGTATGATCAGAGATAAAGCGGAATTGATTAACAACAATATTCTTATTGATTACCTAGGTTATGAAAATGATTTTCTCCAAATCAATTTGCACAATTAAGATTCAATTCAATCAATTATGAAAATCAATCTTTTCTAGGTTTTCAACCAAGAACATATGAAATGACTTGAATGTAAAGAGTTAAGGGAATAGAGATACTGCACAGAGATTTATCCTGGTTCACTCTCATCCGCTTGAGAGCTACATCCAGTCCCCTCTTCAACCAAGAGAGATTCTTCACTATGAGGAATTAGAGTTCTCAAATTACAAGCAAATGCCTCTCAAGACTCCCTTCTTGATAGCCTCCAAGAGATACCACACTCTTGTCTTGCAATGTAACACCTATACTTTCTACCCTTAATTCCCAATTATTAAAATAGTGAACTTAAAATTTCCTTTTTTATTATTAAAAATCTCCCGTCAAACGGACGGAGTTTCCTTTGTTTTTCTGACTTTCCCAAAAATTAGATTTACCTGCAACCTGATAAACATATTCATTTTCAACAACCAGAAGCCAACAGGGCTATCAACAACACATAATCATAAATCGGTGCTACATCGCACCCCACATAGCATCAAATTAAAATAAATTAATTACAACTAAATAACCTATAATCCCCTATAACTAACTCACACTCCACGGAGTAGAGTGTGCACCTGCTCGGCCAATAATCGTGTAAGCTCAAATCTCGGTAGCTGGAAAAAAATGGTAAGGAGATGAGCATTACACAGAAAGTAGGAATAGCAGTTTCTAAATATGACATAATACCCAACTAAGCCAAACACATTTAGCATAAGAATACATATAATCACAAAAGCAAAGTATATCATGTTCACTTACAAGTAAGGCCATTTTTCATACATTTAACATTCTCATTTTATACCTCCTCTCATAGCTTAATTCTTTTTCAAGCATTTTCTTGCACCGCATAATTCTTTTATTCTTTTCATTCTTAGCAATTTTCATAACAACTTTCCCTCATGCATATTGTCCGATTCGTGAACACATCGTAGTCGGATGCAAGAGGTTGAGTCGTACTCCTCTATCGCAGTATATCCGATTCGTGAACACATCACAGTCGGAACCCGATTCGCGAACACATCGCAGTCGGCTGCAAGGAGCACCAAGTAATTCCTCTATCGTAGTATATCCGATTCGTGAACACATCACAGTCGGAACCCGATTCGCGAACACATCGTAGTCGGCTACAAGGAATTACCCCTCAAATCCTTCATGGACTATCCGATTCGCGAACACATCGTAGTCGGATTCCACACAAAATAACTCTTTATTCCTTAACGTGGACTACCCGATTCGCGAACACATCGTAATCGGATTCCACACAAAATAACTCTTTATTCCTTAACGTGGACTATCTGATTCGCGAACACATCGTAGTCGGATTCCACACAAAATAACTCTTTATTCCTTAACGTGGACTATCTGATTCGCGAACACATCGCAGTCGGATTCCACACAAAATAATCTTCTTTCTTTATTAGGTACTTCACTCAATCATTTTATATATTCGATTATCCCTTTATCAATTATCATTCTCTTTCCAAATCAATTATTTAGTAATTACTTCCACCTTTTCTGAGCATTTCAACAACAACCTATATATGCACACGACCACAAGTGTACACCTAATCTTATATATACACATATTTGCAAATGAGCGCATATTCACAAATAAACACATTTTCACAAATATACACATGTTCACAAATAAGCACTTATTCACATTTAAGCATATATTCACAACATCCTCATTAATTAAACTCCTTCATTTTCATTTTCTAATATGTAATCATATTCATTACCCTAAACTAACACTCAACTCTTAGAAAGTATTATATACATACTAGAAACTCATTTCTAAGATAAGGTAATACTCACTCCTTACCTTGCTTTTCCTTAGACACTTCCATTTTGTATGATAACGTCCGATCATACCAGGGTCCATTGCCTACGCGCAGTGACAGGTTCTAGAGCTTCTTCGTCGTCAAGCCATATTATATAAATCAAACAATCAATTTAATACGCCAAACCGACCCAAACTCATCAATTAAACCATCAATTAATCCTTTTTAATTACGCTAAAACAACACCCATATTAAATTAGCTATTAGGTTTATAACGTATAAAAACATATTTTCATTATAACCAACAAATTAATAAATATCAATGAGGTTATAAAATACCATCTAAGGTTCCTTAGAACAAACACTTTAGAAATTTCCTTTCGAGGAATTTAGGAGTGGAAATCAAAACAATTAACTTCGACATTTCGAAAATTGACAAGTATTGGGTTTGATTCAAAATCATAAAACAAAATAAGTTAACTTCTTGCATTTTTTTGGTTTTAAAGTATTGCATCTTAAACATGTTTCCAAACCATAAAATTATTGGACTCAAGTTCATAAAATCAAGATCATGCCCTTTTCATTAAACTAGTATGACTTCTCTTAAAAAAAATATGATAACTTCCGAAACTTACATAATCACCGAAAATTCATTAAAGTTGATTAGTTTTAACTTCGAATCACAAAATCGCTTAAACACTAATAATTCCTTATCGAAACACCTTAACTTTCAAAATAATTTAACACTTTATAATTATCACCAATAACAGTAAAATTAGTATTAATATTAAAATTAAAACATGAAATAGAGCAGTTAAAAAGAGTATTAGAAATATACCCTCAAATATGATTTTGAAGGCCGGTTCGGTCAAGCCGGCGGCAAACGTTGACGACGCCGGGACGAGGCAAAGCTTCCCGGTTCGCTCTTCCCAAGTCTCCCTGCGACGGGTTCGGTCTGGTATGCAACAAACCAAGAATAGATCCGGTAGTTGTGGCGACATCCATGGTGGCAGCGGCAACTAGCAGCGGCAGTGGTGGCCGTGGCCTCTACAAATGGTGGCGCCGCAGCATCCTCCACGAGTGGTGGTCCGATCTGAAGGAGGAAGTCGCGACTCGCGACTGGTGAGAGAGAAAACGTGAGTGGCCATGGTGATGGTGCTTGGTGGCGACAGTTCGAGCTTGGCTGGAGGGAGAGAGAGATAGACGGCGATCGGTGAACCGAGGGAAGGAGAGAAAGCGGTTGGGAGAAAGGAGAGAACACAAGAGAGAGAGCTGGATGGGGGAGGGGGTTCGGCGGCTCACACAAGGGGGAGAAGAACTAAGGTTCTCCCTACCTCACTGCACACACCACACGTATAACCCCTTTTCTTTTCTTTTCTTTTTGTTTTTTTTAACATAAACTTCCATTTATTTATTTATTTATTTGTTCCCAAAAATATTAATAATAAAAATTTAGCATCATATAACTTCATTTAAGAAAACTATAAAGTAAGAAATTAGTTAGATATTAGGAAATAACAAAAAAAATTTATTTAATATTGAATCTTTGTAAAAATCAACGTAAAGAATAAAAAGTATATTATTCAAATAGGGTAATTTTTCTAAATGGATTCACTTTAAAATACAATTAAAGGTATTTTCGTAATTAACATACTGTATTTTATGAAAATACCCAACACTTGATTAATTGATTTCAAGAAATAATTATTTAATTTAATAAAATTTATAATTATTCTAGGGATTAAAATTAGGGATGTTACATGCAACCCTATTGAATCTAATCTAACCTCTTCCCTTGCTTGTTGATATCCCCACAACACATCTTCCAATTTGTTTGTTAACCCAACAAGATTCCAAATGCGTGATGATACCTCACACCAAGGCTTCCACTTGCTTGTTATCACAACAAGACTTCCAAGATAACTTTGCTTGATGAACAACCACCAAGGCTTCCTTTGTTGTAGATAGCTTGTCTCCTTGCAATGATTACAACCAAATCGAAAACAATAACAATCCTATGAATCTCTTTCAAGAACTATGAAAATATCAACATAAGAGATTCAAAGATTCTTGATCAAAGAACGTAAAAGTTAAAAGCTTTGATCTATGAAAGTGAGAGAGAATAGTGTGGCTTTGATCTTTGTAAAATTGATGTAAAAATGATACTTGTTAAACACAATGATTAGGAAAAGGTTTATATAGAATACCCAAAAGTTAGGATCACTAAAAACTGATTTTGAGAAGTTAAAAACGTATTTTAAAAACCAGTTTTACAGGTCTTAATCGATTAACATATGGCTTAATCGATTAACTACTGTAACATGTGTGTGTTAATCGATTAACCAAACCCTTAATCGATTAACCACTGCTAAATTCACTTAAAAACTTGTTTTCTCAAAACTAAACTTTTCCTTTCAAACCTTTAAGCCACCTATTGATTTTAGGTTAAGTGAATACTCAAAATATGATATAATCATGACCTTGATAGAGATTCACAACCCTCTAAAGACTCTACCCAAACTCATTAAAATAAAAGACTCAAACTAAAGATATTACAATTAAACACAAATTAAGTCTTCATGAGCTTGCTCTCTCTTCATCATTTGTTGTTTGTTGTTGTTTGATGAACTTCTTCATACTTGATCTTGATCAAAACATTTGTAGCTTATACAAAACCTTTTGTCATCCTTTGTCATTATCAAAACCTTCACATCGGATCTAACAATCTCCTCGTGTGATCTAACATAAGGTATTCTGTTCGAGACATTTACTTCTGTTTCGGGGTTTTTTAGTTTTATTATAATTAATTCTTTATTTTTGTTTTTTTATTGGTTCTAAAGGGTTGTCACTACACACTTGTTGTAGTGCTTCTTCTATTTTTTCAGTTTCTGATAGAAAATATAATTCGTCAAGAATAAGATATATCCTATTTTGTATATTCTGAAATTATTTTTAAAATTTCATTCTTTGTAATTATTCTTGTTTTTACTTCTTTTGAAGTTTCTTTTGATATTAAGTCCCACCAATGTAGACTAATATTATTTTTTTTGTATAAAAGGTTCATATAACTTTAAAAAATTATTTCCTAAAATTATATCTATTCCTGAGTCATGTAAATATATCGTTTTTGCTTCAAAAACTCGATCCTCTATTTTTATATCTTGATTTTCTAGAAAAAATCAAATTTCATGGATAGATTTATCAGCTACTATAATATTTTTTGGTTTTTGTAATTTCTTCCAATTTCTTGAGATGGTTTTTCTTGCAAAACATAATGTTGCACCTGTGTCAACATATGCTAGAAATCTTCTATTTTGTATTTCAACTTTTATAAAAGTTGCGTTAGGATTACCATTCCTCAGAATCCTGCTCATCTTCACTAGAACTGCAGAACTCTAGAAGACTTTCATCTGAATCAATTTCGGAATCCTCTATTGGTTTATAACCTATATTGTAAGCTATTCTTAAGGTTTCTAACTTCTTTTTGTCCTTCCCTTTTTGTGGGCAAGCATTGGCATAATGACCCTCTTCGTTGCATATCCAGCATCTACATGATGTCTTTTTTCTAGTTGGACAATGATTTTTGTCTTGATTCTTTTTATTTCTATTCCTAAAAAATCTTTTCTTATTCCATATTTTTTATATTTAGATTTATTAGATTTTCTTTGTTTCCAATTTCTATATTTTCGTTTTCTAGTAAGGACGCAACCATGATCGCCTACCTTATTTCTAAATCTGCTACAACACAAACTTAATTGTGCTTGTTTTCGTGCAGTTTTTTATGCACATTCTTCTTGTACCCATTGATCAAGTACCATTATTCTTCCTCCTAGTGTATCCTTAATTTGCCCTAATTCTATTTGTTATTCAAATAAGGATTTAACATTTTTACTGACTTGGTGAGGTAACTTGTTGTAAAAAAAGTTCGTTTAATCCTATTTTTTCTCTTATTTCTTTTTTATTTGATAATAGTATTTTTTATATTCACATATAAAATTTTCTAAGTAGCACATGTTACAAATTCTTAAATTGGTTAGATGCCATATAGCTCTATTCGTTTCTAAATCTTTGGTTTCAGTTTTATTAACTTCTTTTCCAAAAAATTCTTCTATTAGGATTTTATAGACTACATCTATTACTGGTGTTCGACTATCTTTTATTAGTTCCTCTACTTCTTCTCGTTTGAAATCTTGCAAAAAATCAGATGCAATTCCTCTTGTTTTGTACAAGCTAAGATAAAATTCCATTGATTTTTTCTATCAAGGGATTTTAACTCTTCTTGTAGGGTTAACATTATTCATACTTCTTGGTACCATGTAGTTATGGTTTTTTCTTGTTCTATTTTACAGTTAATATCTAAAATATTTTCTTTTGTATTTATATCAACTGTTGGGGTATATTTTTCTGGAACTTTTCTAAATTTTGATTCCCAAAAACGACTAAATGATTCGAGTTGTCCTTCTGGATCTCTTTTTTTACCAGAAGTCTGTCCTTCTTCAGTTTTTACAAAATTAGGTTGTTCATATGGGTTTGAGTCATATGTATTTTCTTCATTACTTTCTAATTCATCTATTTCATAATCATAAACTAGTTCTTTGGTTTCGTCATTTAAGTTTAATGTTGTCATTAATTGTCCTAAACTATTCATTTGTTCTTGGAGTTTTTCTGATAAATCTTCCATTTAATGTAATGGAGGTTTATTGAACATTCCTTTATCTGAAGGGATTATTATTTGACTTTCTTTTTCTTCTCTTTCCTCTTTCATTTTGTTAAAAAAGGATGTAAGTTCTTCTTTTATTAAATATCTTTCTTTTTCTTGTATTTCTTTTAATAATTTTATTATTATTTCTAATTTTTCAGAAATTCTTGTCTCACTCATTTTATTCTGAATCTGTGTAGTCAGAATCGTTTATAATTCTAGCCTCTTCATATCTTTGTTGCCTTTTATATTCATCAAGTAAATTTTTTAATTGTCTTTCTTCTAACATTATTTTTTCTAGTTATATTTTTACTTTTTCTTCTTCTATTCTTTTCATATATTTTTCTGCTATAAACTCCTTTATATTATTTGGTAATTCTAATTTATAAATTATTTTTAATTTTTCATTTTGTAAATTTTTATTAAAACTTTCTTCTTTTTGAAAAATAATATTTTCAAATCTTTATGAAATTTGCTCAGACTTGATAAATTTTTCTGGTTGCTTTTGCATTAATGTTTTCTCTTAGATTTGGGACCACAAGTTTTGTCTTTTTGTTCTACATACTATACGGTGTTGTATTTTGGTGTTGAATCCAGGTATTGGAATATCATTACTCATGTCGAAACTTGCAAATGTTTCGCTCTAAATCTTCACTCATGGATATGACGGGGTTTGATTAAGTAGTTAAACCACGATGGAAATATGTTTAAACTAATGCTTATAAGGCTTGGTTTTTTTTTTTTTTAATTTTATGAGCTAATTTTTCAAGTTGAATTAGGTCTTGCCAGCAAAATTCTAATATGGTATTAGAGATACATGGCGATGAGTCATCCGAAGATATTTATGACTAAGCTAAATTAGCTTTCGAAATGAAGTTAGGCTCAATTATTTATATACATAATATTTTTCACTTGGACCAAGCAACAAATGCATATAAATAAAATTCAATACTTAAAAAAATCTAATATGAAATTTAATACTATGCTAACCGGATTAAGAATTACATTAAAAGAAAGTTTACATTGAAAATCCAAGTCCACTAATTTTCGATGTCATAAATTCAACATTTTCCAATACAAAACTAATTCATTTATTCTCTTAAATAATGACATAAGGACACTTTTTAGTATTTTCCGTGTATATATATATATATATATATATATATATATATATATATATATATAAAATATACTACACAATATCGTTACACTATTTGCGACTCGGGGCATTACATTGGTGTGATAGTTCATGAAAGAAGAATCATCTTCTTCTCCACTAACCTCCTTCAACACCTCTTCAATTAATAACTTGAGATAATCTCCCAGTGTGTTCTGTGATGAACCTAACGTGAATCATTGCTCCAAACGTTTTTCAAGATCTCTTAATGTAGCTTGAGTTCTTGTTGATTTTTCCATGATCATAAACTTCAAAAAAGGAGCTTTGATATCAATTGATAGGGTTGTTAACAAAAAATTTAGAAAAAAAAAAAAAAGAATTTCCAGATTTTCTTATTGAACTTGAGGAAAATCAATATAAGTTGCAGGCATTCCTACGTGAGAAAGGAATTCGAACAGTAAGTAATGAGAGGATAGTGTTTGAGAGAGATTCAATTACAATCAATAACTAAACGATTAAACTCCTTCAGTTGCAAACTTCTTATACCGTATGCATACACACGGAAAGTGAAGGAAATTGGTTATGCCAAATTGCCAATTGTCACTAGTTGACAAGCTAACTAACCAACTAATCTAATTAACTAACTAATTTGTTATTTGTAATAAAATTGATTCATATCAAATACTATTGTGACTAGTGCAAAATCAAGTATGAATTCCACTATTTTAATTTGACATTGCTAATTTAAAATTTTCTATGGAATTGGATAATCCTAATTTGCAACTCCAAAACCCATTTCTCAAAACAAGAGGGGTGTCAATGTAATTAACCCAAATCCGAAAATCAATATAATTTCTTCTGTTATTTATTTTTGTTGTTTTTCATAATTTTTCTTACACTCTAATTTAAAGTTAAAATTCGCGGTTTCTAAAGCCAGAAATGAATTCATGATACATCAAATCCTTATTCCATTCTCTTCAAAATACAAGCGAGTCAATTGATAATATGAACACTACAGCATTTGTTAAACGGCACAAATGCAAAGACCATATTTGTGTTATGTATTGATCAACTTACAGAAATCTTCTAATATGAAGCTAAATTCACATTGCTTCCTATCTTAAGAGTCAGTAACAGTAACTCAAGACTTCTCAGGTTAGCAGAAAAACATGGCACATCTTATTTACAATTTGCTTGTATACCGACGTCAAACTTCGAAACTGGAAAGACTCAGGGAGAAGAGTGAACACCTACCTATTTGTACATTTGTGAAATGTCTCAATAGGAACTGTGTCACAACCTGAACATGATTCCATGTTCACTGACACTACCACCAGAAAGGGTTCTAATTATCTGCCACAAACGCCTGCTTCTTCTTCCGGTTCTTAGAGGACCTGAATAAGATTGCCTTCTAAATGATCCAGATGCTTGCCTTCGAAACCTTGATGACGAGCTGAATAACTCTGATGCTGGCAATCCCTTCTCAATATCAAATTCGCATAGGAAATTATCCGGGTGGTGCCCAGAAACAGCATTCGAATCAGCATCGGTTAAATACTCTTGGCTAGATCTTTTGGAACCTGATTCTTTTGCTTCATCACATTCATTACATACAAGTTTTAAAGCCTGAACAACCTCACCCATGAAAGGACGGTCTGATACATCTGATTGTACACACATTGAAGCAATGGCTGCAACTTTAGCCACACTATCAAAAGGCACACAAGTTCCTAGAGATGGATCTATTATCGCTTCCAATCCTTCCTTGCTTGTGAGCAGTGGACGAGCCCATGCAACAAGATTCTCTTGACCGGGAGGCTGCGACATGTCTACTGGCTTTCTTCCTGTCAAAAGCTCAAGAACAACAACGCCATAGCTGTAAACATCACTCTTCACTAGAAGATGCCCCGTCATTGCGTACTCCGGAGCCACATAACTGAGTTTTCAAATATGAAAAAAAAATATATATCAAGGGAATTCATAATAGTATAACTCAACAAAGAATTAAAATAGATTAAGAGTTGGTTGTAAAGATATCAACTGATAAAGTACAGTTAAAGGTAGATAGTGATACTAAATAGGATCAAATATCATATGTATCTTCTCAAATTTTATGCAGAGTATTTGTTTTTTGGGAACATGACACGGCTGTTGGAGTTATTGCCATGCGATCTAGACCCATGATAAGTTAAGAAAAATAGCAGAATAGAATTGACCTCTGATCATTTCTAAACCTCAAACTCTTCAAAACAATGAATCTCAATTACAAATCATTTCGGTCTACAAAAGATTGCAGATTCTTAATATAATTGACTGCAGAAGCAAATGTATTTACACATGGTGAAGAAGTTAGTTCACTAGACTAATAGGACTATAAGAGAACTGGTTTCAACTTGACTGGTCAAACTCCATCTCCATTATGTAGTAGTGGCAAAAAAATAAAATAAAGGGTACTGAGGTGAAGAGATAACTTGCAGATAACAACTTCCATTAATAGGAACGAGAAAGTAAGAACTGCATACCCGAAAGTTCCCATGACCCGTGTTGATATGTGTCTGTTCCCCTCATTTGATGCTATTCTAGCCAATCCAAAATCAGATACTTTTGGTGTAAAATCATCTTCCAACAAGATATTGCTTGACTTGAAGTCCCTATGTATGACAGGAGGACTAGAATCTTCATGCAGATAAGCCAGACCACGAGCAGCACCAAGGGCAATCTTCAATCGGGCACTCCAATCAAATCGGCTGTTTTTTGTGTTAGCTCCTGCCAAAAAAGACCAAATATATTTATTTTGAGAAAAATTATCTTGAAGAACTAAACAATTGGCAAGTTACTTTATACTCAAGCAAGCAAATGAGAAGAAGATTTAAGTACCATGTAAATGGGATTCCACGCTACCATTTGGAATGAGTTCATAAACCAGGCAGCGGAAGCTTCCCTCTGTACATATACCAATCAACTTAACCAAATTTCTATGGTGAAGGCGGCTCAGCATTTCAACTTCAGCTAAGAATTCGCGATCGCCATGATGATCCTCTCTTTTCAGAACCTTGACAGCCACTTTTGTTCCATCTTCAAGGATACCGCTGTAAACACGCCCAAAACCACCTTCTCCAAGTATTCTTGAATCTTGAAAGTTATCCGTGGCTTTCTCAATTTCAGTCAAACTGAAAGTCTTAGCAGGTCCTGTATAAGCAGCAACACCAGATCGAAAAGATGATGAAGCTGAAGCAAAACCGTCTCCAGCTGATGATCCAGCAGTACCTGTGAAATTATTATGCTGTTTCTTAACATAATAAAGGCTGAGAAATGATAAAATAACCAATACGCCAAATAATTGGGTTTTAAGAAACCTCACAAAATTATAAGACTCGTATTTAATCTCAAAATATCAAACTGATGATAATAATCTTAATTGTTCAAATCCTTGTGACTAAACTATTCTTTCTTCTACAAAGAAATTTGTCATTGCTTTAATAAAATTCTATTGGATGAAATAAATACCAAAAAGGTGGTTTGTAATTTGTATAAGATATTATAAAACAGTTGTATTACCTGTTGCTTTGGAAAGAGGAGGTGGCAGAACCCGTGGAGTTGATGCTGCTTGACTTACATGATTTCTGTACTTGAACAAGGCCCAAACAGCAGCAGAGCATAAAACAACTGCTAGAAAAGATGAAAGAGCAATAATAGCTACTATTCCCTTGCTAAGTCCAGCTTTATGCTGCTGCATCTTGTGTACGTCAACTCCAAGAGGCTTTATTGTCCTTCCATTATTTCCATCACTAGAATATGGGCCACCATCTATGGTCATGCTTGAAGGTGGTAAAGGAGGAGATGGAGGTAAACCTATATATAGAGCACCACATAAAATTTATAACCTGAAGACTCATGAAAAGAATAGAAGAACTTGAGAATTTTTATGTACCTGGATAGCTCACATATAAGACATCATAGTCACCGAAGTAAGAAGCTTTTATAGAAACCTTTTTATGCCAAAATCTCTCAGAAGTCACAAAGGCTGTAGTGTTATCAAACTTTTCCCCAACTGGTACCAAATCTATAAGGGCAACAGTTTTATCTGGTTCTTGGCTAGCTATATTTGCTCCCATAATGCGAACTTGACTTTGCCTCATGAAAACTCCGGTAGCAATTTCAGAAGCAAGCTCTGAAACCAAAGGGAAGAAGGTGTAAAGAGACACACCAAAGCGAAGACCGACTTTCATGGGCCAGACACATCCGCAAGGTGCACCGGGTGGAGAGTTTGTATAGGGCTCAGAGCAAATAGTTGTTATACAATCTGAAAAATGAAGAATTGACATGTATATTTCGGTATGATGAATACAGTCAGCATAATCCAAAAATAATAGAGATTAGCAACTATAGTTCCTGTGGCAAAGAGATTAAACAAATAGAGTGCTAACCTTCATTAGGAGGCGGGGGTGGCAGTGCTTGAATATGAGGCAGGTCTGGTGTTTCAGGGATCGTGGATGAAGACCGAGGAGGAGATACTTTACGAGTATGAAATGGAACTTCCAATTAACATACACAATGAATTATGCAAAATGATGAGTAGGTGATAATGAAAAGAAAAGATTTTCTGAAATATTTGTTATGAGTATGGAATATAGCCTTTCTTACTTTTGGTTTGGCGAGGGAATATTTTGAATAATGGAGCAGGAGCAGGAGCAGGAGCATGAGTAGGTGAAACCTGGCTCGCAGGTGACAGAGCAGGTAAGGCAAATGGAGGAGCTGAAGAACCTATCATGCAGAAAATCTTCAGAAAGTAAATTCCCTTTATTTACTTCCCATTTTCATAGAATAAACATATTCAAATTTAAATGTAATATTTATTAAAGTACCTGTGTCCATTGGTGAAGGAGCATGATGTTTTCGTCCACTTAACGGTAGTAATGGTGGATGAATTGGTTGATCTACATATCATAGACAAACGAAATGATTTTATATTTAATTGCAGCCAAAAAAACATAATTTGTGTCACTATTCAATCAATCAGGTATCATATTAAACCTTGGTGTTTTGAAGTGAGAGGAGAAATTGAATATGTTGACGCAGGAGCAGGGCTGGCGATTATGTTCCTTGTATGATTATGCTTTGAAAATGTGGTTGAAGGTGAAATTGCAGGAACATCATCTTCTTTATTGATAGGAGATTCAGGAGATGAAATCTGTGGCTTTGGTGCATGAAGGGATTGCCTTGCTTTATGAGCAGCAGGAGCTACAACAGCAGAAAAGCAATATGAAAAAAATAACTGTGTGTAGAAAGAAATCTACTTGTTTAGCGTGTGTGTTTAAATTGTTTAAATATTTATTCTTTGTTTGCACTGTCTTTTATCAGCTGAAGTTTTAACTTTTGGACAGTCTACTACTCTACTATTGAACAAGGTTAAAAATAAATGTTGAGTATAGCATCATTTTAATTATGATAACTACAAATTCCAAAAGAATACAAGCAGGATGTCACTTTGTATTCGTAAGAGATAAAATCATTATCCATACCTCCACCAAAAAGCTTAAGCTTTTAGGAGAGATTATATTTGAAATGACATTAGAGCCTCTACGACTAAGTTCTTTGGAGTTTAATCCTCGCCATCTCCAATTTTAGTGATCAAGTTGAATTCCGATATAAGGTAAAACGTTCTTGCGAATTTTCCATACTTGAACCCATTGGAATATTAGTGCATTAGAGATATAAAACCATTCTTGATCCTCCACCTAAAAAGCTTATGTTTTGGGAGAGTTGGTCTTTGACAGTATTACTTTAACACTTTTGAACTTTCAACTGAATTGCTAGAGAAATTTTTCAACATTATGTTACCAGTGCAATGAGAAATTTTGCAACTTATCAAAAGAAGGTTAATTTTACTATATACCTTGAGCAGGGGAATGTACTGCAGCTGGTAGCGGCTTTGGTGCTTTGTCCAAAGGTGGACAAACTGGTTCTCCACCTTTTTTCCAATTGAATTTTCTGGAAGGAGTTAATGCAGGAGAGACAACAGGTGCTGCACCACATGTTTTGTTCCAATTAAGTGTCCATAAATTGAAGAATGATTACAAAATAGTATTTTTGACATTAAAGAAATAATAGCAATCAAGATACAAAACTAAGCACACTACAATAATAACAGAAATTTTTTTACCAATAAATAAATACAGAAGAGGTTCACGAAAAAAGTGATATTGCTAATGTACTTATTTAAAACTGTGAATTTGCACCTGGTAATTTTGAAGGAGATATTGCTGGTATAAAAGTGTGAACTGATGGTGCAATTAATGGAAATGCAGATGTTGGTGATGTAACTGGTGCTGCATGAATACAACAAAATAAAAAAAAAAAAAAAGAGTCAAGTACGAGTAATCACTCCAAAAAATTCGGATTTTCCAAAATATAGTACCTGGAGCAATCGGTGTGGATGTAGGAGGCCAAACAGAAGGTGCTTTCCTTTGAGATGAACTTGGTTGTATAGATGGTGGCACATTCCCTTGAGCAATTGAAGGTGCAAAAATAGGTTCATAAGGTGGTGGTAATGTAATAGTCCTTGTACTGGGTTTGCTGACCGGTGAAGTTTTTGGTGAATTGCCAGAAGGCATTGCAACTGGAGCTATTAAAGAAGAAACATAAGATCAGAATTTGGGTAAATATCAATGGGAAGGTAGTCTTATCCCTATTCCCCTAGAAAAGAAACTGCTCAGTCTTGTACCTGAAGCGGTTGGTGTGGATACAGGAGGCAAAATGGCAGGTGATTTCCTTTGTGGTGGAATTGGTTGTATGTAAGGTGGAGCATTCCCTTGTGCATTTGATGGTGCAGGAGTAGCTGGTAATAATGTTTTATTCCCAGGACTAGGTTGCCTGATTGGTGAAGCTTTTGGAAAATTCCCCGAAGGTATTACAACTGGAGCTGTTCAAGAAACAACAGAAGAGCATGATTTGTGTCAATATCGATGAAAAGGTGGACTAATTCCCATTCCCCCCTTCAAAATAAAATGCTCAGTTATGTATGTACCTGGAGCAGTTGGTGTGTATTCAGGAGACCTTACAGCATGTGCTTTCCTTTGAGGTGGACTTGGTTGAACAAATGGTGGCACATTCCCTTGAGCCGTTGATGGTGCAGGAACATCCTTATATAGAGGTGATATTGCTATAGGGCTTGGACTAGGTCTAGGAGTTACAGATGGTTCAATTCCTTTAATATCAGGAGGGGTTGGAGCTGATGTAGTAGGCACATTCCCTTGAGTCGTTGACGGTGCAGGAACATCCTTATATAGAGGTGATAACGTTATGGGGCCTGGACTAGGTCTAGGAGTTACAGATGGTTCAATTCCTTTAATATCAGGAGGGGTTGGAGCTGATGTAGTAGGCACATTCCCTTGAGTCGTTGACGGTGCAGGAACATCCTTATATAGAGGTGATAATGTTATGGGGCCTGGACTAGGTCTAGGAGTTACAGATGGTTCAATTCCTTTAATATTAGGAGGGGTTGGAGCTGATGTAGTAGGCACATTTCCTGGAGCAGTTGATGGTGCAGGAACAGCCTTATATGGGGGAGATAATGTTATCGTGTTTGGACTAGGACTAGGAGATATGGATGGTTCAATTCCTTTAATCTTTTGAGGAATTGGAGCTGCTGTAGGAGGCACATTCTGTTGAGCAATTGACGGCTTAGGAACATCCTTGTATGGTGGTGATAATGTTACAGCGCTTGGACTAGGACTGGGAGAAATGGATGGTTCAATCACTTTAATCGTATGAGGAGTTGGAGCAGATGTAGGAGGCACATTCCATTGAGCAGTTGACGGTGCCGGAGCAGTGTTATATAGTGGTGATAATGTTATGATGATTGGACTAGGACTAGGAGGTGTAGATGGTTCGACTCCTTTATGAGGAGTCACAGATGATATTGTAGGCGGTAATGTAACTGGAGGGTGCAAGAATGGCTCTGGATGATGAAAATCCAAATTTATAGTCAGATGATCCCATGATTGTTACTAATGGACTAAGGTTGTGGGATTACCTTTTGGTACTTCTGGAGTGCTTGGAGAAATAGTTTTCCATGGATTTCTTGGAAGAAAAGTAAAAGGTGCTTCACTGCGGGGAGGATCCACGGGTAAGGTTGCTGGAGTTAGAGATATAGCAAACCCTGAAATAAGGAAAAGAAATGTCAAATATCAGAAGAAACTAATAGGGACAGTGAAAAATTAACTTTAAAAGGCTAAAAATTCAAATCCGATTTGTATGATATTTAGATATACCATCTTGATTTGTCAGTGAGCTTGGTGCACTGCCTCCCCATGACTCTCCATGATGGACAGGACCGGGTGCTTCTCCATCAGGATGAATGACAGGAAGGAATGATGGAGATGGGGATACAACAGGTCCTGAAAGAAGACAGTATCAGTTAGAAAGCCAAAAATTCTATAGAACAAAGGAAAATCTATAAATTTATCAACAATCTCGAAATGATCAAATCAGATGACTCAAACTGATTAATTAAGCATGCATGTTGGCTCACACAAGCAATTTCTTGTGCAAAATATTAAATTTTGGAATCTTGGTAGTATTTCTTTTTCCTTCTTGTTGGGTTTGTACATTGTAGTGTATGTGGATAATTAAATTTGAAATAAATGTGATGCATCTCTATCCAATTAAGATGAAATAATTTGAAAAAATTTAGGATTCATTATATTTTTCCTCATCTACAAAGAAAACCTCTTTGGTCTCATTATGGGAATAACAACCATTTAAAACAGTAGAACCTATAAGTTTTTTTTTTTTTTTTTTTTTTTTTGTTTTCTACTGCCACATAGAGTCACAAGAACCCAGCAGCACCTTACATTATGTTTAATAAATTATACTACCTCCGTCAATAAATATAAGACCTTTTTGACACTTTTATTTTGTCTCTATTTATAAGACCTTATACTAATTTTCAATGACCATTAATTATTTGTTTCCACAAACACCACTATTTATTTACAACTTTTTAAATTCTCAATAATATTAAATGGGTAATTTTGAAAATACATATCAAAATTTCACATTTACAATTCAATTAACTAAATTAATCAACTTTCTTAATGGACATGAAATCTACCGAAGGAGTCCTATAAAGGAACGAAGGGAGTATATAAAAGCCAAAACTGGATTTTCTAAGCAATGCAAGAGGACACGGATGCCCCATTTGGGGATCCTGATCCACTACTCCCATTCCCATATCTAAATTTTCCTTAATACTAAATTTATGAAGATTTATGCCAATAATTCAATTCCTAACTCAACAATGATGTCTAGATTCTCTGTACTATAGATTATAATAACAATAACAATAATTTAATAATCATGCATGCTGATCCAGATCAAATTCTTCTAGCTTAAGTATAAAGTTTTAACATTATTTATGGCAAACTCTTACTTTTTTGAAGAGATTAACTACAACAGAAAGTTCTGAAGATTAAGTACTTACCTTTGGAACCACCTTGTGCTGCCACAACAAAGAAAATTATGCAGAGCTTCACCACCCCCATCATCATATCAATCTCCAAGGAAATCCCAGAAGGGATGATAAATAAGAGAATAAATTAAAGATTTGGAAGCTGATAACTTGAAGAAAGAACAAGCTAAGGTTAAATTGAACAAGACCCACATATAGTGACACCAAAGCAATGAGAAGAAGGAAGTGTATGGAGAAACTCAGAAGAGTGTTTGGTGAAAAGGGCAACTGCCAAAACAAGTGTTTGATGAGAACATGAGATGTTGAACTGGCAGAGACAGAATTCAGAGATTTCCATGGCAACAACAAGAGGTAGAATAGAATAGAATAGAGTAGAGAGTTAAAGTATTTTTCCACTAGAGTTGGAAATGGAAATTATACCAAGTTAAAATATAAAACTGATACAAAGCAAATAAAAATAATGAGTTTGTGTATTCCACAATCCACACACACATTTTAAGAAAACTCAAGATAGGAAAAAGTTAAGTAACCGACTGACCACTTCTCCGAAGAGAGGCAGTTAGGGTGGGTCTCAGATACTTTCAGGAACAGAAAACTAGAGCACTCTTGGATCCTCTGATACTGTATAATATTAGGACCATGCTAGAGTGACATTCCTTTTAAGTTTAAATTAAAGATTTTCTTAACCCCAATCCAATCAAGAATAAGAATTTAAAAAAAAAATAAATTTTATCAGAAAGTATTGTTTTGAAATAATCAAAAGATTTTGTATTTATTTTTCAATAAAACTTAATTTTTATTCTTAATTCTAAGAACTTAGGTTAATAAAATCTTTTAAAATTGAATTTTAAAAAATATTTATAAATTTCAAAGTAGATTATCACATTTTCAAATGTATTAAAATTCACATCATTCAAAAACCAATTCCAAACGAAAGCACTAAAATTTTAATTAAGTATGTTTTAAATTATAATAAGTGAGAAAGTTAGATTCAAGTGGTGCTGTCTATGGGGGATTATTACCAAACTTTGAATTTTTTTTAGTATAAAAGAGGTTGTCTAGTTGCTTTTCTTCACCCCTTCTGCTACTCTCTTGAAATGTTTATTGATAATAATAATAATAATAAAGAGTATTATCAATAGGTGACCTTCAATTTTTTAAAAATAGAAAAAATAATATAAGTTTTTAATTTTTTTTCTTTAAAAAAATATAAAAACTATATTTTTCAATATTTTTCAACTACATGTAATTTCTTAACAAGTGTTTTTATCCTAAAAACATTAGTTAGCATTTTTTTATTATTATTGATGATGATGATGTATACCATGGGTCAATTTTTTGACCTGACACGTCATCAATCTCCCCACATGATCTCAATATTATTAATGGTCAATTAGCTAGACTTGTGTGACACACAATAACTGATCATCAAATAAGTTATTAGTTATTGCAAAATTTTAAAAGGTAGGTTGTTTATGTAAAAAGCAATGGATCCCATCTAATCTTATAGTACTATTTTATAACATTAAAAAAAAAACAAAAAAGAAGATTTCATAAAATGGATTTACATCTAGGCATTAGGAGTGAATAATTTGTCCCCATCCTACCCATTGACACAGTTTCGGCAAAACCAAAAAAAGTTTCTTAAAGTAATATAAAATGCTAGTTCATCTAGAGTTCTTTGGGAGATAATTGGGAATTATGGTACCATTAGTAATGGTCCATTACATTACTTTACAATGGTCATAAATTAAAGCAAAACTTTAGGACCTATTTTTATCCGTTAACAATAAAGTAAGTATATAAATGATGAGAAATTAGATATTAATAGCATCGGTCCCATTAAGAGTTTCATGGCAGCTCTGATTGCACTATCCAATTCCCTTTTCAGGTTGATAATTGCCTAACAATTAGTCCGTAGACTATTATCCAACACGGCAATTAGAAACACTAACCCATAAATTTTTCTTGTTGGCTAATTCGATGATCATTATGAGATTAGGAGTGTTTCCATCACATTAAAAGAAGTAGTTAAGAGATTAGTTCAATTGATAAGGATTGAATTCTTCCTTCCTGTACTTACTACTTGAGGATTTTAAAACTTTGTGTAAGGTTTTGAAGTTTAAATTTAAATTCAATTTATGTTTTTAGAAGACCTAATTATGTGCATAAACTCAGATGAGTCTGGAATTGTATAATTAAACATCTGTAGGTCACAAGGTCCTGTACTTTAATATCTTATTTAAATAGCTAGAGTTGTTAATTTTTTTGTTGTTGAAATTATAGTAATTAGTCATGCTAAATTCATATGTGACCTTAACACTTTCTTTAGAAAAAAAATTCAATGTCACCAATTCTTGAACCAAAAACACTCCATGAAAATAAACTGTAGACTGAATGAAGACAAAGGAAAGGTCATTGGCGGGATTAAAGAAAGTGGTACATGAGACTGAGAGAGACACAGAAAAGGGAAAAAGAGATAGAGAGAGGGGAATGGGGGACCCTGGAAGAGGGTGAAATAATGACCTAACTTGTCCCCAAGGGTGTAGATATACTCGATGGATGGCTAGGAGTGAGTGATGGTTTTCTTGAATTGTAGTGCAAGGGCAATAGGCTCAACATGATGGTGGTGGAGTGGAACGTAAGCTTTGTTGTCCACATGCACCATTGTAACATATCAGGATTGAATCAGAGTAGGGTCCATATGCAAACTCATATTGTGCAAAGAAATTTCCTTTTAGAAAGTTGTATCACCTTCACCATCCATTAATTTACACCAAGCTTTCGAGTCACTATATTTATCATTAAAATTATCCATTTTTTATCAGAATGATTGTAGGTCAATAATCATTATCTGAAACAAAAATATTACATTACATAAAATTAAATAAATTATTCAATTTTTTTAAAACATTAATTTATTTTAGATAAATACAAATCAAATATGTTGAATTTGTTATTCATTTTGGATAAATAAAAATTAAATAAATATATATTTACTCTTTTCTATATCTACTATACTTATATAAAAACATCCTTTTTCGAGGCACCATGTTTGTTCGCTTAAGAAATACTCGCACCAGAGCATTTGTAGGTAGATAACATCGTCTTTAATCAAAATTATAATTTAAAAATAAATAAATTATCTGTCCAAAATTAATATTTAAAATTAAATAAATTATCTATATGTGGAGTATGTGGAATCATTATCCTCATTTTGTTTAAAAAAAATCATTATCCTCAAAAAGATCGATAAACCCAAAGAGATGATGTTGGAGTTCATGATAAACCCAAATATCTTTTTATATTATTACTTATATAAAAAATCCCTTTTCGAGGCACCACATTTGTTCGCTTAAGGAATACTCGCACCAGAGCTTTGTAGGTAAATAACATTATCTCTAACCAAAATTACAATTTGAAATTAAATTAATTATTTAAATTTATATAATCATTATCTGTATGTGAAATCATTATCCTCAATTTGTTGAACAAATCATTATCCTCAACAAAAATATTAAAAAAATAATACACACATATATATATATATACACATATATAATAGGCTCTGTCATTCAATTTTTGAAGTTCTATCTAATTCTAAGAATTCTCTTCTCCAAATTCTCTCTTTTATTTTTATTTTTCCCTCATTTGTAACATCCCATAAATTGATATTAAATAATATAATTTTAATATGTAAATATCTATTTAAGGATAGGGTTAAGCCTTAGAAATTGTACAAGGTTATAAGGGTAGTATGAGCATAGGCCGACCTAGGATGTGAGATTAAGGCCTCGGCCCAATCTCGGCCGAGCTAGACAAGATTGTGTGCTTCTGAACCGAGCTGAAAGGGAACCCAACGTGAAACCCATTGTCCAGTCTGGATTATCCGACCTCAACGCAGCTCATAGCGTTATCCGAAAGGTAAGCTCGGACTGTTGATGTTCCTACAAACCGAGCCAGCATATCCTGGCCGACGTATTCGAGCTGACACATCCTAGCTCTTCCGTGCCAGCTCATGTTGAGCTGTTGACCCTTTGGTTTCCGTGCCATCCGTATGGTACTATCTTTCACTTTATGTCTCTATCATTACTTTATGTCCCTTTCAATGTACTATTCATGGCTTCCTCAAGAAGCCAATGAATCTTGGCCATACAATCTAGCTTCCACAAGAAGCCAATGAATCCTAGCCACACAAATATTTTCCCTAAATAAATAAAAGAAAGCCCAAACACCCTATAACACACTTTGCATTCCTCATTCTCTCCCTCCTACGAATCTCTCTCTCTTTTTCTCTTTCAAGTTCCAGCAACAACAAACCCCTAACATATTTTCTTTCTCTCCTCACGAAACACCCTCTCTTCCATCAACCGGAAACCTTCTGTCCGTCGTTTCCCCCTTCCGATTTGGAGTCTCTGGACCACCGTGAAGACTGTGGGTAGCGTGGTGTGGTGGTGGCAGGAAGGAGGAAAAGGATCCAAGGGGCTTGGAGCTCTCGAGGTCAAGGTCAAGGAAAACCACTCTCAAGCTCTCAACTCTTATCTCTCACGGTTTGAGGTAAGGAGTGAGTGTTACCTCTACTTGAGTTTGGGTTTCTAGGGTGTTCATAAAGGGTACTAAAAGGGGGTATTAGATTAGGGAATGGACATAGGGTAATGTTAGAAAAGAAATGGTAAGAAGGGAAAAAGGGGAATTAATGAATGAACTAGAAACATGGATTTTAGGTGAAGATGGAACATCAATTTTGATTACATGCTATATTTCATATGCTGTATTTTATATGATGGATTGACTAAATGTTTTGTGCATACGGTTGTTGTGGTATAAGTGTTTATGAGCTTTGATATTTGGTGTTTGTATCTGTGGCCGAGCCAAGAGAGGGTGAGAATGGAGAATGAGAAAAATGGTAACCAGGGTGGATCGGAAAGACAAACTAATAAGTTACATAATGAGTTAGGTAGATGAGATAGATAATAGGATTAATGGAATCGGGAATGGGTGAAGGGTTGAGCCGAGATAGATGCAAAGAGGAATAAACTAAAGAGGTGAACTGAGGTGGGCCGAACTAAAAGTAATGGTTAATAAGATAAAGGGAATTAAAGAGAAATGGTTGTGTGGTCGGGTCATAGCAGACGCGTACCGGGTGCGTGCATTGATCGCGTAAGCCGAGCATGGCGATGCTCGCGGCTGTAAGACGAGCATGGTGGTGCTCGCAGTTATGACACACAAGGTTCCGAGAATGGAATCGGTACGAAGTGTTCCTGGTCATAGCAGACGCGTACTGGGTGCGTGTATTGATCGCGTAGGCCGAGCATTGTGGTGCTCGCAGCTGTAAGACGAGTATGGTGGTACTCGCAGTTATGGACACTCTTTACTCCATAGAATGATCGGCGGTAGTGCTCCTGGTCATAGAAGACGCGTACTGGGTGCGTGCACTGATCGCGTCAGACGCATACTGGGTATGTGCAGCTGTAAGACAGGTACTGGGTACTCGCAGTTATGGACACTCCAATATCCGACTGTAAATGGTGTAAGACATGCACTGGGTGTATGCATCCGAGAAGAGTAAAAAAAATTGTAAGCCATGTGAAAGTGAAATAATGAGCAATGAATCAGAGATAGAGATGGTAATCCGAGGTAAGAGAATGTGAATCGAGGTATAACTAAGAGGTAATAGAGCTGTTGGATAATCATGTGAGCCGAGCTAAATTAGAATGTATGATGTGAGCCGAGCTAGATGAGATTGTGTGTATATAACCGAGTTAAATGAGATAGTATGCATGTGATGTAGGGTTTGATTACTTGTGATTTATTTGCTAATTGGCTACTTGTGTTTGGCTTGGTAGTTCGGTATGTCATTTTAGAAACTGCTTACTTAAGTCCTGTGTAATGCTCACCTCCTTACCATTTTTCAGGTACTGAGCCCGAGCAGACGCAGTCCCCGACCGAGCAGGATCACTCTCCCTCACAGAGAGAGTAAGTTATTTAGAGTCAGATAGGTGGATGGGTCTCGGCCAGTTTGGCCGAGTTAGAACATTGTTTTGTATTGGGTCTCGGCCCATTGGGCCGAGCTATAACACTGATTGTACTCTGAATGTACCTAAACTTATACTCTATGTATTTGATGCATTTAAGTCTTCCGCTTTATTAACTTTGATGTTTTTGTTATTAGTGCAAGGAAATATTATTTTGGCAAAATATCATATCCATCTTAAAAGAAATTTTAAATCCTAATTTTGGGGTAATTAAGGGTAATTATTATATAGGGTGTTACATCATTCCTCTATTTAAAGCTCTTAATTTTGATTTTTGAGTGATGAATTACTTATTAGATGATGCATATTTCGTTATACTTTTAATTGACTTTTGTTTATTCTTCTACTTAGAGCTCTTAATTTTGATTTTTGAGTGTTTGATGAATTACTTATTAGATGATGCATATTTTGTTATACTTTTAATTGACTTTTGTTTAATGCTAATTTTAGGAAGAATAGAGCAATGAGTAACTTCAAAGAAGAGCATGACCTTGGTAAGTTTTTTTTTTTTTGAAATTTTGGTAAATTGTTATACATACTTACTTTGATTATTCTTTGTTGAAAGAATATGCAAATAATTGATCCTTTTCTCTTTTCAAAAAAGAGAAGGGCTAAGACTCCTAGGATTAGAAAGAAATACCCTAATTGTACTCCGGTGAGAAATAATTTTGGTGAATCTTTTGCCCGTTTGATGAAACAATGTTTTTCTATTTATTTATGATTTTTTCCTTTTTGTCATGAGATAAGATAAATTATGAAAAATATCAACATATTTAAATTTAAATATGAATAATAATAATAAATGTGATAATTATATTAAAAAAATAATAATGGTAAAAAAATATTAATTTATCCATCAAATAAATATAAGAATTGTAACATCCATAATTTTAAATTCTAAGAGTAATTAGAATAATGATAAGATTTGGAAGTAAGGATTATTCTAGAAAGAATTTAAAATGATGGATTAGGAGTTCTTTGAATGTCATAAAGGAGTCAATGAGCATTGGCATTGGAAAGGAAATTTAAAGAAGACCAAACTAGTGTTAAAGTCGATGTTTTCGGTGTTATAACCACCCTATATTAGGAAATTCAAAATAAAAGATTTACAACTCCAAACACAAATTACACCGTTGGATGTGAAGGGTAATATGTAAGGAAGCTTTCTTTCAAATTTGAGCAAGATCCGACGGTTAACGAAGAAGTTATGTCAAAGTCAATACGAAGTCAACAGACTCCCGCCCAGGCGCATGAGACCCGCGCCCAGGCACGCGAATTGTAAATTTCTGCACCAGACAATCACAAACTCGCCCAGGCGCACCATTAGCTCGCCCAGGCGAGCCCCTGTCGCAGCAACACGCTCAGCACAGTGGATGAGGGGCGTTTTGGGCATTTTGTCCACCCCAAACTCATTTTAAACCACCCATTTCCTCCCTTCTTGGCTAAGACACTTACCATCACTCCATTCCTCTTCTTCTTCGTGGATCAAGAGCTCCCAAGGAGCTAGGGCCATCTCTTCCATCCATTTCCTTCCTCCATTGATGTTCCAAGCTCCAACCTTCATAGCCCTCATCAAGCTCTCTATTTCTAACTCTAATCCACATCAATCATCATCACTCTCTCTCTTGGGTTTTCCCTCTCCTCAATCAAGTAGCATCAAGCAAGCAAGGGTTCACTAGTTCTTGATGCCTCCACCAACATCACCATCATATTCATCTTCACCAGGCAAGGAAATGAGTTGAAGATCA
The DNA here is from genome assembly GCA_037953625.1 of Crotalaria pallida. Classification (NCBI taxonomy): domain Eukaryota; kingdom Viridiplantae; phylum Streptophyta; class Magnoliopsida; order Fabales; family Fabaceae; genus Crotalaria; species Crotalaria pallida. Next base: position 21,029,837 of record CM075650.1, read on the forward strand.
CCTCCCTTTCTTCCTCCTCTCACACGTGTAGCATCATCATCCTCCCTAGGGTTTTCAAGCTTAATATACTCAGTTGCTAGTGGCTATATCAAGGGGGCAAGCTAGGATTTGATTTCTCTCCCTCCACACCTAAGGTAAGAAGGGGTGTGTTACCTTTACTTAGAGGGTATTTTTCTAGCTTGTATATAGGGGGAATTAAGATAGGGAGTAAAGATAGGAAGTTGAACCTTAAGGTAGTTGATGATAATAGAACTTGGAGTAAGTGAATAAAGAGAATAAAAATTGTTTGGGATATTTGTAGGGACATCTAATTATGATGAATAATGAATGCGAAGCTAGCTACAGATTTAGGAATGAGGTAAATAATGGAAATGATGAATATGGATGTGAACTTGTATTGATAGAGGTGGATAATGGAATTCGAAGGAAAATTAGATAGTGAATCAATTGGTTATGAGTCTTAAAAAGTGTTTTATGTAATTATGGTGTGCAGGGGTGTAGGAATGTGATATGTATGTGGATGTATATATGAATGAAATCATGACCCTCCCTAAGAGGAGTGTGTATATTATCAGGACCCTCCCTAAGTGGAGCGTGTATATTATCATGACCCTCCCTATGCGGAGCGAGAATTATACTAGCAGGACCCTCCACTTACTCTTTAAGTGGAGCGAGAAAGTATATTAACATGACTCTCCCTATGCGGAGCGAGAAATTATATTATCATGACCCTCCCTAAGCGGAGTGAGAAATATGCTATCAGGACCCTCCACTTACTTTCTAAGTGGAGTGAGAATTATGTATTCATGACCCTCCCTATGAGGAGCGAGAAATTATGTTATCATGACCCTCCGAAAGGAGTGAGAAATATATTATCAGGACCCTCCATTTACTCTCTAAGTGGAGCGAGAATTATGTTATCATGACCCTCCGAAAGGAGTGAGAAATATACTATCATGACCCTCCCTAAGTGGAGCGTGAAAATATATGCATAAGTGTGTAGGTGTAAATAAAGTATCATGACCCTCCATTAAGGAGCGAGCAATATATGGAAATAAAATGGTAATGAGATAATGAAATAGAATAGGACCCGACCCGCCTTAGGGTGTGAGTAAATGGTTGATATTAGGACCCGCCGAATGGTGAGTGTAAAATATAATAGAAGGAAATGATAGAGTAAGGAAAGGTTAAGGAAGATTGGAAGGAATAGAAACAATGTAATGGCTTAGTAAGTAAAGGAAATATGAAATAGGAAATATAATTTAAGTGATAACGGGTAGTAATCTCTTGGTTGTTCCTATGTCATTCTAGAATGTATTTTCTAAGTTCTGTGTAATGCTACCCTTCTTGCTATTTTTACAGGTGCAGAAGGAGTTTACGCAAGCATGGCCTGGCGGGGGTACACTCCACACAGTGGAGTGTTGTGTAGTTAGTTGGGTGACCACTTGTTGCTCAAGAGATTTATTTTGGAATTTGAAATGTATTATATTTTGGAAACTGAACGAAGTTAAGAATTGTAAAGGTTTTCTGGAATAATGTACCTGAACTGAATTGTATTTTGGTCCTGCTGGCCTCTGTTGTCTAGTGAAAGTTTTTATGCAGGTTAAACAGGAAATTGTATTTTGGGAATGTCCCTAAAACAAAGTAAACTCTGTCCGATTTTACGGAGATTTTTATAAGAAGTAAATATAATTAAAAGTTTTCATAATCAACTAGTAGTATTAAAAGAAAATTTTAAATTTACAATTAATTAACAGTAACTAGGGTGTTACAAGAATTATCTTATAATATTATCCAATAAAGAGAATCAGAATGTATAATTTTGGTATAATTATATATAATTTTTCATATTAGATGTGATAATTATATTTAAAAGATGCTAAATTATCATGTCTCATGCAATAGAAAATATTTTGATTTATCTTTAAATCTACTCATAATACCATCAAACAAAAAATATAAAAAACTTTAATTTTCATTTCACTGTAATAATTAATCATAATATCATGATAAAATGTGTTAATTCATCGATCTAAATAAGGAATACATTAATTTAATACTCATCTATACATAGACAAGAGTCATCATTATATTCCTAATAAAATGCAATGTGTTAACCAAGATAGTCAAAAATAACAAGTTCAATGTCGTCTTCATGTTCTATGAAATAGTGGATATTCCAATTTATCCTTAAAATTTTCATAATACCATTAAACAGAAAAGATCAAAATATTTATCTTTCAAAAAAAAAAGATCAAAATATTTAATTCTTATTTGTTTTTAATTATCATAATAAAGTTGATGATCATATAAAAATATTAATTTATCTATTAAATAAATAAGGAAGATCTAATTCTGATTTACTTTTGATTCATAAGTTAATAATCATGTAAAAAATGTTAACTTATCCATTGAATAAATAAGGAAAATCTCAGATAAAAAATGTTATTTTTTATTTATATAAGGAAGTACAAAATTTTTCAACAAACTCATTTTTTATTGTTGTTTAATAATAATCTATACTTTAAAATATTAATAATCCGTGCATTGCACATGATAAAAATAAAGAAGTTTAATTTTGATTTCACTCTAATTAATAAAACATGCTAATTATCGATCAACTAAATAAGGAATACATTAATTTAATATTGATCTATACATAAATAAATATAATATTAAAAAACTAACCGTCATTATCTTCTAATGAATTCATGTCCAATGAAATATGGGATATTATGATTTATCATTAATTATTCTCATAATACCATAAAAAATCAAAATGTTTAATTCTGATTTGATTTTGATTTATCATAATAAAGTATATTGAATAATCCTTTTTGTATAATAATTTTTGTTATTGGTTAATAATAATCTTTACTTTATAATGAAAATTATAATAATCTTTAATTTAAAATATTTAATATAAAAAATTTTAATATCAACAACTCGTGCATTGCACGGGGTAAGAGCTAGTATACATTTAAAAGTTTCACATCATCTTTGTTTATCCCTCTTTCTTAAAAAATAGTATTTTTCTTTCATCTATTTTAATTTCGCATTCTTCATTATTTTTCATTATTCTTAGAATTTGAGATTTTAATTTTTTTTTCACCTAAAATTTGGAATGTTTTCATTAATCTGCACTTTTTGCTATTCTGATTTTTATATTGATTTTTGTAATATTAAGGAGGAGACTGTGACACGTTAGTGAATCGCTTTTGATGGTTGATACTTTTTTCGTGAGAGATCAAGAACAAAAGATATGCAAAAATAATTACATATATATTTCAACTTTTTTGTGATTTTTTTTAATGAATATTTTTGAGAATTTATGATCTTCATTTTCAAAAAAAGTCCTAAATAAGAAGAATATTTCTTGGATAGGAGATGTATTATTTTCTGTTTTATTTTAATTATGTACTCTTTTCTATTTATGTGTATTGCAATTTCAAAGATTGTTATGATTTTTATTTTTATTTTTTTTCTCATCCAAAATAGATTTCAAAATTTATTTATTCATTGTTTTTATGTATTTATGTAACATTTTTGTTTTTTTATTGAATATTGCATTTTTTTAGCTCTTTATCTTGTGGAGTCTATGAATGTAATATATAAAGGAATAAATATTCTAATCTGTGATCCATCTTAAATATTAAGATCCAAATAATTTAATAAATATTAGTTTTTTAAAATAAAAATCATAATAATATTAATTATCAACAAACAATTATCTTGCAATATTGAAATTAAAAGTACTTAATATTTTTTAAAAGGTGAAACAAATATTAATAAAGTATAAATTTTTTCAAATATTATAAATAATATGGATATATAATTAGTAATTATTATCGTTTTGTAGAAAATTTGTAATGGATAAATACTTTAGTTGTTGTTCGAATCTCTGCACCAACATAGAGATGTTTATGATAAAAAACAAAGTTACATACATTTCAAAAAAAAAAATCTGTTGGAAACCAACAAGCGGCCTAACAATATATTAGATGGGGGTGAATAGTAGTTGGAAGAGATAATATCAATTTTTCGAATAAAACTGAAATCGGTCGGATAATGCTTGTTGTTAAAATACAATAGCTGACTTTGGGCTGAGCAGAATCTGATAATCGATTATCTAAGCCGACCACCGATTATCCAAGCTGCGCCACACACAGATCAGATTTTCAGCGGTTTGCAGCAAGCAGTATTTGAGCAAACAAGAGTTAAACAAAACCAATTTAAAAAGTGTTCGGTCAAAAATAGAAAGCGGTAAAGAAGAGAGACACAACAGATTTTATACTGGTTCACTCACAAACCTTGTGAGTTACGTCCAGTCCCCCCTAAAACCTTAGGGAGCCTTTTACTTAAATCAATTCAAACGGTTACAACAAGAATTACAAGTGAACCTCACTCAACCTAACCCTTTCAAGAGTGTACCAAACTCTTGAATTCTACCCCGACTTGAATTGATGGCTGAAGAACCTCTTCAGCACTTCTGTTGATGAAACCTTCACCGAACTGGATCAAGTTCCTTGAAACCTTCAAGAACTCTTTCCTGGCTTCGATTTATGGTAAGCTTGAAGAAACAATGGCTCCAACCCGAAAACTCAAATGTGTATAATTCAGAAAATTTGAAGAACAGATGAGTATACGGTTGAGAAAGGATTGGCAGAGAACGATTGAATAATCTTGGTTTTCAAAAAGCAACAATTTCTCTCTCTAGCTCTTATCGTTCTCTGTTCTATGTTTTTCTTTCTTCTTTCTTGTGCTTCTCTGTGTTGTATCTATGTCAGTCATTTTGAGAACAAAAACCACGCCTTTTATACTTATTCCCAGAGCACAGGTAGTACGAAAAAAGAGGAAAGATATTTTGAGGACACATATGTCCTTTCCAACGGATAATTCCATATATTTCCAATTCAAAGCAACGTTCCAATCAATCCCTTTTCACTGTTGATTTAAAACTCAAATTTGAAATTCAAACTTAGTGAAAGATAGGCTCTTTGAGTTAAAAACCAAATTACCACTCACACTCAGTAAAGTAAAACAGGTACAGAACAAAGATGGTGTGAGCGGCGTCGTGCTGCTGATTGTTGAAGAAAATGAACAGTGTTGCCGAGCTTGACATTTGTTCGAGCTAGGGACTTGAATAGTGGATCTGATCTGAAACTGGCCGAGTTGATCTTTCGCCGACAACTTTGCACTGAGCGAGAGCTCGGATCAATTCGATCATAGCACATCCGAGCTTAAGCTGAGCTGCTCCGACATCATCAACACAACAATTCGATCTTTAGCCTTCCGATCATGAACACCGAGCGCATCTAGGAATTTTGACTTTAACATCACAGTGATTAGATTCATTTGTCTCCGTCGATGGCCGAGATCAGAGATTAACACTGAGCTGATTTATTTGACTTGGCTGAGAACCGAGCTCATCATGCGTTTGTCTTCATCAAAACTTCTTTGATTCTACAAAATCAAAATCAAAATCAAAATGATTAGAACAATTAGGATAATTTTTTTTTATGATCCGATCTTATGATTAATGTGAGATAAAATATCCGATGAAAAATATCAAAATATTAAATTATGAATAATAATAAATGTGATAATTATATTGAAAATTGCTAATTATACAAAAAAAAACTAATTTATCCATCAAACAAATGTAAAAAATATCGCATAATATCATCGAATAAAAAATCAAAATGTATAATTTTGATTTAATTCCGATTTTTCATATTAAGGATGATAATTATATTAAAAAATTCTAAATTATTCAAAAATAAACGTGATTTGTTATATTAATATATAAAAAATAAATGTGAAATTGTTTGATATTAAAAAATAATGAGTCACTATCTTTCTTATTAAATGCATTGATTATATATACATATATGAAATTAGATCAATTTTTTAATTTAAATATCCTACAAAATATTCTTATTTATCCTTGAATCTGCTCATAATATCATCAAACAAAAAAATCAGAATGTTTAATGTTTATTTAATTATGATTAATCATAATAAATATGATAAAGCAATCCAAAAACGTTCTAATTTGTTCATCAAATAAATAAGAAATACTTTGCTTCAGTACCAATTTATACATAAACAAACATAATGTTTAATATCCAAAAAACGAACAATTTTCAAGAATAATAATTACAAAGACAATAAAAAATAAAAAATAAAAATTTACCTTATAAACAACATACCCAATTGAATTTGATTTCCAATGCATTCTTCATGTTCTACGATATAGAGAATATTTTGATTTATCATTAAATTTGCTCATAATACCATTAAATAAAAAAGGATCAGAATGAATAATTTAGATTTAATTCATAATATCATAATAAAAAAAGATAATGATATTCATCAAATAAATAAGGAATACATTGATTTATATCTAAGTAAATATAATATTTTAAAAAAAAGCAGTGATTATCTTTCAATGAATTCATGTCCAATGAAATAAGAGATATTCTGGTTCATCATTAATTATGCTTATAATATCATTAAACAAAAAAGAATAAAATGTTTAATTCTTTTTTTTAATTTTGATTCATCATAATAAAGTTGATAATCATATAAAAAATGTTAATTTATTAATCAAATAAACAAGGAATTAGGGATGACAATTATACCCAGACCCGCTGGTAATACCTGTAACGGGTTGGGCCAGGATATGCAAATTTGGACCCGTTGGGGATGAGAAAGAGTTTTTTTAGACTCGTTATTAAAATGGGGCTCTGGGTAAGTGGGTACCCGAACTCGCTAGTTAAATTACAATGATGACCTATATATATATATATATATATATATATATATATATATGGTTGTCAAATTCGAGAGTCTACGTAGACTCGTTTTGCTTAGGTAAACTCGAGCCGCAAACTCGTACGAGTTTACCTAAAAAAATTACATCTATATTGTAATGACCTGTGACCTATTAATAATCAATGTTCATAATTTCAAACTTAACATAATAACAAAATATAGTAAGATATTATTCGTTGATATTAATAAATAATATAAGTTAATTTATCCATCAATATTCAAACTTCAAATTTAAAACATAATAAGATAACATATTCGGTGTAATTTTAATTTCAAACTAACATAATAATGCTTAAAAAAATTAATGAAAATTAATTATCAATTTCTAAGCAAGTGTTCTTTAGTCAAAGTAACACTTAAAAATACTGACAAGTAAATGAGTTCTGATTTAAGGACAACACTAAAAAAGTAACACTGAAAATTGAAAAGCAGAGAATGCATTTTTGCTTACAAGTTAAAAATTAAAATGATTTATATAATAAAGCTACTCATCTTTTCATAAAGGTCATAGCTCATAATCAAGCATTCATCAGATTATCATACCAACTCGAAGAAGAAAACAAGAAAAACGAAAATGAAGTAATAAAGGGAGAAAGTCAGTAAACAATTACCAAATAAAGGGAGAAAGTTAGAAAGGCGTGGGGTTTGGGTTGGGCGGGCGTGCGTGCGTGCGGCAGAAGGAGAAGAATTGAAGATTGAAGAAGTTTTTGAATGAGAAGGAGAAGATAAAACTAATTTAAAGGTTTTTTTACCCTAAAAGCATAACAAATATGATAAAAATGACCAACAAGATTTTTATTTGAAAAATAAATTGAAAAACGATGTCGGATTGGACGTTTAGGGCTCAAAAATGCTACCTCGCTAACACGGCCACAAACTCGCGAGTTTACAAGAGTCTACCAGTATCCACCCGAGTCTACCCGAGTCACTTCACTCCGGCTTTCCATTAGTTTCAACTCGTTTTTCATAGGTAGATTCGTAGATTCGTAAGTTTCTAAGTATTAACACTAGTTTTTGACAACCATAATATATATATATATATATATATATATATATATATATATATAGTATTCTAACTTAAAGCAATGCCTTGTTTTTTATATATAATTATAATTATAATATAATATAAGGTGTATTGGTCACTTTTGTTCAATTTTTTGTTCTTTTGTTTAGTGTTGCTCACTTTTATCTTCGTTTTGTTCAGTATCCCTCTTTAACCCTATACATTACCTCCGTCGCCTCTCAAGAACCATTGGATACCTGCAAAACCCGTTGGGTATCTTATGATCCGTGGGTAAGACCCACGACGAGTACCTACACAGCTTCGAATCTAAAATTACATTGACGGAGCAGGTCCGGGTAATGTAATGCCCGAACCCACCCAGACCCATTGCCATCCTTAGAAGGAATATCTCAAATAAAAATCTTATTTTTGATTTATATGAGGAAGTACACAATTTATCAATAAGATCATTTATATTAATTTTTTTTAAGTGTGAGTTTGATTTGAACCCGCATCTTCTTGTATAATTATTTTTTTGCTTTTGTTTAATAATAATCTTTACGTTATAATAAAAAAAATAATCTTTAATATAAAATGTTTTTATAAATTTAAAATATAAACAACCCGTGCATTGTACAAGGTAAGAAAAATAACTTCCGATTCAAAAACATGCTAACTAAATATATAATAGGAGTAATATACAAAATACAGAGTAAAATATTTTATACTTTCTCCTTCCTTATATAAATGACCTTCTTCATAGTTTTTACGTCTATTAAGAAAAATAAATTTTGCATTAGAATTGAAAAGTTTTAACTTATTGTTCTAAAAATAGCCTTATGGTAATTATGCATTGGAATTCGTAGTTTCAATTTATATCTTTCTAAAAAAACTAAGAAGTTGTGTTTAAATGCTAGGGGTAATTTTATCAACAAGGTTCAACACAGTTGGTAGATAGTTGGTTAACCATGATGTCAGGGGTTCGATACCTGTCGTGGATATGAAAAAGACTTTGTTGGTAGAGACAAAATTCACTTCGGTGATCTGTACGCCTTGAAGGGGATTAGTGTTCGGCTAGAAAAAAAATACTCCCTGTGGTCAATATTATAAGCCCCTTTGACCAATTTTCACACCCTTTAAGAAAGTTAGTTAGTATAATTAGTGGCATTGGAAATGTAAATATTTGGTAAGCATTTTCAAAAGTACCCCTATAATTATTATTGGGAATGTAAAAAGTGTTAAGTAAATAGGGGTGTTTGTGGAAAAAAAGTAATTAATGCCATTGGAAATTGGAAATGGGGCTTATATTATGGACCAAAAAAAAATCTTGAAATGGTGCTTATAATATGGATCGGAGGGAGTAAATGCTAGGGGTAGTTTTGGAAAAAAAAATTATTATAAAAAAATCTTATATTTAATACCAAAAATGTTCTTTATACAAAAATGGAAGGAGATATCTTACCATAACACATATCACTTTTTTTTAAACCTATTTAAAAATTGATTTTGTTGACTTTTATATATATATATATATATATATATAAAATTTATATTAGTGGAATCTAAGGCACAGGATCAGCTCATTTACACGGATAGGAGTAGACTAGTAGTAGTATACTGAAAATGG